>JAWNPC010000948.1:1117500-2496250 GCA_035045365.1 Drosophila leonis
TATAAAAAATAAACTGCATAATAAATATGTACAAAAGTATTTATATAAAATACTTCCTTAAGTGGCCATTGGCTTATTCATCGGCAATAAACTGGGCGTCAAATATACCATTGACTTGGTAGACTCCGATCGAGCACAAAGAGTAGACTCAAATTAAATAAGTAAGAGTGGTTGACTGGCAAGTGAACAACTAGTAAATACCCTGTAGGTAGTTAAGGAAAAAGAGTTGTATGTAGATGTAGGCAAGTAAATATGATGAAACTAAGTTCTAATTGTGTTTTTGAAATGAATATATAATATTTATACATTTTAATTATTTAAGACTAGTTATTTATTTTATGGTGTTCATTCTAGAACAGAACTTTAAATTGGTTTGTGTATGTGTACATAAGCTAAAAATATTTATAAAATTTTTAAATATATTTAAAAATATAAAATAAATAAATAAATTATAAAAATAAACATCTTAATTTTATGATTCATCCATACACAAGCAGCATTTGATTTTCATGAGTTTTTCCCTAAGGAGCTCTTCTTTTGCCCGTTACATACATATGCTCATAATCATCATACCCACTTCAAGCACTTTTCAATGGGTATTGCGTAAAAAGCAATATATATATAAAGTGCAGACAGAATAAATTATATTCACTGCTAATTGGAGAAATCTCTCTGCATTAGACAATATAAATTAACAGCATGCATCAAATATGATTGCAGTTTCTCATATATACTACAATATATATAATATAATTTATATTCATTTATTATATATTTATATATAATATATATAAATATTAATAATAAATAAGTATATATAAATATTACAATAAATAAATATTATATAAATATTACAATAAATAAATATTATATATATAATTTATTAATATATATAAGTCAAACTCCAGATTATTGTATAACAATAATTGAAAAGAGACTTTCGAAATTCAGCAACTAAATATAAATTCACAGATATATTGTTATATATATATTACGTTTAGTAACTAGAAAACTGGCTGGCTCTAACTGAAAGTGTTGCAAAAGGTGTCACCAAAGTGCTTGAGTCATTGATCTATATATTTATATATTGTATTTATATATTAATATATGTTCTTTCAGTTAGCTGTTAGCTGTTAGCAGTTAGGTGTATCTATGGTATGCAGATTTGAAAAATAGCTGCAAAATATTGTAGAAGTATTAACGCATGCAAGTCCTATATTGTTGTAAAAATATAAAGTTCATCAAAAATTTTGCTGTCCAACGTTTCAGTCGCACTACTATTTTTATGACCACACTTGTATATGTTCAAAAATTATTTACTTATACAGGAATATCTATTTTATCCCCTTCAATAAAATCCCCATCATTATTATGCACTTGTGCCAACGTATTTTCAAATCCTTGAAGCACTTTTTAAAAATTTTAGTTTCTGTTTTTAATCTGGTTCAGCTTTCCGACTTTATTTCCTCAATCGTAGCTTAGCGTCTTCCTCCTCTCAATGTGCTCTTCAGGTTCGGGTCAAGTCTGAGGAATATAATGCCTGCAGCATCATTAGTGTGTTGCCTTTGGCAAAAAAAGCGCGCACAAGTAACGATGTGTGAGCAGAGGAACAGGCAAACATCGCAGAAAAGCCAAAAGATAACCTAGCAAATTAGCACTCACAAATTAACTGAATATTCAAAAATATCTAACTTATTGGCATAAGTGATGAGTCAGAAAATTAAATATACGTAAATGCCGGAAATCAAAATTCTCGATACTTTTTAAACAGAGCTCGTATTATAGCAAACGTAGATGTTGCACGAATTCATCCTAACTTTTAAAATCACAAATTAATATTAATATTAGTATTAATTTAAATATTTAATATTAATTTAAATATTTCAACATTCTCAAATATTATGAAAACAATTTAGTTTTTCAATAAATTAATAATGAATGTATGAAATTTAAAAGGATTTTCGCAAATTATTAATAAAACAGAAAATTAGATATATGTAAATGGAGGAAATATTTAAACATTCTCAAATATTATGAAAATAATTTAATATTTCTTTATTTTATTTTTATTTAATTTATGAAATTTACTATTTTTTTCGCAGATTATTAGCCTTCCGAAGATCATTTGATGCTTTCCTCTTAAAGTCCTCTTCAAGTTAACAAACTATCTTTATATCTGCAAATACACAGCTCTCCTTTCAAAGTAATTTAACCAATTAGTTTTATTGTTGCTTAGTTTCAGAAATTTTGCACAGTGTAAAAACTTATACTAGTTAAGTTAGTAATCTACAATCGTTGAAGATATTTACGCTTGTGGGAACTATTGCTGCCGTAGCGTGCATTTTGACGTTTGCGCTTGTCGGACTTCAGTTTTTCCTCGCCCTTCTTTATGAGTTGTTCGGCATTGAGATCCGTCTCCAGATCCGAAGATTTGGATACTTCGACCTCTACAGAAGCAGCCGCATCTTCAGCCTGAAAAGCTGACTTTGGTGCTTCAGTGTTTTCGTGCGAATCATTCTCATCTTCATCTGCGTCCTCCTCGTCTTCGTCTTCATCGTCTTCCTTTCGGCCTCCATCGGCATCATGGGTGGCGCCAACAATTGATTCCGTTGGTTGCAAGCTGCCTTTGGTTGTTGGCGCTTTGGTGGTGGTGCTGCTGGAGAAGTTCAGGGTGAAGAGTTTGGGCAGCGCTGCTGTTGTGGCTGTTGCTGTTGCCGTTGTGCTCTCCTCGGGTGCACCAAAGAGACGCAGTGTGGGCTGTTGAGTCGTTGGCACTGGAGCTCCTAGCAGTCTATTGAACGGATTAAATGGATTCAGACTGCCGAACGGACCAAAGGGATTCAGAACTGGCGCCATGCCAAATGGTGCACCCACTTGTGGAGCCATGCCAAAAGATGAGCCAACCTGAGGAGCTCCAATGCCATAGGCAGAGCCAGCATGCGGGCCCAGTCCAAAAGCAGATCCAAAATGTGGCGCAACCTGTTGATTCATGCCAAAAGGCGAACCCAAACCAAATGGTGCTCCAAAGGCATTGCCCACCATAGAGTCACGCGTCGCAGATGCAGGCCCAGAGCCAGGCACAGCCAGATAGTGCGTGGGCTGTTGTTGTCCATAGCAGGGCATGGCTATGATCACAGGCTGAAAGCTGGGACACTGAGCGGGCGTATTGTAGCTAGCAGTGGAGTCCGCAGACGTCGGACACGGACACGAATTGCAGACATTGCTATCCAGGGGCGTGGCTTGACCATAGGCCACAGCCGAACTACTCTTCGGGTTGGCATTGTAGGCAGGCTGAGTTGGTGATGGCATCGTGGCTGCAGCTGGAGCTGTTGCTGGCTGTGCGTAGGCTGGCAAATATCCTGGATTGGCCAGCTCCACAGGCGCCGCCTGTGCCAACTGCGGCTCATTCTGCTCCAAGCTGGCATAGAACGTACGCATGATCGGATCATCATAGTACGGAGGTGGCTGTGGTGCAGCTGTCGGCTGTTGCAGCTGCGACTGCATCAGTGGCATCCATACCATAGGCGGTGCCACGCCTACCATGGAGTCTCTGCCAGCAGCGGGCTGTCTGTATGGCACATTGAACTCCTCCTGCCGAAAGCCCACATCGGGCACGGCCAGCACATCCTCAGCCATGCCAACATGATAGCGACTGCCCACTAGCGGATCATAGGCATTGCCATTGCCGCTCGAAGGTTGCGATTTTGGTGCAGCTGACGTCGATTTCTGAGCTGCTGCATCAGCATATGAAGTGGCCGTGGTCGCTGGGCGTGCGCCTGCTGCATTTCCGCGTGCAGCTGCTGCTGTGCTGCCTGCACCTGGGTAATGAACTGCTGGCATGCCATATGATTGCGGAGCAGACGCAGGTGCATAGGCAGCAGCAGCGGATCCAAAATTCCCGACATGGGACTCAGCAGTTGGCGCCTGATTCGAATATGTCGTCGCGGGCGTTGCCTTGGCCGCTGGCTGCTCATAGTTGGACGCGATCGGAAAAAACCCAGCTCCAAAGCTGGGAAACGATGGAAACGGCGTCTGAGCATATTGTGGATTAATGGGTCCCGTTTGTTGCTCCGATTGTTGATATGTTTGAATGGGTTGTTGTTGTTGTTGTTGTTGTTGTTGTTGTTGTTGTTGTGGTTGTTTCTGTTGCTGATCGGCCGCTGGCTGAAGTTGAGTGCCGCCACGTGAGAAGTCGGTGCCCTTGCACATAAAATAGGGCTCCTCCTGCGGCCCGCTGGGCTTGATCTCCACACAAATTGTGGTCAACGTACGCTTATTGCGATGCAGCGCATCCAGCTGCTCGTGCTCCTCCTGGGCCGGTCCAAGTGCCAGCGAGCACAGCAGCAGCAGCAGCTTCAAGTGCTGTGAATAATTGACCATTGCTTCCGTTTACTAACTTCCGTTGCTGCTGGGCGCACTGCTTTTATACTCTGGAAGTGTCGCAATCATCAAAGAGAGCACTACAAGAGGTTACACGAGATTCCCTATGGCTGGGAATCTGAAACTCCCACAACTCACCCACAGAATTCTATGTAATCTTGCGCAATCCGTGCTACACTTCGTCTTGGTTCACTTGTGCTGCCTCCTCCTCCTCCTGTGTCTTAGCCTTTTCTGCTGCACGGGTAATTGGAGTTTCTTTCACTCGAAATTCGTAACACTGAATAAACACCTTTTAAGCTGTACATAGTGTCCGAACCTATGCCAGAGGGTTCAATATGGATGGACTACACTATGATATGATCAAGTCAAGCAGGCTAACTGAAACAACTTGACAGCTTTGATCAGAAAAATAGTAGTCCGAGAAATAGTAGTTTGAAAAATAGTAGTCAGAAAAATAGTAGTCCGAAAAAAGTAGTCAGAAAAATAGTAGTAATAAAATTGTTGGACATCAAAAATTAAATATAAATATAAATATTATTGTAAAATATAAAATATATTATCATATATTTATTAAAAAATTTACATTAAAATGTAGTATCTTGCAACAAAATTGATATTTTCTATCATAATTAAATATTATTGTAAAATATAAAATATAATATCATATATTTATTGTGTAAAACATTTCCATAAATTGCTTAAGTTTATTTCAATTATATTTGCAGTGTATTTAGACATTGTCATAAGCCAAAAGTCCATCAGCTCTTTCTTTATTGTAGTTCTTTCATTAAACATTCAACATCAATTTGAAATTTCAGCTGATTATAGCAACTTTTTCGCGTGTTGCAGTTCAACAAACTCTCAAATTACCGTTCAGTTTGTCCAGTCAACATTAACTATACAGCTGTATATACAATATAGATAGATATATGTATAGACGTTTACAGCAGTGTTCATAAAAATAGTAGTGCGACTGCAATGTTGGATTGCAAAATTTTAAAACGAGTATTAAAATAAATATATATTAATAAATATAGAATATATAGATCTATAATTATCTATATATCTTAATATTGATGTTTCTGACATATCTAACAATCTTTCTTTTATATTATAATTAAAATATAAAATATAATATAATATAGCTGTATATATATCTATATACATATATAGCACTTGTAGATCAGATATATATATAACAAGATATTCAAATTTATGTTTTCAATATATTCTATTTATCTCAACATCTTATTGGCCAGCATTTCAGTCGCACTACTATTATTATGAACACAGCTGTATATGTATATGATATACAGATAGCTTTGTTCAGTGTTAGTCAAATTGGTCAGTTGGTCAAAGCATATTGGATTTCATCGAATTGTATTATATTGTAGTTCAGCATAAACTGACCTGACGCAGCAGCTTAAAGGGCGGCTCTATTAGTTAGCTAGCTGAGCAGCTCATTTACCAATATGCTTCAGCCACATATAAATCGTGCGTGTGTCGGGAATTTCAAATTAAGCAGCTCCCCTTTAGCTGGGCCTGTGGTACCCCTGCGCACCCGACCACAAAACGTCGCTTTCATTTAACAAAAGTGCTAAGCACACTTCAGCTGAAGGAAGGGGAAAACCAGAAGAAGAAGGGAGGAACGGGGGCAGCAGAGTTCAAGGCAGTAGGAAACGCCAGTTTCGCATAATATATAGGTGTAATATGTATGGGCGCGTGCTCTGCTACGTTTTTTGTTGTGTTCCTGCGCTGTCTGTCTGACTGACTGACAGCGCCACTTACTCACTCATTTACTCATTCGGCAAGTGAGACGACAACGATAACGACGACGACGACGACGGTGGCGGCATAGACAAAGTGGCTGGCTCTATGGCCAACTCCCCTAGCTGACTGGCTGACTGGCTGGCTGGGAACCACACCCAAGTCGAGGACGTGGCGTATTTCGAGGGTAGCCTGCGTTGCCGTTGCACGGCAGCACAACATGTGTTGGCACACACTGAAACTCGCACACACACACACACACACACAACCACACATCCTAATCATCATTATTTTCAATAAGCAGTTTATGCAACCACCCCACGACGCCCCCCTTCGAACTCTGCCCACCTATCTTAAGTTTTGGGCGCGGTCGTTGTAGCGTGCAATGCCATCGTCATCAAGTTCTTCGCTCATTTTTTTAATTTGCCATATCTACCTTATCGCCTGTAGTTTTTATACCATTTACCCACTACAATTTGCCACCATGGGGTATATAATAATCTTGTGCAAATGTGGGAAACTGAGCTGCTTATGTATAAATAGGGCACCTTCGACTCAGACGACTTCAGCATATTTAAGAAAAAGCTTTGCATAACTCTCTTTCACTCATACACACTCTCGCTAAGCAGCAAATGTGGATCGCATGCAAATGCAAAATATGCGCCATTTTGCTATGAGTGAAAAAGCTCTACCACATACATACATACATATGTACATATGTATGTACACATGCATGCAAATTTGTTAATAAAATAAATACAAATGCACTCACCATTTTAGGGCAATAATTAAAAATTGACATATTAACACACACCCGCACGCACAACTCTAACTAATCGCAACGTTGATAATTTGAGTTTGACAGATAAACCACAAAAAAAAAACGCGCACAGACCTTAACCGATCAAACAGGCATACGCGCAGTAACTAAAGTCCTCTCTCACTCAACTGGAGTATGCTCTAATTCAACTTGCATATCTGACTCGCTCGCTCACACCATGCACTGGCACGCTCCAAGGTCTATAAGGTAACGGGATCAAAAGCTGCATTTGATTTACATACACTTGTATAATCTCTCTCTCTCTCTCTCCCATTTTGCAAGTAACTGCTACACGCAGTACAAACAAAATGAGAACAGGATCACAAGCAACAGCAACCCACACTCACACCATCCACATTGTCCACTCTTTGCATAACTCTCTCTGCATTCTGCTCTCAGCTAATTGGCGCAGCGTATGCGTATATACGTTTTTGTATTATTTCTAATCAGAAAACAGATAATTTACCTAGTCAAATAGGAAATATTTTAGAAACAAAAATACCTCTGCTTAAGAGAAAAATATTATGCGTATGTATGTAAATGCAAATTGAAATATCTGTAACAGTCGCTGAGTGCTTAGTACAGGGTATCCTCTAGTGCATAGTGCCAAGTATAGCAGTTTTTATTGTTTTTTTTTTAGTTTTATATTTTGGGTCATTTTATAGATATGAACCCATATGAAGTGGTTTACCAACAGTAAAAAAGTCTAGCAATTTAAAGTTATTTAAATCGAAATGTAAATTTGCAATTAAACAAGAGGTAAAACAAATTGTAAAACAGTTATCCGAATTCATTTGCAATTTAAATCATATTTGACAATTAACAGTAAAAAATCTTAACTCCTTCACATAATCTTCAAAAGAATTCCTGCTGCTTTATTGGACTACCTCAATTGCCATTCCATTTCGTTTCGTTTCACTGCGTTGTAATCAGAAAAACTTTCTATGCTGCTAGCTGCTGCCTGCTTCTGTACTCTGTAAGTGTCAATATCATTAAAGAGAAAACTTCCCTTTGGCTGTAAACTTCAAATTCCTGTAACTTACTCAAAGAGCTCTATGGCAGCTTACGACATCTTTATGAATAACTTTTTTCTCTTCAATTTATTTCTAGTGATATTCGTAATACTGAACATAAAACAAACTATATATCAATAAATTAAATAAATTAAATTGAAAATTTATAAATTATATAAACTTAATATATTTATTAATTTCTAGAGATTATTATTATAATATAAATTCAACATTTATTAATATCTAGAAATTATTATTAGAAAATATCTAGAAATTATTATTGTTATTATATGAATTCAACATTTATTAATATCTAATATCAAATTATTATTATTATTATTATCATATAAATTTAATATTTATTAATTTCTAGAAATTATTATTATGATATAAATTTAAATTTTATTAATTAAATTTTTAGCGCCGTTTGCAAAACAGAAATAAATAAAAAAAATCTCAAATTACCGCTCAGTCAGCAAAAGGTTCAATCAGTCAGATTGAACAGATATATACTATATCTATACATTTATACAAATCCATCATGGAAGACAATGATTTATAAGACAAACAAACAAAAACTTTGTAGCTTTGTTTCAATGTCTGTTTTTGTTGTTTGTTTGTCTGTTTTTTTTATGAAATATTTGATTATACTTGACGCTTTTTTTATTTAGATTTATATAACATTCATAAATATATTGAAATTCCAGTATTAGTTCTTGTTTGTTGAATCGCGATTTATAAATATGAATGATAAGCCCATATCGATATTGCCAAAGGAATGCGTAGCCCCGGAGAGGCTGCCCAAATCGGATCATAGATTATCGTATCTATCCACCAATGTGAGGACCCCGTTTGTGGAGCTCTACTTGACATCTGTGGTGTCCGCATGGATACCCGAGCTGGTTTGCTTTCCCCTGGATCTGATGAAGACCCGCATGCACATCCAGGGCGAGAAGGCGAACAAAGCGTATTCGAATATGAAGCGGACTGGCACGCTGGGCACTGCCATCAACATTATCCGGAACGAGGGACTGTTGCATGTCTACGGCGGACTCTCGGCCATGTTCTTTCGTCACTCCCTCTTCACTGGCATGAAGATGTACTTCTATGATACATTGCGAGACGCGTTGATCATCACCGATCGCGACGGCAAGCCCAAGTTAACATTTATCCGTAGCGCCTTTGCCGGCATGTTTTCCGGCGGCCTGGCCAACTTCATTTCCTCGCCCGCCGACCTGGTCAAGGTGCAAATGCAAATGGAGCACAGTCGACGTGCAATGGGCGAACCGCCGCGTGTCACAAACGTTGTCCAAGCCCTACACTACTTCTATACGACGGGCGGCATCAGAGGCCTCTGGAAGGGCACCGTTCCAAATGCGTTGCGTGCCTCACTCGTCACGCTAGGTAAGTGGGCGGAGCTGCAAAAGCCGTAGGAATAACTCAAACGGGTATATCTGGTCCAGGAATCAGAAGTCAAATGGGGTATACCAAAAGAGTAGTTGCAACATCAATGATCAAAGGGAGAGTGAGGGTATTCCCTCTTTAATTTACCAAATTCTTTACAAATTAAAGCAAAATTTAGTTTAGTATCGAGTAGAAACAAAAGATAGACAAAAGAGGAATAGTACGGGCATTCCCTATGAATTTAAGAAGAGCTAGAAATTGTACAGGTTTTCCCTGTCTTTTAATCAAGCAAATCTTTACAAATTATACCAAAATGTTGTTCAGCAACGGATAGCAATGAACTGAAGAAAGAATTAGCAATAGTAAGGGTATTCCCTGTTCTTGAATGCAGTATCAATGATAGTATTAGTAAGGATATTCCATGTCTTTAAATCAAGAAATTCTAATTAAACTAAAACGAATAAAAAGAATGTTTGGAATAATAGGGGTATCCCCTGTTCATACATGTAGTATCAATGATCAATAGTATGAGTAATGATATTTCCTATCTTTGAATTGAGAAATTGTTCCCTAAACATTTAGCCAAAAAGGGTTAGGTGTGAGTCCAGTATCGGGAAGTAAGGTAATAGCAAGGGTATTCCATACCTTCTTTGTGGCAGCAAAGAACTCTTAGGAATAATAAGGATATGCCCTGCCCCTGGTTCTAGTACAGATCACCGATAAACGATAGTAATAGTAAGGCTATTCCCTGTCTTTACAAATAAAACCAAGAAGAGTTAGGAATAGTAAGGATATTCCCTGCTCATGAGTCCAGTATAGAGCAGCAATAAACAATAGTAATAGGCTATTCCCCTTCTTTGAATAAAGAAATTCAAATTAAACTAAAAACAGTTTGGAAAAATAGGGGTATTTCCTGTACATGAATGAATGAATGCAGTATCAATGATCAATAGTAATAGTAAGGATATTCCCTGTCTATGAGTTAAGAAATTCTTCTCTGCAGATGAAACCAAAAAGAGTTAGCAGTAGTAAGGGTATTCCCTGCCCAAGAGTCTAGGGCACTAATGAAAGATAGTAATATTACGGGTATTCCCTGTCTTTAAATTAAGAAATTCAAGTTACACTAAAAAAGATTTGAAATAATAAGGATATTCCCTGCCCATGACTTCAGTATGGAACACCAATAATCAATAGTAATAGTAAGGGTATTCATCAAACGCAAAAAGATCTAAAAGTAATGGTATTCCCTAGTCATAATTCAAGAAATTCTTCATTCCAATTCGATTACCGAAGATGCCACTGAGTATCTTACGACTATAAATCAGAGTAATAAGACATGGGTTTGGTTTCTTCTATATTTTTCTATATATAAAATTAGATTCATAGGGAAAATTGAAGATTTCTTAGATAAATCTGATCTGAATTTGATCTTCTCATTTGCAGGCGATATTAGTGTTTACGATCTGAGCAAACGCAAGATGATGGCTATTTTAGATATGCCCGACGATCGACGGATTCAGTTCATGGGTGCGATGATAGCGGGCTTCGCGTGCGCCGTGCTCAGCACACCGATGGACGTGGTCAAGTCGAGAATCATGAATCAGCCGGTCGCACCAAGTGGCAAAGGCGTCCACTACAGCGGCACGATCGATTGCTTCAAGAAGCTGGTGCAGAAGGAAGGCGTCTTTGCAATGTACAAAGGCTTCTTTCCCTACTGGATGCGCATCGGTCCCTGGACCCTGATATTCTGGACAACATTCGAGCAAATACGTAGAATGCGTGGCGATGAGGCCTATTAGGGCTATTGGAGATCCAAAATTAGTAGTGTGCTACGATCATTTCTATGCCCCACATTGTAACTATTGTCAAAATTAATTTTTTATCGTATCGCTTTGATTGGAATAAAGTTCGTAACTCCAAAATTCTACGTATAAACAATGAATAGGGATGAGAATGATTATTGGCACTTGAAGCCCATGCAGCCGGCTGTCATGCCCATAGCCAACTCCCAAGAGGAGATCAATTTCAAAAATTTACTCAGATTGTATATCAACACCTTCATCGGGGCCAACGTGGCGGAGGGCTGCATGTACTCGCTGGATGTGGGTAAGACGCGCATGCAGGTGTACGGCGAGGAGCAGAAGAAGACGGGCGGCAAGCCGCGCAAGATGTTCCGGACATTGTATGGCATTGCCGTGGAGGAGGGACCCAGGGCACTGTATGCCGGCTTCTCGGCAATGGTTTTACGCAATTTCATCTTCAACTCGATGCGCGTCATGCTCTACGATGTGTTTCGACGACGCTACATCTATGTGGACAAGGAGCAGCAGGAGTCCATAAGGATACATCATGCGTTCATGTGCGGCAGTGCCGCCGGCTGCATATCCCAAGCGCTGGCCAATCCCTTCGACATAGCCAAGGTGCGCATGCAAATGGAGGGCAGACGAAAGCTGTTGGGCTTGGCGCCGCGCTCCACCAGCTTTCCGAATGTGTTGCGCACCATCTATAGGACGTCCGGTGTGATTGGCATGTGGCGCGGCGTCGGGCCCAGCTGCATGCGCGCCTGCCTCATGACAGCCGGCGACGTGGGCGCCTATGATCTGTGCAAGCGCAACCTAAAGAAGCATTTGGCCATGCACGAGGGCATCGCTTTGCGCTTTGCGTCATCCATGGTCGCCGGACTGGTGGCCAGTGTGCTCAGCAATCCGGCGGATGTTATTAAGTCGCGCATGATGAATCAGCCCACCGATGACAGGGGCAAGGGGCTCTACTATAAGAATTCGCTTGACTGTGTCTTGAAATTGCTCAGGGAGGAGGGTTTCTTTAATCTCTACAAGGGTCTAATACCCTGCTGGCTAAGGCTGGGGCCCTGGTCGGTCCTCTTTTGGTTATCCGTGGAGCAGCTGCGCGTCTGGGAGGGTCAAACTGGTTTCTAATGAGCCAGCGCCTCCATCTCATCGACTAAATGTATTTGAATCCAAAATTGACTGTAGTGAATCCTATTATCTTTTTTTTTGTAATGTTTAATCATGTGTATGTACAGTCAGTATAGCTTGTAATAAGGATCTTAGAGCAGGGCCGGAAGCGACTTGCGACATAATACACGTTCACAAACCAACTACAGTCTTTGCTTTATTTTCCGATTTGCACAGGCTAAAATGTATCTTTTTTTTTCAATTTCCGATTAGGCGACTTAGGCTCCAAAGCTTATCCCATTTGTCACGCCCAATCAGTAGGTATCGGAGTATGTATACCATTTCCCAACCTGAGAAGTCATAGTGAGTGCCAACTGGCATATGTTCCAGACTTCATGTCTCTAGCGGCGAAATGCTTTGCGTTCATACAGCCAGAAGGACGGACAGCAAGACGGACATGGCACAAAAACCAATATACTCAAAGTAGGCAAAACGGGGGCGTGGCAGAGCCCATTAAGCATGTATATGCAGTCAGTATACCCCATATATTTTTTATCAGAAAAATGAGCTGAATCGATCTGGCAATGTCCGTCCGTCCGTCCGTCCGTACGTCTGTCTGTCCGCCCGTCCGTCCGTCTGCCTATCCGTCTGTCCGTCTGCCTATTCGTCCGTCTACCTATCCGTCCGTCTGTCCACCCATCCGTCTATCTGTCCGTCCGTCCAACTGTCCATCCGTCTGCCCATCAGCTACAAAAGTTAAAGACTGAAAACTTTTTCTTTTTCATTTTCTTAATATCGATAAAGATCAATATTTTGATTTAGTTTTAGAGCCATTAGTCAAAGATGGTAAATGCTATAAACCAAAAATTTCATTGAAAATTTATGAAATAAATTCATAGATTATAAATAAATAAAAATAATGATCTGGCCTAGCCACTTAATTTTAAGTTAGCTTATTTTTCACGGGGTTTTTTCCATCTTTTTATTTTCTCCCTAAATTTATAAATTAATTTTTAACTTACCACATATTCTAATGTATTTATATTATAGAAGATAAGGTTTAATTAATTTAATTAATTTACAAAAAGTGAAAATAAAAATTTTAAAAAAATAAATAAATAAATAAATAAACAAATAAATAAATAAAAAATAAATAAATAAAAAAAATAAATAAATAAAAAATAAATAAATAAATAAAAAACAAATAAATAAATAAAAAATAAATAAATAAAAAAATAAATAAATAAATTTAAAAAAATAAATAAATAAAAAATAAATAAATAAATAAAAAAAATAAATAAATAAAAAATATATAAATATTTCGAATTTTAGTTATCTACACCATTTCCCCTAAATTAGAAAAAGTTTATTTCAAATAGTTATGACTTGCGCCTCAGCAAATAAGCACATTTCGGGTGTCAAATTTTCCATAGTAGGCTATGCTATGTATGTCTGTTTGTTCTTTGTTATCTAAGGATACAAGAAACGTAGAATGATTGAAATAACAGCTCTGCACAGAGTTCAGGGGCACTTCCGATACTCTCATTTGTTTTCCTTTTTAATCAGTTTATTCGTATGAATAATGTCCTTGATGAGTATTGGAATTATTCATATAACAGATATTCTATATGCGATGCCCACATTAAGCCTTAGTATATATCGAAAACTTCCTTGGATACCTCGTTAGCCTATCCATTGACTACGACACTCGCATCAGCAAGGCGCCAAGGTATGGAGTATAGGACATACACAGCTTGAAATGATGCAAGACGGAATTACGTAGCACTTTCCAAGCTGATTTCCCCTGTAAGATTACACCAAATTTAATATATATAAAGCATCGCATGTTATTATATGACGCACATTGATGATCGAGGTAGTGAGTTGGTGTTGCCATTAAATTAAATTAAAGCCAGACAGCGTGCCCTTGACTAACTAGTGTCAGTTTGTATAATATAGGTCAAGCGCTTGCATCTATCTATGCACAGGGCAACTCTAAAGAGAAGGGAAGAAGTGGGCGTAAGCGCTAGGTAACTTTATTTAAACATATGTATATATTGTATGTAAACAAAGAGATATTGAATCACAGTCCATAAGCGACGGGATCTTAGTCAGCATCAGTTTATGGCTTTGCTTAATATTGAGCAAGGATATTTGAATGCAGTTTTTGGTATCTATGTACTTCTGGTGGCTAAGACAGACCGCCCGCCCGTGTGGTATGTAGATAAATAATTTATATATAATTTTCTTGAAATTAAATATGAACAAAAATAATTTATGCAAACTGAAAAAATTGAATTTACCTAATTGAAATTGCAAATATTTTTACTAAGATCTCTTTAAATTGCAATTGTAAATATTTTTACTAAGATTAAAAGAAATGTTACTAAAAATATTTTCAATTAAGTAAATATAATTTTTTCAGTTTGTATAAATAATTTTTGCTATATATTTAGTGCAAAACTTTTAAGACTTTTGATTAAACACCAAATATTTTATAATTGTTTAATTTAATTTTTTTGGTTTCAGATAAAATAAAATTTAATTTAAAAAACTAAACAAATTTATTAAAAAAAGGTGCTCAGATCTAAAAATAATATTGAAAATAAAATCATTCCAGCTAAATTTCAAATGTCAAACTAAAATCAAAAATGCATTTCAAAAAGGAAAACAAAAATAGTTTATGAGTATTATTTTGTTAACTATTTTTTATTTAATTAATGAGAAAAAAACACTGGAAAAATTCATAATTTTAAATTTTTATATATTCATTTATTTTAATTGAATAAAATTGAATTGAATTGAATAAAAATTTTAATCCGCATTTTAAAGAAATTAATAATGTTTACAAATTTAAAAAATAAAGTGACAACTGCACAGCTTTAGAGATATATACTGAAAAAACTAAATTTTAATAAATTTACTTTTAATTTGAAATTAAATTATAATTTTAAATGAAAACAAAACACTAATTCCAGAAAGTTGAAATTGAATTTATGAGAATGATTTATTTAATATTATTCTTTACCCTTTCATAAACCGTTATTCTAAACTCTCAACTAGAAATAAGTTAACAATATACAAATCTGTTATACTTCCAATGATAATGTACAGAGCTGAAATATGGAACACATCGGCATTAACGCATTTGAGAAAACTCCAAGTTGCTCAAAATAAAACATTAAAAATGATCCTCAATCTACCACGATATTACAGAACCATATCTCTGCATAAAATAGCGAATATTAAAACGATTGATGAGCTCATCACTCACTCAAAAGATAAGTTCATAATTACAAAATCATATTTAACTCAAGATACGGGTTAATAGGGCCCTTGTCCTACTATTTCTATATAGTAATGCCAAAAGTGCCTTCCCTTCTAGTTTTAAGTTATTATTTAAGTCACAACTAAAGGTTTTTCATCTATTTTCCTTTACCATCTAAGTATATTAAACAATGTTCAAAGTAAATTCTATGTAAACATGATATCTCAGCTGCACAGACATGAAATAAGTCTAAACTCTGTATAAAGAAAAATAAGCTAGCTTTAAGCTAAATGTAATAATTTGGAAATAAAGCATATATTGAATTGAATTGAATTGAATTTAATAATTATTTATTTAATCAATGAGAAAAAACGCTTCAAAAAATTATTTGATTAATTTAATGCACATATAATTGGAATATTCATTGATTTTAATTTTAAAAAATAAATCAAATTAGAATTTAAACTAAATGAATAAATTTGCAAAAGCTATAGATATTATTTCTCCATGATAAATATACACTGAATAAATTTAAAATTTAAATTTTATTTTAAACTTCAATTTTAATTTGAAATGCAAAATGAAAACCAAAAAAATAATTTCAGAAGGACAGAAGGCTGACTTTCAAATCACATATAAGCCAGGTGGCCAAAATGTGTCAAATTAAACTTAAAAAACTGGATTGGATGCTGAGAGCCTCCAGCAAACTATAGTATAACAGCAAAGCCATCATCTACAAAGCTATAGTAGTGCCTACCTTTCTATATGGAATGCCTTTATGGGGATCTGCAGCACAGACATCTATAAACAAAATCCAAATTTTACAGAATAAAGCACTACGAAGATGGACCGGAGCAAATTGGTTTGTGAGAAACTCAGTACTACACAGGGATCTTGAAATTCCTACAATCGCAGAATTGATTGGGAGACACAGTTCTAGATACGCGGAAAGACTTGCTGCGCATCCAAATCAACTAGCAGCTAATCTAGCCAACAACAATAACAGGCGAAGACTAAAAAGACTTCACCCTTTGGATCGTCGGGTTTAATTAATTATATTAATTATTATAATTAGTTTATACTGGCATACTGGCCCACTCATTAGTTAAAGTTTAGAGATAATTGCGCTATAGAGTCTTAGACAATAAGCTGCAACAATAAATTAAATTTAAAAAAAAAAAAAAAAAAATCTTAAATGCAAAATGAAATACAAAAAAAATAATATTAGAAGTATGAAAAAATGTAAAGAATCAGAATTAGAAGAAACACTGCAAGAATTTGTATAAATAGTTAATAACAAATTTATATATTTATGTATATATATAATGGATATAACAGTTCAGCTTGAGAGATATACACTGCGCAAATTGTAACCAACTTTTCTCTTATTTAAAACTCAAATATTAAGAAAACAAGAAGAGATAGCTAAGACAGGAGAGAAAACACTGCAAAGCACATTAAATTTTCTTTTTTTTAATTGAATTTTAAAATCCAATTTCAAATAAATCAAAAAATAAATCAAATAAAATGCAAGGCTTGAGTCAGCTTCGTTTTTTATTGCGGCGCATTCAAGACGTAACAAATTACAAATGGAATTTAAATAAACAAAAATTAGCATATTTTATTAAATGAATTAATGTTTGTGTTGATTTCTAGCTGCCGTTAGAGCCATAAAAGCAAAAAACAAAGCGACAAACACGAGCCACAAATTGCCACGGGTAAAAAAAAAATAAATAAAAAAACGTTCGACCCAGTCACACTGACAAAAATAGATAATAATATGTCTTGATTAATTGTGCAATCGATAAAAAATAAATAAAAAATAAGCAAAAACTTGATTTTCACCCAAAAAGAAATTCATCCAAAAGCAAAAGTGGCAAAAAACAAATGTGCGAACATTTTCGCGCTGGTGTATAAAAGAATTTCTAATTTGGGTCAATGTTGCGAGCCAAGCAAGAAGACTAAAAAAAAAAACAAAAATATGCTGAAAATGTCAATTTCTGAGGCCCAAAGCAGCTGCTGTGAGAATATGTACATAAAAAAAAGAAAGAAAATATATATATGTGAAAATATTTCTATATCTTTATGCATATTATTTCTGCAAAATAATTGCGCAATTACGTCAGACATTGAGTTTAAAAATAAGTTTAGCAATTTCACAGCATATAAAAATGGAGCACAAAGAACAAAGAACATTCAAAATTGCTTTCCACTGATAGCGCAGAGTTCGAGTTCGTTGAACTATCGATTCACAATCTTTGGCATGAAACCCCAAAAGCCCAGCTGCTCATTATACCCTGAACCCATTGAAAATGGGAAATCAGGGTATAATGTTTTTGTGCAAATATATGTAACAGGCAGAAGTATATATATGCTTGATCAGCTCGACAAACTGAGTCGATATAGCCATGTCCGTCTGTCCGTCCGTCCGTCCGTGTGAACGCAGCGATCTCGTAAACCACAAAAGCTAGAGATCTGAAATTTAAAATGTATACTCGTGTATACCCTACGCAGTACGAGTTTATCATATTTTTTTCGATAACTCATCCCATTTCCTTATTTTCGATGAAAATCGATAATTTTACTTTGTTTTTCAAGCGTAACTTGAATACCGTTTTAGCTATAGATATCAGATTTTCCATGTATATCCGTGTTATGAATACAAACATTTTGCAATTTTTGGATTTTCGATGCCACGCCCCCTTCCCTCATACTTTGAAAAAAACGTATTTCAAATACTAGAGATTTGTGCTTTGGCAAATACACACATATGAATGTCATTAGTACGCCTTAGAAGTTTGATCACGAAAGTCCATCTAGAAGCAAACATATTCAACAAATAAGTTTCCAAAATATAGCCCATACTGCGCCCAAGCGCTGCCCGCGCGCAGTCGCTGCGTAAACTGCGCAGTAGCAGAGAAAGTGCTTGTGCGTGCGTGTGCATGTGTGTGTGTGTGTGTGTGTGTGTGTGTTGCTTGTATATATGTATATATAAAAGAAGCGTAAAATGATTTGAATATCGCATCTTCGCAGGGTTCAGGGTATCTCTTAGTCGAGCAGTCTCGACTTGAGCACTCTTACTTGTTTATATTTACATAAAAAAAACACAATTTTTTATCATTTTTATGAACAGGATTTTTGCCATGCTCCGTTTTTTATTTCAATAGTATTAAAGTATCGTATTATATATGGTTTTTCATTTCCTTTTTTTTGCATTTTTTTTTTTTAATTTTTTATATTATATATTTAATATTTATGCATTCATTGTTGTTGTTTTTTTTTGATGAATTTAGACGCTTTTGTGGAGAAAAAGAAATGTTGGAAAATGTCGGGACTTTTGTTTAACTAACATAAAAAGCCATTTATTTATGTATGATTTAAGTAGTTTTTAAATTTACTTTTTTTTCTTTTGCTTTTGTATATTTGATTTGGATTTTACTTTCATTATTATTTGCATGCATGTAAAGTTAATGGAAAATTTGCATTGCCAAATTCCTGTCGTTACTGTTGTTGTTGTTGTTGTTGTTGTCTATTCAGCAAAGATCCTGTAAAGCGCGCGCATGCAAATTCAAATGCGCACAGTGTTGCACAGCGTTCGAATTGCGCGCAATTTGCCGCTTATCGTTTATCGATAAGTGTTTATGGAACGTCTTAACGTTCCTTTCTTTTTTTTTTTGTTTTTTTTTAATGAATATTGCAAAATTACAAACATGAAAAGCGCATACAGAGAGAGAGCAAATGGCGCAAGTGTCCAAATATATATGTATGTATGTTTAAATGTTTGTATGTATGCATGTATGTATGTATGTATGTATGTATGTATCTATATATGTATGGCTAGATGAGACGGTTTGGAAAACGGAATATGTGTGCGTGTTGTTGGTGTTCTGTTTGGAATCTGCTTCTTCCTCTTCTTCCTCTTCACTCCTTTACTAAAACTTCCCAATAATGAGCATAGATTGCAAATATGGCTAAAAGAATGTTTATTCTTTTTTCTTGTTTTAGTTCTCACTTGTTTTTGTTTTGTTTTTAAATATTACACAAATATTCTCAAAGTTCTCTGGTATAAAAAATTGCCTAACCCACGGCTGTTTATTTATTTTCTTTTCTTTTCCTTTTCTGTATGTATCTTATCTTCCCTGCCACATAAAAATAGAGCTTCATGGTTCTCCAAATAGTTTACATATATAAATAAATATATTTATATATATATTTATATTTCATTTATATTGGTTAGTATTTACCTGTGTGTGTGTGTGTGTGTGTGTGTGTGTGTGTGTGTGTGTGTGTGTGTGTGTGTGTGTGTTCGCTGCTGCTTGACTGACTTGACTTATCATTCTTTCTTTCTCTTTTCCATATTCTGTTTCTCAATACCCTCTCCTCCTCCTCCTCCTCCTTCTTCTTCTCTATCTCACTCACTCTCAATTAGTCTCTGTGTATGTTTTTTTTTAGATCGGTGTATATATATTTGTGTACTAAACTGCTGTACAAAAAAGTATTCAAAAATTTGCCTGCGTTGCTTTGCGTTTGTTGTTGTTGCTGCTGCTTCTTCTGCCTCCTCCTCTTCCTCCTCTTTCTTCTTGTCTTGCTTACAAAATGCTTTCCAATACAATTTTACTTTTAGCTTATGTTGAGTTTAAGATTTTGTTTGTTTTTGTTTTGTTTTTTTTTTTATTATTATTATTTTTATCGTATGAACCAAAAATGTTTAAATATAATAATGCAGAAATTTATAATTTTGTTGTAGATGTTTTTTGTTTTTTTTTTCTTCTTTTTTTTTGGGGCAATTAGATGTTGATGCTGTGGATGGTTTATAAACATTCTTTGACATTTGACATTGTTTTGCTTGCTCAAGTTTCAGATCTGTTTGACCACAATTACCTCAAAAAATATATATTTTAATTTTTATTTTTTTCTTGGCATTTCTCATAAATTTAAATATTAATAATTACTTTTTTTCTTCTCGTGTTTTTTTTTTTTTTTTAGTTATTTAGTTCATTTACGGTATTTCTTAGCGAATTTGTTGTGTTTTTGTTGCTGTTGTTGTTGTTGGTGTGTGTTGATGGTGTTGAATTGTTGTTGCTTTTATATATTTTTTTGTTTTTCATTTATTTTCTAGTACCCGCAAGTAATCAGATAATCTCCAAGTTTCTCCACCACAGAAGCGGCCTGCTGGGGCTGCACAGGATCCTCGTAGATGGAAACAATGACGGCTGCAAGAGAGAGAGCAAGAGAAACAAATATATATTATCAAATTAGTAGATATATATTGTATATATATATATGGGAGATATGGCAACTAAGCCTTAACAATGCTGTCGATAGCACAAAGCATTATTAAACCTGGCCAAAGATACCAATGAACATTCTATACTCAACATTCAATCTAATCATTAGTAGAAATCTCTTTAGCTATTTCAACATGGCTACATAATTACACACACACATACACACATACATAACACACACACACACACACACACACACACACACACACACACACATACACACATACATAAACACACACACACACACACACATATATATAAACATCTTCAGCCGCTTATCCGGTTGACAATACAGAAACGAATGAAATAGAGAAAGCAAACGACATCAGCAGCAGCAGCAGCAGCAATAGAGAAACAAGAACTAACTGTATTTAACACAACATCATCAGCTAGAAAATTATGAATAAAACGCTCAATAAAACAGCGTAGAGAGCAGTGAAAGAGTGAAAGAGTGAAAGAGTGAAAGAGAGAGAGAAAGAGTATGGCTGTAGACCAGGTGAAAACCGGACAGACCGGCCACAACAATATTGAATGACAATTCTAGCCAGCTGCCAAACAGTCGGCAACAAACATTGAAATACTGATGAAATGCTAAACGAATCGCGCCTCAAATCGAAGTCAAGTGGCTGCTTGTGGCTGGCTGAGCTTACTACATTAATCAATTGTGCAGCAAATTGTTGTTAACCCAATTGATTGACGCTCCAAGCAAATCAAATCAAAGCCAACCAAATTTCCAACAGGGGTCAATAAACCAAAAGTTAAGTGTCATGTCGCGACGCAGAAGAGAGCAAGCAAGCGAGATAAAGATAGCAATATACATACATACATACATACATACACTCACTCACACACACACATGCGCGCACTTGTAGCGCAGGCTGGCAACACCACCCACACGAGCAAAATATGTAATGGCAATCGATAACTGATGTTTGCGATAAAAAGCTGTTAATGTGGCTTTGTTTAGCTGATAGCGCGCAGAATGCTAATATAACATTTCATTTTCATTTCATATTGAATTACACAAATGCCTTGAAACATTTCAAGCGTATTACAAACAACTTGCTATGTATATTAAACAAGCATATCAAGTTGTATTACAGTTTAAATGCTGTTATACGCGCATTTTAATTGCTAAAGCAAACACACACACACACACATAGACAATGCTAATGCGTTGGCCATTTGAGCAGCGTGTAATTTTGCGGTAATTTAATCGATATTAAGCTGTGTGCGATCAGCTGTTCAAGTGCCAACAAAGCCCAGCCTCGAAGAGCTCAAATTTAATGCCAAATAAAGACAAAGCAAGTGGCCAAAGAGACTAATCCAGGCGCCAACATGCACACACGCACACAGAGGCACAGACACACACACACACACACACATAGCAGGCAGCCCGCTAGGTCAACGCAAGCGAGACAGCAAGAGTATGAGAGAGCAGCGACCAGTTTGCCATTTTATGCCTATTTTTTTTGCCTATTTCCATTTATATGCTACTCGCTCGCTTTGGCGCTGTTGCTGCTGCTGCCGCTGCTGCTGCTGCTTTTGCGGCTTATTCTGTGCAACATTTGCACTTGAAATGGATTATGGCAATAACCTTGAGCTTTGCGGCGGCTGCTGCAGCGGGCAGCGGGCAGCGACGCCGCGCAACAGTTGCCGCAAAAAATATAGCTGTATATACATATACATACATACATACATACATGTACGCATACACACACACACGCACACATTTATCAAACTAGACAAATATGGAAGACGACGTCGGCAAACAAGCTGCAAAAACAAATTTAGTTTCATGGCACTCACACACACACACACAGACATTATTAGACAGCTGCTTTCTAGAGTTTTCACGACAGCAACAAAAATTTTAGGCACAAGGTGTAAAGCAAAAAAAAAACACATGAGTGAAAAACGAAACGCTCTATGTATGTATGTATGTATTCATATTTGTGTCTGTGTGTGTGTGTGTAACAGGAGGTGCCACCAGTTGACCGGAAAAATGGAGCAGCAAACTGCAGCGGCACGTAATGATTGCCTATAATTTACAGCTCGTTACGTTCATTGTTGTTGTTACGTAGCACAACACTATGAAGCACATTAACTGCACATTGCACACACACACACATATATATATATATATATGTAAATCGTTGACTCTGCTCTGCTCTGCTGCTTTGACTGTTATTTTTTTTTTTTTTTTCACTTGCACTTGCACTTCGCTCATCATTCAGTTGCATAGGAAGTAAAAAATATCCAATGTTAAATGCTTATCAACATTCTTAGAGCTCCGAGCTACTGGCAAAGTCAAAACACTTATCTTCAGATTATGTGCTTTGCACCTATACATTATTCAAACAAAAAAACAAAAATACCTAAAAATATTTGCAAAAAAATATAACAAAACAAAGCTGATAACAGTAGTGGTGAACTGTCAACGATTAGGCACCACTTGTTCTGTTCATGTTATCGTTTCTGATATATTCCCCAAATTCAAAAAGTCCTAAAAAAAAAAAAGTACCACATATGTACTTAGTAGCAAGCTTTTTAGTGAACTGTCGCCGATTAGGCACCATTTGTTCTGTTCATGATATATTCCCCAAATTAAAAAAGTCCTAAGAAATTACCCGACTTACTTTACAACATATTTTTGAGCAGTGTTGGCAACTTTTCAAGGCTTCGACAAGCCAACTGAACTAGTGAAAAAAGCCAGAAATAGCTAAACATAAATTGAGAACTCTAGTAGAGAAGCTTTGACGGATATATTAAATACTTTTAAATTTTGATTTTGATGACCTTTCCTTTTACAAATCCCATCTTTTGCTATGATGTTTGCTTATCAAACATTCAATTTTGACATTTTTTCAAATTTCCCTCAATAATTCAAAATAGCTTTTATACCCGCTACAATTTTTCCCGCATTATGTGTTTGCAAAACACTGGAGCTGACGTGAAAATAGCTAAATTGGCAACACTGATTAGTAGTGCTGTGCAAAGTGTAATTTTCCAGACAGTTGGCAACTCTGATTTGAATTTCTTTTCTTTTTCTTTTTTTCTTTTCACTCACCTTGTGTCGTCTTCATGCAATGCACACCGCTTCTGCCCAGTTTTGCGCGCACCACGCGATCTGTGCCTGAGAGGTAAATGTACCGTTGGCCGGCTAATGTCACACCGTTGCTGGTAAGCAGGTCTTGTTGATCAAAGCCGCTTATCAATTTGGCCAGCTCCTCCTTTGTGACCTGAAATAAAAACAAAATGAAATTGGTAATTACTATAAATACTTCTGTATGCAATTCGATACCCTGTAAGTGGCATGAGGCACGCACACGTGCCATAAATTTTATAAATTTATGCATCCTGCTAAATATGTGTCCTTACAAAGCGAGCGAACGAGCGAGTCGTGCGCCAGCTTAAAACATATTCAATTTGTAATCAGCAACAGCCCACTCAAACCGGCTAAGGAGTGAGCGAGAGAGCGCGAAGAACAAAAAAAAACCCACCACTGCGCCTACATTCACCACCCATGAAATGAAGATGATGATGATGTCGACGTCCACCAGCTCATTAACAGCAGCAGCAACAACAAAGAGTAAGGAACGACGGCTGACCATGTGCCTTGGATTTTGCAGTTGTAATAAGCAAAAACTAGTTTGCCAACACTTCCACACAGGGCAGGGCAGCGATGCCATTTGGCCCCACGCAAAATTTTATTAACATTATTTGCAGGACAAAATCGTTTGCCCGCCCTCTCTCTCTGTGCGTTGCCAAACGCCAAGCGGAAAGTTCGCGAAAGAAATTAATAGATTTCAATAGATACGATATGATTAATAATTAGTCATTTGTTAAGTTCGTTGCGGCACATGCGGCAAATATGTTAATGACACTCGCGGGCAGAATGAGCGACCGAAGAGAGAATATATTGTCGAAAAAAAATACTTTCCAGAAGTTTCCAATGTGAGCGTAAAAGCTTGAGTGTATGTGTGTGTGTGTGTCTGAGTGAGTAAGACAGAGAGAGAGAAAGAGAGCTCAGTTCATAAAGCCGGTTTGGCAAACAAAGCTTTAGGTATGCCAAAAATGTTCCATAAATTAATCAAAATCACTCAATTAATTTAAGAAATGCACACAAATAATAGAAAAGGCAATGACCACAAAAATAACAACTACAATGAACAAAAAAGGAAGCAAAAACAAACTTTTTCCAAATGCAGTTTTGTTTTTTAGAGTGCAATGTAAAAAGTATATATCATATATAGTATTTATATATATATGTACTTATACCGCAGCCGGTTTTTATGGCACAATCCATTTGTGTATATATGTATGTATTTAACGAAATTCAAAACCAAAGTATAATACGTAAAAAGACGTTATTGATAAAAGTCAAGAACTTTTGGCTCGAAAATCGCTCACACACACAGGCAAATACAAGCAAACACAAGCAAACACACATACATACATACATACATACACACACACATACATACATACATACATACATACATACACATACATACGTACATAAATAAAAGTAAAACAATCTGGCAATGCCAAACAGCAGCTGATACTAATTCAAATAAATTACTAAAAATTTAACGATGAATCACGATCACGATCACAAATCAAACAAATTCAGTTACAAATCTAGGTAACTCAGCCAGACGAATATAGTAAATAACTGCGCGAAAGCAATAAGCCACAAATTAAATAAAAATAAATGAAAAAAAAAAAGAAGAGTCAAATACATAACATCGAACGGAGGCCAAGCCACAAAATGAAAGTGAGATTCATGGATGTACACGAAGAAGACCGTGTGGAGAATTGCAAACACAACAAATGGCCAAAAACGAAGGTTGTTGCTGCTGCTGCTGCTGCTGAGCTGATGATGATGTTGGCAACTAAAATATTTATACAAAAAAAGTAACACTTTTACCCAATTCAAGGCTTAAGAAATTGTATTTACTTTTCTTTCTTTAACAATTGTTTTTTTTTTTTGCGCGCGGAGAAACACACCAAATTTGAGCAGCGCTCGGAACTAGTTCAAATTCAACTAAAAATCCCTTTGACATATGTAAATTTTTTGAATTTGAAATCGATGCAAGAATTATCGATATTATTCGCGAAAAAAAACAAAAATTTGATGACAAACAAAGCATAGGGGAGTGTCCCAAGGCCCCACCCCTGGTAAAGCAAGAGAAGAATGGAACAGAAAAAAAAAACAAGCATGAATGGGGCGCGCAACAGACGCACAAACAAAGGATAAAGTATGAGGAGTCAGCAGGAAGTTGCACAAACTCACTCACTCACACACACACACACACACGCACGCACACACATACAGTCATACATATGTATAAAGTAAATGCGAAAACGTGGCTCGCATATAAAAAACGTAGACGCTGTGATGACGCGGCACTGCGGTCGCTGCGTTTTTCGAGATACATTTCTTCTTTCGTTTCACTTCCAATCAACTCGTTTAGTTTCTTTGCCTTTTTCATTATTTTTAGTGATAAAAAAATTGTTTTTTTGCCAGCAGAGGAAACAAAGATAATAAACGCACACACACACGCACATCAATCTATTGAGTGAAGTGCTTTGCCTAATAGTGTGTGTGTGTGTGTGTGTGTGTGTTGATAAGAGCAAATAAGGCCGGTTAGTTATTTTATGATATGCGACGAGCGGTGAGCCGCGTAAAAGGGCAATGCCTCTCTCTCTCTCTCTCTACGCTCTCTCTCACTCTTTATTTATACTTCATCTTCCGTTAAGAGGCGCAGTGGAAAAAAGAGTGCGCGCAGGGAATAAACAGCGCAGCGCTATCACATCAGTGTTGAAAAGTGCACAAATACTCGGCGCTGGGTGCCGGCCAACCCGCTATGAAAAATTACTCACGCACACATCCCTATATACATATATTTATATTCACAGACAAAGGCAGCGCTCAGTTAGTGCAAGCAAACACCTTTCATCAAATGCACTCCAAATGACGAATCATCTTTGGCTCAGGCACTCAATTGAGTGACTAATCCACCTGAGCATATTTCTTTGCAGATGACTCACAAACTAATCGAACTTTTTGCCTTTTGCAGCCGAACAATCTGTCTGTCAAGCTCTGCCTAATTGTGCTATAAATAATTAAGTTCTGCGACAGCATCTCTCGGCTGGCTAGTTTCTTATCAGCCAGTTTGACAGCTACAGCACAACAGTTTTACAGGCACTCACAATTTGTATTTGTATTTGTATTTTTTTTCTTGCAAGTTTTTGCGTTTGTATATGTGGGTGACTGAGACAGACGAATGAGAGGCTGAGCAGTGGAGAGCTGCGCAGTCGGCTGTATTGGTGAAGAGAGCGAGAGAGATTGCAAGAGAGCGCGCTTGCAGGGGGTGTGCACACCCATACAGGGTGGGAGTTGCTTTATCAAACGAAATAAAAGTACAAATGGCGGACAAACAGTAAAAAGCATTTAAAAAAAAACCCAGCAGAAAACTGAAATATGCTAAATTTACTCAAATTAATAACTTAGTTCAATAGTTAGCAATGCCTGTTAAAATTCATCCGGTATGCTGTTGATCATTTGTTTGGAATTTGAAATTTGACAAATTTATAAAAATACAAATTTTACATTTGAAGTTATATTTCACATTTCAATAATATCAAAAATTTGTCATATTTGTGCGCTACTTAAATTCATTTCAAAAAGTCCTGCTGGGCTATACACTTTTGCCTAACACAGTTAAAGGAAAAGTCCTCCTGGGGTATATACTTTTGCCTAACACTACTGCGCTCTCTTTATATGAGTGGGTGCTGCTGCCGCTGCTGCTGTGCATGTGTACGTATGCATAAATGTGTGTGTGTGTGTGTGTGTGTGTGTGTGTGTGTGTGAGGATACATTGTTGTTGGTCACACCCTTGAACTTGGGTAGAAAAGTTTCAGTGTCGAAACGCCGACGACAAATTTCTGGGCAAGATGTGTGCACTGGATGGATGGATGGATGGATGTATGGATGAACGGTACTCACCTCAAAGCCGTTAGACTGCGCCCAAATGTTGCCATCGTGTCCGGCAATGCACGCCTTGTTAACGCACTGCGAGGCCAAAAGTTGGTTATCGACATAATCTTGCCAGCTCATGATTGTAGTTTGTTGTTGTATTTGTTGTTGTGGTTGTTAAAAACTATTAAATAGGGTATTTATGTATTTGTTGTATTTTACACACGCGTTGCTTGTTTCAATTTCTTGTTGTTGTTACACACTTTTCACGCCACTAAGAAATTTAGTTAAGCGAGAGTAAGAAAATCGTGGATTTTCTACGTAATTTGTTTAAGGAAACTTATTTAAACTGCAATGAGAGAGGGTAGAAAATAGAGAGATATAAGGTGAAATTAACGATAATTTGGCGATTTAAAACTTTACTCCTTTAGATAAAAAAATGTGAAATTTTCGCTGTTTTTTTTTTTTGGTTTTTTTTTTTTTTTATTTGTTTGTGCGTCGCATCAGTCGATTTTTACTATGAGACTCGAAAAGCAGTGCATACTTCTTTCTTTCTTTTTTTAATTTGCTGTTTCTTCAAAAAACGCACACACACTAACACAGCCAACGAGAGATAGCACACACAAACACACTCACACACACAGACACACACTGTGAACAGAGGGTAAAACGTACGTAGCAGCAGCAACAGCAGCCCCAACACGTCCGACTTGCACAGAATGACAAAAACGATTGAATGCAAAATGTTGTTTAGTGGCTCCAAGCATGGAAAATTGAGAAGAAATACAAAAAAAAAAACCACTCAGAGCGCGCGTGAGTCACAGCTGCCGCCGACGCTAGGCACTCACCCACCGATTCACTCGGTGAGTGCAATGCCAAAAACTGTGCGCTGGAGTTTGTGTGCGAGTGAAATGGCATATATGGCCGTTATAAATCGCCGGTCGCGCAATGCAAATGAGTGAGTGAGAGCAGGCGATGACTCAACAGTCTCAAGTCTCCTTGCCTGTTTCTAAGAGAGTATATATATGTGGCTGCCTGTGTGTGTGTGTGTGTGTGTTATGAATCGGCCTTTTCTGGCGCAGCTTGAGCGCTTTTCTGGCCGGTCGAGTAGTAGACGACGACGACGACGATGGTCAATCATAAATTAAAAATAGATTTTTTAAATTTTAAAATGTACATTTTTATGTATATGTACGAACAATTTTTATATTTATCTATATCTACTGTAAATTCTACTCAACAAAGAGATCGCCAAAAAAAGAAAACATGATCGCAAGGCCAGGCAACAATTTTTTGACAAGATTTTACTTGCAATGGCAGCAAGACACCGACCGGCTGCTTAACTTTTTCACTTCTTTTTGCACACTTATGTATATACATACAGCAATATATGTGTGTATATACATATGCGCACAGCCAACGCCGTCGGCGAATATACGCATATGTGTAAGTGTATGCGTGTGAGTGAGTCGGCCTTTCATTTGTAACTTGACATTTTATTGAAACTACGCCTTGCTGCTTACATTGTTATTGTTACTATGACTGCTGGACACACAAACATATATTAAAATTTGCACACATTAAGCAATTTGTAATTAATACGCTTAATTTGTTAAAATTCAAAGCTAACTCACACTTTTCACACGCTGTGCGATGCGGCGATGAAATTATACTGACTGTAGGTAACCAGCAATATCGATAGCATAATTAATTCGATATTTTCATAACGCAATTCGACTAAACGATGTATTTATATTCGATATATATAGTATTTGAATGATAAAAAAAACGAGTATCATTTTGTAAAATTAATTCATTATTTATTAATGATATTTATAGTCGTTCATATAATAACTACTACTATTAAAACAGTATTAGTTTATATTTGTCACTATATTTTCAACTAACTATATTTTTATAAATACCAAATATACAAACTGAAAAATACTGCAGTTTGATAACAACCGGGTAGGATCGATAGATAAGTGAAAATGTTTACGAAATATCTATTGAGCTTTTTTAGCAATAAAGGATTAAGTTATCAAAGACTAAATTCATTTTTCATCCGGCAGCTAATTTTGTTAATTCAATATACAGATATATAGATTGTTTTGCATCGAATGGCAGCACCAATGGCATGATGTTCATATATCGATTGCTACTACTAACAGTTTTATACTTCCAATAATTTGCAACATTTCATAAAATATTTATCAAAATAAACACAAGACAGTTAACATGACAATGCTCTTTGTATTATCCGGAAAATCGTGTTGAATAATTCGATAGGTGAAGTTGAATATATCGATAACATGGATGCTTTCCTTACATCACTAAAAGTTTTGCAAGATGGAGCCTCTTTTGCTTGGTTTTAACAATCAGCAGCACGTGTATAAAAAGTGCCAAAAAATAATCAGAAAATGTTAGTATTATTCAACGAATTAATTCATAATAAGTGAAGTACAATTTAACAAGGCAGTTTGCAAAATTTTGCTGACAAAATTAAGCCAGTTTAAGTGAGCAATAGTACTAAAAATTGCATTCGAAAATTTAACCCAAAATGTGAAACACAAATCGAAAAGAATTTTTTACACGACGACGACGACGACGGCGGCGGACGTTGCGGCACGAGTGACTGGCACTGACGAAGAGAAAGAGACAGGGAGAGAGAGAACACGAACAAGAGAGAATTCAGTGGTTGTTGTTGGTGTGCGTGCGTGTGTGGTGTTGGGTCAAATATATATACTTATATATTTTTTTCTTTTGGAATGACAGGCTTAATAAATAACAAAGAAAATACGCCACCCGCTGAATTCCATGCGAGGTTAAATGAGTTTATTGCTTTGCAAAACAACAATGAAATCATTGCAATAAAATACATTTCGCTCGCCCTCTCTCTCTTTCTCTCTCTCTCACACACACACACACTGACAAATACATTGACTCATAGTCGCTGACTGGACATTAAAATGGACAACTGACATGACTACCTATAGAGATTCAATGCCAACGCTGCTACTACTAAATACTTATTTATATTTGTGAAATATGTATTTTCCGGATTGCGGGGAATTCACAGAATCTTGGTGGTTGTGCCGCTTCCACTCTCTGCTTTTTTTTCTCATCCCCTTTTGCATTCATTCGCTCTTGCAAGTGGTTGAAACGCACGCCTTAAATTTGCCTGTTGGCTTACAATTTTCTTGCCTGCTTTCGTTATTTAGTACCTTTTTTTTTTGCCTACTTTATGCTACTATTTCCCAAGTACTACGCACATGCAACACTGCAGTTAAGAGTTGATAGCTTCCTACTGCTCCGACACACACACACACGCACACATGCAAACACGAACAGAAGCAACCACTGACATTGACACATCTAGTGTACTCTTTCGCACACACACACACACACACTATAGTTGGAAGCGACAGTGAGAAACGAGACGCTGCTCAAAAGGCCGCCTAGCGGTCGTTAAAACTCACACTGGCATTCGCTCGCAATCGTGAAAATACCGCAGAGCAGCACGCACAACAAAACACGTTTGTGTGCACTCTGTAGAAAGAAAGAAGAAAAAAAAAATTTTCGTTACAAATTTTTTTGACATACAACTAATACAGAAATTGTTTAACTGAACGGTGCTCAAGCCGTCGAAATTCAGTATACAAATTTAACTAGTCAATTTTTTATTGTTGATAATGTAAGTGTTGTTGCTGCCGCCGCCACCGTTGCTGCTGGCTGGGCCAGTTTGCCTGCCTGCCTGCTGAACGCCGCTGTCACCACCGACCTGTCTTTGTCGTCGTTTTTGCTACCTTGGTTGCCAAGCGCAGATTCGCCATAACCAAAAAAAAAAAAAAAATCTTAGCAAAGAAAATTTTTCAATTTACTGCATTACTGACATCGTTTTGTGTGTGTGTGTTCTTTTTTCTTCTCTCCTTTTCGTTTCTCTGTTTTCATAGGGATGATCGAAGTGAAACAGCTCAAGATGGTCCCGCTGGCATGGACCCTGAGGGCGTCATCGAGTCGACCTGGCATGAAGTCTACGATAATTTCGATGACATGAACTTGCGCGAGGAGCTGCTGCGCGGCATCTATGGTTATGGTTTCGAGAAGCCATCGGCCATTCAACAGCGCGCTATCATTCCTTGCGTGAAGGGTCGCGATGTCATTGCCCAGGCCCAGTCCGGTGAGTAATTTATACAACAAACAAAAAAGAGAAGCAAATTTTGCTTTAACGTGAAAGTGTAGAAATTTGTATTATGAGGGCGCATCAACAGCAGTGTATGATGACGATAACGGTGACTCAGCTGTCTACTGCAGCTTGTGCGCTCTCAATCTCCTTCATTGAAACAGCAATACACACACATATGCATATATATGCAGTTGCCTACACACACACACACATACACTTTCTCTCTCAGTCTCTCTTGCTGAGCGCTTGCGCGCCACTTTTGCGATCGTCTTTGCCGCGTTTTTATGTGCTCTTTGCAAGCGCGTAACTAGAACGGCGTTGCCCATACTCAGCAAAAAAAAGTATATATATACATACATATATGCATATGTGTATGTATTTGTATGTACATGTATGCAAGCGTATGTTAGCCAAAAACGCAATTAATTTCGAGTATCTTCTACTTAGATCAAGCCAGACTTTTGCAGAGAAAGCTTTTTTTTAATTTTACCTAGTTTTTCTTATATTTGTTTTGAATGCTGCTTTTAATAAATGTTTTAAAAATATACAAAACAAAACAAAAAAGATAAAAAATGGCAGAAATCTTTTATACATAACAGATTTAATTTTTAAAATATTAAAAATTGTAGAAATCATAATATAAATTATAAATATTTCTTTTATTTATGTTGAGCGTCGTTTTGAGAGTAAAAAACAATAAACAAAAGCTGCACTTATAAATTATGTAACATATTATTATTACGATTTTATGTAGTGCTTCTTATTTTTGTTTTTAATATATTAAAAATAAATATTAATATATTCAAAATATACAAAACAAAGCAAAAAAGATTGAAAATTAAGCCTGAGTTTAAAAATTGGCAGCAAAAAATCATTTAAAGTTAGTTAAAAATAAACATTAATAAATTAATTAGTCGAAAGAAAAAAGAAACTTTTATACGTAACAAATTTAATTTTTAAAATATTAAAAAGTGAAGAAATATTTATGTTGAGCGTCTTTTTGAGTTAAAAACAAAAAAATAATAATAAACAAAAATTATGTAACTTATGAAAGATTTTGGCTTACTAAACTATCAGCTACAAATTATATAACTATTCCCCGCCTTAGACAACTATATTTATAAATTCTTATCATGATCAATTTCTATAGATTTGTACTCTAATTAATTTAAATTAATGTTAAAAACTTGTTTTTTTGTGGCTATTGTTTGTAGGTACTGGCAAGACTGCCACCTTCTCGATTGCCATTCTTCAGCAAATCGACACGTCCATTCGCGAATGTCAGGCTCTGATCCTGGCACCCACTCGCGAGTTGGCCACCCAAATTCAGCGTGTGGTTATGGCACTTGGCGAGTACATGAAGGTGCATTCGCATGCCTGCATTGGCGGCACCAATGTGCGCGAAGATGCTCGCATTTTGGAGTCCGGCTGCCATGTGGTGGTTGGCACACCAGGTCGCGTCTATGACATGATCAATCGCAAGGTGCTACGCACGCAGTTCATCAAGTTGTTCGTGCTGGATGAGGCCGATGAGATGTTGTCGCGCGGCTTTAAAGATCAAATCCAGGATGTGTTCAAGATGCTGCCACCAGATGTGCAAGTGATCTTGCTATCAGCCACCATGCCATCGGATGTGCTCGAAGTGAGTCGTTGCTTTATGCGTGATCCAGTTAGCATTCTTGTTAAGAAGGAGGAGCTGACACTTGAGGGTATCAAGCAGTTCTACGTGAACGTTAAGCAGGAGAACTGGAAGTTGGGCACATTGTGCGATCTGTACGATACGCTGTCCATTACCCAGTCGGTTATCTTCTGTAATACCCGTCGCAAGGTAAGCATTTGGCACCCAAAAAGAACTGCCTAACCTTATATATAATTCATTCATTCATTCATTCATTCATTCATTATTCATCCAAATCAGGTCGATCAGCTCACCCAGGAGATGTCTAGCCACAACTTTACCGTGTCGGCCATGCATGGTGACATGGAGCAACGCGATCGTGAGGTTATCATGAAACAATTCCGTTCGGGCTCTTCCCGTGTTCTGATTACCACTGATCTTTTGGCACGTGGTATTGATGTGCAGCAGGTATCGTTGGTCATCAACTATGATCTGCCCTCGAATCGCGAGAACTATATTCATAGGTAAATGCAATATTCCTCTAAACACCTCTGTTGTTGTCAGCTAACTAAATTGATCTCTCTTATGTATATTCAATTTTAGAATCGGTCGCGGTGGTCGTTTCGGTCGTAAGGGTGTTGCGATCAACTTCATTACTGATGATGATCGACGAATCCTGAAGGATATTGAACAATTCTATCACACTAATATTGAGGAAATGCCTGCTAATATTGCCGATTTGATTTAAATATTTTGTTGAGCAAAAAAAGAATAAGAAAAATTAATACAAAATAAACAAGAAAAAGTGAGTGAGTTCTCTTCTACAGCAAGGAGTTGCGAGAAAAGTGCGCAAAATATATTTAAAACAAAGCAAAACAAAAAAAAAAAAGAAACATCAATACTAAGAACTTGAGAACTAAAAATTCTATATTTATTTAAACAACCAATATAAACAGCAGGAGCAACAACAACAACAGCTGCATCGGCAAGAAACTACAACAACCAACAACCTAATTATCAGCAACCAACAAGAACAACATCCTCTGGCTGGCGCTTTGCTCTAATCCTCTTATCTATTCCTAAAAACAACCATCAACCAACAGAAGTAGAACAGCTGTCACATCGGATATTTAAACACTGCGTCGTCAACAAGCAACAAACAAGTCTAAACTATATAAACGCTAAAACTGGGATATCAAAGAACCACAACAACAACAACAACACGAGGACAACATCTTTCGATTTGTGTGTCTGCAGCAGCATCAACAACAACAACAGCAACAGCAACATCCACAACATTGTTTTAGCCTTTTCTAGAACTATTGATAAAAATATATTAAAAAAACAATACAAAAAATATATGTACACAATTTCATGTTTAAATAGAAAACAGACACAGGCATAGGCATAGATACAGGCTAAAAATAATAACAGCAGCTGATCAATCGGCCAAGTGACATCACAGTCATCCACCCACACACACATACACACCTCACGCCACACAGTTGAAAACAAAAACATGCAACAATTGCAAGCGACAGTGAGTGCAGCTTGCTGTGCCGCATGTCAACAGCACATTTGCAAACGCTTGGTGCCTAAGACACAACGCATCAGTTTCTTGAGCATAATTTTAAAGCAATTATTTGAAATACTAAATTTACATAATGTACTACTACAGAACACAATTATAAATTATTGTATAAACTGGCTAAAAAAAAACAAAAAAAAGGCAGCTGCTGTGTATTCATTTTGCATTCGGCAGGTACAAATCTGAACAGCAGCTGCAATTTAGCACCTGCGTTTTCAAAGACACCGAATTTTAGTTTAGCAAATTGGCATCGGGTTGGCAGCACACACACTCAGTTCTGTTATCGATTTATTTGAAAATGCACTCGTGTGGCGTTTGGCGTTTAGCAACACTGGTTTGCATGCGGCTGTCTGTTCTGCTCTGCATTGTTGCTGGTCCGGCTTCATTTACAGTTCTCACCTTGCCAACGTCGCGTTGCCGCTCGCCGCTATTAAAGCAAGAGTATTATATATATCGGTCGATAATGACAAACAGCTGGACATAAGCTGACATTACACACTACAACAACAACAACAACAATAATCGACTAATAAATCAAAATCAAAATGGGACAAAAAGTGTCGCGGAACGATTTCGAATGGGTTTATACGGAAGAGCCGCATGCCTCGCGCCGCAAAATCATACTCGAGAAATATCCGCAAATCAAGAAACTCTTTGGCCATGATCCCAATTTCAAGTGGGTAGCCGGCGCCATGGTGCTGACCCAAATACTGGCCCTGTTCATTGTCAAGGACTTGTCGTGGCCATGGCTACTGGCTCTGGCCTATTGCTTTGGCGGCATTCTGAATCATTCGCTCATGCTGGCCGTCCATGAGATATCACATAATTTGGCCTTTGGCCACAGCCGTCCCATGCACAATCGCATCTTGGGCTTCATCTGCAATCTGCCCATTGGCCTGCCCATGAGTATTTCGTTTAAAAAATATCATCTGGAGCATCATCGGTAAGCGGAACGAGCGACTGTTGATTTGATGACGTTATTTGTAGATAAAAATATGAATATATACACATGCGCTGTGTGCCGGCTGTATAGTATATATATGCATGTATATATAGGCAATTTAAATCGGTGCTCTTATGTATTTGTTTTCGGGGCGTAGCCATTAGTTAGATGCCCCTCACATACACATAGATTGCAAAGCGGACCGGCAGCGGCGTTTTGCAACACTAGAAAAGACGGCGCTCAGCGAAAATTTCCCTTATAAAACTTATGCCCTTTCGCTCTCTCCCTCTCTCCCTCTCTCTTGCTCTTTCAAGTCTTGCTCAATTGTTAATCAAGTTTCACGCAAATAGCTGTAATAATGTATTTCAATTAAAGTTCCCTTTAAAACGTCGGCATTTGTGAGTCAACAGCAAATAGTATCTAATAGCTGGGGATTTGCGTATATGCCGATATGCACGTTAATAATTGCGATAAGATTTGAAAGTTTATATGGTTTAAATAGTTTATGCATATCAGAGAAACTACGTAATTGAATAACGGTTCCAATTGGTCACGTAGCCGGTCACACTTTATTATTTATTTATTTACTTGAGTATTTGATTATTTGTTTATATGGTGTGGAAATCATGTGGATAGGTTTGTGTTCTCTGTTACGAGCCCCTATCTCTGAGTCATTCGCTCGAGTTGTGTTTAGTTTTATGCATTTTATGCCGGCGCTTTGTCGGGCCGGCAGAATGCCGATTAAATGACATTGCGCTAATTGATTTATTTGCCAAGCACTTCAAAAATGTATTTAATCAGACCACACTCTATATTATCCAATCCACTTCGAGGTCACCTTATCTTCTTAGAGCATAAACAAGGCGTGCAAATAAACTAATTTACTAAAATCTCAAGTACTTCAATAACACTTGAATGTTAAGTTAACAGTTTCGGCATGTTTACAGAGAGGCCTTGCCTTATATGGCTATGTTAAGTCTTAGAACATAAACGAATTATACTAAAAGCTCAAGTACTTCAATAACACTTGACTGTTAAGTTAACAGTTACAGCGTGCTTACAGAGAGGCCTTGCCTTATGTTTGCCATTTCTCTGTTATTAACATTTCTATGTAATAACATAGTTAAAAATGATATATTTAACGGATATTTGAATTGTGATTTTGCTTGCAAGTAAATTGAAGGCAAATCTAAAGAAAAATATAAAAATTTGTTTAGTGCTGTGAATGATTGACCATTTTTTTTTTTATAATATTTGATTTTTATTACCCGCGTTAATCTGGTTTGGAGCATTGCATTGTCCAGCTCATAATTCACATACGTCGCATTGTTATTTATATTTTTATTTGTTGATAACCCACAATTGAGTCACATGGCGAGTCATGGCGAATAGCTCATTCGGCTCACGTATGTCTGGCAGCCAGGTGTTAATAATTAGTGGGTCGCGGTTTATCTAATCTGTTAGTTACTTGAATGCCTTGTTTATGGGCCCTACATCCGACTGATAAGGCCAACAAGAACTTTAAAGAGAAATCAAGTTTTAAAGCAAACATTTTTCCGCTAAAACTTAAACAACGATCTTTCTAGGAGTTCACTCTACTACGATATAATATTATATAGATTTCTTGAAATTTACTCAAGTAAACAATCAATTGTTTCGTCTTGAACACATATTGAACAAGACTTGAGCCAAAAGTTTTGGAATTTTCATTTCCTCCATTGATAAAACTAATTACAAACATAATAAAAAAAAAAAGATAACGCTTGATATAAAGCTGTTGCCAGGCGCTGTAGTTTCCCCACATCAATCATAATTAATACGTCAATTTTCAGTTGTTTTACGTAAAATTTAAGCGACAACAACTAACTGATTCATAGAAGAAACTGAGGAATAAGGTCTAGGTAGTTGAGCGATCAGTGAACTAAACTAAAAGATTTCAAAAAAATGATTAGAAAAATAAACATTAAAAAAATAAACAAATAAAGCCAAAATAAATTCTAAGTAGTTTAGCTTTTAGAGAGCTATTCTAAGAGATAACAGATGAAACTTGAGCACTGGACAAAGCAAGAGAGAAAGCTATACCTATATCAAAGCAGACTATGAAATATTTAAACAAATTATACTCTAAAGCTAAAATCAGTTCAACTTATATATCCAGAGTGAATATTCAGAGAGATTATAGAAACATCTTTATACCTTTACAATAAGGAAAGATAAGCTCAAATACTTCTTGAGCTAAACACTGAAGATCAAATCGAATCAACTTACAAATCTATCTATAAAATCTATCAAAGATCAAATCTTTTCAACTAAGAGTTTATTAACTCCAAAATAGAAGTTATCTATCCCCAAAGCAATTATTCAGAGAGATTATAGAATATATATATACTTTATGCCTTTTGAAAAGGAAAAGATTCACTCAGTTAATATACTTCTTGAGTTATATTTGAAAGATCAAATCGATTCAACTAAGAGTTCTTTACTCCAAAATAGAAGTTATGTTTTCCCAAAGCAACTATTCAGAGAGATTATAGAAGTTACTTTATACCTTTTCAAAAGGGAAAACTTCACTCAACATACTTCAATATACTTGAGTTATGTTATAAGGATCAAATCTATTCGACTAAGAGTTCTTTCTCTTCAAAATCGAAGTATTCTATCTCCAAAGTAACTATCTATTAATAGTATAAATATAACTAGAATTTATAGAAACTTGATGCCTCCTTTTCAATAAGGAAAGATCATGCTGAAAGACTCAATTACTTCTTAAGATCAAATCGATTCACTTAAGAAGTCGAAGTCCATTCACAACTTAGAGTACTCTATGTGAAAGATGATAATTCTAAGTGATTTTTTAAAATATAATAATATTATATATTAGAGTTTTTATTTTCTTTTAATATTTCTTTGTTCACTCTTTGACAGTTATCAGGGCGACGAGGTGATCGACACGGATATACCCACATTGCTGGAGGCGCGACTGTTCGATACGACATTTGGAAAGTTCGTGTGGGTGTGCCTGCAGCCGTTCTTCTACATATTCCGTCCCTTGGTGGTTAATCCGAAGCCACCGACACGACTGGAGATCATCAATACGATCATACAGCTGACATTCAATGCGCTTGTGGTTTATTTCGTCGGTTGGAAATCGATGGCATATCTGCTGATTGGCTCGATATTGGCCATGGGCCTGCATCCGGTGGCCGGGCACTTCATATCGGAACACTATATGTTCGCCAAGGGCTTCGAGACATACTCATATTACGGCCCACTCAATTGGATAACCTTCAATGTGGGCTATCACAATGAACATCATGATTTTCCGGCGGTGCCTGGCTCACGGCTGCCGGAGGTGAAACGCATCGCCAAAGAGTTCTACGAGACGATGCCACAGCACACCAGCTGGACGCGTGTGCTCTATGACTTCGTCATGGATCCCGCTGTGGGTCCGTATGCGCGCGTCAAGCGGCGACAGCGTGGCCTGGCATCCTAAGATGAGACGCCCACCCAATTCGTATGCGAATGTTGCAATGATTTTACTAGCGGTTTCCTGGCATTATTGTAATCTCTCTCAGTGTTTAGCTTTAGAACTAAGTAGATTTTTTTGTTGTTTATATTTGATTTCTGCTCTTGGAGCCTTTGTTCAACTGTGGCTAACACTAACTAAATATTCTAATTTGTTGTGGCTAGTTGGCAAAATGCTTTGAGTGCTAAGCGCTATTATTAAACTATTTTAATTGTTACCTCAGCACACAACCGAAGGCATGTTAAAGTATAATTATGATTATAATGGTAAATCTTGTAGAATATGTTAAAGTGCTTTAGTATTTTCTAAATATGTATATTAAAGAAATGAATGCCTAATGCGGCAGTACCAACTATTTTTGATAACCTCTTGTAACTAATATCCAAAGCAAAAGCAAACAAAACCCAAGAACAAATGCAAACTGAACTGCACGCGGCATTAGAAATGATATAAGCATGTATTATATATACCTAATATATATGTATCTATAAAGATTGTTTACTATATACTCGTATGCATAATAAAGCAAAAGAGAATACCTTATTTTCCATTAAATTGTTTTGCCTAACTTAATTCACAATTTCCCAATCAGATTCACATTCCATTTTTATCTGATTACATATTCGTGTCATGTGCGACATGCAACACGAATTGCCATTTCCTGATTGACTTCCAATTTGAAAGCTGATAATGGCAATGATAAGCGTAGCATTCCCAACCCACGCGTCGACCTTGACTTCTGTACCGATTATATAATACGTAAAGGAAACGCATTTTTAAGCGATTTTTAAACTTAATGAGAAATGATAAAAAATAAAGAATAAACAAAACATGAAACTTACCAAATGCCATTTGAATGGATCTAGAAACAATTTATGAAGAAAACAAATTGATGGTTCATTTAAGGCTAAATATATATGTGCGCCTCACAAGCAGATACCCTGTAAAAAAGAATTTCACTTCCATTTGTTATATATACTATAATACATTTTGGTATTTAATTAATTTTCTAATTTATTATATTTTTATACCCTTAACCCATTGAAAATGGGAAATCAGGGTATAATGTTTTTTTTTAAATGTATGTAACAGGCAGAAGGAGGCGTGGCAGACCCCATTAAGTATATATTCTTGATCAGGGTGACGAACTGAGTCGATTTAGCCCTGTCCGTCTGTCTGTCTGTCTGTCTGTCCGTCTGTCCGTCTGTCCGTCTGTAGGTATGTATGAACGCGTCGATCTCAGAACCTATAAGAGCTAGAGATTTGAAATTTTTAATAGAAGTCCCTGTATAGCAGGCGCAGATCAAGTTTGTTTCAAACATTCGATAACTATTCCCGTTTTATTGTTATCGATTAAAAACCTTTTTGAAATCAAGTTATTATATTATATATCGTACATCTTTCGAGCTAGAGACTACAAATTTGGTATTTAGATTGATTTATATTTTATACAATTTCGATTTTTGTTATATTTTGGATACCAGCCATTTTTGAAATTTACAACCTTAAGTTTTTTCTGCGTTAATAAATACATAACTGAGTACATTTTAAAACGCAGATCGGACGGGGTTCAGGGGATTTCCTAGTCGGGCACCACCGACTAGAATTTTCTAACTTGTTTTTTGTTGTAATGCATAAAATAATTTCATCTAGAACTTGTCTGTTTATAGTACATCAATTATTCATTTACTCTATGATTTATATAGAAATCTATTGTATTTTGAATTGAAGTTGGATTAGTCTTCCGGTTGTAAATGTAAATTCGTAATTCGTTAAATATATTTTGAGTCATTCACTTAAATAAGAATTGCGTTTAAAGTGTCTTCCTTTCTAATCTATATAATATATACACATACCCTATATCATATAGCTGCTATAGCAATCAATATCTCTTGCTTATTATCTAAGAATGCAGAAATACTATATGATTATATATATAAATATATATTTTTATATATATTCAGTTATTTATTATACATACAGCTGTGTTCATAAAAATAGTAGTGCGACAGAATTGTCGGGCAGCAAAGTTTCGTATTAAATATATTTTTAAAAAAAAATAATTGAAATGAGTATTAAGAAGTTATTAAGATTAACATATAGATATATATTAAAATATATGTAGATATATATATTTTCAAAATATATACTGTATATTCAAAATATATATATATATTCAACATGCACATATTGTATATTCAATATGTATATTTAATAAAAATAATATTAAAATATTAAAAAAAAAATATTTAAAAAAAATCATATATATTGTCTTATATATATTTAAAAAAATGTAAAATTCATATTTTTCATTTTTTAAAAATTTTTTTAAATATAATAATATTATGTATAGCAGTTTTTTCTTTTATTATATTATATGTACCTATGTATATATATGTACATATATTCAATATGGATATTTATTTTAAATAAATATATTCAATATATATATTTACTAAAAAATATATATTAAAAAAAATAAAAATAATATATATATATATATATATATATTTATATATCCATATATTCAAAATATTACGTTTATCACAAAATTTGACTATTTAACACTGCAGTCGCACTACTATTTTAATGCACACAGCTGTATATCTATTCAAATAAGAAATCATATGAGCAAATTAATTAATTTAAAATTCTGTGAAGATTTAAATAATAGATTTCAATGGAAATCAAGCAAATGCAAAACTTATCATAGTCAAATAATGAACTTTTCTTCCATCTATAAAGGTTTAACAAACCAAAAGAAAACCTAAACGACTTTTTACAAATTGCCAATAAGAACCATATTATTTACCCTAGATTGGTCTAACTGAGAATTAAACGGAGTTGGTCCAATTGACTTATTGGGGGAATTAGATTCAATCACGTTTGCCAATAAGAACAATAGCATATTCCCAGAGCTGTTAAGAATTCCATTTGAATGGAAATTCAAAATGGGTTTTCAGAACAAAAACCCATTTTGAATTTCCATTCAAATGGAATTCTTAACAGCTCTGCATATTCCCCATCTAATGGTCTAATTAGGAGGCATATCAGTTTGGTCCAATTGAGTTATTCAAAGGGAATTTAAACTTAAAATACTTTGAATCATTGCTAATAAGAACAATTATATACTTCCCTGCTACTTGTCTAATTGGGAGTTATATCAGTTTGGTGTAATTGAGTTATTCAAAGAGAAATTAAATTTAAAATCATTGTCAATTAGAACAAGAACAAATTTACCATCTAATGGTCTAATTGGAAGCAGTTTGGTCTAATTGAGTTATTCAAAGAGAAATTAAATATAAAATAAGTTTAATCATTGCCATATATATAGACGCCATGTAGCTACATTATTCAACATTATATTATAGAGTGAGTCAACAAAATTTAGATTAGTAAATGATTCAAATCAACTATGAGTCACGGAAAACCTAGATGATTTATTGTGCATAAAACTTAATCCAAAACTAAATCTAATATTGATTTCGCATTGAGTTAGGAAATTCCCAGTATTGTAACATTAGCCCACACTGAAAGGATAAGAGTTGAAGTTAGACAAGTTGACTCCATGGAAACCAGCGAACAACATTTGCTCATGACCATGAAATGAGCACGTGTTAACATTTGATTCAAGCCAAAACACTTTTTGCACACTATCGAAATATTTGTCATAAACCCAAACGAAGCAGAGAGAGGAGATACTATGTATGTGTGCATATTTAGCAAATACTTTTCGAGTGTTTACAAACAACAAGCAACGATACTAATTTTCCCTAAATAAAACAAAAAAAAAACAAGTAAGAGTGCTCTAGTCGAGACTGCTCGACTAAGAGATACCCTGAACACTGGGAAGATGCGATATTCAAATCATTTTACGCTTCCTTTATATATACATATACACAAACAACACAATACACACACAATTTTGTATTCATAACACGGATATACATGGAAAATCTGATATCTATAGCTAAAACGGTATTCAAGTTACGCTTGAAAAACAAAGTAAAATTATCGATTTTAATCGATAATAAGGAAATGGGATGAGTTATCGAAAAAATATGATAAATTCGTACTGCGTAGGGTATACACGAGTATACATTTCAAATTTCAGATCTCTAGCTTTTGTGGTTTACGAGATCACTGCGTTCACACGGACGGACAGACGGACATGGCTATATCGACTCAGTTTGTCGAGCTGATCAAGAATATATATACTTTATGGGGTCTGCCATGTCTCCTTCTGCCTGTTACATACATTTTCACAAAAACATCATACCCTGATTACCCATTTTCAATGGGTTCAGGGTATGAAAAAAACGTTATCACTGCTGCGCCCAGGTGCTTCCCATTAGTCTACACACAACACGGCCAGGCGATGGTAAACTATGACTAACGGGCGTGGTGCACGTGTTGAGCGCAGCGTAGGTCAATGCAGCTGACTTACACAATTAATTAATCAAAATCAAATTAGTATTTAAAAACACTTCAATTAAAACACACTTTGATTTTTTTTTTTTTAAATACTATTTATATATAATTTATTTATATGTATAATAGAATTACATATTGTGGGTTCTTGTGGAAATGGGGCGGGGGCTCTAAGGTTTGATTTGTTGTTGGTTTGTGGTTTGTGGTTTGTTTGGGTTCGTTGAAAGAATCGTACAGAGTTTAGCTTAATTTAAATAAAATGTGTTGCGCCTTAATATTTTAGGGTATTTTTCTTCTTCTTCTTCTTCTTTCGTCTCGCTTCCTCTTGCTTTCTTTCTTTTAAATGTTGGGCTTTGTTGTTCATAACCCGGCTAAATATTTTTACACGCTTAAAAAATGATTTTACAAAGTGTTTCTTTTTTTTTAGTGTTTTGTTTTTCTTTTTTTATCGCATAGTTCTAAGCTTTTTTGTTGTACGTTGAGAAGTTATTTATTTTTTTGTTTTTGCAATTTTTTTTGTAGTTTTTTTTATATATATATTTTTTTTCAAAGTGGCTTGTTCTCTAATCAGCTTACTAAATTTAAATTAAAAATTATACAATGTATTTTTATTTTTATTTTTTATATTTCCATTTGTATTTAAATGTAAACTTAGCATTAGGGCTGAAATTTATTTATATAATATGTTTTTTGTTTTTGTTTTAATGATCTTTTGTCAACAAATTTTGTGTTTTTGTTGTTTGTTTGTTTTCTTCTTCTTTAGATTTATCTGTGCATTATTTATGCTACATTATTTTTAGTATAATTTGTTGTTTTTTTTTTTATTTTTAATTAAATCGTTTTGTAGTAGGAAAAAATGAAAAACAAATAAAACATACAGTGAAAAATTGATTACAGCGCGCCATGCGTCCAAAAATTATCGCATATCAAGTTAATGGAAGATATATATATATATATAGATATATATTTATAAAATAACAATTAAATTTTACTTGGCTTTTCACTTTAAGTAAATAGAAAAACTGTACAGAAGTAAAATAATGTAAATTTTCTTTTCTTTTCTTTTTGTTTGTTGTTGTTTAAATTGTTCTTTGAATGAAAAAATTAAAATAAAATAAAATAAAAAATAACGTAAAAAAACGCGCGCGCGTCGCACAAAACTTAAAGCGAACACAAACTGTAAATTAAATTAACAAAAACTAATAGTAGCAGGTAATGGTAAATTAAATATATATATATATGAATGTATATATATATATATATATATATATATAGCTATATATATTTACATTTAGTAAATATATAAGAGAACGTTAAACGAACGTAAAAAAATGTGTACCGCACCTACACATACAAAAGTTGTTTATATTTTGCATTTTACAGTTGAATTGAATTATTCACTTAAATGTTTGCTGCTCAATTGTCTGTCTGTCTGTCTGTCTGTGTGTGTGTGTGTGTGTCTGTTGATTTTCTTCTTTGCATTTTGAAATACGTTTGCGTTGCGTTATAATAGCATTAATTAGTAAATATGTACTACAAAAAACGTTTAAGTGACTTTTTTTTTTACTAAAACTTAGTAAATACCGTTGAACGCATAACGTTGCGTGCATGTGTGTGTGTTGGCTTATGATTCGTGTGTCTATGTATGTGTGTGTGTGTTCGATAAACATGTGTATAAACACTGCGATAGCAGTTTATCGATTAATCACAAGCATTTAATCGAAGGTGCTGCCAACCGTTGTCAAATTGTTTTCTTTTCTTTTTGTTTTTCTCTTTTTCTTTGCTTGCGATCTACGTCGTTCCATGTTTTCTGCTCCGCCTTTAGCTCTTTCTGCCTACCGCGCCGACTGCGCTGCTCGCTGCTTGCCCGGCGTCCCTGTGCTCAGCGTCAGGCTGCTGGTCGTCGTTGTGGTCACCGTTAAGCTGCTGCTGCTGCTGCCGCCGGCCACGCCCACGCCCACGCTGACCGTCTTGGAGCAGCGTATGCATATGTAATCATCGTCGGCCTTGATCTGGCTGCGATTCAGGCCCACACAGTACATGTGGAACCACTCGTTGCAGCCGCCGTCGCACTGCACCCAATCCACCTCGCGCCCGGTGGGCTTATGGCAATTCTCGGCGCGGCACTCCTCCTCATCGTCCTCCTGGGCTGTTTGCTGTGTGCGCTGCGCATGCTTCTTCTGGCCGCCACCTGTTGTTGCCGGATTGTGGTTGCCGCCAGCTGTGGGCGTGCCGCCGCCCCCAGCATTACTATTGTTGCTGTTGCTGTTGCTATTGTTGTTGTTGTTATTGTTGTTGTTTGTGGTTGTTGTGGTGCGTTTGCGTTTCTTGTGCCCAGCCGCTGGCACAGGCGTTGTCGCTGCCGCTGCCGCCGTTGCTGCGCCCGGCGTCGTTGGCGTCGCCGTTGCCGTCGTCGTCGTATTGCCACCATTCGCCTGCTTGTTTTCCGCATCGGCATCCACGCCGGGCGAGCTGCTCGCCTTGCTGTCGCTTTTGCGCACCGCCGCCGGCGTCTTCTTGCCCGGCGTCTGTTTGGGCGTATTCTGTTTCTTGCGCGGCACAGCCACATTGGCGCTGCTGGCATCATTGGAGCGACGCTTCTTATTGCGCACCGTTTGGGCGCCGCTGCCAGCATTGGGACTTGGACTATTTTGCACGAGCAGGCTATCATTGGAGTCCTCAGCGCCGCTGTGTATGCTGGATGAGTTGGTGGTGCTGGTGTTCAGTGTCGTCGCTGTCACCTGACGATGTTGCTGCAAGTGCTGGGCCACGCGCGCCTTAGCCTCCGCCTGCAGCGCTGTGGGCGGTATTGTTTCCAGTATGCGCCACAGCTCCTGCGTCTCGTCCAGCGACACCTCCAGCAAGTCACCCTCCATCATCAGCTCGAGCAGATTCTCGATTTCGCTGTCGGAGAGCAGCTTCAAGAGATCAGTGCTGCTGCTGCTGCTCGTGTTGTTTTGCGCATTGCTTTGACCCAAGCGCGGCAGCTGTTCGTCCTCATCATTGCTATACCCATCCTCCACAATGCGCAGCCGGCATTCATCATCATCATCGTCATCATCCACATCGTCGCCATCCTCATTGTTGTCGGAGTCGGAGCGGCCTGCATTATGGTTGTCTTGCTTGGACGACAGATTGTGCGAACGTCTAGGCTTGCGTGGACTACTTATATTGCCCAGGACGGCGGCACAATTGCTGCTCTCGGAGCGTCGCTTCTGCTGTTGGGCCAAGATGGCATCCAGAGCGGCGCTCACATCGGGACTGCTGAGCGCTTTGCGCGCACGATCCTGCCAATTCATGGCACGCTCGGCCAGGCAACGCAACGCCTCATCCTCGGGCAGACGAATGGGCAGCTGCTGCAGCTGCACCAGCAACGGCAAAATGGTCTCCAAACGTGGACGCTTCGAGCGCACACAGCTCGGACATAGCCACTTGGGTTGCGCTGGCATTGTGGATGCACCACCGCCATTCAGTGCACCGCCGCCATTACCATTTTGTTGCACCATCATCATTGCGTGGGGCACTGGGGGCACACAGTCCTCGTGAAACCAGTCGCGGCACAGCTGGCAATTGTGCATCAGGCCACGAAACTCGGACTTGCACAGACAGAAGACATCGCGCAATGGATTCTTGGACATATTCTGGCGCCGTAGGTCGCGCATGTCGCGCAACTCCTGCTCCTCGGCATGCTTGAAGCTGGCCACAATTTCGGCGGGATTCTTGTCCTTGAGGAAATCATCTTGGAAACGCGGCTTGAGATCCGAGTCAATGTTGATGGCATCTGCGCGCGGCATCAGCACCTCCAGCAGCGTATAGAATGTGCCCTTCTTGAGGAACGCACGCGCCGTATTATCCTTCCACTGATGTGCACTATTCAGGTGCCCCTGCATGCGTCCGAGCTCCTCCAGCTGGATGGGTATGCTGAGGCCCCGATCAATCATCGCCTCCAGCGTATGACAGTAGGTGACGTGATTGTTCTGCTGCAGCTGCTCCACGGAGCGCAGCCATTCGCGTGCCTTGCGCAACGCATCCTTCAAAATGCCATGAGACGGCACCTGCCCATTGATGTCGGTGGCGGACTTCAGAAACTGCTCGATCTCGACCAGCTCATGCTGTTGATTGAGTCGTCGGAAATATTTGGCTGCCTGTGATTCCCATGCCTCGATGGCCGCACCAATTTGCTGCAATTTGCGCATCTCACGATCCACATAGGGATCTGTTGGATCCAGATCAGCGGCTGCCGTATGCAGCAGGGTCTTCACATCGTTGTAGGTCAGCTTCGAGCTGGTCTCGCGCAATCCCTGCGAGCGTTTGTACCACTTGCATTGCTTGAGACGCTTCTGCAGATGATCCAACTGCTGCAGCTCAATGCGCAACGAGCTGCCCTCATTGATCAGCGTCTCCAGCTCATTCTCCTCCAGCGCCTCCAGTGTGTGCTGCAACTGGGTATCGGCGCGCTCCACAAACTGACGGCCAAGCACTAACAGCTCACGCACCGAGGCGCCCTCGTCGATAATGCAGCACAGATTGTCGATTTCCTGGACAAACAGCTCCAGCTCCTCCATGGTCAGCTTATATTGGGCTGCCTCCTGATTGTGATCGGAACGGGTGCGCACCTTCAATACATATATATATATATATATTTATATATAAATCAATTTCAGAATAGTAATCTAGAGCTTAGACTATTTATATTATATATTCTATATACAGTATAGCCTCGCTATATTGGACATTTAAAATTTTTAAAATTTATGTTATCTAAGATCACATAAAATAATAGCCAAAATATATTTATTATTTTAATAGTCTGATCAAAATAATACAATCAGTAGTAATTACTATTTTTCCAAATTAGGCAGGCTTTACTGTATTATAAGCTAACTTTTATGTACATATTATACATATTTAGTAGTTACTATAAAGAAAAAAAATTTATTATATCAAATATAAAGCAAATCAAATGCTAATTAAATAAACATTATGTAATTAAATTTATTAATTAAACATTAAAAATGATGTAATAATATTATTAATTAAACATAAATGATGTAATTAATAATATTAATTATTAACATTATGTAAATATTTAATTAATATTTTTAATTAAACATAATTATAAATTATGTAATTAATACTATTAATTAAACATTATTATGAATCATGTAATTAATGTTATTAAACATAATTATTATAAATTATGTAATTAATATTATTAATTAAACATAAATTTGGTAATTAATACTATTAATTAAACATTATATGTATAATTTTATATAATTAATATTATTAATTAAACATTATAAATTATGTAATTAACATTATTAATTAAACATAAATTATGTAATTAATATTATTAAACATTATAAATTTTGTAATTAATATTATTAATTAAACATAATTATGAATTATGTAATAAATGTTATTAATTAAACATAATTATGAATTATTACATAATTAAGAATTATGTAATTAATATTATTAATTAAACATATTTATAATTTTATATAATTGATATTATTAATAAAAATTTTTTTAATTATGTAATTAATAATATTAATTAAACACAATTATAAATCATGTAATTTATTATTATTAATTTAATTTAATTAAATTTAGTTTATCTAGTCAATCAATCACTTACCTTATTAATGCCCAGCTGTTGAATGACTGTCACACATTTCTCTGCCTCTATGGCAGCTGCATTGAGTCGATCAATGAGCAGAGATGATGGAAACTTTTTGGTCTCCGCTTCCTTGCAGAGTTCCTGCAGCTCGGACAGGGTGACCGAGGTCGGCGTATGGGCATCGACAATGTCACGACAACGCGACAGCCAACGCTCGAAGCTGTGCGCCTTCACCTTTAACTTTTGCAGCATCAGCGGCATCTCGTCCAGCGTATAGCGATAGATGAGCGTATGCTTCTCGGGTGCACAGCCACAGAGTACGGTATAGTGGCGCAGGCAGACAATCAGCTTGTCGTTGCACTCGCAGGCAACGGCCGACAGGAAGCAGGTCGTATTGCACTCCTGGCAATGGCGCTCATCATCGTTGACCAGCTCGAAGGCGCGCCGCTCGGCGCGCGTGACACCCCATTCGAGCAGAGATTTGCGCAGTTTCTTTTCGGTGTCCACCATTTCGGCCATGTCAATGTAGCAGGCGGTGGCAATGCCAAATGTCAGCTTGGCCGGCTCCAGGGCCATCTTGCAGACGAGCTCGTCGTGCGAGAAAACACAGAAGCGACGCAACATTGAATAATGATTGACGCATTCGCGTCCCATTTTCAGCCAATCCGCGGGCGCAAAATTGACAGCCTCGGCAAAGTTGTAGCCCTGATTGAAGCCGGCATGATAGGCGCGCGGAAAGGTAATTACAAATTCGCCGGCATGCTGATCGGTGCGAAAGACGGGCACACCATTGTTCATCAATATGTTCGGATTCATAATGGTCACCAGCTGATGCAGTAGATCGGGCTGTGAGGAGAATAGCTCGGGTGCGGCACGCTTCATTGTCTCCTCGAACTGTTCGGCACAGGAGCCGGGCACACCGTACCAGGTCTTTGGCTCGCCCCAATGCAAATAGTTGATCGAATAGCTCCAGTGATCCTCGTTGTGCCAGCAGAAGGCAGCAAAGCACATGCCCACATACATCCACGGCGCATTCATGCCGCTAATATCAGCATTAATGTGTCCCAATATCGAATCCTCCAGCAGCGGAAGATTATTTAAATTCCAGCTAGACTCGGCATACTCCTGATCGCCGGGCAACAAATAGTGTGAGCTCTTAGTGGGAAAACCAGAGCCATGATCCATGGTATGCAGATCTGCGCCATATTCCACAGTCACATCCTCATCAATTGACGAAACAATGCGCCAAAATTCGCGCTCCACCATCTCCGTGGGTACCAAATGCACCGGCTTGCGAAAGTATTCCTGCTTGAATTGATCCGCCATCTGGCCAAATTGCTGCAAGGTATACTCTCGCTCCGCCTGCTCGAAACCAAATGCTTCCTGCGGCTTGCTCACCTCCTCGACAACGCAACGCGGGCAAAGCCATTCACCTGGTAAAATTAGAAATAAAATGATTCATAAATTAACTGATTCAAGATTGCTCAACTTATATAAAAAACTCAAATAATTCTATGTTTGGAAAACAAAAGCAAAATAAAATAAGTAAGCAAACTCTAGTCGGGAAGGTCCGACTAGGAAATGCCCTGAACCTCGAGTAATCTGTGTTTGGCCAAACGTTTTGTTTAATAACTTCTTTGTTACTTAATGGATTTCAATGACATTTTCAGCATATGATCTATGTATTCTACTGAATATTTGGTAATTTAGTAAATATGCAAACTCTTTCACATATTGGATATATTTGCAACTGAACTTGAATTTAAAGAATTTGTTAAATTGTGGAGCCGATATCCAAAATATAACAAAAATCAAAATTGTATAAAATTTACGTGAAAGGGAATGCAAGATTTGAAGACTCTAGCTCCAAAGACGTACGATATATAATTTATAATGAATTTCGATAAGGTTTTTAATCGATAACATTAAAATGGAAATAGTTATCGATTTAAAAAAAAAACAAACTTGAGCTGCGCGTGCTAAGCAGGGAGCTACAAAGAAGTCTTTAGCTCTTATAGGAGAGCAATCAACGCCGGACGGACGGACAGGGGTAAATCGACTCAGCTCGTCGTCCTGATCAAGAATATAAAGACTTGATGGGGTCTGCCACGCCTCCCTCCCGCCTGTTACATACTTTATAATAAAACCATTATACCCTGAATTCCCATTTTCAATGGGTTATAGATAGAACTCACCTTTTGGTATGCTGCTCAATGGTGGTAGCAGGCAGAAGGTATGATAGCTATCATCGCAGCCGTCACATAGCAGCATTGACTCTTCGACATCGCCGCGATTGCAGATGTGACAGATGTACTTCATCAGTGGATCGATCATCGGTTGCTGTAGCTCAGTGGTGGCCTTCTTTTGGGTGGCGCGTGTATTCGGTGTTGCACCACAGCCAGCTGATTGAGCGGCGCCGGCAGCGGCACCCGCATTGACCGCATTGAAGCTGCTCAATAGATCGCGTTTGAAGTCCTCCTTGGTTTCCGTCTTAATGGTAATGGCAGCGGCGCCTGGCTTAGTGTTTAGGCCGCAGCTGGCATTCGAGTTGCCAAAGCGCTTGGAGCGACGCGTATTGTTCTCATTGGGCGGTGCGATTTGCTGACGTGTGGGTATCTCGTGGGCCTTGTAATCGGTGCCGGCATCCTCGAGCTTGACGGGCGTAGCGCCAACGGCAGTAGCTGCCGCCGCATTCGGTCCCAATACTTTGCCCGACGTATACACCTCAAAGGGATGCAGTATGCGCTCGTAATGGGCTTTGAGTGTGGCGCCCACACTTTTGCTGGATGGATACTGCATACGATTGGCCACCTTGGCCCATTTGCGCTCCTTGGTGGTCTGCTCCATTCCACCCTCCTCCTGTACGATGCGATGCAATGTGTATAGATCGAGAGCCTTACGCTCGACCATCGGGATTTTCAGTGAGGAGCCTTGCAGCTCCCAGAACTTGGCAATGTGATCCAAGAAATTCAATTTGACGCGCGTCTTCGCCTCCAGCTCGTTCAGACGCTGGACGCGCGGCACAAAACGCAACTTGTCCACATCGACGGCAAATGGCGGCGACCATTTGTCCGGCGGCAAGATCTTGGCAATGCCACATTTCTCCGCTATGGACCGAATCTTACTAATGTATGCCAATGGATTCTTAAACTCCTCCGCTGTCGGCCGAAATACTGGACACTCGGGCGGTGTATCAAAATTGAATTCCTCATTCTTGCCCTGATCAAATTTGTTGCTGCTGTGCGGCTTCGTATGCAACGTTTTCTTGTGCACCGTGGGCGTTGGATGCGGACAGCTGTTGTGATATTTCTTGCTGGCCGAGACGCTGCTGCTGGCATGATTCATTGGCACGCTGGGCATGGGACGTTCCACGGAGCTGGGTGGTGCTGATATTGGAGTGCCAGAGCCAGCACCACCGGCTGATGTTGGCATCGATAGTCCTCCTGTTGCCGCTGATGTGCCATCATTTCCCGTTGCAGCTGATTCGTTAATGTTGTTGTTGCTGTTGCTGCTGTTGTTGTTGTTGTTGCTATTAATATTGTTATTATTATTGTGGCTGCTGTTGTTTGTATTCTTTTTGGCCGACTCGCTGCCACTGCCGGTTGAGTTGCGGGTGCGCAGGCGTCGCGCTGGTGTTACGGTGCCATTGGAGTTGCTATTGGCGCCTCCTGGGCCGCCGCCAATGCTGGCGGCTAGATTGTCCGCCTCCGCTTTGGCGGACATCTGATGCTTTATTGGTATCGAAAGGAACTGCTGCAACGGCTGCTGACCTTGTTCAGCTCTGCAAATGAGTGTAAAATATCGTTTAGTCCACAATTAAAAATGAGAAAGAAAATTTGTTGTTTCTACTATAAATAGATTTATTTTTTCAATAAACGCGTCTATTAGTTCGATGTACTTGCTGCTTGCTCGCTCAAAATCACAGTTATTAGTAAAGCGTACTTCAATGACTTCCATTTACATTACATTTCGTTTCTAGTTTGTTGTTGTTGTTGTTGTTTTTTTTTATATTGTATGTTTGGGGTTGAAAATCCACAATCTCAATAAACATGGCCATTTTCTAGTTTTCGGACTGCCTGCTTGCCAAGTGTGACCAGCAGACGAGCACAGTTTACAGTTACAAGTGTGTGCGTGTGTATGTATATGTATGTATGTATGTGTGTGTGTGTGTTTGTGCAACACTGTTCAACACTGCGCCAAGAACAACCAGCCAACCTTTTTCATATGTTTAAACGCATGAACGAACGCAAGTGAAAAGTTGTAATTGTAATAGTATATGTATGTGTGTGTGTGAGAGAGAGAGAGAAATTGATATATACACACACACACACCGAATCACGCACAACCCCTCTCGAACTAGCAGGCAGGTAAACAAAAACAGTAAACGGCATTTATAGAATTAGTGTACGTGAGAGCGCCTCTCGCCGTTTAAATGTGGGGGTTGTGTGGCATTAAAATCGGAGACTATTCTTCAAACGTACACACACACATACACATGAATACATATGTATTTACAATATATATACACACACTAACAAGCAATTGCACTGCCTGCAAGCGTATTTGTATTCGGCTCAGTTAGTTCTGATGCTTGATTACATTATCAGCTTTTCATATTGATAAAAATAAAATTGCAATAATTTTAAATGTTTGTATGTATGTAAACTGTGCCTTACTGACCATAATCAACAGATAAAAATGAAAGAATTGCAGGTTAGAAATGCAAAATAGTTAATTTATAATTTTAAATTTTTTAAAAATATTTTTTGATTTATATTTTTTGCAAACAAATAAATATAATAAATTTTTTCTTTGATTATAATTGTTATTATGCACATTATTTGATCTATACAAAATATCGAATGCTGCAATTTGATATATAAAAATATCGAAAGAGGAATTTTTTAATAAAAACTTTCTAATTTCAGTCTGTCTTATGTATGTATATGCCATATACATCTAATATATAAAATCTAAATCAATAAGATTTTTAGACAATTAAGAAATATCGATAAACGAAACAACAAGAAATTTGTGGCTCAAACTTTCGTTAAGTTTACGTACACTCAAAATCAATGTCAGCCAACCAGTGTTTAAAGTACGAAAAAATATAACTTGTCAAATTTTATATACACAAAAACAATAAGTGGATAAAATTTCATATATTTTACATATTATGGAAAACTTTCTTTTAATTATGTATATACACACACTACACACACATACACAATAGTGACATGAAAAATCTTAGCACCTGTGCCGTGTTTTCGTCTGTTTGACCGGGTGGCAAGCAAAGCGCAAATAAATGGCACACACAGCCATGCATAAGTGACAAACAAACTCGTCTACGTGATCAAAGAACGCCTAACGGCACCTAGGGGTCCAAGGGGTGGGGGTGGTTTTGAGCTTACGACGGTCTGTCGTGAGAGAGACTGACTAACTGAGAGAGAGAGAGAGAGAGAGAGAGAGCGCAAGCAGTGAGCGAAGCGAATGTGCGAGTGGGAGTGGGAGTTAACACGGATGCAGCGCAGTGTTGCAGTGTTGGTAACGCACAAACAACATTTGCCGTGTTATGTTTTTATTTTGCAATTCTGTTTTGCTCACTAACACAAACACACAAACACAATACACACATGAAAACCCAACAGGAGTTTTTTTTTTGTTTTTTTCCATAACACATTTAATCGTCATAAATTGTGTGTGTATGTGGCGCATTTAGAATCGTGCAACAGGAAAAAACGAATTTGTTGCATAGAAAAATGGAGCGCACAAAATATACATATGTACAAATCTATATCTATATTATTTATGCATATGTACGTATGTGCACACACTACATTACTTACGCGTGTATGTATAACATAACGACCGATAGCAACAAAATTTACACATTCAATACGTATGTAAGTATGTATGTTTAAGTACATACATACATACAAGCATACATATGTACATACATTTGTATGTAAAATTCTAAAACCATTTGTTCTGCGGAGCGAACCGTTAGTTTAGCTGTTACTGCAGCTGGAAAAGCTCTTACTTTCCAACACTAATTGCGTATTTCCAGGCAAAACTACAAATGTTTATATTTATTGTGTGATGAAATTGAAATGTTAAAAGAAGCCATATTGAAAAACGTCGGTGTCGGCATCGGCATCGACGCCGGCAGCGATGTTAAAGTTCCGGTTGAGGCTTTTTTTTTTTTGCAGCGTCCAAATAATAGACAAAAGGAAGCCGCCGAGCAAAAAGCTTTGCCTTTGGTGGTTGTTGTTACAATTTACACACACAGACACTTAGAGCAAAAGGTTCGTACATAAAAGTGGGGCGACGCCGCCACCACCAACCCAAATAAAATTAACAACAACATCAATGCAGAAGCAGGGAGTATAAACGAGTACGAGAGCAAATTTTGAGTATTTCCTTGATCACAGCGGACAAACAGACAGGCAGCCAGACTCTATCTCTCTGTGTGAGAGCAATGAGTACCGTTTTTCTATGTACATACATACATACATACATACAGTATGTACGAATGGGAGATGACACGGACAGCGCGTGAGTGCGTATGCTTTGAGCGATTGTTTTTAGTTTTTTTTTTTGTGTTTTTGGTTTTTCTCTAGCCACAAAGTTTTTTGCTTTAATTGACGTTTGCAAATTATTGATTGGTAAAAAGTTAACGCTGCGTGCTTGCCAACTATGAGAATTTCACAAAAGTCTTGACAAAGTTGGCAACATTTTTCGTCAACCTATGTTGCCATATTGATCGTTAGGTTTTCTGTGTGTGTGTGTGTATGTGTGAGTTTTGGTGGAAATAATTAAAGCCTAAGAGCCGCATGCTGTTTTAATCTAAAGCGCCTCACGCACACAAAAAGGGGTTTTATATAATTTCCATTTTCAGTCGAACACAAACACATAGACGCAAACTTACTTACACACACACACACACACATACACTCACAAGCGCGCACAGGTATATATACGTATAGAAACACACAAACAGCATTTCTCTATACATACATAAATATGTATGTATGTGTGTGTGTATGTATGTATGTTGGTATATTTGTATGCTTAGCGAAATTAGCACTGAAAGTCGTTTTACTTTGTCAAATGCAATTGATTTAATGTACTTTGGTTAGCTGCATCTGAAAAAAAAAAACACTGCGCTCACAAAACAGTTTTTCCGTTGCCAACCAAGCCCAGTAACAACAGCAGCAGCAGCAGCTACAACAACAACAACAACATCAGCAATGTCTACTACAAAAATAGTAAGCAGTTAACAAACGTCGACGGCGACGTCAACGTTGTGATTTTTACGCACTGTCCACCATATTGCACATTGAAATGTTTTATGTTTGTATGTATAATATATGTATGTTTGGCGTGTGTATGTGTGTGTATAAATGCAACACTGTACTTTTTTCTTTTTCTTTTTTTAATAAATTTTTACACTTTGCATAATTAGTCGACTGGCCTGTAATTGAAATTGATATACAAGCGTGGGATCACAATATTTGTAGGGATTAACTGCGCTAGACACACACACACACACACACGTACAGGAAGCAGGCAGCGACGTCGACGGCAACGTCTCTCCTATGATGGCGACCAAAGGCTGAGAACGCACTTTACATCGTTGCTGCTGCTGCTGTTGCTATTGCTTTTCTGTTAATGTGTGAGCTTATTAAAAATTCACGAAAAAATCACGAAAAATATTGTATCAATTGTGTGGCAAAGGTTTGCCTTTTCACTTTTTATTATATTTTTTTTCTTTTAGACTGCGCTGCCAGCAGCAGCAGCAACCGCACACATACAAGTTTTTTCTTCTTTGATTAAATCGCGGGGGGTTGATTCCAACTGTCTTTTTCAGAGCGCACTATAGTTTAAAATAAAGTTTCGCTTGATTTGTTGCAACGTTTTGGGCATGGCGTATTATATATATGTGTGTTTTGTCCATATTTCGTCTGCTAATTAAACATTTTCTGCTTCAGCCATCAGCAAAACTCACACACGCACGCATACACAGAAGGGTAGAAGAGTGGAAGAAAAACTAAACTCACTGTCGTCATAGGTAATGGGGCCGAGCACGCTGTTTGTATGCGTGCACTTGCCCAAAATATCTCATAGATCCACGCACACAGCACTTAATCAATTCTATTTGTATTTAATTGTTATATTTATTTTTCTTGGTACTGATCTTTTCTACTGCTTTTTCAACTGCACACGACGATGAAAATCAGTGTGGCTAACTTTTCTTGTCACTTAAATACCGCACTGCCGCAACAGCACATACAGAAAATACCAAAGTCAATGTAAAGAGTAACTTAAATGGGGGAGTCTATTCTGTTAAGTGGGCCAGCAACTATGTTAGCTAACTAAAAAATTCCTTTGTTTGCATGAGTTGACTCTGTTAAGTGAGGAGTAGTGTCGTTAGCTGGTGGAGTGAAGTGTTCGGGTAGAGTAGTCAATACTGTAAAATCAAGTAAATACATATGAATTTGTACACTAGTAAACAACAGTCTGGCAACGCTGATTGCCAGACAGTGGCAACTTTAAAGCTTGTGATGTTAATAACAGACACTCGAAAAGACTAACAATTATCATGCTTCTCGCACTAGCCTACAGGTTTTCTTATTTGCTGTTCTTGTCGCACAATTGCTAAGTCGAAAATCTGTGGCTGGTAAACACAGCTTTTCGCTCTAGTAAAATACAAAAAGAAAAACAACAAAAATACTCAGTCATTAGGAATAGTGTATAATAGAAGCATAACCATTCCGTAGCAATTAGAAACCATCATCAGACGAGCTGTTGTTGCTGCTGCCGCCGCCGCCGCCGCCATCGGACTCTCGAAAAAAATGCCCGCAGTGCGCAAATATCGTCGCGAAACAAGTGAAATCAGTTGCTGCCTCAAATATTTGCTCTTCACCAGCAATGTAATCATCTGGCTGACCGCACTGGTGGTGCTCTCCGTTGGCATTTGGGCCTGGACCGAAAAGGATATGTTTCGCAATATTAGCAAGCTAACATTTATTGCCTTAGATCCCGCCTTTGTTCTCATCATACTGGGCACCATCACCTTTATGTTGGGTCTAATGGGCAGTGTGGGTGCACTGCGCGAAAATACCTGCCTGCTGAGCGCCGTAAGTTAAATACAAAATACACTGACCAATACACACATATGTATGTACATACATATATAAATGTCGCCTTATACATTATTTATTTACAGTATGCCATATTTCTGAGCGTTCTACTGCTAAGCGAAATTGGCTTTTGCGGGCTTGCGTTTGTGCTCAAGGACAAAGGCTGGGTAAGTTGTTAACATTTGCTGAATACTAATTAGTAGAAAAAGCTGATTTAAAGCTGCCCAACGTAAACAAAGCTGGTGCTTAATTCGTTGCTAAGCTGATTATATTTAGATTTTTTTTTTATTTATTTATTTTTTTTATAGATTTCATTTGTTTATTTGAATGGTGAAAAGATTTTTGAAATAATATTATTTTTAGGGTATATGTATTTTGTTTTTATTATTTATATTTTTAAAAAAAGCTGATCAGCTGTTCTTGAATGAATAAATATTAATTTATTATTTTAAAAATTCGAATATAATAAAATTTTAATAAGTTTTTTTTTTTAACAATTATGTTCATCTAGTAAAAAAAAGAAGAAATTATCTCCAACATAAATCTCATTAGAGTACACAATTTTAAGCTAATTTTTTTAAAACAAAATTAACAATTATATTTAATCTTTATCTATTTTTTTCTTATTACAAAAACATTTTTTTTTTATTTGAAATTTATATAGTAAATTTAAATTAAAATAATATAAAAAATTCGAATATAATAAAAATTCAATTAGTTTTCTTTTTAAATAAATTTTTGTTCATCAAGTAAATTAAATAAAATATTATCTCCAATATAAATATCATTAAAGTAAACAATTTTAAGCTAATAAAACAAAAATGAACAATTATTTTTATTTTTTATCTATATTTTTCTCATTACAAAAAAACAATTTTTTTCTTGAAATTTATATAGAAAATTGCAATTAATATATATTAAATGTTTGCTTGTAAATAAATTAAAATTTAATTACAAAAGAAAATCACAATAGAACTAGCAACAAAATTTAAATTATAACAAAAATATCTTCTAGAAATAAAAATAAATACATTTTTTATTTGCAGATCAAAGATCAAGCAACCGAAGGCCTGCGCGCTTTTATCAAGCACTATCGCGAGGATCCGGATCAACAGAATCTGATTGATTGGATACAGGAGGATTGGCTGCAATGCTGCGGCATCGACGGACCCAAAGATTGGGATAGCAATAACTATTTCAATTGCTCGTCGATTGCGATTGGCAGTCGCGAGGCATGTGGTGTGCCCTTCTCCTGCTGTCGCCGGCGGCCGCAGGAGGTGATCAAGAACAAGCAATGCGGCTATGATGTGCGCAAGGAGGGCTATGTAAGTTAACAAACTAAATGTCATTTATGCTATAGATTTGCAGAGTTAATCAATTTGATATGCACACATGCAGCCAGTGGATAGAAATATACATGAGCGCGGCTGTTTGCGCGCTGGAGAGGATTGGCTGGAGACGCATTTAATTGGTGTGGCTGCCACAGTTGTGGCCCTGCTCATCATGCAGGTGCTGAGCAAGAGTTTGAATATATATTTATATGTGCAAATTGCTTATGATTTGATGTGCATTTATGTTTATATTTTAAGTTGTTCACTTTTGTAAAGTTTTTGTTGTCATGTGTCAGCAAGAGACTTGTAGACCTCTTTATGAGCCCATACTCGATTTAGTTCTATTCATTGTACGTATGAATGGCTCAATCCCAAAGCCTTTATTCGTCCTGCTGTAGCAGGCGCAGTTTTAGTTTGTTTTAAATTATTTATTCCATGAAATCGATTTTTATCGATACAATATCGATTGGTATGCAGCTTTAGTTATTGAAGCATATCTTGCATGTTTTAAATGGTAGATTTTTTATATTTATATATATACATCGATTATATTTAAGTATAGACTCACAAAGAGCTTTCCACTTGTTGGATACCTCAACCCAAAAAAGAGGAAATCATCTATAATGTGTATCTGCCCGACGAATAGCTATAAGCTAAACTAGGATTCAGTGTATCTACTCTTCTTTTCATTATATATTTTATTATTTTATTTATATTTATTTGATTTACTTTCATCTTTTTATTTTTAGTTCACGCCGCAGGGCATGGAGCTCTCTAAGATTATTTATGAAAAAGGCTGCGTTCAGGCTGGCGAAGAATGGATTGAGCATAATTTAATTATTATTTCGACGGTCGCTATTGGTGTTATGTTCTTTCAGGTGTTTAGTTTGTTTTGCTTTTAATATTTAATCTTATTTTGATGTGATTTAAGCGAATTCATTTACTTATAATGTTTTGTATGCCTTGCAGATTCTGGGCATTTGTTTTGCGCAAAATTTGCGCGCTGATATCTATACGCAAAAATCGAAATGGCACTGACAAATGGCGCACGCTGCCCCCACAGCAATTTAGACAGGTAAGCGACGAACACAGACAGCAAATAGCAAACAGCAAACAGCAACCACAATTAGCCGCAATTGAACTTTAACTACAAGAACTACAACAACTATAACTACAACTATGCATCATCTAAATCAACGCTTCGGTTAGTTACCTATACTATAAATACCTAACTATATATATATATGTATATGTATATGTGTGTATATATATATATGTATATGAGTGTCTACTAAACGCAAACGCATTCCGTCTTCATGGACATTGACTAAATATTAACTAGGTTGCCAAATTTTTTGCTGTTTTACGTAGGCTTCTTTTTTACCCAAAACAAAACACAAAAATACTTAGAAAGCAGAAAGCGAACAAAAACAAAACAATTTTCTATACATTTTTACATAACAAGACGGGAATATATTATATATATATAAATATATATATGTAAAAGAAGAAGAAAAAAGTAAATTAACTCGAAATGCAGCTGTGATATATTTTTAGTAAATGTATAGAAATGAGATGAAAACGTATTCAAATATATTTCAAATGCAAAACAATTTTCCAGAATGCAAAACTTCGGCAAACCGAAGCGAATATACCCTAGCAGAATGTATGATGGTTTATAGGGTATTTGTTCCAATATTTGTTCATTCCAAACCAAAAATTCTACTGCAAGGGTATTTAAAGAAACAACACGAAATTTCATTTCAAATGTAAACAGCAAAAATCTATCACTATAAAACCTACAAAAAACTTAAAAATATATATGTATATTGCAGTATTTTTTATAACACTAATGAACAAAAAAAGAAGTATATAAAGCAACATTTATGTGGGGGCACTTAAAAACAGAAAAACAAAAAATATAAAATTTAAATGTAGTTTGCTGATTAGATTTTTGACGAGCTTAAATTGTACGCGCCGCATGCCGATTTATGTAATATAATATAAAATAATGAATAATATATATATATGTATATTTTTACATAAATCATTTAAAGTTTAAAGATTCCTAATTTGCAATTAACATTTACTATTGAATCATATACTATATATGTATGTGTGAAAAAACCTGTCTTGTGTTCGTTTTAAGTTAATTTTTTTGTTGTTTTTAAATAAGACTGCTGTCGAATTAGTCGAAACAACTTTTGCACAATGAACTAATTTTGTTAACAAGTTGCCGCATATATGTATGTAAAAAAATATATTTATATTTATATATTTGTTTAATCTATGGGTTGTAAGACTTCATTGTCAATCCACTTAACTATAACTAAGTGTTTGGCAACTGTGACTATTACATTGTCTATTATTATGTTTCAAATGTATTTCGAATCTGTTAACACACCTCTACTATTGTATTTCCTCGTATACTACAATACTGCCCTAACGAAACAATAAGTAACACAAAAACCCTTTCGAATATCATATTTTGATATTAAAAGTGCAAAGATTTAACTGTATTTCGAAGAATTTATTTGGAAATTTTTGAAATATATTTATGAGCATCTCGAAAACTAAATGTACTTAATACTCTACAAATGTATTTCAAATGCTATTAACAAAAAGGCAGAAAATAATGTCTCGACGCACAAAATAAAATATTTTTACTAAGAAATAAAAAAAAAAAAAAAAATAAAAAATTAATAATAAAATCAGAATCTCCATTTGCCAATGAACAAAATATTAAAAAAAAAATATATATGAAAAGCAGAGTTAAATTTAAGTAAAAATTAAATTTAAAAAAAAAAAATTAAAATAAAAAATATAAAATTTAATTTCGCACTCAAGGAAAATAAAAGAAATTCCTGAATAACCGAAAGAGTCAATTGAAAACGAGCTAAAATTATAATAAATAAAATGTCAGTCAGTAAAAAGCAAACAATTTTGAATTAATTAAGTAATGTTTATTATATAAGCAAAGTAACAGCTAAGATTAGCAAAAATTATATAAATATATAAAAAACGCTTGTCAAGGTTGTTGTTGCGACAGCAAAATCAATAACTGCTTCTAAAAAGAAAAACAAAAACAAAAAAGAAAACGCTTGTAAATTATAATAATAAAATATTAACAACAAAAAAACTTTGTTTGGCGTCTACTTTTGTGCCTCGCTGGACTCTCCATCTAGCTGAGCAACTGCATCGAATTGCACCGCCGGCAGCTCTGCACCGTTTGCGGTCTTATTGCAGCGTTGATACTCGAGCAGCACCAGCGAATTGGAGCCGATTTTGAGCAGCTCGTTGGGCACATAGAGCGTTATCTGGGGTCCAGCCAGCGGCCAGTAGCGTCCCAAATTGAAGCCATTCACATAGGCCACGCCCTTGCCCCAGCCAGCCATGTTCAGATAGGTGTCGCCCACCTCGGCGACCTGAAAGCTGCCCGTATAGAGTATGGGTCCGGTGCGCAGTAATCGCTGCTTGGCCGCAGTTTCTGGCAACTTCTGGCTCCAGTTCTCAATGGCGAGCGCCTCCAGTGGATAGCCCGTGGTTGTCCAATTGTCCAGCGGTAAAGCGCCTCCGTTGTGCAGTTGCAGCGTCACCTTGCCAAAGATGCCCTTGGTATCGTTGGCGCGATCGTAGTTAATGCGTCCCTGATTCTCTACGAGCAGCTGCAGTGTGCTGCCCCAGCCCTTGCTCAGTGGCAGCGCATAGATGCGCGCCTCCCGTGACAATGTGCCCACCAGCTGTTGGTCGACAAAGACGTGGGCTCGATCACGCAAGTCTTCCACTTGCAGCAGCGTTGGATCCAGATCCAAGCTGGGCAGCGGTGTCTCATACAGCAGCAGGCCCGAATACTGATCCATTTCCTCAAAAGATCTGGGCTTGTCGGACTTGACGGGCGTGCCCTTAGACAGCGCAGCGCGTCCCTCCGCCGACAGCAGCTCCAATGAAGGCGTCAGCTCCACTTTGCCATATGCTAAGCGCTTGGCGGGACTTAGCACAATGTTGGGCAGATCCAGCACCTCGCCTATCACTTGCTGGATTAGCTCATATTTTTTGGTAACTCCGCCCGCCTCATCCATAACGGCGTCGTAGTCATAGCTGGTTATGTCCGCCGCATAGCCAATGCCCCCATCCAGATCGTAATTGGCGCCGGCCGTAAAACCAAAGTTTGTGCCGCCAAAGAACATGTACAGATTAACGCTGGCATTGTAGCTGAGTATGGTCCTGCAAGGAATAATTTGGAATATTATATATTTATATAAATTCTAATATATTTTGGTTTTTTTTAAAGGTTACTTTAAAGCGCTGGCCACCACCTGCGGATCGCGTCGCTGATTCATCTCCTGCCAATGGGTCAGCCAGCCGGGATAGAACTCCGAATTGACTAATGGTCCAGTTGGCTGTACGCTGCGCAGATATTTCCAGATTTCGTCAATCTCATGAACTGCAAAAGAGAGTGTAGAGTGTAAAATAGAGTGTAAGAGATTGTAGAGTGAGGTGTAGAGTGTAGAGTGTAGAGTATAGAGTATAGAGTGTAGAGTGTAGAGTGTAGAGTGTAGAGTGTAGAGTGTAGAGTGTAGAGTGTAGAGTGTAGAGTGTAGAGTGTAGAGTGTAGAGTGTAGAGTGTAGAGTGTAGAGTGTAGAGTGCAGAGTGTAGTAGAGTGTAAGATTGTGTAGAGTATAGTAGAATGTAAGATAGTGTAGAGTATAGATGATATAGGATTCAGCTTAAAGCAGCTGACAGTTAAGATTTGTTGAATCTTTATTTTCAAAAATATTGTTTTAGTTATTTGATTATAGGAATTGAGCTTTTGTATAAATCTAAAATTAAGCTGTGTATTACACTTAATTAAGAAAAATCTATCAATTGTTTCGCACCGACAAATGTTATGTTTTTCGCTTGTCATAATAATTGAGTCACTAGCATCCAAAATTTGGATTTCATTTCAGATTTTCTTTCCAGTGATAGAATATGTCATAAAAACTTCTTATTGTACTACTCCGCAGGTCCTAGAAAGTGCAGTTCTTGTCTTACTTAGTTAGTATATTAATATATAAAAAACATATTGGATATTGGTAGAGGAAAAATCCAACATTTAGCTAATATATCCAGTTAAAATTTAGGTATTTCTTCTACTAATAACCAATATGTTTTATTATATAATAATATATTAATTAATTATATAGTATTAATTATATTATGAATGTAACCTAATCTTAATCTTAGACAGAAAATCCCTGTAAAATATATATTGACATCTGGTTAATGTAATTTTCTTAAGTTATTAAGATAATCTAGATTAGACAAATTTATACCATAAATATTATATATTTTGTAGTTAGCAAATTTTATAATTTTAGCTGTCCAGTTTATACACACTAAATTTTATATACAGTCGAGTCTCGATAATTCGAAATGGCAAGGGGATCAGGTTTTTTACGAATTAGACGGAAATTCAAATTATCGAGATTTCTATCATATAGATAATAGACATGACAGAAATGCTGTTCTCATAATTGTATATGGTGTACAACATGTAGAAACGAGACAAATATTGTACTCACTCACGAAGTGTACTACATTTTACTGTACTCACTCTAGTTGAGAACAGTAGTAATGTTGTACTCGATTCTTCTGTACAGTGAAAATACTGTACAGAAATGAAATGGGTGCAGTATTTTAAGAACACTTTACTACTGTACAGTACTATGCTGTACGAAATGAATGTATTCTTGCAGACCTGTAATAGATATCCCCATCAAAGGGATAGAATTTGTTTCGATTTATCGCGATTATCGATTTAGCGGGGTACAAATTATCGAGACTCGACTGTATTATATTAAGTAAATTTAACAAATTTGTATAACTTTAGCTGCCTTTAAAGCCAGCCTTTACAAATATATACACTAAATATTAAATATTATATTAAGTTAATTTAAAATTTGATTATAATTGCAACCGTTTTTCTTCACATTAAGATCACACATTTTTCAAACTGCTCTCATATATCTCAAACATTTTTCTACTCACTGCGATCGATGCCAAAGTCCGTGGTGGCAAATACATTGTCAATCTTGCCGCAGTGCATCCGTTCATTTGGTATATCCACAGTGAACAGCAGCGCCTTATTCTCCACATACTTATCGGTCTCGTCGCGCAACCAATTTAGGTAGTCGTGATCGCAGGCATAGTATGCTGCATACTCATTCTCGACCTGGACCATTATGATCTTGCCACCGTTGCCGATAAGCAAATGCTTTAGGCGTGGCATTAGCTCTGCATACCATTTGCTAACCTCGGCTATGTATTTGGGATCATTTGTGCGCACTTTGATGTCCGGATATTTGGTGAACAGCCAGTGGGGTAGGCCGCCCTGTGGGTTGAGTTAAGATTACAATTAGTGAATGAAATTTGTATAATCTAACTCACATTACTTACGTTATCTCTCTCGGCACAGATATATGGACCGGGACGTAGCACTATATAGAAGTCCTCTTCTTGAGCTATTTCCAGAAATTTAACCACATCGGCTATGCCCTCCCAATTGTATTCGCCATCGTGTGGATTATGCAGCGACCACTCAACGTAGCTGTTAACGGGAAAGGCAAGAGATTTTGAATTATAAATATATTTACATTTTGCTTAACTAACCGATGTGCTTTGTATAATTTAAAAGAAAAGAAATAGCAACTAGCTATGTTATGTCAAATAATTTTTCGACATATTCAAAATAATTGAATAACTTTAAAGATGTAGTAAGTATAACAGTTTCTCATACATATGATTGTTTTAACTAGATATGAATAGTAAAAGATAGATAGAAATACTGTCATACTATAGCTTAGTAGCTATTGTTATACTACTTCTATATTTGTGATATTGTTATACTAGTAATCTATTTGTTATACTGTTACATTACTCATTTATATTTGTAATACTCTTTTACTACTAATATATTTGTAATATTGTTATAATAATATTATTTAATGGTGTTACTACAATATTAGGAATATACTATGATATTGTTATACTACTAGTATATTTGTTATACTGTTATACAATTACTATATTTGTAATACTGTTATACTACTATTATATTTGTAATATTGTTATACTTTTGGAATATTTGTACTACTGTTAAACTACTACTATATTCGTATTACGGTTATATTACTACTATATTTGTTATATTATTATAACAGTAATATATTTGATTGATATATACTATAATGTTAGACTACTACTATATTTTAATACTGTCATACTTCTACTGTAATATTTGACATACTGTTATACTATTTCTGTAATTGTCATACTGTACTACTATGTTTACAATACTGTTATACTACTACTATATTTGGAATATTGTTATATTAGTGGTATAATTGTAATACTGTCATAATACTACTGCAATGTTTGTAATACTGTTATAATACGCCTGTATTTGTTATACTATGACACTACTACTGTTCTCTGAAATATTGTTATACTACTGCTATATTTGTTATGCTGTTATAATATTGTTATACTGGTATAATATTGTTATACTATATTTGTTATACTGTTGTAGCACGTATGTAATTGTTATACTGTTATATTACTACTGTATTTGCAATACTGTTATAGCTCGTCTGTATTTGTTATACTGTTATACTACTATTATATTTGTAATACTGGTATACTATTACTTTACTTGTAATATTGTTATACAACTACTATATTTGTAATACTGTATCACTACCACTGTTATATAGCGTTACTCAATAGAGTTCTGTTTTTTGTATAAGCATATAATACTTAGAATTCCATAACGTATATTATAAACATCAAAGTTTATATTTCTATGTCTATCTAACTTTCTAAACTTTGCTATAACAAGTCACTCAATTACCTTTGTTTAGGTTCGTCTTGCATCTAGATATCTAGAACTAGTTCAGCATTTTACCCTAATTGTGATATGTCTATGCAAAAGCGAAGTATTTTAATATATGTAAAAACTAAACAGAAACTAAAATTGTTAGCATAAAATCAGAGTTCCACATCTTCAGGCTTGCTTAATTTGTATTTTCCTTGCAAAGCTCGGCCTTGAGAATGTGTTTTTTGTGCAGTTGCTTGAACTTATGGATGTAGCACAGAGTTTACTTATCAGCAGTTTGTAGAAGTCGCACACTTATCCGAGCTGTAAGACCCACTCACTATGTTGATTCATAAATTTTAGTCAGCCTTGCTCAAAGCGAGCCACAGTCACGTCCTACGGCTTACACAACTATCCTATCTATAGCAACTCTACTCACGTATCCAATGCATTGAGACCAGCTGCACGCATGGTGCGCAGACGACTGCGCCAAGCTTCGGGCAGAGCCCGGAAATAGTGAAACGAGCCGGCGACATAACGAAATGGCTTTCCATTCAAGAGGAAAGTATTTGCCGTGTGATCAATGCTGAAGGCGGATGTCTCCGGTTTCTGGAAACATCAAATGATTGCTAAATTGACCCACCAAATTTTTGTTTTTTGTTTTGTTTAGCTCACCTCTGTGACGTCATCGCCGCCGCTGAGCCCCACACAGAGGCCGACAGTCAACGCGATCACCACAATTATGAAGCCGCCACCCATGGCCAACGTTAGCTTGCGATTCCAGCGAAAACTGCCACTGCCGCCGCTCATACTCGTCTTAAAGGTGCTCGATTGAGCTTTTTTTTTGGGCTGCAAAGCTTCAGTTGAACACCTCAAACTTTTTAGCTGGCTTCAAAAGTTTGTCGTTAAAGAGCTTGTTTCAAATAACAACCGCTTAGCTGCCCCAGTCGTTTGGCAATGTCAATGGGTTCTCCGACACTTTAATCGCTCACTTCATGATACATAAATAAGTATATACATACGAGTATACTTATTATTATTCTTATGTATTCTGATAAGTCTGTTCGTCCAGAGTGGCTGATAAAGCTAGTTTCGAACTAAAGTGGAATGCACAATTTGTTTGCCATTTCGCAAGACGAGTGTTATTCGGGGCATTAGTTCAAGTAGTTATAAATAAGCATATCTGGAGCGTTTTAATGGCATCTAAACGATAATCCCAATCTACAAAATCTGTTTAGATTACACCCCAACTAATATAAGTTTGTTAAGTATTCAGCTAATTGAGGCTTTTGAAGTGTTTCTAAATTACTTTTGACTTTTACTTTTTTACTTTCTTATTTTTTGAGAATTTCTCATAATCTCATCTGCTCATAAGTATGTACAGAATGAATATATTCTATATATTTATACCGTGAACCCATAAAGTATATATATTCTTGATCAGCTCGACAAGCTGAGTCGATATAGCCATGTCCGTCTGTCTGTCCGTCCGTCCGTCCGTCCGTGTGAACGCAGCGATCTCGTAAACCAAAAGAGCTAGAGATCTGAAATTTGAAATGTATACTCGTGTATACCCTACGCAGTTCGAGTTTATCATTTTTTTTTTGATAACTTATCCCATTTCCTTATTATCGATAAAAATCAATAATTTTGCTTTGTTTTTCAAGCGTAACTTGAATACCGTTTTAGCTATAGATTTCAGATTTACTGTGAATATTTGTGTAATGAATACAGACATTTTGTATATTTTGGATTTTGGATGCCACACCCCACTCCCACCAAATTTGAAAAAAAAAACATATTTAAAATACTAGAGACTTGTGCTTTGGCAAATACATAAATATGAATGTCATTAGTATGCTTTCAAAGTTTGATTACAAAAGTCCATCTACAAGAAAACTTATTCAACAAATAAGTTTACATAATATAGCCCATACTGCAGCACAAGCGCAGCCAAAGCGCAGTCGCTGCGTAAACTGCGCAGTAGCAGAGCACGTGCTTATACGTGCGCCTGCATGTGTGTGTGTGTGTGTGTGTGTATGTGTTGCTTGTAACGTATATGTATATAAAAGAAGCGCAAAGTGATTTGAATATCGCATCTTCGCAGGGTTCAGGGTATCTCTTAGTCGAGCAGTCTCGACTAGAGCACTCTTACTTGTTTTTATATATATTTTAAAGAATTTTCTTTATCTCAACTGCTCATATATACAAAATATATGTATAAATCAAATATATATTTTATATATATTTTGAAGTTTTTTATAATTCAATATTCGATTTAAAATATTGGCTACAAAGCTTTCAATTAATTTAATATTCAATTTAAAGTTTTGCCCCATTTCATACTAAACTTAACTTGCTTAAATTATATATTTGACTTTCTTTACGATTTGCTGTTATTAAGTTTTTAATAGCTCTACATTTTCTGCATTTCCCCTTCGCTTTTTCTTTCATACATATACAAAACACTTCTCGCTCTTTGATTTTCCTTTATTTTCTTTATTATCGTTTGCTTCACTATCACTTATAAAATTGCAAAAATTATATTATAATTATAATTAGTATACGGTTTACACTTGTTGTATGTGTGTCATTATGTATGTTATGTATGCATTTGATTAACTGTATATTGTCGGATCTATAGTATGTGTATATAATACTTTAAATAGTTGGATTATATGTGTCTTTTAAGTACTAGACTATAAATGCCTTTGGTAGTGTGCTTCAATATTTTTGGTTAATGCCCAACACTCTTAGAGCATCAGCATGGCTATATTAGATTTAAATACATTTTGATTAATTCCAGCTTGAAATTGTGTGTGTGTTTTTTTTAAATAAATGTTTTAACAATACTAAGTAGTTTTCTTGGCTTAACTAAATTTTAAATATTTTTTTTCTTTTTTTTTATAAATTATTTGAACTGTAACAAAAGCGCATATATTTTTTCTTTGTATATCAAATTATACACACATAGGCTGAGGTAGAAACAGCACGAAATTACAGAGAATTAGATAAAATTGTGGGTTAGCTGAGTTGTAGAAAGACTAAGGGACTAGTATAAGACTTGTATAAGTATTTGTTGTTGTTTTTTTGATTGTGTTAAGTAATATCTTAGCTTAGAAACTAGAGTCCATATAATATCGTTGTTTACTCATTTGGTTTCGGGGTGTGTTTGGAACTAAGCGCTGACGCTGCAAAATTTATCGGCCATCAGTGTTAGCACCTTCTCAAGTTTTCCATGCCGATCCTCGGGCTTGGCGGTGGCACCTGAACTGCCCCACAGGAACTTGACGTGAAACTCAGTGCTAATTATAGAATGCATAGGTGATTAGCCAAGGAGATTCAATTGCAGGTGAATAGATACTTACCGAAAGGCATCCGCTAGCAGTTCATCTAATCTTGTGCTAGCCTCTTCCATTATAATCTTAGCATTCTTGCGATATAGATCCAAATTCTTAAGAAAGCCACGTGAGGCATCCAAATGCTGAAAATTAATGGTCATGCCAAAATCATCTGCCTTGGATTCCCAGGGCGCAATGCAGGTGTTGTAGAGCGCAGGACGCTCATCCACATTGCTGTGATCGATAATATCCAGCACGGGTCTGTCAATCAGCAGAGCGTAGAGCAGCACATGGGGCACAGTTGTGTTTGGCGCCTGCGGATTGGAGGCTTCATTCATGCTGCTTAAAGTGGGTCGCAGTTTGGCCTCAAACGTAAAGGCGCTGTCCGTATACTTTTGACGTAGAATGTGCCAGGCCTGGTCCAGTTTTTGTATCTAAAATGGATATTAGAATTTCATATCCGTCTTCATACTTCAACCAACTCACCTGCTGCATGCACAGGCCCAACATAATGGCACAAAATCCAAACAGGTTGCCCAACGCTGTTTTTGTCTCCACCGCAATTTGTATCCACTTGCTGAGCAGCTCGGCACGATCCAGATCCGTTTGACAGGTGAGTATGGTCACGGCAACCATTAGTTTGATGCACTGCGTTCGCTCAATGATGTCCTCGCGAAAGACTTTGCCATGTGGCAGAGTCAGCAGCTCCAGACCTGAACAGCTCAAATAACAATCCGCTTCACTTGCAGGCTCATCGAGAAATAGGCCCACATCGATGCGTGTAATGTGCTCGGCTAGCAGCTTGGGCCCCGTTTCCAGCAGCATCATTTTGAATGTGTTCAAAGCATCTCCGTCCAGCGGCTTATTCTCCACTGAAGGCAGCAGCAACGTACCAAAATTCTCAAAATCAAATTTGCTGCACTGCAAAGCGAGGAGAAAGCATTAATCAAATATAATAATAATAGTTTTTGGTATAATACAAACACCATGTTTTCTGTTTAATTCAATTGTTGATTAAATTAACCAGCTAAATAACGTAATGAAATTTAAGCTGCAACGTCAATTGCGTTGCCAATAAGTCTTAAGCTGTTGAGCACACATTGCCACCTAGTTGCAAAAATCACTCAAGTGTTTCGACTGTTTTATTAAACTTGAGCACGCATTATTAAATCATAAATTGCGGCTACTATTGTCAAAATGTGTACATGATTTAGAATATAAGAAAACTGACCAGTATATGTACATATGTATATTCAAAATAACCCACATTAAACCGATATGCGGGACTGTTAGAAAGCTGTTCAAATAGTTGTGGCAAGATAAGTGGCAATATATGCAGACGTCCATTTCAATTTAAAAAGTCTGGCACTCTATGTGCAATTTTAGTGTACAATTTTTAAGTTACAGCTGTTACAGAGCTGTTAAGTTGCTGCTACGATGCTGTTAAGAAGCTGTTGTAGAGCCGTTTAAGAGAATATGTCATTTACATTGAGCAAATTGTTTTTTTTTTTCAAATAAATACGCGTAAGGTGGCAATACCTTAATTCACAATAGCACGCGCTTATTTGTCAATGGCAGTTCTATTGTAACTTTAAAAATGGCGCGTGTGACAAGTGATAGTGTTTTAAAATATTAATTAATTTGTGCGCGTGTTTACAGCTGTTCGCTATTAGCATAAATACTACAGTGCAAAGTCGTTACGTAGTGTCGAAAATATATAATTTGTGTTCTTACCAGCTTAAACTCCTCAATGGGCTGCATAAAGAGCTGCTCCTCGGCTGCTAAGGCGTCAAATTCCGTGAAGCTCTTCAAAGTACCGTTCGAAACTGAGCTGCTCATAAAGCGAGGATTTTTGATAATGACGCCTCCGCGTTGTATGCTCAATTCACTGATATCGCCTGGTGCCGAATCCCCTGAGCCATTGCCTGAATCCGAGCCGCTGGCCTGATAAGCCAGCATTGCGGCCATTGGCTCCTTACGTGGCTTGGGCGGCGGACTTGGCGGTCGATCGGGCGTGTCCAGACTACAATTGCGCGCCAAACTGCAAATGCGTGCCGCCGCCTGTTGTCGCAGCGCCTGCGCTGCCGAAGTGCTCGGTCGTGGCAACGATTGTGTGCTAAACTTGTGATCCAAATGTTGCGACTGCAGCTGCATATCGCTGGTGGGATTACAGCGTGCAATGGTCTGAAAACGTGCCAGGCCATGCCCATTGGTGGCATCTGTTGCGGTCAGTTGCTGCTGTTGCTGCTGTTCCTGTTGCTTGTTAATGTTGCACACAACCATCGCCTGGGCAGGTGTCAAGCTCTGTGAGCGTTGTTGCTTCTTACAGGGCAACCTGGGCGGTGGGACATCCCGGCGCACACGCGGCGGTGAACAATGCGGACTGGCTGGTGTGCCAGCCTGTTGCTGTTGCTGTGCTGCTGCAACATCGCCAGTTAGTTGGCCAAAGCGAAAGATTGCGGAGCCACCTGCATTGTTGCCCATGGGCGAGTTCAATGGACTCAAGCCACGCAATCCCGCCAGCATTTGGGTGTGCAGCTGATTGCCCACAATCTTGTGGCCATAGAAGGATAGTGGATATGTGCGATTGCATGGATATTGTATCAAGGCGCCCGAGGCAGCTGATATTGGCTTGCCTGAACCCACATAGAAGGTGATCAAATCTGGCACCGTATCAAAGGCATCCTCCTCAAATTGATATTGGACGCGCTCGTAAACAGTCTCCGGCTGTAGCACCAGCTGGAAAAATAGAGGCATCAAATGAGGTAAGTGTGATTTATATAATATTTATTCTTTATAAATATATTTTATGTTCATCTTATCTAATCTATATTTGCACTCAAATCATCTGAATAAATATGAATATTCTATAAATAACAAAATAAGTTGGTGATAAAATAGAATTTTCTTTAAAATATGGAGAATAATTTCTGATTAAATGTAAATATTTTATAACCAAATAAATTGTAATTAAAATACAATTTTCTTGAAAATGTGGAGGACAATTCCTCAATAATTATAAATATTCTATAACCAATTTTCTTTAAAATATGGAGAATAATTTCTGATTAAATATCAATTTTATATAACCAATAATAATTAATATTTTCTTGAAAATATGGAGAACAATTCCTGATTAAATATAAATATTCCATCACCAAATAAATTGTAATTAAAATAGAATTTTCTTGAAAATATGGAGAACAATTTCTTAATTCTCGTTTTATTTATCCGTCAATAGATTTAAACATCTATTCCCCTGATATTGTTTCTGATGAAGAGAAAGAGTTATTCGACGTTCTATCGTCTGATTCGCTTCGAGAAGAAAGTCTGGAGTCCACAAAATCAATATGCAAGCTACAATAGAAGAGAAATTAAGCCTATCTCGTTTTCTACTTAATTTTCATTTCTGTTTCGACAACTAAAACTGATTTCTTTGTTTCGATCTCTTTCTAATAATTTCTCTACCTCCTTTTCTCTTTCACTTGAACTTTCTGAACTACTTCAGTGTTCGAATATTCTCTAACGTTTTCTATTAGTGGAGGTTGAGCGAATTTATCGTATGAGTCCGCGTTTCTCATTGGACTCTGAGAAGGACTCTCCAAAACGATTTGTTTATTGTGGAGGCGAGTAAGTCGCTAAACAGTTTTGAATTTTGCAGAGGAACTTGTATTCGCTCTTCTTTTTTCTTACACCTCATAAAGTAGAGTGATGAGGCTAATTCTAAGCTAGCATAAGCTTCGTGCTATTAGCAGCATGATATGATAATGTGTGTGTGTGTGTGTGTGTGTGTGTGGGAGGGGGGAGCAATTCCTATTAATGGAGTGTGGCAATAACACTATCAGTTCCCGATACTCTTTTCATATTTAAAACTATCTGAATTACTAAAATATTTGCATAAAAATAAATGCAACTTGACGACGCGTCGTCTCACTTTCAATCACTGAACACATTTAAAGAAATTTATTAATAATAAATAATTTAACATTTGTTGGCTTTCATGCTCTTGCATGGTAAAAACTAAAACACGACAGTTTGACTTTAGTCCTCCCACTTCTTCATTATCATTACACATATCGCAACACTTCTGCTTATCAAATATTCCTCCAACTCACTCACCTTGTTGAGCACAAAATGCAGGACAGCTGCTTTGCTGCGGCAGGTGAGCACATAGTTATCCGGCTGTGAGGCGCAATCTCGCACTAGGAAATCGCCCTCTCGCTGAACAATCTCCTCGGCACGCTGTCGTGGCAGGGCACCGTGGTACCAGGCGTGCGAGCGCAATTCTCTGGCATCCAAGCTCAGTTCCCATTCGAGTGCCTTTTTCAGCGCAATGGCCTCCTGTTGCTCATTGGGATTGGGCGAGGCGGCGAGGGGCGTGGAAACGTTACTGTTATTGCCGCTTTCCATATCGTCGGCGTTGTGGCCCCAATGCGGACTGTTGCACTTGGAGCGCGGCTTCAATTCCTCATAGCTGCAAAGAGAGCGAAAGAGAAAGAGAGACAGAGTGAATTATTGCATTTCATAAATTTCCCTTATTATGGGTAATTTATTATGTGTGTGTGTACATTGATCCCACACACGGCCGGGCTATTGTTGCAAAAGGGAAATTCGCTCCCACAGGCTTATTTCTTGGTATATGCGAACTTTTGTCTGAAGTTCAAGTGCAAAAAAAGAGAAAAGAATTACGCTAATGTAATTGTAGTAAAAATTGTAATAATTGTTTACACTTAATCCATGCAGCAGCTTTGGATTTCTAAATGAACTTTTGTTGATTTTAAATAATTCTAAATGCTTTTCAAGTTGTTATCACTCACCTGCTACGCCCATTTTGCTAGCACAGCTTTTCGTTACGGAATATATACGCAGGACACGCCTCAAATAATTTTCCTTTTGTTTAATACTATCAGATTTGACATAGAATTAAACTATTGTATTTAGCATAAAATATTGTCTTTTTAGCTATATTTTAAATTTGTTTGCTGTTTACTGAAATTTTCATAGTTTTAGTTTATTCTTATCTTTGGCTTTTCTTATCGCAGTCCTCGTCCGCACTCTTTGCCATCTAAATTCGCTCTGCGTTTTTGGCCCACCCTGGCACAAGTCGAATGTCCTTGTGAGGGTTGTTCGCTTTGCCCGACTTGTTTGTGTTTTGTTTTAAGATTTTTATGCCGCCTGCCTAACGGCATAAGGTTTATTGTTTTTTTTTTTTTTAATTTTATGGGAAATTCTTTGGGGCATGCGCAGAGTTTTTGTTATTGAAATATGTTTATATGTAAGAGAGGGGCTGGAGAAGTGGTTGAAGAGGCAATATGCGGGCAGGCGCAGGCAGGGAACTGAGAGTGTCAGAAGTTGCATGTGGATGTTATCGAATTGTGGAACTTGTTTAACGATTCGTTATATTTGAAATAATTTTTTATTTTCTAAATTGTTAGCGTTGGCAATATACAAAAGAAACTGTTCTTAATTTAAATATTTTTTTTTATAATTGAATTTTAAATATTTATCATTTTAAAAATTTAAAAAAAATGTAATAAGTTTTATTTTTGTTTAGATATATAAACAGTATTGGTTATCAAGCAAAAATTGTCAATTCCTAAAACTGATAAATAGCAAAGTTTGATAATATTTAATCTTAAATAATCAGAAAATTTCAATAAGTCAATTAATTTATTTTAATATTTTATATAAATTATAATGTGTTGATCTCTATTTTCTATAAAACTGTGAAATATTTAATTCAATTAGATCTACGATATGGCGAGTCATATTTAGGCACTTAAGAGAATTAAGCAATTGATACGAATAAATGTACTGCGTATGGTAAATCTATTTAAAGAACAAACAAATAGCTAATAATTTCTAATAATTTCAGCAAAAACTAAAAAGTTGGTTTAACCCATTTGCTTTAACAAAAAATAGTTTGCCTTAAATAAAAATAATACATTTCCAAGCTGACTTTCAATTTAAATTTCTCATCAAAAACTTATTGTCGACATTTAAAAATGTCTTCAATTAAATTTTGCCCAAGTTATATGCTATCTAGTCTTTGCTTTGTTTAGTATACTCACATTGTTGTCGTCTCATCGAAAGTCAATTGCTTTAAGACCTTGCCACTTTTGGTGGTAATCACAGCTGCTCCGCCGCTGTCATTGCTGTCAGCCATATTATCGGGGTCTAGATAAACCATTGGACAGGAGCTCTTGCGGCGCGGCACCGCACACGGAGCACTTCTCATAGCTGTTCGCAGATAAACCAGCTATAGAGCTATAGATTGGCAATAGTAAATAATTTTCGCCACTTACCTTCCAAATTCATGGACTGTCTACGCTTGGCCCGCACACCCAACAGACTGTTGAGCATTTTCTGGCGATGGGTAATGCTACGTACGCCCAAACGCTTCAAATCTCTATCGGTTATATCGCCAACATCATTCACAGTTGCATACATGTTCAGGTTTTCTGTTTGAGCGGATGTGACACGTGAGTTAATGCACTTTTGCCAAAGAACCAAATAAAGTGCTGACTAAACTGACCTTCATATTGCTGCAGCTCGAGCAGATTGAGCCATTCGCTAATGCTCAGCCTGGAATTGTGTATGATCATGGCAACATCGTCGCGTCGTCTACCAGCATTGGGATAACGAAAGTTCCACAGGATGCCTAAGTAACACACGGAGATAGAGATAGAGAGAGAGAGAGAGAGCATTTTCAAACTGTATTTATCGGCTACATTTTCACGTTCTTATATCACTTACTGCTGCGTCTATTTGTCGCATTCCGCGAGTCTAGCTGACGCGCTTGCACATTGCCCATATTCTCAACAATTTCTACGTATTTCTCAGCGTTTGTCTATAACTATATTAGCTCTATAATTAAGCCGTCACATTGCCGCGCGTTCGTTAACTGAAATTTCAACCGTTCACAGCGCTTAGCCTCAACAAACTGAACAAACGAAACTCTAGCTAAACATTATTGATCAAATCCAAGGCATGGCAAGTCGCTAATTGAATACTCTAACCAGCTTAAGTAACTTTCTTTTTTTTTTTAAATATATATTTATTCTTCTAAGCTGAGCTGCATAAGTTTTGGGGACAAATTTTGTTTGAGTATAAATGTTTTTTTAAAATTAAAAATATATTATTCAATTTTAATATTATTAAAATTTTTTTTTTTCAAGGATTTTATTCTTTTATACTATTATAAATAATTTGTTTTTAATACATTTTTATTATTATATATTTATATTATTATTAAATATTTTCTTCTATATAAAAACATTTTCTAAGAAATTTTTCTTAATTTTTTATAATAGTATTTTCATATTTTCATATTGTTTTTTTTTATATTTATAATTAAATATTTATAAGTTAATATTATATTTTTAATCTAAGGAATATAGGTAGTTAGGTTAGTTATTATATTCTTTTATTATTGTATTTGATTTGGCATACAATTTGTGACCTAAATTTCTTTATTTAAACAAATGTTCTTGATTCTCCTACTTTAATTAAAACTTTTAAGGTTTTACACACCTATTTAATTATATAAAAATGGAAACTGCAGAAATTTTTCGATATATTTTGATTGTTGCTAGATGCGTTACAAATCTATTTACAAATTGGCAATACTCTTTGTTAGTGTATAACAATAATATTATTACGAATTGAAGTAATTTTTCAATGTCGTGCGTCAATAATTTGCGCTCACTGTTTGCCTAATTGTCTCTCTGATCCGCTACGGCTGATGCCCCCGCGCTTGACCAACTGCCGCTGTCGTCGGGTATCGGGTATCGGGTTTTATCATTGTCTAGATTAGAAGGTCTGCTCGTCGCAGTTTCGAGTTCTGCTGATCGCAGCGGTATATCTTTAATTAAATTTCGGTTGTTTATTATAAGAAAATGGCATTGCGTGTTCTTTTATTGTTTACTCTGTGCGGCACACTAAGAGAGCGCCAAGAGAGCATTAAGAGTGAATTGTTCTTAATGATATATGAGGTATTAATATGTTGCTTTATCAATTATGAATTGTTGAGCTAATCCCTAATTGTTTGTTTTCATAAGTATGTGTAGTAGTACTTGGTCAGATCATTTTAATTACGGAATATTGCTGGTCATTAGTTTAAGTTATTATATGTAGAGCTGCGCCCTGATAGCATCTACGCAATATGCTTAGCTTGCTTCATTGTTTTTTTTGTTTGTTGAACAAAAAATGATAATTATCTAATGTATTTCATAAAGCAATAACTTGAAGCATTCACGTTTTACACTCTTAATGATATTTGGATTTAGTTAGGTTCTCTTTTATGTTGACTGTGTAGAAAAATACAATTCTAATTGTAAGTTTGTAAAATGATTACTAAATTGTATGCCCTTCTTCTTCTTGGTTTTGGTTCATGTTTCCCATATAATTGCTGGATATGGGAAATATTAACTAAAAGCAAGGAAAGGAAGAAGTGCATATAATTTGGCTTAAATATGGTCTAAAAGAAATTTTGTTTTAATTTACTATTGTATATGTATATTATAAAATAAATAAAAAAATAATAATTAATATAAATAAATTATAATTAATATAAACATATAAAATAATCATATATAATTATTGTATAAAAGACTCAATTGTGTATATTGATTGATAATAAACTACAAAGAAATTGTAAATACATATTCCTTTTACCATACGCAGTATGAGCTTACAATTTATTTTTCATAACTCATTCCATTTCCTTATCGATAAAAATCGATCATTTCATTTCGTTTCCTTAAGCGTAACTTGAATTCCACAAAAGGCTTAACATTTTTAAACAATTTGTTTAAATCCTTTTATACCTTGAACCCATTGAAAATGGGAAATCAGGGTATAATGGTTTTGTTAAAATGTATGTAACAGGCAGAAGGAGGCATGGCAGATCCCATAAAGTATATATATTCTTGATAGGGACGACGAGCTGAGTCGATATAGCCATGTTAGTCTGTCCGTTCGTCCATCTATCTGTATGTATAAATGCGTCGATTTCAGAACCTATAAGAGCTACAGACTTTAATTTTTTTTTTGTAGGTCCCTGTATAGCACGCGCATATCAACTTTGTTTTAAAAAATCGATAAATATTCCCTTTTCAATGTTATCGATTAAAAATCTTAGCGTAATAAAGTTATTAAATTATATCTCGTACATCTTTGAAGCTAGAGCTGTATTTAGAATCATTTACATTTTATGCAATTTCGATTTTTGTTATATTTCGGATACCGGGGCGGATACCTCTTCCCTCGTTCCTCCAAATTTACAAAACATGTATTTACCAAAGACTTGTGGTTTGGCAAATACACACATCTGTATCATTATCACGTTTATCATTATAATGACCATGTTTACCTTGATTATCAATATCAATATGATTTTAATATTAATTATCATCTTAGTTATCCTTATCATCATCATCATCATCATCTTGATTATCAATATTAAAAATATAAAAAAAATATTTAGCTACAGCGCTGCGACTTACCTGCAGCAGATCGGGAAGGCAACTGATCGAGCTCTTCAGCAGCCTTGCCTTTTGTTAGTCCCTGCTCATTCGACAGATTCTCGCTCATTACACTCGAAATGAAAATGAGCGTGAGCATGAGAGTTTTTTGAGTTAATTTTTGCACTCGCACACCAAAAACAAAGCAAGTATATAGATTCTATGCATTGAGTATTAGGTATATTAAAATGGTATTTTAAATGCACAGACAGAAAGAGAGAGAGAGAGAGAGAGAAATGGATATGGTTGATTGATTCAGTTTATTGTATTGTGCGATTTAAAAAGTCGATCACCTTGCTTCGAAAGCGTCTTAATTAAATTACATATTGTTAATTCCAAATGACAACTGAATTTAGTAATCAATAATCAGATTATTTTTCCAAAGCTTTTTCACCAAGCTGAAACTATAACTAAAAGCAGAAATAAACTTTTTTTGATATTCTAATATATTCTAATATATTGTATTTCGGTGCCTTTTTAGCATCAAAAAGCCTTCCCAAAAGTATATTCTGCATTCTGGCTTACTTACGCTTACCAATTGTGTTGTCCTGCCAACATCTTCTATAAATCAAATATGTTGAAGTATTCATTTTGTACATATAACATTTATTTTGTATTAAATATAAGTTTTAAATGCTTATGTTATAATTTTTTTAATAATTTAAATTCGTTATTTATATAAGTTAATTAATCTATCAAACAAACAAACTTATGCTACAACTGAACTTGATTGTCGATAACAATCGCTATATACTAATTAATATAATATATTTGTTTATATATTGACTTGCGGCTATTCAACTACATCGATTTCAATGTTATCATCGTCGTCGGCTCGTTCGCTGAGCTCCACACTGGAACAGCTGTCGGAGCTGTAATCCAACATTTCGTGTGGCCTTGCTGCGGCTCCAACTGCAGTTGTGAGCAGCAATGGCTTCGACGCGCTGTTGCTGGAGCCCATGGGTTGTGGCTGTGGCTGCTTCTCGTGTCCGCTTTTTAGATTTTCACGCGTGTGACGCCATTTCATGCGTCGATTCTGGAACCACACTTTGACCTGAAATTTGGTCAAACTTTAGCGGGTTCTGCTCTACGATTGAGTTTTGACCAAAACTTACCTGAGCATCTGTCAGATTCAGTCGTGCTGCCAATTTGCGTCTATCCGGCTTAGTTATGTATTTCTGTTGCTGGAATTGTATTTCGAGTCCTTTTCGCTGCAGATTTGTGAACACGGCTCGCGACCAGGAACGTTTGCGTTTGCCATTGCTGCTGTTGTTGTTGTTGTGGCTGATGCTGTTGTTGTTGTTGTTGCTGTTGCTGTTGTTGTTATTGCTGTGGCTGCCATTTTGTAATGTGTTTGCAGCACCTGTTGCCGCCGTCGGAATGTCCAGCAACTGTTGATGCGCCGTTTTGGCCATGAAACGTTGCTGCTGCGTTAACTGCAATGTCTTGAGGCTATTCAATGGCGCCAGCAGCGCAGCAGCAGCCACTGCCGACGACGACGACGATGTTGAGCTGTGCAACATTGTTGCTGCCTTATGTTGTTGTTGTTGTTGCTGTGGATGAATATGTTGCTGCTGTTGCTGTTGCTGATGATGTTGATGATGTTGTTGCTGCTGCTGTTGATGGAAACGCATCAATGCGTTCGTTGCCAGCGTCGGAAATGTTGTTGCTGTAGATTGGATAAAGGAAATGCTTGTTTAGTATAGGAATTGGATATAAGGAAATATATACATATATGTATATGTTAAATTGTATTTTAATTAAAAATGTTCGATTGGTAGATAATTACTTTATTTGTTGCAGATCACATTTATTTAGACAACTGCTTTTAGTACCAAATATCTATGGAATAGTTTATGTTTGGGATACAACACTTTTTGCAGAACTTCGATGTATGACCTCAAATAAGTGTGCTACAGCGTTCTATGCAATATTGATCGTCGAGCGAAGAGCGACGTCTTTTATTATAAATTCCTTTCTAATAGCTTATGTCTATTGTCATTTTTTCTCGCGGCATGTAATTGGAGCATGGGGCATAAGTTTAATTTCTTATACAGTCGAGTCTCGATAATTTGTACCCCGCTAAATCGAAAATCGCGATAAATCGAAAAAAATTCGATCCCCTTGAAAAAAATTCGTTACAGTCGAGTCTCGATAATTTTAATTTCTGTGTAAATCGAAAAAAAACTGATCCCCTTGCCATTTCGAATTATCGGGATTCGACTGTATCCATATACACGTTAGTTTTGACGTTGGGGATGGTTGTAAATTCCATGTTTTTGCTTGAATTCTTTGGCATATTTCCATTTCAAAGTTAAAGAAGCGAAAATTTTTTTGAATTGATGTTAAATGTATTTTTTAGGCGCTTAAAAATATTTTTGTTGTTATTGAATATATTAGAAAAGAGTTTGTATTTTATATATGTAAGTATATATTTAAAAAAAATCCAAAATTTGCAAAACCTAAACTAACTAAAACTTGACATATAAAAATTCACATATAAAATTGATTTTAAAGAGGTTAAAAAAAAACTTAAGCATTTCCATTATCGAATTCATCAACTTCTCTAACTTTACACTGGTCGGCATATATATTTTGACTAAATAAAATGTATGTATTTTTGAGCTTAACTTTTAAATGGCTTTATGAAGAATTCTTGTTTATTTGTTTTTATTTTATATGTATATAACAAATATCCTTTTAATTAATATATTTTTTAATTTCTATAAAAAAAAATATTTGTTTGTTTATTTATTTATATATTTTATCTACAATACTTATATAAAAAAAAAATAAATAAATAAACTAGAATTCTTCACAAAGCCATTTAAAAGTTAAACTAAAAAAAAATGCATGTATTTTATTTTGTCAAAATATATATGTCGACCAGTGTAAATATCTATCTAAGTTAATCAATAGCTCCAAATTCAATAAGCAGTGTAATCACTGTTTTACAAAGAGTGCGATTTCAGTAAAGTCATGTGATTCTTCCAATATTTTTTCTATTTCTTTGAAATTGGTGAACATGTGTTACAACAGTTGAAAGAGTTAAGAAACAATCATTTTGATGACTTTTCGCTGTTGTCGATTGGCTTCAAAGAACACATCTGTAAACTTTAAGGTACTAAGCAAGTTTTACTTTAAGCCTTATGGGATATAAATTATTGCAAAGTCGTCAAGTATTTACTTTTTTTTTTAAGATAATTTGATCAAAGGTGTATGAACACAAGTGGAACCATTCGGCGGATGTCAAAGATTGAATTCTTTATATTTCTTAAAATTCTAGTTTATATATATATGTATAACATGAGAATTTTGATCTACTTCGTCATTGGCAGGATATTATTCTAGGTTAGGCCTGTGCGGCATATACACAGATTTCTGCAATTGTGTCCATATCTTTTATTGCATTAATTCCTTATGTGGGCCTGTTCTTATTTCTATGTTCATGCTCTAACACAAACTGTCGCAGTCTTTAAAGTTCCACCAAATATGTATTTCCACTCTCGTTGTATGTATTTCCAAACCTCGTTTGATGGTAAGACTTTCGATATTGAGGTCTATATCTTGGTAGTTTTTCAATTGGTATCAATAGAATCAATAGTGACATAAAAATAGGTTCTATTTTGTCGTTTAGTATTATCGCCTTAAACGCATATGTACATACACACTTTACTTTTAGCCTTTTGGTCCATTAATTGTTGACACAATTCACAATTTTAAGAGAATTCATTCTAACTACATGTATCTATACCACTCTAGCTAGATTTTTGGCAAAACAACCATAAAAATTCCTTTAAAAATCCCTAGCTAATTCGACCAATTTTATTTTATTTATTTATTTCATTATTTTCTTTCTAACTTCCTAGCTGCATCTATTTTGTGTTAATTTTTATACCTGAATAGATTTTCTATTTTATCACTTGTCGAGTAATTTTTATTTTATTTGCCTCGTTCACTTGGTATATTTATTTATTTGCTTCGCTTGCATTTCAATTTTCATATCACTTTACTTTACTTTATTTTATTTATTTGTGTACCTAGGCGCTCAACATCCTCTATAAGCTGATATCCGGCGGAGCATAAATATATATAAATATAAATATTTTGCAAGACAATTTACGCATTTCCTTAAACGCGCTCTCTAAAAACTCAATAATATTCGACATGAGCAAATATTAAAATACAATTTCCCCAAAAAAAAAGAAAGAAAATTGGAAAAATGTATTTGAGTAAATTATTTTCAATGAAACGCACGTTGAAAATATTTAAATGAGTTTGTTTATAATAAAATTTTCACTTAATTGGAAATAATCAACGTTGCGGGTAAACAAATTGTTTACAACACAGCGCCAAAAAAAAAAATCAACAACAACAACAAACAGAAGCAAAAATACCTCTTAGTGGACCAAAAATAAAAAAAAAATTATTTGGGGTAATCGAGCACGACATGGGGCACGAGATTGCGGCTGAGAAGCTGGGCCAAGTGTGTGGCTTGCAGCTAAATGTTTTTTAAATACTTCGTTTCTACTTCTTCTTTTTTTAAACTAGTTTATGCATTTTTATTGGTTTTTTGTTGTTGTTGTGGTTTTTATATGTGAAATGTGCGCACGGATAGTTCAGTGCGTAAATGGATTTCAAATTTGTTTGTGCGCGCGGCATGCGTCTAATTACTTTTTTTTTGTTTTTTTTTTTCATGGCGCATTTTATTTACTCAAAACTCAAGCGATCTTCTATCTGTGTATTTACATAGCAACGGAAATGCAGCTGTAGCTGCATCTGCAACTGCAACTGCAACTGTAATAACGCGCACGCCTTCATCTTAATTGGCCGGCATTTGGCTTATGTCAACCGTCAACGCTTTCTTATAATGAGTTTCCATTGATTTTCAACACCTTGGCGCACCTTAATTGCCACACACACACACACACACTCATACACTCACACATATCGATACCTTTTTGTAAATAATGCTGTAAATATCTTAATGAGTTAAATGATCATCTAGGCATGGCCAGCATCCCGCATCTTGAATATTTGCAGCTATCGTACAGCAATTTATGACCTGCTTTAAATTGCAACGATTTATTTTCCAACGTACAATCATATTTATGGGCTTGCGAATGTTTTGTGAGCTCGTATAAACATTTTCGTATGCATTTTCGAATGCAACGCGAATAATTGCCACAATGTATTCACATAAGAGTATCGAGAGAGTTATGGGGGTTCGCCTGAAGTCATGTGTGCATTGGGAAAACAGCAACAGCAGGTGCAAGACCTAAAGAGATCCTTGACCCTGATCGCATGAGCATGGACATTGAGTTAATGTTTCCATACGACAGACAAACTTTGTTCGGCATTTTCACTTATAAATAAACTCAAGATAAACTTATTATTTTAATTTATAATATTAAATAATAAACAGGGTTTTCCGGGTTGTTAACAAAAATGAGTTGAGTCCAGGAATTCATGTTGTTGACAGGCATATTTTGATTTATGGCTTTTGTAACATAATCAGGAAAGTTCTATGGATAATGAAGACTGAAAATTCCTGTAGTCCCATTGCTTAGTTCTGGTTTGAAATCAATGTTTTCAGCATTTTAGTAGAGTAGAGCCATTAAATGCTAAATTTATAGATTAGTTATAAAAAAATAAAAAAATATCATTATACATACCAACATATAAATTGATGCTAATTAGGAATGTGTAAATATACATATATAGTATGTATAGTCAAAATAAACCTTTCAAGGTTTTAAATATAATATTTTATTAGATATACTTCAACTATTTTTTTTTAATTTGCAGACATATCTATTTTCGTTAACTTGAAGTATTTCAAATCAATTTCTTATACCATATTCAAATCCTACTTTAGACAAATCAAATCATATTTTATATATATTTCTGTATATATTTATATATTTTATGTCTTCATCATATGTCTATTTATGCTTTTAGATTTGTATTTCCATAAAATAGTTTTCGGCATATTTTGCTTATTATTATTATTATTTATGTCATTATCATCATTATTACTCCTTATACTTATACTCCTTATGCTCCTTATATATTTATTTGTTATAATATTTTGTGCAGTATATATTTGTTTTTTTTTTTTGTAATAATAATATTTCTACAGTTCTTCCAAATATTTATTCATAATTAAAAGGTCATATCCATCAAATTTTTACGACTTGACCATAAAATAAACTTGATTTACATATCTTATAATATAAGAAACGCAGAGAAAGAAAAATAGACAAATATAAAGGGCGGAAGAGAGAAGGAGAGACAGATATAGAGTGAGTGAGAAAGAGAGAGAGAGAGAGAGGAAGAGCGGTGGATGGAGATAGATAAACAAGGAGTGAAGTGTAGAGATACAGAGAGATTGACAGAAAGAGAGAGAGAGAGAGAGAAAGAGAGAGAGAGAAAGAGAGAGAGAGAAAGAGAGAGAGAGAAAGAGAAAGAGAAAGAGAAAGAGAAAGAGAAAGAGAAAGAGAAAGAGAAAAGAGAGAGAGAGAGAGAGAGAGAGAGAGAGAGAGAAAGAGAGACAGAGAGAGAGAAAGAGAAAGAGAGAAAGAGAGAAAGAGAGAGAGAGAGAAAGAAAGAGAGAGAGAGAGAGAAAGAGAGAGAGAGAAAGAAAGAGACAGAGAGAGAGAGAAAGAAAGAGAGAGAGAGAGAGAGAGAGAGAGAGAGAAAGAAAGAGAGAGAGAGAGAAAGAGAGAGAGAGAGAGAAGCTGCTATATAATATATTTATAATTTTTATTTCCTTCTAATCTTCCGATAATGAAAAAATCTTCTTTGAAAATTTACCATAAAGCTTACTACTAAATGTATTGAAATAAATCCGTATAAAAAGGTTATGTAAACTCAATATTAATTTTTAAACTTTTAATCTAATCTTTAAATCTAAAACTAAAATAAATTACTTACGTACATAAAATGCACGCTCCTCAATTTATCAACTTGTAGCATTCGATTATGCAAATTTAACAAATTGCTTGATAATAATCGTAAAACTAAATAGTTTTTTATCAAGATCAGTATTATATTTCATCAAATGCTGTAAGGCCAATCAGTAAAAAAAAGAAGAAAAACAAAGGAAAAGACAATGTGATTTCCTGTCGATCAACACAACATAAAATTCTCTAATCGCAATCGATTGTAATGATCAAAATTACAGATAATTCGCATAAGAAATCAACACGAAAACCAAGTTAAGTTGATAACTGATCAAAATGATGTGTTGAAATCTCATGAAACACAAAAGCAACATATGAAAAGCGTATCATAATAAACCACAAGCGTTGCGAGCGATCATTGGTTGATCTTCGGCAGACCTTATTAAGTGAAAGCGCTCCTGCTGCTGGGAACGCTGGCTAATATGACAAACATGGCTCAAACAAACAGCATGTTAAATACAGGCCAACACGCATGCATTGTATTGATCATTGATCACAACGATCTGAAAGACACAAGCAATTGGATTAACATATAAATTGTAAATTAATTAGGCAAGCGGCGCCAAATTATTGGCCCCGACCCGCAGCATAAACCAAACGATTCATAAATAAGCACAACAAGAAGAAGAAAAGAAAAATAACAAGAAGAACAAAAACATACGTGAAAAAAAGATCTTGAACGATCCATCGGCCGATACATCGATCGATCGATCGATCGATCGCCAGCCAGAAGGGAAAAACAATCAAACAAACTACTCAACACCCATGAAACAACAGCAACAAATATAGTTGAAGATGAGAGAATGTGAGACTTGGAGCTGAGCAGCCAGAAACTGTGACTGGCTGGGCCCAATGGTTTTTTATGATGTGCGATGCGATGCGATCAATCCATCACAAATGAATGCAACGATCAGATACCAAAAAGCTCTCTCTCGCTCTGTGGTTCTTCCTGGAGCTGACACCACAGGTAGCTTAGCTGGCCACCACAGTGGGTGGCTGTGTAAATAGTTGGCCTCGGTTGGCCCCTAAAAATACCGCATAGCTTCAATCAGTCAGCCAGTCAGTCAGTCAGCCGGCCATGCAGTCAGTTAGTCAGTTAGTCAGTTAGCCAGTTCTTCAGTCAGTCAGAATGGTGCATGTCATTAACTTAAACGGCTGCCTCAGTAGTTGGCTCCGCGGCGCTTCAATCTATCAGAAGATAGAAAGATTCCTAAAGGCTAAGCGCTCTCTGGCCAAACGGAACAATTCATTATAGTTGGGATGGATTGGCCATTCCTGAATGACGGGGGCCAATTGCTCAAGCAAATAAACAAATTTGCTTCAATCGGTTTTCCCAAAAAATCGTTTCATTTGTTTGCTGCCAAGCGGGCGGGCAGGCAAGCAGGCAGGCAGTCAGGCAGGCAGGCAGTTTATTTTCAAAGGCCGATTCTTAATTTGTTCATAAATTGTTGTTAATTTGGTTTTTGTTCTTTTGAATTTAATTTATTTAATGTTGCCCAGGATTGATGAAACACTTCAAACTCTCGTCTGTCTGTCTGGTCGATGTGTTATTTCTGTTTGCCTCCTTTGCTGTCGATTGAGGAAATGTCGAATTTAATGCCACGTGCTAATTGGCATTTCATTTGCGATCTGCGTGTGTTTAATGTGTTTAAGAATCATTTAATATTGATAATAATATCCATAAATGTTCACATTTAATTGATGGGCTGGCAAATTCAAATTAATTTGCTGCTAATTTGTTTGCCACTTTCAAAGGAAATTAAGGCAAAAATGTTGTTGAATGATATTATTTCTGATTTTTGGGCATGCATAAATTAAGTCGAGTGAAGCTTTCGAGGAAGTGTTAAAATTAATTAACAAGGAAGTTTTAATTAATGTTGATGCTATCCTTTTAATTTATGTAAATGATTGTGAGTGGGTTTTTAAAATTAAAAAAAATAATAATTTGAGTTAATTTTTAATTCAATAGAAAATATGCGATTAAAAAAGTAAATAATATGCGTCATTTTAAAGCTATATAATAAAGATCATGATTATAATATTCAAGTGTATTTTTATTAAAATTTGCAATTGAAAAAGGAATTAATATCTTTGATTTTAAAATTATATAATAATGATCATTTAATAATATTTAAGTGTATTTTTATTGCATTAATATTTTAAAAATTAAGAAACTCTTCAGTTTAATACTAAGAAAGTTTTGCCAATTTCAATTAATTTTGCTTTGAATTTTGCATCAATAATCAATGATCGTCAGGCAACTTCTTATATATTTTGAAAGAAAAAGAAAGGAAGTCTGTAATTTAATAATAAACAAGGAAGATTGATCTAGTCTGTACTGCCCAACGCGTGGATACCCTGAACCCTGTGAAGAACTGCTATTTTCGTTAATCTATGCTTCTTTTACCTAACAAACTAGAGACTTGACCATCTAGAAGGAAATAATGTGGGTGCTACTTAGTTTTCTTTTAGATGGTCAAGAAAATAATGTGGGTGCTACTTAGTTTTCTATTAGATGGTCAAGTCTCTAGTATTGCAAATACGATTTTTGCCAATTTGGTAATTTTAAAATATGAAAAGTCAATATATACATTATTGAGACCTACTCAAGATCACTGTGTTCATACGGACAGCCAGGCATACGGACATTTGCATATCGACTCAGCTCTTCGTTCTGTTCAAGAATATATGTATATACTTTATGGGGTCTGCCACGCTTCCTTCTGCCTGTTACATACGTTTTCAAATAGCTATTATACTCTGAATTCTCATTTTCAATGGGTTTAGGGCATACAAAAGTTATATTAAATATGAATTGGTGATTTTCATATTCATGGTGATCAATTATCTTAATTGCATCTGAATAAATACTTTGTAGAAAAACTTATGACTACGTTTATTTTAATACTGTATTCTCATTTCATTCGCCAATATGAAAACTTTTACATTTTCATATACTTATTTAAAGTTGTAAATTCGGTCTATAATATTTTTGCTTAAAACGTATTCAACTTACATAAAGTATTAATTGACAAACCTAGCCCTATCCGTATTTTCCATTAGTCCGCCTAACTATGTATCCATGCATGCAGCTGTCCATATGTATAAAAGCCTTGATCTCAGGAGCTTTGATTTGAAATGTTATTCTTATGTTAGAACTGTCAGCGTGTAGATCAAGATCTTTCAAATCATTGGTAACTTTTTAATTTCCTTTAAATTAACTAAAAACTATATCAAGTAACTTTGAGCATGCCTTGATCTGAATCAGCAAAGTTGGTAAAAAGATTCTACTAAGAAATGCACGAATATGGAGTGTTCGATATTTTGGATACCGAATTCCGTTTCATGCTCAAACAGCTACTCGCAACGATTCTTAGGATATCTCAAAATTTTTATAGCTGACGAGCACAGTCAATTGTGTTTCTTAAGAAAATATGATGTATTTCTAAAGACTTTTCTAATAGAATTAGAATTAGTTAAATATTAAATACTAAAATAATCACTGATTGATTAAAAAATATAGAAAGATTTAATTTCTTTTCTAAATATTCTATTTCCAGTATTTATCTATTTTATTTCTTATAACTATCAAAAGTGATAATTGGTATTGATATAGAACTTATTACTTTAAGCAGCAAATTTAAAAAATAAAATTAAGAAATTTTCTTAAAAGATTCCAAATTTATATTAAAAACATAAAGTGCCAATGATAATTGATTATCTTTATAGAATGATTTAATATTCATTTAATTGTTTTATTTAATTTTTATGGCATCCTTTTCTTCACAATCTTTGGCAATATTCGTTACTATGACATTGTGTAAGACACACTTCCGGGCGCAGCCTTCAACACACGAATCAATTGAGACACTCAGCCTATTTAACACCCTCTTGATAAGAATTGTATATAAAACAAAAGAGAGTTAGCCCTAAATTGAGGGGGCATAGAGGAAAAAAGGGCACCAGCTAAACAATTCAATACACACACACAATATACAAAATATATTTCTCACTATTTTTCATATAAACAAGATCAAAGTGCACAGGCTGCTTGGCTGCTCGGTTAGCGGGCAGACAGTCCATGAGTCGTCCCCAGATATACAAAAACAGCAGGAAGTAACGTAAATACGATTCGACGAGCCGATATCTATTTGTCGATTTCAACAAACGAATTGTTTTCGTCAAGAACAAGCCACAAACAGTTGGCAACAATAATATTGCACAATATGGCCGCAGATCAACTAATAATTCCAATAAAAATGCACGATTTATGACCCGACCATTTGGTTGAACACTAAAAGTGTTTCAAGTCTTCTCGTTTTCCACGAAATGTAAATTTTTACAAATGCGTTTGCATTTGCAGTTTATAATAGTTTTGAATAGCCGAAGAATGTGTCAGAATTTGATTGGCAAATGGGAAAAAATTCTTAAACGGTTCGTCTTTTGATCGTAGACTGCAAATTTGGCTTGCCAAAGCTAATGAGAGGATGTTGAACTTTAAAGTATAGATATTTATGGCAGTTGTATAAATATAGAATAGATACATGGATGTGTATTAAAATATTATACGAGAATTATAGTTTTGTTTTTGGTATTTTTTTTTTTAAATTTTTAAATCATGTTTTTTTCTATTCCTGGATAACATGAAGGTTTTTTAGACGTCTTGAGATTTATCGTATATATTTTATTGCAGTTTATTTTGAATTTTTTAATATAAATATATATGGCTATTAGATTTTATTCCAGATAGTATAGTAACAGAACAGTATAGGAATCTTGTTGATCATTTCAATGAATCTTGAATTCTTGAACCTTTGGATATCCAAATATTTGTGATAAACATTTCATTCCGCATCATTGATTAATATTGTAATATATAATAATATAATAATATATAATATATAATAATATAATAATATAATAATATACAATATATAATAATATAATAATATATAATATATATTAATACTTGTATATAATCGATTTATCGATTCATATTTTATTTTTGTTAATATTATTTTATTTATATCTTTTGATATTCTAAAATGTATGCAATATATATATTAATCTTGATGTTACAATCCATTTTCCTAAATTTGTTGATCATATAAATCTATAATTATTGCTATCTTTTGACACCTCAATATTTTATGCTTGTTCACTATGTGAAAAGTATATATTGGCTCTGTGCAATTGCCGTCTTGCTGTTCGTTGGTCAGTCTCTATGAAAGGCAACAAATTGCGCAGCTATTGAAGCTAGAGATTTAAAATTTAGGACATATACTCGTTGAATAAATGTTTCAATAACACATTTAATGTTAAGATATTTTGGATACGCCCACTAGGGTTGTGGCAAATCGGAAAAAACTATATCTCTTTTAACATAAACGCTCATATTTAAGACCTAAATGAAACTAGAAACTTTGGAAATTTGGAATATATACTCTTGTAAACAAGGCCCGACTAAAAATATATTGATAGATGTAGATAGATATAACTACGTCAAGTAGAGGCGTGGAAAAACAGTAAAACTGTAGAGGGTACACAGTTTGAATGCTAGAACACCAAAATTTGAAACAAGACTTCAATCAAGATCAAGATCAAGAATTTACATGGCACGCTCACTAAGGGCCTGATAAATCAGGGATGACTATAAAGTATTTTTTATAAATTCCATTCTATTTTGAATACAATTGGTTTTAGCAACTTAAAATTTTGAATATACACTCATGCAGCTAATAAAGGGAGTGGCAAATTTGAAAAATCTTTATCTTCTTATACAGTTTTAGAAGATTTGCTTTATAGACTTTTATTTAAATAGTAATTAACACAATCTTCTTACCATGCTCAGCTGCTCGAATGGGCGTCGGTCTCAGCACAGACTTGTAATCCATATATATGCCCGAATAGAACTTATCCAATCCCGCATAGTTATAGTTATGCGGATTTGTTAGTCCTTGTGGCGCAGGCATTGGAGCGTGCTTAGCAGCTTCAGCTGTCTGCTGTCCAAAGCAGCTGGAGAATGTGCAGCAGGCATAGACACTGCCATCACAGCATTGTCGCGAGGACGTTGGGTTTGGTATGGGCAGAGGATCGTTGCGCTCGGCGCTTAACAAACGATCGACACTGAAACTAAGTTTCACTTTGGTTGTGTTGGTGCTGCCATTACTGCTGGTGAGCGATGTATTCGAGGCTGTGGCACTTGTTGATAAACTGGGACTCGACACTGAATCTTTGGTGGGCAAATCACTGTTGGAGTTGGAACCATTCTCACTATCCATGGGATCGTGACAAGGTGTTTGCAACTTTATTTCACAGTCGTTAAACACATGAGTGCTGAGATTCTCGGGCACACTTTGTTCCATGTTGGCACTTTCGTGTAGTAACATTGTCACACTGCTGCTATACGCTATAATTATACGATCATGTCACAAAGGGTAAAGAAACGCCGTCGCTTAAAAGACACGGGTTTTTGTACACAATCTTTATGCTGGACGGGTGATTCGCAGTCAATTCCAACCGTTTGCTTAGACAACCCACACGGAACTGAATGCGACCGGGTCGGGAGCAAATCCAAGCAGCGATCATCGATTGCCGCTGGGCCCATACGAATAAGTATTGTGTTAAAGTGTAAATCTCGATGATCGATACAGTGGGTCACAATGTGACAAAAAGTGAACGAAATGTGAGAAAGGGAGAACTAGACAAATAACTACTATATAGCTTTTAAAAAGTATACAATTGCTTGAAATATTATTTATTATTATTATTTTTATTTAAGTGAAAAACATTTTTTTATTACAAAAATCTAATATGCTTCGAAATATATAGCATATATATTTCATAGAGTTTTCTAATCAGCATTGAAAGTAATGTGTGACATTTTGTCTTCAAAGTTAATAATAAATAAAACATATATGGGTAAAACTTGAGAAGTTGACAATAGGATAAGAGAAGAGAAAAGACGAATTTCTTTCAATAAATAAAAACTAACTCGAAAAAATGTAAAAATAAATAATAAAAGTAAATTCTTACATTTGTTTCATAAGCTAGGCATTATAATATATTTTACATATATTCCACAAATATTTCTAAACATATATTACATATAGTTAGCTCTTCTCGTATTTGCCCCACTGTTGTTCATGTGGGAAACTTGCTCTACACGCTTTGGTTGTTTACATACAAACAGAACGCTGTGTCATTAGCTCAGCCAGAGATCGTTCGTTGATCGCTATTGAGATTTGTTTACCGATTTCTCCATATGTTGCCGTGCTCAATACGCACACACACACACACATACACACACACACACACACACACACATGCACACACACACATGCACACACATACACATGCACACACAGTGAGTTCCCTAGCGCCTACAACTTATGGAGCGACAGCATGGCAGCTGTTGGCCAATGCGAACGATCCATTCAAGTGGGCGGAGCCACAGACGCTATCGCCGGCAAATGCTTTATCTCTTTCCGGCCTATGGGCGCACGAATGCCAGACATAGGTGTGTGTGTGTGTTAGTTGTCTGGAATTGAGTGATCTTTGCGCAAATGCCTGTTAATAAAGTGGGTAATGGTGCCGAGCGCCTTGTCGAGTCATAAATCGCACTGTATTCTATAGACCCTCATAAATCGTCTATATACACTCAGACAATAGCAATTTTATTGAAATGCATTGCATGTTCGCTGAAAAGCAACAAAAAAAAACACAAAATGTTTGTGACCCATTAAAGAATGGGGAAGTCAACTTTGTGACCTGCCCGAATATTAAGCCTAAAATCGGTAGAAAATATTATATGAATAGTATTTTTGTGGCGAGGCAAAATTTGTTTTGTTAATCAGAGTCAGAATCAGAATCCCTGGCGTGTCGGTACCGCCCCCTTGGCGCCCCCATCGCGCCCAATTGACCCCGAAAAAGAAAACAACGAATATGCAAATGCAATCACGGGAAACGAAAACAAAATAAGGACACGTTAACCACTGCAGCAAATGTCAAATACTCTAAAAAGCATTTGGAGACTTTTCTAAAAGCAAAAAAAAACTTTTTGAGAAACGTTTAATGTAGAAATAAATAAAGTTCCTAAAGTTATTACTATGCCTTAGAATTTATAAATAATATACAATTTTAGAAAATTGATGTAGGAATAGCTAAGAAATTTAAAATATTTATAATTTGATTGATGATTTAATTGATTAATCTTAAAATATTTGTATATTGAAAATTGGAATATAAAAGTACATTATAAAGCCTTTGATATATTATTCTTATATAAAACAATATATATACTTTATTTATGTAGTTATGTAGTATATAAATTATTTGAAGTCCTGTACCATTGTCCTAACATAGTAGCTATGCCCTACAGCCTAGAGTGCACAAAAAACGCAACCAAGCAATGTAAACAAACACGAACAGGATATGAAAAACCGCAATCAAATTGACTTGAGGCAACTAAATTTGGGTTAGGTAGGACACAGTACGTGTCATCCGCTCGAATGGAGTCGTTGTCGTCGTCATCGTCGTCTATGTCGTCCTCCACATGCGCGTCGGCAATATCAACGCCGCAATTGCGTCGCAATTTCGACATAGAAAGTCTCAGCATCAGTGAATTACCCGATGGCGATGATGATGAGCAGGATTTTACCTTTCGTTATCCGAGCTATATGTATCCCGATGTGGAGTACGACAAGCATGATGTGCCGCTCTCGTTTCGAGCAACGCCTGATTCGCTGTTCAGTCTTTGTGCCGCTGTCGTGGATGCCCAGGCACGCACTGAGGTGTTCAAGTGGAGCATCAATGATGTTGCCCAATGGCTGCGCGATTTTGGCTATCCAGAATACGAGGTGGGTTGGCAGCGAGATCGAGCAAACTGATAATCTTCATTTTGAGTGCATTCAATAGGAAACCTTCAGGGAGAACTATATCGATGGACACAAGTTGCTCAATTTGGATGCCATTGCCTTAGTGGCCCTGAACATACGGGACTTTGAGCATATACGCCACATAGGACGCGGCATACGAGCACTCTATCGCAAGGAGCTGCAGACGGCAACGGAGACGAAGAAAAATAGCGAAGTCTACAAGGCATTTCGATCACGCACTGGACGCAAATACGAGGGTTTACGTGAGACGGAGCTATTGGGTCGCATGCACATGATTCGCTCGGTCTTTCAAGACATCAACGAATGGGAGCTAATGGAACTGCACATGGCTCGTGCTCCGGTGCGTCGCTATCGTGAGGTAATCGCTGGCTCGAGGCGTTACAATCTATACGGTCCTTCAACGGCACGCAGATCTCCAGTAACAATGGACGATGGCGACACAACAAATTGGTTTAATTTTGGCGATTGTTATTGAGTTGCCTAGTAGCAAATCAAAAGCCCACCAAGCATATATTAATTTATGTTAACTATTTGTTTATATTGTATGTTGAGGTTAGTTGTTTGTTGTTTACCTTTGGCGTAGTCTACTTTTTTGGTCCAGCGTAAGGATATGAGAGCTGAAATATTGCTGGATTGAAGTTTAGTGGAATTTAATTCACTGCACATTATCTGTCTCTTCTATATTTTAAAATTTTTTTTTCTTATCCCTACAAAAACATTTCAAATGAAATGATGATGTGTTGAGAATCAATAAATTTTACATATGTTATAGAACAAAAAAGTCCTGAGCTAAAACGTTTTTATTGCAGTGTTTTAATATGACTTTTCGTAGATTGAAATTTGTGAATTTTTGATCAATAGTTATTTTATTATATATATTTTAATTATTATATAATTGAAATGTATATTATATTATTATCGTCTTTAATAAATATTAAACTGCTTTTGTTGTCATGTTCTTTGACTGGGATATTTATTTAATATATATTTTAATATCTTAATGATGTCTTCATACAATTTTTACTTAATTTTTTTAAATATAATATTTTAATTATTTATATCACAGCAGTCAGCAACATCAGGAACTGGCACAGAGTTAGATAGGTCTTATAAAAACAGTTTTAATAGATACTGAATCGAATTAACATTTAAAACTTACAGAAAAACGATTTTTGAAGTTTCAAATTAGTAAGAAAACTTAATTTCGTGCATTAATAAAGCATTTTAATAGAGAAAATATTGTTCAGGCGAGCTCATAGGTTTTTTAATGTTTCTTGAGACTTTAATCGCAATTTAATTCTGACTTTAATCTTGATTAATGCTGAATGTCTTTGTTTGTCATACTTCAACCCTTCTCTTTTTTTAATTTTATTTTGCTATGCCTTCAATCATATTAGGCACAATTTCAATTAGCTCATAGAAAATGGGCACATACTATAAATTATTTAGTGTTTGATTGGAAAGATACCTATACAATTACGTTTATTAACCTAAAATATTATTATATTATATATATAATAATATTATATAAATGAGAGATTTATACTTATTTGATGTCCTTGGAAAATTCAAACATAGCATACTTCTCTCAAGCTTCTTTGGCCTCGATAAATTTTCCATATTAGTTTCTTCACTTTTAATGTGTGTGGAATGTCCCTAGCACTAATTGGAATGTTGACAGTATGATTCTATTAATTAAGAGTAGATTTACGCTTTTTTAAATGATCTCAGAGGAACTTGGTATTCATTTGATGCTGATTTGTGTTAAGCTTAGTATCTTCTACTGTCTTCTTATTTAATGCAGTGTTTGCCTTGAGAAACTGAATTCAATTGCAATGTCTTGTAATGCGAAAACAACATTATACTTTGCCACTATTGAATCTATGATATCACAGCCTAACTCAGTTATTTTTCGGCTTATTTCTAATACATTTTATTAAATGTTTTATTATTTATATATTATATTTCAATAAAATTTAAAAATCAAATATATTAACTGTAACTACAGACAGTACAACAAAATACCACTATAAAATTCGTAGCTTGCCACCAAACTATATTAACTGATAGAACCAAAAGCCGAAAATGAAAATAATGTTACTAAGTTTCGCAAAGTATAATACTCGTAGTATGAAATGTATTTTACTACAAAAAAAAGCCAACTAGTGTAGAAAGAGACTACACACATCTATTTATCTATTTATTTATTTATTGTGCTTTATTTGCCTTAACAATTTGAACATTCATATAAAGCGCATGGTATTGAGTTGTTATTTTCAGGGGTGAGCTAATTGCTTTTTAACTGACATATTTCTCATTCTTATAGTTAGGGGTTATGTGTTCTTTTTACAATATTTTGATAAGCAAGAAAAAATATGGGATGAAAACCTTGATTTTCGATTTATGATTGATTTTGATTTTATTATATTTTATGTATTGCAAATCCTATTGAAGGTAGGATTTTGATCAAAAATAATTCCCAAATACCGGCAGTTACATACATGAATGACATATTTGGAGGCTACTTTTTGGAATGTAACAGCATTTTCTTCCTTTTGTTGGTTTTGCTAGGATTTATTTTAATTTTCCATTTGTGGTAGTATTGTTCTAGTTCGTTAAAATAATTGTATGGTACTTTTGTTTACATCCTATAAAATATCAGTGGTGTAAATATCAGCAAAAAGAATACTATATCTGTCACATTCAAACAGCAATCATCACAGCAAAGTCAGAATTCGCTTAGCATTAAAAATAACTAAGTTAAACTTGACTAAACTAAAGAAAATATTTAAATATAAATACAATAGATAAAGAATTTTCTTAATGAACGAGTATAATAAATCAAAATGAATATATATTATAGAAGAACATATAAATTAAATTATATGTAATATATATATATATGATATATGTATATAATATACATATGTATATTATATATATATTCTTGTATAAATTATATATAAAACACAATTTTCCCCGTGTTTTTAGACTTGCAATTTGTTTGATAGAGACTCATTTCTAGCCAGTTCCAGTTTTATCTAGATTAAATGACTCATTTGGGGGTCTGACAAATGTCTTAAGTCTATAGTTTATACAGTAAGAAGATTTTGATGAGCTCATTAGGAGCGTGTTGACAAGCTGTAACCTCTACAGCTAGTAAATTTTGGCAATTCTTCAAGTATTCAGTTGAATTGCACTAAGATGCGTTTCAAATAATATTTGAATTGGGTACAGAGGCTGAATGGAAGTTCCATTATACTTATTCTTTTATATTCAAATTTCCTCTTATTCCAAGTTTTAAGTATTAGGAATTTCCATAAGGCAATAGCTTATTTTATATAATATTTATATAATTATTTATATATATATATAATATTTATATAATTATTTATATATATATATATTATATTTATATAATTATTTATATATATATACATATATTATATTTTTATAATATTTAATATAATATTTATATAATATTTATCTTTAGAGCAATTAATTTTTCTCTTAAAGCTAAACTAATATCCATCAAATTAGAGTCGAAACTATTCACGGCAACTAATAACTTCCTGTTCCATGTTCCCCCCACAATTGCACTGCAAAAAAAAAGAAGTGAATTTTTGTTGCTGTTGTTGTTGTTGCTTGTGGGCAATCAGTCGACACGGCGATCACTTATCGCGTTGTACTCGTTGTTGTTGCTAATGTTGTTGTTGTCTTGTGTTGAGTTGTTGCTGTTGTTGTTGTTGTTGTTGTTGTTGTTGCCGTCTGCATTCGCGTCCCGCTCACGTGTTCAAATTTATTGATTGTTCTGCTCACAAGACACGGCGTTTGTGTTTTCTTGTTGTTGTTGTTGTTGTCGTCTCCCCTTGTCTCCTACGTCTGAAGCTGATCGGGTCCGGCGTCCTGCTGAGCGGCATGGGAGACGTACGTGTGGTCGTTTTATGTTATATTTTTCGACATCTTGTGTGTATGTCTCCACAACGGCGGGGCAACCTATGCAACCTTAGACGCAACTCAAGTCGGGTTGAGTTCGATCCCGAGCTGAACTAAACTGAGCTGAGCTAAGCTGAGCTGTGCTGGCTCCAATGCAAATCGATGGAAAGTGCAACGAGCTTTTATTAACTTATGCGCATTCAGATTACCTTAATAACTCGTTCCGTTAACACTTTATTATGTTCAAGGCTCATAAATCGTTCCATCACCCGATCGCAGTTGCAGACGCTCAGTCGATGAGCTCGAACGGATACCCCCAGTGCTCAGTGTGTGGACGCTGGACGGATTATGATTTATCGCATTTTAATCAATTTAAAATGTTTTTAAAAAGAGAGGAAAAAAAAAACGATACAAATCGGAAGAAATTATGAATGTGTTGCTGTCTTTAGGCTCCACAGTAGGCCAGGCCCACAGCCAATGACAAGCATGCAACAACAGCAGCAACAACAACAACAACAACAAGAACAGTCTTGATGCTGCGCGTTATCCAACGCGTACCTCGTTTGTATTTCACTTCTCGGCCAGACTCTCAGGTTTCCCCCTTTTTGCTAGATTGCTGGATACGAAAATTTACGCGCGCCACATTAAGCCTGGATGCACTGCTCTTTGGGGGCACAGCAGCCACAGCCACAGTCACAGCCTCTGCAATGAATCCGGATCGCGTGCTGTGCCTGAGCGCTCAAGCTCTGTTGTCTGGATTTTTTTCCGTTTTTTTCTGGCTTGCTCGACGATGGCAACGCGACGATTATGATGATTAAAATTGATAAGCGAAATATTTTTATCATTTCTCAAATTAACATAAACCATATGCGATTATCACACAATAAGCGCAGTGCTGTGATGCTGCTGCTGCTGCTGCTTCATCTGCTTCTTCTGCTTGTTGCTGCTTTTCTTCGAGTTTTTTGTTTGCTTTTTATGCGCTTTTATGGCCAGCTTCGGTTGGAGCCGCTCTGAACTGCGGCTGGCTTTTGTAAGTTATGGCCATGCGGCGAAATTATGGCAGGTCGGGCCAGGATTTAGTCGCGGCAAAGTGTCAATGCCATAAATTTATGAGGATTTTGGCCAACGGTCGCTCATGTCATGCAACTCATATCCGACTCTGACTCTGGCCACAACATGCGCTGAACAATTCTACTGCAACGCTTCACATATTGCTTGCTAAATCGAGTTTTTGTTATATGAATGTATAATATATGTATTGTATATGTAATCTATGAAGTTTTGCTTTAAATTTAATAAAAACTTAGATTTTTGTGCTGCGTGGTTAGAACCTTTTGACCCTAGACAAATTGAATTTTCGTTGGCATTTATAAAAGATTAATTCAACTTATATAACTTGTTCTAGAACACATATAAAATTCGAAATATTTGAATTAATTCATGTTTTTATTTTATTTATTATTAATTGAAAAAAAATTGAAATGTATCAAAAATATAATTAGGTGTTGCGGGTAAGAGAAATTGGAAAATAAATTATAAGCCATCATTAGTTTTAACCTTTTTCCATTTCGAGCTGACCTAGTCTTCAGGTCATAGAAAAAACTTGAATATAGCAAACATTTGAAACTATATTACCAAAATATATAAATCAATAAATTATCCAAGTCAAAGGATATTTCCAATCAAGTGTTTAAACTCTGTTCCCAAAGGCAAAAAGAGTATATTGGTTTTGTGCAATGTCCGTCTTGCTGTCCGTCCGTCTGTCCGTCTGCTCGACTGCAACGTTCTTACTTGTTTAGCTTTTATATTAAGTAAGTTATACGATGTTTGTTCATTTTAGTTTTTTAGTTGATGTAAGTGCAAAAGAAATTGATTGGCTAATTTATAGATTAATATATTTTTGTAATATATTTCTAATTTAATATCTCTTCATTTCAATCAAAAGTCAATTTTGGCTTAAATTGCTTTTCACAAATATTTTTATTAGGCTTGTTAACAGCCGTGAACATGAAGCTGTCATATTCTTAAATATACATTTTTAGATATATTCAGTCCCTATTTATTATACTCCTTCGCAAAGAGAAAATAGTATATCGGTTTTGTACAATGTCAGTTTGTTCACTGTTTATATGAACTGAAATCATTTCGCCGTTATTGAATCTAGAGACTTGAACTTTGGAACAACTACTCGTTGTCTAGATTTTACCAATACGCCCAATAGGGGTGTGGCAAGATGGGAAATGCTATGTCTGTTATAACAGCAATGCTAATATTTAAGCAGCGAGAGACTTGAAATTTTGATAGTCGTGCAGACAAACCAGTGCAAAAATTGATAGCTTACGACCTGGTAAACAGGTGCAAATCGAAAAATATATATTTTTGGGTTTTTAAGTCAACTCGTCAAATTGCAAGAGGTTAACAGATTGATCTCTACAAATGCACTTTTTAGTTTATTTTGTATTATTTTTTGTTTGTTATGTGTTTATTTATTTTGCTTTGTCAAATCTGGAATTATTGATTTTTGAATAAATTTTACTTTTTTTTTAGGACTGTGAACGAGTATAATATAGTCAGCCAGGTCGGACAACAACATACTTATTTGTTGGCAAACTTTATATTTTATTTGTGTTTATTAAGCACAGAGAGCAACAGAATTTTGTAGCCAAGAATCAGACTAAACTTGAACTAAAGGTTTATGGACGTGGAAATAAGATACATTTGAGGTCTAGCTATACTAAGCCACATTATCTGAACATACTAATTTGCTCTAATGGAACATTTAGGTATCAAATATTGTTATTGTACTTAAAAAACAATAAATTTATTTGTATGTTAGAGAACCTGAAATGTATTTAAAAAAAAACAAATTTTCTTGCACTTTTTAGTTGAAATATCTCAAATTTCTGATACTCTTGGGCTGATCTAGTTAGATTTTTATTTAGTATGAATTTTATCATGATTTATGAATTTTTGTTGGTCTGAATCAATAATAAATAACAAGATAAACTGTAAAATCTAACCAGGCATATGAGAATTTTCTTTTATTTTTATTTATTTATACGTAAAGCAATATTCCCATTAAATGCGTAAAGTTGATTTTCTCGTCAACTTAATCTCCATCTCAAGCAAAATGAATTCATTTGCCTAACAGTGGAATTTCAGTCAATGGAAAATATTAATCTTGTGGATTAGATAGTTCATATCTCTGCTGATTCCTTCACATCTTTGCCTTAACTTAAAATGCAAACATTTTAACATTTTTTTGTTTGTTTTATTCGACTATTAACTAAATTATGCTAAAATGGCCTGAAGCGTCTCGATTTCTTGAGCAACTCAATTTTCTGCTTATCCTCTTCATATTTCTTACGCAGCTCGACAATATTCTGCATTTTGCTTTCACGTATTTGAAATGTATAAAAGTTCTTCAGTTCCTTCGTTTTCTTATCCTTCTCCAGTTTACTTTCGATGCGTCCAATAACCGATTCCTTTTGCTCAAAGCCCGCGTTGCGTCCATCTTTGCCCACCGTTACCCAGCCATCGGGATCAGCTTCGCTTGTTTTGGCCGCTGCCAGTGCGGCACGTTCCCTTTTATCATAGCTGGCCATATAGGCATCGATTTTGCGCTGTGTCTTGGCCACATCCAATATATAGTTATTTACGTAGTCATCGTGCCAGAGCTCCATGCCCGTTTTGATCAAGCATTCGCCGCTGCTGTTGAACAAGTCGATGCTCTCGATGGCTAGAGCTCGGCCAATGCTGCTGCTCTTTTGGAACACAACGTAGGCCACCTTGAATTTGAAGGGTTTCTGTACGTTGGAGAAGGGCACATCCATTCCTTCATACCAGTGGGTGGTCTCATCGCGTCCAGGTTTCTCGGCGAACAAAACACTCTCCACGTTGCCTATGCTCTTGAAGAATGTTTGAAGGCTGGCTTCTGTGACATAGGGCGGCACGTTGAGCAGAAATAATGTGCGGCCTTTTGGTTTATTTGGATCCATCAAACGTATGAAATGTTCGCGCATGTAAACGCTGTGACAATTCGTGGCATCCGGCGTCATACGCAGCGGCACAGCTGTGTGGGGTATTTATTAACACATATATATGTATTTAATTGTATTCAATAAGCACTTACCTCTATATCCCTCGATTTCAGTCATATTCTTTAATTTATTTCAATGATGTTAGTGTAAACACGTTTTGTTTAAATTCTCGAAATATGTTGTTTACAGCTGTTTTAGGCAGCGCAGCCAACTTCACGCGCAATCAAACAGCTGGCAGCCCTGTGCACACATAAATTAAATTTTGCTACTAAGTGGCAACGCTGTAGAAAGCAGAGCGCGTAGTTTTGAATATTAAACGTAAAAGCAAAAATATATAAAACAAATATTAAAGTTGCGCAGCTTACATAATTAACACAGCTAGTAACATTTTATAATTAAATAACTCAATCTCTCCTGCTCACATAACAAATTTAACAAATCGCATTAGCTGGCACAATTTACTCAAATCCAAAGCTAAGCAAAACTTTTTCCTCTCATTCAAAATGGCAAATAATTAAACAACCTCAGCAGAAGCTGCAACGGAAGCGGCACAGCCACAGCTAAATTGTTTTCTGTAAACTTTGCACGTATTTTTGTTACGTACAAAAATTTGTTTTCCGCTGCTGTCCGGCTTCACTCCATGTGTGTGTGTGCTACACTTGTGCTCGTATGAAATGGTCCGAAAAACAAAACTGCATACAGGCCACAAATGCAGCAAACCAACCGCTGTCCAATCCCTGCCCAAAAAGCAAGCTGTGCTAAGCCACGCCCATTGGCCACACAACTGCGTTCATTTAACCGAACCGAAAAGCGGAAGTTTGTCATGCACGTTTGGCTCGTGTCGTGTCCTGTGTCCTGTGCCCTCTGAATAGATGCTAATTAATTGAATGTGCATTTTTTTGTTGTTGTTGTTTGGCAACAGCAGCAACAGCATTGTTATGTGTGTTTTAAGTATATTTACGACAATTTTTAACCACAGTTGGCATGTAATCCAAAGAGTCATAATCAGATTCAGATATATGCTTTGTATGTAAAGTCTTTTTCGGACAACTCATGCATATTTTAGTATTCATTAATCAAAATTCCTTGTACTAATTGCACTGGCAATTGTAGCACTGTTTTTGGCCAACGCACATAAACAGAAACACAAACACACACACACACACACATATGTATATATGTATATACAGATAACTGCAGTCTCTGTCTCGTTGGGGACCACCTGGCTGGCTGATTGAATATTGCAATTTGAATGTGGTTTGATTTTGTGCAAGTCTCAAGTGTAATTAAATGTGCAAATGAATATACGCATTGCCAAATGCACTGTGCATATATAATTTAATATATATTTATCTATATAATTGGACTGATAAGCTTTAGGCACATATATACAAATATTTTCCAAAAATATTCCGCTCAAATTTACAAGCCCATTAAAAAGTCGACATAATAAACAGGAATTTGTTCAACTTTTTCTGTGTTTTTTCTTTTTTTTTCTTTTGGCTACGTGCGCATAATTTCAAACAACATTAAAATATGCCTAAAAAAACACAAAAAATAATGTTTTGAATATTTTAAATAGCACATGGCACGTGCTCAACATTTTTTATTGAGGGCTGAGCATTTCATGCTAACAAAAATCCTTGACTAATTAGTGTCTGCCTGGCGTTGCTTGCCGAATGGGGCCAAAGGGCGGTTCACAATCTACCCCCGCTGGCAACCCCTAAGTCCGTATTAAAAGCATTTTGATGAACTTTCAAGTATCTCACACATTAAAACAAATGTGCGCATCTTTTTCAGTTGCTCGCTCAGTCTGTGTGGGGGGAGTATATTGGTTTTGTGCAATGTGAGTAAAATTTAAAGTATGCGAGAAGGCAATTTGCTTCTGTAGCTAGAGGTTTGAATTATGGAATATATATTATATATACTCGTGTGCAGGTTCGTTTTATAAAGTGTTTAGAATTTTGAGGGCGTGGCTAATCTGGGATTACTATTTTTTTGTGTGTGTGTTTTTTAAGGCTATATTGAAAGTTGTCGATTAATATTAATTATGTAGTATAAAAGTGGAAGCTGCCGAAAAATTATAAAAATAAAAGTGTATATAAAATAAAAATAAAATAATATATTTATTATTTTTATTCAATAAATAACTAATAAATATAATATAAGACAAAAAAAATAAAAGGAAAATAATAAAAATTAATTATATGTACATATATAAAAATAAAATTTAAAGAAAATAATAAATTAATTATTCTTATTCAATAAATAGCTAATAATATTATATAAAAATAAAATAAAAAGAAAATAATAAATATTATATATATATTTACATATATATAAATAAAATAAATAAAATAAAAAGAAAATAATAAATTAATTATTATTATTCAATAAATAAATACAAATAAAATAATATATTTATTATTCTTATTCAATAAATGAATAATAATAAAAATAATAAATATACATATGATCTTCTTCAGCGCGGAGTTTCAGGATGTATTCCTGCCTTGGCGACATTGCCAGCGCTGCCTGCGTGCTTGGAGCATCCGTCTCCGCCATGGTGGTTTTTGGAGTTTCCTCCACGCTTCTTGATGCCGGTGCTACCGGGCTTCTCTGAAGTCTTGAGCTTTTGCCAAAGCCCAGCCTCGGGTCAGTGAACCGGGGGTCACTTTCCTCTTGTGGTGTTCCACAGTTTTCATTAGTGTTTTTGGGGTTTTTTTTTTAAAATTCCATACTGTTGGGTCCCGACTCCAAGCCGCTATCTTAGCTCGGATGTACAGTCACTCAAAACGATCCTCATGGTTGTCTATGCATAGCAGGGAGGCCATGCGAGGGTTGACGCTGGTCCTTATGGGAGCCAACGTTCAGAGCCAAGATCTTGCACAGATTAAGGATTTATATCAACTTAAACCTGTACCGCCAAAAATACAATTGGCGACGAGCTTCGAGCGTACTTGGAGGCCTGCCAGGGTTTTAACGGGACGGGGGCAGTTGCAGCATTGCCCTAGGAGCCATTTCCACACGATGTCACTCGTGAGTACTGAGGTCCTAGAATGCTACACCTGTCAGCCCAGGTGTCATCAATTCAAAATACAGTTAATTTTCTTACGTAGTCCGTGGTCGGTCAAAGATGTCACTCTACTAGTTCCATCTTTCTATTCGTCTAAAACCTCGCTGCACACATTAGTTCACGGTTGGCCGGTTGCCCAATCGTTATCCAGTGGGGCCGATCGTGGAGGCTGTGTGTCAACTTGAATTACCAGGGACAAGGATTGCTATTGGAAGTCACCAGATGAGTAACATCAACATAGTGTTGCCTTGTATTCGTAATAAGTAAATAATACATAATAATAATAATTATAATATACATAAAAATAAAAGTATATATTAAATAAACAGTAAAGTAATAAATTAATTATTCTTATTCAATAAATAAATAATAATAATATTAATTATAATATATATAAAAGTAAAAGTATATATAAAATAATAAGAAAATAATACATATATTATTAATAATAATTATTTTGAATATTATTGAGTAATAAGTAATCATTTGTAAGAGCAGCATTTGAAGTTGGTGTTGTAAGAGCGGGAATCTCGCTTTTCCTATGCTCGCTCTAACTATATACGCTTACTGTGCGGTTACTTATTGAATCCCTTAGTGAATCCCTACATCAGAAGAAAGCCGCGCAAGTTGATTTCGTATTCAAGCATATTTACTTAAACAAAGGCTAAGCCCTTTAAAGCGTGACAAAATTGGGGAAAGAACTGAGCTAAAGCTGCAAAGTTAAATATATGAATTACTTTAGATCATCAATATACTTAGATAGATTAGAAATGATATAGCCACACGCGCTACTGGCTATAAAACAAGAAAAAACTTTATTTTCCTTAATTTAAGAAATAATATTACCAAGTTTCTGTTGACCCCCGTCCACAAACCCAGTAGTTATTATTGCTGCAGACTGAACGAGTATCGTGCAGTCAGTTGTGCACGTTCTGCAAAGCTCTTGCGTGTTTGCGTGGGCGGGTGTTAAAATTAAAAAGAACTTTTCAAGTTGCGAATTCATTAAAAATATTCGCTTAGCTGCAGATTTGTTAAAGCAAATTATGAATTAAAACAAAATTTGGGAAATAAAAGCAAGAGATTTACGTGGCAGCAATTAATTATATAGTGTTAAATTTATGACTTTTTGTAAAATACATTTATATTTATTTAATAGTCTCATAACAATTTCACATATTATGGCCAATAGAATTTTTCTGTTCCACTGCTTTAAAGCATTTGAAATGTTTCCGGCAATGGCTAAATCCCCAGAACAAAACTTTCAATACCTGTGTGAGTGGAGTGCTTACCTGTGTTGTGTTGGTCGCGCAGCTTTAGAATTTGGCCAATTGTGCGTAAAAAGTTGCTGCACGCATGATTTATGTGCGTCCATTTGTGGCACGCAATTTGTGCCACAAGCGTATCAACAACTAGACGCACACACACATAAATATATATATATGTTCGTTCTGTGCAATTTGACCAGGTCAAAAAGCATTTGCTGCCACTTTTTGGAAATCCATTGCTGTGGCCATTTAAGGTGCGTCACGTGCAACAAATTTATTTAGCTCCCACGAATGTTGCGCGTCGTTTGACAATATTTTCCCAAAAATTATTTCCAAATGTGCAAAAATTATTGTGCAATCAGAATTTAACTTGATTGGATCAAGATTCAATTGTTTAAAAATTCAATAGTTATTATATATGTATATATAATTATAATGATGCACAAGTTGCCTCCACGCATCCCTCTCCAGTTGGTAACACCAAGTGCCGATGAGACATCATTCATTTGGTCCTTCCAATGTGCTCGTGGTCTTCCCCTCCTTCGTTGTCCGCCAACTGCCGTATCAAATATAGCTCGAGCTAGAATGGTTTTGTGAACATTTATGTAACAGGCAGAAGGAAGCGTGGCATATATGTATATATTATATATTCTTGATCCGTCCGTCCGTCCGTCTGTCCGTCCGTATGAACGCAGCGATCTCGTAATCCACAAAAGCTAGAGATCTGAAATTTGAAATGTATAATCGTGTATACCATACGCATTACAAGTTTATCAAATTTTTCGATAACTCATCCCATTTCCTTATCGATGAAAATCGATAATTTTGTTTCGTTTTTTAAGCGCAACTTGAATACCGTTAAAGCTAAAGATTTTAGATTTACTGCGTTTTTACCACTGACTACACGTTTTAAACCACCATCCAGATTCATACATTTGCGTACAGCTAACTTCGTTATCCCGATCTTTTGTGGAAAATTTCATGTCTAAATGCATTATAAGAGAATCACCAGCATTTCCTAAAAAATTCGCCAAGCATGTACGATTCTTGCTCGCTTCCAATAACAAAGTTGCTGTATCGGGCATAGCGAACTTCATTATTGAAGTCCCCCAAGTGAATGTATAGCTCGTGAGGCTGCGATTGCGTAATCAAATGCATCTTCTCCAATCCTAGAAAATATTCGTATCGTAAGTCGCCAAAGTCTGTTTTGTTGTCCTCCCAGTTACGGTAAAAGTTTTCAGAGCCGTCAATCCGTCGTTGAATCACGATCCACCCAGATCCCGCTTTTATTTACCTTGGCAGCTAGATCCTTCGGACATTTGCAGCTATTCTGCTTGCTTCGATTGGAGATCATTTATCTTCGCAACATTTGCAGCATTTTCATTTTCTAAGTTAGATGTTCTCTGATCTCTTTTCACTATCAGAGATTCTAATTTCAGTATTTCAATATTTTTATCATTTAAATCATCATCAATCATCAACTATGGAAACAAATTTTTCTTCAAAACTGTTTCTATTTAGATTCAGATTCTTTCTAATTCTAATGCCAATAATAATTCACTATGAGCCAAGTCAACTAACAATTGTTATCATTGTTATTCAGTTCCCCCAGACATATTTCCCCCATACGAGAATACATGATTTCTATCAGTTCTATTTGAATATGGGACGCATAAATATAAATCACGCTTGGTCAATTTATTTGGCTCATTTGAATGCCAGCAAATTGTGTATAAACAAAATTACCAAATCGTAACCATTTGAACGTGAAGTCAATGCCACACAGAGAGAGCGAGCAGCACACAAACAATAATCCTATGGTTGGGACTTATAGCTGCCATAGCTTTGCTGATTAATCGGCCAAACACTTTGACTAGGCGCTGCTGCTTTCATTAATTATGCCCCAACGAACAGGGCAAAGGAGGAAAGTATGGAAAAAAAGGAAAACAACTTTTCGACTCTCATTAGTTGACATGCCACGCCCCCCAATTGAGATGGCGATAAGCAGCCAATAGGGGCACAGCCGGATATTGTGTGGACAATACTTTTCAAGCTCTCGGACTTCGTTTGCGAAACTTGCACAAAAGGTTAAAAACTTTGCTCATTAATTATGGCTGCGAAAAGGAGAATTCGTGAAGAGCGAGCGCAACGTCGTCAACTATTGTGAATTGGCTATTTGTAATTTATGCTGCATTAATTTTTATTTACCAATTTATTAAGCTACTTGAAGGGCCTTACAATAAAAAAAAAAAATTAGCTACAGATGCCATTAGCGATAGCAAAGGCAATTTTTTTTTTTTGGGTGTGGGTTGGGTGTGGCAGGGCATACGCCCTTTAGTCATTTATCACGGATATAAGCAGCGAGTGCCGTAAAAACCAATTTAAAGTAAATTAGCGCAAGAACGAAGAACTTGGCTGTCAAACTGTGTGCAGACAGTGCTGTTAAAACCGCAACGGAAACTGCCAACGGGGCGGAAGTGTAGAGTGGCATGCGTGCGTGTATGGGTATGTGGGTGGTATGTGTGTGTGTGCATGTGCGTGATTTAGAGCTGGGCATTCGAGTTCAATTTGATAATAATAAGTTCAAACATGCAGTTCCGAGTCGTGTCAGTTCATTACTTTAGCAATACACGAACGATACATACGAAATTACTCACTTGTTCGATAACTGAACTGCTCAATAGAACATCGCTCAGTCGTTCATGATCAACAATGAAGTTGCTCAATAGAACCATTCGTTAATGCACCGCTATACAACTTGAACTCAACGAATCGTTCGGAGTAGAAAACAATATTTATAGCTAATTGAGCAATTTGAACAGGTTCCGTAGTTCATTTTAATGACAATCGAACTCATACTGAACAATACAACACAGCTCTAGCCTGTGTGTGAGTATTTGTGTGTTGGTATCTTTGTGTGTTTGTGGTTGGGGCTCAAACGAATGCGACGCGATTTGGGCAACCTTACACATGTTTGTGCCGGCTTTAATTCTCTATCAGATCACGTACGTGGCGCATGTTTAGCAGCGAGTGTAACTTGCTACCCCATATAAACCCCACATCACATACCCATTTGCCCACCTTTGACCCAACTGAATGGCAAAGTCTTGAGGCACACCACAAATAGTGCAGAGATTGCGCCTTGGAATTTATTGCACGTGGTAAGTTGCTCGGATGGGTTCAGTTATTCAGTTTCAGAGCTTGCCTTTGCTGCACGGACTGCAGATTAGACGTCCTGATAGACACAAAATGGTTTCCTTTCTTCCTTTTCTTTTTTTTTTGGTATTTTCTTTTTATTTTTTTTTTTTTTGTGTCCTCCAGTTAAACTTTAGACATGGACAAAAATTTATTGCTGCCTAACTGCAAGGATTTCGCTTGCGTTTTGTTTGAATGAAGTTGCCTACTTTGAGGCGCCGTAACTTGATCTAAATGGGGTTTCAGGGTTTCAGGGTTTCAGCTGCTCGAAGTTTGTGTTTTGTGGCTGGCAAATGCCCGAGAGCGATTTGAAAATTTGCCCAAGTTTTGACTGATGAATGGAATGAAACAGTTAGCAGTAGAGGGCGAAGGGAGTGGGCCACCAATTTGTTTAGATAGTTGATCAGAAGATTAATTTGTTTGCCGACGCTGTTCGAGGCATGTCAAGGCATTAACAGGGATAACAAAGAAAATCCTTTGTGCTTAAGGAAAAGCAATTAAAAGGGCTTTCTTAATATTCATATGCCCTTAACTTACTGCAATATGCTATTAAAATCTATGAATTTTTAACTCTATAAATGAAAAATGTCGCCAAGTGAATTGCCAAGTGTTAGAAATTCAAACACAAAACTAAAACAATTGACAAAATTCAAGTGGGAATTGGAAGAGCTGAGCTGGGCTAAGTTGAGTTGAGCTGAGCAAAACTCAAACTTCTGCAGAAGAATACTTGAGCAGCAAGAGGCGACAGCGACAGCAACAGCAGCAGCAAATCCTTGGGCCAAGTCACAAAATGTTTGCCACATTGTGTGAGGGTAAAAATCTTTTTAAAACAAATTTCTGTTCATGCTTCATTTCGTTGACTTTAAAATTGTTGCTGTGGCTTAACTTTTTTTATTTTTTGATGTTTGGAGTAAGATTAACGCCAACGAATGGCCCCAAACCATGGCGACATCCGTGCTGGACCTTTATATTGACGTGACATTGTGCGTGTTATGTATAATCTACTTTCAAGTAGCCACAAGCAACACCCATACATGTCCCCGTCCATGTAATCTCTGCTTTATGCTACTATTTGGCCATGTGTTTGGTCCTTGTCAGGGACAGAAAACTGTAATTTTATGCAAAAGAAAGAAAATGTGCTGCATGAAAACTCTCAAGATAATGTGCACAACAATTTTGTGACATTTTCTTTTTGGGGTTTCTCATTTTTATGCATTTCGTAGATTAAGCTGGCAGCAGCAAAAATATTATGATTCAACCAAAAAGTGAAATGTAAAACGAAGAGAGAGAGAGAGAGAGAGAGAGAATTTACAGCAAATAAAAGTTTAAACTAACAATAATCTGCATAAGACATAAAAACCATAAAGTTAATTAACTATTTAAAGTTCTGTGTTGACAAAATCAACAAGAAACACATAAATCGATAAAAAGAAAATGCTTCAAACTTTTACTTTCCATCAAATGCTCATAAAATTAACAAATTAACATTCACTTATTGTCCAGCCATCATAAGTTTGGCCTACAGTTTGCTGGCTATAAAAACCCAAAATGCATTTCAGAAACAGCCTCAGTTCATATTGTGAAAATGCAGTTGACAGTTGTGCTGCTTTGTTTGGGTAAGTTGCGAGTGGCTTAAGTGTGCAACAAAATATAGTATTATATATAATATATAAAAAGCAAATAATAAGTGTGCCAAACTAGACTTAATCTAGGTCTATAAGATATATAGTTTAAAGCGATTATAATTCATTTAAAGTTAATTGGCATAGGCTAACAAAAGAAGTCAAAGAATATTCCTTTCGAAATGTTTCTCTATCAGACAAAATTCAGCTTTACAAATATTTTTTATACCCTGAACCCATTGAAAATGGGAAATCAGTTTATAATGTTTTTGTGAAAATGTATGTAACAGGCAGAAGGAGACGTGGCAGACCCCATAAAGTATATATATTCTTGATCAGCTCGACAAGCTGAGTCGATATAGCCATGTCCGTCTGTCCGTCCGTCCGTCCGTCCGTCCGTCCGTCCGTCCGTGTGCGCGTATGAATGTGTGTGTGTATGTGTTGTTTGTATATACTTATATATAAAAGAAGCGCAAAGTGATTTGAATATCGTATCTTCGCAGGGTTCAGGGTATCTTTTAGTCGATCAGTCTCGACTAGAGCACTCTTACTTGTTTTACTTTTTCTACTCGTTCACAAAGTGAAAAGTGAAAAGTGAATATTGGTTTTGTGCAATGTACGTCGCGAAATCGGAAAATACTTGAAATTATGAATATATACATGCGTGGGCAACCAAAAGGTGAAATAGTGAATATATCTATTTATATCTTTATATATTTGTAAAATTATTCAAATCTTTATTATAAATTTAATTTATTAATAATTTGTTTTTCAATCATAGCTCTAAAGATTAAAACCTTTAAAAAACCTTAAGGCCTTTGTGATTTCTCGTTCAGTAAATGTAAAAACATTATATTGATTCTGTATAATTTATATCTGACTGTCCTTCCGTCTGTCTATTCGCTTGAAGTTAGAGACTTGAAATTTAAATTATTTAGTTGTGCATATCCTTTTCTTATACTTTTAATTGTGCATATTACGAAGGTTAGGCTAATTTGAGCATACAATGTTGTCTTTTTGTATAGATCCCAATAAATTTTGAGCACAACTGGCGCTAGAAATGTAAATGTAAAGTTAATGTAAAGTTATCTATAAATGTAGATCATCGAGTAGTAGAAAATTGATTTATTTGATTATGAAAGACAACCGTAAGTTTAGAACAGAAAGTTTCAATGAAAATGTGAAATCAGGGTATAACGTTTTTGTTGAAATGTCAAATTTCTGTAGCCGACAGAAAGAGGCGTGGCAGACCCCACAAAGTATATATATTCTTGATCAGGGAGACGAGCTGAGTCGAAGTAGCCCTGTTCGTCTGTCCGTATGTATGAACGCGTAGATCTCAGAACCTATAAGAGCTAGAGACTATATTGTAGGTCCCCGTATAGCACGCGCATATCAAGTTTGTGTTAAAAAATCGATAACTATTCCTGTTTAATTGTTATCGATTAAAAACCTAATCGAAATCAAGCTATTAAATTATATCTCGTACATTTTTGGAGCTAGAGTCTCCAAATTTTGTATTAAGATTCATAATATTTTATACAATTTCGATTTTTGTTATATTTTGGATACCGGCTAATAATTTAATTTTACAGGCTTACATTTAACTGAGTATATTTTAAAGCGCAGATCGCAAGGGGTTCAGGGAATCTCCTAGAGTTTTCTTACTTGTTATTTCCTGCAACGTATCGATCATAAAAATCTTTTAAAATTTATCTACAATAGTTAAGTTCTCTTCTATACAAATCCAACTGAATTGAAGTCCATATTTGTCACATAAGTGAAGCAAGATGATTCTAAGAGGACTTATTACCAAATTAAGGAATTTGATGGACTTTGTTTATCATATCTTAATTTTTATCAAATTCAAAGTGTCAAACCAAGTTTTTCATAGAATGAATACGATTTCAGTTGAAATGAAATGAAAACTGAAGTATTAAAGCTTACAAAGACTAAGAACTAATTTGTAAACAGTTTAAAGTTATGTTTCAATGCTTCACTGAGTTGCATATTGATTAGCTACAAATTTGCGAGAGAAATCCTATCAAACTTCTTCAGTTTCACTCTTAAGCAAACAAATATTTTTAAAACAAAATCAATATTAAATCTTTTGTGTGTCAACATTTCACAATGGTTTAGTTCTCTCGCTGAGGGCACTGGAGGCGCGGCCTTGGAGTCCTAGCGATCCGATGCAGCCGTCCTTATTTCAACTCTACAAGAATCAGAAGCAACGTAACCTGGCCAAAATACAGCTAATGCCACAGAATGCCATCAGCTTTGTGGGACCCAGGCAGGCGACAACTCTCGAGGAAGATGACGATGACGATGACGATGACTATTACGGCGATGACTACGAAGCTGCGAATGAAAAAGCGCCTGTAGACTACACGGAATCTGAGGAGGACGATGATGATTACGGCTGGCGTTGATTGCACCAATATATATATACAATGTATTTCAGTAAATATTTATGCACATACAAATTGTAGCATTTATTTAACTGCAACTTGGTTGGGTAATTAAATTTATTTGGAATTCAACTTGTCGCATTGCCAGGCTGCCTAGCTGCCTGGCTGCCTGGCTGCTTGGTGGCTGCTGCGCATTCATTGAAAAATCCGCAACTAATTAGGACACGAAGCGGCAGGAAGTACACGTAGACATAGATGAGAATGTGTCTTCCTGTGCTGTTGTTGCCGCCTCTCGCTCTGCCTTACGGCCTCACTGCCTCTCTGCCAGGCCAGAGATAAGCAACTCGAGTGTCGTCTGTCGCATTTGCTCGGCCAGACAGACAGAGAGACAGACAGCCAGGCAGACAGCCAGCAGCATACAAAAATAAATAGACTCAGACACAAGCTGAAAACAAGTGAATCGACTTTAAAGAGCTGGGAGACTTGAATATACCCAAACCTTACATACGGAACTCATCTTTACGAATATGTGCAAACATTATTTACAACTTTTCAAATTTGAATTTTAATAAAAATATTTTATTACTGTTTTGTTTTTATTTTTTATTGATTGCTAGTTTTCAGAGCTGAAAATTTATAAATATGTATTTTAATGAAGATTAGAAATGTTTCTATTAATAGAAAATATATATATTATATAATATATTATTGCCTCAATACATTTATAGTTAAGATTGGAAAAATCATTGTGGACAATAAGGTTAGCTTATAATAATGTTTATAATTTACTCTCCATTTTGGGGAATTGGGAAATCAGGGTATAATGGTTTTGCTTACATATACCAAAGTTTGGTTAAAGCTATTGCCATCATAAACTGTTACTTATTTAGTTAGAATGGGATATCGAAGCAGCACTCTCGCTCATCCTTCCAGGTTCGTTTTGTATCATTTTCCATCTCTCTTGCAGTCTTCCTCTCTCTCTCTCTCTCTTTCTCTCTTTCTCTCTCTCTCTCTCTCTCTCTCTCTCTCTCTCTCTTTTGCTCTTTCTGTATTTCTCAGTCTTTTTATCTCATTCTTTTACTCCATGCTCTTTCTTTTGATATAAAAACATATTAACGAAGTGAAATGAGTATACAGTCGAGTCTCGATAATTCGAAATGGCAAGGGGATCAGGTTTTTTACGAATTAGACGGAAATTCAAATTATCGAGACTCGACTGTAACGAATTTTTTTCAAGGGGATAGATTTTGTTTCGATTTATCGCGATTATCGATTTAGCGGGGTACAAATTATCGAGACTCGACTGTATTAGTTTTTTGCAATATCCATCGTGATGTCAGTCCGTCCGTCCGTCTGTCCGTCCGTCGCTCTGTCCGTTTGAATGCAAAGCATTTATCCGCTATTAAAGCTAGAGATTTGATATTTGGAATATATACTCGTCTATACCTTCGCCTGATAAATTTGTTCAGATTTTCCCAATACACAAAAACCCAAGAGCAAAAAGATATGGCGGATATATTTACGTCCATGTGGGAATGTCAAACCGCAAAAGTTTATATCTTCTAAGATTGAATAATTGAGTTTTTGATGACCCAATAATAATGTTTACGCCTCTTTGGAGACGTGGCATATTGCAAAATACCCTGTAATTACCATAGTTTTGGAGCGTAAGCGCTAAAATTTAAAATTTTAATTTAAAAATATATATCTGCAACCAATGGGGGCGTGGCAAATGGGAAAAACAGATACTAATTTACAGATATTAACTCAAAATTTGATGACTCTGTTACTATTGACCTCTTCTTTTGGGGGCGTGGCAAATCAGAGAAATCTGTATCTAGCACTGCTTTGGAAATGAAATAGTTAAGTTGCGTCCTGACTTCTTGACCGAAAAAGATTCAACTGTTTTTAAAACGTGAATGAGTATTCTGCAGTCGATAGCGCCCGACTGCAACGTTCTATACGAACTGTAAAAACTTGATTGAACTGAATGTTTTAAAGAGTAGAGAGAAGAGAGAATATATTAGATAAAGACTTTCTATTTGGCTGTACGTATTATTATAACAAACAGCATAAGGCAAGACTCATTAGACACCATGGCTCAGTAAGTATAGGGTATACATGAAATATTTAGCTGTGGGAGTAGGCATAATTAACAGCCTGACCTTAATTTAATACAAATTGTGCCGTCTATATCCGTATACTCAAGTCATCTCTTTGGTGTTACATTTTTGGAGCATGTCTTGCACAAAACACGCCCTCAAACTTTCACTAACTTGTTTAATATTTAAGTTAAACGACGTAACAACCACAGGCAATTAGAACTGTCAACGCGCTCAAATGGACTGACACATTGTTGTTGCGCCCATTTAGTAGGGTCGTTGAAACTGAAGCGATGATTCGATACTTGCGAAAAGTATTGATTAGTATTTGAATAATAGATGCACTTGGAGCAGGTTGGGGTTGGGTTGGGGCATGCTGCCAGAATGAAGTGTGTATCCATTGATAAACTGTGCAGCGAATAAATGAAGCGCTTTGTTTGTTTATCGCCCAGTATCTCAAAGAAGCATCCTCCATTTGGGGTTCAGTTCAGTGAAGGCATCGCCGGATAAACCACTCGAATAATGCAGTCGAGCGTAAACTGTTGATGCCCCCAGCACATCCCCCTCTCTCTCTCTCTCTCGTTCTGTCTCAATTGAGGGACGGCGTGCAGAGCTGTCCTCGAGTCGGTCCTTGCACAAAATTTACATTTAATGAGGTTTAAGTAAGTGTAAGGTGCGAAAAAGTCATTCGAAACGCTTCGCCAGGCTTTCAGCTTTAAGTGATATGCCTTGCTGGGCGTCCACAAATTGATATTAAATGCAAATTTTATGCCCAATGTCGTGAAAGGTTTTCGAACTATTGCTGCACTCATATTTAATTCATTTGCTCAATGATTTAATGAGAACTCATTGAAGAAGTCAAGCTGCAATAAAGCCTAGAAATAAATTGGTATTTTTTTAATTGAAATAAAGGATAAATAAATGGTATTAACTTGTTAAAAAAATATTTAAAATATTTAAAGATTTTTGTGTATATATTTTCTCTATATAAAAAGATTATCAAATATAATCTGTCTCAGGCTACCCTATAAATGTTGTAAAATAATAGTTAATTAAGCTGTAATAAAGCCTAGAAATAAATTGGTATTTTTTTAATTGAAGGAAAAAATAAAAAAATGGTTTTAACTTAATAAGAAAATTTTTAAGATATTTAAATATTTTTCTGTACATATTTTCTCTATATAAAAAGATTATATTTGATTCTTAGGCTACTCCGTAAAATAATATTGTAGTTATAGAGTTTTCAACTATATCCCATTCTCCAAAAAAAAAAAAAAATTATAAATAAATTGATTGAAATCGTATTTAAAAATCAAAATTTGATATTTTAATATTATTTATGTATATTTTATAATATAAATATTTTACATTTTTACCTTCTTTGAATAATTTCTATTCGTACGGCAGGAGTAGGACGATTCACTGAATATTTCAACAGCTGCATGTTATCGATAATTGCAACAGCTGCTGATATACAGTTATCGAAAACCTTATCACTCTTGTTTGATTATATATTTTAATATTCGTTCATTATATTGTTGTTGTGCAATATCCTTGTCTATCTGCTTGGCATGGCTAATCCTAATTGGAAACAAGTAAGAGTGCTCTAGTCGAGACTGCTCGACTAAGAGATACCCTGAACCCTGAGAAGATGCGATATTTTACGCTTCTTTTATATATACATATATACAAACAACACACACACATACACACACACACACACACACGCACATGCACACGCACGCACAAGCACTTTCTCTGCTACTACGCAGTTTACGCAGCGACTGCGCGTGGGCAGCACTTGGGCTGCAGTATGGGCAATATTATGGAAACTTTTTTGTTGAATAGGTTTGCTTCTAAATAAACTTTCGTAACCAAACTTCTAAGGCGTACTAATGACATTCATATGTATGTATTTGCAAAAGCACAAATCTCTAGTATTTGAAATACGTTTTTTTCAAATTTGGGGGGAAGGGGGCGTGACATCGAAAATCCAAAAATTACAAAATGTTTGTATTTATAACACGGATATACACGGAAAATCTGAAATCTATAGCTAAAACGATATTCAAGTTACGCTTGAAAAACAAAGTAAAATGATCGATTTTCATCGATAATAAGGGAATGGGATGAGTTATCGAAAACAATTGATAAACTCGTACTGCGTAGGGTATACACGAGTATACATTTCAGATCTCTAGCTTTTGTGGTTTACGAGATCGCTGCGTTCACACGGACGGACGGACGGACGGACAGACGGACATGGCTATATAGACTCAGTTTGTCGAGCTGATCAAGAATATATATACTTTATGGGGTCTGCCACGCCTCCTTCTACCTGTTACATACATTTTCACAAAAACATTATACCCTGATTTCCCATTTTCAATGGGTTCAGGGTATAAAAACCAGATATTCCATAATTTTAGACTAAAATCGCCAACTTTTGTACTAGGTGCATCACTTATACGTGGGAAATTTGATTTATAATAATTTTTGAGTCCAACTGCAGCAATCTTACTTATTTATTTTATTTTACTAAAAGTAAGCCTAATGCAAAAATTAATATTTACCAAAAATGATTTATTTTGTTTATTATTAATTACTTTTTATTACATTAAAATTATGTTGATATTTTCTTTTAGCACACACACAGAATAAAAACGGAAAGCTTAATCTTTAACTCTGATTTAAAGTCAATTAGCTTTTCCTTTTGCATTTCACTTGAATCACATTTTCTCCTCTTGATTTTCCTTTTTCTCACGATTTTCGTATTTTGCTTTTTAGATAAATCCTTTGGCATTCGATTGAATTGTGAATGTAAGCTGAAATCTGGTTTACTTTCTTCACTTGTTTATCTGAAACAGAAATCATAGGTAAGTCAATGAAATACTTTAATTTAAATTAGTAATAGATTTTATTAGATTAACAGATTTTATTAAATTTTTAAAAATATACCTTGAATTAGGCTATGAAATATGAAAAACAAAAACCTAATTAACTAAATTTATAGGCGTGAATTCAGCTTTTTTGCATGAATTAAATTTATTTGCAAAAACTTTTGGCGTTTGATAAAATAACTGAAAATGAGCTAAGTTTAGTTCTTTGTTTTAAATTGATTTAAAATTTATTTTTAAATTTTAATTTACGAAATGTATTTTATTTGAGCTTGCCAAACTCAAATCTAGCTAGACGGACATTTTACAAAAACAATATACTCTTTTTGTCTTTGGAAACAGAGTATAAAAATTAATTTTATGTTAATTTAAGACAAAAACTAGTTCAGACTGATTTCCACTTATTTTCCAAAGATTTATTTAAAAATGTTCAACATTTATTGAACAAGTTTTTTGTAGAGCTTCGAATATAGGTATATCTTTAACCTTTCGCTTGAATTTACCTCTTATCTTAAGCCCTTGGCACAAATTTTCAACTTCAAGTTGAGTTGGTTTTTTAAAAAAGCTGTGAACAACTTTTTTTTTATTTAAACTTTTTTAAAAGCGCGAAATGCATGCGATAAATATTTGCCACAATTGAAAATGGTATTATATGATGAGGAGTATATATTTAATTTGAATATGACAAAGGATCTAGCTATGGTTAGATTCTTGGTCTGCTCACAGAAACTTACCTAATAGGAATGCCAACCCAAAAAACCGCCAAAATCTGCGGTAAAATTTTACTTCAAAGTCGCGAGTTGAAACCGCATTTGAGCATTTCCACTAATTAAAGTGACACGAAAACCGCAATACACAAACAAACAAAAACACACACAGACACATACACACACACACGCACACACTCACACACACACACCACTCACACACACACACACACACACACACACACACATACTATACAAAACGACAAATAAATCAGCGTTTGTCGCAACGTAAAACTGGCAAAGTTTTCCAGTGTAGAAAATGGGAAAATTTGTGTGCTTGGCAGGAGCTTGATGCCTGCCTGTAGCTCCACTTGGCTGGTGGTGGAGGAGTAGATTAAATTTTGGACAGGCCATGGCTTTGTGGTGACAACATTTGTCCAACTGCCACTGTCAGCGGCATTTGTGAGTGGAATGTTGTTGGCTCTTTAATTGCGCTTCAACCACCAATTCACTCACCTGAGCATGTTAGAGATCCAGATGCTTGGCAGAGCCTTCCAAGCCAGCTGCCAGATTGGTCAGCTGCAGCAGTCCGTTTAGCGGCAGCGGCGCATCACGTCGATCCTTGGCAGTGGCATGTCCTGAGCTCGCATTGCCCAAGGCGCCGCCCAGCCAACGCTTGTACGTGTGCTCCGGTGTGGTGTGCCAGTATTTGTGAAACGAGATGGGAGCATTCAGCTGCAGCAGTTCTGACGCATAGTCCTGCGGCCGTGCCTGATGCAGAGTGGGCACATGCGTGGCCGACACGCCCAATGCCTGCAGACAGTAGCCCAGTATCATGTCGTCCGGTGCACTTGCTGTCGGACAACTGCAACGCTGCACCACAAGTCGCAGCAGCGGCACGCTTAGCACAATCCCAGCGCCGCCTGTATGATAATTGAAGCCATCCGGCGCATACAGTCGATAGCCATAGCGTTCGCCCAGATAAATCTGATCCGTGTGATTGTAGCAGCTAAGCAGTGTGCTAAGCCGTGGTACGCTGCATGCAATTAATTTATATGAATATCAGAAAAAAAGTGTTGAAAAAAACGAAAGAAACTTTGATAATTTGCAGTGTTAAGAGAGGAGAGCTGCGCTACAAAGAGAAAATAATTTACATGTAGAGCAAGTAGCAAGAGCACACATACTGTTAAACAACACATTTACTGTTAAACACTATACAACAAAATTTTGAAATAATTTGAATTTTAATACATTTTATTTGAGATTCTAAAATTGTAAATTTATTCTTTAAAACAACACAATTATTTAAAAAAATGTTCTAAACACCGCTTGTTGCCACTTTATAAAATTCCATATAAAAAGTAAATATGATGTGTCAATACTTTTCAATAGATTATATTAGTACATCGTTTTATAATTAACACATGTCCACTGGTATCAACTTACACAAAGCGTTTCACTCAATGTTTGCCAAATAGACTAATTTCAGAATGTTATTTAACTCTTGTCAGTCAAATAGCTTAATTTTGTAGAAGAGTGTAAATAATTTGTCTACCGTTAATGCTCTTCATTTCAATATACATATGTATAACATTGCTTAGTGCGAGTGAGAGGGGGAGCATTGATTTGCTACTGCTTGCACACTATTGGCGTTGATCCCTTTATCCATAAGATGTGCAAGCAGTTGAGAGCGTGAGCATGACATGTGAGCGCTCTTATTGTCTTAATGTTAGTGTGTGTATTAGTGCCTAACGAAGGCTTGACGAAGGCTTAACGAAGGCGTGAGACTAATAGCATAATTTATTCTGTGAGCGTTTGCAGTGCGAGAGAAGTGAGTGAGTTGTGGTTGTGTTAGTGTATTAGTACAAACGCAGACTTAACGGTGTTAAGTTAGAGTCGAACTCAATGGCAAAAAGATCATCTCAATAGTTGTTGCGCGTCTGCCCTGTAGAGCATAATAATAATTGAACTCGTCCGGAGCACAGCAATAAAATGCCGCATATGGATATCAATATAAATATAAATAAATTACAAAAAAATGCAAACCGGGGCAAGCAATGATAATTTTAATTGAATGTGCTTTGAGGCGTGTAAGCCGCAAAAAAATCGCGGCGCACACATATGCTCTCTCACGTACACACACTCTTGCATAGGCAAATGCACAGACATGAAGACTCATACCCTCCCATTTCCTCTCTCTCTCACACACACACGCACACACATACCTTAGCAGCGTATCATCGTCGACAAGCATCAGCCAGCGTATGTCCGTTAGCTCGTTGATATCCTTGAGGGATAATTGCAAAATTGCCAATGTTTTGGCACAATGTCCAGTCGGTACGTTGGGCAGGCCAGTAGCGATTGTTGGTATGCCATCATCTGTTGCGGTTGCCAGTGGAGTCCAGTTGTGCAGTGTCGTAGCATAAAGGTGAAAGATCATAAAGACAAATCAATGAATATTCAATATGGCTACTGCTGCTGCTGCTGCTGCCTCTGCTACTGCAAACTGCTGTTGCCTAACTGTTTGACTCGCAGTTGCATTTGTGTGAGTGTGTGTTTATGTATGTGTGCGTTTGCTTCTGTTTGTTTTAGTTTTGCCTCTGATTATACCCTGTAAGCATAGAACATTTTTGGGCAATATTGATTTTTTGGAAATGGAAGAATGGAATTTTTTCTGAAATTATGAATTTATATGCCTTATTTTTAATCCATATAAAAAGTTTTATATTATATATTATATTATTTCAAGCATCAACTATGAAGGGAATATTTCTAGATCTAACTGCTTGCCTTGTTTGACGGTTTGACGGTATGTCAAAATATATAATATATATAAATTATATATCAAAGTATTCATAAAAATACGCTTTTTTGGTATTATATTTTGAGGGTTCATTTACAATTATATGAAATTCGCCTTTTAAAAAACTCAAAACTTATCTCTTTTTATGAAACTTATTGCTTTTCGTAACATTCTTTATCTATATAAAAAGTTTTTTTTAGATAAATATAAATAAATGGCCTCTAATATAAGTTTTATAAATATATGCAGAGTTCTGTAAATCCTTAAGATAACAGATTGTAATGAGTATGAATTCTCTTATAATTAGAGATGCTAAAAAAGACTTTAAAGTATAATTTCAAAAATCTATTATTCAAATTTCTAATATTCTGTAAATACCTTTTTGTGCCTGTCATATTAAAGGTCTGCCTGTTTCATATAGATATAGATCATAAACCACAAAATTCTACCAAATTATTTCATTTAAAGATAAATACAAATATTCTAAGTTGATCTGTTATCTGTGTTAGTTGACTACAGGGTATCTGCCATAACGGCACACCCAATTACAGCAACAACATTTGTTAGCTATTATATACAGGGTATTCTATTTAAAGCTACTCTGGCCTGAAGCATCTCTGCTTCATTTAGTTTTTGTTATTGTTAGCAAGTGTGCGTGTGTTTGTCCATTTGCCACGCCCCCAAATTGAGAGAGAGAGGGCAGTAAACAGCAGGAGCTGGCAGTCATTTGCTTTAATTGCGTTCATCGTTCTCGTTGCCGTTGTCGTTGTTGTCGCTTTACCTGCCACATCGCTGTAGTATTTGCGCCGGATGGCATCGGGCGCCCAGGTGCGTTCGATGATTGGTATACGCTCCTTATGGAATTTTGCACAGGTCTTGATTGCAAAATAGATGTGTGCGCCAGTTGTGTGCACCTGTTGTGGGCGAAAATCGTTTGGGCATCAGTTTTGAATTCGAGTTTGTGTTTGACCGTTGTCACAGAATTTATGGTTATAGGTTTCAAATGCTAATTGCCGCAATGAACGACCCCCACCCACACCTCACCTCACCTCACCTGTGCTGCTCTAGCATAACTGGGCAAATGTTTGTCTTCATTTAACTAGCAAACAATATTCAACTAAGCCAGCATCTGGCAATAGTTTTACCATCGCATATTTATCATTTTAACTACGTTTAATAATTCAAAAATTTTAATAGAAATAAAAATTGTAATTTATGCACAGTAGCTAAGAATTTAAAGTTGATTTCACATGCAGCTCTGTTCATAAAAATAGTAGTGCGACTGAAATGTTGCACAGCAAAATGTTGTTGATAAACATAATATTTTGAAAACAATTTGTAATAAATATTAAAATTAACATATATATCTTTATCTAGATATATTTAAATTATTTTAAAAATATAATGTTTATCCCAAATTTTTGCTGTTCAACATTTCAGTCACACTACTATTTTTATGACCACAGCTGTGCGTCTAGAGCAACGGTGCGTATGTGTAATATTTGTTTATTTCTTTAAATGTATTTCATTTTAAAGGTATTAAATAAAATAAAATTGACAAATTATATAAAAACTAAATTATATATATTTACAGATTTATTTTGCTTAAGATTTTCATGCATTTAAATTTATTTATCAAAAAATATTAAAATATATGAGCCTAGCTGCTAATTGGAATTGCACAAGCAATTTTTATATCATGCATTAAATATAAATCATTTAAAATTTAAAAATATTAAATTTCTTGAACATGCTTTAAATTTGTTTGTAAGAGAATTTTAATATAAAGAGAAAGCATATGCCAAAATGTGCGTATGATACACCCATATGCACATTTTGGCATATGCTTTCTCTTTATATTAAAATTCTGTAAAATGAGAGAATGAGTTCAGTGCTAAAGAACGTAAGCGCTGTTTAAGGTCTAAGAGTGTTAGATATTGTCTCCTATGCTCTTGATATCGATATTTGCTTGACATTGACATGACTAAGAGAGAGAGAGCGAGAGAGAGAATGCAAACGTTACTGCTTGCACGCCATTGGCGGTGATCCATTTATATATGGTGATGCCCAATGCTCAGAGAGCGCAATTGAGCAAGGAAGCCAGCGCAGGCAGTGCCTTTGTGTGTGGGTGTGTATTAGTGCGTCTTTGAGTTGCTTAACAAAGGCGGGCAACTCATAAAATGATTTTATTTTGAGCGGCTGCATGACGAGAGGAGTAAGCACTGGAGTTGCTCTAGTAGTAGTGTGTTATTTTAAACGCTCTCTGGCACTTTTTTCTTAAGTGATGCGTATGCAGCTGACCGCGAGCACTGCCAGACGTGTGAGTTGAGCAGTTGTCATTGTGCGAGTGTATTAGTGCCTATACTTAACAAAGGCGTACACCAAATAACATGATTTTATTGTGAGCGCCTGCATAGCGAGAGAACAAATCGCTGCAGATGCCCTAGCATTAGTGTGTTATTGCAAATTCCCCCAGACTCGCTTTACTTAAGTGATGCGTATGCCGCTGAGAGCGCGAGCACTGCCAGACATGTGAGTTGAGCAGTTGCCCCTGTGTGAGTGTATTAGTGCCTATGCAAGCTTGACGAATGTGCGAGTTTAACTAACATTGTCATTTAGTATGTGAGTGCATAATGAGAGTAGAGAGCGCGGAAGTTGTGTTAGTGTTGGTGTTAGATAGCAAGCGCTGGCTGAAGCTGAAAGAGATCATTTAGTCTGTGCAGGTCTGCCTAGCTGGTCAGTCGCAATTGTCGCGTACGCATAGCATTTTCTAAGAAAGTAATATTGAACTGTTTAATGTCTGTTGATTTCATATGTAATTTGTTTTTCATGTTTTTTCGTACTTTCATTTAAATGCACTTACATATGTGTATGCTCAAATACGTGTCGTTAAAATAAGTGTATTACATTTCATCACAACAACCAAATGGCGCATATTCAAAATGGACATTTACTGAAGAATGGTACACAAAAAGGAAATGGTAAAGTGAGAGAGAAAAAAGTTTACAGCTAGTTTTTATATGGAAGTTCTTATGTACATACATATGCACAGTATGCATGTAAGTATGTGTGTATGTGTGTATGTGCATGCCTTAGTGAAAATTTTACTGTGCTATTAGGATACGCGTTATCTATGGCTTTAATCACATTTAGTTCTGCTGACCTTCACAGTTTGCTGAATGCTTCACAGCAAAGGCAATGCATATTGCCATATGTTCAGTCTTAAATGCCCGCCCGTTACTTGAATATAAACCGTTATTCAACTCACACAATGCACAGCATTCCCAGCGGCTATTTCCGGCTTGGCATGCAAGACACAGGACACAGGCTTTGGCTCCTTTGCTGCTGCCGTCTCTAAGGATGCCAACGACCAGGCTGGCGACACTCTCGCCCAGGGACAAATGTAGTCAGCACTTTTCAAAATTATTTTGCGCTGCAACATGTCGACAAAGTCTTCGTCGTCCTTACTGATGCTGATGCTGATGTCGATGTTGTTACTTCTACTGCCGCTGCTGCTGCTGCTGCCATCATCAGCAGGTGCTATATTATCGAAAATGAATCGGGCCAGCTCATGGGCCGCATCTATAGCAAATTCGCTGTGCCTTGTGGCATTTGGGGCATTAACAGCAACAAGTTCGACCAGGCTGCAAATGCATGTTCCATGATGAGTTATGGCCAAACACGCTGCCACCTCCTCCACCTGGACTCACCTGCGCAACAAAGCACCTGTAAAAACAACGCCAGCACTTAGCATGGGATATGGAAACCATGTTGGATCCTTGTAGTTGGCGAAATGATGCACAATCGTCGCTTCAGTGTCGTACAAGGCGTGTCCGTAATAAGCTAACTAGAAAAGGCAAAAAGGACAAGGAATGGCAAATGTTAAGTGGAGCAGTTGATGCTGTCAAAGTGCGAAGGGCTTAATCAAGTTTAATTACATATTATTTTAAAAAAGTTCATTTCGAAAATACATTAAATAGTTAATTTTATTAAATATTGAATATAATTCAAATTATTTTTTATAGCTGCTTAAAAAAACTAAATTTTTTAGCATTTGTTGAGTCATTTTTGTACAAAGAAATTATTAAGTTAATTAACTGAATTAATCAAATTAGGTAAAAATACAATTTTGATTACATAGTAAATTTAGCAGTTATAGAATTAGTAATTTAATTGTGAGTTTTTTTTTTTAAAAGATTTCTAGCATTTTGTACTATTGATTTAACAAAAACATATTAACGAGTTATGTTTAAAAGGCAATGCAAATTTGTATTTTTGATTTGTATTCGATTATCGATTTGTTGTGGCCTTATGTTGGCAATCATGCCGAAGAGTTCAGCAATTTTGAAAGTTCACTTAATTTTTGACAGCTGTTTTGCTTGAACGTGTTTTGGATTACCTTCGATTTTTGCCCATTCCCCTGCCTGTGCGCTCGTAAAACAACACGCTAATGATACCGCAGCCTCCATATTCCCCAGACTTGGCTGCCTGTGAGGTTTTCTTGTACCCGAAACTAAAGAAACCCATGAAAGGACGACGCTACGTTACTATTGAGGAGATAAAGACTCCATCCAAGCAGATCACAAAAAAAACTGATTTTTTAAACTGCTTCGAGTATTGGCAAACACAAGTTGGCACAAGTTGCTTCAAAGAGGCATAAAGGAAATAAATCAATAAAAAGCATATATATAAAAAAAAATATTTGAAAAAAATATATTAAATATATAATAATATGTATTTGATTTGATTTAATTTGATAGAATTTTGTATCAATTACCAAATTTGTGATTATTTTTGCTTAGTTTTTAAAAATATGCTGAGTACGAATACAAAACAAAACAAGTAAGAAAACTCTAGTCGGTGGTGCCCGACTAGGAGATCCCCTGGATCCCCACGTCCGATCTGCGTTTTAAAATATACTCAAGTATGTATTTATTTACGCAGAAAAAATTTAAGCTTGTAAAATTAAAAAATTACAAAAAAAAATTTTTTTTTGCTGGTATCTAAAATATACCAAAAATCGAAATTGTATAAAATATAAATCAATCTAAATACAAAATTTGGACTCTAGCTCGAAAGATGTACGATATATAATTTAATAACTTGATTTCGATAAGGTTTTTAATCGATAACAACAAAACGGGAATAGTTATCGAATGTTTTGTAGCTGCTTTAAATGACACTTGGCAATATCTGGCCATGCAGGTGCTCCGTAAAAAGTTACTGCTGGAAAAATAGACCTGAACAGAAACATTTTGTTTGCAAATTTAATCTTGAGTTTCTATTTATTAATTTTGTTAGCATTATTAATCTATGTATATATGAATGTCTTACAATGTCTTGGAAGCACTTTAAAAAGCTGTCTGCTTCGTGTTTTATTTCCCTCTGTGAGTTTTTGAATACAATACTTAAATTATAAAATAATAAAAAATAAATTTACTATTTATTCATTTTGTATATTAAATAAACAAATAAAAAATGGAATAAAATAAAAAGAATTTTTATCTTTTTAATAAACGTTTTTCCACATCTACGATTTATATTGTAGATTTTGCTGTGCATAGAATTCATAAACAATTTTGAAGTAATCTTCTTATTCACAGAAAGATATGATATAAATTATATTGAAAGTTTGTTTTTCATAGAGATCCGAATACTTTTATACTTTTAAAATGTCATTCAAACTATTTTCTTATGCAACACTGGGAAATGTTTGTTTTTCAATAGTTTTAGACTCGAATTTAGATCCAACTTGTACAGTTTTTCCATCAACTCAACTCATATAGAGAGGATTCCTTGATAACTATTATATATATTTTGTAGCTCAGCTGGCACATTTGGTATATGAAACAAAAATATTTATAACAAACAGAAGGAGTAAATATTATTTTAAATATTAAATTAAATATTAAATATTATAAATAATATATATTAAATATTTGTTTTTCATATTCAGCTAAACTTTTTGCTGCAAGCATAAACATTTATTTAGCAATCTTTGTTACCCGATTGCAATAGACTTGTCTAAATTCTACGTTTCACTAATTTTTCATTTCACCTCTTGCGCATCCCGTTGCTGCAGTTGGTCGAGCAGGCCACGCAGCGAGGCGACGTGCGTGTTGTGCTGACACCAGATAATCCAATCGGTGTTTGCGTTTAGCAAACGTGTCTTGCCTCGCAAATAGGGCAACGCATCGAGCAGGGTCCAATAATTGAATAGTTCATGCATTATGTGCACCTTAATGGCATAATTGTAATCCACGGGGATCGTCTCCGATATTTGTTGCTCTCGCAGATTTTCGCGTAAAGCGTGACAATTCTCTGTCGCCTGCTGTGGACACGAAATGAGCAAAAGAATTTCACTGCCATTGCAAAAGCGAGCCAGACACATTAAGAATAGTACGATTTGCAAATTAGGCTTTAACTGCATTTTATGCATTTTATGTGGTCAACATTGTGGCTAGTATGAAAACACTCTCAGCACTCTTTGCCGTCGCGTTTGCCGGATGCGCCGCCTTGCGCCAACTTCGACTGCATTAATGAACGTGCGAAAACGTACTGAAGCAACTGTGATTGAATTTCTAACTTTTTGGCGCAAACGAGCTGAACATTTTCGTATAGTTTTAATGCCAATGCGCAGGCGCCAAAGTGCGGTCAAATTTTATGAATGAATTTGGTGCGGGGCGCAACAGTTGGCCAATGCCAGCAATGGCCATGGCAATGAATTAATGTGTGTATTTGTGTGTGTGTGTGCGTGTGTGTGTGTGTGAGTGGGAGAGTAAATATCAAATTGTATTGCCTACATTTGTGCGCTTAACTCGATGCACCCTGTGCTACTTGTTGGAATTGCCTGACAAAATATGGGTCAGCTAAGAGAGCTAAATTAAATTAAAATTAATTAAATTAAATTAAATTACTATGTTAATAATAGGTTAATAGGATTATAATATCATTAATATATAATATATAAAATTATATATTAAATAATGCAAATTTATTGTTAAATTTAAGTTGAATGTCAGCTGACTCTAGTTGCATTGGTAAAATTTGTGCATTGACAATTTAGTTTTTAAACTACACAACACACACATTCCATTAAAAGCAACATTGTTTTATGTTTTTGTATATATTGATATACTCAAATATCACCTTTTGCTGAGCCATTCCACATCAAATTCACGCCATGAATAAGTTTTTATGACGTTGGACCACAGGCTAAATATAAATAATCAAAAAAAGTAATGTAATATTTCTTGCTAATTTGAATGTTTAATATTTAATATTTTAGCTAGAAATTTAAATTTTTTTGTTTATATATTTAATGCCATTTCACAATCAATAAACCATTGACAATGTTTATGACTTTATTTTTATATTGATTTGTTTTTGCGCACTCTGCCTGTAGCCTTACGCAGACAATCAATTGAAAAGCTGTTAGAGAAAGCTAAAGTTTAGATTAGTTTTATATCAAACACACGCGCATTTGCATATAATGCAAAACACATTTGAATTATGCGCAGTTGTTGCTCTGACAACAATTAGAAACAAGATAGTAAAACAGAAAACACAAATATTTAGTATATATACAGCTGTGTTCATAAAAATAGTAGTGCGAACAGCAACATTTTGTGGTAAACATAATATTTATATATATTATATTATTTATAAATGTTCACATTGTTTTCAAAATATGTTTTTAGCATTTCAGTCGCACTACTATTTTCATGAACACAACTTTGTCTTCCATTAAGAGTATAAAATTTGTGTTTTTTTTTTCCATTTATAGCATATTGTATATATTTGATTAGTTTTGCTGCTTATGCACATAATTTTTGGGATTAAATAATTCGTAATTAGTGAATACATGAATGCCATGTATAATTAGTCGTTAGAACAATTCATTATTGGGAATATACTAGTTAGTTGGAGCCGTAGAGAAATACATGAAATCGTAGTCAATGCATGGGCGAGGCCAGGCGTGTGGTCGTCTGCATGTTGTTGCTGCGATTGTTGAGCTTCAGACGCAGCTCGTTGACATGCTTGAAGAGCAGATCCTGTTTGGAGAGCAGCTCCCGTGTGCGCTGGCAGCCATGCTGAGGCGTGCACAGGCCGGGATTCCAGCGGCAATAGAGACCCTTCCACAGGCGCACGGCACGCACGCTGGCAATGGGCCGCAAGACGAGCTCGGCGCCGTGCGTGAACGAGGGGAAGAGCGGATTCAGATACTGATCCAGCGAGGAGTTAATATGTGTCCACAACGAAGTGGTCTTGTGCTTAAGATCTAAAAGACAATAAATTGTAGTAATTAGTGAAAGTAAAAGAATTTATATAAGGAAATGTTTACCTTCTGCCACACGCTCCGCCTCGGTGTTGCACAGGAAGGTGCCAAAGCGGCACGAATACAGATGATCGACAATTGTGATGAGAAAATGCTCATTGAACTCGAAGGCATTGGTAAACTGTTGACTCACTTGCCAAACGCTATCAATGAACTGCAGAAAGACCGGCGAGCGGTCAGCATCCGAATGCTTGTTATCGCCATGACCGATGCGTTGCTGGAACTTATGACCGAACGACAGCCATTCCTTTTCGATAAGCACTTCGAAGCCGCGCACGGTGCGATAGTGGGGATCTAACAATAGCATCGACAATGCCGTCAACTGGGCTGTGCGATCCCAGCCATCGGAGCAGTGGACCACCACAGATGTGCTCATTGTCTCCACCTTGTCGACAATGCGCACCGCTCCAGCTAGGACGCAGCGTATATGCTTCAGCCACAATGTGCTATCGATGGCCGTTTGCCATTTGGTGTCATCGGTGGTTGGGTAGCAGGCTTCCTTCACCTTGCGCAGACTCTCGCGCATCACGTGTATATTGTGTATGTCTAGGAAATTGATTTCCACATTCTTGTAGGCATCCTCGGACTCATAGCCGCCGCCCTTTGCCTTGTTGGCAATAGCATTGGCACTGGGCCGTGCATCCATAATGGTCAGCTTATCGGACTGGGCATTTGCTTCCATGATATAGCTGAGATAGGTCTCATCGTCCGCATTCCGTTTGCCGCTGACACCCACCAATGGCTGGGAGCAACGTGTTATGGTGGCCTGCGTGCGCGGGTTCATCCAGGACAGCACGGGCAAACGGCAGCGCGAACGAAATTGTGCGACGCGACGCAGAAAATCATCAGAGGCTGCCTTGGGCACGGCCCAAACAGCCGGATAGCTATCGCAAATGCCATAGAATTCGTTAATCTTTGTCGCGCGCCACATATCATTGGGCACGCCCAGGCGACGCAGCTCGGCCAGTGGCTCATACACGGCCCAGCCATCCCAGCCGGCGCTTGCCGTCGATGGCTGAGCAGCTGCAGCCGCAGCATGAGCAAAGGCAAACAATTTGCCGCTGTACGAGAGCGGAAATGCATTGGCTTGCAGCTTCTCGAACACTGTGCGACGCGAATGATTTTGTTGTTTGTGGGCGAAGCGCAAGTTGCGCATATCCTTGCAGAAGATCTCAATGCCATAGCTATTCTCGCCCCGTGACGTGGCACCACCAATTTTTTCCACACGCGCAATCACGCCCAACGGCACGTCCACGACGACCGGTGGCTCCTGGTCGCGCAACGGCAGGGAACGAAAGTATAAACGGTAATTGGTGATGGTTAGGGCGCCGAAGACTGGACCGCGATATGGGCACACATAGGTGACATCGTTCTTTTGATCCTGATCTTCCTCGCCGTCCAAATACGAAAAATGCGTATCTCTTTGCAGACCGTTTTCAGCGCCGTGCTTGGAGCCCAGCGAACTCGACTTGGAGCTGCTGTCCAGCGAGTTGCTGCTGGCCGTTTTCGATGCCAACTTATCGGCTGAGCTTGATGTGGCATCCATTGCAGCGGAATGGTTAATTATCAACTGTTTCAGTTGCCTTGTTGGACACTAAAGCGTAAACAAATTTTGCGTCGAGTGAAATAGTCTTTATTTTAATTGTTCACAGTCGAAATTTATCGAATGACAATCGGAACAAGTTCCATTGGGCAGGTCATCAAACTGAACAAATGAACGAACTGAGCTACTGACTCATGTTATTCATGTAGTTAATCACATATATTTATTAATATATACGTTTAATATAGCAGTATATAATAATATGCCAGCTATCGAAAGCAATTAGTTATTTTCATTAATATACTGCACTGCAATACCCAGCAGCCACTAATATAGTCATAACAACACCAAGCACCGCTGTTAATTAACATTACATTGTTACACTGTTATTTTACATACAACTGACTTGAGCGCCAAATTTGAATAAGAAAAAAACTAAACTCTTGGTCGGTTTTTTTTAGTAGTAAATTTCGAAACACTTTCTATTTTTTGTAATAAATTTTAATTTATATATATGGTACATATAAAAAACTCCTGAACGGAATTTTTGCCTTTACTAAATTGTTAGTTTTCTTTTCACAATATTATATAAATATATGTACATATGCATGTGTTTTTGTTTTTTGTTTTATGTTTTCCTTGTATAATAATAAATTGTATATCTTGTATTTAGTTTTACTTTAGTAAGGTGTATTTCTTTCTTTTTTCTTTTTTCTTTTTTTTTAATGTATTTTCAACAAAAGTTAACAATTAAACCAATAGTTTTGTTCAAATTAACTTAATTTGTTTCAGTTAGTATTTTATAAATTTAGATTAGTTTCTTTTCTCTTTGTTTTGTTTTGTTTTTAATGTCACATTTACGTACATTATTTAATACGCTAAGCATCAACAGAAATCATTTAGCTGACTAAAAAACGAAATGAGCTTTCCAATTTATTAAATTCAATTCATTTACTGCTCTAATGCTGAGCGTAGAAAATCAAATTGTGGAAATTTTTGAGAACCTAACACTAATCCATTTTTTTCCATTTTGTTACTAAAGAGAGACTATATACTTAAGAGGAGGCAGATAATGCTAGAATTGTATATATTTTGTTTAAGTATTATTTATCTTGCTTTGAATGATTCATTTCATTTCATATAGTCAAATGTATCCTGTTGACGTTTAGTGTATTGTCTTAGCAGTTTTTCATGTGTTTTTTGTTTCTTTCTCTTTTGTTTAATTTTGCTAATACAGTTGAAGAAAATGAAGTTATAGTTGGTTTTCGTTATATGTATATACTTAGAGACAAAGCGTTAGTTGCAGTTTTGGTTTTTGTTCAAATTAATAAAAACTTATTCATAATACCCCATTTGCATAAAACTAATAATATGTTAGCAAAACAGGCAGTTTGTGTGCTTTCAACATATCCGATGTATGTCTATAAGTACATAAGAACTTTACAAAATATTATCATAGTGTGTGTGTGTGTGTGTGTGTGTGTAAATGTTAGTATGAATAAACAAAGTCAATAAATAAAATAATTTCATTTATTTAGTTGCCTTCGTCTTTGTATAAACTAAATTAACAACATAAAATTAAGGAGTGGGAAAGTTTTGTTTTCGAAAAACAATGGATATGCTTTGTGAATATATATAATATATATATGAATATATACATAATATATATGTCATATTTATAAATTTATGCCAAGACATTGGGATTGCAATTCGAGCTTCGAGTTTTGCCAATTACAATTGTTGCAAATTATTTATTAATATTAATTTGTAGCATGCCTAATTTGTATTTCGTATATATTAGTTTACTCATTAATACAAAGGCTAAGTACTATGTGTAGACTTGTTAGGGGTTCATCATTTGCCTTTAAAGCTTTTTTTTAACTATTTCGATTTGTTTGCCATATGTAAATAGTTAATAAATGTGGGCGCTTGCGACTTTTACTTTTACTTTTACTTTTACTTCAACAATTCTCATCCATCTCATCTCACCTTCTTCACTTTGCTCTATAATACTTTCTTTGTTAGTTACACGTATGCTTGATAATGTTAATTATACATTTATATATAAATATATATGTATATGTATAAATGAGCTTTATATGTGTGTTGTATATTAAACTAGGCGTATTTTTGTTTCTTTTTCTTTTTTGTTGTTGTTGTATACACATATAAATTGTATATATATATATATGTATATATATATGCAGCTGTTTACTATATATGCCTGATTGTTGTGCATGTTGTTCTCTTCAGTTGAATTAAACTCAATCGGAGCGCCTTGCCTTACCAGCAAAAGTAATTAATTATGTATAAAGTAAACTTAAAGCAACGCCATAATGTCATATGTAAAGCGCTAACTATGTAAAGTAAACAAACAAAAAAAAAACTATATAAACAAAATTAATAGAGTTAAACACAATAATTAACTGTACATAATGTCATTAAAATATTATATAACAATCAAGTTTGGTTACTAATTTGGTTCGAAGCACGCATCTCTGTATATATATATATACATACATACAATATACATATATATAAATATATATTTATTCTGCAGCTAAAACAAAATACTGTTAGTCTATTGCAAGCCCAATTATACTATAAATATATAAATCATATATGTCACATTGTTAAAAAAATTAAAGAAAATATTAATATACATATATACGTATATATATATAATCAATTAAAAAATGATTAGCATCTAAAACTTGTACATGCCTACAGCTAGCAGGGCGCCCGTGCAAATTAGTTACATACACGCTTCGGTATGTATGTACGTAGTACGTATTTCCTATATAGAGTATGTGCTATGTCTTGTATACATTGTCTTGTAATGGATTATATGACTATGTGTGTCTGGGTGTGTGTATTTATATATATAATAAATATATATAAATAGATTAGACGTGCATCATGCTGCGTGTTGTGTGTGTATGTGTGTGTGTGTGGGGGGGGCCCAGTCAGTATATATTCTGAGCCTGGGAGTCTCTTGCGTTGCGTCTTTCTTGTTAGAATTTTGTGGCTTAGTTGTTTGTCGGTTTCCTTTTTACCCATACATCATCATTCTCATTTTGTAGTTCGTCTTTCTCAGCGTTTAGGAAATATTGGCGCTGTGCTTTGCTGTTGCTGCCTTTGTTTTGTTCTATTTGTAGACTGTTTTACTCATCCACCGATGTTGTGGGCGGACTATAACTGCATCAGGATGCGCTACGCTGTTCGCTATCCGGCCTGCGATCTGTGGCAATTTGTAGCAAGTTTCTGAACTCTGTATCGAGTATTTGGCGTGCCTAAATTTCAAAGAAATTTTATTTCAAATTTCTATATATAGAAAAAACTGTATATATAACAATTACCTGTGCATTTTGCGTAGGTATTTGCAAAGCTAGGCCCATGGCATTGGCATCGAAACCCTCATCCAGCGCCATCAGACCACCATGGACGCCCGATTCGAGCAAGTTATTGGCATATTCCTAATTATAATTGTGATAAAGGCAATCAGTTAAATGTAAATCAAAGTCAATTAACTTGTTTTGGATGCCCACCTTCAGCCCTATGCTGCTCACCCAGCGTATGACACGCTCATTGCTCCACACGAGCACATCGCACAGGCCATTCTCGCTCATCTTGCGCCTGTGCTCCAGCTCGGTGCGATCATAGTTTAAGCGTTTGAGCATTGAGATGCCATACTGCAGGCTGGTGCGATGAAAGCTATCAACCATTTTTAATTGTCCACGCAAATCCTTCTTGGTTAGATGATCCAACATGCGTGCATCGACTAGACACTCCATAAACGTTGTGCGATATTGAGGCAAACCTAGCCCAGGCAGCCAGTAATTGCCAATCCACTCGTGATTCATGTCCCCTAAACAAAGATATTTACTTTAACTGTATCTATTATCTCTTTTGGGCTTGACCTACCAAACGCCAGTGTAGTGCGTGATGTTTGCGGAGCTGAGGGTGAAGTTAGTGAAACCATTTCCTGTATGGCCAAACGTAGTTTGAGCCTATGTAGCGGATTACTAATGCCTAGTGAAACAAAATAAATATTGATTTAAATATAAGTAAATTTACTTGGGGTTTTTTATGTTTACCTATTTCCCGCTGTATTTCCGTATCGCTAAGTGCGCTCATAATAGCACCCGATTTGACATTGGCACGACAGGCGGCCACATACCAGGCGGGCATGCCCACCCACAGCTCCAGCCAGGCGACAATGGTTGGTCCGTTCCACAGGGCGAATGGCGTGCCCGCTTTCATGGCCTCACCCAGCAGATCATTGCGATAATCGTGATCTCTGCAAGACAAATAGTAAATTATCTTTTCTTTAATTTTTTGACTTCACTCACTTCTTTTGCCTGCCATAGTCCACGCTGCTGATCTTGGAGCCTTGGGCGCTGGCTATGCGCGGCATCATGCCGCCAGTCATGCTCATGACATCATAGTTAGAGTCCACTTCGCTCAGGCCCATCGACAGATTGCCAATGGACATCATGCTGGGCGAGCCATCCGGCAACGTATCCTTAACGCCCTTGACCTTCTCCTTTTTGCTAAAGAAACGACCCAGCGACGATTTGATGCCCTTCTTCTTCTGCACGGCAGCGGCAGCAGCTGCTTCCCGCGACACGCCCGACGTAGGCGTCTGCAGCATGGACATCGAACCCATTGTATTATAGTGACGCAGTGACTCTTGGCTGCCATAACGCGAACTAAGCGGCGACAGCCCATAGCCGTGCGAGGCCAGCGTCATATGAGCGTTCACATGAGGCGAGGCAGCGGGCACCATTGTGCGACGACGCAGCTCCTCCTGGCTATGGGCGAGCGCCTGAGCGACACGCTCCAAACGCATCGAACGTGCCGTCAATGGCGACGCAGCGCCGCCGGAACTCGAATCGCCGGTGGTGGACATGCCGCCATGCAGCTCCTCACGCGATGCATCACTGGACAGCACTGGCAAGTTAAGCTGCAAATAGGAAAGCAGATAATTAGGTTGACTTATCCCCAACAATTGGCAATGCCTTACCGTATGATATTTCTGCATGAAATCGCGCTGTGGACTATTGGGCGTGCTGCGTCCACTCATGGGCGGACTTTGTCTGTCCATGGAACGGCCACGTGCCAACAGATTCACATGCTCCAGACTGCCGACACGCGACTCCAGCTCTTCGGCTCGCGCCTCTGTCGATTGCTTCTCCTCCTGTATGAGACGTATCTCATTGTTGATGGCATCCAGCTGCTCCTGCAGCATCATGGCCAGCGTTTGTGCATCTGTATGGCCGGAGGGCGACATCATGTCCGCCGTGGCAGCGGCATAGATCGCATCGCTGTCATCGCAATCGCCCACACTGGCAACCAGCTCGTAGGCCTGCTGCTGTGCATGCGCCACCTGCTGCATTTGCATCTTCTCCCACTCCTGCTCGGCCATCGAGCGGGCCAGAGCATTTTCTTCGGACAGACGCGATTTGCTCGGCCGTCGCAACGAGTGCGTCTCGAAGCTGGCGTGAGATGTGCTGCGTGTGAAGGCATTGCCGCCATCCACCACGCTGCTGGGCGAGAGGCTGCGAGTCAGAGCCTCCGTCTGCTGTATATTGTAGGCGATCTCCTGCTGGAGCAGTTGACGCTTGAAATTCTCGATTTCCAGGCGCGTCTTGGACAGCTCCTTCATAATTTCGCTCTTCTCATGATGCAGCTCCTCGGCCACCTTGCGCGCCTTCTCCAGCTCCTGCGTCAGCGCATTCTTCTCATCCAGCGCACGCATGCGCTCCTTCAGATGCACCTCCAATCGCTCATTGGACTCGGACAGCAGCTTGTCCACCGTCGAGGACAACCGCAAATTGTGCTCTTCGTTCATTTTGAGACGCTGATTCAGTCTTACCACCTCGGCGCTCTTCTCATCCAAGTTGTTTTCCAAGCCCCGTATGCGATCCTCCGCCGAACCATGACGTTCTTGAGCCTGCAAAGCGTTCAGCCAAACACGTTTAATAATGCAAATTCAAGGGGTTTCTCGCTTGTCAAAGACAACAAATTAGTGTTTTGTATTAGTAATGAAAGCTAAAAGTGAGGAGTTTTTTTTGGTTTTTGTTTTTGTTTCTTTTGTGAAAGGGTATATCAGTTGTCGGTGCGCTGAGTTCTTGTGCAGTACAGAATAATAGAGAAAGAGTTGTATATATTCTGGGATATTGTTCTTGTTGTTGTTGTTGGTTAGTAAGTGGTTTTTTGGATATAGAAAATATATACGAAAAATATATATTCAAATTACGTTACACAAAAAAAAAAAAATAAGAATAGAAATATAAAGAATACAAAATTTAGTTGTATAATTGATAATTGAGATTATACTTATGGAACCTGTCGGCGCGCATATTAGTTCGAGTGCATACCTTATTTCCTACCTTTGTCAATGCCTCCATGCGCGCCTTTAGCTGCTCCTCCATATCCGGCTGCAGTTTGGCATGTTGGGCTAGCTTTTGCTCAGAGAGTTCGAGTTTCTCTTCGATGGCGCTGATTTTCTCTTCGTGCAGCTGTCCATGGATATTTTTTTTTGTTTTCGTGTTTGTTTTCAATTTGGTGGGGGGTTGGGTGTAGTTTAATTAGTATGGTTTTTTTTTTTTGATATGCAATATGGATGGGGTACATATTATTTAGTTTTAGTCACAGTTTTGTAGCGTTTAAGCAGGCATGGGCGAAAAAAACAAGACACTGACTCAAGAAGTTTTTGCTTGCATGAAAATGTGACGAAATTCAGTAAAAAATTCTTGACATTTTGGTTAAATTCTTCAAGGGGAAACTCAATTGAAAACATTCAATTTGCTAAGAAACTTAAAAAACTTGCGCTGCTATTGTCAACAGTTGCTGCGCTGTTAATAACATGCTGCTGTTACATAAAAGTCTTATCGTGTTATTAACAGCAGCACTTAACAGAGAAAGCTTGATCATGTTAACTAACAGCTAACAGCCTATGTAAAAAATGAATTTAAAAATTGTTTAAAAATAATTATAATAATAATGCAAAACACATGATTATGTTGACATTGAAGCATGATGTCATTAGCCTAATTATTTCCTGACTTTAGAACGCTTTCCATAAACTTCCAAAATTGCTGAGATACATAATAATTAATAGCGGAAATAAGACATTAAAGATTTTTGGTATAAATACACAATATACGATATATATATGGAGAGAGAGATATAGGTAGGGTAGATTGTTTTGCAGTGCAGTGTTTTGATTAATTTATGAAATTCGCCCATGCCTCGAAACCATAACCAATTCCATGTACGATACATATATTTCTGTCTATTTGTGTTTATACGCACCTTTAGCTGTGCCTCCTTGTGCCGCAGCTCCTGCTCCAGTTTCTCGTTCAGATCGTGCAGCGACGTGGACTCGCGTTGAGCATTCAGATAACGCTTCTCCAGCGTAGTTATGCGCTCCTCCTGCAAGTGTGTTTTTTATATGTAATATATTTTATTTATTTATTATTGTATATCTTTGGCTGCACTTTACCTGATCTTCCTTTTGTGCCACATTTTCGCGCAAATCTCGCTGCAGCTTCGAGCATTGATCCTGCGCCTTACAATGCTCCTTTTGCACACGCGACATATTCTCTTCAAGCTCATTGATCTTGTTGTTCAGATCAGAGACGCGACGCTGCCATTGCGACAATTCAGAGGTCTATAAGTAGAGAAAGGAAGTTCATGTTTAATCAAATTTTAAAATTTTAAAATATTATATAAAATATATAATAAAATATATATAAAATATATAATTAAATATATATAAAATATATAATTAAATATATATAAAATATATAATTAAATATATATAAAATATATAATTAAATATATATAAAATATATAATTAAATATATAATTAAAGTGTGCTTTGGCTTAAATTATTAAAGATAAAAATTTTGTTTTTAATTCAAAATTTCTATTCAATTTTTTGTAAAATTTCAATATTTTATATATTACAATATTTATGCTTTATATCATTTCTTTATAGATTATTTAAGAATTATCGTTCTATTTAAATTTCTATAAATTTCTTCTTTTAAAGCTCTATTTATTCGATTCATTTCAATTCCTATTTCAACAACAGCCTTGATTATTTAATTATTTACGTGAGCTTTGATAAGCTAAGATCAGTTGCTTACGCTGATAATCAAGAACAATCAATCGCAAAATATTTTGCAGCAGAAAGAACCTAAATTATGTTAAGCAGCAAATTCAAGGCACTTAAAAATCAAGTTTATCATCACTCGAAATAGTTGTTTGCTTTATCAACACAGGGGAACATCTCGCTGTGAGTCATTTGGTTGCTTTTGAAATGTATTTGTCTACGAGCGTAGTTTGAGTTGTTGGCAATGATGTTATGTTACCCCTGCCATCGCCTGCTCACCTGCTTCTCGATGATCGTTTGTAGCTCGTGTGTTTTGGCCGCATATTCGTTTAGTTCGCTCGCATCGCCATTGACCCCGCCACCGCTGCCGCTTGCCAGCTGCAACAACAAAAGGTACAGAATGTAAAATACACGCTTGATTGAATAAATAGCTATCAAAGCATATACACAGAGACACACACACACCTTTTCTTTTATGCCATTTTCCCCAGTCCCTGTGCTGGCAGAGTTGATGCCGCCTCCGCTTTGCAAAGCGCCAGTTTTATATTGGGTTAGCTCCTCTTTGGTTGTATTCAGCTCTTCCTCCAGCACATTGTTCTTCTCGATGGACAGACGCAGACGTTCGCGCACCTTCTCATCCAAAGCCTTGTGATGCTCAAACAGAGATTTGAGCGCCTTGAGCACCTCCACTTCGCTGGAGACGCCGCTTTGGGCGGCCGCCTGTCGCTTCACCACGGTCATACGCAGCGATCGCTCATGACGCGATACCAAGCACTCTAAATGTTCCAGCAGCAGCTATAATGATATATACCAGATTTAGTTAGATCTATGCGACATATGTAGCTTGAGTCATGTGCTCGTGTTACCCGCGTATTGTTGCGTTCCGCCTTCAGCTCTCCAATTTCTTCGTCACGTTCCAGCAGAGTTTCACGCGCTTGCGTCAGCTCCTTGGTGAGCGTGGCGAACTCCTGGAAAGCAAAAAGCAACAAATGATTATCATTACTAGAGTGAAGACTTGGTTATTTACCTGCGGCAGATTGGCATTGATTTGACGCTGTAAACTGTCCCGTTCCTTTTCGACATCGTGCAGCTTCACCTCCGTTTCACCCAATCGCTCCTGCGCCTCGCGCAAACTATCCATCAACTTGTCCCGCTCATCGAGCATGGACACCATCAGCTGCTCAAAGTTCGCATCCTCGCCGCTGAACTGCGACGAGCGCTGCGATATGCTATCTTCCGATATTGTGGGCATTACGTCGCACATCATGTTCCACATTATTTAGTTGGCCACCAGAGCACGGGCACGCATGTAAGACTGCAAGGCAAAGTTATTGGATTTCAATTCTCAAAAAGGATCTTCATATGGATTTAAATAAAAATTAAATAAGACGAGCTAAAAACCTGCAGCATATATATTTTGATATATGATATGATATTTATATATATATATATTTTTTATATATTATATATTTATATTGTATAGATTTCTTAATATATTTATATAAAATATATATTATATTAAATATTTATGTATTATATATTTTTATATAATATATATTTATATTTTATAGATTTTTAAATATATTTATATAATATATATTTTTAAATATTTTTGTATTATATATTTTTATATATTTATATTTTATAGATTTCTTAATATATTTATATAATATATATTTTTAAATATTTATGTATTATATATTTTTTATTTATATTTTTTTTTTATATATGTAAATTTTTATTTTTATTTAAATTAAAATCTTTAGCTCTAAGATTTTTTGAAACAGCCCTCGCAGATATGAGTCTAATCTTGTAAAAGATTTCAAACGTAAAATCTGATTTTATTGAAGATTAAAATCCTTCATATAATATTCAAATCTAAAAGATTGACATGTTCTGAAGATTGTTTCTTACATAAATAAACATATATATTTGAAATCTAGATTATTTTATTTATAACTCTGTTTACGCGCACAAGCTAAGAGTAAGTGCAACAACTATATAAATAAACATATATATAAAAAATATATAGAACATCGACTTATTAAAGATTTCTTTTAAAAATACATCAAACCATTTTAACCGGTTTGAGCCGGTGTAACAGAATTTAAAACGAATAATTTTGGAAAACCGGTATAAAAATGCGTGAAATGTAATTTAAAATAAAAAAAAATAACTGTTCATATAAATTTTGCCTTAAATCGCTGGCTAGCCAATTAAAACGGTTAAAACAGCCTACGCATTTTGCCCACGCCTCTGGAGCTTTACTTTTTGTTTATGCTCAGTTGTTTCCCCGCCCCTCCTCGCGAGTCGTGTACGCCCGTGTATTGGGTTAAAGACATTCCAATTGGACCAACACACTGAACATGTCTAATAAGGCTTTTATCATAGGCGCCGCATTGATAACAAGTTTTTTTTACAGCAACACACACGTACACACACGCACACTACGGACACACGCACACTCACACACATACACACACACACACACACCGCTTATGTGTGTGCATATACATACACGCATGCCAGCACGCACACATATGTACAGCTTTTTCTTTTTTTTGATATTATAATTTTTGTAATTTGAATTAATGTTTCTCACATGCATTGAACACTAATTATGGCAAACACATAAAAATTAAGAGTCGCGGGTTAACAGCTGCTGCAGTTGGTCGTTTAATGATTGGTAAAACGCCTTTTCACGAGCATAGAGCGACGGCTTTTATGCAAAAAGAGCAAAAAACTCCCTTCCTCCCTGGCGCAAACACGTACCCCGTAGCCAACAAGGATCGATCGCACGGCGACAGCGCAGCAGCAGCAACAACAACTCTTGTTGCTGTTCAGCTTTTGCATATATAGCTATTTAATTGTTGCAATTGTAGCAAGTTTTATTTATTTCCGATTGATTTTTATGTGCGAAAAAAGGCAGCTCGTTTCTTTTTTGGTTGCCACTTAGGTAAAAATGTGTAGTGCTGCCACCTAGTTTTAACAGTTTGTATATTTTTGACAGTCTGGCTAGCTTGTTTGTTTTGAGCATATATAATTTATGTTTTAATTTGTTATTCAATGTTTCGAAGGGCATCGTACAAAATTATAATATCTTAATAATTTTAATATTGCTTAAAATTAGTATTTCTTTTGTAGTTTTCATACAAATTGAACATGACATCACATATCGAGTGTAACAGCTGCTTATCGATAGTTAACAGTATGAGCAACATTGCTCTGTTATGGTAACATTGCTCACAATTCTATTTCTTTTTTTTTTGTAGCAACATCACTCACAGTTTTAGCCGCATTGCCTACAGTTTTTACACACACAGAGCAAGCGCCCTCGTTTATGTTTTATTTTTTAGTGTTATAATTAATAAAAATAAACAATTAGCATAGTGTTAACGTGTTGCCATACAAATCAATACAGCGTCGCAGCTAACAAACAAAAATGGGGTAAGTACACTAAAGTATTCTAATACAATTTCAAATGCTGTAAATTGTGTGAAAAATCGACGCCGACGTTTTCCTTGCTGATGCCATTGTTGTTGCTGTTGTTGTTGCTGCTCCTCTCGGCTGAGGTGTAAATATATGCCATATATACAATGTGAATTGATGATATACGTAGGTGTAGGCTGGCAAACGCCGCCCGTCGATACCAATTATGCGGGTGTGTGTGTGTGTGTGTGTGTAGGTGTAGGTGTGCGTACGCGCATTTGTATATGTATGCGTGTGTGTGTGCAGTAAACTTGAGCAAAATCAAAACGAGGCTACAAAACACTTAAGCGCATAATGCAATTTAGTCGCCAAGGCAAGTGCCCCCCTCCCCCACATAACCCCTTCCCCCACCACCACTGCCAGCAACCACCACCAATAAGAACAACAATGCCAATGACATGGTGCCGACAATATCAATAAGAACTACAACAACAACAACAACACGCATAACCAGGTTCTTTTGAACCGAGAACTCGACTTGTTCTTGTCGTTGTTGTTGTTGTTGTTGTTGCCATGACAGCCGTTTCTGTTATATACTAAAATTATAAATATTTACGCCGCCGTTTTAACTAAATATTTAATTTGTTATCTAGAGCTCTGAAATTATGTGTGTTGTCTGAAATGTTTAGAACTTGATTGAGTACTCAAAAAAAAAAAAATTACAGTGAACTATGGTCATGAGTGAACAGGCGGATATGAATTGTTTAGCATTTGATTGAGTATATGCGTGTGGTGGACACTCTCAAAAGTGCTAAACCAGTTGAAGAACATTCGAATTATACAGCGAGCTATGGATATGGTGAACAGGCGAAAACAAGGATTTGATTATGTAGCGGAAAATTACAGTGAACTATGCTCATGAGTGAACAGGAAATTAATTGTCTAGAGTTTGATTGAGTATATGATTACAGTGAACTATGCATGTGTGAGACACTCTCAAAAGTGTTAAACCAGTTGAAGAACATTCAAATTATACAGTGAGCTATGGATATGGTGAACAGGCGAAAATAAGGATTTGATTATGTAGCGGAAAATTGCAGTGAACAATGCTCATGAGTGAACAGGAAATTAATTGTTTTGAGTTTGATTGAGTATATAAAAAATTACAGTGAACGAACAGGCGGAAATAAATAGTTTATCATTTGCTTGAAAATTACAGTGAACCATGCTTGTATTGAACAGCCTGACAAGTGTTATTTAGCAATTAGTTGAACATTTCAATTATACAGTGAACTATTGCTATGTTGAACAGGTGAAAATAAAGATTTGATAGAGTATATGAAAATTACAGTGAACTATGTTTATGTTGAACACTCTCAAACGTGTTGTTTGAAAATTTATAAAGCCTACAGTGAACTGTGTATATGGTGAACAGGCGAAAATAAAGATTTGATTATGTAGCAGAAAAGTACAGTGAACTATGCTTATGTTGAACACTCTCAAGAAGTGTTTAACCATTTAAATAGCATTAGAATTTATACAGTGAACTATAGTTAAGTTAAACAGGCGAAAATCAAAATTTGATTATGCAGCGGATAAGTACAGTGGACTATGTTTATGTTGAACAGTCTCAAAAATGTTGCTTAACAATTTATAGATGATTTGAACCATACAGTGAACTATGCTTAAGCTGGACAGGCACATATAAAGAGTTGATTGATTTTATGAAAAGTACAGTGAATTATTGGTGTGTTGAACACTCTGAAAAGTGTTGTTTAAAAGTTTATAAAGCATTTGAATTATACAGTGAACTATGGATATGCTGAAACTTGAGTTAGTAAAAAATAATAAAAAAAATAATGATAATAGAATCAAATATTTCGAATTCAATTAAAATTTGTAAATGCTTAGAACTTCAATTGATTTTTGCAGTACAGTCAAATAACCTTATATTGATTAGATAAATATTGAAAAAAACAAGCTATTATGTATAGATCAACTAGATAAGATAGATCAAAAATATTAAAATTTAAGAAAACTGAAAAATTATCAAAACAATTTTTTAATAAATTTTGAACTGTTTTAATTTTAATTAATTTAATAAAAAAAATGTATACAAAATATAAAAATAAATTATGATTTACCAAATTAAATAAATTAAATAATAATAATTCAAGAATTTAACAAAACTTTTTAAATACAAATATTAAAATATATTATGATTTCCTAAATTAAATTATAATAATACGAGAATATAATACTTTTTTCATACAAATATTAAAATATATTTTGATTTCCCAATTGAAATAAATTTAATAATAATATATATACATTAAATTTTTTAGTTTATTTTTATATAATTATTAATTTTTTTTAAATATATCATGTTAATCTAATAATTATGTCTTAATTTGAGTTTGATCTATTATTAGATTGAAAAAATAATTATTTTGATATAAATATATTTTTTTCTTTATTTGAAAAATGAATTATTTTGTTATAAATATATTTTTTTCTTTATTAAAAACCAAAATTGACAAAATATTATTTCTAATAATTTAAATTATATATATATATATTTTTTTTTATAAATTTAAAGAACCTAATTTGACTTCTTAAAAATAATAATTAATAAAGAATAATTTTTGAGAATTGTAGCTAAATAGTTCTTGCCTACAGCAGCAGAGTCAACTTAACTTCAATCTTGTTAGTGCAAATTGAGCATCATATTGAGCGTTGACTGTATTGATTGCTAGCTTTGTTCGCATTTCCTATAGCAATTAGCAGCTAGCAGAGCCATATAAAGATCTAAATATACCGTTAGCAACTTGGTCACATATTGTATTTATTGTGCGAGAACCGACTTCCGACTTCCTCCTGCCTCCTTCCACTGGCCCTTAGCAAGCGTTTACAAATTAAATATTAAGCCGACGTGCAAGAATTTTAATGGAATTTTTAATTAATCACCTGTGGGTGCTGCTGCCGCTGCTGCTGCTGCTGCTGCTACTCCTTTTACCTGTCTATCTCACACCAACAGAGAGCAACCGATTTTCACTTGCCAGGCGCACGTGTTCCATATTGATCCAAAGACGAAACGCACATGGATCACGGCCAGCATGAAGGCGGTCAATGTGAGCTTCTTCTATGACATCTCACGGAACTTATATCGCATCATTAGCGTCGAGGGCACCAAGGCGGTCATCAATTCAACAATCACGCCCAGCATGACATTCACACAGACATCCCAAAAGTTTGGACAATGGAGTGATGTGCGCGCCAATACGGTATACGGACTGGGCTTCTCCTCAGAGGCCGAACTGACAAAGGTCTGTCTGTTGAATAGTAATACTGTCCCTATCATCCATAATCATACAAACATCATTTGCATTTGTAGTTTGTGGAGAAATTCCAGGAGGTTAAGGAGGCCACCAAGAATGCCATGAAATCTGCGAATGGTTCGAATGCAGTGACGCCCACCACCTCGGCGAATACATCTCCGATATCGGGACGTGCTGTGGGCGCCATGCAAAATGACAACACCAACATCGATCCTCATACCGTGGAACCGCCGAACCTAAGTAATACCAATACACAGAATGCCAATCCCGATAGTCCCTCGCATAAGCTATTGAACACTAGCGATGGCAAGCAGGATATTGTATCGGCAACGCCTTCGCCACAGCCAACGATGGGCATGGTCGCTGGCACAGCAACCGTTACTGGCGGTGGTGGTGGCGGAGGCGGTGGCGGTGGTGGTGGTGGTGGCATTACAATCTCTTCTGGTGGCAGCATTGTGGGCATGCATACTGGACCCGGAGCGGGCGCAACGGCCGAGCAGCAGCTCAAGTACGAAAACGAACGTCTGAAAATGGCCCTAGCGCAGAGGTAGGAGACAGATATGAAATGATTGTCCAGCTTCCATTGTAATCCTAAATTTATTTGTCACAGCTGCGCCAATGCCAAGAAGTGGGAAATCGAGTTGGCCACGTTGAAGAACAATAACATACGCCTGACCAGCGCCTTGCAGGTGTGTATTATAATTTACCATTTGTGCAGTTTGTCCTCAAAAAGTAATGCCTACAAATCAAATCGAATCCCACAGGAATCGACGGCTAATGTGGACGAATGGAAGCGCCAGCTGCACACCTACAAGGAGGAGAACATACGCCTCAAGCGTGAAATGGAACTGATGCGTGTGGGGGGCGCTGGTGGGGCCTCAGCTGCTGGCGGTGCCTCAGAGGATGAGCTGCGACGCGAGGTGGCTGCCTTGAAGGCGCGCACGGAGACACTGCAGTCGGAATTGCTGCAACACGAAATAGAGCTTAAAACGGCCAATATGAGTTTACGTGAAAAGTGCAATGATCAAACTGTAATTAACCACATAATAGACCCATAATATATAGAGACTAATGTGAAAACGATTTTGCAGCTGGCAAAGATGAGTGAACTGAATGTGCTGTTCGCCAAGAGTCTGTCGGAGCTGTATGCGGTGCAAAAGGATATGGAGAATGTTATACATCCTGCCAAGTGCACTTGAGACGCCGAGTTGGGTGCACACAGAAAGGTTGACTGCTTTAATTGCATTTGCCAACTATAATTGAATAATAATAATAATAATGCAATTGTTTGTCAATTTAGGTTTCAGCGCAGGAACAGGAACAGGAACAGACTACAATGGCAACCACTATAACATCAACAACGACAACATCGACAACAACAACAACAACTAGCAAACGCTATTTAAGCAATTTTCTAACGGCCGACGCCGAGAGCACGCTGTCCAATGTCACCTCCATACATACACAGCTGCAATCGTCGTCGCAGCACGAAACACAGAACACGGCACAGTTGCAGGCGTTAGATAAGCACTCGTCGCTACTGCAGGAGCTGCATCAGCGACAGCTGCAGGCTGCTGCAATGTCGCGACCCAACTCCGCTGTCACTGATGCAGCCGCCTCCAGTGGCGCTGCCGGCGGCACCAAAACTGCCACCATACTCGTTTCCAAATCAAAAACCAAAACTGGGCTGCCCCTGTTGCTGAAAAATTCCATTAACAATTAGGGAAACAAACACAGGAGAACAACAAAACCAATAAGCAGACGCGACTCATTGCATTTTTGTAATCTTTGTATTTGGTAGTTTTGTATGCCACAAGCAAAACGAAACAAGAACCACACTCTCAACTCAGAACACCCACACACTCATTGTAGGTTTATATGTATATGTATTTAATGTATCTTTCGGTATTACCCCAAAACCCAAACCCCAATCCCAAAGTCAACAAATTGTCCAGTATTCCGATTCTTTTCCAAATTGTACGCATTTTGTCTGTGTCTCGTGGTCATTTTTGTAGCATTTAAGTCGAAAGCAAGTTTTGAAAATTGTCGAACGCATTCAAGTGCAATATAAAGGAACCCGTAACAATTAATTGATATTATGTGTGCTCCATATAGTTTTATTTCTTTCTGCTAATTGTTAATTAATTTTTAATGAGAGCTTGACAATGAATCCAAAGTCCCGGAATCGAAAACCTCTGACGAACGATATACAAATTAATTTATATATATACAAAAAGCAAAAAAACAAAACAAAACAAAACAATTACGAAAATGTGCTCGAAAATTTTCTAGTATTTTTAACATGTAAATTTTGGTATTTCAAAAACTGTCGTAAAAATTATTTATATATTTATTTATATTTTGTACTCATTGTAGAAGGAAGAGAAAGTCTTATTTATGAAATTTTTATTTGTTATTTGTAATACTCTCTTCGATATTTGCAAAGTTTAATTAGCAAATTTAAATTTATGTAACAAACTTATTTATGGCAATTAAACTTTCACTAACAATGACTTAGACGACGAAGCATACTAAATCACATAAAGAATAATTATTTTATAAATGAACAAATAAGAAAATACGAAACTAGCAAAGTAAAATTAAACGAATACCAAGTCAAGTATGTGGAAAACTAGTTTAATATATTAACAAATTATATAAATATATATATGTATGTATATGTATGTATATACATATATAATGAACAACAAATGCAACTTGAAAACCGCAAGCAAATAAATATCAATATGCAATTTCCACTCTAGACACACACACACAATCACACACAACCACACACACCCACGCTCTCTCTCTCTCTGTTGGGAAAATGGGAATGAACGCTTAAACGGTTATTTTGAGGCCATATTGTTATGCAATTGGAGCGGTTCGTTTTTTGCATAAATAAAATTATCCAGTTAAAGCAAAAAGTAAATAAAATCAAATAATAAACGAAGCAAATGTTGAACATACAAAACTTAGCAGTTAAAAGCAAACAAACATATGAAATAAATAAAAATAAAATTCAATATGATTAAAAACTAAAAACTTTGTTGGATTGTGTTGGATAAGGGTTTCTTAGCTAGCCTCTAGTATGAGAGGGATCAGCGAAATTTTAGATGAATTTAATTGTTTTATTAATTTTTATTTTTATAAGAATTTTGTATGCTTTTTGAATATTTTTGATATAAAACAATTCAATAATTTTCTTTTTTCAGCAACACGAGAAATTCACAGAAATTCAAAGTTGGTCTTAAAGTTAGAGAAACTTCCAAATAGAAAACTCAACAGGCAAAAGAAAAACCCATATGAATTTCTTTAAATGGATTTATAATTAATAATTTGTTGCGCTATAAAAATTCTATGGTCACATGACAACAATCTACAATATATAAATGTAATATGTACATCGATTTGTGATTTAAACAAATAAGGATCTAAACAGTTCCGCCTTGGAGTCATCCGTCCAGTCGCTCGCCTCATTGGGCGCCATGAAATTGATCAGCTTATTATGCACCACATAGCTGAAAGGCAGAGAGAGAGAAATTGGTAAGTTAATTAATATTCTTTAGTTATAGTAGTTATTTTTAGTATATTCTGCCTACCGCAACTTTCTGCCTTTGCTGGCTCGGGTGTCCACTTTCCTTTTCATTTTCTGGCGCAGCTTCTGCAGCTCCACAAACTGTTTGGTTATGTCGCCCATGTTGGCCGTGCTGCTGGCCTTGTACTCAATCAGCTCACGCAGCTGCTGATGATAGAAATCGCTGTCATCGTAGATGTGCGGCTGCCTCTGACTATTGTTGGTTAGTTCGGAATCTTCTTGGTCTGCCTGCTGTTGTTGCTTCTGCTGCGGCTGATTGCTCTTGAGTGTTTGGGATTTCTCAATGAGTGCGCCTCGATTGGCCAGCGCACTCTCGATCTTCTTGATGACATCGTAGTCCTCCTGCATGGATTTCCGCTTAGTACCCGCGCCAGGTGTTAGCAGCTTGGTGCGATCATCCCACTTGAGCAGCACCTCGTTGCGATAGCTGTGCATATTCTCAAAATTAGTTTGCAGCGCACTCGCAAAGCATTTACTGGCTGGCTCCGACTCCCCTGGCTGTTTCCGCTTCACGGCCTGGCGCAGCTCACTGTGCTGCTGGGTCAGCACCGACTGCAGTGTGAGCAGTTGATGCAACAGTTTGGCGCTGCGTTCCTGGGCCTCTTTTAGCACCGTTTTCAGCTCCTCGTTGTTAGCGCTGAGCGTTTGCAGCGCCTCTGGCGGTGGCAATTGATTCGCTTTGCTCGTGAATTTCTGTGTGTTGATGCGCAGCTCCAAGAGGCGCTCCCAAATCTGTAGTTGATTTTGCACGCAGAGTCCTTTCTGTACTTCGGCTTGTTGATTGGTCTGGGACATGATTTTGTTCACATCGATTGCATCAGTCTCAGAGTCTTCTGAATCGTCTTCCTCGTCATCATCATCATCATCATCATCATCATCATCACTGCCATCTTCCTCGTCGTCTTCATCATCATCATCTTCCTTTTGCTGTGCGCCATTCTCATAATCCATACTGCTATCTTCATCTTCTTCAACAATTTTGGAAGCCTTCAACTTGCTATTAAAAGCCTTCAAGTTCTCAGCTTCCTCCTCATCTGTGTCACTCTCTTCATATGGCAGCTCCTCCTCATCCTCATCGTCATCGTCATCGTCATCCTCCTCCTCCTCCTCAAGCTCTTTGCGACTGCTTATTTTACCCTTGTATCGTTCGCTCTGCTCGGACAACAATTTCACATTGCGCTTACGAAAATCTGTGCTGCGTGCATCCGGCAAATCGTATTCATCCTCGAAATCGACAACGCGCGCTTTGGTGGCCACATCAATATCAGATTCATCATCGCTATCGCTGTCGTTGGGATGGGCGAGCAGTTTGCTCACCTTCTCGGCCACAGTCTCTGGTTGTTTTTTTGATTTTCGCAACATTTTCACAAGTATTTCATTTACTTTTTTTAAATAAAAACAACAAAACCTGCGAACAGCCACAACACGTGAAACTAGAATTCAATACCGAACTGATTCCGATTGTTTGAGATGGTGTGTAGTTGAACCAGCTCGGAGCTGTGCTCATCGATAACTGAAATACGTTATACTATCGATATTTTTCGCGCAACAGGCTAACAACAAAATTATAATTTTTTAATATAAATTGTTGATTTTCTTAAATTACTACATTTCATTTTAGTAAGCTGTCAAGGCACAATGTATTATTATGTATTATGTTTAATATTGAGCTGACAAGGCATAAATATGTATGTTTAATATTGAGTAGTCTTATTAAAGTTTGCACAAAGTTAGAGTATTCGTTAATCATTTAATATAAAATAATATATGTATTGTATTATTTTATAAAACATTTTAGCTATATTTTTATTTTTTTACTATTTTAGAATTTTAAAATTGTGTTTGAATTGTTCTTTAGAAAATATTTTGAGGGCAGGACTTTATTTTATTAAGAGAAACACTTTTCAGAATATTTTTAAATACATAGAAAAACTGTAGCATACTTTTAGGCTGTTCATTTAATTAGAAAATGCTTTAACCATTTTAGAAGCATTTTTCTGATAAGTTTTAAAAGTTTTACTGTATGTCTAGACATGCAATTTTAAATACAATAATACTATATACAAGATTAATTATCAATTGTAATAGTAAGCATTAATTTTGATATACCGATTAGATTTCATTCTAAATTGCAAACTCTTTAATGCACAACCTCTCGACACGCTGCCTCATTAAAATGAACAAAATGATTGCCTTATCAGCACAGGTGCATCTTGATAACTATTCGCACACACACGTACATACAAACATATACATGTATATATATCTATGTATGTGTGTGTGTAGAGAATGCCAACAGCTGCACACACTCGCGCACATTATTCATAGCATACAATGGGGGGCTGTGAAATGTCATATGGACTATGGACATGAACTTGAAATCCTTTTTGTTGGGACCAATTTGTGCTCATTATATAAATGAAATGTTTGGCAAATTGCGACTTGGCATTTATGGGCAGCACAAATATATGGAGAAAATATGGGCAAAATGGTTAACCTTGAAAAGTGCAGAAATACGGTTCAAAACAGACGCCAATGAGCGGCCAAAGTTAACGCAAGTGTTGCCGGAAAAGGATCATTTACGCAGTATTTGAATTTAGTTAACTACAAATCAAATATATATTTTATATTAAGTTGGTGAAAAAGTCAAGACGTGCCGCCACCAGACGCAGATAAGCTTTAGCTTCTTCTCTCTACATATATGTATATATATAAAATATATATTTATTATTATTATTTTTATTTTTTTTTTTGAGACACGCTCACGGCTGGCGTTTTACGGTTTTTATTACGTTGATAAGCGCGCCGCAGCGTTTTGGCAATTCGACTGTATAGACAGACCAGCTTTGAACTTTGAATTACACACAGATAGAGGCAGAGACAGAGACGGAGACAGTGACAGTGTCAGACAGCGGCATACGCATTGAATTTATGCGGGCGGGACAACACGGCGAACACATGTCCAACATTTTTTGGGGTCGGCTGCTGTTATCAATGGCCCGGCCGGCATTGCCAACTACATGTGTGTGTGCGTGTGTGTGCAAGAGCGCCAGCTGTGTAGCACTTTTTCCTTTTTTTTAGTATTTTATTTTCAAATTAGATTATCAGTTGTTGTTGAGATTTCGATTTCACGGCAGCAGCAGCAGCAGCAGCAGTAGCAGCCAGCGCAGCATCAGCTGCCACAGCAGCCGCCCTATGAATTCAGTCAGTTCCTGTACGCCGCACGGTGCAAATAGATGTTCGAGTACCGCGAATTAGATGAAACATCGATAACATAACTCACGCCGCTCTCTCTCTCTGTGTGCGTGTGTGTGTGTGTGTGCCAGTGTTGTAAACTGATCGATTGCATTGTGTTGGCCGTTCTGCTGGTGTTGGTGCGTGAGGTGTGCAAATTATCAGATCTTGCATACACTCACGCATTTACACAGACACACACACATATGCAGCGGCGACTGTGTTTATGGCAAGCACAATAATAATATTTACACACATACAGACAGACATGTATATATTATAATATTCTTGGACACGGTGCGCGCGCGTGTTTAGAAAACGCAAAACAACGAAAAAGCGAAAAAAACGGTATTCAAAAGAAACGAAAACAGGAAAATAAAAGGAAGCAATTATAGCGCAGACGTAATCATTGATTACGCTTAAAATAGGTGAATTGGTTGGCTTGATTGAAGCCATTTGGAAACTTTACGGGAATGCAAAAGTGTTGTATAACAGTATAACAGTATAAAAGCATAACAGTATAACAGTATAACAATAAAACAGTATAACAGTATAGCTGTATAATAGTATAACAATATAACAGTATAAAAATATAACAGCATAACAGCATAATAGTATATCAGTATAACAGTTTAACAGTATAACAGTATAAAAGTATATCAGTATAAAAGTATAACAGTATAACAGCATAACAGTATACCAGTATAACACTATAACAGTATAACAGTATAAGTTCTTAGGCAAATTCAAATGAATTAGAAATATATTATATATAGTTTCTATAGCAATTCGATTATAATTAGTTGAGCTATCCGGTTCATGATTGTTTTTAATTGTCTGAACGGCGAGCCCCCTTGAATGTCTGTCTGTCTATTCTATTATTTATCTCTGACTTCAACAACAACACAAACGAAGAAAACAAAAGTTCAAAAGGCCAACAAACACTGTGCGATTAAAATAAATAAATAAACAATTCATTTATTGTTCTACAAGTTACGATGCTCAAGGATTAATGCACTGAGAGGCATTTCGATTGTTGTTGTTGTCTATTCGTAATCTTTAATGTCGTTGTTGTTGTTGTCCCTTCTCAATTGAGTGAGTGTCTGAGCGTCTGCTCTATTGAGCGCAATTGATTAACTGATTATTGAGCCACAGGCCTGAGAGAACATTAATAATAATAAACAAGAGTCGAAACGCAGCATAAGTTGAATTTTTACATAGATTAAAAATATATGTGAGGCAGAGAGAGAGATTGTAAAAAATTAGTTCAAGGTCAACATTTGAAATGTAGCTTAAAAGCAATCATGAAAAAAGGTGCTTAAATATATATATATAATCTATAAAGAAAACAATAAAAATTCATGAAACTCTGACCCAGCGGGACAAATGAGTGAAATTAATTAATCGAATTGAGTTAGGAAAATGTGTATAGCGGGGCTATCCTTTAGCTCGTTAGACTATAGGGCGCAATAAGACAAGCCAGCTCTGGAGTCTGATTCAGTTTCTGTTTGTGTGATTATCAAGCAAGGTTGGCAGTCGAGCGTATTGCAAAAAAAAAATAAAATAAGAAAAATACACACAGCTTAATTTGCTGGAACGCAAAATAATAATAAACAAATATATATACTTATATATAGGATTATATATTATTAATATATATATATACCTATTTTATATGTGTTTATCAATCAAGTGTAAGAATTTTATTTAGCCAAGCTGATTGATGGGAACTTAAATGAAAAACGTTTAGTTTTTTAATTTCTTTAAAATTATATATATATTTGAGTAAAAAATATATATAAATAAAAACTTTAATAGGCAAATAAACTTTTTGTTATTTTTAAAATTTGTTTTTAAAAAGTGCAAATAATTTTTTATAATAATTTTTATTCAATGAAAAAATTTCAACATTTTTTAAAATAACACATTAAAATTGCTATTAAATATTTTCCATTTCTTCAAGTTCACTTTGCTTTGATTATAAAAAAAATTATTAAAAAAATTATTGCACTTTAGCTAATTAAATTTAGTGCGCGCTCTTAGAATTGCCAAGAAAAAGTTATAAAAAAAAGGGAAATATTCAAATAATTTTCTATATTTAACAACTAATCAATAGTAGAGTGAAATATCTTGAAACTGTTTATTTTGGCTAAATTTCACGTGCGCCAAAAGTTTGTAAACAAACGAGAGCGGTGTGTGCTGTTGGCCATTAAAATGGCCGGGTCTGGCGAAGTGAATGAGGTTGTTTATGATCATCGTATATTGCGTGATTGGTCCAATGTGAACAATACAAACGGCACAATGCATCTGTCCAAGGATATGATATTTAATGACGGCCATCGTCTGTCCATCACAGTCTACAGGTGAGTGCGAGCAATGGAGAAATGGGAAATGGGAATGGGACTGGGACTGGGACTGGGACTGGGACTGGGACTGGGACTTTCTACACTCAGCTTAACATGTGAGATCACCCACACATTTCCCCAAGCCAGCATTGTTGTACTTTGACACACACACACACATATGCAACACAGTCACGTTGATAAGCAGCGATTGTCTATGCACTTTTCTAAAACTTATCAGCCGTTGTGTAGGTGTGTGGATGTGGTTATAAATAAGTATAAATCATGTCGTGCTCATGTCTATCTGTCTCTGATTTTAATAATTTTTCACTTGGAATTTGAACGCTTTGGTTCAGCGTAGGGTTCACTTTAATAGAGTGATTCGAAATGTTACACAGATCTTAGCAGCTGATTGACGTTCACAAAACTGACTAAGAAGCCCGTAGAAAGTAGTTTTTTTGAAAAAAAAAAAAAAATAAAATAAAACAAAAAATTATACAAACTTAATTTTATTAAATAAAATGTTTTTCGTTGTACAACTATGTGTTTATGGTTGCGGGTATTGAATTATTTAGTTTATGATTAAATCGAATTTAAGCTAAGTCGCCGTGTGCGTATACGTAATATTGATAAGAGAAATGTGAATAGCAAACGGGATTTACTTTACGAAAATAGTTAATAACTGAAAATATATATTCTTTTATAGAATCACTTTAATGTTATAAAATCTTTGGTTGCCCTTTATACAGTCTAGACAGAATTTGATTGATTAAGAAGCAAAAAAACAAATTTGTTTATTTTTTCTTTGTAAATAAACTTTTTAATTATGTTTATAAATTAGTATTAAAAAGTTGTCTAAAATATTAATTAAATAAATGCAAGCTAAAGTATTATTGACTATCTTTTTCTATATATCCATCCATTAACTGTATATACTAAATATTATTTTTTAATAATATCTAAATACTTTGACTTATTAGCAATATTTTTGTAAGCTTCTTATGTCTGCAAATCATATTTAAATTCCATAACTGCATTTGACATTTCAATTTGGTAGAATTGTAAATTTTTATGTCTACATTAAGCTAAGCCTAACTTCAGTGTTATTTTTTTAGCTATGCGCTAAAAGGTCTTTGAACGCGAGTCATAAAATTATATTTGCTGAACGAACGTTGCGGCGTTTATCGTTTATGGAAAAATCGTTGTGTTTGGTAAAATCGGTGAAAGATAGTTATGCAATTGTGGTTCGACTAGCAGATACCCTACAACTTGTGGTGTACAGATGCTATACGGATTTAATGATTCATATTAAGATATCATATTTTTTAGCTTTCTTTTTCAAAGAAACGTCTGTTCGCTTTGAGAGTCTTTTAGAGCTTTTATTCTGATTCTTTAAAATAACTTAATTCTACAATATATGCTTGGCTGGTATTTATTTGCATATACATAGAGCATTGGTATTGTGTATTGTTACTAAAATATTTGTAAGGTATATTATTATTTACATATTGTATCTATACTCTTATATATATATTATTTTTTAGTATTTACATACTCTTTATCATTATATTATATTTTTATCAGAGTGCAGTCTATGTTGATATATTGACTATAAAATGATTTGTGTTAAGCTAACGACGATTATCGCAATTTGTGGAACAATCGTTGTGTTTGTTAAAGTTAGTGAATATACAATACGATTTGTTATACGATTAGCAGATACTCTACAAATAAGGAATACCAAAAGATTTATGTAAAAACTAGAACATATAAACTATATATACAAACTCAAAAATTTATAATTTCTAAACAAATTATATATGTACATATATTTAGTTTTGAAATATTTTAAAAATATAAAAGTATTTTTTTGCTTATTGCAAAATGTATACATTTATATACTTAAAAAAAAAAATATTTTTAAAAATACAAAACACTTTGGTATATTTTCTAAAGTTATCATACATATGTATTAGGAATATAAATATATTAGAAATATTTCTCCAACAAAAGTAATCTATTATACTTTGAAAAGATTACAAAAACTTTGGACTGAGCAAAAATATTAAGGAAAAAAAAATATTATAATAATTAAAAAATATTTTTTTAAAATAAATATATAAATGTATAAATTTTTTAATATTTAAAAAAATATTTTTTAAAATAAATATTTAAATATATAAATTTTGCAATAACAAAAAACTACTTTTAATACTTTTATATTTTTAAAATATTTTAAAAATAAATATATGTAAATATATAATTAAAAATAATAAAAAAAAAACAAAAAGTATATTTATTTATAAATTCTTTACGAATTAAATTTCAATATAGCTGCAACCTTTAAACATCGATCTTTAATAATTATAATCATAATAAAATAAGCATAAAAGCTGTTTAAAAACAATACATATTTTAAGCATAATTTAAGATTTCTATGCGAAATACCAACTTCCACACCTTATTAAAATTGTTATTAAATATTCCCGTTTTTTTTCTTTGCCCCATGATTTTATCATATTTTCTATCATTTACATATAAATGGTCAATAAACATCACACTGTATATACCCTATGATTTTCAGCTGCGATATAAACTTTAACAGTACATAAATATAAATATAAATATAAATATAGTGATAAGCTCCATAGTCACTCCTTACGTAGACCGCTTGAACTGCAGTTGAATTCGCTGCTCCGTTCAATTCGTCTGACCCACTTATCAAAGCCGAATGGCACCCACGCAACAGCATGGCCCGCCCCCACTCCCACAATCGAATGCCTTATCCACAAACGATAACGACGCTCAGTCGCTCTGTCGCTCACTCGTGCAGTTGGCCGATTAATCGACACGACCTTTTCCCATTCGCAGCATACTCTTTGTGATCTCAACAATTGGGAACAGCACAGTGCTCTATCTGCTGACCAAGCGTCGACTGCGTGGTCCCTTGCGTATCGACATCATGCTAATGCATTTGGCCATTGCCGATCTAATGGTGACGTTTCTGCTGATGCCGCTCGAGATTGCGTGGGCCTGGACGGTGCAGTGGCGTTCCACGGATCTGATGTGCCGTCTCATGAGCTTCTTTCGCGTGTTCGGACTGTACTTGTCCAGCTTTGTCATGGTCTGCATATCGCTAGACAGGTGAGTAGACGGCAAATTCGACTGTGTCGCTAATGGACCAAATTGATCGCCAGATAAGGCGACACACACAAAGTGTCAATCGTTTGCCTCTAACATTTCGATTAAGTTTCTCCCTCTCTCTCTCTCTCTCATTCTCTATAGATACTATGCAATCCTGAAGCCACTGCAACGATCGTACAATCGTGGTCGCATCATGCTGGCTTGCGCTTGGCTGGGCTCCGTCATATGCAGCATTCCACAGGTGGGCTGACACACGGTAGTTAACCAATTCCAATTAATGTCACTCTCATGCCATTGCAGGCCTTTCTCTTCCATCTCGAGGAGCATCCGATCGTTAAAGGCTACTTTCAGTGCGTCACCTTTCATTCGTTTGTTAGCGAATTTGACAACTGGCTCTATCAGATCGGCACAATGTGTGCCATGTACGCATTTCCGTTGATCGCCTTCATTTACTGCTACGGTGCCATCTACTTGGAGATCTATCGCAAGAACCAGCGTGTGCTCAAGGATGTCATCGCCGAGCGCTTTCGCCGCTCCAACGACGACGTCTTGAGTCGCGCCAAGAAACGCACTCTCAAGATGACCATCTCGATTGTGATTGTGTTTATCATCTGCTGGACTCCATACTATTTCATATGCATGTGGTATTCGCTGGATAAATCGTCAGTGGACAAAGTCAATTCGCTGGTGCGCAAAGCTCTATTCATATTCGCATCGACCAATTCGTGCATGAACCCGTTGGTCTATGGCCTGTACAACATACGTGGACGCATGAACAACAACAACAATGTGGTAAGAGAGGATGTCAAATATCTCCTCCTCTCTCTCTCTCTCTCACACTCTCTCAAAATCTTTCAGTCAGTCAACAATCGCCATACTTCGCTCTCGAATCGCCTGGACTCCTCCAATCAGTTACTGCAGAAGCCCATCAACACGCTGCCCAATGGCAATGGCAATGTGGTGGCTGCAGCAGTCGCTGCCACCACAAAGCTGGCGCATGTGGTGCGCCTGAAGACAAATGGTGCTGCCGGTGACGTGCCGTCTCCAAATGCAGCAGCTCCCCTCGCCGCCCAACTGGATGTGAATGACGACGATGTCAGTGTCTGTGTTGTCACCGTCAAGTGCCCGGAGCATACGCCCAAGGAGCAGAAGCAACCAAAGACGCCCATCATCTGCCTCAAGTAATGTGTGTTGCGGCTCTGTTGCTGCCGTTTACCTTTTTATGACATCCCCCATCATCAACTTCACTTTTCATTTAGGTTTTCGCACAGTTGTCGGCATAAATTGTGAGTTTTTATGTTGCGGTCTAAATACGCGAGACCTGCTCGATTGCGTGGTTCGTGGCTCGCTTAATTTAGCCACAATAGGAAAGTGAATTTGTGGTTAGCCGCGGTGGCTCGCTGGCATGGGGTTAATGGGTTATATGGGCAGTACAGTCCGGAATTTGTGTTGTGCAATGAAAGCTCAAGTGGTCAGCTCAGTGGGCATCCTTTTCTTGAGTAAGCAACTAGAAATCTGAATAACAGGAAATTCAAGTTATATTTCTAATCCATACCAATGATTCAAAACTTTTAACAGAGATTGTTCTTTTTCTTGGATTTTAAATTACATATATATATATATATATATATATATATATATATATATATTTTTTTTTTTTATATTTTTATATATAACATGAAGGTCCGTAAGGATTTTGCAGTTGCTCACATGTTGAGTTCAAGTAAATAAATTTTTGGATGAAATGATTTTAGCTCATTATAATAACGTGCTATAGTTGGGAATTTTCAGAGTCAGGCAGTAAATGTAATAAACACAAAGTTTTCATAATACTTCACTTGTCGAACCATCTCAGTTGACATTGAAGTCTTTTGATGACCACCTTCATTGCTTTCACTTGTCGAACCATCTCAGTTGACATTGAAGTCTTTTGATGACCACCTTCATTGCTTTTTGCGCTGCTATTACTAGAACAAGTTCTGTTGTGATAAATAAAAACTTTATTCACTTCGAGGTGTTTGACCTCACAAACAGTCGCTGGCTGTTATTTTTCAGCGTAATATAATCCAATAAGTACGTTTGACCTCATATAACTTTTATTTGCATTCATTTGTTAGCAAAATTATTGTATACGCTTATAAACAATACTCCGAACTATCATTTAGCAACATTTTGTATGCTGCTGCCAAACAATCAAAAGTTGGTTACACCTTGAGTGCCGAACTCTGTAGAATTATTCTTATATAAAGTAATTGTACAGAGTTGTAAAATAGGGTCAATTTCTGAAATGTAAGAAACCATATATAGTGGTTGCCAAATCGAGTGAGATATTCACAATTAAATTTGGCTGAGCTGTCCTGATAATTTTTTTTAGCAATCATTTTTGTAAGCTTTTTTTCAAAATTCTTTTTAAAATACTTGCTGAAATGATACAAAATCCAATTAAGTTTTGTTTCATGAAGAATAAAACATGGTTTCATATGAAATAAGTTTTAGGAATAGCTTGAATAATATAGAAAATATTCAACATTAACAGAGTGAAAAAGAAGGGTGCACTATCCTTATGACGCTCAGTGTAAACATGCCTTCATCTATAAAAATTTGTAGCTCAGATCAAAGTGTTTACTTTCCTATATATTTTTATTACCTTGTGAATAGTATTTGTATTATGTTACAAAATTTGAGGTGCATTGAAAGGTCTTCTTCCTCTGACTATGGAATATATCTACATATATATTTACCTATAGAAATACCAATACCAATTATTCAGAATTACAAACTAGATGAAAGTAGGGATCCATATAGAAAACCATATATACATATATCTATCTATAGATTCAGCTTTAGTTTACAATAATTTAAAGTGTTCTTTGATATTGATCAAAATTGTTATTATTACGAAATTTCATTGCTTTAACTTTAACTTTACGTCATCTAACTGCTCAGCTCCTCCGAGCGTAACTTTATTATTGAATTATATCCATATATCCAGCCATATTCTGTTGTTCATTAATTGAAATAAGCTGCCTGAGTCTAACTTTCTGTTCATTGAGTATGTATTATATCTATGCATAGATAATGATTTAATATTCATTAATTTATAGTGATCTTGTATAAGTTTTAGTTGACTTGACGTCATAAGTCATAAGATAAACCATGAGCAGTTTCCATTCAGATTTTAGATTTACTCATAGATATAGATCTAGTTGTCAGCAATTGAAAGCATAAAAGTCTTATCTGGCTTTAGGTAATTAATTAGAAAAAGCAAGAGGAACTTTATAGTTCACTGAATATGTGTTTATTTGCACCTCTGTTCAAATGCTGACCTTGAGCAACGACATTAACCCCCGCCCAAATGTTAGTTTATGCTAATGTCAACCTGACACTTCGGATCCACTTAAAAACCCATATATCATCACATTGTGTCAACTCATCAACAGCATCAACAACAATTCGAAAGACTAAAACAAATTCTGTGTGTGTGTGTATGTGTGTGTGTGTACTTACAGTTGTGGCGACTCCCTTGAGGTGGCCAGTGCGGAGAAGAAGACATAGATTACAGGGTATCTGGCGAGCAGATTCAATGACAACAAATGAGTTAATTAAGAGTTGCTACCGTTTAACGTTTGATGCGGCTACGAACAAAAGGCTTCTTAATTTGCTTCTTCTTTTTTGCATTTAACTTACAGATTAAAATGTTAAAAGCACGATCGACAAAAATAATATGCAAGATTTTAGTCTGGGCCCGTTAAATGCTAAATGTTAAATGTTTAAAAGCTATCATAAAATACGCTTAAGACGTAATAGCGCGTAATATTAGATACTCTAGTTAGTTGGCTTATTGCTTAATTTAAATTAATTTATTCATAAAAAAAAATACCACACAACACACAGAATATCATATGTAAAATTATAGAAAAATAGCAAATAACAACAAAAAGAATAACAACAACAATCCGATGTGTGTAATTAATGATCAGGTCCACAGGCTACACCCTAGCCATAGCCATAGAGCTCTGGCTTTATTTGCATTGGGTCTTTTCGTAAAGACGGCGTTAATCATTTGCTTTATAGCCTGCGTTGACGTTAATTATATGGTCAATCGTAAGCGCGTGTGTGTGTGCGCTTTTAAATATTTATTAGACATAGATATGCGATGAATAGAAAACTTGTTCCATTTGAGGGCAAACTCGGGAGTTGTATTGACTGACCTTTAACTAGTTTTTTTATTATTTTTTATTTACTTAACTGCCCAAGTGTGCGAAGTTGTAGGGTTTCAAGTACAGCCCATATAAAGAAGAGCAAGTGTAAATATAATATATAAATATAACAAAAATGTTTATTGAGAAAGATATATCGAAAAATGGTAAGAAAATTTAAATAGAATTTTATATAATATATAAATAAATACAACAAAAATGTTGAGAAAGGAATATAGAAAAATTTATAAAGAAAATTAGAATTAGTTGAGAGGAAACTTTAGCAAAATAATTATTAATTGTAGTATTTATAAAGCACAAAATCTTACCATATTCTTTATCATCTCGCATATAAATATTTAACTTATTTAACTTGGTATTATATAGCTTCAGAGCTTACCAAATTAAACTTATATTTATATAAAGCATGCATATTCACTGCATTAGATGAGCTTCTCTTTAGCTATGTTAGCCATTTAAACTATAGTCCAAAAATTTGTATGTAGTGAAGTCTTGGCAATTATTTTTAAAATTCAACAATACCAATAAATTCTTTTTTAAAAATTTTTTTGAAAGAATCTGCAAAAAATAGAACGAAAATTGATTATGCTCAGTGTGAAGTTGGTTCAGCGTGAAATTGTCTTTTTGTCATATTTTTTTTATGTACTTAGCTTGGGCATACTTATTAGACTGATCTAATGTCTTCATGTTTGCATAATTTTTGCTTAAAAATTATATATATATATATATATATATTAGAATGGGACTATATTGAGGAACTACTTACATATTATTATTAATATTCTTATTATTATGACCTGGATTGCGTTCTTTAAACTTTCTGATTTTATTAAATATTTTTTTTACTTATTTTACTTATTTGCATCATCAGAATAGTATTAAAATCAATAACTAGACCAAAAGGTTCTTTAGTAAAGCAGTTACTAAAAAAAGAAGAATGGTTTCTTTGAAGAAAAACTAAAGATTGAAGTTAAATTTGATTATTGAGAATCTATTTAAAAAAAAATTACTTAGAAGAGAGAAACTATTTTTATTTTTCTTGGAGATTGATAGGCAGTCAAGTTGGTGTTGAATCTAGTATGCTATATGTATGTTCATATGTACAAGAAGCAGTAAATAAAAAATAGAATAAATACAAGTCGCTCACACATCTTTTATATTAAATTTTTATTTATATATATATATTTTTTTTATATATATATTTTTTTAAATTTAGTTTTTAAACTTCAAGCAAAATTAACAGCATAAAAATGAACTAAACCTAAAACAATACTATACCAATATATTGTTTTAAGTTTAGTTAATTTTTAGGCTGTTAATTTTGCTTAAAGTTTGATTTTTAGTAAAACAAAAATTAGAATTCCCAGTTAAAATCCGAATTTTAGCTCTGATATGTGTTACTAATGTAAATATTTCCTGAAATTGATGTAGTTCCTATGAGGCTTACAATGTATCCTTTTATTTTGGCTAGAATTCCAATCCTTATGTGAATATATATGATCCCCTATAAACTATATAATGAAATTCTCGATATCTATGATCACCTATGATTCCCTATAATCCCAAATGATCCATTAATCTGATCCTTATGGCTATTTTATTATTCCAATCCTTATCTGAATATATATGATCCCCTATAAAACATATATAATACAAATCTAGATATCTATGATCACCGATTTAATATCCAATGATCCATTTATCTGTTCCTTATGGCTATTTGCCTATCTTTGTCAACCATTTATCGCATTGCAATGCTAGTTTGTTTCATATTTAACGCACTTGCAGTTACATATATCTTTGGCTTGACTAGCCTCGACCTTCTCTTTTGCCCCAGCTAATTTGTGAGTCGTAATATTTACAACGCACCCGGGTTTAGTAGCATTGGCTTTTTGTATGGCCTCACACCCACGCGCCATCCTCTGCGACAGTTTTAACTGCGGCCACTGCGCTAGTTCGAGAGTAACCCAATTAATGACTGAAAAAAAGGCATAAAAGACAATTTCCTGAGTGAGCGGATAGTGTTAGAAAGTGGCTCACTTTCGTTACACTGCACAGCAAAGTCACGTTCACACACATACTCGAAAAAGCGCCACAAATAAAGTGAGGAATGCGTGTAATCGAAAACTTGAAGATCGAAAAATAAACATGTTAATAATACAATTTTATGATTAATACGAAATGAACTGCAACAGCAACAAAGGCAACAGCAACGGCAACAAAGGCAACAACAACCGAGGGGTAGTCAGACATGCAAGCTGAGTTGTAGCGCCGCCAAAGTGCGTGGGTCGTGCCCGCTGTTGCTGATGCTGCGAGCAACAACAACATCATCCGATCTCAACGAGCTGCACACCGTGCCGCTTATTTATAAATCACGCACATAATGAAATTTCAGCAAGTGGTCGTCGTGTCCAAAAAAAAAATGCAGTCAACACAAGCAAAATATGCAGCGACGACGATGTGAATCCGCTCTGCCTGGAACTGGGTGTGCTCTATATGATATATATGCATAATGCTTCAGGCCAGGCCAGTCCAGGGCATGGCTTGACATGGCTGGCGACATAATGATGAACTGGTGGATCTGAAGATCTGATTTCTTGGCTTGCTACTGACGTGTTACGCATCACTTCTGTTGTCACTTTGATAGAGGGCTGCGCGGCGCTGCACGTCGGGGGCTTGGGGCAGGCGTCAACACTTGTACTGCATAAGTAGCCATTAATAGGTGCCACATGGACATAACACTATTTTGGGTCTGGGGTGTTTTGATTTTAACGAGTGTTGCTTGGTTGTTGTCTTTAATGATTGCACGGTTCGTGCCGGTTTTTATGAGCCCCATTTCTGGGCATTTTTAAAGTGCCCAGCTTTTACGTGTTGTGCGCTCTGGCCGGGATATGTGGGGAATGCGGCAAGGCTGAATGCATAAAAAAAAGGGTTCCGAGTGCTCACAGTAAAAATGTGCTTTATGAGCAAGGGCAACATTGTTGTTGGTTTTCGATTTCAAAATAAGAGCAGATTTTATTGCTATATGCTTAGAGCCCAATTGGATAGTAAATGGCGAATGATTTGTTACTTAAAATGACAAATTAGGCAGATCAGCAAGCCAAATCAATAAATTATTCATTAAGAAAAACACATAAACTTAAAACAACAGAAAACCAGCTGGATGTCAGTTTATCATTTGTCAATTAGCTATCGATCAATTTGTATTTCTTTAACATTTTACTAATTCACTTATTCCGTGAACTGCTCAAAACAAGTTTTCAAAATCTGGCAACACTGGTATCTTAGTCATGTGGGTGGACGTCTTAGCTTACTCACGCGTCAAAATGTCCTAATTGGATTTTGAATGTGGGATTATTTGTAGTATACATATAATAAACGTTACATGGGCAATTAGGCAGTTCAACAAGCCAAATCAGTCTATTGTTATTCATCAAGAAGTACAAAAAGTAAGTATTCTCTAAATTGTTAATTTCCTGTGATGGACCAATTAGCAATCGATCAACTCTTGAATCTTCGATTTATTTTCTTTTACTAATTCACTCATACCGTGAACCACTCAAAACAAGTTATCAACAATCTGGCAACTCTAGTCGCTTAGTCGCTTACGCAAATTTGCACGTGGGCGTCTTAGCTTACTCACGCGTCAAAAGAAAAATACAAACGAAGACAAAATGCTATCGGCTGCGTCTGCGGCTGCGGCTGCGGCTACGGCAGCTCTGTTGAACGCGTTTCTCCCAGCAGCAACAACACCGCGACACAAACGGCAACAAGTTAACAACAACAGCAACATCATCCAGCAGCCAACAACAAAAACAACAACAACAACACCAGCTGAGAACAAAACAAACTGCAATCAGGCGACGACGACTGCAACAACTGTTGCTGCTTCCAACGTCGCTGTCGCTGCCGCCGCCGCTGTCGCTGCCACCGCCGCCGCCGCTGCTGCTGCTGCTGCTTTTGATGTTGATGTCGCTGCTGCTACCCTTCAGTGTGCGTTTGCACGTTGAACAGGACGGTACAACTGGCAGAGGTAAAAGATAAATACTCGCGCGTTCGCTGAGTATCAATAAATATAAACGAACACGCGCGCGCGCTCGAGCTTTTTGAGATCGTGATCTATGACGGCTTTTAGTGTCGCTCGTTTGTTGTTGTTATTAGAATAATTATTGCAGAAGTAGAAAGAGGCGAACGCCTGTTTAATTGTCAACGCGGCGCTTTCTGACAGACGCCTCGCTGCCAGCCCCCATTGAACATAATTTTCATTTCGTTTGGCATCGCCTTCGGTTCGCGTTGTCGTTCCTGTTGTTAATGGCATAAAAATGTTTTAATTTTTATTAGCACGAACACCGGCCCTGCCTACACGAGACATCATCCAGCTACCAGAGCAGCCACAGGTCTCCAGTTTTTAGTTGTGCAGTTGCTGCCATCGCTGGAGGATCGTCGGATCGTCGGATCGTTGGGTCGTCGCCTACGTCGCGTGAGCCGTTCGTTCTAATAAAATCAATCGCAAAGATCTTCGCGTGTGTTGTTTGTGTTGTGTGTTTTGTGTGTGTTTTGTTGTTTATGTTTGTCGTTTCTTGAAAAGGGTTTTTAAAGTTTTAATGCAACCGTTTTTATTATCGTTTCATATAGTGTGAGGAGACTTCAATCCGATTTGTTTGATCTTGCACCAGTGCATAAAATACATCCAAACAACCAAATTTATATTTGAAAAAAAAAAATATACATAGAAGTCCGGAAATTGAGTGTGGCAAGATCCATAAAAATAACTTAAGTTGTTGTTATTCTAAATAACGCGTTGACAGCAGTAAGTGGCTGAAGCTCAAGGAGCTGTCCGGAATAAGTGCAACCCAGAAGCTGCCACAGAGCTGTTGAAAGCCCAAGTGGCCAATAGCAAACAGCAACAAAAAGAAACGCGGCAACAACGTTGGCGTTGCAACGTCCTTGACAAAGAGGTGAGTGTGAAGGCTATAAAACGGTGTTAAGTAGGTTAAGCAGGCGGGCACAGCAAGTGCATGGGTGCAGCAGACGCCGCAGCTCAGTTGTATGAGAAGCTAAATTCAGGAGCAATTGTAATTAACCTATATACAAACGAAAAGAACTGCTGCAACTCCAATAGTAAAGCTTTTTTAGAAGGCATTAAAAAAATATTGTGGTATAGGTTTATAAATAAATATTAATTTATAAACCTATACCAAAATTATAATTATTATTATTTGTTATCTTCACAGATTCTTTCGCACGTCAAATTAAAATTTTAATAGTTAAAGAAACCTACTTTATTATTTTAAATAAAATAAAAGAATTGTATAATATAAAATATACTGGAAAACCTCTTTTAAGTTTGAAGTTACAATTTCATTTTTGTTTTTTTTTATTAAATAAAATTTAAAATTTTTTTTTTTGGTTTTTCAATAATTTTTTTTTTAACCTTTTTTTATTTGATTATTTTTTCTTATATTTTTTGCTACAAACTACTTATTTTATTTGTCAATCTGAATATGTAAATGTATTAATTGAAAATATCTATTTATAGAAGTTTAACAAATTAGATTTCGCCTTAAAGCTTAGTTGCTCATTATAGTAATATCTTGTTTGTCTTATTTTGTTTTCGACGTGAATTTTTGTTGTGTAAAAAATAATTAATTAATTTTAATTAATTATAAATCGTTTAACAAAAAGAAAAAATAAACAAAAACAAAAAATAAAAGCTCTTTTCAGATTGAGATTTAGACTTAAGTTTTCAATACTATTATTTTCTGTTTTTATTTGCTTTAATTTTATTTTTGTAATATTTCTTAAACTTTCTTAAAAAGTTTTTCCAAGCTAAAATGTTATAATTTTTTTAAAATTCCATAAACTGCAACTCTCTTCCTACATCTTGAATCTTAAAAGTGTTTAAGACTAATTTTATTTAATATATTTTCCATTAGTTTAAATTAAATCATTAACTCAATTTTGTGTGCTGCTTTTTCTATATCGCTTACATCATAAGGTCTATGCAGCATCCCAAAAGATCGCGCTTAGCATTTCTCTTTCGTACCCATCGAATAATATTAAACCTTTTCAAGTGGTTCAATAATTCATATACACATAAAAATGCACAGCTTGCTGTAATTTTAGCCATATTAATTGACCAATTTATGAATATATTTATGTGGCATAAGAAAACTCCATTTCACCGCTTTCGTATCTATCGATAAATCATGCTAATTGTTGTTGTAATTCAAATACTATCGATACATATTAATTAGACACACCCAATTCGGCCATCGGCTGTTGGCCGCAACGTTTGCACATTAATCTACAGATCTCATGTCTTATCTGCATTGGCGCCATAAATACCAGAGTCTAGTCATAATCTATTAATTACCAGACTTTCCACACTTATTAAAAGCAGTTTGAAGTTTATGAGTCGCATATAAAAGAGCTGAGAACTAAATAAAAGTCCGAACAGCATAAAAATAATTGTCAGCTTTATTTAAATATTTTACGGCATTCACAATTAGTTTGGCATTTCCTTTTTTGGTTTGGCAAATTGTTTCCACTTTGTTTCACACGAATGTTGAACAAAAACTGACCAAATGCGGACTTGTTTATAGCCTCTCTTGTTGTATGTTTAGATATGAGTAAGAGTATGTGTAGATGTGCGAAAATTAAACTTTGAACACACATAGCACAAGTAAGCGTTACTTGACTTAATGAGAATTGCATAGAAAGGCGTTTTTTATTTAACATGTCTGTTGTTGTTCTGTAAGTTCAATCTGTTAATCAGTTGCTTAGTTTGTGGGCTTGGCAACATAAAGAAAGTTAATCTTAGTAGTATTCATGAGAATTGCATAGAAGGGCACAAACTCTCTTTTTGGGCTGCACTTACAGCAAATTTAGTTTTCTTTTTTTTAAGGTTTGGGCTTAACGTTGAATAGTTAGTCGGTCCAAATAAATATACCTTTCTATATATATATAAATCTAAATATATAATATATTTATTTGATTTCAACATTTTGTGATTGTTTGCTTCTGCTTCAGCTCCAGCCTCAATTCAATTAAAAAACGCCCACGGAAAACACATTACCATAACAATTTATAACTGCCGTCGACGATGTCTCAGTCTCTGGTTTAGCTGCTTATTTTATTATTTTGAATATATTACACACTTTGTGGTTAGCAGATCTTGCCATATATGGCCAGTAACTGTGGCATTATTGAAACATAAATAATATTGCTTTTAATGAAATTTCCGCTTGGCACGTTATGAGTTCATAAACAAATGCAAATCAGCTGGAAAATTGTGGCAACAAATTAGCGCATCATCCAGTGGAAAGAGTCATTGTTAATTTGTTTGGCTGATTCAGGCTTTAGTTGGAATTAGGTTTACAGATTGGTGAATGCTTTGTGTTGACTGCATTTCAGCACCAAATCAAATTTGTAATTCAAATTGACCCGCAGCACAATGTTGACTCAAGCGCTTTGTTTGGACTGGCGGCGTCAGATGTGATTCAAGTTTGGCTGAGGCGAAACTTCAATTTAATGGCTCATCAAAATAAGTTAATAGCTTTTCGATTTTTGGCTTAATTACAGCTTAAACATATTCTAAACAGTTTTGACAGGTTTCCAAAATACAAGCATTGTATTTGGATTTAGGATTTGTGGCGCCAATTTATAGCCAGTTGATGATGGGATCTGTTAAAATTTTTATCGTAAAATTTTGCTGTCGACCAATTTTGCGGTTCGGTGTTAACTGATTAAAAAATCATTTTAATATTCTGCGCAGAAATGCAAATCAAGATTTGACTGGGTGTGGCCCAGGTAGCCGAGATAATCACATGATTATATAGCAGCCATATTTGTGACACGTTCTATTGTCTGTTTTATGGCATAATAATATGTTTTTTTTTGAGACAGTTTATATGCTGCTGAATAATAGTTCTATAGAATGTTAATGTACACAAATGCGGAATTTGAAACATTTAAATTGTTATAGATTTTTGTTTGTTATTTATATATTTATTTATGAGTTTTAGAACTGATTTACAACAAACAATTAAAATGGAAACGAATTCATTTAGTTTATATAAAAGATTTGTGATTAATAGGCCAGAGATGAAAATAAAACTTGACTTGAATATTTTAGAAAGTATTTTTGTTTTTAAAATTATATTTCATATAAATTTAGTTGAGTTTATGAAATAATATCAGCTATAGAGAAGAATTTTAGAGATTGAGATTTTAGTTATTTTGTCTTACAATTTCACTTAGCTTTGAAATATTTAATGAATATTCAACAAAAAAAATCGAAATGTCGAAACGTCCCTACAAAGAGTATTTGATGGAAATATAGATATCTGTAGGTATAAATGTGGATATCTTAATAAATTATTTAAGCATAATGATGATTGAATATTGAAGAACTATATCATACAGAGCTTAATTCCATCATTTACATTGATATGTATTGTATATCTAACAATATATATATAAAATAATATATAAACATTTATGTTTCAACTCTTACTTCTTAACCTAAGATAGCTCTTTTGCTCTTTTAGCTCATTTGTATTTTGTCTTGAGAATCCAACAGATCATATAAAGTATACAATTTGTAAGTATAATGAATTGATATGCTATATCTTATGCTCAACTGAACTATGCTTGAGTTACAGCGGTTTATGCTGAACATTTTGCCGAGGGGCGAAAACTCCACTTCAGCAATCTTCCTTCGTCGAAAGCAATTCTTTCTTCAGTGCTCACTAGAGCTGTTCATATGTTCATGATTGAAAAATAACTAAAATCATTTTTTATATTTTCAAAACTCTTGAGATGCTTTCTAATCATATATGGCATACAATTTTCGTACCATTTGATTTCCAAAAAGAAAATCTAAATAATAAAACACCTATCGCCCCTTTTTTCATTAACAATTCATAGGCAACATTTTTTGTTTTTGTTTTGGTGTTTGATTGAGCCGCTTGGCAGGCGGCAATTACCATACCAAAAATCAGCACCACACTCATACATCTCATACATATATATATATAATTGACAGACCTTTCAATATTTTGAAATGAGTCTGAAAAAAGAGCGTTAAATTCGTTTGTGTAATAGCTGAATGGCCAACTTTTCAGCTGTCAACTACTGCATATTTGTTTCCATGGAAAACCGAATTTTAAATAAATAGCTCATTTTTATATGCGGACAGCAGTTGGGAAATACATAAATACAGTAATGTCGGAGTCAAGTGCTATTGAAGACATCACATTTATATAAAAGTTAAAATTCCACTCGAACTTGCGCCGGAAGTGATGTATAGAAAAATCTATTATGCTCGTGCCATAATGAAACCAATTTATCATGCGAAGAGCGCGTAAAATGAGTTCAGTTTTCAATTAAATCCAAACGAGGTCTCCAAATGAAATTTATATATATATATATTTTGGACAAAAATCAAAGAAAGTTTTTTGCAGCCAAATGAAAATCCGTTGAAGAATTTCCCTAAGCGCAGCTTACTTGGGTCTCTGTCTCTCTCGCTCTCTGGGGGCTAAGTCTGGGGCCGGGTCTCCAGATGCGTAGGCGCCGACGTCGTTTCTTTCCGTGTCAAACCAGCAACTGACAGCAGGTTTGCCAGTGCCTCGAACTGGAGTTGTATAGTTGAAAATGAAGTTGGGAGCTGCGGCCGCAGCTGAGCTTGAGTTTGAGTTTTCGGTTGAGCATTTAAACGCGGCTGATTTGATTTCAGTGACACGACGCCTGCGGCGACGACGACTAAGACGACGACGACGACGAGCGCGAAAACTTGTCCTACCCACACGCGACAGCTCTGAAGCTGCAGCAGCAACAGCAACAGCAGCAGCAGCAGCAGCTGCGGCGCATGCGCAGTAGCCAGTGATCGCTTTTTGCGCTGTTTTCATCGCCCTGGGGGACAGGCAACATGTTGCATGCTAGCGAGCGATGCAACAGTCAAAATATTTGAATTTCTAATGCCATGCGAGGGCTGTCCCAAACTTTTAATGGACATGACTCATGCACAGGCGCAACCACTTCGTTGCACCCAAAATATGGTTTATGTTTATTGCAAAGCATAAATACAACTTAATTTATTTTTGCGTGCCTTTTTTCAATCTTTCAATGCAATCACTTACTTTTTATACAGATTTATGTATTATGACTTGCTCTGAACTTAGATGCGAAGAGGGAATGAGAGAATTTTGATTGAAAAACCATGTTTCTAGTGCAAACTTTTGAGAGAGGCAATTAATGTTTTCTTTTTGAATAATTTTGTCAAAAAATTATTTAATTTAATTTTAAAGCAGAAGAAGGTTTGTCCGACTCCAAAAAGTATCTATATGATTGCTCAGTGCTCACAGCCGAGTTGATGTAGGCATGTCTATCTGTCGTTTAGCTCACAAATTTGTTTGCATAAGTTCCTATCAAATATTAAGTGTTGATTAATATCTTCTTTCTTAATCATTTATTTCATTAGCTTGCAAAATTGACAAACACAATTAATTTCATTTTTTTTTCACACATACAAACATTTGCTGCCATATTCTTGATCCAAATAAAATGCGCAATAAAGAAATAAATTGATATAATGAATCACTTCTCATATTCAAATGCAGCTCGTGCTACCTTCGTGACAACCCTCTGTAATGTGTCCAGTTCGGTAACACTTAGGGTGTCCGTCAGTTTACATACAATCTGATCTGATAGAATATCTTTTGCGATAAGCATCAAATTTCCACTGATGATAAACAGGCTACGCCTTTTGTCATGCGGCCGACAAACTTGTTCGACCGACTTCAAATCTTTTAGATCTAAGTCCGGGCTAGTGGGTGACAATCTGTGTTGATGTTACTGCTGCTGCTGCTGCTGCTGCTGCGGTCGTCAGTTGCGGCTTCCGTGTGTGTATTTGACTTTGCTTAATTAAATGTCAATCAATGTATATATGTATATATGCATATACGATCTGTCGTATAAACCACAGCATCATTGTTTTTGATTTGTGTGCTTTATTAACCTGATATGGCGGCGTCTCTGTGGCGACGCGCTGTCATTTATTGGAGACATTTTGGACTTATGCTGACTGCGTGGGCGCTGGACAGAGATCTATGTGTGGAGCGTATATATGTACGTATATCTCTGCGAAGGCATTAAAAAGTATTTAATAAATTTTGGTCCGAGGATTATGTGTATATACGGCTTGGTTTCTTTTTTTTTTTGATTTGCCTGAGGTTTGGGGATTATTGGGTTGACATTTGGTGGGAAATGTTCTTAGCGGATGCGTACCAACTGTCAGTAGCCAAATGAACTGTCTATTTATATGTCTCAATGAACAATTGAAAAGCTTTACGTATTGCGCATGACCTGAGTTCTAGGTAACACTGTGGAACTTGCCAGTGAGCTCTAATGCTTAAATGATCTAAGCCTGTTATCGATTTTGAATACTTGGGAAATTCTTTGGAATAAGTGTGATCAAATGGACTGGATATGAGAAGATTATTTTATTTAAACTTTAAACTCAATGAACAATGAATAAGAGATTAAATAAGAATTTAAAAAGAAATATATATATATTTAATAGACAACATTTCAGTATCTTTTATAAATATTCCACATAAATACTTTGATATTCTGAATCTACACTTTTTTGTTTGTTTTATAAAATTTAAATCTATTTATAATTTTCTAATTTGTAATTCTTTTCTGATTAGCTGTTGCTTATGAAGCGCCTGGCACTAGATTATTTGAAGGTAAGATGCAAAACTAGACTTGTTCATTGATCTACTCGAGCCCTTTAGTCGAAGTAAGGAATTTTTTTAATATTGAGATGAAAATTAAATGAAACGATTCGGTTTGTGTGATGGATATATTCTTTCGAGTCTTTTGCGTTTTCTGTGGCGGAGTTTTCAGGCAAGTAAGTTAAAATAAGATTAGAGTTTGCTGTTATATGTTCTTCATTGTTTGTTTATTATGTCTTCGATCATGGGTTGAATCTTTTTGCTAGCTTTGTGTTACAATCTAAACTCACTTTTACTCTTCATTTGACATTTATAGTATGGACAAATCCATGAATAACTAATGTCATATGTCAAAAATTACTCTACCCAGATGTCTTAACGAACCTAATTATAAACAAACCCAAATCTATTGCTTTATACTATTTTCTGTTTATTCCTCACCATAAAAATTAGAAATAAATTTTAAAAATAAATATTTAATTTATTTTTAGGCTACCAAATCCCACTTGATTCCCATTTCATGCAACTTTCTGTGCTATAAATTTTAATAAATTTCTTAGACATAAATCTCTGGTTTAATGTCTTGTGTCAATGTTGCCCTATATTTTGACTTTAATAACAGCTTCTTTTTTACAATTTTTTACTGTCCAATCTTGGACATCAATGTGCTAGACCTATTCCTGAAAATGACAAAATTCAAAATCCTGTCTCAATAAACCCTGTCAAATGCCACATAAAAACCTTAAACTACTTCGAAAAGCTCTCAGTTAAAGTGGCTGGCGATTCAGCTACTTTTACTACACCTTAGCTGGTAAAGACTGTGTTGTAGCTGTGTCAATTGCAATTCTGACCATAAATGGCGCATGTTTTGCGCCTCTGTGACTCAGTGACATTGTAGCGAGCGTGTCTAAAACTGGCCAGAACCACTAAGAGTGACACTGAACTAGAGAGAGAGAGAGAGAGAGACATGCATGAGACGCGACGAGTCACAACGCTACACAGACTAACTGCCACTATAAATCCATAACTGTCAGTCACAAGCTTTTGGCCCAGTATTGGCAGAAGCGCTACTCTCGCGTAAGGCTATAACGACATTGCTGTTGCCACGACCGTTACCACATTCCTGGGACACCTTTGATCCAAGTTAGGCAGCTAAGAAGATGCTGTGTCTAGATCTTCGAACACATTTCTAGCAAGAATATTGTCTAATGGGCGCTGCACACAAAGCAGACCAAGATTTATATCTATACGATTTCAATTTGTTTTACGAACTCTTTGCTTTGATTATAGAATATTTAATGCTCAGCTGACTGGATCCAGAAGATGCTGCAATGCAACTTTATTGCCAATTAATGCATACTTATTTACTCAACTGTTTTTGTTTTTCCTTTTATTGCTCGTTAAATTTGGTGCATTTTATTCGGCAATTTATTAGTCAGTGAAACCAGAGCCTTTGATCAGTCGAAGATTTAGGCACTCGATAACAAATTACCACAATTGACGGTAGCACATGTCGGCAATTGGCTTAATTTATGTGGCACAGGATCTGTAGAGTGTTTGGAGAGAAAGTGCTGGAAATGTGCGGTAATGGAGCAATAAGATAAACAGTTGTCTAGTTAGTTACAAGATTTATGGTTTGTAATTGAAATGTGATGTGATGTGGCTAGGCGAGAGATCAACTAATCTATGGCTAGTTTTCGAGATATTTAAGTAATGCTGCTGTCCAGGCTAATGCATTAATTATCATATTGATAGCAAATTGATGAGTTACTCAATAAAATGGAGAATTGATTACTTAATAACATGGCTCTGGTCGGGTTTTGTGAATTTGAATATAATTTGAATATAGTTTCAATAGAACAGCATAGATTATATATTTATTTATATTTATTTTTGCATCTGAATGACATTTTAAAGCTCTGAAAAGTTATTCAAGAAAATGCATCTATAGCAAAAGCAAATCAAACTGTATATAGAATTGGAATAACAGCTCTGCGCAGAGTTCAGGGTATCTTCTAGTTGGACACTACCGACTAGAGCAGTGTTACTGGTTTCAACTATTTTTGCGAACTTGCGTTTAATAATTTAATATGAATTTTAATTGGTATATACAAAAATATTTATAAAGATATAAATATATTTTAACTATATAAAGTTCTCTCAATTCCACTCTAATATGTTTGTCTAAAGCCTATGAAATTTTACAATTTTTTGAATCTCTACTACATTAATTTCGATGTTCTTATGCTCCAGCTGTTTTATTGAAATATGTATTGTATATTATTATGCATGATTATATTTGAAATAAGAACGCACAGTTTCCCATAAAATGCCATATCAAAGACTTTTCAATGGGCCACAAAGCAAATCTCCTCACCTTGTGTACATAAACTTTTTTCATGCAGCTTCCGCTCGTGGGGCACCTGAAAAAGCAGACACACAGACGAGAAATAGAATAAAAGAAACAAATGCCAAAACCAAATCAACTAAACATTTATTTAACTAACACGAGCCGACGAAAGAATGATTGCAAAAATCCTACATAAATCTCGGCCAAGCTCAAAAACCAATAGAAACGAAATAGAAGAAAATAAAAAATAGATATCCACATGTATACGAGTATATATACATACATATATATATATAAACTTAAGCTGCAAATGCTTTATTACGCCCACAGATGGCCGACACAGATGAGAGATATACATAGACAGCGATGCATATACATATATATATATATATAATATATGTATGTGTAGCTAGGTGATATCGGAGCAACACTTCCGGCACGAAATTGGTGCGGGGCGTCGACATTGTGAACGATGAAATGCTTGTTGAGAATCTCAAAAATGCCGCAAACATTTCATCAAAATAAAAAATACGAAGACGTTTTTTTTTTTTTGCTCGTTAAAACAATTTAATTTAAATTTTATTTATTATTTGTATGCGATTTAATGGGGCAGTCGCAATGCATTTTATGGGCTTTTATTTTTAAACGTAAATAAACAACCACCGACTGAGTTCTGTCTGCTTAAATCTTTTTATTTCTCTCTTCAGCGGACGGACGCACAAATCAACTCAAAGTGAAGACGACGACGATGAATTGGACGCGCGTGTTGCTAATGGGCGTGGCCGCCTTGGCGCTGACACTTGTGGAGGTTGCATCACTCTCACTGGATCCAGGTAGGTGCCGCTGCGGTTGCCGTTGCTGCAGTTGTCGTTTCAGTTGGTTCATTATGTTTACCGTTGTATTTATGGGCAAACATGCGATAAGCGAGAGCAAATATTTGTCGGACAGTTGGCATCGCCCAAAAAGAAAAAATCAACTCAAACAGCGATTTATGTAAATCAAAAAATATTAAAAAAAAAAAGAAAAGAAATACCACCCAGCAGACTTTTTAAACGCTTGTTGCATGCAGTCGACCTCCTAGCACCTTAAATGGCGTTGGCGTTGCCCGATCACGAGCTGGCCAAGCTGCAATTGCAATTGCAATTGCAATTCCGATGTCGGTGCCGGTGCCGGTGCCTTGTGGGGCGTCGAGTGTGGCACACGATATCGTGAAGGTCACTTCACATGCGCCTGTCAACCGCTGCTCCTACACACACTCGCACATGACAAATAACAGCACAAATGCGTCAAATTCTACAAGCGAGCGAGTTTTTGGTCTGTCTTGATAAATTCCTTGACGCTCTTACATGCATATAGTATTTGCTGATTGTGCAAATACACAGCCCGTTGCTTTCCACTTTGTTTGCTGGCTTTTCTTTTTGGGTTAACATGCGACGGGATTACAGCCAGCGCTGACCAAAAATAAACACACACCGCCAAGTGTTGTAATCTCTGTCAGGCGCGAAAACCGATTGCCGATCGCCGTTTGCCGTTTGCCGTTGTCCGTTGCCAGCAAATAGAGCAAGTGCCATGAGGTTGTGTTTGAGATTAGCTAACATGGTCAGCGCATTGTTTGATTTGGTTGTGTTTTTTTCGGTTTTATATATGTTGTTGATCTTGTAATCGATATACTTATGTATGCACAAGCGTACTCTTCGTATCACATGCAAAACGGAAGTTTGTGAAGGCTTGTCTACTTACAAATTGTAAGATCCAATCGACAGTTGATGATGATTGATATTGTTTATAGATGTGCGCGGATATACTAAGAGAAGATTGAATTTGGAGATATATACTTGCATGCGTTAGATATTGAGAAAATATTAGCTGCTTGGAAATATCTATGAAATAATCAGAGTATGACTGAATTTTAATAAATATATTTAATAATAACGAATTATAATATATTTGCGAATTCAGAGAAATGAATTTAAGATTACAAAAAGCATTTTTTAGAAGAGCAAAAATGCTTATGCTTAGTAGAGCAAGTCAATTATAAGATTGCACTCTACTTAATATATACTAAGCCAACAATTTAATCTTCTCTCGCATATATGTATATGTGAAACCTTTCACTTACCGAAAATCTACATTATCTCTTACCTTGTTGCAGTTGCCTCAGCTGAGCTGGAACAGTTTATCAGGAAAGGAGATGTGGTCATATCCACGCGACACATAAGGTAAATTAACTAGCCTTGAAATGTTTATAGCATCATGTTAAACGACATTTCTGCAACTGACAGACCTCGACGCAAGTTGCACATATCGATTGAGGCTCTGTTCATGATTGACTTTCCCATGCTGAAGCATAAGATGTCCTTCTTCCTGGATCGCAAGCAACAGCGCGTTACGCTAGACATCAGCGCCAATGGAGCGACAGAGTCACGCAACTTTGAGATACCCAATATAAATGAGACGAGCACTATACGCTCGCTGGCCCTGCAGTTCTCCAAGAATCGCATTACACTGCATGTGGACTGCAAACCGAGCACTTTCCACGACATCGACATGAGTCTGACCAAGTTGTATACCCAAATGGATGATCCAGTTATTAAGCTGGTAAGTGTTGAGTCAATCAGGTTAAGAGCGACTTCTAATGCTTTCATATATCTAATATTGTGTATTCACAGTTCAGAGAACGCAAATATCCACTACATTTCGATGCCGACATGGAGCACTCGCTGCAGCGCGCCAACTGTCAGAAGGGACTTCATCGTCGTGGCAATCGACGCATGCTGCGCAACAAGATCAGCGAGCGTGGTAAGTTTATCGATCAGACAGTGCAGTCCAGTAGGCTGTGTGCTACAGCCCACCAATCTTGGCTCTGCCAATCTTTCAGAGAAGAACAAGAAACGCGACGTGCGTAACAATTGGTACTATGAGCCAACTCTGGCCCGGGAAGGCGTCGATCAGCGCCATCAGGAGGTACCGACGGACACGGAACGTGGTGATATACCCATCATGCATGGCGATTGTGAAGGTAAGCAACAGCTCGCCATCTTTCTACCAATCACACTTCACAATCACACAGCAGTCGACATTTCACGCATTGGGCGTGCTTCGCCTTCTGACAAACATTTCTGTGGGCTGAGTACAACCTTTGGGTGGGAGAGTGGGCTCTCTAAGGCGTTGCTTTTAAATCATTTTTGCATAGATGTTGTACTTGACGAAATTATTAGTCTACTGCAGTTGGCGTTTATGTCAGGGTATATAATTCAATTAAGCTAAAAATACAAGGGAAGGCAGACTGAAATTTGAATGACGAGATGTCAGTGCCCGTCTAGGAGATACCCTGATATTATTTAGTTCTGTTTAATGGTTTATGGTTAACTTGCAGAGAAAGATTACAAGGCGTTTGAAGATGATTTTTAAATAGACAGACAAAGGCAAAGAACAGAAGGCTTAGCTTATACCCAAATATTAAAAATTGTAATATAAATATGTAAATTTTCATTCATAAATAAATATTCATATGAGTTTATTAGAGTCATAACTCAAAAACCAACTTTAAGTGTATAATATGTACAGGACCTATTTGTTTATATTCATAAGACAACATATTTGGCTTTTTGTCTAATAATTTAAATTTTAAGCAATTAATGCGTCGTCTGTTTTGCTATTGTATTGCACCTTATAAATATTTTCATATGACAAATTTTGCTAAATTAATTGTAAAGCCAAATTTTTAGAATTTTTAAAATATAGTTAGAGGCTGAAGTTTTTTATGCTTTGCTATTTGCATAAAAAAATATGGTTCAGTAAACCTTAGGAATCGAAACCCCAATTCGTTTATTTTTGTTTGTGTAAATTACTATTTATTATATAAAATATTATTATATTACAATTTATATTAAAAAGAAAGATTTTTTTATAGCAAATTTTGAAACGTATATTAATATTCACAACTAATTTTATTTATATATATTCATTTATTCATAATATTGTTTACTTTTAAGGAGTACAGATATCAGAGCCTTTTCTGCCTGATCATATATATTTTAATCAAATTTATAGTTATTTTAAGCTCTTCATATGTAGATAGCAAAAAATGATATTGCAAAAAAAATGACGCCATCAATTATTTGCAGCTTTATCAACTATGTAAATTTCTATAAGAACCGAGTGTGAACATATTTATCAACTCAATCTGGCTAAGCCTTATTTAATGTTCCATTAATATTCTGCCCAGTTTACCCTTGATGGCAGTGCCTCTTACATACGCAGAGCAATAACTGTCTTAGCTTAATGCGATAATGCCGCTTAAATCTGCAGCCAATTAATTACAATATATTCGTATATCAGTCTTATATCGTATCTGTATGTAAGTACCCACATTCGGATCTGCCAATAAGTCGTCGTCGTCGTTGAGAAACCAGCGACAAGCAGCGCCCACAGAAAAGACACAACACTAATGAACCGAAAGATATGCCAATGCATATGCCTATGCCTATGCTAAAGCCGATCCGTGAATAACTTGTGCACTCGTTTTGGGTACGCTGAGTGCTGTTTGGTCGATGTCGACCCAGCATAATTATTATTTATCTAGCTCAGTGCAAAATCCCAAATTGGTAGCACGCTCTGTACCCACACATACACACACACACACAGACAGCCAGGCAACTGGGCGGCATATAAATCGCAAAGGCAAACGTAATGAATGACGCCGACGAGATATAGAAACGAAGGTTGCACACTAAAAACCCAAACGTGGCCAAAACACGATCAACAGATCGACTGCACCCCGAATACAGTTCCCTCTGCCCCTGCATATCCAAAGCCTCAGCGGATGCGTTTGGGCGTTGGAGGCGGTGGTTGCGGCGGTGGCGGCGGCGGCGGCTTTTTCCATGTTGACAAAACTCACTCAAGCAGACAGACAGAGAGACGTGGACCAATCGACAAACAGTTGGAACCGATGGTACATTGGACTAGTTTAGTCGTCGCCATGTGTCTAACATGGCGTCAGACAACATATGAGATTTAGAGATGAGCTGAGAGTTTATTAATGTACATTTTAAAGAGGATAAGATAGAGGCATGAGAAACAACAGTGCTGAGCTGCTAGCTGTGATGGGAAAAGGAAGTCACTGTGATTGGGAATAAGTTTAATAGTTTTTATAATGTAGAAAATGGGAATAGATTTTCTCTATAGATTTGTTAGGAATTTTCCAGTTTTATTAAATTGGTTTGCAGTCGATATTGCTGCTCTTTTCAAGCTAAACTCAAGCTTATATAAACATAGGAAAAAAAATAATTAAAATAATAATAATTTAGCTTTGGCAGCTAAATATATTTTGTTGGTATTTTAGTTGGATGTGCTATAAAAATAGATCCTTCAACAATCAAATCAATTCTGGACCAAAAAGAATTTATTTAACATGATCTAAAATTTAAAAAGAGTCCCTGTTTATTCGAAATTCTTTTTTTTTTAACCTCGTTAAATGATAATCTCGACAAACCCGTAAAATCTCCTTGCCATTTAGAATTGTCGATATTCGACTGAACCTATTTTAATGACAAATATTTCATAATGTTTTTAATATCAATTTTAATCTGGAATATTTATTAAAGCATAATTCCGCCACTCTTTTAAAAAAATTAGCTTACAAATAATATACAAAATTGAAAAATTTTTTAATTTTTTTTATTTTTTTTTTTTTTTTTTTTTATTAATATATTTATTTATATATATATATATTTATATATAATGACGAGCGTCCTACTTATAGAAATATTTATATATTATCATCTATAGAAATTTAAATTTCTATAATTCATTGTCATCTATTGTAATTAGATTCATTTCATTTCATTCATGTTTGGCAAACAATTTCTGTATATTTGAGCTAATCAATTTAATTTCTACAAAATATTACAAATAATTTATAAAAATACACTATCAACTACTGAATTGTGCAACTGTTATCAACCACACTTCCCTTACACAGTGCCTGTGACTGCAGCATGTGTGCAGCATCTCTGAATGCGCTTAGATTGAATTGGGTGCTCAGCTCTGTTGTCGCATTGCATTAAACTGCGCTAAAACGCGCCGCATTAGCAGCTGGATATTGCGGCGCGGTCGCTGCGTTTGGGCTTAGACCCGTCCAAGCGACAAAGCGGATTAGGTTGCAATCAGAGAAGCCGGGCACAGATGACTGTAGAGTCTGTTAACGGGACGGTGGGGCAGGAGTGAGCTCAAAATGAGTGCGATTTTAGCATTGGTTAGGCCTTAATCTTGTCAGTTGCCTGAACGCTTCCCACACACACACACACACACACACACACACACACATACACATACACACTCATAGTGGTTGCGAGTGCGCAGCGGCTCATGAATTATTGTTGCTTTATTTAAAGTCTTATTTTGAACGGTTTTTTCTCCTTTTGCTCATTGTTCCAGACGCCCTCGCACGTTCGCTGAGCGATCTTTTGGCATTGGTTAAGCTGCTGCGTGAAGATGTCGCCCACCAGCGTCAGGAGATTGCCTACTTGCGCATGCTGTTGGAGAACTGTGCGGGCTGCAAGGAGCCCAGCGGCGATAATCACATACGCCTCGAGCCCAACTGCCGCACAGCAAATCCTTGTTATCCTGGTAAGCGTGATGACTCATATGGGCAACAGACCCAGGCCATTGGCTGGCAAACCCAACTTACACTTCATCTCAATTCTTCTCTCTGCCCACAGGCGTTGATTGCCATGAGTCTGCCACGGGACCAAGGTGCGGCCGTTGTCCTGCCGGCTACATTGGAGATGGCAAAGTCTGCAAGCCAGGCGTCAGCTGCGTGGACAGGCCCTGTTTTCTGTAAGTGCCTAGTGAGAAAAATTAGCGTTAAGTTTTTATTTTTTTTCCGTTTGGTTTTTATGCTTTTATATGCGCCCTCAGTTAATGGCGTCAAGGGCGTGGCCGTTGCATCCATGTTAATTGTATTTGTCATGCTGTTCCCTTGACGCAGATGGACGCCGCCTGAGAGGCTTGAAAGGCGCCGCCTCACGCAAAATGTCGCTCAGCACATTCGCAAGGGCTTTTCTCTCACTGAGTCTGCAATTATTTGCATATGGCCTTAATGGCGATTTGATGTTGTTTATGGCTTAATGATGCAGTCAAGCGACTCTTGCCTGCCACTTTAGACAGCTGCAGCTTTTCCTATCTATGATTGATAAGTTCTACCCATTGAGATTTCAATGCTGCAAGCCATGGCCATTCGAGTAGGCATCAGCATGAGTTGAGTTCTGAATGGAAAAGAGTTCGGAGAGATTGTCGTTGGCATGCAGTTTCTGTTGCTTTTTTTATGATAGTTATTCCTATAAGACCATTAGTTATGTTTGGCTACCATTCATTTGGGCTGCGCTCTTGACAAGTGCTTAGATCTGCGCCTCTTGATATGCCAATCCAAATGTGCAAAATGCCTAATCCCTTGTCGGCTTAAGATAACATCTCGCTACTCCACTTAGCACTAAGTCATTCTAGTTTATCACCTGACGAATAAATCTTCTTCGCCAAAGAGATGGCAAAGTATTAAGAAGTGCTTTAAACATGACGGCTAAGTCTGTAATACAATGTCTTTTCAAAATGAAAAGCTCTTTAATCAAGGATTATGGGCATCGACCATAAGCCATAAGTAATTGACAACGAATACGGATAACAGAAATACTTAATTCTGCGCTTAAAATGAATAGGGATAAGCCAAGCTTAAGTAAATTAACAGAAGTCTTCAAGCTTTAAGTTTTTACTCACATTAAACCTACTTCGAAATATGATATTGTTTCAAAGAAAGAAAATGAACAAACTCTTAGCTCACCTGCTGTGATTATAGATACTTAGCAGGCAGAAACCTACACATATGACATTTGGCGGAATCTAGTCGTAAAGTCACCCACAGCCCATATGGCATGGACCGGAAGAGAACGCCACGGGTGAAAGAAGATCAAGTTCTTGCTTGATTTTACAGCTCATGGACTCATTTATGTCAGAGTCGATCGACTAATTATGCAAAAGACCCACAGCAATTTCAATAGAATATTGACTAATAAAAACATAAATCGTAGCAGCTCGAATATTTCGAATCGACATGTCATAAATATGTTAAACAAAACTAAAACATGCCATGTAACGGGCATATTTTGTTGATATTGTTAAACAAAATGCAACAAAACCTTTGCAATAATACAATGTTGTAAAAAAGAAAAGAATAAGAAGAAGCAGCAGAAGAGGGCATATCGGTAAGTTGTGAGGTCTGGACCACAAATGGCACTTGAAACTGACGCATAAATTAGTTAAATGTGCAGGGAACCCGCACAGATCTGCCCAGGCATACCATTGTCGACTGAGAACTGACTGACTTCATTGTGTCAAAACACTTAAAGTGATTTCGGTCTGTGGGCTCTCTGTGAAATGTGAGATCTTCACATAGCCAGCCGCCGCAGCACTCGACAAGTGAGCGCCTGGCCACGCGCATTCAAAACAGAGGCCCGGCCATAAATTTGTGTAAATTATTGGAAACGGGCCAGAACAGACAAAAACCCAATGGCCACAATATGTTGTGCATTGTAGGTGTCTAGGCGACCAGAGGAACCCTTGTTCCCTTGCCTTGGGTGCGCCCTGACCGTATTTTAATTTGCATAAAATTGTTTTAAATGTTGTCAGCATCATCGAGCAACACCGCCGCCGCCGCTGCCGCCGCCGACTCGTTACTGTCATCTTTCATTATCGATGAAATGTGGCCAATGCGTGTGGTAAACACGCAAGCACACACACATACACACACATATATACACATACCTGGCCTGGGTCATCATTTTAATTTAGAACCCACGAAATGTTTTGTGTCTGCGCTAAACATGGCCAGCGCTTTGTTTGCTTGACTTTAGGTTTCAGCGTTTCGAATGGCTCGAATCGATTCTATTAAAAGGCCATAAAACTTGCACTAATGACATGCACACCTGTTGATCCTTTATAGTTAAGCTGCTATCATGCAGTTTTCCAAGGGCTTGGCTACTCCACGGATATACATTTGTGTTTAAATTGTTAATGAACAGTAGAAAGTGTTTTGAGTTTGAAGGAGGTTTAGTTGGAGGCTGAGTTTCCTTAAGGCTTAGTTGAGATTTTGATGGTAATTGACTGGTAAATGGAGTGTGAATAAATGAATTCTCAGAAAGTACTCAAAGTAGTCTTAAGTTATATCATATATGATAGGTTCGCAAATATATATACATATAATATTTTAGAAGTCTTTTCGCTATTCTTCGAGGTTTTCGAGGCTCTTCAAATTCAGCCTTCTGTCAAGGGCACTCGGAATTGAGGATGCCAGGGACACATCCAAGCAGTCTGCTCTTTTAGTGGCAGCTGAGGATAGTGTCTATAATTTGAGAAATATTATAAAATAATAAATATAAAGTTAGCTAGGTTTTTAGGGGGATTTTCATGAGTTGCAGAGTAACTATTTTCCCATGAATTGATTTCAAATAAGAACAACAATAATTCTATTTTTGCGAGAGAATTTTCATTTAATATATTTAATTTTTAATATATTTATAAATGCAAATAATACTAGCGAGGTATTTGCTTTTCAAAGCAGCAACTCTTGCTTTATGCAAATATTTTGTTATACAAAGAATATGATTCAAAAGAGTAGAGTTCTTTCTCACTTCAATTAGTTATAGCTTTAGTTGACTCTTGAACTCAGCTGCTCGCACTTTCCATTTCCCCAGACCTAAATCCCATAGACTAAAGACCCTAATTCGAAAAAAAAAACCAATCATAGTGTGGCCTCCAGCTCGCTGTGTTGGCCTCAGAAGTTTCACTGCCATTGAAAGCTGGCCGGCTGTTGTTCAATTTAAATTATGCGTATGATGAAATAATCAGCAATGCAATCAAGCTGCAGTCGGGAAAGATTATATTACCCTGGCCAGCTAAGCTGGAGATTGAGATTTAGATAGAGATACACATTTCGATGGCGATTCCAGCTGCAACATGTGTATGCACATGTTGTGAACAATTCGGGAAACAGAATTCCATTTGATTATGGCAACTTTCCCACAGATTCTTTGGGGCCTGGCCCGAAACAAAACGTTTACAGCAACATTGACTGGTAAAAGTGGCTACACAGTGAGCGACAGAGTCGGCAAGAGACAGCAAGTGAAAGAGATGGAGAGATTGGGCTGAGCTAGCTGACTTCACAGCAACATCAAAGTTCGGTGGAACGCATATCTCAGCCGCGAATCGAGTTCGCCTACGCACCAAAAAAGCAACAGCCAAGCCGCAAAAGTGGAGCCATTGATTCCAAGTTGACGTTGTCGTTGCTGTTGTTGTTGCTGCTGTAGCTTGCTGTTGACTGTGTCGCTGTGGACTGAGGCAGCGTTTGACTGCTTGAATTCAAATTAATAGCCAACTGGCTCTGACTCTGGCTGCTTGCTTGGTTCGTTGCCCGTTCGCTCGGTGTGCAGGCGCAGCAATGAAAACAAAAACAAGCCAAGTCAAGACCAAGTCGATAGAGAGAGAGAGACGAAGCTGATGCTGTAGCAGGCCAACCTACTGCCAACCTCACAGATAAGTGGCCTGTGGCAAAATAAACGCCGCTTTATGGCAGTTAGTTGTAGTTTGTCCAAAGCGTGCGCCACATGGAAGTTGTTGTTGTCGCTGTAGTTGTGGATGCACCAACTCCTTTAAGGGAGAGCCAAGTGTTTCTGTTGTTAGGAGTAAGTGGTATGCATTTGCATGGCATGCGCTACCATTAGAAGCAATTTGGGTGGGATAAAAGCGGGCAGCGATCTCAGCAGCTCCAATAATAGATAAGTCTCGCGAAGTTGCGAGCAACGTTCGAGAGTGCATAATATGTACAATGTCAAACTAATGGGCTCATCATGCAATATCTATAGAACGAATGAAAAATAGTTGCTCGCTAAAGATTTCAATGAGCGTCGAAATGAGATTGCAAAGTGTGAACGCAATCTGGAGATGAATCTGTAAACAGGCTGGCTGAATTGTACAGGGATTGGCACATATACTTGAAGATGCTTAAAATATTCCTTTGGCTTTTTATTAATTTATTTAGACATGAGAAAAATACTTAAATGAATTGTAGGCACAAGTTGTTGAAGAGAGAAAGTTCTTTAAATATATATTTCTATTTCATTGTATTCTCTATACAAGACTTACAGGTGTGTACATAAAAATAGTAGTGCAGCTGAAATGTTGGAGAGCAAAATGTTATATATATATATTAATCTTATATATATATTAATCTTGATATATATATTAATCTTGATACATATATTAATCTTGATATATATATAAATCTTAATATTATGTTTATCACCAAATCTTGCTGCCACACTACTATTTTGATGAACACAGCTGTATATATCTCATACTCTATTTGGATGGTTATTCACTGTTGCTTAAAGTATATATCTAGATTGTCTTCTTATGTCTAAGAGCTTTAACTGCAGAGGAAAATTTATTTATCTATCTATCTATATCTATGTCTATATATACAACTTCATCTCTATCTCTATCTCTATCTCTATCTCTATCTCTATCTCTATCCCTATCTCTATCTATATCTCTATCTCTATCTCTATCTCTATCTCTATCTCTATCTCTATCTCTATCTCTATCTCTATCTCTATCTCTATCTCTATCTCTATCTCTATCTCTATCTCTATCTCTATCTCTATCTCTATCTCTATCTCTATCTCTATCTCTATCGCTATCTCTAACTCTATCTATATCTATTTTAATATACCGTCTTCCTCACAAATCTTTCATTTATAATCTTATTCAGTTCATCTGCTTGAAAATTCCTCTATATATAATTGAGGATGAGCAAAAGGCATATCAAATATGACAAATTTTACATTTGTTTCGTTGGCTTAACAATTTGAAGATTAAATATGCAGTAGCTTCTTCAAGCTGTCCATTGGTTTATTAGAGCCCTTATCCAATTTCTTGTCAGACATTTTGTAGCTGATTTCAAACAGCGAGAGCAGAGTCTAAAAGCTTTTTTGCATGCTTCAAATCCATGTTCACACATTACTCAGACCGCTGTCCGGAGTTGAGGTCCGTGTCTAAAGGTTTTGTGTCTTTTTGGGTGGTGCCTGGCAAGTGTTTGAGCTGAACTTGAGCACAGGCAGCAGCAGCAGTAGATGAAGTCGAGGAAGTTGCAGGCAACGGCAGCCGGACAACTGGCCGGCAGCCTTTCGGCTCCAGGTCCAGGCAGCAAATTGGAATTATGAATTATGAATGCGTGGTTAATAAAAAGAACGAGCAACAACAAGAAGGCAAACGGCAAGTGGGTTCGTCATGCTAACTGCTAGATGGCTCGCCGGTAGATGGTAGATGTTGGTAGTTGTTGGATTTGGGGATTGAGGGATGCGGGGGCAGTGGCTGAAATGCTAATGCGTTCCTCGATGCGCATCGCTGGCTATTTTCCCAGCACTCAAACGATGCCGATGCCAACTGGCAGGGGATCCAAGACAATATGGTCGAGTGAACTGAAACAAAGCAGAAAAGCGCAAAGTGGCCGAGGCTGCGAGCGCCTGTGAACATGGTCAGAAAGCGAAAACCCCTACGCAATATTTTTTCATATAACTCTCTCTCTCTCTATCTCTGACTCCTCGCTCTCGTCTCGCCTTGATCGCTGTCTTGGGATATGGACAACAACAGTGCCGCCTCATCTTGGACCCCTGGCCACTTAAGTACTTAACACTTTTTGCTAATTGCGCGTTGCCGCCAAATGCTTCTACCAAAATATTGACGCTCGCACACACACACACACTCATGCACACTCGCTTCCGACAAGTGTTGTTGCCCACCATCGCCGCAGCTGCGGCTGATGAATCCACCAAAAACTGACAGCGCCAACTCTCCAACCACACTAAAACAACAACACTCGAGTACATACTTTTTGCGCCTCAATTCTAGCCAGGTTTACCTTCTACTACCACCACATTGGTGTACCCGCTGTCGGGGCATCAAGAATTTGACGTGGGATCTGACAAGCTGAAATTCTTATAACTATCTGCCATATAGGGCGCATTCATCTAGCTGAAAGCTTGCCCACTTGTCATATTTTTGTATGTTGTGGGCTGCTCTATTTGTTAATTACTAAACAGAATTCTTGACTTTAATTATATCTTCTAGTAATTTAGGAATTTTTAGGGCCATGGCTGTTTGGCTTACCTTTTACACTAACTGCCTGCCTTTGGTTCTAGTTTGTCAACTGTTCTTTAAAAATTCATGAATCTAGATTTTATTTCCATTTTGAAATTCTTAAAATGCACTCAAGGGGGGAAACTCCAAATTATGCTTATGCTTTATAGATATATATTTTAATAAATTTTAAAAAAATTATGATTAAACTTCGATTTCAGATAACTTAGTAATATTATAATATTTCAAAAAATTAAATTTTTTAAATGTTAAATAAATTTGTAATTATTTATAAATTTTTAAATCTATTTACATTGATTCTATAAAACAAATTTTTGTTTTGTTTCATAATATACATTTTTAAATCAATTATTTATGTATATTGCTTAAAGATATATGATTCAACTTCGAATTCAGATAACTTGATAATAATATTTCGAATAATTAAATGTTTTAAATTATAAAAAATTTTATAATACACAATTTTTAATCTATTCTATAAAAAAAATTAATTTTATTTCATAAAATAATTTTGTAATCTACAATATCTAAATTTATTCTGTAACAAACATATTTGCAAATTCAAAGAATTTCTGAGTAATATCAGGTCTTTCTGCTGTATAATCTGTCGAATATAATGATATATATTCCTACATCTAAGCAAGTTTTATTACAAACTTTCATCATATTCATTTGAATACATTTCTGAGTAGAGTATTTAAAAAGTCCCCTGATTTATGCCCAAAACCTTTGCCTTGTATTTTTTTTTAACGATTTCCTACTTCTGCATTCAATTTCAAACAGAATTCGACTAGCAAGGGCTTCGTCTTCAACTTCGAGTTCGACTCTGTGTGGTTATGACTCTGCCCACATGATCGTGGAGTAGTTCTTTTGTTTCTTTTGCTTTTAAACTTAACGCTTTGTAGATTTTGCCATAAAATATGGCAACGGATGGCTTGTGGGTCAGTTGGGCACAGTAGTTGGCTGTTGGATGTTGGATGTTGTTGAATGTCTGCTGGAGTGATAGACTTTCTTTGGAAATGCGTGTGCAGCGATTGCAATGAGTTATGTCCTGGGAGAGTTTGAAACTCTGCAAATGCGGCGTTACGCAGCTGTTAAAGTTTGGGCTTAACCGTAACCTGGATAATAACTAATGTCCGTGTCATGATATGTAAATGTTATATGGTAGCCATAAGCGAATCCCACACTCGCCCAAACATAAAGAGAAATTTACATGCCATCCAGCATGTAACTGGACTTTTCTTCTTTTTTTTTTTTGGCCATGGGCCATTTGGAGTTGGACATCAGCCTACGTCGAAAAGACATGCACAGAGTGTGTCTTCTTTTATTTATTTTGCCTCGACGGCTTTTAATAACATTTTCTTGTAATTGTAATTTGTTTTCTTTTCGGGCTCGGGTTGGGGCTTGCATCTTCTTCCACTTCTTCCTGTGCATATTCCAAAATCCAAGACCCAGAACAGACGCGAGCATGCACACATATGCGCTTTGTCGGTGCTTTTGTGTACGAGAGGGATCGCGGAGGGGTCCCAACTGCTATAACCTTTTCTCTTCCTTCGCTCTCTGGCTGCGTCTGGTTGCCTTTTGTGTATGCCCATGGAGCGCACATCATTAATAAATTTAACTTTGTATGCTGTTTTCGGTTCTCTACAATCTTTTGTTGTATATTTGTTCCTGCTTGTCAGTATTAATAATAATAAACAATATGTGGCCACAAACAAAGCACGGGCACATCAACATTTACCTCTATACTCAATAGCGCTCTATCTATATATATCTCTATCTCTCTCTCTCTCTGGCTATCTCTTTTGCAGAGGCGTTCAGTGTCACGATACGGTGAACGGTGCTCAGTGTGACTCCTGTCCGGCTGGCTATGAAGGTGATGGACGCACATGTACGCTACGTAATCCTTGCCTGGAAACACCATGCCCCTCAGGTAAGTCAACAGCAAACATAACAACAACAACAATAACAACAACAGCAACAACAACAACAACAACAACAACAATGTGTTGTGTTTTCCCTCTTTGCGGTCTGTTTGACTTTTTGATTAGTTTAAGTTTCAAGTTGAGATTTGGGGCCACGTTTTGTTTTCAACTCTTTTATGGCTAATTTAAGTATGTCGTGCCCCGAACTGAAGCTAACTGTATGTGTGTAGGTTGGCTTAGATAGCTTAGAAGTTTGGCTTGGCGTGAGTCAACAATAGATCAAAGATCATGAAACAGATTTTCTATATAAAAACCCAGAACTAATGCTTAAAGAGAAAAATGTAAACTATGCCAAATTCATTAGAAATGTCAAGAGAGCATGGGATAAATGAGGCGGATATTTGCTGTAATTGATTTGGCTTTATTTTGCATATCAATATAGATTCAATAGATTCAATAATACAAATAATACTATTTGGAAGTTTAATTTATACATTTTTTTCCTGAACAAGCTTAACAAGATTATATATAATTGTGAGCTAGATAGATGATGTTTCGGGAAATTTCTCTGGATAAAATTCTTTAGATTAAATGTTTCGATTTCCTAACATTCTCTGTTATACCTACACAAATCTTCCAGAAATGTAGAAACTTATTTAGTTTTAAAAAATTGAAATGCCTTAGCAATTGGCCTGTAGCGCACACAATTCACACGACTGTTTGATTTATTAATGCGCAACTCGGACAAAACTGAAGCGAGTCGAGAGAAGTGCGGAACCCCTTTTGATTGAAATACCCACTAAATTATAGGGTACTCGAGCAATTTTCAATGAATGTGTGAAACAAGGTTGCTAATTAGAGGAGCAGACACAAACACAGAGAGACATAGAGGGAGAGAGAGAGAGAATTGAAGGACAGGAACTGATTCATATTGAAGGCGTGTTGGAATGCTGTGCCTTATAAGTCAAGTTGGCTAATTGAATTCGGTTAAAGTACAAAGTGTTTTGGCAGTGGGTGGATTTGCTTAGTTGAATGACACAAATAACCGATAATTTATTATACGATATTAATGCATAAATAATTCTCATTATTAGGCAACATTCTAATGCCCACACATAATGTGCAGCACTATCAGAGGCAGAGCCAGTACACGGCGCGCAAATACTCGGTCGTAACGAACTGAATCAGAGCACAGCCGTAGAATTTAATAATAAATTCGATTACCTATAGACAGAGAGTGCCACAGAGACAGAGAGAGAGAGAGAAGAGAGCACATAATTAATCACTTTATACATAGTCATAAGTTGTAAGCTCTACGAATGGCCAATCGATATAATTCAAAGTATTAGCAACGTTTCGCTCTATAACAATAATCTATAAATCATAAATACTTACACAAAATAAAAAACAAAATTATCTAAATCAATTTGAATGAAATAGTAAATGCTCTCACACTCACTAGAAAGTGGAGTTGATAAGCGTGAAACGAAATTTGTATTTCCCTCTCTGTATTGCCTTAAATGAAATGTGAATAAAATTATCAAATATTTTTTCAAAAACAAATCAAATTGCGGTTGTTTTATTTGAGCAATTAACAAATTTCTAATAGCTCACCGGTCGTGCGTTTTGGATACAATTTTTTCGGTAAATAAAATTTTATTCCTCATTTCTCTTACTTTTATCTCTCGAAATTCATCTCTCATATGCCTAAATCTTTCCTATTATTGAATTCCATTGCGCTTCATGTTTATTCACTATCATTTTCTGGTCATGCTTTAAAGAAATAGCTTATATCTAAGGATATTATATCTTTATATTATTCATTTGTGTAGATATTGGTTAAGGATAAACTAAACACAGAATCCATTAATTTATGTACTAATCTTTTTGCTCTTAGTCAGCCTAATCTCACTTCTATTCAAACTTTAGCAGCAAATATTATAAATAATAATTTTAAACTCTCTCCTTTGGCTAGGTGTCGAATGCATTCAGCTAGGCTTTGAGCCTTACTTTCAGTGCATCTCCTGTCCACGTGGCCATAAAATCAATGGCACCATCTGCCACGATGTGGATGAGTGTGGACTCTATCAGCCCTGCGATGGAATGGCTGTTTGCAACAATCTCAATCCAGGCTTTCGCTGTGGCGCCTGTCCGCCTGGCTTTGATGGCATTCATGCCCATGGTATTTAGTTTATAAAAGAGTCTTTCTATCATTCAGCTAATATATTTGCTTACTTCACAGGTTATTCAGCGGATTACTTGGCCGTGGGCTTTCAGAAGCAAACCTGTGTGGATATAGATGAATGCAAATTGGGCTTCTTTAGATGTCCGGAACATGCAACTTGTCAAAATAGCATTGTAAGTATATTCTCAGAGAAAGCAACTGTCAGGTAATAACCTCATCTTCTAGGGCTCCTACAGATGTCAATGCCATGAGGGCTATGTGGCTAATGGCACCTTTAGCTGCCTATCCGCGTCTGAGCTGTGTCCCGATGGTAGCATCTGTGCCAGAAATGCGGAATGCGTGGCCCTCGATAATTATAACTATCAATGCCGGTGCAGTGTTGGTTGGGCAGGCAATGGCAAGGTTTGTGGTAGGGATCGCGACTTGGATGGCTGGCCGGATGAGTCGCTTAATTGCGCGGAGCCACACTGCCGACGCGATAACTGCCCCGATTTGCCGAACTCTGGTCAAGAGGATGCGGATCTGGATGGCCTTGGTGATGGCTGCGACGATGATGCCGACAGCGACCAGGTGCTCAACAGCAAGGACAACTGTCCGTTTGCCTATAATAGCGATCAGATGGACACGGATCATGACGGTGTGGGCGATGCCTGCGACAATTGTGTGTTTATTCCCAATCGCCGGCAACTGGACACTGATGAGGATGGCATGGGCAATGAGTGTGACGATGATATTGACAACGATGCAGTTCTAAATCAGTATGACAATTGTCCTGCGCTGCGTAACCCAAATCAATCCGATGTGGACAACGATGGAGTGGGAGATGTGTGTGACAATTGTCCCACAATTCCGAATCCAACGCAGGAGGATCGCGACATGGACCTGGTGGGTGATGCCTGCGATAGCGATATCGATGGCGATGACGATGGCATACAGGACTCGGAGGATAACTGTCCGATGGTCAGCAACTCGGATCAACTGGATACAGATTTTGATGGCAAGGGCGATGCATGTGACGACGACGTGGATGGCGATGGTGTGCCCAACTATAGAGACAACTGTCCATTAGCCAGAAACCCAAACCAGTTGGATGTTAATCACAATGGCAAGGGGGATGTGTGCGAGGACGATGAAGACGAGGATGGCACGCCCAATATAATCGATAACTGTCCAAACAATTCCATGATACATCGCACCGATTTCCGCACAATACGTTCAGTTATTTTGGACCCCGAAGGTGATGCACAGCTGGACCCCAACTGGGAGGTGCATGCCAATGGTTCAGAGATTATACAAACTCTGAACTCCGATCCGGGCTTGGTTGTTGGCAGCGATTCGTTTGGAGGCGTTGACTTTGAGGGTACTTTCTATGTGAATGATGATACGGACGATGACTATGTTGGCTTCATATTCAGCTACCAGAGCAACCGCAAATTTTATGTGGTGCAGTGGAAAAAGGGCACACAGACCTATTGGCATTCGTCGCCCTTCCGGGCGTCCGCTGAGCCAGGCGTTCAGATAAAGCTTATTGATAGCAACACGGGACCTGGGTCCATGTTGCGTAACAGTTTGTGGCATGCTGGCGATACGCCGGGACAGGCAAGGTTACTGTGGAAGGATCCACTGAATGCTGGCTGGAAGGAGAAGACCTCATATCGCTGGTCCCTGGTGCATCGACCTACCATTGGCCTCATCCGATTGCGGTAATTTGGCAAAACACAGTATTTGCACCAAACCAAGCTCATGAATACATCTAATTTCCCTTTAGTATATATGAGGGCGAACGTTTGATTCTGGACTCACACAATGTCTACGATGCCACGCTTACCCTCAAGGGCGGACGACTGGGCGTTTTTTGTTTTTCCCAGGAAATGATTATATGGTCGGACCTGGTTTACAAATGCAACAGTGAGTAGAGCCCTTTGGCACTTTTGTCTTGCCAGCACACATCAGTTCATCAACTCTTTCTCGACATACATAGCTCGCGTACCGCCCCTCATCTACAACGAACTGCCCACACATCTGAAGCTCAAAGTGGAGTTGGAGAACTGAACACAGCCCAGTCGCAGTTGTTCATCTGGTTTTTGGCACAGCTTTTCAACCAGCTAAAGGTAACTGCCAACTAACTCAACTAAGCTATCATATTTGTGGACTCTAAATAATCATGTGCAACATATTTCGCATTGACTGTCCAAAGGACGTCAAAGTTGTCATAGTTTCTGTCGTTATATAGAGAATGTTATGGCATGGATAAGGTTTTAATACCAATTGCTTATATTACTCCTTGCTATCCATGAGCTTTTAAATATATACAATCATATGTCATTTGCTTGCTTTCCTCTAATATGTATTTTGTCTTTCAGATTGTTTCGATGGTTCAGATTGCCATGCATCCAAAAAGGCAAGCTTCTCCAGGATCAGACAGTTTAACCTGAAGCAACGCCATTTAAAATAAATTAAAAGAAATCAAAATAAAATAAGCAAAAATTAAAAGTTTTAATTGTATTTGCATAAGAGAAATAAATGAATATTTTAAATAAGATTATTTAAGTAAACAAACCAATTTTATTATAGTAACGGTCTTTAATAGTTTTTAACTATCCTATTCTGACAATGATAATAATGAAAATAATATTAAACTAATAAGTTAGCATATCTCGGCCATGGAAAGGTGTGGCCACCTGTGCCAGTTTTTACTGTATTGCCAATTAAAACTAAAATGTATATTGCTTCAATACTGGCCCAATTACCCAATATATTCGTGATCATTCAAATCGAAACGGATGGATTACAGTTGACTAAAGCATCCTTGATTATGCCATAGCAAAGATGTAGTCCTGGTGATCCGAAATGATCGAATTCTTGCGGAATACGCAAGAATATGATCGAAAAATATGTATGCATTTTCTTTCAGCCGCACACAAATGCAGTCACTCTCCTTTCCCCCCCATGGCACCTAGTTGACTCTTATATCCTTGGCTAAGGCATGCCATTTATATAGTCCTAGTGAGCCTAAAGACCAATTCCATGCAGAATTCGCATTGAAATGGTCAAAAATATGTATGACTTCTTTTTCAGCCGCTTTTTTATTATTATTTAATTCTCTAAACCTCCACGAGTCCAATAAACTATAGCCTGCTAAGATCGGACAGAGTATAGCCGATATATATACAGATTTATTTCGGCCCTGCTTAACATTTTTAGGAAAAAGATTGTTGCGAAGCCTCCGGAGCTGTTATTGCAGCCGTTTGCTCACGAATTTTGTAGCAAAATTTTATAAATCGAACAGAAAAGGCGAAAACTGTCAACTAACATTGAGTTAACATAACCATGTTAAACTTGCTGTTATGCACTTAACATTTCCCTGTTATCCCACTATTTTCTTATGGGAAAATGTTGCATAACCCACGGGGCGGCCGTTGCGGCCGTTGGCCACCGAATTTTGAAGCAAAATTTTTCTGAAATACCAGGCGAACAGAAATGAGTAGCAGGGTGAAAAATGTTAGTTAACATAGCACTGTTAAGTCAATGTTAAATAACATTGCTATGTTAGTTAACATTGGCATGCACTGTTACTTAACAGTGCTATGTTATTGCACTGTTAACTAACATTTTTCACCCTGCTACTCATTTCTGTTCGCCTGGTACTTCAGAAAAATTTTGCTTCAAAATTCACTTCCCAACGGCCATAACAGCCCCGTAAGACTATGCAACCAAATTTTTTACAGCGTATTTTTGACCGTTGAGTTTTAAATCTATGATTTGCCTGCAAAGTAGCCCTTTAAAGTAAAAAGACAGGATTTTATTCATTTATAGAAATGCTTCATTTATTGCTCCTTAAAACACCATTGTTCGCTGCCTTATATCAATTACATACATATATTATGTATTTTATTTTAAAAATATTTACATTCAATATTTATATTTGTAGTTATGCTTTTAATATATAGCGATAAAATAACGTCCGATTCCGGTGAGGTATTAAATGTGGGCTCGAGGCAGCTTGGAGAGTAAAGCCAATCTGAAACGATAAAAATATGATGGTATGAAATAAGTAAAACAAGAAAAAACAGTTATTATTAACAGTCTATACTTAACGACAAAAAAATGATATATTTCTGCTTATTTTTAAAGGACTTGGAACTTTATGATAGTAAGGATAAAGTACATGAAACTATGCTTAACAATAATTCGAGGTTAAAAGAATTTTTTCTATAGATGGCAAGGAATGAGCAGAAATTTATTTTTCCTTGTTATCTGTGAAACTGTTAAGGTAATTTAAATGTAATTTACTAAATAAATGATCTTGGTCAAAACAAATTATTTGCCACAGACTGAATATGCAAGGACACGCCCCAGGTAAGTTGAGGTAAAGTCATATATTTTTCGTTTTCATTTTTTCTACAAATGTAAGCTGAAGTTAGAGGTATATCGGAAAAGCAAAACTTTGTTTTTTTGCTTTTTTCAATACCATTTTTCAATACAAATTTGTTGCAAGACACTGCAACTGCCTTAAATTGCATAATTAAAAATTATATACAAAAGCTAATTGAAATTTTAACTGATTTGATATCTTAAGATCTCAAGAACTCTAAAACAAATTTGTTTACTTCATTTATCCTCTTACAGTCGAATTCATTTACTTAAAATATCCATTCATATTTCATATCATATATCGTATCCTTTCATATTTGTTAACTCTGTTTGAAGTTGAAATTTTGAGACGTTGTACAACACTTGCCACATAGATGGCCATAAAATCTCGTTGGGTTTGTGTCAGTTTGACACTTTATTCCAGCAAAATATATCAGCTGTGCAGGCCTAAATTTTAAACATTTTAACAACAATAATTTTTCGACAAAATATCAATAAAAAATAGTCTTGCAAACAGTCTGAAATTCTGTCAGTCTTGCAACAAATAGTTCAGGGTAAGTTTACTGTAAAAATTTGTAAGGCTAATTAGTAGAGACACGAGTATCATTCCGACAGATAGTAAAAATGGCCAGTTGCGATGTGCAAGCCACTCCATCGGATGAGAATATAGATAAGGACACAGCGAAAGCCGAATCGAAGAGCGAAGCAGTTAACAAGTTCGAAACTCGAATTACGAAAAATGGAACTGTCCCACAACCAACCAAGATTCCAGGACCCGTACGCTTGGATAACAACGGTAGCTACATCCACACAAGCACACGCAAGTACACCTCCTTGATGAAGTCGCTGCAGACGACGAGCGGAATGAATGAGAGTTTCAGCAGCACCAGCACACTGGTGAACACAACTGAGGATTCTGGCATCCAGCTGGATAGCTCAATAAGTGTTGACCTTGATAATTCAAGTACCGAAATTCTATCGCAACCGAGCAGCTCAACGCCGCGCGAACAGCGCAGCCTGGAAACGCTTGCAACCAGTGGAAGTCTAGACGAATTGGAGGCCGCCGAGCAGCAGACGCTGAGAGTGCTGCAACGTGCCGTGGCCGAAATGGAGGCAGATGTCGCATTACATGCTGAGATACTTGAAGAACAGATCAAGTTTGAGCTGGAGAACCAAATGAATTTGCACATTGAGCACGAAGTCCAAAAGGAGATTGAAAAGACGCTGTTGCAACAAGCAGTGGACCAGCAGAAACAGCAGCAGCAGCAGCAGCCGCAGCAACAGCAGCAAGAGCAGCAGCAACAGGAACATGTTCTGCAGCAGCAGCTACAACTGGAACAGCAGCAGTCAGAAGAGATATCTACGCAGGAGCTAGAGTTGGAGCTAGAGCTGGACCTGAACTCAGAGACGACGAGTCAGCTATCGGACTTCAACGATTTTTGTCAACCCATTGACGACGAACAGACGAAAAATCTCTCCGCCAGAGCTGGCACACGCGAGCGAAAGCACGTGCGAGTGGAGGAACTCCTTGAGGCGGAACATGACATAGAACTGCTGCACAAGCTGCTCCAAATGGACAGCGATGAGTCCGATGGCGAGATGATTGCTATGCCGCAGCCCCATGAGATTCAGCGTCTGTCCGACCAAAATGCTGGCAGGGAAATACAAGTTAACCTGGATGGATTCACTACTGATAACGAAGCTGATTGGCCTCGAAAGCGAGTGAGTCTCTTTCACTCGCTGCTGCAGACTATCTGCGGAAATCGCATCCGCAAGCTGAGCTATCCCATACTATTTTGTGGCATGGCTGTCGGTTTGATTTATTACTTTCGTAAGAATTAGGGAATTGTAGGCGTACACATTTTAAAATTCTTCCACACAAATTCCTAAGCTTTGTATATGCGTGACAAAACGCAACCAAATCGAACTCAACTGGAGTTCTCAAAATCACATTTATTTTAAATAAAACTACAAAAAAAAAACAATCAAAAACTAGAGAAAAAATCGCAAATAGAGTAGAAAATCCCACGACGCTACAAATCTTCCAAGATATACTGTATATATATATATATATATATATATATATATATTTATATATATATATTTATATATATATATATATATATATATAGTATAGGTATATATAATATAGCAAGAACACGAAAGCAATAAATAAACAATCATGCGCAATTTTAAGTCTAGAAATTTAAAAAATATTTTTTTATTGCTTTTATGTCCAGGAAAAATTTCAATAAATTTTTTGTATATGTAACTAAGGAATAGCTCTAATTTCTTGTCCAACTGTATCGAATAACAGTTGACAATCAAAAGAACAATCAAGAGTGCCTGACTAAAATATACCATGTAACTTTTGTTCCGATCTGTACGACTGTAAATACCGAATCTTACAGCTTATGGAAGGTATTTAAAAAGTAAGACAAACTCTTGTCTAGTAGAATCTACAGTTTATATAAAAAAATATAAAGTGTTCGGATTAAGTCTTATAAATTTAGTGTTAATATTAGGGGAAGATGTATAAGTTAACCACTGACACTGCACGTGGTCAGCACAGTTGCGGTTATATACAGATGAACGAACGGACATATGGACGGATGAGCGGACGGACCGATGAACAGATGAGCGGACATACATATAAATGAACGGACGGACAAATGGACGGATGAGCGGAGATATAGATGAACGGACGAAATATATACATAAATAAACACTGAAATACGTATGCCCATGTGGAAAGTGTCAATGTTGGGGAAAATGTCAGCAAATGTTAGGAAATTTCTAGGCATATTATAAATTGTTTGTTTTGTTTTCTGTTTAAATTCAGCGACAGAAATGGCCGCCATTGAATCGGTTGTGCTAGCCGGCTTTGTTCATCTGGTAATTCGATTCGCTATATATGTAACACCCCAATCAGTGCTAAAAACGCCCGGTCCAGCAACGCCCACATTCATTGTTTGCTTGGCGCTAATGGATGTCATCTACCATATGCGCATAATACCGCAACGCTACGATGAGATGTCGCCGATGTTTAAATATATTTTTGAGTCCGTTATGACCGTTTTCATATTTGAGCTGGCGATGCTGTTTTGGGAATCCATCGAACATACAATTTACCTAGTTGTCAAAGGATCGCTACTGACCATGAAAGTCATCTCGAAGCCAACCTATTACAAGCAGGAGAACGTGATAATCGGGGCCTTCACTCTGCCGCTGTCTCTGGCCATGTTTGCTGCAGTTGCACAGTCCTATAATATGTACCAATAGAAAATAAAACAGAAAAACAAAATTAAAGAAATAACATTTTAGCTAATTGTAATTCGGGAAGCTTATAGAACAAATTTCTAATTGGTTGTGGGTGAAACACAATGTTGAGCTAACAAGATTTTTTGCTCAACTCTAATCTGAGTGAAACTATATTCGCTATGTTTGTTTAACTAGCTTAACAAAGTTTTTATTAACAGCGAGCGAACGGCTATGGTTGCCGTCCTGTCTGCCACTGTATGTATTATATGTACATAGATGTGTAGGCAAATTGCTGAGCTGTCCAACGATATTCCAATTCTCATGATGCTTGAATTACAGAGACGAGAGCGGGAGCACAAAACTCTGTCGCAACAATGTTGCTTACTGCCGTCAGCCTGATTCTGTCTACTGAGCAACATAACGAAGGCAATGGCTGGACAGCTGTCAGATCTTGTACTTACTGCAACATCAGCATATGAATAAGCCATGGAAGTAGAACATTTCAGGGCTAGGTTCTTTAATAAGAATATTTTGTATTTATTGTAGTTTTAGTTTTGTATCAATCGAGCCACTCGGCCGACGGAATAAATATTCAACTAAAACCAAATCTTGCTCTGTTAAGCCCAAAGGCCAGCAGATGCCGATACATCTTGAATGACTTGTACAAGAAAAGAGAACAGCGCCAGGAATGACTGTAAGCTATACACATTATAAATCTATTAGGCTAACTGCCGCACTGAAATAAAAGAGATGATCGTGGCGCAGGCTGCTGGACCCACCAACACACATGAAAGTGCTATATAAAGAGGGACTATGGGAATAAGGGCTAAAGAGAACAAACTTCACACATTAAAAGGAAATTTAGTTAATACATATATATATAATAATAATATAACAAAATTTAACTTATTGTGTCTGTCACTAAAAGAAAATTTAGTTATTATTATATTTAGGGATATCTTTTTTATATTATTTATCAAATAACTGTTTCATAAATCGAGTTTAGTCTGAATATCCAAATCACATTGGCCTTGCCTAAAGTTCTCATGCTTAGTTAAATGCCAAACAAAATGCCAGTATTAACATTATATTGTCTCACATATAGAGTTCAAGCCATTTTATAACTTTTCAAATTTTTAGTTCTTTTACTATAAGGTAAGTAAAATAGCATATCATAAGCCAAACATACTTATCACAAGTTTGTATTCTATAGACATGGCTTCAATAGAATCGGTTATTCTTGCCGCCGTGGTGCATCTCATCTTTCGCTATGCCTTGTATATAACGCCACAAACGAACATTAATACGCCCGGTCCCATTCTGCCCACAATCATTGTCTGTGTGGCCATATTGGTTGCCATCTATCATAATCGCATTGTGCCACTGAGCATAAACGAGGGACCGCTGGCACTCAAATATATTGTCGAATGCCTGGTGGCGATCTTCATACTGGAGGTGTGTGCACTGATATTCTGGCAGACATTGGAGCGTATTGTTTTCATGGGTGCTAAGACCCTGCTGCTGGGCTTGGAGATCATTACCACGAAATATTATTATGATCATGAAAAGATTTTAGTTGGCGCCTTCACATTTCCGGTATCTCTGATCATTCTGGCTACTATAATTAAACTCACCAATCGTATGCCCAATCTATGTGGTCGCTTTATGTCCCGACAGATGCATGTTCACCTGCAATTGGATAAAACCGTAGACTTCCTAAGTCGCTCCAATCGTTACAAGGATTCCAGATTCAGGGAGGTACTGAAAACATATAATTCGAATGGAACGGACGCCCATAATCCCTTGTGGGTTAATTACTTTCAAAATGAATAGCAATTCAAGTAGTTTATACGCTCAGTTTTGTACTTTTTAAATAAACATAGGTTTTTATACGTATGTATTCATAATTATTAATTTTATTTATTTAAATTACAAAATAACGACTATATTTGATTTGCTTTTTACAGCACTCGCGAATTTTTCAACAAGTTTGGAAAATATATTGCAATTTAACGCTCTTATTTTTCATACCTTTCTGAAGCAAGGTAATAATAGGTATTTATAAAGTATTCATCTTTTATGTTTCGTATAGGTAAATAATACTTAAAATTAAAACAAATTTACTCATAAGTTCGACTTAATTTCTGTTCTTAGTTTTTTCTTTTCTTCTTCCATATTTAAAGAGCACATGTTGGAGTTAACTATTTCTTAAGATTTCCCTCTTCATAAAGCAGCATTATTTTTTTTATTTCTCTTCTTTTTTTTTGTTTTGTCTTGCATCATAAGCTTTGCATTAAGCCACGTAATTGCAGCTGATTTTTAAAGGTTACAAAAAAATATCTAACGTATGGACTGCGATTACGGCGATTCAATGCAAAGCTTTTGAATAACGCTTTCAATGAGTATTTTATAATTTTTTATCCTTGGGGGGCAGTGTTAGAACTTTGCCTCGTTGCAGTGCTGAACATTTATGACCACAATTTACATTAAAGCAGCTATTTCTTTTATAAGATATTATTCTTGTTATATTATTTGTATGTTTCGTTGTTGGTTTACTGCACTTCGCTATCACTGTCACTCTTTTCTGCAAGATGAAAAACGATTCAGTTAGTTTGGCTTACAAAGAATATCAATTCTAGATATGATCTTACCTTTCTTGCCCGTGTAAGCGTGACGTTTCAGTCGATCGTATAAGTCTTCTTTAGTTCCATAGAGCGACGCATTGGATCGTGCCAATGTGCTCATTTTTCCACCATGTAGACCTAGAAAGAGAAGAGACAGAAGTTAGAAAGAGTTCTACAGAAAGTTCGTCTGCTAAGAAAGGATTTCCTTCTCTTAAATAATTAATGCTTAGCAGCTATACTATTTATACTTTCACTTACCGTCTTTCATGTAGGTTTCGTTGTAAAAGTTGGGCATCTCCCAGCCATCCTCCTCATCGTCGTAGTAATGCGCGTAGGTGCTGTGATGCGAGGGCGCAATGGACTCCGCATATGGCGTATGGGCGCCATAGTAGAAGTTAACTTGCGAGCCAGTTTGGTCAATCGCTGGCGTTAGCATCTTCTTTGGATCTCTGCGCTTCGTGGAGCGCACACAAATCATCCAGATGAGTAACACAATGATAATGATGAAGATCACAGCGCCTGCAATGCCACCGGCTATGTAAGCAAATTCGGAACGCTCGGCGCAATGGGGTCCGGTAAAGGAGCCGACACAGCGACAGGAAGGCGTGCCCTTCAGATCCTTGACACAAGTGCCAGAGTTTTCGCAGAAACCATCACACACATCAGTGCAGGCCATGCCAGTGCCATTGAAGCCAGGCTTGCATTCACACTTGAAGTCGGATGTCTCCGGTTCCATAATACAATAGGCATTGACATCGCAATGTGGCTTGCCCTCGGCAATGTGCTCGCAGGGATTGGTGCACTCGCTCTTGGAGGTGGCGCCAGTGATTTTGGTGCTATGATTGGGTGGGCACTGAATGCAGGTGGTTTGCTGTGATTCGGATTGATAGAAGCCCTTGCGGCACTCGATGCACATGTTGAGTGTGGCATTGAGATAGGTGCCAGGTGAGCAGACAGGCAGTGTGCATTCCTCCACAGAGCTGGCGCCCACCTTGGGCGTGGTGCGACCCAATGGACAGGCAGCGCAAGAGGGTTGAACACCCTGTAGACGATAGGTACCACGTGGACAAGGCTCACAGCGTCCGTCGGCGCCAAGCTGCTGGCCAGAGCTGCACTCATCACGGCACTCCTTGCGGGAGGTTGCCTCCGTGGAGCGCGTGGTCTGACCCAAACCGCACAGCTCGCAGCTGAATGCTCCTTCATTGGCCTGATAGAAACCATGACCGCAAGAGCGGCACAGACCCGTTTCCGCATCGAAGTACTTGCCAGCCGGACAACGTTCTTTGCAGTCGGCGGCAGAGCGCGCTCCAGGCCCAGCTGTCACACCAGGACGTCCCGCTATGGTGGGACACTTGCTGCACTGCAGCTGTCCTGCCTCGGATTGATAGCTGCCACGAGCACATGGAATGCACGTCTTGTTGGCGTTGTCGTAGAACGTGCCAATGGCACAGGGAACACAGTCGGGTATCATGACCACCTGGCCGGCGGGGCAAGCATATTCAGAGCCGAGCTCCAACGAAGCTGGATCTGGCACGGTATTGGGCAGAATATCTTGAACGGCAAATTGATCATCCTCCAATATTAATTTCTCCAGCAATTGCTTCACATTGGAACGCTCGCCCGTCGAAGTGTGCACCACGGGATCGCTAGAGTGGGCAAAGAACAATATGAGATTAGATTTTAGGTTTATGGTAAGCCTCTTCCATCAGAAATTAACAGTTGGGTTAGCACACAAAACACATGTGACATGTGACAGGTTAGCATGAAGCATTAGACAGAGTTGCATTGTGATTGAGTTGGTTGATTGGTTGATTGGATGTTTGGATTAGTCTGATTGACAATTGCTAGTACTGAGTGCAGAATGCTGGAGATCGGGTGCAAATTTTGATCGAATGTGGATGCTTGACATACTTAACAGCCGGGAAGGCTATTTCCAGCGTGTATGTGTCACCGCCAGTTTGTTGGCGTCCCTGGCGACCTGTCAGTGCCAACTCGTCATCCTCGCTAAAAATTGGGGTTAACGAACACATATTCATATACATACATATAACACAGAGTACACATATATACATCGAGACAAAAACATGCCGGACTGAAGTCGAATACTAATGCCCCAAACTACTTACTTGACAACTGGCAGCTCTGCCTCCATCACATAGACACCGCCATCCTTGACCTGACGACGCACACGGTTATTTTGGGCTGCACGATAATGATCGCACTTGACATCGATTTGAATATCCTTGCACTCTCTGTAAACAAAAATCATTATGTATTTATTAACGCAGAAAAAATGTAAGCTTGTAAAATTAAATAATGATAAAAAAAAATTATTTTTTTTGGCTGGTATCCTAAATATAAAAAGAATCAAAATTGTATAAAATATAAATCAATCTAAATACAAAATTTGGAGACTCTAGCTCGAAAGATGTACGAGATATAATTTAAACCCTTGATTTCAATAAGGTTTTTAATCGATACCAATAAAACAGGAGAAGTTATCGATTTTTTAAAACAAACAAAAATTTCAAGTCTCTAGCTCTTATATGTTCTGAGATGTTCATACATAGTCGGACAGACAGGAAGACAGACAGACAGATAGACAGACGGACAAGGCTAAATCGACTCAGCTCGTCTCCCTGATCAAGAATATATATACTTTATGGGGTCTGCCACGCCTCCTTCTGCCTCCCATTTTCAATGGGTTCAGGGTATAAAACCCATTCTTTAGTTATATTAGTCAGTCCACGCTTACCTGGTGCCCTCAATGGAGTATGAGCAGAAGTTCCAGTCTCTGTTCAAAGAGTTCACGGAGTTGGTCACCTTCTGGCGCAGCACCGCCTGACCGGCCTTGTTGCAGAGCACATCCGAGGGGAAGAGCATTTTGATGCGGAAGACGCGTTGGGCAGGCTTAGCCGGTGAACAGGATGGATAGACCAGTGGCATGGATGCTTCGCGAGTTGGACGCCAGAAGCCCTCGGCACCGCAAGTATAAAACTCGGGCACTTGCTCCGAGAAACGCAAGCCGCTATTACAGGCAATCTCACAGACCTTGAACTGACCGCCTGCGCCCCAGTCTTTGCAGACCTGAGAGCCGCCAACGGGATCGGCCAAAAGTGGACAGAATTCAGCTAGTACGAGAAATTAAATAACAAAAATTATATGACAATTCGAAATACATTCTTATGTTAACTTACTCAATAGCGAAACCCTGAAGCTGCATGAAGCCGTATTGCCAGCTGCATCAGATGCAATGTACGTAATGTCATAGGTGCCCCAGAGCAGAGTTGTACCCGAGCGATGTCCATTGCGCTCATAGATCTTGGTAACACCAATATTATCGCTAAAGTGTGGCTCATCCCAGGTAACCACAGCCGACCCATTCTTGGCAATGACCCACAAATCTCCTGGGCAATGCTCCACAACTGGCGGTTCCTTGTCCACCACTAGCTGTTGGCAATTGGCGCCTGTGTAGCCCACTTGACACTTGCGTTGACCACACATGGAAGGCACGTTTCGCTCAACACCGCCTGTGGTCATCTCATAGCCGCCCCAATTCAGTATAAGACCTGAGTAAAGCACTGGCTCGGAGCGACAGTCGCGCACTTGTTTCTGAATTTCTGAAGTGATATCTAGAGCACGTGCCCAGACCTGCGCCTTGGTTACTGTGCCCTGGAAGCCGGCCTCGGTATAGCCCAGTTCGTGCTTAATGCTATCCGGCTGTGGGCGACCCAGCACGGACCAGAGATAGGCAGGCAAAGTGCCGCCGTTGCCATACTCCAATTTGCTAGCAATCAAGCCCTCTGTGATCAGCTGCAGCTGACCACTGAGGCCATCCCAGACTACAGCCACGTGATGCCACTGACCATCGTTGACGGAGGTGTACTCGCCAAAGCTAAGGAACACATCGGGCAGATCCTCAAAGAGTGAGACCTGCACGCCGCTCGAATGAGCCTGCAGCAGCAGACGACGACGCTGTGTCATGCGAGCAGAGTCCACACCGTACAGTGTAAAGAAGATGCCTGTGTCGTCCTTCTGTGCGAACTGCACCCACATGGCCACAGTCAAGCTGTTTGCCTCGCCCGTGGGGAAAGGCACCACCTGGGCGGCTGTGGAGCGCGCAGCATCGCTAAAGTACAGATCGTAGTCCACCTGAATGGCCTTGCGGCAATCGTCGCCGGTCATGTTGAAGGGGCACTGGCAATAGAAGCCATTGGTCAGATCCACGCAGCTGGCTCCAGGCGGGCAAGAGTTATCCTTGCAGTCCACAATATCCAGCTCACAGTTCTTACCCGTGAAGCCAGGCGGACACTGGCAGCTGTAGCCGGCGCCATTGTCCAAGCAAATAGCGCCATTCTGGCACACATGCTCCTCGCAGGCATCGTACTCATATTGGCAGCCGATGCCAGCGTAGTCGGCCGGACAGCTGCAGTTGAGGCCAGAGCCAAAGTCCTGGCACTTGCCGCCATGCATGCAGGGGTTGCCAATGCAGCGCTCGGGCGCTGTTTCGCAGTTCTTGCCATCGGTGCCGCTGGGGCACACGCAGAAATAGTCCTGGAACAGATCAATGCACCTGGCGTCGTTCTGGCATGGGGCTTGCACATTGCAAGTGGTCACCTGCTGCTCACAGCGCATGCCGCTCCAGCCAGGCGCACAGCCGCACTCGAAGCCGCCCACGCGATCGCGGCAAATGCCATTGTTGAGGCAGGGCTGTGGCTCGCAGTCATCAATATCCGTCTCGCAGAGCGTGCCCTTGAAGCCATCCCGGCACACACACTCGTACTTATTGTCCAGATCCAGGCAGCGTTCGGTGCCCACGGGATGACAGGGGTCGCTGAGGCACTCATCGATCTCTGCCTCACAGCTGAGTCCCACAAAGCCAGGGCGACACTTGCAGCTGAAGCCATCCAGCTGATCCACACAGGTGGCTCCATGCTGGCAAGGATTCGAGGCGCAGTCATCAATCGTGTGCTGGCAGTTCTTGCCCGTGTAGCCAGGCTCGCAGTTGCAGCTGTAGCCATCCACCAGATCCACGCAGACGCCATCATTGGAGCAGGGTCGATTCTCGCAATCGTCAATGTTGACATCACAGGCGGCTCCCGTCCAGCCAGGCTGGCAAACGCACTCATGGTCAAACAGACGATCCACACAGGCGCCATGTTTGCAGGGCTCGGACAGGCATAGGTCGATCTTCTGCTCACAGCGTTTGCCGGTGAAGCCAGGCGGGCAGGCGCACTGGAAGTCGTTGACCAGATCTGTGCAGGCAGCGCCCAGCAGGCAGGGATTCTCTTCGCAATCATTGATATTCTGCTCGCAGTGCATGCCCTCCCAGCCTGGCAGACACTCGCACTTGTAACGACCCTGTTGCAGGGCCAAGCAGCTGGCGCCATTGGTGCAGGGATTACCATTGGCTGTGCAGGGATCTATGGTGACATCGCACTGGTCGCCGGTGTAGCCACTGCGACAGAGGCAGGTCACGTTCTTGAAGCCAGGCTCGTTCTTGCACATGGCTCGGGCGGGACACGTATCATTGCCACAGTCGCTAGCCTCCTCCTGACAATTGATGCCCGTGTAGCCAGTGGGACACTCACAACGGTAGCCCTGTGGCAGATCCTTGCACTGGCCACCATTGAAGCAGGGCTGCGAGGCGCACTCGTCTATATCCTGCTCACAGCGCCGCCCAGAGAAGCCAGCCGGGCAGAAGCACTGGATATCATGGCCCATAGGCACGCAGAGTCCACCATGCTGGCAGGCGCCCTCACCGCACACCACAGGCTTGCACTGTTCGCGTCCCTTGGCGCCGGCGCCGTCGGTGCGCATGTTGCTGGGGCACTCGTTGCAGTTTTGTGCACCCGATGCGCTCTGGTAGTGATGCAGCGGGCAGGCAGAGCAGGGAGCCAGGCCTGTGGCGGAGTAGGTGCCCGGTGCGCACTTGGCACGGCACAGCGCCTTGTTAGAGGCGGCCGGCTGATAGGTAAACGACTGAGCTGGACAGGCTTGGCAGTCCTTGAAGCCGCCAGTGGGTGGTTCCGCGCTGAAGGAGTTGCGTGGGCATTCCAAGCAAGGCACCAGACCAGTTGGCGAGTAAGTGCCATAGCCGCAAACGGGTATGCAGTCTGTCAAAGCCTTTGAGCCCTCCTCCTTGGTGTAAGTGCCGGCGGGGCAACGTAGACATGTGCCCTGGCGATCGCGATTCTGATAGTAGCCTCGTGGGCAATATGTGCAGCTGTTCTGCCCCTCCGACACATAGGTGCCAGCAGGACAGTGCAGGCAGCGTGGCACATCGCTCGTATCCATATTCAGCACTTCGCCCATGTTACAGTTGAATCCACGCGAGATTTGAGACTTGAGTGCGCGCAGCGGTGGACACTGATTGCCAATGTTGGAGATATTGAGCAGAGAGTCAATGACAGCGCTGGCATATGGCACGCTCAGATCAAAGATGAGATTCAGCGTGGAGCCACACAGATCGTACAGCTGTGGCTGACGCACGGCTGGCAGTATGGAGAGTATAAAGTCCATTTTGACCACATTCTCCTCCAGCAGTGAGGGCACCGACTTAATGAAAGTGACATTCATGTTCACATTTACCGCGGAGCAGCGCTGCGAGAGCAACTGATTGAGTCCCGAATAGTGTTGGGAGAGCAGTTCCTGATATTGACCCAGACAGGATTGAGCCACGGCCCCATTGGCGCGATACGTAATGGTTGCAGTTACGTGATAGGCCGCCTGCTCCGTATTCTCAGAGACGCAGTCGGGCACCACAGAAGTGGGACGCCACAGGCGGGATGTTTCACAGGAGAAGGTCTTTAGGGGCTCGCCATCGGTGAAGCGGAAGCCAGGCTTGCAGGTGGCTATGCATTCGATGCCACGATCTCCAGGCAGGCAATTGATAGCGCCATTTGCCGGTGGCTGCAGCTCCCAGTCTACACACGGCGAGGCCTGAACGGACACTTGGAAGTGGCAGCTGGCGCGATTGTTAAACTTATCGGTGGCAGTGACTGTGACATTCTCGAAATGGCCAATCTTAATGGTGGCGCGTTCAGGGGTAAATTGCAGACGCACTTCACCCGTGTCATCCGACGTCTTGATGCGCTTGCGCGTGTCATTGAAATTCACGTTGTAGCTCTCTTGGCGATCAACCAGCTCGATCACATAGCTCTGAGGACATTGCAGCAATGGTGGGGTGACATCTGGCACAGTTATGTTAATCTCGCAGATGGCCACGTTACCATCGTAGTCAAAGGCCACGTATTTGACCACCGTATCCTTGAAGATGTGACTGGGTGTGCGGAAGTTTTGTGGCTTGATTTCCAGCCTGGCAATGGAGCCGGAGTTGTCCACGGCAGTCGGCTCAGTAAAGTTAACGGGCAGCACACCACCATTGTCATCACGCCGCACCACAATTGGCTGCTGTGGGCAATTCTGGAAGATCGGCGGCTCATTGTCTACGCAGGGCGAGTAACCGTAGTCGTAGCCCAATAGTGGCTCCACCTTCGGCTCCTCGCAGCCCATCAGCTCGAATTTCAGGCAAGCATTATCCATGTAGCTGACGATGCCCAGAATCACAAAACGTGCTTGCACATACTTGGGCAGGGTGATCATGGCCAGTTCGCCGTAGTTGCCGGGATCGCGCATGGTCAGATTAAAGTTGGGGAAGTAGACTACATAGTTCTCGCTCTCCGACTGCTTGTAGAAGAAACGTATCTCGGTGGGACGTCCAACAATATCATTGGTCACAACACCCTTGACTAGTATAGCCTTGACGCGATAGATCTGTCCCAGATCCACGCTGACATAGGTGAAGGCTTCCTGTTTGCCGCACCAGCCTGTAGCGGAGTTCAGGCGTATGTTCTTGGCCTCATAGTTTGGTCGCTCCGACGTGGCATTGATGGCTGAGTCGGGTATTTTGCCTGAGCTCAGACCCAATGGCTTGATCACCTTGCACTCAGGCTCACGTATGCAGGTAATTGGCCTTGGGTTGATTAGAATGTAGCCGGGACGATTGCAGCCGAAGTAAACTTCAGAGCTTTGCTCGTAGCTGCGCGCCAACTGGCGGCCGTCAGCTGGACGTCCTGGATCCTCACACACTGGTCCCTCACAGCGCAAATCGCCAAAGTCCCAAATACCATCGGCACCGCAGCGCACCACATTATCATGACGCTGGGTCTGTCCAGCCAGCTTGAAGGTGTTCTGGCAGCCGAAGAAGAAGCTGCTCTGGAAGCGTGTATCCACAAACTGTCCATACTCGGCACCAGGTGTTGGCATGGGCGCATAGCAATCTACACGGGGGCAGGAAGGCTGCATGCCCGAGAGCCAGTAATCGGGTAGCCCTGGCTTGGGATCGTAGACGCACTGTCTGAATCCTGCGGATGCAGTCGAGCGCAATTGACGTCCAGACGAGCCGCAGGTGATAGTCACATTATCACGGAACGGCACCAGCACGGACTCGGGATCGGGACGTGCCACAGTCAAACCCTCCAGCTTGTCATCAGGCAAAGAAACGCACTTCGCATCTGTGAGAAAAAATGTAATTCGTTAGAGAGTTAATATAAAGTATTGTAGTTGGGCACAACTAACTACACTGTTCGTTAATTGGTTAGACGCACCCACACTTAAATTCCTGTCTTATAATTTTTTTTTAAAAGCAATTGAAAAAAAACCTTGGTTATTCAATGACTCCTCAAGTATATAATACGAAAAAAAATCAGGTTTAACAAAATCGGGTTTTATCAACATTGTATTAAAGCTATTGAAAATAAGGATATTTTTTCTTGGTCAATACAGTAGACGCACTTCAACTTATTAATTTTAGGGAAGAAAAGTAACTTTTTTCTAATTAAATTTTTAGTTAGTGGCATTTTTTGACTTATTAGAAGAACATAAAAAATAATTTCATTAATGAGTACTGCCTTCTTTGCTCGAATAACTTAATATATCCTGTCCTTCATTGAATGATACAGGGAGTCTATGTAACTTAGGGAAATCTCGCTCCAAGCAAGTTGAATTGCTGCAGTTAGTGTTTCCTTCTTATCTTCCTATCTTCGTATTGTTTCCCCCCTTTGTATACTCTCCATAAAAGCCATGCCCAGACATTTTCAATTATGTTAAGGTCTGGAGAATGTGGTGGCCAAGTCATGATTTGGAAGTTTTCACTTGAAAAAAACGAGCGTTATGGATGGGAGCATTATCTTGTTGGAAAGTCCACGATAATGGTCCGAAGAGATCATTTAGCTTTGGAAATACAGACTGCAACAAAGTTTTGAAGCGCTCATCGTTCGTCTGCTGATTTATAAAAATTAAGTCTATTGCTCCATAAAACGTGATGGCACCCCACACCGTAACTCCACCTTCACGGCTGTGATGGCGACTTAAATAGAGCTCATCTTTTCGTAAATCATGATAATAGTATTGAAAAACATCTGGGCCATCTTAATTGAAACGTTTTTCATCAGTAAAGACAACCGATCGCCAATCACTAAGTCGAGTGTCAGATTGGACAGTCCACGTCAAGTATTTTTTTGCTTATTGAAGCAGTTTTCCTTTACGTAGAGCATTCAAAGATGGCTTTTTTCAGACGACTTTCAGACGTTTAAGATGTTTTGTATATCTAATTGTACGCTGAACAGTTGAAAGGCTTGCTAGAACTGCTAGAACTGTTCTAGAACTGCGCTTTATCTGTTTGGCAATATTTCGATTCGATAATCCTTGTGAGTGGAAGAAATCCACTTTTTTCCTGTAAGCTCAAAACAGTAGTTTTTCATATTTTTTCTCGAAATATTGCTAAAAACTAAGTTATTTCTTAATTTTAAGCTTTTATTTTATAAATATAGGTGCACTTGTTACCACAAATCTTCAAAATTTGATGTGCGTCTATTACAATGACCAACCGAAAATCCGCTTGATTTAATAGAAATTGCTAGAGTTTTCGCATTAACAGTTATCTATCTTTTCGCAAGTCAACCAACTATAAGCAAGTCGAACTTTAAAAAAAATTATATTTTGAGCATCTTTGACATGCCCAATAGTAAATAGAACGAATTATCTAAGGAAAAAATGTGTGCGTCTAACCTATGACCAGCAGGTATATAAGACTCATTCACGAGTTTAACAAGAGGTCTATGAGGTTCTATGACTTACAATTGCATTCTGGTACGCTGGCATTCCATTGACCGCTGGACAGGCACAAAGCCACGGAGCTGCCACTCATGATATAGCCGAAATGGCACTGGAATCGCACTATATCGCCAAAATGATAATCGTTGCTCTCGCTGAGCAGTTGTCCATTTTCTGGAGCCTGCAGCTCTGGGCACATTAGCGGTACACAGGTCTTGTTGCGCTGATAGGTATCGCCGTCGCGTTCACCAGACTCCGAACGCACAATATGATAGCCAGCGGTGCCATTGGATGTATAGAGCTGGTAGCCCGTGTTGCAGGCACAGGAATAACTGCCGGGTGAGTTGATGCACTTCTGATCGCAGCCGCCGTTATTTTTGCTACACTCATTGATGTCCACGCAGTCAAGGCGTGTGCAACCCATCAGCTCCATGCGCAAACAGGGAGCGCCCACATAGTCCTGTATGCGGAAGCGTATGTAGCGCGCTTCAATTGGCAAAGGCAGATTAAGTATGGATAGGGTGGGCTCCAGGATTCTGAACTCCACGGCGGTGCCATCGGGATTGGCGTAATCCTTAAAGACATCTGTCAAATCGTTGGAATATTGCAGACGCACAGCAGAGCTGAAAGCCACATTGCCATCGGGACGTTGCACGGACATGGTGCGGAAGCCCCGCAGTATGGTGGGTGCCTTTAGGTCAATCAGTATCCAGTTTGCACCGGGCTCCAATGAGGCACCACACCAGCCATTCGTATTGAGACGCAGCAGACCTTTGTTATAGCCCAGCTCACTGGCAGAGGTGCTGATACTATCATCTGGTATACCACCATTGCCCAGACCCAAATCTCCCACAGGCCGACACTCAGTGGTGGCGGTAAAGCCAGGACGACATTGGCAATGGAAGGAACCGTTGGTGTTCATACATTCAGTGGTTGTCAAATCGCATTGGGATGAGCTGCACTCGTTGATATCCTCGCAGCTGGGTGGCTGCTCAAAGCGTTGAGCCTCGCTGCAGCGCATGATATTGCTACCAATCAGCTTATAGCCCTTGAAGCATTGAACCCTAGCCTCATCGCCAAAGTGGTACGGACGTGCTGCGTCTACCACGAAACCGTTTTCAATTTCAGGAAACTCAAAGCAACGTTTGCGGGTGCATCGTGGCACATCGCCGCTCCAGGTGCCATTCGACATGCATGTGAGCACGGGATGTCCATTGCGTTCATAGCCAGGCTCGCATTCATATTGGACAATGGTGCCATAGCTGCGACCGCCGCCATTCAACAAGGTCATATTAGCGTGCGCCACCTCGGGCAGTGGGGCACACTGTGAGGCCATGCAATGGGGCTGACGCTCCCAGCGTCCATCGGGCAAGCAGGAAATCTTTTCAATAGGTTCGTTCGAAGCAAACGCAAAGCCAGCATAGCACTGGTACATGGCAATGCCACGGTAGGTGACATTCGAGGAGCCAATGGAGAAGCCGTTGTCAATTTGTGGCACGGGACCGCAGTAGACCTCTGTGGATGGAATTACTCATTATAGGAATAGCATTAAATTGAAAAACGCGTTATCTTTGACTTACCCTGACACTTTGGTATGTAGGAGACACTCCAGTTGCCACCAGGCAAACATTCCGTTACCAGACGCGTCTTGCCGGTGGCAAACTCCTGTCCAATGGGACATGTAAAGCTGACCAGCGTGCCGAAGGCCGTGTCGCGACTGGAAGCCAAAGCTCCAATGCCAGGCTGTAGCTCTGGGCAGTCCGCCGAGAAAGTAGCCGACCAACTGCAGAAGAAAATAAATGCAACTTAGTAAAAAACAAGTAAGAAAACTTTAGTCGGTGGTGCCCGACTTGGAGATTCCCTGAACCCCGCTCGATCTGCGTTTTTAAGTATTTAAAAACGATAAAACGCTTGTAAAATTAAATATTAAAAAAAAAAATTTTTTAACTTTTCTTGGCTGGTATCTAAAATATAACAAATCGAAAATGTATAAAATATTTATTAATCTAAATACAAAATTTGGAGACTGTAGCTCGAAAGATGTACGAGATATAATTTTATAACTTGATTTGGATTGGGTTTTTTATCGATAACAATAAAACGGAAATAGTTATCGATTTCAAGTCTCTAGCTCTTATATGTTCTGAGATCGACGCGTTCATACAGACGGACAGGGCTAGCTATAAAAATTATCAAACAAATAAGAATGTTATCGGGAGTACACGACTAGGAAATACTCTCTCTACGAAAAATAGGACAGCCACGGATGGCTGGAATACCATGAATAGATCGACTCAGTTCACTTACCCCGCAGCATTATGTAGCGCATCCGATGTGAATTTAATCAACATCTCTCCAGATGAAGCAGTCAGTGTTAGTTTAGGAGCTGCAGTGCCTGTGAAGCCATTGCCCGAATGCAGACGCAGTCCGGACGTTGAGGAACCATCGAAGACCTGCACATTATCGCTCTTGTGCACCGTGAACTTGTCAAACTTTAGCGAGAGCGGGGCACGTGCATCATTGCGGATGGTAAAGAAGCACTCCTGATTCTTGGGATAATCAGCTAAGCCGAATGCGGGCGACGTAACTGTACCATTACGTGCCGTAATCGTTGCCTTGCAGCCTTGAATATACCTTAGACTGAAACCCTTGCCCGCCTCTCCAAGGCTGGACTTGAAGTAGAGATAGAGCGTGTTGCCTGTTGAGATAATCACACGTTCATTTTGCGTAGATTTGCCCGTCAGCTTGGCAATGGTGCGACTCATGGGTGATTCGCCATCGCGTATGAGCAGTTGATCACGACCCTCGGCAATGTCCAAGTCGTCAACTTCAATGGAAATGATGCGACCTGGCTGTGCTTTGATCACATACAGGCACTCCAGACCACCTGGATATTGCTTGGGATAGTTGGGGCTAGTCAGTATTTGCCTTTGTAGCGTTGCCTTCAGAGTGCCACCACAGTTCTTTGCCTCTGTTTTCCAGGTGGCCCTGAAACCCTTGCGCTCAACACTGCCATCGGTCGTAAACTTGACAATCATAAAGTTTGAGGCGGACACAAAGGGCTGTGTGGCCAGATCCTGTTTACCACTGAGCGTAGCCAGCGACACGGACTTATCCTCAGTACGTCCACCAACCAGAACTTGCACCGTATCGAACGTTTTCTCTGTCTCAAAATCTTGGAACTGCAGTATGATGTTGCTGCCCAACGGACCCTCCAACGTCCACTTGCACTTGCTCAGCGCGCCATACTTGTGTGGATAGTTGGGTGTCTCAATGACATCGCCGCCGGACTGCATGTGGAAATGGCATTGAGCGGGACAGTCGAGTTCATCGGTGCCATCGCCGCAATCGTCGCTGCCGTCACACTTGAAAGCCTGATTGATACACAGTCCATTGGCGCAATGCAGTGCTCCCTGGGGACAGGCTGGAGCGCGACACATAAAGGGCAGTAGCGACTCACAGGTGCCCAGATCCCAGCTCTGCGACTTGCCGGCAAAACTGGCAGCCACACACTCGCCAGACTCAGCATTGGGCTGCTGCAGAGACCAAAAGCCCGAGTACTGTGAGATCAATGCGCCCGATGCAGACTCTAGGGTATTCGTGCGTAGATCATCAAGTGAGGCCAGTCCCAGCCAGTACTTGTCGGAGGCACGCTGATTGGGATCGCTGGCACGTGCTATCGCCAGCGTCTCGTTGTTTTCCGCATAGGTATCGATGGCCACCAGCTCGGCGCCATATCTGCAAATGGAAAGGGTAAGAGTAGAGGATGTCAGTGATTAGTGATGGTCTGTGTTAGGTGGTCTGGGCTTAGGTCTGGAATCTCTAATGAGCTGTCTCATGCTTCCGCTGCACACTTAACGCAATTTCAATTATGCAGCTGCAGTTTTCTAATGCGCTTTACTTTCTATTTTCCTGCTGCTGCCTTAATTATGCTGTTCCCAAAAAAAAAAAAAAAAAATGAAGCAACAACAAACAACAGAAAACTTTCGTTTCCAATCGCAAAACTCTATTTTTAAAGCCCAGAGTTCGGCTTCGTGTGTTCTACAACGGCTGCAAGCCAAGAAGAAAAAGAAAAACCAGTTTCGAAACAAAGTTATCTGTTGTGTTGGACTCATGAGCTTAGCTTTGCATTCAAATCTTACATATTACACATACGCAGCGTGGGGCGCTGTAGGACTGACAGCTGTGCGCAACGCCTTTGTCGCACGCTGCAGCTGTTTGGCTGCTTGCATGCCAAAAATTATGCATGTTGCACTCACTGCATCCCTGCAGCACTGCCCCGCCCCCCGAAATACATAACAGGCAAATACCAAGTGAAAACTGAAGACCTGACTGAATACATATTTGAGTAAGTGTATGTCTTTGTGCATGCCAGTGGAATGCGTTGTTTGCCATGTTTGGCTGTTCACTTAACAATTTTGTTGTCTGGTATTATTTGCACGTCTGTACTTGCTTATTTTCACCACCATCATGTTAAACATTTGAAAATTTACTCAAGCCTCATGCGTGGAACAACATAATGATATGTACGAGCTGAGTACAAAAATAAATTATCATTTCTAAATATATAAGTTTCTAAAATAACTATTTGTTTTTTTTTTTAACAATTAACATAAATGGAATATATTTGTAAAATTTATTGAAAATAATATTTAAAATATATTTTAAACAATATTTTTACTTTAAAAATTGTTTTAAATAACATTTTAAATGTATTTTATAAATATATTTAAAATAATATATTAAAACAACTTTAAATTATATTTTTAATATATTTTACAAATATATAATTCATATATTTCATAAATGTATAAATTTAAAATTATTTTAGATATTTTTTTAATAGTTTAAGATAATAGTTTTAATTTAAAAATAGTTTTAGATAATAGTTTTAATATATTTTATTAGTATAATATTTTAAAATAATTTCAAATTAAGGCTTTAATATATTTAATATTTTAAAAACAGTTTAAAATGATATTTTTAAAATATTTTAACTAGCATTGCCTACTTCTAACTATTCTCTGCTTCTTTTAGGTTTACTTAAAATTTTTAATAGCTTCATTTTTAAATAAACTTCAGCTATCTACGATATTTTTTATTTTGTTTCAAATAATATGTTTAATATTTATAGCTATAACTTTTATTACTATAGTTTTTAATAGCATTCTGCTTACTATTCTTTAGTATTTATAACTCGGTTAAAAATACCGTAAAGATTCTATGGTTCAATAAAAGTTTTTAGCTACCTGTTTCCGCGCCTATGACCAAAAGTTGAAGCAAATTGACTTGTCCAAATAGGCAACTGCCAAAACATCATTCAAAAAGAGTTTTCATTGCGTTTCGTCGGCTACGCCCAAATACTAAAAACCAACAAGTTCCAAATTCACGAGTGGCTTTTATTTTTTGGTCACAGCTCCGTTAACTGGAAATGTTAACGCCTTATCGGCACTTTCCTTCATTCTACGTATTTCGCATGCTGCACACGCAAAATCGTTAAGCAACAGAGACGGAGAGATAAAGATAGGGGGAGACAGAGAGAGAGTAAGAAAACAAAAAGAAAATTTCACCCAAAAGAAATATTTCACATTTGGAGTGTAAAGACGACACCTGACATATACTGCTATCTTCAACTCAGATTTATACACATAGTCCATATATAGATGTGCATATACATATATATATTTATATATGTATATATATATATATATATATATATATATATATATATATATTATATATGTATATGTCTGTACTTTTTTTTTGGCAAATCTATCGAGCAGTCAACAGTTGTTTGTCGTTTGTTGAACTTGTGCTGTGGCAAAACTAATAAAACGTTAGCAGCATTTTAATTGGCGCTGGACTGGGGCGAGGTCTATGGCATGTAAATGACGCTTACATTATAGAAGTGGCCACAGTAGCTGCTGCTGCTGCTGCTGCTGCCATTGTCAACTGGTGTAGCCTGTGCCAGGCATATGTAATTGCCATTTAACACCTGACAGCAAAGAGAAATTGCGTAGGCCATTGACATTAGACCATGTCTATGGCCAGCCAATAACTTTATTAATGTTAAGCACCGAAAAAATAAATGAAAAAAACAAAACACATTTTTTATTCCGAATAACTTTCACCCCACATGCCCCGCGGTCAATCCAAAAGCCAGCGATTCACACGCTCATTAAAATCAAGCAGAAATTACAATCGATAAAAAACTACGACTTCGATCAAATCGAAACACTCTCAATTTCCAAGACAAGCCCACAAAACAAAAGGTTTTTAGGCTGCGAGAGCTCTTAGCTCTCGAACAGGTGCAGGCAGGCACTGGCCGAACCACTCGCAAGTATTTGGGTCAACAGTGGGTTAACACCCAAAAACCGAATCAGGAATGTTTTTTTTTATTTTGGGGCCGAACGCCGGAAGCTTATTGACTACGTCGACGACTTTCTTTTCGCTCGAATAAAGTGGCCGAAGAAGAAGAAGCAGAAGCAGAAAAAAAAACAAATTATTATGAATCATCGGCCATCGCATTGGCTTATCGATTGGCCTGCCCAGCCAGGCCTGAAAAACAATTACGAACTTGGTCAACAGCGCCAAAGCTGCCGCCGTCGCTGCCGCTGCTGCTGGCTGCATTTTGGCCTGGGAGGCAGCCCACTTTGGCATTGACAGTTAACTGTCAGCGGAAATGCAATGCGGTGCTGTAACGGCAACTGCTGCCGCTGAAGTCTATATATATAGTATATATATGTACTCAAGCACAGATCTTGACAGCCAGTCAGACAACTAGCATCCATCTGTCTTAGTATCTATCTATCAAGAACAGGTAGCTGTGCTTATTGAAGCGTAGCTGCTCTGAGCCAGTTCACTGCTTGGCTAAAACAGAAGTCCGATGCCCACAACTTCCTCTATATAACCATATATACATACATATATTAGTTGATATATTCAAATTAACATCTGATTATGGTTATGCTATGATTTTACTCACCTTCGACACAGTTCGGCGCTTTTCTCCCACGAATGTTTGATATTGAAATATTTATAGCAATTTAAACCGCGCAGTTCCCAGCCTGTAAAAAAATACAATAATGAATTCGTATTAGACAAGGTCACAACCTTATTTGGTTAAGTGCATTAACTGCAAATTGTTACTATATATATGTATGTAGTTAAAACAAAATTTGAATTGAGTCAGAATTGGTTCAAATTGAAAGTTTCTTAAATAATTTAATACAATTTTTATAGAAATTTTCGGGTTAAGATTCATAAACTCATTAAAATTTCACATGCATTAAAAATATTAATTAAATATTCTCAAGCTAATTAACTTCTAAGAGTTGACAATAAACATTCGCTTTCTATTGGCCTTCAAATGACTTCTATGCGTTATTTATAAATTATTAATGAGACGCTTATAAGTTATAATATAATATTAGAACTCAAATTAAAGTTGATGAAAGATATATGTACACTTTATCTATATCTTGCCGCCATCGTGGAAGACCTTTTTCAAAAATAAAAGCAAACTTCAAATAAATTTGATTTCCCTTCATTTGATTTCCCTATCAACAAACCCAGGTCATTCTAATGGGAAACCTCACACTTGGAGGGATGTCAAGATGCTTCATAAGAGGAGAAATTACTTCCCATAACCAAAAAGTCTACGCTTCCCCCATGGACATAAAATTCTACAACAACTTCTTCTCTTTCCTCGAGCGACTCTTGACATTAAATTCAGTTGCAGTTGGCTTCCCGCTGAGATCTCTAAGCGTGACCCCAATCAAAGCGACTTGTTTTGCATAATTTAATTTCTACATCTCTTTGGCTTTGGCTTTGGCTTTGGCTTTCTATGCCATTAAGAGACATATGAGCTGTTTAGATTTAATTACTTGTTCTTGAGACACAAGCATTTAATTGAGTTATTTACCCGGTCAGGCTCTGACTAAGCATCAAGATATCATGAATTAGAAGTTAAGTAGCTAACTTATTTTATTGTGTTTTTGTTTTTGTTTTTTTTTTTGCAGCAAATTACAATTAATTATTTTGGCTTGTGGCTCTTTCATTTTCCTCAATCGAAATTGTGCATTGCGTTTTCCTGGTAAAATGGGAAAGTTGCTGTGACTTGTTGAGCCCGCCTTCAGCTGGCTTGATTGACAGCTTTCATTTAAAATCAAATCGACTAAAATATGCCACCAAGCGCACACTCAATGTTTATACGACGTTTCAAAATTGTGGTAGAAAAAAAGCAAAAGTATTTCAACAATTTTCACTGCATTGGCAAATAGTCGATAAAAGCTATCACCAAACGTTTAGGCCGGCTTCGCCTTTGGTGCCTTTTGGCGGCTTCTGAAACTTGTTACAGTTTTACTTGTTATAGTTCAACATAAGCCGACATATCTCAACATGTCAGACAGTTAGTGTTTGGACATGGACTTTCACGATTTCCGTGTAGTGACAGATGAAAAGCAGACAAATACAAAATTCAGATAACAAATCTAATTTTAAATGTTAATGATAACTGAAAGCAGACGAAACTATTTTAATTGATTTAAGCCAGAGATTTTATCTTGAGCTAATGTGAAGAATTTCTTAAATCTAATCTGTATAATCTCTCTAATTATTATAAAAAATTATGATAGCTTACACTAATGCAAGACAGATCTCATTTATCTCATACTTTATCTACTCAAAGATCTGATTTGATCTAAGACCTGACAGACTGAGCTTTGACAGCGCGTAAATTTGCACATTAAACTCAATTTGTTTATTTTTTTTTTGAGACATTTGGCCAACTGACCTGACATAATTATGTCAAGTTTGAATGTCTTGCAACTGATATACAGGTAAATCAACTCAAGCTCATATATTGTCATGTATTTATTTCTATTATTAGTCATTTCGTAATTACAGCACTTCACATCAATACGTCACAAGTAATTTTGGTAATCTCTGCTGTCATGCCAACAAATTGCTTTAAATTCTTGGCCAGTTGTACAACAAATTCCTCTGCTTCTTCTCTGTCTCTTTTTTTTGCTTATTTGTTTACTTAACGGTAAACCGCTATTTGCCACAATTTCAATTTATTTGTTGCCTATTTACCGCAGCAATTTTTATTTAATTTTAGCTTAGCTTCATACCAACAAATAGCCCAAACATAACCGTACGCTGTTCCACTTAACCGAAAAAAAGTGAATAAATAAAAAAAAGTAGAACCGGTGGGGCACACATTGGGATTCTTTGGAGTTCTTAGCACGCTTCAATTGAAATCAGTCGAACGGCAAAAAAAAAAGTGGTAAGAAACGGTCAGCATAACAAACCTCATGTAATTGTTTTTAATGGCCAACTATTTGCCTGTCTCTATCTGCCTCACCCTCTCTCTCTCTCGCTCTCGTTCTACACCCACTTAGAGTATGTGTGTGTGTGTGTCACCCTGGCCGTCAAGCTGTTGTAGTTTCTCTTTAAGCCATTTCAGCCACGTAACTAGCAATGGCTTCTAAAAAACAAATTCCTTTGCTCTTGGACTGGGTGCAGCAAACAGCTGGACAAGGTTAGCCAGTTTCTCAGTTCTTTTAATTTTCTTTGTCATACGAGTATGTCCATGTGTGTGTGGATTTTAAACTTGTATTTAGCTGGCTGTTGACTGCTTTATTGAATTGTGCCACATACTTGAAATGCTTTGCCAGGAAGTTTTGTAAGCCATGCAAATTTGCTGCGTGACTTGTGGTTGTTGTTGCTGTTGTTGTTCTTTTTATGTCCCACATAAAAAACGGCTTTTAGAGCCCACGTACATATAGGCTTGCAACTGCATTTGTTAGCCGTGCTCTAATTGCCAAAGCGCTCTGAGCCAAAAGCATCTCTGGCAGCGCCTGCTGATCATTGTCTATCATTTCATACTCAACACTCAGACGCTCTCTGACGAAATCTTGTGAGCACAATACAAATTAATAATGTGAGAATTTCTTACGTAATAATTTATATATGTTTAAGTATCTGAGAGCGCTGCATAAGCTTGAGACAAATGTAGGTATTTAACAAGAAATGGTATGTTTTTTTGTTGTTTTATGTTTGGCACAAACTTTGTATTTTAGCTGCAACAAAAAGTAACAAAACCGCAGCAGCTGCGGCACTTGCAACAGTTTCTGAAATGCTTAAGCTGTGAGAAAATTACTTGAATTGGCTTTAGTAATGGCATTTGCTATGCAACCAATCGCATGACCTTGCTAAAGTAGTTTAACTAGCTGCGAAAAGGTTCTAAGAAACCTTATGATAATCAAAGATTGAGAGTGTGATTCAGTTGAGGAATTTAATGCAAATTCTTGTCGGTTCGGTTTATGGATCGATTTAATTTTCTTTCTTGCTCAGTTCTTGACGCTTTGCTTATAGCATACATAATGCGAATATTTGATTAAAATCTAAACTTGTTATATATTTTTACTATTATCAATAGCTAAGTGATAGACAGAGAGAGACTTTTTTATCAAAAAAAGAATTTTCTCAACTTTAAAATACTTGATACATTTTGTATGTGAAAACTCTATAAATTAATTTCACATAATAACTTAAATCAAAAGTTTTAAGTAATAATAAGTAATTAAGATCAATCAATATTCAGACTTTTACTGATTTCAGGGAAACGCTAATGATTTGTAGTTATTTTTGCAACGTTTTCAAGATCGACAAGCTTTTGCATATTGGCAGACAGATAAACAGGCAAGGCTAGACAAACTCGTCTGTTGAGCCATGTCAAGAATATAACAAAGGGCATTTGAGTTACTGTATTCTATGTAAGAGAAATGAAAGAGAGCAGTGAAAAAGTGAAGTTGTTAGAGCGTGCATGTGCGCCTGCTCACTCTCATCATGCTCTTCTTGTATATTGCACTAAGATCACTTTGAATTTTTAACTCTGAGCTGGTCAGTTGTTTTAGTTTTTGAAGAAGTCGTGATTAACTATCTATATCTATATTCTTTATAACATCAGCCATTTGTTATACACCTATTAACAGAACCATTATCAGAAGGGTATACAAAATTTAATCTTTAAAACTTTTGTTTTTAGCTATAAATACTAACAAAATTTTGGAATTAAAAAGCTCAGGTATATAAAGCAATCTAAGCTATAAAAATTTAAAATTGTAATACAAGCAAGCAGTCAGACTTTATGCTCTCCATCAACTCTTAAATACGCAAATCTCTTACATTTAACCCATTTAATTTAATTTTGCTGTTGACCCCAATAAAAAGTCACTTTTAATATCCATGCCATTTGTCCTAGTTAGGTAATTTGGAAATTCACTTTGGCAATTTAATTACCAGCATAGTTTTTCATGTTTGTTTTTTCGTGTTCTTTTGTAAGTTGTTTGGCTGAAAGAAGAAAGTGAAAATCAAGTTGCGGGCACGCATATAGTTTCACAAGTGCAATAAATCTTCTTGTGCCCCTTTCATTAGCCTCATTTTTTATGCATTTTTCTGTTGTTTTTGTTTCGGTTTGGCTCAGCAACGCGAATCTTTATCTTTACCATATAATCAACAATAAAAGAAATGCCGAGATCTGTGCATAGCGTAGAAAGCGGTATTACAAGAATAAATCGTGTAATTCTAGCTGTTTTATCGACTTTGCCTCTTTGCTGTGGATTACCTGGTAATACGAATGTCTGGGCTTTGATTTGGCCAGCTGTCAATGGCCGTTGCCCAAACGTTCATTAAACTCTTGGACTCTAACGTAAAGTTCATTTAACTTTTCACACATTTGTGTGCCTGGGTAATGCTCATCTTTAGCATGCTCTCTTTCTTGTGGCTATTCTCGTTGGTTAGGCATTGCCACCTTTTGCACAGTTCACACAGAAGTTAGTCAACTAGAAAATTGTTGACTTGCCCATAAGGCACCGCACACATTTGCTTAAGCACACGAGCATTTTACGCTTCGTGATTAGCTAAATGCTGAAATTTGAAAATCATAAATAATATCACCCCAACACCAAAACAACTAGCCATTCATTCAGTCATATGTGTTAAAAGACCGTCGCCGCCGCTTATCACAGTGTGTGTCATATATCACTTGGTTGTTGGGGGACTGTGCGTGCTGACCCAAAATGCTGCATTTACACTGGCAGTAGCACACGAGAAGAAGTTAATTTAATTAGTTTTTCAGAGCTGATGATGCTCTTGGCATTTGCTCGAGCGTGTCCAAAAATTGTGGAAGTCGCGTTGTTCTTGTTGTTGCTGCTGTTCTTTTTCTAGTTCTTGTTGCTGTTGTTGTTGTTGTTGTTGCTGTTGTTCTTGCCTACTTATGCGTTTCGTTTCGTTTCTAGGTAAGATTGCGAGTTGTTTACTTTACTCGTCTGTCTGTCTGTTTATCAATTTGAGGCTTTTACAGTTAGACGTGATGCTTGAGTGACGAGTAACGAAGGCAAACTTTGGCGTGGCTTTGACTAGAATTACACAGACTATCAATTCTATATCTGCTTTTAGCTTATTTCAAGTGGATTTATGTTTAATTTATAGCATAACATCATAGAAAGCGATACGCATAATAATTAGAAGAGAGCTTAAAGAAATTTCTAAGACTTTACTCATGATTTAATGAAGATTTATGCCAGAAGTAAGTAAAGATTTTGGAATGAAAGTTTAAATTGAAGAGGCAAAAGAAAAAAGTTAGTAAAAATCTAAGAAAATATATTCATATAAATTTGCGATTTATATCTCTCTTTTAGCTTTGCCATCAGTTGAAAGCTGCACCTTATTTAATCAGTTAAACGCCCATAGCTTAGTTTATATTATGCTTCACTCATAAGACATCAATAAAAGTAATGCCTAAGCTGAATAACAGCAGTGGCAGCAGCAGCAACTGCATTAACCGCCAACAGTTTGGCCTATTTTTTGCACAACTGCACCTATAATAACAACTCACACACACCAACACACACACACACACACACACATACACCTTGCATATGAATCAAAAAAACACAAGCAACGTAACATTAAAATATCAAAAGACTTAGGCAACGAACTTGTTTTGGCCGCACTGCAGTTGGCTGCGCCGTTGGCAGGTGTTTGGCTGTGTGTGCGTAAGTGTGGTTATGTCTGTGTGTGTGTGTGTGTGTGTGTGTGCATATAAAAGTGTTAATAAGCACAGCAACTGCAGCTAGTTAATACGAGGCAGCTACAGCTATTCCAACAACAAAAACAACAACAGCAGCTAAAATCAGTGGCATGCTAGGCAGACTGGGATTGGGACTGCGACTGGGAATGAGAAACAGAAGATGGAGAGGAGGAGGAGGCAAGCCGATCGCCAAGTTAGTCAGTCAGTCAGGCAAACTTGGGTTGGCATTAAACAACCGTTAAGAAATCTTGTTTCGAAGCGCGTTAACGTTTTTTTTTCTACTTTTTTTTCTACGCTAGAAACTTGTCTCGCCTCACATATGTGGTGCCGTGGTTGGTCTTGTCGATGGAGTACTCATGCTTAGTTACGAGTATATACAGATATATCTACATAGACATATATATAAATAAGCTTTGTCAGAGTTCTGTGTGCTGTCATAGCCACATGGCGGGCATTCTTGGCATTATCGTCCAGTGGGACAGCGACTGCAACTGCAACAGCAACAGCAACCAGTTTGGCATATGTAATAACCGTTATCGCTCCAACTGCCAGTTGTAGGTGGCCATCGAGTGAAAGGCTTCAGCTCCAAGTGTTGACTGCCTTACTGGCCATATAATGATTGATTAGCCGGTTCAGCATTTCCGTCATTTCGACTTCTAGTCGAAATTTTTTGCGTTTGTTCTGGCCGAATTGTAGCAGATTTCAACTCGTTTGGCAAGTTGGCTACTTTTGTATAGATTTGTCATTAACGATAAGGCCGCGTTTTAATGGCCAAAGTGTGCGTTATTTGTATGAAAGGAGCTTAGCAGTTGGTGGCCTAATGATAGCCCAAACAGGCCTACAAAGAATTATGTTTCAGATTTTTCCTATCCTAAGGCTTTGCAGAGCTTAGCAACAGAGCAGCGAGTGTGTAATAAATGATAATTAACTGAGCTATTCAAACCTAATCTTGATTGTAAACAATGAATGATAGGCAGTTTTCTTTTTGAGAAAACTGTATATCATTAATTTTGAAAAGAATTAATTTGCTTATAAACAGCATGAAATTCAGATTAATAAAGACAATTATTGAGAGAAAATCTGAATTGAAATTTGAGTAAAAAGCCGAAGAGATTTTCGTGTGTTTTGTTTGATATAATTGATGAACGATGATGTGGTAAAAAAATATGGATATGCTGCAAAGGCTTAAAGAAATTTTTGTAGCTGAGTAGGAAATGCAACCGAATGCTATATAAAGTAGATTGAATTGGTTATGATAAACAAATGTTAACGTAGCTATTAAAATTTCGTAGCTATTTATAGCTTTTTTTATCTGAACTTCAAATTTCCAATATATCTTAAATTCAAGATTATTTTTCGACAATAAATTACTTTTATGAAAAAAAAAATATTCTTTTCAAAGTGAGCAGGAAGTACTTGACTTGTATAAATGCTGCCTTTGAAATCGTTTTAATACGCGTACAATTATCTATATATAATTAGAAGTTATTTCAAAAATCAATGTATCAGCTTAACTTAATTACAGTTTAGCAAATATCTTAACTGTGGCCAAATGCACAGATAAACATACAGCAATTAAATCGACGGAAATCAAAGACAATTTGCCCGACCCATTGGCAAAAAGGCAATTCAACATCCGTTTTACCTATATACAAAATACATGTATATCATGGCCATATAATTTATATACAGATGTACATCTATACATATAAGTAATTACATTTATTTGCGCTTTGATTTATGCGCAATTTTGTTTCTTTTTTTGGCCACACCTGCAGCGGCCACGCACGTGCCTTTTGGTATGGTTGAAGTGCAGCTGAAATTGGAAATTCAAGTTGAATGTGAACTTACCATTTGGACACGAAAACGCCTCATCCGCTGTGGCTGTGTGAATTACCAACACTAGCAGCGGCAGCGACAGCAAAGCGGCCAGCCAATGCGAATTGGCTGCCGTCGTTTTGGCCATGTTTTGCCGATTTAAGGCCAATTAAAGTTGAATGGGGCAGCCTGCAAGGAAAAAACGACAAAGAAAAAAAGATTAACAATTTATTTCTAATACAATAAATAGCAAGAAATCAGCGCAAAAAGTCAAACAACAAATAAGAAAAGCCGCACCCATAATGACTAAATAAATTTAACAAAACTTGTTTATAATTCAAAAAATAAAATTCAAATCAAATAAAGAATGACGATGTCTCCGACATTTTTTTCAAACAATTTTAGCTTGAAGCGTTTAAGCTATTTTATCACTTCTGTATATTTGAGCGCAGCACGTGTTTTGTGGCTGGAAAACTTTGTGAATGCGGTTTAGAAAGTTTCTGGCCAGAAACCGCACAAGATTTGCATACATATATATATGTATAGATATATATATATATATATATATATATATATATATATATATATATATATAAATATTTTACAAGCTGACTAATATGCTGAGGTTTCGGCCAGGCAATAGATTCAAATAAGGCGGCGTTAATATGTTTTTGGTCGCGTGAAGTGCGGAATGATGTCTTGTCTTATGAGAAGAAAGAGTTATGCGGGCTTAAAGCTAATAAATAGAAATAAAAAACAACAAAATATATGTATGAAAGCTAAGACCAAAACTAATCATTTGGAAAACAAATACATTTTGGCTAGTGAGTGATTAAAAAATGTAGAAAGAATTTTATACAATATTTTATAATTTAAAAGCTTTCATTTTAAATATTAATTTTATTTAAAATATATATAATATATATATATATACAAGTATAAATGTCTTCTTCCATTTATTGCTTCTCTTTTAAGCACTTTCAACTAATTAAAGAAAATAATCTAAAAATCATGCATATGACATCTGTGCACAGCAGCTGCTAGTTTCGCTCAAGAGCTTAACTCTTATAACTTGTCAGACGCCCATTTCAATTGCTCATATTGTTTGCAAACACAAAAAAAGAAAGAAAAAACCAAACTTAAGCGCATTTGACTTCATGCCTTATACAATCATTTACTTATATCTGCCTCCTCTACACTTTGCATATAAAGTTTAAGGCTCTTTGCATTGTTGTCATAAATCCCAAGTGCTTGTCTCTCTGAACTTTGTAGTTCACTTTTGTCTCATTGTTAAATGCCCAGACACAGTGTGTGTATGTGTATGTGTGCTTGTGTGCCTTTTCATTCATATGCTATGCAAAATAAGTCATACAGTCTGGCATTTGTGTTGCTCTGAAAGCCGAGATCGAGGCGCAAGGTTGACGTTATTGTCAACTAATTATAACTAACTAACACATTATCCATTAGTATATTTGTTGTTTTTTGTTTACGCTCGCATAGCTAAGCTTGTTTAACGAAATTAATCAGCAAACATTTGCTAAGACATTTAATTGATTTTTATTAACTTAAAGGAATTTATTTTAAGATCTATTTATGTCTCTCACTTCATCTTATCGTTGATGATTTATCTTTTTTTTTTACAAATTTTCCATTTTTATACCTCGTAAAATGCAATTTTTATTATATTTATATCATCAGCTAAAACAAGTTTGTTGCCTAAGTCTTTTGTAATGATTTTCTGTTGTTTATGTTTGTTTGAAATGATATTTTAGCTATAGCTGTAAAACTTGACGTATGTCATACACCTCAGTCCAGCCCAGCCCAGCCCATTAACAGTTTCCGCAAATAAAATCTCCATACTCGATGGCATCTCGAGTCTCAGCTTAAAATTTAGTCAAACGCGAAGGTTGTGCACAGCACTTGTCCACTTGTGCATGTTTCATTTGCGACTAGCGGTACACAGCTGTGTGTACAACAATACTTATTAGATAACTTTATTAATGCATGCGAAAGGCTGAAACATAAGCCAACTTGAGCCATACAAAGCGGCTTACGGCTTTGCGGCGTCAGCGTCGGCGTCGGCATCTTTTTATTGAAAGGCAAATTAATTTGCAAGTAAGCGCAGCATACTCCACACGCACCACACGACACCAGCTCGCAGTCAAAGTCAAAAGCTTTCAACGTTAATTAACAACACACCAAAAAAAAGAAGTTAGGTTTAAGCCAAGTTTTTCCCGCACTTGTAGCTCAAAAGGGCGGCGTACGTTTCTCAATTGCTTGCATTATGCAACGCGCATAATTTTACCATTTATGATTTTTCTCGTGCGCACAAAATTTAATTTTTGAATATCTTATGCATTTGGAAGTTGGAAAGCATAAACAAGTTGAGCATATTATATATAAAGAAGAAGAGACATACATAAACTCTTGAAAAGTTCAAATAGATGTATGTTCAAGTATATTGGGGATGTTTGTTAAGAGACCGAAAAAAAGAGTCTAAAATATTTATTATATTTCTGTCACTTGAAATTTATGTTAAGAATGCTTTAGAATAAATGAAATTAACAGAAAGATATAAAATATTGTACAAAAAATGATATATTGCTTATGAGCATAAGCTATAATTGTCACACAAAAGATGTCAGAATATTTGACTCATAAAAAAGATTTATATTTGATTTGATTTATTACTCTCTTTTCTTCTCTATGCACCTTTACATCTATTAGTTGCAGAGCATTAAACGAGACAATGCAATGAAATAAATAAACACACAAAATCTGACAATAGAATTTTAATATATAATCTATATAAATCTTTGGCATAATATGTGTTTTTTTTATCAATATTTCAATATTTATTTCTCTCTTCTCTTCTTAATTGAAAGTATACTTTTAGACAATTTAGTTACATCGCATACCTTAAGCAAATGTTTAAAAAACAAAAATCAAACAACAAATATTTCATAGTTAATATTTTCTTCTTAATATTTGATCATCCATCAATCCATCAAAATTTTTCAATTTTTGTCATTTACTGTTTGCCATAATTTATATAATTTATTATGTATTATTAAAATTTAATAATTTATCTTCTCAAGTGCCAGCATCTTTTAGTTACACAGCATACCAAAGCAAAAGAACAAAAAAATTGCATATTTCCATTCAGCCTAAATTTATTTCTTTTTCAATATCTAGCACTGACTGAACTCCTTTCTATATCTTCTTCTCAACTCCCAAAGTACTTTAACATCTCCAAGTTATACAGCAAAAAACTCAAATATTTATCTCTTAAATATTTTAAATACTTTTTTCACTTACCAATACTTAGCTTTATGTATTTATACATTTGTTCAGCCCAATCATACTCTATCGCCCCTTCGTTAAAAAGCATACAAATCATTTAAAGTCCTATTTGGCTATGGTGCAGCTGTGCAGCCACCCAAACCGCATTTTTCGTTAACCAACAGCCGGCAACTGTTGTCGTTACGGCTGCCGTCGATGTTGTTGCAATTAGCTGGCTATGCGGTTTGGCCCAGAAAGCAACTTGCTGCCAAACATTTGCAGCAGCAAACTGGCTTCACAGTTGTTGCTGTTGTTGCTGCTGCTGCTGCTATGTCTATGTTGTGTGTTATTTATTTTACTGAACAGCACAAATATTTGTGTGTGGGTGATTGCTGCCATTGTTTAGTCTACGGAAAGGCGCCAAAAAAAATTGTTGTGAACTGCGCCAACAGTTTGTTTATCAACGACATGTATGTGTATATGTATATGTATTTACTTTGTGGCTCAATGAAGCTTAGGCAGTGTCAATTTTATAGAGGAGGCGTAGACTGATTGGGCATGCCCAAAAACAGCATGGTCATTAGCTAAGCTGAGCATTGTGACTTAAGCATTGACATTAATTTGCGCGGATGTGTCAAAGTCACAGCAGCTCAAACTGTGCAAAGTCTTTGGCAGCTGAACTTTATCAAAAGAGTATAATTCATATATTATTATTATTATCATAAGGTTCTAAACTTATATTTTCTCATATTTTCTATCTATTTTCATTCTCAACGAACGGCAAATTGTGTTAACTGTGCCTAACTGTAGTTTCCGTTGATTTTATACCATTTCTATGGCTAATTGAATTACTTTATTATGTTCCCCAACTCTTGAGACATGCTCTACCCCTGGGGCCATGCAATTAGCCGTCCGTCGGTTAGAAGTCAACACCCCGACAAATATTTTGCTTATATAATCATAGCTAATGAAAGAGTCCCGCAAACATGAACCGAATTTTGATTCGGCACGAACTATGCCACGAGGCAGCCACAAATATTATCTGGCTATGGCTGTGCAGGCAGAGTCCAGCTCGAAAAAAAATCTCATATTTCAGACAGATGATCGCGTCATTTAGACTCTGACTCAATGTTCATAGTTAACTGCAATATGCAATATGCAAATATGAACTGTCGTATGCATACTTCATAAAATAAATAATCCAAAAGCTAATATCTATTTAGCATGTAAATAGAGGCGCCCAGCCGAGAGTGAAAGGTTCGAGTTTTAGCTATAGCTTTGATTATGCATCTCGCATATGGTTAGTTGATTATGCGCCAATGTTTCAATTCATTTGGCAATATTCACCAAATTTACATGAAAATAGCCCGGCATGGGAAATTGAAGTTAAAAATTATTCAATCTTTGTTGTTGTTTTATACGTTTTTCGTAATCAGCGTGCATGACACCTTTTCGGAGCTATTAATTAAGGCATTTTGATCAATAAGCGAAGGTAAGAGATAATAGTAAATGCCCAACACAATGCATTGCGACAGCACATATACTCGTGACTGATTAAGGTATATATGTATGAATATATAGTTAAATAAAGCTTATTAAATGCACATTTTTTCCAGAAGTGATTAAATTTACTTGATTTGATCACTCAAAACAAAAGACTTAGGCAACAAACTTGACAGCTATAGCTCAGAAACACAGCTTAGTATGCTACATACAGCTACAGAACACATAGCCACAACAATAGCGATAGACAGACCATCGTCATCATCAACAGCAGCATCAGCAACGCGCACAGAACATCAAAGACTTGAGTGTGGCAATGTAGCGAACAAAACCTTTTTAGCAAACATGTCGGCACAGATGTTTCGCAACAGCCAGAGCGAACGGAAAGGCCCAAAACTCGTGGAGCGTCAATCAAAATTCAAATTTTCAAGCATATGCAAAGCGATCGAAATGAAAAGCCAAACTGCAAGAAAAACTAAAAGGTAGACAAAAGATCAGCATCAGTCGCAGTCAACCAAACCGGTTGACTGTGGGTTTACAGAGCAGAGATGAGGTGAGGTAGTCGGGGCATTCATTATTGATGACACCTTCGACATTTAAAGAAAACATTGACGATGACTAAATGCGGCTGGTTGTTCAACATACAGTAGGCTCTGGCTATGGCTGCAGCTCTGCTCGCAGACAAATGGTAAAAGTCAACTGCTAAACAATTTGGTGAACTTTTTTTTTTTTGCTTTAGCAACTGCAGCCAGCTGCCGGCTTGCCATTTATGGGCTGCATTTAGTTTTCCATTTCACATTGCCAACTGCCTGGCGTATATTTCCAGTTTTTCATTCAAAGCTGCTAGCTGCAAGCAGCAAACTGCAAGCTGCAAAGCTGAACTTTCACTCACAGCACTTGTCGGGCGCCTGGTCAGTCAATATTGGCCACACAGCTTGCTAGCTGTGCGGACTGTGCCAAACTCGTTTATGCCCGCCCAACTAATGACCAAAAATTTTATTAGTTTTGCTTTTATGATCTTACGGCAGCTTTGTAAATCGAAACGCTTGAAGGTCAATTGCTTTTATGACAGCGTGCTTTTCGAAAATTGGGTCTCTCGCGTAGCTGGCTTGATTGTAAAAGGAGTAGGTGAGGGAAAGCGATTAGTTTTTTTTAACAACTAGTTGAATCGAAAAGAAAACTAACTAACTATATATAGTGATCATTAAAACAGGGCTGCAAGCATGGAAAATATTGTTTATAATTGGGATGTATTTCCTGATTTCAGATTGGGTTTTTGTTTATTATTTGAAAAAATTCAAATACTAATTATATTTTTTTAAATTATTTCTACGCTCGTTCTACTGAAAATATAATTAATTCAATATATTTTCATTTGTGAGATGAGCAAAAAATTACACATTTTAAGATATTTTAAAAAGTTAGATAAATAGTTAAATATGTATTTTATATCTAGTCGATATATGAAGCTTTCAAATATTGTTAAGATTTATAAATATGAATATTTGCCTTACAGAAAAACAAGGTTTTTTAATTGAAACGTAAAAGTTTCATTGAAATATCACATTCGTTTTTGTAGCGAACCTGTTTATATTGCAGCAAACATAGGATAAGATAAAACAGCTTTGCTTTGCAGCCTTTATAAATATATAATATATTTATTATATATATGATTGTGTTTTACTTTATTATATATATACATAATATATATTTATATTATTAAAAAATATTTTAATTTATAGAGTATGAAGAAATTTTCTTTTTTAGAAATTTTTGTAAAAATGTTTTTAATGTCAGGATTAGAACCAGTTTCGGCTTGCAGCTTATAAACATACAATATATAATATTAATCTCTCTCTCTAGTAAAATTTAGGTTTTTTTTATTGATTTAATATTTAAATAAAAATCTCTTCAGCAACAGCATCACTCATATTTTTATTGATGTTGCTTGGGTACATTTACATTTATGAATATAGCCATATAAGCAGTTGTCGACCCACATTGTTGCCCTTTTACTTATACGCAAATCAGATTCACTCTCATTTGCAATAAATACAAAAGATATTTTTATAATATCCGCTTTGGGTCCGTTATGAGCGCTTGGCAGACTGAACGACTGCAGCGCAACGAATTAACCTGTTTTTTTTTTTAACAAATATTCTACAATCGAAAACCAGATTTTTATGTAAATTTCTTCTCGTTGTTATTGTTGTTGTTGTTGTTTATCACAGCGTGATTTCATTTCAGTTAGCGACGGTTACTGTATGTGTTTGTGTTATTGATCTTTTGCCTTAGCACAAATTTGTGTGTTTAATTTGGGCTCGCAGGTAGCAGCAGCAGCAGCAGCAGCAGCAGCTTCGAGCGCTGCTTGGAGTCTGTTGCCTGCTTGGCCGCTGTCCAGCCAGACTCTACTTACAACTTGAGAAAACCAGCTGGGCAGCCCCATTGAACTAGTTTCGGTTTGTGGCATGTGGCATTTGTGAGCGGTTCGGTATTTGGGTTGCCATAAATAATGTAGCCAAAAGCCTCAGTCTTTGAAGCTATTGAAGCTGTGCTCGCATTTAAAGTGGTTCGCGTTGTGGCTTATTGAGTGAGAGAGAGCACTGAGCACTTGAAGGGTCTAATGAGCTGTGAAGGTTGTGGTCCGCGCATACAATTTGCGGTCAGCGTAGGTTGGGTAATTACAGTTAAAGGTTCGACTAGAGGTTAATTGCATGGATAGAAATTGGCCTCATGATTATCGCTGGCTTTCATCACAATTTTTCATTGATAAATCTTCGAATGGATCGTTTGTCTATTTCTGGATAGCCAAATAGAGGTACGATATTTACCAGCCAATTCACTTTTCTCCCTCTCTCTCTCTCTCTCTGTCTCTCCATGTTTGTCTTTTGTGTAATTTGCCACCGACGCCTCGAGTCGCCAGCAGCTGCAACAGCTAGTAACTACGAGTATGTTTAAGCTTCAAAAAAAATAATATTTGTTTTTATGTGCAAACTGACGAAAGCTGAGCAGAGCACACACACACAGACACACGAGTAACATACACAAATGGTCAAATGATTTCTACTGTCCAAACGCTTTCACAATGCAGTGCCAGTTGAAGGAGACAACGGGACGGGGCGTAGTCTGGTGAGCGCAATTAATGTTTAATTTGTTAATAGACAAGAAAGAGTTTTGCTTTGCAGTGTGTTTTCGTTTAATGAAAAGTGAAGTGAAAAACTTGAACATAACCAAAAAAAAAAAAGAGAAAAAACAAATCATAACAAAAATAGTATTAGAAGCAAATCAACAAAGCAAGCCAAAAGCCTGGCAAAAGCGAGGTGGAAAAATGCTAAATATGCAATGGGGCTGCACCTCAGCAGACACGTACACACACGCACACACACACACACACACATATATATACACTGTCAAACACCCACACACATGAGTGTGAAGTCAGTGAGGCAAACGCAACTGTGATATCATGCAAGAGCATAAAGAGTAGCTATCATGATCAGAGCCACGGCGCAGGCATCGGCATCGGCACCAGTAACAGTTTTTTTTTATTTTTGAAATTCAAGACGCAGCTACTTCAAACTCAAAGATGGTCCCGAGAATGCAGCGAAAAGATACAAAAACACAAACGCAAACAGGTTAAAGCCAAGTTGGAAATAAATATGCAGGCGGCAGACAAGTCAAGAGTCAAGCTAAGAGCTGAGGGTGTGTATCTGTGTGTGTGTGTGGTTTTGTTTGCTTGTGGTGTGAAGCACTCATGTGAATTTTATAGCTTTTTTGCCAAGCTATTTGCTTGAAATTTTCGGCTGTAAGCTGAAAGTGAGCGTTGTTTGAGGAATGCATAAGTTGCTTGCCTAAGTCTTTTGTATGCTAGCTAAGTATTTTGAAGAGCGAGAGAGAGAGAGAGAGAAGAGAGAGAGAGCTCGTAGAGATAGATAACTTACACCAGAAATGGGCTTGTACATTTCAGCGAGTCTCTTTATATTTAAACTTTAAGCATTTTTATCTTCAATGAAATTATCTGTAGCTAAGAGCTCTCAAAACCTATACGTTGATGCCTTAATTCAATTTACTTTAAAAACTGGTTCTGTGTAAAACGTACAAAATTCAAAGAGCAAAAAGTTTATATATAAAAGAAAAAGTTTTGAATTCTCACAAAATCTGCAGTCTTATCTCTTTTGGAAAGCAGATTTTACTAAATTAAATTAAATAATAAATATATGAAAAAGAATACGAGCTTATTAGTTTTTTTTAATAATATAAAAAAAAGAGTTTTTTAAAATGAAAATTAACAATTATTATATATAAAAAAATACTAATTTATTACTTTTTTAATTAAAAAATATAACTTTTTTATAAAATGAGCATTTATTTAAGTTTATATTTAATTTGTGATATTTTTAATAATAAATCATAACATTCTTAAATCTCTTTTTATGTATGAATATTAAAAAAATAATTGTATTATTAAAAATTTAAAAAAAATTATTATTGAAGTTATTAAAGAAATGTCTATAATTCTCAACTCTCTGCCCAGACTTAGCGCTTTATATATTATGTATTATATATAAATTTTACTTTTATTTTTGTATATGCTATTAAAAGAAATACTTTTACTGTGTTGGCAGGCAGATATCATTGCCACAGCATGCTTAATCACTTTTTAACAATTGCCGACAATGACAGCGCCAAAACGTTTTGCCGGACGCACCAGAGATCCACTTTCTTGTGGCATTATGTGCACGTACCGTACACAATTCTCACAATTAAAAAATGTATGAAAACAACGAAAGAAAGAGAAAAACTTTTCGTGTCAATTGTAACTAATCGACGAAGGCGCCGAGAAAGCGCCCACCATAGCACCACAGCACCGCAGCACAACAGATGCAACTTGGAAAACTTATGAAACCTACTCGTCTATGATATTGTCAACTGTTTTTCAAGATGATTAAGCGCTCTTTTTTTTATTTCGCTCGCACAAAAGACACTTGGGGGCATCAGCATTAATTCGCTTTTAGAATAGGATTGTAAGCACTTTCACTGTCGAGAGGCGGAAGCGCTGGCTGGGAATTTCGATTTTTGTTTTGTTATTATTAAGGAAAAGTTGTTGATTAGAAAATGATGTTTGATTGAAATCCAAAAATTATTGGCGAGCAACATATAATTATTTAATGATATGAACTGCTCGCATGTTTTGTCCAAAACGAAAGACTTAAGACACGAACTCAACCGACAAAGCAGCTCAAGATGCGCACTGGAATGCTCTTTGATCAGCAACCACTAATCAGTTCAAAAGATCTGGGTTCGGGCAGCGGGGATCTTATTGCATGACTCGACCTGCCACGCCCATTTGCGTAGCCCTTCTTTCTTGCAGCTAACTGACACTTGATGTATTGTGAGCTGTTTGTCAAATTTTGAGCAACCAGAGGCGGCTTATTTATAAGACAAGAGTTTTTTCCCCTCGTCTCAATTGCAATCAAAATGTGCCTAGTTTCGTCTACGTCTACGTCAAATGACTTCTTGCACCTTAGAGCAGGTAAACAAACCTCTAAGGTATTTTCTATTGTGTGTGTGTGTGTGTGTATAGTGCTACTATGTTATTATTACCTGCGGATGACTTTAGATTTGTGAATTGAATTTGATTTCTTTCAGGGTTGTTTGAAACTCTATCTACCGCCGTCTAGGCGTCAGCTGCTATTTATAGAGGCAGAGTGAAACAGAAATAATAGCTGGGCATTTAAATTGTGTTTCTTTTTTTGAGAAAATTCTAGGTAAATGTCAAATCTAAAGAATGTGGATTAAATCGTAGAATCTTAAAAAAGACAATCAATAGAATTCAACTGAAACAGGATTAACCAAACTAAAAGGGAAAGTTAAGCTTATTTATTTTGCTTTTCGATAGACACAAGAGATGATGCACTTGCCGCTAGTCAAACACTTAACTTCCGTTTCCATTCGCATGCCAATATATGAAATTATGACTAATCATTGATACACAGCGCGTAAAACACGCGCTCAAACTAGTCAGACTGGTTTGCTAACACAAAAATTTCATTTATCTAAAGTATTAAGCAGAACTCATCTGAATAAAAATCCATAAGATGCTGTACTAAAAAGATCATGGCACACAAATTTCCAGCTAACGAAACAAGTTTATTTGGCCAGCGCTAAATGCTTATGAACTCAGCAAATAAAAATGCTTGCCAAAATGTGTTTTCTGTGTTTACAGATCTCACAGTGTAGCGCTGGAAGCGGTCGGCAGGGGGCGGCAGCTAACACGTCATTTGTTCTGCATTTCACTTCCAGTTAGTGAAATTTTCTAGCCGAAAATATATATATACAACCTAACAATAACAACAAGACTACACCGCTTCTTTTTTTTGCTTTGTTATTGTTTTTGTTGTTGGTGTTGGTGTTAAGCAACAACATGCGGCAGAGTGCGTCTCAAAAAATTGAGGTTAACTCTTTGTGCCGTAGCGCTCTCGCTTTTTCGACTCTCCACTTGGAAGTTGACTTGGCCTTTATTGAATAAATGTGACAAACGAATGCGAGACTGACGAACTGACAAACTGACAAGCTGGCAAACTGATAAACTGACTGACGCACTTACATATAAGCCGGCAGACAGTCAACGCTTTTGTTTTGTTTTATAGAAAGTAAAAGAAATTGTTCTTTGATGTTGATTGCTGCTGTGCTACTTATGGCATTGGTATGCGAGTATGTGTTTGTGTGTGTGCTGTTCGCTGAGGCTGCTTAGTTGTGCCTCTAGTCTTTGCTCTGTGTCACAATCGTATCGATCAATCAATTACTTAAACACCATTCATAATAGCAGTCTATATAGATATATACAATCAATTTGATTGCTAGTCGCTTGGCAAAATGAAAGCGTGCCATTTTTGTCTGCCCATTGTTTATCGATAATCGATAAATAATCACATTTTTGCGCAATGAGTACAGCCATGGATATAAAGGCAAAGGCGTGTCATGGAATGTTGTGTTCAGCTTTTATAAGCTTGTTGCATGATGTCAGCCCAGAGTTGAACCAACCAACCAACAACAAAGGCGATTCTAATGGATTTTTTTATCAATAATAATCGAAAAGATTACTTTAAGGTATATAAAAGTAAAAACCTGTCATATTAGACTTACAATTTATACATAAAAGTTAATCATATTTCCGGAATTCGATTTTAAAATGATGTATCTTGAAATATGACTTATCATGCTCAAATGTGTCATGTAGATAGTTAGAGCTATGACAAGGTTTCATCTAAATGTATTGTAGCTAAACTTGTTGAAGAAATTATTAATGAATGAACAGATAATAGAAAAATAGAAAATATTTAGAGAAACATCTGAAAAGCAAAACCTTTAGCTCCTCATAGTATTCATAAGCCCAAACCATTGAAAGTTTAGTCATACTTATAAGAAATTCAATCTTTCCCTCTTTCCTTCTGCCTTCCCCATTTAAATTTAATTTTCTGTATGCAACTCACCTCTTATATATGCAGCCTATATACACAATATATGTATTATGTTCGTCTATATATCGTGATCCGCTTTTTAATAATCCAATTTATCTGGCATGTCAGCTGGTTATCCTTGAAGTTTCCCGTTTTCGTATGCAACACACTCAACAAACGGAGTTTCAGCTGTTGTCGCTGTTGTTTCTTCCTCTCCTTCTTTCGATATTTATGGCAACTTTAAGTTTACTTTTTTATTAATTATAAATTTAAGTTTTTATGGATGTTCGTAGTTTTTTAGTGCGCAAGGCCAAACGCTATTGCACTATAGATAGAGATAGTTGAGTTAAGCTGAGTTGATTTCGGTTGAAAGGCGTTACTAAATATATCACACACACACGCACACACATACATGATTTATATGAATGTTTATGCAGTGTGTTCTTTAATATTTTAATGTCTTAGAAATTATGCATGCAAAGACAAGCGGCTAAAAATTCTTCACACAGCTCGCCTGAGTCGCTTGTGGAAGCTAAGCACGTTTCCAAATGGGTTTGAACGGGCAATGGGAACAATTTTGTAAAAGAAATCTAAGAAAAATATTTTATGTTAATTAGGAGACATATTTGTTGATGTCTATCCAGTTCTACAAAACATTTATTTTTTCGATTTGCTCAAACAAATGACTTAAGACGCAAACTTGTTGTACATAATATTTATGGCCCTCTTAAAGCCAATTTTTGGTTAGCTAATTTTAAAGTTTGTTTTCTTTTCTTAGGCTTCTCCTGTTCATGCAACAGTTGCAACCGCAAACTGCAAAATTTTACACCATTTTTTTTTGAGTATTTCTTTTTTAATTCGAGCTACTGTTTTTTTTTGTTTTTACTTCTTTGCCTCAATTTCTTTGGTCATTGCGCAAAGCACTTGTTGCCCAGTTGTTGTTGTTGTTGTTTCCCCGTTTCCCGTGTAGATGTGTGTGTTTGTAATTTCTACCTGGTTAATGGGAGCGTAAATGCGCAGCTGGCATGCGAAGTTAGTATGAATAGTCGTAGTCGAAGTCGTATTCGCTCGAATTCTAATGTCAGTTTCAAGTAAAGTGCAAAAGGCATAGGCACACCGACAAGTTAATGGAGTGGTACAAAAAGAACCAAGCAAGCGGTTAGCTGTCTAGCTTAAGTTCAGCTAACTTGCATGGATAAACCTGAACAAAGACCAATGACTGCGAACAGCTAGCTGACATAGCAAGTAGACAAATGCTATATATATATATATATAAATGTATATGAAGAATAATGCACTAAATGTATTTCCTGAATATAGTTTAAAGCAGTCTAAAAAGGCGGAAAATGTATTAGTATAATTAAATGTTTTTGTTTCTATATTTCTTAGATTTCAAAAAACAAAAATTTGTTTCCTTTAGTTTTGGAAAACTTTTTTTTGTATATTTTATATTTTTAAATAAATATTTTATTTAGTTTTAATATCATTTATCAATATTAAAATATTGTTGAATAGTTTTTTTATTATTCTATGAATATTTAGATTTTGATGAGGAGTTTCGGTTATTAAGTGTTTATCACTTCAGCAAAATTTCACTTAAAGTTTGTTTTTTCAGAGAAGCTTTTGCATACGCGCACGCGCGGGTCTTGGCGAGTTAAAAAACTTTATACACAAATCCTTTGGCAACACACAAACACAACTGCACGCAGTGCATAAACAATTGTACAAAATCCAGTTTGAGCCACTTGCACACACACACACACACTCTAGCACTAATCGAAAGACTCTGCGGCGGAGCCAATTCGTTTACTGTACCATGCCACACGAAGGCCAAACTCTGACTAAAACTTGTTCAAGAAATTCAATGCGGCTGCACCTAAAATTTCAGTCCACACACACACACACAGGCAGAGACAGAGACACACACAAGACACCGCAGCAGAAAAGGCAAAGCGAAAGAAGGTAGAGAGCCGCAGAGCAGCCAATACATGGATAGATAGAAAAGTACGATGAAGAGATGAAAATAAAATAGCGCGACGTGCCCGTTTTACAGATTTTCTTGTTGTTGCTGTTGTTGTTGTTCACTCTTTCAGTATTTTAGAGTTGTCTCTGGCGGCTTTTTGTTGCCAGCTCGTTCGTTGGCTTACTCAGTGCTAGACTTCTTAACGGCTTTCACACACACACACACACACAGACGCTTATACTAAAGCGTACACACACACACTGTACGTACACTTAACTACTTCTCGTAACAGCCTCAACGTCCACAACGCGCTGCAGTCGACAACATACTGAAAGCTTTGCTGGCTATCAGCAGCCGGCAAGCCGCAACGCCGCAACGCCGCTGACTTCTGTGGAAATGGCGGCATGTGAGCCCGCCAAAGTTGCGGCGAATTCAGCGATCGTTACCTGATCGTTTTACGAGCACGGTCACTGCGTGAGCTTAGGCAAGACATCGAGATTAGCTGCTAGTTCCTTGGAAAATCCTACTAATTACCTTGCAATGTGAACATGTGCCTTTTATGTTGGGTTTTCCTTCTCCGACTTTTATTTTCGGCGACTGTTTTCAAATATTTACCAGCTTGGGCCAGGATTTGAGGCCTGTGTGAGAATCCTGTACGTGCGAAATGGCAAACGGAAGCGGAATCTACTAATGCTGTGCTCTGTTGCCGTTGCTGTTGTTTCTCTTATTATGGCGACTTAACACAAGGAAAGACTTAGGCAGCGAACTAGCCCAAAGAGCTGTGCTATAAACCAAGCATTATACGACCGAAAGAGGTTGCTAAAAGGTTGCAACAGCAGAAGAGGATAAGGTTTATTAGATCATTTTTTTGGGCCATACACACACAGACAGACACACACACACACCCACATACACACTCAGGAAACTCATAAAATATAAAGTAGGCTCGGCTTTTTCCATGCCTTTGTATTGAATTACTTGTTAATGAATGTGAATCATCAACGGGACTTGATAATGATGCAATATACATAATGTGGATGTAATTCTTTTTTTAGGAAATTTAATTTCGAGCAGGAATCTAAATTCCTTGCTTGACATTCAATGTATTCATCATGCATTACAATTCATTACAGCTCAAATTTATGAGGTTGTTCAATATAGTTTGCTGCTTGAAAGTCAAAAGTCATACAAATCAGGCAATCCTAAATCCACTCCAAAGCAAAAATATCAACAAAAAAATTTCTTTTAAAGAAATATAAGCAGGAGGCAAGACCTATTCCTATATCATAAAAGTTCAATTTAAAACTTTAAATAATTTTCTTGTAAATATACATACGTATATAGAATAATATTATATCATTGTTAATATTATATAATATTATATAATTTATATAAAATAATATTAACAATAATAATACATTTATATTATTGTTAATATTATTCTAGATTTTTTATGTATTGTATTATACAGGGTGGGGCAAAAGTAATTAGCCTATTGGAAAACGCTGTAACTTTTGGCAAATGGTGCCAAATGTCAATTCAAATTTGAGATTTGTGAAGTAACCAAACGCAGAATACAAATCGACAAGCTATGAATCGGTTTACTCTGCAGCAACGCTTGAAATTGAATGAAGGAAGCATTTCCGGATCGCTTAATCTCTCGTCTTTTGGCTGGGCAGATCACAAGATTTAACTGTTCCAGACTTCTTTTTATGGGGTTTTGGAAGTCGCGGGCTTGCGTCAACAAGTCTTAGACTCTTAAAGCCCATAGAAAGAAGATTCGCCAGGAATGCGAGAACCTGTTACCCGAAGTTCTGATAAGAGTGAAGTAAAGTGCCATAAAACGGGCGTGTGGTCATCAGCTCTGGTAGCGGCCACTTGACCGATATGATTTTCTCGACTGGATGGAACAAATTCTAATGGATTAAAGAAACCAATTTCACAAGCAGGACAAAACTTTGTCATTAAAATAAAAAATTACAGCAAAAGAACATCGGATGATTACTTTTGCCCCACACTGTAGTTTAAGTTAAGTTAAGTATAATTTAAGAAAACAAAAAGCAGGTATTATATAATTAATGTTTATTATATAATCAATTTCAGTTTATTATGAATGGATGATCTGAGCGGAATTGAAGGCGCTGTGTGGTGGTAGGTTGGGATTGGCTAAATAGATGAGAATAGCTTCTAACAGGATTTCATAAAAAAGATTACAATTTTGGGCATCAATACAGAGAGTTTATTTAATATAAATGGCATTTAGAAGGCACTTTTCCAAAGCTCAAAATTACTCAGCCTCAATGATATCCCTGAACTTTCTTAAGCATTAGATATTGGGTATTTATTTCAGGCAGCTTTCTACAGGGACTATATAGATTCAATTACATTGAAAAATACAGAAGTACATACTTGTATCAGTCTATATAGGTATATATATACAAACTAGCTAATTAAAGTTATCATTTTAAAGCATTAATAAATTTATTTGTTTGCTGACAAAACATATATCGGAGTGAACTATGCAATAAAGCGTTTCTAGTAATTACATATACATATATCTGAAATTCACCTCGTACAAGTTATCTAAAACATCTAACTAAATCATACACTTCAAAGAAAACAAAAGTAATTACAGGTTACTCGAAATACATGATATACGTTTAGGTCTGATGTCGTGTCAGATAAGACAGCAATGTATGATAATTTGGTAACATAGATATCGTACTACCTCTATGTGGTTGCCCAGAAGGCCAAGTGGCAAACCCTTTAACGCTTCGCTAAGCAAACACGCAAGCAATGGGCAGTTGGGTCAAATGAGCACTTCTTGAATGCAAGTGTCACAAATACAGCCAAAATGCATTAAGCCAAGAGAAAGAGAGAGGGAGAGAGAGTGAGGGAGAGAATGTGCTGCTTAGACAAACCTCAAGCGACACTTTGACAATTGACAATTGGCTCGTCGCGACGGCAAATATTGCAGACCAGAACGGAAGTGCCATATAAAGCTGGTTTCATGGCACAAGCCGTTAAGGCAAAGTCAAACAGACGTATGTATGTATGCTTGGGCTTTAAAACAACAACAAATATTTGTGTAGAGAAAGCTTTGACATATATGTTAAAAATTGGAGCAAGTATAAAAGAACTGCTTGAAAAATTAAAAAAAAAAAATTAAATTTATGTTTAAGAAAATGCATTTGATCAAGAACATGAAATGCAGTTAGCTATTTCAAATTATCACAATCATGTATAGACGCAATGCAAGAAAACAGAAGGACACATATGGACGGAAAGAAATCATAATGAAGGGACCCAAACGCACTAAGTATTATCTTTTAGCGCTTGGACTTACCATCTTACCGGGATTATTTATTGGCGGATTCATAGCAAAGACTATAGCATATTTCCTAGAAATCCATAATTTATATTCGCCTGATGATCTGAACGATTATGACGACGACTGAAAGTTGAACACATCCATCTGGCCAAACTGGGAGTATCCTTCACAGGACATTTGTGTATATTCATAGTAAAATTTTGATGTAGGCAAAAGCAGTATTTGCAGATAATCTTAATAGAAGATGCCTTGGTAGACTCTATGCGTACTCAAAACAGCTTCAGTGTTCTGCTTTCATATGAGTCTGCTATTTCCATGTATTTTGTCCAACAATTTGTATATTAGAAATAGACGTGGCTCCGACGATTAAGCGCTGGAAATGTTGATGGACAATCGCGATTATCCGCCACTTGAGCAAATGCGAAATTTTTGGCAGTGTTAGATGAGAGCTGGAAATTCTGCCAGCCATTTCAATGATTTACTATTCCACATGTATCTTAAAAATAAATAAAACAAAATCTTAATATAATCATTTTTTAATTTAATGTATTGCAGTTTCTTTTCCTATTAGTCTTAAATTGTTCTATTCCATGGAGCAACATTTTCAAGAGCTTTAAATGAAAGTCGTCAGCTCAAAGCTTGATCGTCCAAAATTTCATAATTAGGGAGTAAAATGCAGGAATTTATTCTATAGAAACTGAGTTGGAAAAAAAGAGAATGTATATAAAATCCTTTCAGAATCACATCTAGTGTGACCCACTAGAATTACACTAGATGTGATTCTGAAAGGATTTTCCATACATTCTCTATACATTCCAGCTCAGTTTCTATAGAATAAAATAGTTGTTGAACAGTATTATGATAGTGTTAATTATTATTATTAAAATATAATTATAAAAAAATATAATTATAAAAATAGATATCTGTTACTTAAAAAGGAAATAAAATACTCTTATAATTTACAGATTTAAAACAGTAATGCAGTCGGGTTAGACCGACTGCATAACACTCGTTCACACTCCAAAAAGAGAAGAAAAAATATTATCTTGAATATAATTGACATGGATATACTATATATCGGCGATTGCCAACATGAATATATATTCGATATTTCAGTTCAATTGCAAGCTTTAATAGCGCCTTAAATATGAGCTTTTATGTTTTAAGTGATATCTATTTAAGGCGCTATTTTGTCACGCCACTAGTGGGCGTTCCGGGAGCATCTTAACACTGTGTCTGTTGACGGTACGAACGACTCTATGTCAAATTTCAAAAGTTTCAATAGCGGTCAAATGTTTTGTGATCATATGAGCAGATGGACAGCACGATGGACATTGCACAAAATTAATATACTCTTCTTACTTCTTAAACGAGTATACAAACATATTTTCTATAATAATAAATATATTTTCTTTTATAATTAATTGTTGAATTACAATTTTTTTAAATACGAAAGAAAATTTCAAAGATATTTTCATTTTAAGTGCTCTTATGCATTTGAATACTAAACTAAATCAATTTTGTTTTCTGGTGAATATTAAAAAATATGAAAGTTCAATAGTTTTAAAAAGAAATGTAATCATCTTATTCTCAGTTTTTTTTGTTGAAAGCGTAGGCTTTTGATGCAATTTTAACTACGTAATAAATTTTTATAAAATATTTTAATTATTTTTTAAAATTTAATCAAAATTTTTTCAAATACAAATTCAATTTGAAGTAAAAACTTTTCGATATTGCTGAAGTAAAAACTTTTGATATTTAATTCAACGGCTTTTTAAAGCAAGTGTTGCCCCAAGACAAATGTTGTTCAACAATAATAATCGTTAAAGAGCTTTGCAGTGTTGCAGGTCGTCGCATAAGCATCTGAGTAAAGAGCGCGCAGCTTTTTTGCATTTCAAACCAAAAGCTTTCAAACGATTTAGATTCGTTAAGCTTTTCTCACTCATTTCATGGCATTTGCTTGGTTATCTATACCAATTAGGGCTAGTCAAATTAATTAATAGACTTTTATAATGCTGCTGCCGCCGCTCTTGCTCCAAATGCATAATTTAAATTTTGTGCAAATATATTTGAATTAATTAAAGAAAATCAAACAAAATTATATTTTGCTAATCAAAATATAAATAATTTCAGACAGCTAATAACATTAAAAAAAATAACCTGTTATACTACCTGTCACATTGTAATAATATCGTTTAAGCCTACCCCAAAATTAGAGGTTTGTCAGTGTTTTACCCGATGGCTATAATTGATTAATTAGTCGAGCCAAAAATAGCTGCCAGCCAATGTGGAGACGTGAGTTTGCCAATTTCGAGGTTTTTGCTGTTTACTTTTACTATGTGACGTTTTGAAGACAGACATGATTAAGGAGAGTATGCATGCTCTAGTGGGGTATCCATGACTAGAAAATACCTGCACTACCGTTCTTAACTATTGCTTAAATTAAATTAAATTAAATTAAATTACTTTCGTTTGCACATATTAATTTATTAAGTACTCTATTTATTTATATATTTTTAATATATTTTATTTTGTATTATATTTATTTATTTTTTTTTAATATAAAATTATTTTCTATTATTTCTTTATTTATATTTAGAAGAATTTACATACTACTCTAAATCTTATAGTTTTTAAGCTGTAGTTAAAATAGCATGTAAAAATATGAAATTTTGTTCATATTAGGCAAATATGTTATAAATATCTGAAGAATATATAAACTTGTACTGCGTTCAATGTACAAGAATATATATCCCAAGCTTCAAGTCAAGATTTCGCAATTGATACGCTCAGATAACTAGATGTCCTCTAATACTTATACTAATCAAAAATATATCATCTTTATAATGCCACTCCAAAATACCCAGTTCACAAAACATAATACTCTCATTTGAACCCCTTTTTAATTGGGTTAAGGGTATCAAAAGACGTTTTTTAACGCCGGCCCCTCCCATGCATGTCGAGCTTAGCCGCTGGCCAGGTCAATAGATTTGGGCTTGAAAGTAGGCTAAGCAAATGTGTGTGCGTGTGAGTGTGAGTGTGAGTGCTTATCGGTTGATTTGATTTTGTTTTAAGTGAAACATGCCATCCAAATTGCATGTATTAAACATTAACCAATATGCATTGATTGGCGTTACCATAAATACAAGCGAAATTAATCAGGTTTGGTCGGCTGTCTGAAGGTCGCCGCGACGACAATACAAAACTCGCCCAAAGAAAAGAAGAGAAGATGAAAAGGTGTCGCCGAGCGCGGAGAAGAAACGCCAACTAATGCAACGATTGGGTAAAAGTGAATATTCGCAAAGGCTTACAAATGAGACTTGTAAATAAATTTAAAAAAATAAATAAAAATGAAAAAAAAAACAATTAAAAAACCAAAAAAAAAAAAGAGAAGCCCTGGCAACAAGTCGAGATGTCTTCATAGCCAACTCAGTAGCAGTGGACAAAGCTATAAACATTATTAATTTAATAACTATATATGCTAGATTGTGCTTAAAGAGTTGGGTTATCCTTGAGTCCGGTATGCAGCACATCCATTAGCACCGTGGCAAATTTAACAAATTAGTGTCCAATAAACATTTGGTCATGCATAATGCATATAACACATAAATAGTATATACATACATACATATATATGTATACATATATATCATATATGGGCTAACAAACTTTGACATTTGCCCTTACACTTGGCCCTTATAATTAATGTGTGCGAGTGGGTCTATGCAAATGCGTTGGCGTGCCAGCCAGCGATAGCTGGTGCGCCCTATTGACATTGCAAAACCTTCAGACTGGCCACGCATGCGCCAGCCGCACTGACCCCAAGCACCTGATGCAGATAACAGCGTCAGAGAGCCAACGCAACACAATGATATATAGAGAGAGGGAGAGAGTCAGTGCGAGGGTGAGGGCGAGGGCCAGCTAGTGAGAGATTTTAATCAACGCACACGCACGGTCTCGCTCTCGCACTTGAGCAACATCTCCGTCACTCGCCACACAATCTTTAACCGTATTAAAAATCTTTTTCGAGTATATCTCGAGTGTGTGTGGCAAAATTGGTTGGGTATATAAATGCTGGCGCATCTGCTGCTGACCATCATTCAGCGTCCGTCTTTTGGTCACCAAAACAGCGTCGACTCAACAAAAACTTTACAAAGCTCAGCAACAACAACAAACAACAACAATGGTAAGCACATCAAGTACCCGAGCAACAAGAGGCGGTCAGTCGCATAAGCACATCCATCAACTTGGCCAGCTGACCTTAAATCCATTTGCCTTTAACATTGGCCTGCCAATTAACTAGGCACACACTAATCGCACGCGGATCACCAGCCCATGGACTTATTTTATAATCGGGCTTTTATTACTTTGATTTGCAGAAATTCTTCGTCTTGGCTGTGTTCGCCATCGCCGCTGTTGCGGCTGATGTTTCCCACCTGAACCTGGGCGGTGGCAACGGCTACTCGTATGAGAAGCCATCGCACTCGTTCGACATTGACATTCGTTCTTCAGCGCCGGGTTCATCCTATTCCGCACCTGCTCCGGGTCCAGTTTACTCTGCGCCAGGTCCTTCGTACTCTGCTCCTGCACCAGCACCAGTTTACTCAGCTCCTGCACCTGCGCCAGCACCTGAGTATCTGCCACCTGTGCAAGACATTCCCGCTCCAGCTCCTGCGCCAATCTATTCGGCTCCAGCACCAGCTCCAGTCTACTCGGCACCCGCTCCAGCTCCCGAGTACAACGTGCCCGCTCCCGAGTACAACGCTCCAGCTCCCTCTCTGCCTGCCCCTGAGTACCTGCCCCCTGGTCCATCGTACTCTGCCCCTGCACCGGCTCCAGTCTACTCCGCTCCTGGTCCATCCTACTCTGCCCCTGCACCAGCTCCAGTATTCTCTAATCCTGCACCCGAGTACAATGCACCAGCTCCAATTCAGCCTGCTCCCGAGTATCTGCCTCCTGTGCAGGACATTCCCGCTCCAGCACCAGCTCCAGTCTACTCGGCTCCAGCACCAGCTCCAGTCTACTCGGCTCCAGCACCAGCTCCAGTCTACTCGGCACCAGCACCAGCTCCAATCTACTCTGCACCCGCACCCGAGTACAACGCTCCAGCTCCCTCTCTGCCAGCGCCTGAGTACCTGCCCCCTGTACAGGACATTCCCGCCCCAGCTCCCGGTCCCATCTACTCCGCCCCAGCACCCGCTCCCGGTCCAATCTACTCCGCCCCAGCACCAGCTCCCGGTCCAAGCTACTCCGGCCCAGCTGCTGGTCCCTCCTTTTCTTCACAATCATCCGGTTCCAGTTTCTCCGGCCAAGCCGGCGATTCCAATGGATACGAGTACAACGTGCCAGCCAAGCGCTTCCGTTTCTAAGTGCCCATCCCCATCATCATCTTGGGAGCGCCGCTTGTTAAATTAACAAGTGGCCTCCGGCACCTGTTGTTGATCATTTGTTGTTATTATGCAAAGTTTCTGTTGAGATTTGTAGCTAATAAATATATATATACAATATATATATAGTATGTATATATAAATAAAATAAAATTAAATTACCAAATACACCAATCTCTTAATTCCTCGAACTTCAGCATTGCGTGACTTCCAGCTGCATACAAATCGAGTGCCTACAAGATTATGCAAAAACTGTTGGCCAAAAATGAGCACAGTCGAAAGAAATATGAAATAAAAATGAAACTCGTTCACAACGAAGCACAAAAATTAATGTCAACGTCCAAATGAGAAAGGGAAGCTATTAAAACCAATCATTTTAAAGAGGTTCCGCATGTCTCTTAACTTGACGCCTCACTGTCAACCACAAACTTAATTACAGCTTGGAATATATATTAAAATATTAATCATTATTATATAGATATTTTACAATTATTTAGTTTAAGCCAAGTAATCATAAAAATTTGATATCAAATCAAAATTCAGTTTGCAAGTCATTTAAATTAACTACGTCATAATCAGTTCAATCAAATTTGGAGTTGTTGGTCATTTTGCTTTAAAGCATTTCGAGTTGTCCGACTAACAAATATCCTATTATTAGCTACACGCTGTTGCAACAAGAAATATATATTGTAGTTCAAATTAATTAAATTATTTTTGGGAATTATTTTTTTCGAATTTGTTAAAAAATATTGATAAACATATATTTTTCATAACATCTTAAATTGCCTGAATCCTACTAGTGGATACCCTGTACTTAGTTACAAGCTGATGGTATCTGAATTTTATAATTTAATTATAAATTCATAATTATTAAATTTTTATGAATGAATATACATGAATTTCATAATTGAATTATAATTATTATATATTATTAACTTATATATTATTAACTTAACTTTAAAAAAAACTGAACCATTTAAATTAAATTAAATTATTAAAATTTTTGATCTTCAATTTACAATATAAACAAATTAAATCATTTAAATTAAATTAAATTATTTAAATTTTTAATCTTCAATTTACAATATAAAAAAATAAGTCATTGAAATTAAATCAAATAAATTAAATTTTTGATCTTCAATTTTCAGTATAATTTAAATGTTTTAAACGAATGTAGATTTTCGCAAATACTCATAGCTATAGTCTATATATACACACTCATATAGTCATCTTAAGACTGAAGTTTTCGAGCAATACCTTTATTACCTTCATTAAACCACGTCGAGTCGAAAAGTTAAGCTTGTAATTCGATTAATTTATTTCTAAGTCTTCTCAAGCTCAAAAACTTTAGAGACTTAAGTACTTCCGATTTACCACTTCTCTTTTGACGTATTCATTTCTTCTTATATTCATTAGCTTATGAATGTGTATATTTCAAAGCAAAATTGGCTTGTTAGCTTGAGTTAATTTAATCATAAGCTCAAGTTTTACGACAAGCCTTGATGTGTTTTAAATTCTCATAAATTTATCGAATCATTTTAATATTTTACATTATGCATGTCGATAAATGTTAGATTTGTATCTTTAGTTATTGAATGATTAAAACATTTGCTGTTTCAGCAAAGTTGTTGAAAAACTAGGCTTAGCAGACTCGGTTGACAGTTTCATTTTTATAAAAATTATAAAACCTAGATATAAACATATAAAATATAAAGTATATACCTATATACCAAAAACATATATAATATAGAGCAGATAGTAATTTTAATTTTCACAGGACAGATGCATATGGCTATAATGATTTTGCTGTTAATATAAATTCATTAAACCGTTGCTTTTAAGTTTTACCAAATTTTAATTAAAGCTTTTAACTTGCTTTTGTATGCAATTGGCTAACAAAAGATCACAAAGGCTTAGCTTACCTGCATGCATATATTTAATAAAATTTGAAAGCAGATGTTAAGCAAATATTATAAACCCAATTTCCATTGTCTAAATGTTGTTCATAGAGTCGATGAATGCACAACTATATAAATTTATAGACATATAAATATATTAGATGTATATGTATTAGATAATATCGAATGTGTTTGGCCAATTTGAAAAGGTGCTGCCAAAAAACAATTAAGACTTGTCGAATTTTTTATTATTTTGATCAGAAAGCAGTTCCGTGACTCATAGCATCATTATTCAGTTAATGAAATAAAAACTAACAATATCTGAAATTTGCATTTAAGTAAGCGAAAATAAACATTCAGTGGTTATTTTTATTCAACTAATTTTAGTTTTATTTGATAATTTGCTTCTCTTTAATTTCATCTGTAGTATACGTCACTTTATTCATAGCTGTTAAGTAAATTAACATTGTATAATATGCGCTGTTAATTATTTGTAGTTTAGTTTAATTTAGTTTACTATATATGTATATACGTATATATCATATAGGGTAGAGTGTAGGTATATAAATTATTATCATAATTATGCAATGCTTCTATAATGGATATAGCTCGATAATGAATCGGCCATATAGGTAGCTAAACATTAACAAATCGAACATGCATATATCGTACTATACAATTAAACTAAAATACTTAAGTTGCTGCTGGTTTTGAAGCGACTCTAGGAGCACATAGAGCATATGGTCAAGAAAATAGGAGCCTAACTTAAAATAAATATATATTTAATTTATAAACAAACGAGTTGACGAATTTCCCATAGTTTAAATTTTTACTCTACTTTATATGCACTTTCAATTGCGGTTATGGGTGTGGGTGTGAATGTGGGTGTGTGTGTGTGTGTTTGTGTGAGGATTGAAATTTTCAATAAATAGCCTAAAACAGGGACTAGCCACATCCCCTCTTATTGTAGGACATTCACATACGCCACACATAAACATCTCTATATTATAGATCAACTACATTATATACAAGCTTGGGCTGCCGCCGGCGTTTGTTATGTATCATAATCGTCCTGCTGGGAGCTGAAGTAGCTCACCAGGCCACTGAACTCCCCAACACCTCCACCAGCACTGTTCGCAGCAACAACGGCGCTGCTGCTGCCATGCGCCGAGCTGGAATCCTCCTCGGCAATGGGTGCTGGCGAATCGGCTGAGGCATCGCCAACCACAGCCAGCGGAGATTTGATATTGGAGTAGGCCTCCAGTGTGATGAGTTTCTTGCTGGTTATAACCGATGACTTGTGCACCTCCGGTGTGACAGCAGCTGGTGGAGCAGGCGGTGGTATTGACACAGCCGGTGGAGCGACAGGTACAGCTGGAACTGAAGCTGGCGCTGGTGCTGGTGCTGGTGCTGGTGGTGGTGCTGATGGTGGTGCTGATGTTGGAGCTGGTGCTGGTGATTTGCCTCGCGTCAGTGCGGAAACTGAATGATTTGTGGGCGTGACAGGAGGCGGTGGCGGCGCACTGACAATCACTGAACTTGGCGCAGACGCGTGCGCAGGTGGCGTACTAAGCGGTGGTGGATAATAGCCATAGGGTGGATAGCCACCTAAAATACGATTGAGTTGAGAAAAATGAGTTAAGCTAAAACTTGATTTCAGATTTCTGTGCTACTTACGCGCACCGGCTGCATAGTCCACGGGGCCAGGTCGCATATTGGCGCTGCCAGGCGGTCCCACTCGCGGTGGATAGTTGGGATTGCCATAAATGGGTGGTGCTCTTCAAAACAAAATACATTTAAATTAAACACCAGCAATCAATACTCAGTCACCAGACTTAACTCACCTATAAGGATTCAGATGCGGCGAGGCATGCCGAGCCGGTGGCGGGCCGGCGCCATAGACGCTAGCCAATGAGCCAGGCGGTGGCGGACCGCCGTGGTGTTCCGGGCCATGCAGATAGGGTGGTGGACGTGCATTGGGTGCACTGCCAGGCGTTGCAGATGCTGTTGACGTGGGTGGTGCGCCACGCAATGGCGGCGGTGCACCGTACGTGGGACGCAGCGCAGAGCTAGGCGGCAATGGCTGCGAATAAAACCGAGCCAATTCCGCGCTGCTCGGATACATGCCAGCTCCGGGTGCTGGTGGTGGCACGCGTGCATGGGCCGGCGGCAACAACGAAGCCATGGGCATGCGAGTGATAACGGAAGCCTGTGAGACGGTAACTGGGGCATCTTCGTGCGGCTTGAAGAGCTGTGGAGGCGTTGGCGGTGGCTGCGCCTTGCCAGAAGGCGCTGGTTTCTCACTGCCCACCGACGAGGTGGCTGCTGTCACAGCTGCGGCGGTTTGTTGCTTCTGCAGCTGATCACGCAGTGGCGTAACCTTTTTTCGACGACCACGTGGCTTGGCCTCGGGTGCCGGCACTGGCGCTGGGCCACGCACCGTAGCAGCTGCAGCGGCTGCCTGCATGAGATGTGCCGCAGCAACCGGCATTGACATGCCCAGTGGCAACCGTTGCATGGCCGGCAGCTGCTGTTGCTGGGCAGGCGCATAGTTCGCACGACTTAGCGGCTGACCCAGAGGCGCGGAGAGCGCGCTCTGCAGCAGCTGCATAGCCTGTGGTGGCGGCGGTGCCAAGTGGCGCTGCAGCATTGGATGCATGCCAGGCGGATGATGCTGTTGCTGTCCACCCGGTGGTGGAGGTAGCAGTGAAGCTGGTAGCCCACCTGCTGGTCCATGGGGAGGAAACTGATGACGCAGCAGCGGCGGATGCATTGTGGGCATGGGCAAGCGTTTGCGCATCGGCTCCTGCAGTCCAGAGGCGCTTGGCAGCTGCTCCGGTGTGATGGGCTGTTGTTTGGCCACCTTGGCTTTAGCTGGCGTGGTGCGCAACACCTCATCCGGTGCGGGCAGCTCACGCACAGCGGCATCTGAGTTGAACTGCTCCACCACCATGCGTGCAATCGCATCCTCCATGTCCTCGGGCAAGTCGGGTAGTTCAGAATCATCCAGCTCCGAGTCCACATCATCAAGATCATCAATGGCCTCGCCTTTGCGATGCAAATAATCAATGTCCAACACCTTGGCCTGACGTATCACAGACAACGGCACCGTTGATAGCGAGTCACCTGCGCCAGACGCTGCAACACCGCCTTTGGTGGGCGTGCGCTTGTCCTGCATGGACGCCGCTGCAGTTGATCCCTTGATGGGTATGAGTCGCGGTGTTGCCGCCAGCTTAGCGCCCTCCGCATTCTTCTCGGCCAGCATGCGCTTGATCTCCTCCTGTTTCTGTATGAACTTCTGGCGTTCCTCGGGCGGTGTATCGGGACGCTTTACTCCTGGCTTGATGCCACCATCGGAACTGTCGTCGTCAAAGTCCTCGATATAGGCATAGCGACGGCCACGTGTACGCGTTCGCTCATCGGAGCCTCCACCGCCACCGCCTTCGTCCGAGGAAGCGGCCTTCTTCTTTTTCTTAGTGCTCTTGCCTTTGCCTTTACCCTTGCCCGACCCAGACGACTGTGCCTGCGCCGACGAGCCCGCCGTTGACGTGGTCTTCTTTAAGGGCTGCGAGCGCGGCTGCTTGCCTGAACCTTTGCCCGACATCGGCGCACCATTGGCGCCAATCTGTACCTCATCGTCATCATCCTCCTCCTCTTCCTCCTCACTCTCACTGATGTCATCATCCGAATATTCAAGCTGTTTGGTCTTCTTAGGTGCAGGCTTCTTCAGCTTGGGCGATTTGCGTGCAATGCCCATCGTAGCTTTCTTGGCAGCTGCCTTCTTGCGCTTCGATGGATGCCAGGCACCATCCTCGCTCTCGCTAGTCGTGTCATCGCACAGATCTGCGCTATCCATGTTCTCAGACAGCTCCGAGCCGTTTTCATCATCATCCGTTTCGGTTTCCGTATAATCCGAATCCTCCTTCTTCTTCTTTTTATGAGATTTTTTGGACTTGGCGCGTTTTTGCTGCTCCTCTTCGTCGCTCTCATCGCTCTCCTCTACCACGAATTTGCGCACCTTGCGACGCTCACGTGCCGCTCGTCGTGCGGCCTTGCGCTGCTTTTTACCACGCCCAGGCCGACGATAAACCTCCAGACTGGAGTCTGAATCGTCCGAGGCCGACTGCGAGCTATCCTCATCGGAGAAACTGGATGTCTTGAAGTCCTCATCGCTGCCATGATCTTCCTCAGAGCTCACATCCAGCGTCGTCAATTTGCGTGCCTTCTTTTTAGCCGGCTGCGAAGGTTTGGTCTTCACAGCTTTCAGCGGCTGCTCATCATCATCGTCGTTGGTGTCGTCATCGTTGCTTGATTTATCATGAGTGTCGGACGTGTGCTTCGTTGCCTTCACTTTCTCCTCCTCCTCCTCCTCCTCGGGTTGCTCGCCCTCCTCTTCGCGTCGCGTTTTCTCCTTGTCCGCCTCGATAATAGTGCTAATGTCCTTGCCTCTGCCCAGATTGCCAGCTCCAGCCACCTCGTCCATCTCCTTCTTCAGCGCCGAATTGATCAGATCATCGTATTCATTGAGGCGATAGCTGACATTGATCTGTCGTCGCTTGCGTAGCTTGTAAATGGGCTCGTCATCCGAATCAGAAAAGCTGCTGCTGCTGCTGCTTCCGCTGCTGCTAGAGTTGCCCGTCCGTGCCCCAGCACCTGCTCCAGATTGCTTGCCACACTTCGTTGCGCTGCTGGCGCTGTCCGAACCATCGTCCTTACCTCCGCGACGGCGTCGCGTGCCTCGCTTAGCTGCCCGACGATTGCTGCGTCCATCACCGCGTCGTCTTTTCGCTTTATCCGCCTTGGCGCGTTTATTGGCCTTGCTGGATGCATCGCCATCATCATCGTCGTCATCGTCATCATCGTCATCGTCCTCATCATCCTCGTCATCGTCCTTGTCATCATTCTTTTTGCGTGCATTCGAGTTGGAGCGCTCCTCCAACTCACTGGCGGTGCGAGCAGCTGCCGCGGCTACCGCTTGGCGCTTTTAAAATTCAAATTTATAAATATTATAAAAAAGCACAGCAAAAGTCAAGTGAGAAGCTAATTTGGGTTTGGGTCGAGGTAGGATTATACACTTTTTAGACATCAAATCTGTATGGTTATATATCTTAAATATATTAAACCAACAGATTAAAATATAGGAATAAAGCAGATGATACTACAAACATATAAGATATGCTAAATGTTAATTTGAGTAACCTTTGTTAGGGTGCATAAAAAGCAGGTAATATTTGAATAAATTAATATCGCAAAAAAAGATTAAAAATTGTAGTAAAATCAAGTATGAAAACTCTAGTCAAGGTGCCCGACTTGGAGATACCCTGAATCCCGAATGAACTGCGTTTTTAAATATGAGCAGTTAAGTATTTATTAAAGGAGAAAAAAGTGTTAGATTATAAAAATTGTCGTCAAAAAAAAACATGTTTCCACGAGATTCGAACTAACACCTTCACAATCAAAAAGAATAATTGTCAAAAAAATAAATAAAAAGAAAAATTACTCAAACACCGCCGAATGCCGAACCTGCAACTGTAAGTTGATGTACTTCGCTTCTACCAACACCGCGACTTCACTGCTAGAGCGCTATCTAGCGAATCTAAACTAAAGTAGCAGCTTGGCACTGCTCGTCACGTGGTTTTGCCAATTGGCCAAACGTGTTGTTTAATAACTTCAGTGTTACTTAATGGATTTAAATAAAATTTTCAGCATATGATCTAAATATGCTATTGAATATTTATCATTTTAGAAAACATGCAAACTTATTCACATATTGGACATATTTGCAACTACCTTCAATTTAAAGAATTTGGTAAAATGTAGAGTTAATATCCAAAATATAACAAAAATCAAAATTGTATAAATTAAATGCAAAATTTGAAGACTCTAGCTCTAAAGACGTACAAGATATAATTATAATTGTAATGTTACTGAATTTCGATAAGGTTTTTAATCGATAATATTAAAATGAGATTATCGATTTTTTGAAACAAACTTAATCTTCGCATGCTATACAGGGATCTACCAAAAACATCTCACAAGTCTCTAGCTCTTATAGGTTCTATAGGTGTCGATCTGACACGTTCATAAATACGGACAGACGGACGAACAGGGCTATATCGACTTAACTCGTCGCACTGCTCGAGAATTTATATACTTTATGGAGTCTGCCACGCCTTCTTCTGCCTGTTCCATACATTTCAACAAAACCATTTACCATTTTCAATGGGTTCAGGGTATACAAAGTACAGTCGAACGACTATTAGTTTTAAATTATATTCAGTCAAAGATCTACAAGCTTTCAGAGAAGATAAATATTCCAGATATATATCTATTAATATTAACTACTAGCTGCCTAGCAAAGAAAACAATGTAAGAGCTGTAACTTACCTCTGCCTCCTCGGCTATAAGTTTCTCCTGATGCTTGCGAGCAACCAGATCATCGAATTGCAGTAGTTGCTGCTCCAAGGCAGCGATAAGCTGCTCCTGTTGGCAGGGCGGACAGTGCCAGTCGCCCTCGGGTATGTAGAAGAGCACGGGACTGAGACAGGAACAGTGATAGCCTTTGTTGCAGTCGGGCGTATCGCAGAGAAGTATCCATTCGGGATGATCCGATTTGCCACACTTCTGGCATGCTTCGTCCGCTTCTGCAGCAGCTGCATATTCCTCACTATCATCGGCATTCTCCTTGCGTAGTGTGCGTGCGCGTTTCATTGGCACCACCTGGGAATCGTCCTCGACCTCCGATTCGGGTGAGAATTCATGATCGGATTTAAAAAGTGGCGAACCGGGATCGGTGTCGTAGTGTGGTGGCTCTTCCTCCTCCTCCTCGCTGTCGGCCTGCTCCTCGGAGTCCGATGACCAGCCGCCATTCTTTCCAGGACACTTTTTCTTGATCTTCTTCTTGGTCTCTTCAGCTTCGCTTGCCGACTCAAACGACTCGGACTCCGCGGACGGCTCCAGTACTGTGGGATCAGCTTCCTTTTCGGCCTTCTTTTTGTTCTTTAGCTGCTGTTTCATTGTCCTCAACGCCACTTCTTCCAATTTACGACGCTCTGCCTCTTCTTTGATTTTCTGCTGCGCTATGCGGCGCGATTGACGCACTGGCGTCTCCGAGTCGTTGGTGTCAATAATGTTGGTGGTATCCACCTCACGTTTCTTGCGTGGACCACGCCCACGTCCAACTCCAGGCGTTCTAACCGGCTTGGGCAGCTCCTCCTTGATCTCTGAAGTCTTTGGTTTTTCCGTTGGCTCTGTAGATTCCTCCTCGGATTTAGGTTCCTCCTCGGAGTTGTGTTCCTGCTCGCTTTTGGACTTTCCCTTCGCCGCTGGTTCAGGTTTGGGTTCCTCTTTGACTGGCGACTTGGTTTTAGCTGCTGATTTCACGGGCTTCATTGCTGGCTTCTCCTCTAGTTCCTCATCTTCGATCTTCAGTGGATCCTCTTTGATATGCTGCTTATGCTCTGTACTCGACTTCTCTTTAGGTACACCTCGAGTGCGCTTGGGCTGCGGCAGCTCGGAGTAGACTACTGCAGTGCCCCCACGACGTCCAGAGCGTCGCCCTTGTGCTTCAGCAGGTGGTGGCGGCGGTGAATCCTCCTTGGGAGTTGGAGGCGTTGCCTGCTTGAGCACCTGAGGCTCCTTTTTAATCGCTTGCGGCGGTGGCGTGGCTTGCTTAGACGGCGGAGTTGTTGCCCTCTTGACTGGAGGAGATGTTGCTCTCTTAACAGGAGGAGGCGTGATTTCTTTAACAGCTGCTGTGCCTTGCTTAACCTGTGGAGGTGTGACCTGCTTAACCGGCGGAGAAGTTTGCTTAGTCGCAGGAGGCGAAGCTTGCTTAACCGCAGGAGGCGAAGCTTGCTTAGCCGCAGGAGGTGAAGCTTGCTTAGCCGCAGGAGGTGAAGCTTGCTTAGCTGCGGGAGGTGAAGCTTGCTTAGCTGCAGGAGGTGAAGCTTGCTTAGCTGCAGGAGGTGAAGCTTGCTTAACCACAGGAGGCTTAACCGGCTGTTGTGGCGATTGCTGAACTGGAAGTGTTTCCCGTTTAAATGTCGCTTCCTGCTTGACTTGATGGGCTTCTTGAACGGCTGTCGAGGGTGCCTCAGCCAGGAATTGCTGATCATTGTTGCGCATGTGTTTCTCGCTTATTGCAGGTAACTCTTCGCTGGCACTCGCCTCCTTGGACTCCTTTGACTCCTCGCTGCTGCGCCGTTTGCGTTGTAATGTGGATTCAAAGCCTTGGCTAGATGGAACTGGAACTGGAACCGAAGCTGGAACTGGAGCTACAACTGTTTCGCTATTGGTGCGCTTTCTGGGTGTTGCCTCCTCGTCGCTCTCCTCCTGGCGTATTTGTGTCAGCAGATTCTTTTTCAGTGGCTTCGTAATGGGCGACTTTTTGGGCGGTGTAAAGGGTACTGGGTCTATTCGTTGCGCTACAGGCGGCGTGATCTCTCCAACAGGTTGCGCAGGCGCAAGAACGGGCGGCGGCGGCTGCGGCTGGCCTGTCGGCTGCTCGGGCAATTGAGGTCGCTGCTGTGGCTGCTCATCTTTTGGTTTCTCTGGCGTCTTCTTTAATTTCTTCTCAATGATTTCGGCCAGCGTGGGCTTTTGCTTCACTGGTGGACTGGGCTTCTCTAGATGGCGCTTGGGCGCTATGATCTTGCGACGACTGCGCGCATCTTCCTCGCCGCTCGACGAGGTCGTCTCCTCAATTTGTGTTTTCTGCGCCTCCACCTTGCGCCGCACCTCGACGTTGGTGATCTTGGGACGCATTTTAATACGCTTGCCACCTATATCCAAATCATTATCGTCCTGCAGCTGTTGCTCATCCTCCAGCTGCAGCTCGCCATGGGTATCAACTTCGCTTTCGGATGTCGAGTGGCGTGCAGCGGGTGCTGCAAAGTCGGCCAAGCGACGTTTCCGATTGGGCAGCAACATTGCTTTTCTGCTCTGACTCTCGGCTGAGTTGTCTAATTTACTTTCCTGCGGCTCCTTCGGTTCAGAGTACTTCTCTTCGATTTTGTTTGCCTTGGGCGTTATGATTTGATTATCTTTTGGGATGACGACCTTCGAGGTGCTAGGCAATTCGTTTTGTACTATTTCTGTTAACTTGGTTTTCTTGTTGTTGATTTCTACAGCAGCAGTAGCCGCAACTGCGTTTGTTTTCTCAATATTTGTAGCTGCTTCGACTCCGTTTCCAGATGCTTTAACAGAATCGCTGATAATTGCAACTGGCGAAGTTTTCTGTAATTTAGTTTCTTCAATTGAAATCGTTTCCTTAACTGTTTTAGCTTTAGCTGTTGTGATGTCTGCTGTTTCTTTAATGCTTTCTTCCTTAGGATTTGCCTTGCCCACATGGTTCAAATTTAATTTTTTATTTTCTTCACTTTCTTCGATCTGTTTTCTTGTTTCCAATTCATCTTTCGTGTCTGTAGTTGCAGTTTCAATTACTTTCTTCACTATTTCCATAGATTCATTTGTCGTTTCTATGACCCGCACCTTGTACACTTGTTCCACGCTTTCGCCTTTCTGTTCAGGTTTTTCTTTTGTTTGTTCATTTGAGATTTCTTTTGTTTCTTCAGTCACATTTACAACCGGATTTTCTATTGATTCTTTTTCAACTAATTTCTCCTCATCTGCAATAATTTGGTCACTCTCACGGCTAGAGTTGGATTTTTTTGTCTGCTCCTGTTCCTGATCCGAAGACTCACTCCCATTGAGCACGGCCGCTACTTTCTCATTATCATTTTCCGCTGTTTCATTGGGCTTTCGGCTCTCTCCATTAGTTTTCTCGGGTTCGGGTTCCGGTTCCGGTTCGGGTTCTGGGTCGCCTAGGCTATCGAATATGCTTCGTTTTGCTTCCTGCTTGGGCGTCTGTTTAATTGGACTTAGTTTTAGGCAGCCCGGTTCGCCGAAGAAGAATGTCGCCTTTGGCTCCGGCTTTGAGGGGACCTCCTCATCGTTGGCTTCGTTGTTGCTATTGTTGCCAACCAGGCAATCAGCGCCACTGCCGAACCCATGCACAAAGTAGACTTCTTCAACGATTGCTTCACCAACGCACGGATCTAAATCAATGTTATCATCTGCAAAGGCTCCAGGAAACAGTGCATCATCCGGCAACGCTTGGCATTCATGACCAGCTCCGTGTCCGCGTACTATTAACGTGGGCTCTTCAATGGCTTCGCCAACATCGTCGTCTTCGTCTTCGTCTTCTTCATCATCATCATCCTCCTCTTCATCCTCTTCGTTAAATTTTTGCTCGTTCTCATCTTCGTCAGCAGCAGCACTATCAAGTGATTCCTCTTCGCCATCGAGCGACTCCTCCTCCTCCTCTTCACCCTCATCCATCTCCGAATCCTCTGAATCCACTTCATTATCATCTTCGGATTTGGTGCTCTCATAGCGACTCGGCTTTTTAATACGTTTTATGTCGAGCAACGTAGGTCGTTGCTTTTTTTGATGATCCTCAGATGCTAACGGTGGACTATTGTCCACATCCTCCAACGGCCGTTTCTTGGCCGGTGCAGGGGATCCTCCCAGTTTACCTTGTGTGATAAACAGGGGCTGCAAATGGAAATGGTGTAACCAAAGGAAATTGTAATGTTTAGCTAATCGACTCACCTTAACCTTCTTGGGCTTCACCTCCGGCTCCGGTTGCTCCTGCTGCTGCTGATCAGGCGTGCGCAGCTTAATCTTCAAATTGGGCACTTTCGCTTCGTGCGAATCATCATCATGTGGGTCCGGCTGCTGTACAGCTGGTGGTGCCGGCGGAGCAGCTTGACTGCTGCTACTACTGCTTGTGGTATCCTCATCCGCTTCGCCAATATCCTTGGAGGGCAGCACCACCTCATTGCCACGCAGACGTGCAATTAGATTAACAAACTCATCACGATTCGTAGCCACCACCTGCCATATCTCCTCGTCCAAATGCTCCTGATAGATGCGCAAATTGCAATCGCCATCCTGCGACAGCCAATAGGAGTGGCCCAACCGATCGCGTCCAATGGGCTGGGCACGCAATGTGGCTGCATTTAGCGTTTGAATATTGGCACGAAATTTCGCATTACGCTCAAATTGACTCTCAAGTAGTTCCTGAAAGCAAAAGATCGAAGGATTAATTAGGGCACTTTAAATGGGAAATAATATTCTAGTTTATACTCACGCGTAAAATACGTAGCTTAACCTTAAGACTGGAATTCCGGTAGCCGAAGCGCTCAACCTCCCAGGCATCCTGCAGGGAATAGCCAAAGCAAAATTTACTTAGAGCTGATTCCCAGCTCTTTTCGTGGACCGTTTTGCGTGTCTTGCGCAACAGTTTAATGTGAAGATCTCGCAGCTGGGGCACTGAAACGCAAAAAAAAAAAAGAAACAAAAAGAAAACGTGTGTAATGTTAATCTAAATGTTGTGATTGTTGTTGTTTTTGTTTTTGTTTTTCTCTTTCAGCTGCATTTTTTACGGTCTCCGCTTTACTCCATACCAAACAATAATACAAACAATCAAGCTCTCTTTCTCTCGCTCTCTCAATTGCGACACACACACACACACGCACCCTGACTTGCACAGCTGCATACATATGCACGCATACACACACACACACACACTCACACACATACGTACCTTCATCGTTGTTTGTCAACCACTCCTGCAAATGCTTGAAATTTGGCAATGCCAAGCCCAAATCTTTGGCAAATTTTTGCAGGAATGCACATATTACTGCAAAATCTGGATCGTTTGCACACGAATGTAGCGTTGTAGTTAATGCATCGTCATCTTTATCTTTGCATTCTTCTTTGCATTCAGCCGTAGCTGAAGACGCCGCCATTTTTCATGCGTCTGCTGAAAAAATGTGTTAGGCCCTCAAAAACTTGTACAATACACTTGCAAAACAGCAGAAGCAGTAGAAATTATGCACGGCATTTGTTTACACCTCAAGTACACCGCATGCAAAATGATTTATTGCACGAATTAATCATAGTTTTAATTACTTTTATACTATTACTTTATTTTTCGACGCATGAGAACCGATAGACGACCGATAAACTGTGGTGGTCGAACAATACACGCACATGTTAGAGATGACCGATTGTTGTGCCTTAACGAAATTTACTCACTTAACGAACTTACTCAATAAGCACTGTTCAAATCATTTCAGCTATTGGGGCTATTAACATTTGTTTGAAAATGTAACAGAAGCAAATAAGAAGAGCGTAGAAAAACAACAAAGACGGACAAAAACAACGGTGAAAATCGAATTTCTATCTCATAATTCTCAAATCGACTCACAGTGTTAACTCTTTGTTAATTTATTGCGTTTTAAAAGAGTAAAAATAAGAAATAAAAAGCAAAAACCAATTTAAATCAATACAAAAGAGACCAGTGAAAGTGTGTGTGGAATAAGAAATTTTGCGCATTGAGAAAACAGCTGTAACAGATTTCTAAAATGGCAGCATATCAAATGAATTTCAACCAGGATTTTACGTAAGTTGTAACAAATTAACTGCCTAACAAACTTTTGCCCACACCAAGTCAAAAGCCTTGCTTCACCATAAAGAAGGTCATTGAGCAAAAAAAAAAATAGCAAAAAAAATCTGAGATACAACGAACGACAAATGAGACAAGTAAACAAGCGAAACAGCTGGTGGGAGTGAGGGAGGGGGGTAACAATGGGTGCTAATAGCTGAACTGTAACAGCGCCTATCAGTACGTGTGCGTGTGTGTGTGTGTGTGTATCTGTTTATTCATGTAAGTGTGTGTGTGTGTGTGTGTGCGAGCGTGTATTGGCGTCGTTTTGCTTATTAGAACATGCAAACAACCAGTTCTAATAAGAATGACATGCATACATTTATTATGAAATATAGGTAATGGCAAACAAGTACACTAGCCAGCAAATTAAAGCAACACCTGACAACAATAAAAACAATTCAACTCAATATAAAACTGCAATTTAGCAGTAAAGTTAGCTGGAGTTAATCTGACATCATCTTAACATTAACAGAAATGTTAGCGCTCACAATTGTTGTTTGCTAAACAGTGTAATGAGCAGCAGCAGCCAGCACACATACAAATACAATACACACGCATACTGTAAATGCGCAACAGCTGATGCTGTTCGCTGTGCATGTATTTTCTAGATTGCTTGCAAGCTGTATAAACTTGTATAGCTTCTTATTGTTTTCTTTTTTATTTTTGCTAATTTGTTTTTGTTTTTGAAACTTTGTTTATTTTCGCTCAGCTGATGTCATAATGAGCTTAGCTCACTGGTCAAACCACCGTTACTTGCTAAGCATCTAACGGGGGCTGCTCTCCTGCTCTCCCACTCTCCCACTCTTTCTCTCTCGCCAGGCAAAGTGCAAGTGACGCACAAGCTAGAAGCAGCAACAAAAACAATCAATATTGCTGCTTATGGCGAAAATCACAAAAAGAAAACACTTAAGGCAAATGTATGTGTGTGTGTGTATATGTGTGTATGTATGGGTCATACACACTCACACATGCATAGGCAAACTCAATTATATGAGCGGCAACAACAATTCTGATAGTCGCGCGTCATAAAGCGAGAACAAAGAGCTCAACAAGCTGGCTGCAAAAAAGAGATAGCATGCAAAACGCTTTCTAATCAGAACAAATCAATTTGCTTTTAAAAGCATTTTGCAGGTGAATGCACAGTCGAACTCAATTAGGCATCTGCCTTTGCGTTCGATTGAGCGTTCAAGTTCAAGGACAAAGGTGCAGCAGGTATAGTGATAGTGATAATGATAATGATGATAATGACCATGATAGAGCAACTAAAAACACGTGTTGCACTCACGTCCATTGTCCGTCCACTGAGCACGAATAGTGCAGTTATTTCGTAATATCTCTGTTTTTGTTTACACCAGCTGTTTTCGCCGTTTTATACCCTGCATATACGCGTTGTGCATGCAAGGCAATATCAGTTTTTGTAGACAGTTTGTAACAAAATTTTTATTTTAAATTAAATTTTCATAAAAAATAAAATTTTATTTTATTTGTTATATTTGCATGCACATAAAACACTTATGTATTTTGTAAAGCGTATTTCAGCTTCGACTTTTGCTATTATGCATTTTTCTTTTTGATGCGAATGAACCCATTATCTGCACTTTTGACCGAACATTTTAATTTATGAGTTCACTTTGCTTCGTGTTTACGTTTTTGCTTCCGATGCGTCATTGAAAACATACAAAAATATTATTGGCTAAAAGTATGAAATGCTCAGCTTTAGTTTAGTTATTCGTAAACAACGCAACAGGGAATAGCGCAAAATAAAAAAATAAATAAAATAAAACAAACCGCAAACAAGGCCGTCATGTTATCGCTTTGCAAAAGGGGTTCGACTGTCCGTCTCATACAATGCGGTATGGCCTTGAGCCCCATTTTTTTTTTGCGACAACGCCTTTGACGCAAAACTAGTTTTGATCCAAAACAAAAACAGAAACAACAACAACAAAAGCATTGAGAAGCAGCGACACACGTGTTGCGCTCAGCGCCAGATTTGTGGCTCTCGCTTATCGTTTTGGGAGAAACGTGCCTGACATAAATTTTGAGTAAATGATAACAAAAAAACAAAAACAAAAACAAAAACAAACATATCCATGGTCAAACTGGCTTTGCATTAATTCAAGTGCAAAACTTGCCAGCAACAACAATTAAAAATTAAAAGCTTTTAGTAAGGTCTTTTTTTTAAAGCTGTTAAAGCTAAATTCAAAATGAGCGCGTCTATTGCACGTTTACCAACACTCAGAATAAATACCAAATTACACACAAAATATAGAAATATTTGACTAGCATAATTAATGATAAAAAAATGTATATAAATATTTAAAAAAAAGAAGATGTTTCCATAGTCAAAAGTAATTAAAAAGCAATGAAAATCAAAAGCTTTTTATGTGGGTTTGCTAAAATTGTTAAAATAGAATTTGAATTTACCGGCTATTGCGCACGATAAACAACACTGTCGAACAGTGTGGTAGCGCGTCCCACAGCATAAATACCAACTAAAATACCAAAATCGCATCAAGCGCAAGCCAAATATAAACAACAACAAACACAAACTGCATTTGACATTGAAAAAGGCGAAAATTGGAAAATAATTGGGTAATTAAATATACCTGAGAGTGTGGAAAATCAATGCGCACGCGATGGAGCAGCGCGCCAACTTTCTAGCGCTAACGTTGCTCGACGCCCTCGAGGATGAGCACGAAACGGACATATTTTCAATGCTGAATCGAAACATCATCAATGCAGGCGTCGTGCCCTGCGAGCGAGGATTGGCGCCGCTGCACTATGTGTGCGGCATGCAGAACGAGGAGCTGGCACTGCGTATACTCGAGCGATTCCTCGCCAGCGATCAGCTGGACGTGAATGTGCGCTGTGATGGCAATATGACGGCATTGCACATTGCTGCAATCTATGGACGCACGGAGCTGGTGCGTCTGCTGCTGCAGCACGGAGCACGGCCGGATATTGCGGACGATGAGCACAAGCTGCCCGTGCACTATGCCATCGAGGAGTGCCATTTCGAGGTGCTGCAACTGATGCGCGACCACATCTACAGGGAGAAGCAGCAGCAGAAGCAGAAGTCCATGACGCCCAAGTCCACGCTGAAGTATAACCACGATGTGACTTCGCCCTACTACATCAACATCACGCATAGACGTGGCAAGCCACAGCCGCAGTTTCCGGATGACCTGGAGCAGCAGTCGGTGAATCTGTTCTCCCTCACTCGGGATCATTTGGCTGAGCTGACTCATGGCCAGGATGCGATGACCTGTGGACGTCGCACCTTGATCGAAAGCTGGCGGGATAAGGTGGAGCGTTCGCGTGCGCGCAAGTCGCTGCTGCAGGAGCAACAGGTGGAGAAGCTGGTGGATCAGGCGCTGGCCCAAGAGGACTTCAGCTACGAGGAGCATGTGCAGCAGACTCTGAGGCAGGCGGCGCCAGAGCCGGCAGACAAAACCAATTCGCCAGCTGCAGCAGGTCGAACGGCTGCCTTTGGTCAGCTGGTGGAGCAGGTAGCGCAGGCTTGCGTGCTGGAGCAGAGCTTCCATACAGCCGCCGAGGAGCAGGAGGCGACGCCGAAGCAGCCCCAAGACAAATCCTATTATTTACAGATGACCGAAGCCTATGTGCACACGGACGACGAGAATGGCCTTGTCTTCTATGAGACGAAGCTGCTCCAGAATGCTGAGGCCCAAAAGCAGCTCACCAAGCGCCAAGCAGCCAAGCCGCACCAACTGCAGGCGCAGCTGGAGCTGGATAGCAGCGTGAGCACAAATCTCAGCCTGCCGCTAGACTATGAGACGGATGCACTGCGTGCCGAGCTGACGCAGCTGGGCGCGCCAGTCGGACCCATAACGCGCACCACAAAACGGCTCTACATCAAGCAGCTCATCAAGTACAGGCGGAATATAGCGGCTCTGCTGGCGGCACAGAAGCATGCGCAGGCGGCACAGATCAAGTACTCCGTGGAGCTGCATCATACGCTGCGCTCGCAGGCGGATTACGAGCAGATCGAAAGGTTTATGGTGCATGAGAGCGCCTCGGCCCAGCACTTTGCCACGGCTGCGGCTGCTGGCAATGGGCGGCAGCTGCGCGAGGGGCATCTGAAGCAGAGTTTCATTTATATGTTGATTGATCCGCGCATCTCGAGGAATTTGCCCGGGGAGCGCGCCTTCGTGGATCCACTGAGCATTTGGTCGCGCTTCCTGGATGCCATTTTCTATGTGGGCAAAGGCAAATGCGCCCGGCCCTATGCCCATCTCTATGATGCAATGCGTCAGCATACGCGACTGCACCAGCAGCAGCACCAGCACCAGCAGCAGCCAGCGAACAATGGAAAGAAGCGTCCAACTGGACGTTGTCTACTGATGCCGGATCTGTTCAAGTCGCCGCCAGCGGCCCATGCTAAGGCTGGCAGCAGGAAGCTGCAGCGCATCCTGGACATCTGGCAACATGGCAGCGGCGTCGTCTGTCTGCATGTCTTCCACAACATCATGCCCACAGATGCGTACACGAGGGAGGCGTCCATCATAGATGCACTCGGGCTGACACACTTGACGAATCTGAAGCGCGGCGACTACTATGGCCCGGCGCAGATCTGGACGATGAAGCAGAAGAAACAACTGGGCATTGCCTTGCTCTACAAGGCGCTGCACATCTATTTGGCTGAGGGCGAGTCCCAGTTGTCGCCAAGTGATTTAATTTAGACAGCAGCCGTAGTTAGTAGTCGTCTCTCTATTAGCAATAAGTACAAAGTACAAATTGGAAAAGCGCGCCAAAGCCGGATCTCAATGAAAGTGTGTTTAGAAATAATTGCAAATACTTTTAAAATAAACTTAGTAAATATTAAGAATGACCTAAATAAGCACTGCGATGGTATTTATTTGAATTTGGTATTTTTGCATGTGTATAGCTGTCACGCTCTGCCACACGCAGCGCAGCTTAGAGCTGCTAATTGCGGCTTTTAGTTGTTATTTGTTTTCTATTATTATTTATTTATAAAAAAAAAAAACAATGCTCATGTGCATTATGCTTAGCCAAAGCTATTGCCTTTTGCCTGCCACAATTTTTTATTATATTTAATTTGTTTGTTTGCGCAGCAAACTTTGCTGCTTGTCTTGCTTCGCTGACTGCAAATCAAAAATGTGCCAAGGTCGCAGGTTCGAATGCCAGCGCAGCCAAATCAAAAAAGTTGTTTTTAATTCCTTTTAAAATATTTTTAAAATTATTCTTATATTAAAAATGTTCAAAAGCAACCCTTATATATACACATTTATTTAAACTGTTTGCTATGCAGCTGCAACCACCCATCTCAAATGCATTTGCGTTCCTCCCCTTCCCTATGAATATCCCAAAGGCTACTGCAGCAATAAAAAGGGATGCATTTTGCCGACTGCTCACGCATATAACAACAAAAATGCAGCCGAAAAGCATGCTACAGAGAGTTGCCTGGCTGCTTGGGTATGTTTATGTTTAGGTCACTTAGAATTCTCAACTGGTTATGGCCGGCCGTGCATGGAGTAACTGCTGTTTTGCAGTGAAAGGTTATCTTTGCGCAGAGGCGATATCGTAACCAATGAAGTTCTACTGAGGTGCGATTATTGCTAGTTGAAAACTTTAACCAATACCCCGCCATGGGGACGTGAAATACCGTCCACTACGGCAATTTTTGGAAGCCCGAGAGGGCTAATAATTAATAAATATGAAAGAGAAAAGAGTAGAATGGAAGTAGCGTTAAATGCAATTTCCTTAAAGTAGTAGTGTTGGATAATGGAGTCATGAAATGCACTAATATGCCCACCCTGTTTTGTAACGCCTCCCACAGTTCACTTTCTGTGTTGAGCAGCACTGGTCTGCGCTTGTATTCGATTGCCGGCCAGGATAAGGTCGAGGAGATCTTTGCCAAGGACAACACAGAGCAAATACGCATTGTGGAGCGGCTCTTTAACAGTTCGCTGGTGGTGCTGGTCACCGCACAGAAGCCCAACTGCCTCAAGATGCTGCACTTCAAGAAGAAACAGGACATATGCAATTGCTTCTATCCCTCGGAGATTCTGTGCGTGCGCATGAATCGGCAGCGCTTGATCGTTTGCCTGGCGGAGAGCATACACATACATGACATACGCGACATGAAGATCCTGCATTCCATTGAGAACATCGCACCCAATGAGCTGGGTCTCTGTGCGCTCTCACTTAACTCGCATCTGGCGTTTCCCATCTGCCAGTCCAGCGGCGAGCTGCGCATCTTCAATGCCAACAAATTGCGCACGGGCATGACGATCAAGGCCCACGACACGCCCCTCTCAGCGCTCACCTTCTCGCCCAGCGGCGCACTGCTGGCCACCGCCTCGGAGCGAGGCACTGTGATACGCGTCTTCTGCGTGAAGAACGGCCAGCGGGTGCAGGAGTTCAGGCGAGGCGTCAAGCGTTGCGTGAGGATCGCTTCGCTGGTCTTTGCAGCGGCCGGCGACTATCTGTGCGCCTCCTCCAACACGGAGACGGTGCACGTCTTCAAGATCGATGGCCGTGCCGTAGAGGTGGCGGAGCTGAAGGCCATAGGTGAGTAACTGGAGATTCCTTTCTCTTAATCCTAACCAACATTTTCTGCTTCTGCAGCTGAAGTGGCAGCCAAATCGGATAGCAATGCCAAGGAAGCCACAGCCACGACGACAGCGACTGCAGCCAGCACTGCCGCTGCTGAGGAGGCCAATGAAGCAACAGCTGCCAGCACGCCCGCCAGCTGGGGTGGCATGTTCACCAAGGCGGTGTCCTCGCTGCTGCTGCCCGCCCAGGTCAGCGATGTGTTGGCCCAGGATCGCGCCTTTGCCACCGTGGTTCTGCCACAGCCCGGCCTCAAGAACATTTGCGCCCTGACCCGAGTACAAAAGGAGCTGCGTCTGCTGATCGCCTGCGAGGATGGCTTCCTCTACATGCACGACTTCAATGCGGAGCGCGGTGGCGCCTGCAAGCTGCTGGCTGTGCATGATTTGCGCGGCGCCCTGGAGGATGTCATCGAGCTGCAGCTGAGCGAAAGTGTGCTGAAGGCACAAACCAAGTCGCTGCCCCAACAATCCCTGACCTTGCTCAAAAGCTGTGCGGCCAGCGTGCTCATCGAGAATCCCGATCCCGTTGCGGACAACAGCTATGCGGGCATACTGCGTGGCGAGCAGGCGGATGCCATGTCAGGTGAGTGTGGCTGCAGCTCAATCTAGTGTAACCTGCTCATCAATCTATATGCATGCTTAGATTCCGCCAAGTTCCGCAAGCTGTGCGATGCCATCGACACGCCCACAAAGCTGTACGACGAGCGCCAATTCCCACCCGTGGCCCTAACTGCAAAGGATTGACCACGACGAGGCAGCAGCACGCGAGACATTGTCTTTCTGGATAAAGCACAGTGTGGTTGAAGATGAACTCTCTGCATTTCCAAAAACCCAAAAAAAAGAAAAAAAAATATAAATATAAATATAAAAAAAGCACCAAAAAAAAAACAAAATTTAGCAAATTATTTAAAGCAATTTAATTATTTTAAGTACAAAAAAAAAATAAAACAAAAAAATACTCGCAAGAGAAAAATGTAAAAAAAAAGTATTTTAGTTATAGAATTTATTTTGAATTTATATCGAGTAATATTTGTTTTAAAAATGTTGTAAATAACTGTATCTAAAATTTCTATTTAGAACAACTGTATAGATATCTCATTCCGTTCGCTCTCTTTCTCTCTCTATATCTCTCTCTCACTCTCTCTGTCAGCGCTGTTTTTATTCAATTTAAAAAAAACTTTGTATAAAACATATATTTATTATTAAGTCAAAATCATCTTTATTATTATTAATTTTTGTTCATTTATTTAAGTTATTCAAAAGAAGCTCAAAAATCCAAAAAAAAGAGAAAAAAGGCAAACTGTCGGAGAGAAAGATAATCAACTAAATGTACCTTAAACAATGAGCAACAACAAACGTATTCAATTAGCTTTGCAAGTAAATATTATATATGTATGTGTATAACAGTAAACATAATGAAATATTGCAAATATTTTAAAATAACTAAGTATTAAATAAAAGTCTAGATTTAAGTTAAACGAAATATTCAAAATATATCAATACAATTTAGATATACAAAACGACAAGATAAACAATCTGAGATTTGCAATCAATTAACTTAAACTAAATCGTATTAAAAAACAAATTCGAAAACAAATGTTCAAAACAGAAAAAAAAACAAGTCAATATGCCCAAAATATAAATTAAATAAAACAAAAAAAAAATTCAAAAACTGCAAAAAACCGAAATATATAAACGTGTTTTTTTTAGAAGCCAAATTATATAGTTATGAATTTATAATACTTTGTAGGGCAATGGATTTTGGGAAATTCTACTAAAAATCAAAAGAGCTTTTAAGCCATTTGCTTGTCTTATCATATATTGAAGGGAGTTTCAAAATTCTTTGTAAATGCATTTTTTTGTTGTAATTTTTGTTATTTGATCAGCTTCAAATTAAGTTTCAAGCAGCGAATTCATAATCTTGTAAATAGTAGGGTATTAACAGTGTCCATACAACAGGCCAAACAGCCTAACATTTTTACATTTCTACATAAGCATACGAGCACACAAATACTTATGAACTTTGTATGCATGTACACATGTATATATGTATGTATGCAAGAGCGAGCGCATGTAAGTATGCGTGCACGTTCGAAAAAGTTACTTCTTAAACACATGACTGCTAATACCCTTCCTAGCAATAATCACTTAAGGCTTAAGAAATTGTTGTATGAGCGTGGCAAAGCAAGTAACTAATTTGCCATGCTGCTCACTCACTCTCACTTTTATGTTTCTTTTAGCTTGCATTACTGTTTATCAGTGTTGGCAACTCTTGAGGGCTTCGGCTTGCCATATGAGCAAGTCAAAAAAGCCAGAAATAGCTAAACATATATATATGGCAAAGCAAGTAACAATTTGTAATGCTGCTCACTCACTCTCACTTTCATGTTTCTTTTAGTTTGCATTACTGTTTATCAGTGTTGGCAACTCTTGAGAGTTTCGGCTTGCCATATGAGCAAGTCAAAAAAGCCAGAAGCTAAATAATAATAGGATATATAGAAAAACAGAAAACAGCTTTAAGGGCATTTTTTGTGTTTGATTTGAAATAAACAAACAAAATCACTTTATATTTATAAAAATTTGTTTTGTTTGTTATTCTCAATTGCAAATTCAAATCGCATCGTAATCCACTATACTTTCATAAAATTATATTAAATCTATTCCATTCTGATAATGTTAACTTTTTTTTTTTGCTACTTCTCAAATTTTTTCTCTTAGTATGACATTTGCTTATAGAACATACAATTAATTTTGCCATTTTCTCACATATCCTTTATACTTAAAAGAAATAAATAAATAATTCTAAACAGCCATAATTCCCGCCAGCTATTCACTATTATCCCCGCATTCTGTGAAAAGCGCCAAAGCAGACGAGCAAATAGCTAAATTGCCAACACTGATATTTATGCACACATGCACAGACATACATACTTGCATATGTACATTTGAGAGAGCAATTGAGAGTACGCAAAAAACCAAAGTTATGAAATGTGAGCGAAAGAGAAAGACAGAGCGGTTATTGTCTTCGATTGGACTAGGCTTGACTGTCCCATGGGTATGAGAGAATAAGCAATACAAAATAGAGAAGAGATTAGATTGCATGGTTAATGATATTGGCAAACTCCATCATAATAAAGCTAAATGGCTTAAGAACTCTGAATAAAAGAAACTGAAGAAAAAACGATTCAAATTCCATTGCTCAATTTGCTAGCGCGTTGATCCATTGACTGATCTGGTTGCTGGTGCTGGTGATGATGATGATGATGATGGTGATGATGATGATGTCGTCGCTCAGCCGGAGGCTCCTCTTCCACCGCCGGCGCCTCCACATGAGGCTTCGACTCAACACTCATTTGTGTAGATTTATCCAATTTCCAGCCGATTTCAGGCGGCTGCAAATTCGCGTCCTGCGACTTAAGCGAAAACATGGATCCAATCTTCTTGAGCTTGCTGTGTACAGAAGACTCCGCATCGTGGTCTTTGCTGGATATGCCGAAAGACTTGGACGAGTGCTTGGAGCGCGTTGAGTGCGACTTAGAAGCTTTTGATTTGGACGAAGAGCTGGAGGACGAAGAGGATGAGCTGCCCGAGCCGACGCTGGCATGGACTGGCTTTGTGGTAATCCAAATGCACAAGGCAAACATCACCTCCGCCTTGAGGGCCTCCTTCAGCGAGATCTGTGAACAGAGAGTGATTTAGTATGCTGCTATGCAGAGATAGCTTCGCTACCTTCTCCTCGATGGCCACCGTTTTCACGTTCCAGAAAAACTCCGTGCAGCCGAGCACCATGGCGGACATTAGACCCAATCCCAAGACCAGAAATACGCCACCGACATTCTCCAGGCCCAGCTCCGGGGTGTCGGCATCCCCCTCCTCATCGCCCTCGCAGCTGCCGCCGCCATACATCTCCTTCCACCACTTGCGCTTCAGCTCAGAGAGGACACCCAGCTCACCCAGCTTCAAGACGGCGCCGCTAATCTGCTTGCGATAGGGTGAATCTGGAGAAGAATAGAAATTGTAGCCTGCGACGCCTTAGCTGACGTCACAAATTCACTTACTGAAGGGCATTGCGATGCCGTAGCTCTTGTAGTCCAGCCAGCCGCCAATTTGCATTAGATCGCACTTACGTTCCACATTGTACTCCAGTGTAGTGGACTCCATTAAAAAGGCGTACATATTTTTTCCTTTCTGCAATTAGGAATATTTTAAGCAGAGCGATAAAAATAACTGTAAAAGAAACAAACATAGAGATGGCATAATTTGTGCAGCGTTGACAAGTTGGCTATTTTCTAGCAGGTTCTGTCGTTTTACGTACACAGAAATAGCGGCTTGCCGCAATTCTTTTAGAGTTTTACAATTTTCATATAGCTTTCTCTAACTTTTATTGTTTTTGCTTCTTGTTTTCTAATGCGTTCTCTGCCACATTTCCTTCAAGCTAAAAATAAGCCAAAAAAGAAGTCAAAACAGCCATAATTCCCGCCAGATGCTATATCATTGTCTGTCCAGCATGCTGTGTTTGTGAAACGCCAGAGCTGGCGGGAAAATCGCTAAATTGGCAACACTGGCTCCACACCCGACTTAATTTCAACTTATGCCGTTAACTCGCTCTCATTCTCAGAGAGCCAAAGAGTGATAGTGAAGAAAGAGCGTTATATGTCTTGAGCATTCTCTAGTTGTATATTGTCTGCTATGCATTCTCTACTTACATACATATGTATGTAATTTCTATCTCTGTAAGAATAACATACATACATAGTATGTATGTATATTTATATATATGTATGCATATATATATGCATTCACATACACATACATATACATATGTATGTATATAAGCAATAGCTAACATTGTTGTTCTTTTAAACGTTTTGAGTTTGTTTTGAAATGGAGAGCGCGTAAAGCAGTTACTATGTTTGTCTCTGTCTTTTGCATGTGATTTTCTTTGACGATCGACATAAAAGACAAAACCGGTTTCAACTCCATGGCTGTGTAACTTGTCTCACTTACACCCACAACTCAATATATGTATTTAGTTTAGAATGATGGCTGCTTTTTGTTTGTATAATATATGAGTAAGAACAGTAACTTACTGTTCGAATGTTTGAGAAATGAAGATTGTGATTGGTTGTGTTTGCCATGACGTCACAGCTTGAGTTTTTAATATGTGAACGCTCTGATTATATACCTTGTTAATTTGGAAATAAATGATATGCTCATAAATGACATATTGATTGATTAATTGTTAAATTATTGTTAAATGATATGAAATATTATTTTAAATATGACGTCAAAACTTGAATTGAAATCTCTGTGCGTAACCTTTTGATTGTGATGCTATGAGACTTACTTGCACTCGCTCCACGCCTTCGTCATTTGTTTTGGTAAAGACTGACGGCTGTGCACTCTCCATGGCTGTCCACATTTTCTGATACACACTGAAGTTGGAGTCCCTGAAGAAGCCCATTGTGGAGCCGCCCAGTAGGGCGCCATATTTAATTTTTGTCTGGCCCGCCAGATCTTCGGCATTGTTAATGGAACTGGCCTGGCGCGAGTTGGTCAGAAAGGCAGCCAAGTTGGCCGTGTAGGAGTTCAACATCATCAGGGCAAAGAACCACCACATGCCAGTGACCAGACGTGTTGAGGCGGCTCTGTCAACGAAGAGCAAACAAAATGGAGTCGTAACTATTATTCCAGTTGAATTTACTCACTTGGGCAAAATGTCGCAGCCTTGACCCATAAGCGAGCCAATCGAAAGCCACATTGTGTTGCTCAGAAACCATATGTTCTCCACCTCCTCGGGCTCCTTGCACGGATGCGGATTCTCCCAATCGTCGGGCGCCATGCGAGCCAAGGCAAAGAGCAATAGCGATATAAACAGATACGCAGAGCCCATGTAGATCCAAACGTCCAGCGAGAAGGGCGACAGAAATGAAAACAGATCCGTCGGCGGTATTGGTGGCTTTGAGAACAAAATACTTATACCCAGATTCATGAAAGGCGGCGTAAAGTCCACCGCTTGACGCCTGCCCGAGGTCATGGTCAGATCACAAATGCCCAGATCTGCGTTCTATAAGAGAGTTGAAGGAGATATCAGAGTGTTTAGTTTAGAGTGTAGGTTCTATATATACACTGCTCGTCATTAGGTTAGACACAGACGAACTTGCATTAGAATTTGTCTTGTAATTTTTATTTTAAAACAAATTAAAAAAAAAAAATTAATATACATATAAAAATCTTGATTATTCAATGAGGGTTTAATTATAGAATTAAACAAAAATTGAAGTTTAACAAAATTTTGATTTTTAAACATTTTATTAAAGCTGTTTAAAATAAGTTACTTTTTGCTTGGTCAATAGAATAAACGTACTTCAGCTAATAAATTTTTGGGAAGCAAAATAAATTATTTTCAAATTTCATCTGAATTTTTTTTTTGACTTAGAGAAAAATAAAAATAATTCTTCAAAAAATTAATAAAAAGCATATAAAATCAAAACTAACAGACCAGAAACTTTTCTTTAGCATAAGTCACTTATTTCTTTATATAACTAAATTTATTTCAATAAAATCGAAGTTTTCGTTAAAGTGATAAAACTTTTAAAATTTTTGAAAAAGACAAACCTATTCAGTTGACTGGGACTGTATTAGTATTTATATATTGTCTAAAACTCCCTATCCAAGATCACATTGACTTAAGCCGAGTTCATACTCACCCCATCGAGCAGCTGCCTCACGATGCCATCCCATGTCTGGGTGACTTTGTTCAAGCTGCCATATTTGCCATCTGGTGACATGCGGAATTCGTATTTAAAATTCAGCATGCGAGCAATGTTATCGATCAGATCCACGGAATAGCCCTCGTAACGTGCATTGCCATATAATGTTTCGCCTTCTTCGGGCTCGCGCAGCGTCAGGAAAGGCGCGCCGATGCGTGAGGAGATGATGAATGTTTTGTTCGATAGCTTTTGGCCCACACGCTTTTCGCTCTCCTCGTCGTCGTTGAGCATATCCAGACCATTGACCGGATCCCAGGTGGCCAGATCCAAGAAGCCACCGGCATCGATCTCCATGAAGCGCAGGCTAAAGTAGCTGCGCTGTCCATACTCATTGAAGTCGACACGACCCGTGCCAACCTCCTCCGAGCGCTATGGTATGAACTCGATATAGTTGATAAGGAATTTAGACATCGCCTTACTTACCGCCTTCATGAACTCTATGATGCGTCGGCCGTGTGGCCAGGGCTTCTTGCGCTTACATTCGATTTCTGGCGCCGAGAGCTCCTCCACAATGCCCAGCTCGGTGAGGCCCTTGGAGAAGAGCCACACGGCATCATTGAGCAGTATCATGTGTGTCTTCACCTGCGTGGGCAGCACTTTATAGTAACGTTCTTCACGCTTCTCATGCTCCTCCCAGTCGTGAACAATGTTCCTGATGTGATAGTCTGTGGGATCCATCAAGCGAACTGTTGTTATATTCGCCTCCACATTCATAATATCACCCAGCTCCAAGGTGTGTGTATCCAAGAGGGGTATGAAAACACTCTGATATTGGAAGAACAAAAAGAGAGAATTAGCAAAATATCATAGTACTTAGTATCTCACTCATTTCTACACTTTCTCACCTGATATTCACCTAGCATTTTCAACTCGTGTGCTTGTTCTAGAATTCTTAAAAGATTCTCCGGCGAACAGTGTAAGATGAGACAATTATCCGTGGACAGTTTGATTTCCTTTAAAAATGGTCTATGATCATCGTCTGGCCCTAATTGTCTGACTGTTGTCGGATTGCTGCTGGGATCACCTATTTGTAGTATGTCCTGCAGCTGTTGGAGCTCTGTGGGAAATTTCAAAAGTGATATATATATGAATATGTATATATATTAGAAACCTTATCCGAATTGTATTCATATCTAATCAAATAAATATTGACTTAACGCTAAAAATAGTTTTCACAACAAATTTCACTCTTATTTCACGTAAGTAAGTGAAACTTCCATTTTGAGCTCTTACTATATAAGCTTTCCACTGAACATATAAACTGATTACTCATAAGCAGCCAGGACTAATATATGATAAAATGATATATAGTAGTGTAAGCCTTATATAAATATCGAACATATACTTATATACAACGGTGTTCATAAAAATAGTAGTGCGACAGAAATGTTGGACAAAAAAAAATGTTGAGTTTTAAAATTAATCTCACTATATCAGCTTTCCATTGAATATTTACGCTGATTATTCATAGTCAGCTAGTACTGTACTTACCCTTCTCCGACTCATAGACAATTGTATAGCTGCGCCAGCCGAAGCTTTGCACTATTTCCGCAAATCCACGCGCCAGCAGCAAATTATCCGGATGCAAATTGAGCGTCATCGATGAATGTTCGTATTGTCGATTATCCGGCAGCCAGTCGTAAACAATATGCGGTATATCCAACGTATGGCAAATGGAGGCAACAATGTCTAGAAAGATACATCAAGATGAATCAATTGAACTGAACTGAACTGAAATTCTAAGTGTGAAACTTGCCTGAACTGCTGCCCGTGCTGGGTCCAAAAATAGCAATGCAGCCCTGCGAAATCAGTTCACAAACTGCAAGCGAAATATATATATATATATTTGTATATGTATTTCTTTGCCATATATTTCTCGAGACCTACCCGTTTTCTCCATTATAAAACTGTCCTCAGTATTGGCATAGAGCACAACCGGGACAAGTTCTATATTTCGTTCCAAAATATTTGAACGTTCCACAGCCGTGCGAAATGCAATTTCCGCCTCATCCTTGTCCGATGTGAAAATGATGCCTGAACAGCAAAAAAAAAGTTGCATTGAATATGACCTAGTTTTTTGCCTTTACTTTTCCTAATATTTTATTTTAGAACTTACCCACGTTAAACTTCTCCCTGGCTGTGGCCCAATGTAGGAGCAACAAACAGAAAGCGGCGTAATATTTAATAAACATTTTTGTTCTTTTTTATTGATATTTATGCATTTTTTTATATTTTACTGATGATGTAAAAATTTGCAACTAAAACGTACGAAGACCTGCAACACAATGAGCTATGTCGAACATATATATAAATATATATATTTATACTTATATATATATATATATATAAATATATGTACAATATATGTAAAGTGAACTATGCTAATAATAAACAACTAAGAATGTTGCAGTCGAGCGCTATCGACTGCATAATACTTATTCACGGTTCAAAAAGCAATTGAATCTTTTTTGGTAAAGAAATCAGGAAGAACTCTGCATTAGCTTCAAAACATTACAAGATATAGTTTTTTTCCAATTTGCCACGCTCTCAAGTGACACATGCACGAATATATTTTCTTTTGTAGGTTTTTTTGTTCCATAGAAAACAGCTCAACTTATTCGTCAAATTTGGACTTACTAAGTGAAAAACTGTAGAAGTTATATAGTATAGTATAGTTTTTCCCGACTTGTCACGCTCAACGTAGCCGTGGACAAAACATTTTTGGCCAATTCTTAGGAGTCTAAAGTAACGCAACTATAAATTTGTTATTTATTTTTGGATCTAAGGCTCTAAAACTGTGAAAATTACAGGGTATTTTTGATATGCCACGACACCAAATGGGCATTTATATATTTTTGGGTCATTGATAGAGTAGGTCAACAGTAATTTAATGATCGAATTTTCAGCTTTAGCTTTTTAGTTTCTAGCTCTAAAGCTTAAGAAGATATATGTAGTCATTCCAAATTTGCCACGCCCCCAATGGGCGTTGATATATGAGTCATATATTTGTCCTCTTGAGTTAACTACGTGAGTATATATTGCAAATTTAAAATCTTTTACATTTTAAATACCAATTTTAGTATTTATTATTTACCGATTTGCCACGCCCCTAGTGGGCGTATCGGAAATATCTTAACATTTTATAAGACTAAGGTTCTACAAGGATATATTCCAAATTTAAAGTCCCTAGCTTAAATAATGGTGAAATGATTTGCGTTCATACGGACAGACGGACATACGAACGGGCGGACAGCAGGACGGACATTGCACAAAACCAATGTACTCATTTCACTTCGTGAATAAGTATAAAGATATGCTCGCATAGCACGCCCAAAAGCACATCAACTAAGCTACATAAAGAGAGCAAGAGAGAGAGAGAGAGAGAGAGAGAGAGATCACGCCCTCTGTTGTTTGTTGTGCTAAACATATTCTAAACAAGAAGAAATGAGTGCAAAATTGTTTGGGTAGAAGCCAGCGAATTGGTTTACTCTTTACTCATACAATACGATTTCTGATACATTACACTAAATTTTGGTCAATCAATATTTGCATGATCATGCTATACCTTCTTGCGCAGTATATGATCGTAGAATATGACCGAGCCGCACTTGGGCGAGATCACTGTGGTTCGCTGCACGTTGCGATTGAATGGATTATCATGACCGCCAACTGGCAGGTATTTGTGATCGCCTCTATGCATAAACATCATGCCATAGCGATCGTCGTGCACAACCTTAAAGTTGTCGCTGTCCGTATAATAGAGTATATTCGCTTGGGCATTGCGATAGCTCAGATGATGCGGCATTGGCCGCAGATGAGCTCGACCCTCGTAGATGCCCTTCCAGTTCGCATGATTAAACGCTCGGCGCGTCGCATTCATCCAGCTCATTCCCAAATCGATATATGCAGAAACTTCCGAACCCTTGATGTCCGTATACATTGTGAACACGATTGTCTGTCCAGGTAGACTGATCATTGATCATCGGATTATGGAGAAACTCTTTCAACTTACCGCTAGAGTCTTGGAGAATATGGGCAATTCACGTATCTTGAACTGCCGCAGCACGGGATCTGTATTATCTGGCGATAAGAACTTACTGAAGTGTTCATCGTTCATGGCTTTCGGTCGTATCGCTTGCATGGCCAGAAACTGACGCCTTTTAAACTCGGCTTCATCATATGGCGCGCTGGTCGTGCGATAGCCCAATTTCAAGAATGTTGCGATTACCTCTTTGCTTCGCAAATATTGATAGTCCTGCTTGGTCGTATATGATTCTAGATAGTCCTCATACTTATCAAAGTCCAAAACGCTGAAGTCAACTATCTTCTCACCCATTTTCTATATTTTTCTGAAAAAGATTCATTTTGATTGAATTCTGTAAAATTAAGTCAAGTCGTTTACCTTTTTTAGTTTTGTCTTAGTTTTTAATTTTTTTGTTTTTTTTTTTTTTTTTTTTTTGCTTTTGCTCAAAGCAAGAAGTTTTAGTTTTTAGTGTGTAGTTTGTTTATAGTATGTGATCATTGTGTGCTAGTTTATGGTAATTTAGATACCTGAAGCCTACTTGATAAGTGGAATAATTTAAAAGTGTTTAGAGTCTGGGTTAGTGGCAGCCTTTTAGCTGACATAAATTATGTTTATAATACAAATTTATGTTAATTTGAAAATACAAACAATTAAAAGTGCTCTAGTTGGGACTGTCCGACTAGGACTTACCCTGACTCCTGTGAAGATATAATATTCCAATCATACTACGCTTCTTTTATACATACAACACATGCACACACTCATACACATGCACACACACTCATACACATGCACACACAAGCATACTCTCTGCTTACTGAGCAGCGACTGCGCTTGGGCTGCGCTTGGGCTGCGCTTGGGCTGCGCTTGGGCTGCGCTTGGGCTTTACTATGTGAAATTAATTGTTAAATAACTTTTTTTCCATATCTTATTTCTTAATACAAAATCCAGAGCATAATAATGACATCCATGTGTATTTATTTGGCAAAGCACAAGTCTATAGTATTAGAAATAGGCTTTCTTATTGTCAATTTGGGGTAACGGCGGGGAGCTATCCGAAACCAAAAATATACAAAATATGTGAGTTTGCTACAGAAAACCACACAGTAAATTTGAAGCTTACATCTGGTGTGGTATTTAAGCTACGCTTAAGAAACTAAATAAAATGATCAATTTTGTTCGATTATAAGGAAATGGAATGCGGTATCGAAAAATATGACAAGCCCATACTGCGTATGGAATACAGAAATATGCATTTAAAATTTCATGTCTCTAGCTTTGATGGGTTACGAGATCGCTGCACTACGGACGGACAGACAATCAGACGGAAGGACGGACGGACGGACAGACGAACGCACGGACAAACAGGCATAGGGAAGGACAGACTAGGTCGACTTAGCTCGTCGTGCTGTCTTCCTGAATATATATGTTATTTGGTCTCTGCCACGCCTCCTTCTGCATGTTACATAAATTTTCAGAAAACCAATATACCCCAAATTCTCATTTTCAATGGGTACCCAGAGTATACAAATTCAAAGACATATCTACTAGTAATGTAAGAAATTTCTTATCTATATTATATGTATGCGTATTTGCCTCTGCCTGAGCCGAAGCTAGTTACATAAGCAAACATATCTATATGTATACACACGCACACATATATACATATATAAATATATATCCACATCTATAGATATTAATAATTATATATATATATATGTATATCTATGTATGCATATAGGCATGTTTGCTTTACTATTGGAGTTTTAGTCTGATTTCATCCACTTGATCGCTTGAGCTGGCAGAGCAAAGTTTGATTCCTATTCGGCTTTAAGATCCTGAACTGTTTCAGTTGTCCATTTCGTGTTAAATATTCCATCTGAATTTGGAAATTTATTATAAATTGGGAAGCTGCTTAAGTTATTCACTGTAAGTTTCTTACCAATAAACGACGAGGCTCAGAGATATTAGCTAACATCCATGGAATGTGTAGTAAATTATAGCAAATGCTTTTTTTATGCGTTTTTCATTTTATTTTTCTTTTTTTCCATTTGTTCCTTTTGTGCATTGTGTTCATCCTCGATTGCGTTTAAATTAAAATCAATATGTCAAGTAAATAGGTTGTTGGGCTATCATTGTACTTGAACGAAATTGATAGTTGGATAACCATTTTATGTGCTTCAGATAGTGTAAATGTGTAAAAGATTGAAAAAGCAAAGCTAATGCTATGATTTCTTTTTGTCATATGGAACTATATGAAGTATTTATAATATACCAATTTAGAGTGCATATTTAGAGTATATAAGAAATTGCAATTACAAGTTATCGATAACTTAAATAGTTGACGAAAGTGCTGTTGCTTATCGATAACATAAGAAATTTATTAAATATAGTTAATGCATAGAGTTTTTTTTAGTCAATTTATATCATTTACTCTTAGCACGCGATGGCCAATAAGTAAGTGGAGTATCCATAGAATAGAACATATGAACTCTGCTAGTTTTCGATATGCACTTATGCACTTATGTTACTCAAATTAGCCTAGTTGAAAGTCTAAGCTTGGTACTGGTATGGTAAAAGTATTAAATATCTTTCTCAGGAATCATCTGTGAAAAGTGCAATTATTGAAATTGAGTATTTCTTTTTAGAGTTTACTATGATTTTATTATAAAATTTTTATTTCACTAAAACAATCTTTTACGACTTTCAGAATTGATATTAAGTTGATTTAAAAACAATTTTTTAAGTTTTATTCTTAACATAAATCAGCTTCGAAGCGATCGCTGTTAAGCCTTACTTTAGTACGTACTAGCCTATCGGACTACTCTTTGCTGCTCTCAGAAAGAAAGAATTTATTTAATTTAGGAAATAAATTTTAAGAAAATAAACAAATAAAAATATGCCAATAATAAAAATATAAAAATAATTATAAAATATATATAAAATAATAAATATATAATAAATATAAAAACTAAGATTAAAAATACATTAAAAATCAAATAATTCATAAAAAATATATTGTATATTTGTATCCATGCCAAACAGCATTATTTAAAATAATTTTTTTTATGACAATATATCTGTTAGAATAATAAATGATTTTGTTGAAATATTCAATTTGAAGTATCTACAAATATTTAACATATATATTTACCAAATGAATTCTGTTTACTTTTCAATTCATCTAAGATAACAAACTTGTTTGATTTGTCTGATTACTAAAGACATTCATCAACTTGCTCGATTAAAAACATGCTTGAAAAGATCAAAGAGTATTGTAGTGCTGCTCTTATAAGATCAAAATGCTGCCAAGATTGAACAAAGGCGCGATCATCATAATATTTGGCACACAATATGAAAAGCTGCTGACAAACATAATTATACTATGTGTGAATGAAAGTGTGTTGTGAGAACAAAAAAAAAAATAAATAACTCTGAGAATGGCAAAGACACGGCAGACTGGATGCCGCCTACGTCATAGTCAGGCGCCATAAATATGACCATGCCACATGGCAGAAGGCACAAGGCACAAAGCACAAGGCAGCTGGCAGATGGCACATGGCACTTCCCCAAGAGCAGAGAGCACATAGATCAGAGCAAAGCAGAGCAGAGCATAGCATTTAGAATTGAGAATTGTCGAATGGAGAGCGGACGCAGTTAGGCCGGTCGGTTGGTCAGTGTGCGTGCTTAGCGCTCCAAGACTGGATGCTGCGGTCGCTTGGAGCAAACAGCTGAAAATATTCAAAAGTAAAGCATATATAGAAAAACAACAAAAAATAAATAATAAAAACGTTTTGAAAATTTTACGTAATTTTCGAGTGTATATACAAATATATATAAATATATAAACTAAATGAAATGGCTGTTGCATTTAGCCATATCCAAATAGAGTGCGTTGTCTAACTAGAATTTGGTTGTATTTGAAATGAAACAAAATGCATTTGTATCCAGTCAACATTTATTTGGTGTTATTTTTAAAATCTGCCCTCGCCATTGGCGTCGAGGGGCATACGAAAATTCCAGTTGGTATGTTCCACATAAATCAATATTTATTTATATACATAAATACAATATATAAAATAATATATATATTACCTTACTTTACAGGTGCTATTTTCTATGAAAATGAAAAGGAAATCGAATTGAGTTTCGATCAGGCCTTTCGCGAGGTCAACAATCTGAAATTCTCGGATCTACAGTTTGTCACCATCAAACGCTATATGCCAACCAACGATAGCTTCCTGTTGCAACAGATCAGTAAGTGTTTACTGTACTCAATATTTTTGTATATATTTATATATATTTCTATATATTCCGGTTTAGCTTGTGAACTGATTTCCAATGGCGTTGCGGCTATTTTTGGACCAAGTTCAAAGGCAGCTAGTGGTATGTACGAGTGGCCTAGTGTGTTTCAGTTTCATTGATCAACAGATGTTGTTGGATTGTGTGTTTTGTAATCGTTTTTCGCCCAGATATTGTAGCGCAAATCGCTAACACGACCGGCATTCCACATATAGAATACGATTGGAAGCTCGAGGCGACGCGGCAGGAACATTTGAATAATCAAATGACGGTGAATGTTGCACCTGCTTTGTCCGCTCTGTCGCGCGCCTATTACGATATCATCAAAACCAACTACGAGTGGCGCACATTTACGCTAATCTATGAAACGCCAGAGGGTGAGTTGAATAAGGATGATTGCAATTGAGATTTATGTTTCAGCTGCAGTAACAGCGGAGCTATACGAAATGAGCTAAAGGATGCCTGTAAATTGTTGATGCTTTATCATGTTGTAGACTTACATATGATTAAGTTTATGGTTTAATAATAATATATATGTATATATATTATAATTACTATATATAGGTATAATATAATTTCTATATATAAAAAATCTAGCTGTTATAGGATCTGAGATCGACATACGGCCAGACTACGGTCAGATGGACAGATGCATGGACAGACGGACGGACATATGTACGGACAGACGGGCAGACGGACAGATGGACGGACGGACGGAGACGGATGGATGGACGGACAGACCGACAAACGGACGGGCGGACGGACGGACGAACATTCAGGCCGACAGGGCTAAATCGACTCTGCTCGTTGTTCTGATCAAGAATATATTGTATATACTTTATGGGTTTTGCCACGCTTTCTTCTGCCTGTTACACACATTTTTATAAAACCTGAATTCCCATTTTTTTAAACCCATGTTATACTTCCATTTCAGGTCTCGCTCGCTTACAAGATCTGATGAATATACACGCCCTGAATACGGACTATCTCAAGTTACGCAATTTGGCAGATTATGCTGAGGATTATCGCGTGCTCTGGAAGGAAGCAGATGAAACTTTTCACGAACATCACATTATATTGGACTGTGAGCCGAAATCCCTGAGAGAGTTGCTAAAAATCTCTGTAGACTTTAAGCTGCAAGGTCCATTTAGGGTACATAGAGCTGTTGACCAAGCACAATTCTTAAATATCTAAAATAATGTCAAATTACAGCACTGGTTTCTGACTCACCTGGATACGCATAGTTCGGGCTTGAAGGACATCTACAATGAAGACTTCAAGGCGAATATAACCTCAGTGCGGATGAAAATTGTCGATCCCAATCCCTACGAGCGCAAGAAGACGCGCCTAACTCAAGTTGATGTGAGTAGAGAATGTAAACTGATAAAACAGATTATTTAATAAGCATTATCTATAAATTCCAGCAAATACTTGGCAGTCAAATGATGTTGCCCATACTCATCTACGATGCTGTCGTGTTGTTTGCCAACTCGGCGCGCAATGTGATCGCTGCGTTGGAACAGTTTTATCCACCCAACAGTCATTGCGGTCAGAGCTATGGCAATACCTGGATCATGGGAGCTCATATAGTGCAGGAGATGAAGACCATATCGGAGGATGACGTTGAGCCACATTTCAAGACGGAGAACATGAAAATCAATGAGTTCGGCCAGCGAACGCATTTCAATCTGGAAATCTATAAGCCAACTGTCAATGAGCCGCTGATGGTTTGGACGCCAGACAATGGCATTAAAGTGAGACGCCTAAGTCCCGAGCTGCAGAGTTCAGCAGCAACGCCAGATTTCTCGATACAGCGCAAAGTCTTCACCGTGGTGACACATCACGAAGAGCCGTACTTTATGATGAAGTGGGTCCTAGTGGATTTAAATTTGAATATATATTTATAGAGTTTATGGCTATCTATTTGCAGGCAAGATCATGAGAATTTCAGGGGACAGGAAAAGTATGAGGGCTATGCCGTGGATCTGATCAGAAAGTTATCCGAACTCATGGAGTTTGACTACGAGTTCATGATTGTGAATGGCAATGGCAAATATAATCCCGAGACAAAGCAATGGGACGGCATCATACGCAAGCTAATAGATCACGTGAGTTGGCTTGAAGACTAATGCTAGATATTTCCCATTATATGATATATATATATTTCCACAGCACGCTCAGATTGGCGTCTGTGACTTGACCATTACGCAGCTGCGTCGTTCGGCCGTGGACTTTACGGTGCCCTTCATGCAGCTGGGCATTAGTATATTGCATTACAAGAGTCCGCCGGAGCAGAAGAATCCGTTTGCCTTCTTGGAGCCGTTTGCACCGCAAGTCTGGATCTATATGATCTTTGCACAGCTGGTGATGACTTTGGCATTTGTGCTAATTGCCAGGTGAGTGCCAGGTGCAATTTATTTAAATTACTCTCACTTGAATTGATTTCTATTTACTCAAGGCTCTCCTATCGCGAGTGGATGCCCCCAAATCCGGCTATTGTTGATCCCGATGAGCTGGAGAATATCTGGAACGTGAACAACAGCTGCTGGCTAATGGTTGGCTCCATTATGCAACAGGGTTGCGATATATTGCCCAGGTTGGAGTGGCTGTTAAGCTCAGGTTCAGTTCAATTAGATTAACTTCTGTGCGTCTTTCAGGGGTCCACATATGCGCATCTTAACTGGCATGTGGTGGTTCTTTGCTCTGATGATGCTCAGCACGTATACGGCTAATTTGGCGGCCTTTCTGACCAGCAACAAGTGGCAGAGCACCATCAACAGCTTGCAGGATCTGATTGAACAGGATGAGGTGAAGTTTGGCAGCATGCGCGGTGGCAGCACTTCGCTCTTCTTCTCTGAATCGAATGATACCGACTATCAGCGTGCCTGGAATCAAATGAAGGGCTTCAATCCGTCGGGCTTCACGAGCACCAACAAGGAGGGCGTCGCTCGTGTGCGCAAGGAGAAGGGCAACTATGCCTTCCTCATGGAAACCACCAGCATGACATATAATATTGAACGGAATTGCGACTTGCGACAAATCGGTGGACAGATTGGTGAAAAGCATTACGGTTTAGCCGTGCCGTTGGGTAAGACAAAAGTTGATTTGATTTATATAGCATATTTTCAGACTTCAGAGGATCAGACTCGAGTTCAGGCTAGTTTATGCATATATAGTGTTGTCTTAGGAGCAGTTCTCAGTTTTCAGTTTTGTTTTAAAGACTAAGGCTTTGACTAAGAAAACGCAGCTTTAACTAAAGAAGAATCAAACTATACTCAACCAATATATATACATACAGAAAATATTAAAAATATAAATATATCAAGAAATTTAAAAAAATTAATAATATTTATGTAAAATAAAATAAAAGATTTTTTTAAAATTTATAATAAAAAATTAAATAAAATATATAATAAAATAAATTATATACTTTATTTGTAGTTTTTATTATAAATTAACTATTGAAAATATAAAAATGTAAATATATATAAAAGAAAGAAGAAAAAACAAATTATAACAAAAAATATTAATACATTTTATTGAAAAAGTATAATAAAAAATAAGAACAAAATATATAAAAATAAAAATTAAATATTTTATTTTTATATTTTACTATAAATGAATTAAAATTATAAATATATATTAAGAAATTAAAAAAAAAAGTAAAATAATAGATTAAAAAAAAGGTTAAACATAAACTAAAAATAAAATATATGATTAAGAAAATATATTATTATTTTTTTTATAAAAATATATATTTTAATATTTCTTTATAAATATGAATAGTTTGAATGTAGCTTAAAATAGAAAATATTAAGTATAATATAAAATATTAAGTATAATAAAATAAAATAATCACAGATTTGAATTCATGCAATATTATTTATAGTTATTTCCATACAGTTTATTATTTTATCTGTATTTACTACTTATCTATCTTTCTAGGCGCCGACTATCGTACCAACCTGAGCGTTTCCATACTGCAGCTGAGCGAGAAGGGCGAGCTGTATAAGCTGAAGAATAAGTGGTGGAAGAATCACAATATTACTTGCGAATCATTTCACGAGGTCGACGGCGATGAGTTGTCCATCATTGAGTTGGGTGGCGTCTTCTTGGTACTGGCTGGCGGAGTTCTGACTGGCGTCATCTTGGGCGTCTTTGAGTTTCTGTGGAACGTGCAGAATGTGGCCGTGGAGGAGCGTGTGACGCCCTGGCAGGCACTGAAAGCGGAACTGATGTTTGCCTTGCAGTTTTGGGTGCGCAAGAAACCGATGCGCATATCGAGCAGCAGTAGCAGCGGAGGTGATAAATCCTCCCGTCGATCCTCAGCATCCAGGCGCAGTTCCAAGGAGAAAACTCGCAGCAAAACTGTTAGTTAATTTAATTAAGTCTAGACCATTTAGTTTTCGTTAAAGAAATTTGCAAAATCTGTTGAATAAAACCAAAATTTTGATCGAAACAAAAACAAGTTTCAGCTAAAATATTTTGTAATTATTGTCTGGTGCCTTCAGATAGTATATATAGAAATTCTATATAGCTTTTTTACTGCCCACCATATTTTTTGTGATGCTGCTGCTGCTGCTGCTGCTGCTGCTGGCACCCTACACAGCTGGCTGCGTGGGCTATCGACACGCTAGATTTTCAATTAGTTGGCTCATTTCCAGTGGGCAGCAGCTGATGCCATAGTCTATGTGGCCTAGAAAGCATTGTAGGTCTAACAATTTAGTTGACTTGTCCATAAAACAAATGGCTCTCTCCCAACCAAGAAATGTCTGCTAAAATAAGCAGCACTCGCGTTTCGTTGTTTGTCGCTTTCCAAAAAAAAAAACAAAAAAAAAAATGTTTGAAAATTTCTTAAAATTTTTAGCTGGCTCAGTGCCTCGTGAGCAGCGCCCCCGACCAGAGCCCAGTTGGCATCGATTGGCTTCCATTTGGTGCTGTCGTCATTTCATGGAATATTTTTTACGCTCGCTTTGTTTTTATATTTGATATATATATATATACATATATATGCATGTGAATAAAGTGAATTGTGAAGTGTTTTTTGTGCATCGCATTATATAAAAGTCAAAATGTTAACTATAAACATAGCTATTTGACATACATATAAAATATAAAAAAATAAATAAATAAATTATAATCATGCTAATTTGAGTTTAGCTATAAAGACATGTTTCTACTAAAGTTCCTGCTTTTGGCCGCACTTGTCTTTGGCAGCGGCGCAAATAATGATAATGGCTTGGTCATCAAAATTGGTAATACTAAAGTTGTATATGGTTAGGGTAGTAATTATAATTATATATATATAAGTTCTATATGTTATACATTCCATCTAAGACAAGAAGCTGCAACAAATTGTAGATACAGTCGAGTCTCGATAATTTGTACCCCGCTAAATCAAAAATCGCGATAAATCGAACAAAATTCTATCCCCTTGAAAAAAATTCGTTACAGTCGAGTCTCGATAATTTGAATTTCTGTGTAAATCGAAAAAAAACTGATCCCCTTGCCATTTCGAATTATCGGGACTCGACTGTATATATAATAAATATAATATATTTATATATTCCCAAATAGACTTTTAAAATTTGAGTTAATATGTCTTATATTGTCTGTTTCAAGATAATTTTCTTAGGTCAACTTTTGGCAAAACAAAAAAATATGTTTTTTGTCAAAATATTTGTTCTGTCTTTTTAAAAAATATTTTGTTTTTTATCTATATTTAAATATTATAATATATAATAAATATTAAAATTTTTATTGCTTTTCTTATATATTTTTTATATTTTTTTTTGCATAAAATATGATTTTTTTTATATTATATTAAACAAACTTCGTATTTTCACTTAGTTTTATCAAACAGGTAATAAAACTATATACAACATCATTCTATATATGTAACTCTATAAACACAATCTATCAAAATTTAAGTGTTCCAGAGTTTTTTATACTAGCTCATATAAATAATAATTAATTCAATTAAGTATATTAATTCATAGCTAAAAAGAAAATGTCATAAAAAACTTTGCAATACTCATACTACTTCAAAGATTATTTCCATAAAGCTAGTTATATTCATAATAGAATGAATGGAATATAACTCTAAATAGATTATATAGAATGATGAATAAATTTTATATTATTTACTCTTCAAAACTATATATAAAATCCATAAAAAGTCTAATCTTATTATCTTCATACAAGTGTATATAATCTTCGACTAACCAAAAAGCTTAGTCATTCTTTGTTTGCATAAAATATTCTTGGGTATCTATAAAATTTTCAATTTTATATTGATAATTTTTTTTTTTCAAATTTGCATAGACTTTTTGACATTTATATTATATTTTTCTATATATATACTTCACATTCATTATAAAGGCGCAATTTTCTTTGATTCCGAAATGGCTTTGGCTGAGGCCTTCGATGCAGCTGTGGAGGAGGTAAATACGTTAACGCCAGAGCTGCAACTGGAAGCCATCAAGCACTATGTGACTATAGATGATAGCATAGTGCTGCAGGATCTATGTGAGTTGTATTAGATGAAATAATTGTTATGATGTTATTTATGATGTTATGTTTTCTTTTAGCCTGTGACTTGATTGGTAATGGTGTCGCTGCTATTTTGGGACCAAGTTCAAAGACAACTAGCGGTAAGTCAATTTTCATAACTAATAATGTGCTCAGCCCGTGGCTAAAAATTGAAATTATTTTTAAACAAAAAATCAACGTCATAAAATTATGTCTGGCAGAGGGAGAAATTGCCATTGTTGTTGGCTGCTTGTCGTAATTTTTAGAGATTAAGCAAATCACATGTGTTTATATAAAAAGAGAGGGAGAGAGAGTGTGTGTGAGAGAGTGAGGAATTGTCAAAGAGAGGGAGAGAGCGAGCTATACCTATAGTTGCTCAATTTATGCCACTAACCTCGTTAATGATTCTTGATGTTTCGCATCAAATTGACCCAAACAAATATTTTTGCAGTAAATAAACGACACGGCTCGCCAGCTATATCTACTATATATACTCTATATATATGGTTGGTATATACAAATGGGACACTTACGAGTGGTTTATTGGCCCGTTGCCAGCCAAATGCGATTCGTTTATTTCGTTGCGTTGTTTTGCTCGGCACTTTCATTGTATGTTTTGTTAGTTCGCCAAGTCATTCTATACAAAAATATACATTTTTTAGATCAATTAGATCTGTACGAATACCCTTTTGTGTTGTCTGTGTGTATTTTGCAGATATTGTTGAGGTTCTGTGCAACATGACGGGCATTCCGCATCTGCAATTCGACTGGCATCCACAGCAGTCCATGCGTGAGCGTCTCAATCATCAGTTGACCATCAATGTAGCGCCCTCGGAGCTGATTATATCGACAGCTCTATCGGATATACTGCGCAGCAAAGACTTTGATTGGAAATCATTTACCATTGCCTACGAGCGGGAGACGCGTAAGTGAAATATTATAATAATATATTTAATTAGAGATGAAGTAGATAACTTAATAATAAATTAAAGGACAAAGGCTCTACAGTCTTAGAGCTATTTTTTAATAAGCTTAACAACATTTTATTTCGCTTACAGATTGAGTTAAATATTATATTATGTATTGAGTTGATTTCATTTCATAATATAAAGTTTTCATTTAAGCTAGACCTATATTTATACTTATTTATTTTACTATTTCTTTTAATATTTGAATTTTGTAATTTTTACTATATTTTACTCTGTCTTATTTCAAATTCAATTTCACTTTAGATCTCGCACGATTGCAGCACATTTTCGCCTGGAAACAGCTACATAAGACTGGCATTAAGCTGCAGGAGTTTCAGCGTGGCGATGACTATCGAATACTTTGGAAACGCATCAGCAATGCGCGTGAGAAATTCGTGCTGCTTGATTGTCCCTCCGATATATTGGTGGAGGTGATCAATGCCTCGATCGGTTTTAATATGACCGGCTCTCTAAATGTGAGTAAATAGATGTAATTACAAAAATAGAAGAAAAATAGTTAAATTCTCTATTTCTATTTCTCTTCAGAATCTTTTTCTCACCGATTTGAATACGCACACCAGCCGCATCGATCAGTTTTATTCACGTGATTTCTCAGTCGCTGTTGCAGCTGTTCGAATTCGTTCCTATGTTCCACCTCCAATTCATGATGAAACTGATGTTTTTGATCATGATGTCGACGATCGGGTATGATCTGAGTTTATTTGATTATTGGAAAAGAATTGATTTTGTTAATATATATATTTATTTTTACCAGTTCGCCTCGTTGAGCAGTCAACTTGTCTATGATGCCGTCGTTCTCTTCTACAATGCTGTTTTGCAGTTGAGTCAGAAACCTGGCTTCTATACGCCACAGTTTAGCTGTGGGCGTGGCTTTTGGCAGCCCGGGCCGCTTTTAGTGCAGCAGATGAAGGAGGTAAGAGTTGATGGATCAAAGGCTTATTTTTGGAATTTTCTTAAGCCATTTTTTCAGCTCGAGTCTTATGTATTTAAACAATAGAGAATGGAATAAATTGTAGAAAGGAGCCTGCTGCAGCGCCTTTCCATTGCACTAAAAAGTTCTGTGGCAACAAAATATTTATTTTTATTATATTTTCATTATTTTTTGATAACAAAGGTTATACAACTTTTCCATTTATTCACTTTTATCTGCATAAATTCTAATACAAAAGCTTATTAAAATATATCTGAATTTCGAAAAATATATCAGACTATGCCTTCACCCGCCCCCATCTATTGCAAAGTTGCATATTTATAGAGATTTATAAGAATGAGTCTAAGCTGATTGTAAATTATGTTTATACTATATTTACCTATCTACTTGGCACGAAACACAAATATCAATAGGATAAAAAGATGACTAAGACAAGTTTCTTTAGATTTCTGAATCCATCAAAAATAGTTTTATAATTATTTAAAATTAGTTTTTAAATTAGAAAGTTATTTTCCATTTGATTTTGTTAACAGTTTTAGCTTTTATTTTTTTTTAAAATAATTTTTTATATCTATATTTATTTAAGTTTTTTTTTATTAAATTTAGTTTTTAATTTGTAAATTTAACTTTTCAATAGATTTCTTCAGAGTTTTAATATTTTTAAAGTTTTTTTTTTAGATTTTATATATTTATGTATTTAAATTAATATACTTATAAAAATTAGTTTTAAATTAAAATTGAAAATAATTAAATTTTTTAATACTATTATTTTTAATTTTTACCTCCAATATTGCAGTTCACACCAAAGCAAATCAAGCCGCCATATAAGACACAACGATTGCAACTGACAGCAGATGGGCAACGCGACGACTTCAACTTGGAGGTCTACAATCCGATCATAGATCGTGTGACGCACATCTGGAACAAAGACTTTCAGCTGGTCGATTTCGAAAAGATCAGAGAGAATTCGACGCAAGCGCTGAAACAGCGACGTCTGGAGAACAAAGAGGATTTCTCGCGAAAGCCCGTCGTATATACAGTGGCTACTCGAGTGGGCAAACCCTATTTCAGCTGGCGGTTCGTATGGCTTCAAATTCAAACCTGAAGACTAACTAAATTTACACATCTTAAAAGTAAGGAGCCGGAAGGCGTGCACTTCGAAGGCAATGAACGTTTCGAGGGCTATGCGGTCGACTTGATCTACGAACTGGCGAGGGAATCCAAATTTGATTTCGTTTTCGAGCCGGTGAGGGATAACAAATATGGCAGCTACGATGCGGCCACCGATGAATGGGATGGCATAATCAGGCAGCTAATTGACAATGTGAGTGTGTTCTGTGTGTCCTGTCGAACGAACATTAACATTTAATTCATTGTTTAATCACTCTCGACTCGCATTCGGACAGAATGCACAGATTGGCATCTGTGACTTGACCATAACTCAGGCTCGTCGCTCCGTTGTGGACTTTACGGTGCCATTTATGCAGCTGGGCATTAGCATTTTGTCTTATAAACAGCCTCCGGCCCAGGCCGATATTTATGGCTTTCTCAATCCTTACGGTGTGGATGTTTGGCTCTACGTCATGGTTGCCATGCTAATAACGGCAATGGCATTGATATTGGCCGGTCGCATGGATCCATACGAATGGGAGTCGCCTGTGATAAATGAGCAGAACGAGGAGGAGCGAGAAAACACCTGGCACTTGCACAACACCATGTGGCTGGTGCTGGGCTCCATACTGAATCAGGGCTGTGATCTGTTGCCTAGGTGAGTAAGCTCCACTTTGATTACAAAAGATTTCTGTGGGTTTTAGGGCAAATGAAGATATTTCTGTAGGGCAACGGAAGATAGATTTCAATAGAAACATTTGCTTTCTTGTGTAGCTAAAAAGTTTTTCATAAGTAAATAAATTAGTTTGTTACTTAATGTGCTAAAAAGGCATATAAATTGAAATTGAAAAGAAAAAATAATCTTAAAACAATTCAAACATAGGCAAAATCAATAAATAATTATTTTTGACAGCGGAATAAAGTCTTTATTCTAGTCCAAAGTCTGCAATTAGTAGAGACTCTGAACTCCGTGGCAATGGCTTCTAGGTATTCTCTGGACTGGCTAATAGTTAGTTTAAAATGGGAGCATAAGCGAATTAAGAGTGTCCTGTTGTTTACTTATCAAAAAATTATCAACATTAGATCATCATCGTTATCATTATCATTTTTGTAATCCAATCAAATATATTTCTTGTAGTTTAATTACTCAACTTTTGGCTTCTTTTCTCTGGGAGCACCAGTCAAATACGACAATCGCCTCTGGTTTCAATTTCAAAATGTTATTATTATATTAATTTGCGACACTAATGGAGAGCATGATGAGAGTAGAGAGTGCTAAGAGAGTTATAATCTGACCCTTCGATAATCTTCCCCTTCACTAATTTTCTCTTACACTCAAATACAATTGCCGCTTGCACGAGCCACAGCGATCTATGCTGGCCTCTGATAAATGAGCTACAGCGATCAATGCTGAACTAACTATTCAGCACTAATTAATTTCATTTTTTTTAGTACAATTTAAACACAATTGTCTTATTATGTAAAACATTTTATGAACTTACGTATTCTCCATTTTGATCCAATACCTTTTGCTAGCTTTCGGGCAAGAGATTGTTTACACGCTCATAAAATTTTTGATCCTTGCTGGCTGAATAAAATTTGCCGAAAATGCGGTTTTCGATCTACCATCTTCGATAGGGCAGAAAACCAAAACAATTCCACTAAATGTAACAACATTTTGTACAAACAAGTCGTACTATATCAGCTGTTCAAATATGTAAGGGTAAAGTTCAAAGTTGGCTGCGAAAAAATTCAATAAGATTAGCTGTTGTCGTCAAACGAAATCACTTAGTGAACATTATTACATAGCTCAATCATAATAAAAATGTTATCAATATACTTGTATTTGATCATTATTATTAACATAATTTCAGATCATCATCATCAATATTATTGTAAGCATCATCATCATTATTATCATCATTATAATTATCATCATAGTATGGGATGTCAAATAGTATAATAAAATTTTGTGGCAGCTGAAAAAGATTTTGAGAGTTTCATTCATATTTGAAAAGTATATGAAAAGTGAATGCTGAACTGGCCAATATAACTAGATCTTCTGAATGAGTATCTAATATTCATCATTTGAGAGTATTTAAATTAATTTATATTATTATTTATATATTATATTTCCCTCTACCTAACAGAGGTCTACCGATGCGTCTGCTGACCGCCTTCTGGTGGATCTTTGCGCTGCTCATCTCGCAAACTTACATTGCCAGTTTGGCTGCATTCATCACTTCGTCGAAGATGACGGGAAATATTGCCTCGTTGCATGATCTGATCGATCAGAATAAAGTGCAATTTGGCACGATACGCGGCGGTGCAACATCAGTTTATTTCTCAGAATCGAACGATACCGAAAATCGTATGGCTTGGAACAAGATGTTGTCCGTGAAACCGGATGCCTTCACCAAGAACAATGAAGAGGGCGTGGATCGTGTGAAGGTGAGCCGTGGCACTTACGCCTTCCTCATGGAGACCACCAATCTGCAGTACTACGTGCAACGCAACTGTGAGCTGACACAGATCGGCGAGAGTTTCGGAGAGAAGCACTACGGCATTGCGGTGCCCTTGAGTGAGTCCAGAACCTAAATAGAAATTGTTTGCTTTTTAAGCTGAAAATTATCTTTTTAGATGCCCATTTTCGATCGAATCTTAGTGTGGGCATATTGAAGCTAAGCGAGCGAGGTGTTCTCTATAATCTGAAGAGCAAGTGGTTCAATAATAATGAAACGCTGTGCGATGTCAGCGGATCGGTCAACGATGATGGCCAGTTCGATATGGATGCTGTGGGCGGTCTGTTCGTGGTGCTCATTGTGGGCGTCTTCTTCTCCTTTGTCATTGGCATCGTGGAGTTCCTGTGGCATGTGCATCGCATTGCGTTGAAAGAAAGGGTAAGCGTTTTGCTCCAACTTACAGTTACACGATATATCATAGATGTTATCTTGCAGGTAAGGCCCATGGTGGCCTTGAAGGGGGAGCTGAACTTTCTCATGCGTGTCTGGCTGAAGCGCAAACCACTGCGCACTTATCGTGAGAGTCGCGACTCTACGTCGACGGGCTATTCATCTCTAGGACCAATGTCCAGCACGGCCAGTGTGAAAAAGAAGAAAAAATCGAAAAAAAGATCAGAGTAGAGAGCACTGAACGCTTGCAACATTCATACAAATAGCATTTGTAATTGTTAAAGTATAATAAAATATTATTAGGAACTATTAATTTGAGTTTAGTGAATTGAACTGGGCATCGGTAGAGCTGGGATTATATAAATATATATATATATAAATAAATATATAAATATAAATTCTGAATTTGAATTTTTATATTACAGGGAATTTGACCTACAGTTAGGGTATATGTATTCTTGATTGGCAGTAAAAGCAATATTAGCTTGTCAACTGTCTTTTCGCATATCAAATATATTCAAATAATAAAGACAATGATTAAACAAATAATAATGATAAGGTGGAGGCCTTCAGCATTGCCGTCAGTAGTCCTTCGCCCAGGTCTCACTTTTTCCGTCGTGAAACCTTTTTGGCAAAGTCACAGACTATTTTCCAGGCACATTTTATGTTGCACATTTACTTTATTATAGTTTCTACTTTAACTTCACCGATAGTTTCTGCCAGATCGGGGTTTTTTTCTAATCACTTTTTGCAGTAGAAGAAAGTGTGCTATATGTTGCTCATAGAATTTTCGTAGAATATTCAACTGGTTTCGAAACTTTTCCCCATTTTATGTATGCACATACAAAAGTTACCTTTACCAGAGAGCAGTTGTAGCAAATATAAAGACTTTTCACTGCTATCCTTAAGCAGCTCTTCTTTGTATCGATAGAAAGTAAGGTGGTAGGCTTACTTTTGTTTACCCTATACTAAGCTACCATATAGTAGGATTGCAATTCTTGCTTCCATTAGGAGTCTTCATTTTCTTGCAGTCGTTCCGTCAACTTTTGCCATCAGTCAACTCAGAGACCAAGTTCTTGTCGCCGTTTCTGTGCAGCATGTTGAAGCTTAAAAATAGAGATAAAATAGCGGAAAATACTTAAAATATTATTAAAAATATTATTTAAAATATTATTAAAAATATTATTTAAAATATTATTAAAAATATTATTAAAAATATGATTTTTTTAAGCTGATCTGGAAAATGACAATTCAGAGTAAAAAATCATAAATAAAATCATAAATAATAATATATGTATATTCTAGAGCTTGTGCAACAACCAACTTGATTTAGCTCTGGTTGACTGTCTGTGTGCTCATCGATCAAGTTCCATATAAAATGTAAGTTATTTGAGTATTATCCTGGGTGTTTTAAGAGCTAGAGCAATCAAATTTCGTATATAGATATAAAAATAGAAAACTACCTCAATTTCCTAAAGGAATTACATTTTTAAAGTACTTGGAACATGATTCAGACTATCTCCTAGTGTGCCACTCTAGAGCAGAGCTCTCTTACATATGAATGCAAAAGCTTGGCGTATTCATACATCCCAGACAAGTTTACCATAATGACAGCCGGAATGACAGAGTTTTAGCTGAGTGCTTGGCACTCTCAACTAGAGTAAATTTCTTAATTATTTTCTTATTTTATTTTTTTATTCATTGTTGCAGTTTATTGTCTAAGACTCTATAGCACAATTAGCTCTAATCCTTAACTTGTGAGTGGGCCAGTATGCCGGTGTAAACATCATAATTATTTATTTATTAGTCATTTTAAGCTATTCTATAATATTTTAAGATCAGATGGTTTTCCGATCAAAAGGATGTAGTCTTTTTAGTCTTCGTCTGTTATTGTTGATGGCCAGATTAGCTGCGAGATGATTTAAATGAGCAGCAAGTCTATCCGTATATCCTATATCTGTAAATGTGTTGCCCAATCAGTTGTGCGATTGTAGGAATTTCAAGATCCCTGTGTAGCGCGGAGTTTCTCACAAACCAGTTTGCTTCAGTCCTTCCATCTTCCTAGTGCTTTATTCTGCAAAATTTGGATTTGGTTTATAGATGTCCGTGCAGCAGATCCCCATAAAGACAATCCATATAGAAAGTTAGCCTTGTAGATGTTGGCTTTGCTGTGATACGAGAATTTGCTGGAGGCATTCAGCATCCAATCCAGTTTTCAAAATTTGATTTTACACATTTTGGCCAACTGGCTTACATGCGTTTTGAAAGTCACCCTGCTGTCCAGCGTAACTCCAAGGTACTTTGTTTTAGTGGCTTGGAGATTTAGTGGGATTGGAGATCCCAGTGACACATTAGGACAATCATCTCTTCTATTGGCAAAGGTGGTGTGAAAGGACTTTTGGGCATTGATGCTAATGCACTATATTGTGGCCCAGCGTCCGCAAGAATGCTGGTATGTCAGCAGTGTAGCAGAGGCTGCTTGCGTAGATGTGATACACGACAGGATGGCGGTGTCATCTGCGTAGGTCGCTATTACGGTTCCATCTTTATCTTTATATTTATTTCATAATCGACCCTTTCGAGTCATCAAAAAAATTGCCTCAGCGTGAGCGTGGCTCACACAGGGCGAGTTATTGGTTAAAGTTTTCAACTAGCAATAATCGCAACTCGTTTGTCAACTCATTGTTGGCGATATTGCCACAGCGCAAGGTTGTGATTGGACCAAGAAAGTTCCACATATATATACTTCCCGGCTGCTTTAACAACTTGAGAATTATAGTTGAAAATTGAAAATTGCCTGCTTTAAGGGTTGCTTGACCACAACTTTAACGTAGGTCTATAAAAGCCTAAACCAGTTTATTTCGCAACCATTTTGAACTCAGTTGCAGACAATGTCACTGCACCCTAGACGCTCTGAAATTTAAAAGCTCTATCGGGGTTGGCCACACTCGAACCCCTAGCTATTGAAATTTTATGACCTAAGAAGCAATTCTACGCTCTCCACTCGATGATGACCGCTGCCCGCATGCGACACGCAATCGCATTCAACTTTGATGGCCATTTGGGAACTACCTACAAAAAAAAAAACCCGAAAAAAGGGATCGGAAAAGGGTCAAGAGTCTGCAGTGCGTTGTGGGCCAGATATTTGGATTATGCAAGTTAAGCGGCTTGTCCACAATGCGTTCAAATTGTAAGCTGCTTTAAGGGCCACAACGTACAATTCGCCTTAAAGCCGCTGCTCAACTGAGCTTCAACTTTCATCTCTTCTTTCTGTCTCTTGCCAATTTGGTGCCTTTTAGCCGCATTCGATGCCTATAAACAAATTGTACAGCATTTACCAAATGGCCAAACTGTTTGCATTGTGTTTCGTAATTTAAATTGCCATTTTATGGTGCGGGCCATAAAATGCGCAAATAAGGGTTAATTATGTCGCCCAGTTAACGTTCCAAGTGCCAACAAAAGACAAGCCAAAGTGGCCAAAGAGGAATCTTAATGAGTGGGCCTTAAATTTTGGACAGATTCTGAATTGCTGGGAAATCAAGTGATAAAAATTTGTGGGTGGAAGTTAAATGAATGAGAAGTAAAACAAAATATTTGTATTGCTAAAAGTATAATTTGAACAGGGTTTATATATATGTGGGTTAAAAGGAGTATAGCTTTTATGATCTTCGAAAGAATGATAATACTTTTAAAAAATATATATATATATATATAGCTATTATCTATTAACTTTTGGTAAATGTAAATCCATTTAAAATTTACCAACAACATTTTTAAAGAAGAAACTAACAATAAAAAATAAAAAGTTAAATCTGACTATAAAAAGATAAATGTTATATATATAACTCATATATATTGTATATATATTTATAATTTGGTTTGGGGGGGATTTGGGGGGGGGGGGGGGGGGGGGGGGGGGAAAAATAGGGGGAGGGAAGGGGGTGGAGGAAAATATTTTTTTGGGGGGGTATTGTTTGTATATTTATATATATTTATGGAACATTGATTGACTTTATATATATACCTCTTAGAGGATGACCAAATTAGAGCAGCATCAATTGAAATTGCTATAAAAGAAAAGCAGTTTTAGGTATTCTTATTTTATTTGAAACTTACATCCATGCATTAGGTATAAATACATCGATCATACACAAGTTTAAAGTTCTTTATTGAATGAACACTTAAAATTGACAAAACTACTAAAGTTTAAGAAAGTTAAGTTTGACTTTAAAAATATAAATAGTATAGACTTTGGACAGGATCTCCAAATTAGAGCAATATCAAAGGAAATTACTATAAAACAAAAGCAGTTTGAGACATTGGCGCTATTTCTGATATTATTTTGAAGTTATTATTACATGAATGCCATTATTTAAAATATTATATATTTTTAAAAACAGCAGGCTTAACATTATTTGAAGCTTTATATAACATTTTAGATGACTCCATTAATAAATATAATATATATATATATAATATGCGTTGCTATATTCGTCTCGAATGTTGCTGGCGACCTTTCAAGACTTTCTTAACTTTCTACGGCAGCAATATTTACTACAATTCATACTTAGCACCATCTATTGTATATGTTGGCTTAGGAATCAATAGAGCTTAGTCATGCTGAACTTTTTCAATATTAACAATTAAGCTAGAATTTCAGTTAACATTTAAAAATAATTTTTAAACTTTCAATAAGCGTTGGGCAATTTATGATAAAATGGTCAATTTTTTAGAATATTTTAACAGCTGGATTTTGTAGAGCAGCTTTTAGGACAGCTGATATGATACTAGTATATAAATATATATTGAATGATATATAGTTATCATATAAGTTGTTCTATAAGCTCCTCTATTGAATGATATATAGACAGCGCTGTTAAAAATTCCATTTGAATGGAAATGCAAAATGGGTTTTTAATGGGTTTTAAATGCTTCCATTTCCATTCAAATGGAATTTTTAACAGCTCTGTATATAGATATCATAAGATTTGTTCTATAAGCTCCTCTATAAAGTTATTTTTCAAGAGTTATATATTTTATATTCTCTTTTACCAGTTAAATCAAAAATCAATAATCATAAAACAATATTTTAATATGTAATAAATTATAATAATTATTTTAATATAAATAAATATCATATTATTAAAATATTTTATTCAAAAAACTCTTTTCCCAATGTTTTCCGCTTAAAAGATTTAATCAAAAGCCAATGGCTACATATGCTCATACATAGCACCAACTAAAAGTCCATTAAATGAGCAATCTGCTCGGAAAATACAAGTGTTTCGCATCTCTGTCAAAAAATGACAGACCGAAACAAGCTTATTAGCCCATGTCAAAAACGCCCACAAAAAAAAGAGGAAAACTTTTTTTCCTCTCTAAACGGATGTAGCCAATATCAACACCATAAAACAACAACAACAACAGCAACAACAACAACAGCAACAACAACAACAATAAAGAAACACAAACCCAAAATACAAACACAAACCCAAACCAAAACTCGAACCCATAAAAACAGACGCAGTCGATTGCCTCATCGTCGAAGCGGAAACAATTGACTCGATTACACAGCCAAAAAAACAAGAAAATACCAAAAAAAAAAACAGAACAAGAACAACAACAACAAGCTGACAGCATAAACATGAGGCACCAATAAAAAAAAGGGGAGAAAAACACTTTGTAGGCAGTGCGTGAGCGAGAGAGGGTGAGTGAAAGTGAGACAGAAATAGGAAAAGAAAGAGAGAGTAAGAGAGCGAGAGCTAGTGAACTGTTTCCGGCTTGCTTTAGCTAGGTTAACCTCAAACTCGATACGATTTTTCACCTTTTTATGCTTGTTTATGGAAGTATAAAAGGGCATATTGGTTTTGAGCAATGCTCGTCTAGCTGTTCATCAGCGAAAAGAGTATTTACTGCAGCTGGCATGCAGTGTTTCACAACTTTTTGAATTCTTACTCTAATTAGACTATTTAACAATGGTTCAATAAGAACATGGCATAACTATAGCAGGCAGTGCCCATGCTATGGAAAGTCAAGAATCTACTGCAACAGTAGCAGGCTGTGTAAATTATTGGGAGCTCGCAAAGCTTTGCCCGTGGACTCAGTAGTTAATGAGACGTCTTAGAATATAGTGTTCTACTTCAAGTTATCTTCACAAAATTGGAAATTTTGTACACTAGTAATATATAATAAATAAATCGGTTAATGTTTTAGATGAAATTGATCAAAAAACTATATATTGGTTTAAAAAACTCTATATGTTACTATTAAAAAGAATGGATATTGCCAAATACCTATAAGAGAATATTGTATCTGTAATTATTTCATTGCTATATTGTTATACTGTTATATTGTTGATATTGTTATATTGTTATATTGTTATATTGTTATATTGTTATATTGCTATATTGTTATACTGTTATATTGTTATATTGTTATATTGTTATATTGTTATATTGTTATATTGTTATATTGTTATACTGTTATATTGTTATATTGTTATTATTGTTATATTGTTATATTGTTATATTGTTATATTCGTTATATTTTTATATTCTTATATTGTTATATTGTTATATTGTTATACTGTTATATTGTTATATTGTTGTATTGCTTCATTGTTTAATCAAATCTTCTTGCATATATCATGAGATTTGCCTCATTACAAAATCAATTGTGCTGTTAAGATGCTAATTTGAAGGGCATGGCCTCAACACTAAATAAATTCAACAAAAAAAATAAAATATATAGGTATTGTAGTATGTTCATATATCGAATGCTCACTGTACTCAGTGGAATGCATAAATATTATTACAAATACATTGTAGCACTTGGCTACAATACATATTGATATATACAGTTCATAAACAAAAACCAAGTTCAAGCACTTGCGGTAATACGATCGCTCTTGAGTGCCTGGACCCACATAGTGCTGAGTAGGCATGTATGACATGCGCTACGACAATAACCAAGTGCACCAAGTGCATAACCAAGTGAACATTATACCTCCTCTCTTCCGCGTCGACTCTCATCAGCCCTTAGATATATATACACATAAGCTAACAATCATACATAAGCTGACCGCTCCTATGCCGGCGTCACTGGCTGCGCGGTTTTAGGTATAACATACAAAATGTATTAGGCTAAAGAGGAGAATGAATAAAGTGATGGGAGCGATAGCTACAGTTGCTCCGACAGTAAAAACCAAATTGACTCAATTCATTGTTCGACTTAATACAGTATACGAGTATATATTAAGTTAGATTTTGCGCATATTGCTAATGTCTTTATGCAAAACAAAATATTATATTAAAAATGTTATTTAATCTAATTTTCATATTTAATTAAATTACTCCACTAGGAAGTTACACAACAAAGTCAAAGCTTGAGCTAAACAATTTGATCAGTGATTTACTAATAATTTGCTATAAATATTGAGCAAAAGTGATGTATTAACGTCATACTATACCACTGCAACAGTAGGAGGTCCCTGTGTAGCACGCCCACATCAAGTTTGTTTCAAAAATTCGATAACTATTCCCGTTTATCGATTAAGAACATTATAGAAATGCAGTTATTGAATTACATCTCGTACATCAGAGTCTCAGAGCTAGAGTCTCCAAATTTTGTATTTACATTCATTTATATTTTATAAAATTTTGATTTTTGTTATATTTTGGACACCAGCTAAACAAAAATATTTTTTCATAATTTAGTTTTACAAGCTTAGATTTGTTCTGCTTTAATAAATAAATTATTGTCAGTCTGTCCGTATGTATGATGGCGTCCATCTCAGAACCTATAAGAGCTAAAGACTCGAAGACTAAAGACTTTTTGTTTAAGTCCCTGTATAGCACGCGCATGTCAAGTTTGTTTAAAAATTCAATAATTATTTGAATGTTATCGATTAAAATCCTTATTGAAATGCAGTTTTTAAATTCTATCTCGTTCGCCTTTGGAGCTAAAGTCTCCAAATTTCGTATACTTTATATTTATACAATTTTGATTTTTGTTGTATGTTGGATACAGGCTTAAAAAATTTTCATAATTTAATGTTACAAGCTTTCATTTTTTCAGCGTTAATAAATAGTTAACTGAGTATATTTTAAAAAGCAGATCGGACGGAGTTCAGGGTATCTCCTAGTCGGGCACCACCGACTAGACTTTTCTTACTTGTTTTTTATATGTATACATTTTTTTATATATATTATACCGAAGCGAATTATATTATTATTATATATATATATTTTTTTTGATTAATTTTTTAAATGTATATTTTTTATTATTGATTGTTTATACATTATGTATGTTTTTAATTATTTATATATATTTATATATATTTTTTTTAACCGTGAACATTTTAGCAACCGGATTATTGTTATCCCCTTAAATCACTGATGTGATTCCTGTGACGTTGACTTGGTATAGAAAATTCTCTATACTTAATGCTCTAAATCATTAAACTTAAGTTTTTAAATAAATAATATACCTAATTATAATTTTGAGCCCTCAACAAGTATCATGCAGTTAGTTAAACCCCATTTGCACTTTCATTTGTTATTTATATTATTATTTTTTCAGCTTTGATTATGTTTAATTGTTGTTGTTGCTGTTTTTGTTTTTAGTTATTTAACCGCATTGTATGAATTTGTGTGTTTGCGTCTTTTTGCACTTGCAACATGTTTCACAAAAAAACCGCAAATTGTTTTATTGTGTTTTGCACTTGTGTATGAAATTTTAATTGTTATTTATAGCCTGGCATGCAAGTTGTATGAAACATTTCTAGCTATTATTGTGCTAATTGGTTGAAAGTTCGAGACGAGCGTGTGGACAGAAAATAAAGTGACCTGTCACTGATGCCTGCAAATTAAATGAAAGTGGTGCGGTTAAATAGAAAATCATTTTTATCTGTCAACTCAAAGTTTTTATATTTTTTGGTGATTTTTATATTAGTCTTTAAGTAAAATGTAAGTTTTGAAAGAGATAAGATAATAATATGTGAAAAATATGAAATCTTTTGGTAGAAATCAATAAATTGACTCAAGCAATTGCAGAGCTAATTTCTAAAAGAATTTTAGCTTTTTGCATTTCTTATTTTTTCTTATATATTTCTTATAATTTCTTATGAATTTTTCATTTATTAAAAAAAAATTTTATTTATTTAAGACTCAATATTTAAAAATTATTTAAATATATTTTGATCGGTTGCAAAATCTGAATCTATCGCCGCTGTATGGCGATAGGGTGAGCGTGGCTGAATTAAATTTATTTATAGTTTTAATACTTCGAAATATTTAAAAATTAATAATATACATAAAAATATATATATATTTTTTATTTTTCCTTAGCTTTCAAAGGAATAAAGTATTTAATTTTGTTGTAAAATTATTGTTTTATGTACTATAAAAATAATATAAATATATGTGCCAAGATACTTACTTAGGGTATGTGTGCAGGGCATCTTTTCTTTATTGATATTATCTGTTGACATATTTTTGCAATACAATTTTATAATTTTTTATATAATATTTTTATTTTTAATATTTTATAATATTTTTGTTATTTATTTTTTAAATTTATAAGGCTTCGTGCATTTTATTTTTCTTGTAATTTTTAATTTCTTTTAATATTATAATATAATATTTTTACCTAACACAAATGCTCTCTGGTCATGGCTACTTTCGAAAGTACCTAAATAAGATGGGGAAAACTGCCGAATCCAGCTGCATTTACTGCGACAATGCAATGGACGACGCAGAACACACTTTCTTTAACTGCGAAAAGTGGTCAGAAGAAAGAACCGAATTGGCAGAAACTGTCGGTGAAGTTAAAGTAGAGATTATAGTACAGCAAATGTGCAACAGCATAGATGCCTGGAAAAGAGTCTGTGACTTCGCCGAAAAGGTTCTCCGGCGGAAGAAGTGGGACCTGGACGCAGGAACACAGATGGCAGTGCTCAGCTAGAGCATATACAAGGGCTCCACCTTGAAGGTTAATGCGGGATAGCTCCTGGTTCCAAGGTGGGAGGCAGCCCGAGAAGAGGAGGCTTTTTAGTCGGTAAGCAGTACACACCAGCCAGAGTGACGACCTGACTGACGGTGCATAAAGCATTTTTACCTACCTCAGCCATACAAAAAAAAAAAAAAAAAAAAATATTCTCATGTGCTTCAAAGTTTGCTTACAGTATCTCAGAGAGAACATACCTGGCTGTGTTTCTTAATTGAAATTATCATTTTGCATGGCTTAGGAATATTATATATTATATATTTAAATTATTCTCATCAATTGAAATAGTACTACAAGTTGTAGTGTCTTCTAGACGACAACAAAATTAGAATTATTTTATATAATATTTAATAATAATAAAAATTTTTTATAAAAATATATGAAGCAAATTATTATTTCTGTCTGCAATTATTATTTCTGCAAATTTTTATTTATATTTGTATTTTTTGTAAAATATGTAAAAACAATTGTTTTGCTTAAATGTAAATAATATCAAAATTTAATTTTTTAGCTAACACAGATATTACGTATACGCCTGCGTACATTCTAGGGTATATTCTAGTCGAAATTGTATTTGAGCAAAAGTAATTATTAAAATTAATCTGCTTTATTTTTGCTTTCAAATGTAAAGCAATAAATTTGCTAAAAGCAATGAATCAATGTCAAATATTTAGTTTATTAGCCAAAAACAAATATTACGTATAAATTAGATAAAGAGCAAATAGTAGGCAGATTAACAGCTTCACAATGCTTGCAACTTTGACTTTAGATCTGTCCAATATGCAAGACTTAAAAATGCATTGAAAATTGCACAGAAAAAAAAACGAAACGAAACGAAATGCCAGAATGGAAACGGAGCCCCACAATGCATTTTAAACAACAAGTAGCCGAGCCGTGGGCCAGGCCAGAGCACTTGCCAGCAGAACAGGCAGGCAGCCGAGGCAGACGAGGCTGGCTGGCATGCAGGCAATATGTTTGCTTGTATTTTCGTTAGCAACATGCGAGGCAACAGCTCCAGCTCCAGCTCCAGCTCCAGCTCTAGTTTGAAAATCAGCCAGCTAACCAGCAGAAAACAAGCAGGCAAATAAAAACAGGACGCAGAAATGAGGCCCTCGAGCACAGAGACTAGGCACCGGGCACAAATTCAATATGGCGCCACAGAGGAAGTGCAACAGACGCAGCCAGCCAATGTGTGTGTGTGTGTGTGTGTGGGTGTGTGGGTGTGTGTGTGTATGCTCTCATTGAACCAACAGCTTGTGGCGTCAATTTGTGGACATTATTGTTTCATGACTGCAGAACGGTCCACGCCGAACGAGCTCTAAGCAAACCCTGACAACTCGCCGCAATCACTGCCGTAGCGGGGGCGTTTGGTGTGGGTGTGTGGGGGGCGTGGCAGTGTATGGCACTGCACAACCAGCAGCTGTTGTGATCTAATTTTTGATTATTTACGCGATTTGCGTGTTAAATTTGCACGAAAAATTAATTGCGGCCGCAGTTTGTTGGCTTTTGGTGGCTCTGTTAGATTCAGTTCGTCGATTTGCAGCCCAACAAATTTCTGTTTGGATATGGAGAAATCGAGCAAGCAACAGCCATCAATACACTCGCCTGTTAGCCACAATTTAATTACGTTCAAATGTGTGCACACACACACACACACACACACACACACACACACACACACACATACATGTATATATATATATATATATTTATCGCGAAATCAATTAGATAACAAAAATTCAGGTCATGGATATGGCCTTTAAGTGTGATAAATGTTTGGGCTTTTTTTTAAAGATCTTTTGCAAAACTGTTTTCATTTATTGGTAGTTGAATGGAGAGAGGGAGAGAGAGAGAGAGAGAGAGAGAGAGAGAGAGAGAGAGAGAGGAAAAAGAGAGTGAGAGTGAGAGAGATTTGAATAGCTTTCTAAACAAAAAGAAAAAAAATCAGGATTAACCGCAAAATTCTATTAGAAACTATATTTATAGCTCCAGCAGCGTAGATAAAACGTTGCCTTGACATATCTTTAGTCTTATCTCACTTTTGGCTAATTAAATTAATTTTAACTTCAACTTAAATTATTTGAATTTTAAAATTTATGAATTGAACTTCATCATGCATGAAACCAAGGAATATTAAATAGTTCAAATTAACAAAACAAGTGTTTTAGTTAATTATAATATTTTTAGTTAATTATAACATTTAATTTGCAATCAAAAAGTATTGAATTTTTAATCTACTTTAACAAAATTCAAAGAATATGAAGCGATAAATTGTACTCTTAACTAATTCTCCTTCTAAGGTTGGGCTTAGCTATTGTAGTTCATCTGCCATTGATTTAGTTAAGAATTGTTACATTGTATAGAAGCAGCTAAGGTATACAGAAGCGGTGCACTCAGTTCCATTGATTGCTTGCAGCGAGTAACAAGCTTTCCTAGTAAAAATTTATAAGCGCATCCTAGCTCCTAGGATCCATCTGCGACATCCAAGTTTATGGTATTGCTGCCAAAATGCACCTAAACAAACTTCGTGTTTCAGGCAAAAACGCTGAGGAAGAGCCACTGGACATAGAGCGAGACCTCAAGGTTCCAAAAATTGAAGACAAAATCCAGGCGGTGGCTAGAAAATACCTCCAGGGATTAGATTCTCATCCAAACAGCCGGGCCAGGCGGCTAGGTACTGCAGCTCAAAGGACTGCTAGGAGAAGACTCAAATGTCACCAACCTCAAGACCTGCTGGACCGAGTCTTGACCTGATTATCTTGTAAACTTCTCCTGTGTCAACTGCACCCTAAAACATCTTCCTTTCACTAAGATATGTATCTTATGTGAGTTGTTATATACAAATTATTTGCATATTTTTAAACATTACGCAAAACTTTACTATAATTATAACAATGTACTTAAATAAAAAGCTTCTGCAATTCAATCCCATGCCACACTGGAAAATGCCAAAAATAACTTTTATAGACCTGGTCAAGCACAATGCTTCACTGAGCCAATTCAATTAAGGTTTGAGTCCACTAAAGCCTCGTTGTGCAGGCCCAAACCAAACTAAAACATAAATCGAATGGCAGGTTACTCGGCACAGCTTCAGTTTTTCTACTATTTCACTTTTTTTTTTTTTGGGAATTGTGGTACGCAGGAGTGTAAATCATTTGGCCAAAACGGAAATGCAGCTGCAGCCATGTTCAGTTACTGATGAGGGGGAGTCGACAGTGGACAGTCGGCACTCGGCAGTCAGCAGTCGGCACTTGGCACTCTCTGATGACATTTACAAACGTATTAATTGAATTCAATTTACGGCATTACAACAGTCGCCCGCCAGCCTGCCGCATAGCCCAAGTGCTGTTTGGTAGTCCGGAGCTCTGATTCCGTCTGGGCCAACGGGCTATTGCAAAATTGATTTGATTTTCGAGTCAATGTCAACGCGTTGTCCAGTCTGCACTGCACAGATAGAGAGAGAGGGAGAGGGAGAGAGAGGAGAGTAGAAAGTTGAAGAGTTGAAGACCGCAAGCTAAAATTTTAAGTGTCACTACAGAGAAATACCTGTCCTGCCTTTCTGTCTCTCCCTTTCTCACTCGCTCTCTCTCTGACAGTTGTGCTGCAATTTTTATTTTAATGAAAATTTCTTGTTGAATCTTTGAACTTTGAACCACTTTTTCAGACATTTTCAGCTCGTTTGTGGCATTCATTTCTGTATGTACGTAATATAAGCATAATAATTGATTTGTAAATTTAAATGCAATTTAATGGCAGCATCTCCTCGATACTCTACATAATCTGACAGAGGGCATATGCATTTAATTAGTCATGATGAAATGCTATTGAATATATTTTTATAAATATATATATATTTTATATATTTTATATGTTAGTTGAAGAAAGTGATTACAAATTGGTTTTGTATCTAGAGAGAAATAACATATCATATATATATTTATAAGGGTGTGGATATATAATCTTTTAGTCGGTTTATATAGGTTAAATATGCATTGAAGTTGTCACACTATTCTCATCTGATCATCATTTGAACAAATTGAAGGGCATCCCATGCCCATGGACGCCATTTAACACCAAGCTCGTCTTCAGCACAATCCACTTTTTTGTATTCTGCATTTAAATAGCTGCGAAACCAAAATAAATTAATTCATTTTTGTTAGTTAGAAAAAAAGGCATTTATTTACCTGTCGCCGCATGCTTTAAACCATCAACCACAATGCAAATATTTTGCACAATTTCTATCATTTCACTTATTGTGATCTTCTCCATATGCTGAGAATCTCATATACAGATTTTTAGCCATTGCATTGAATGCGTTTTCAATGATTTTAGTTTGAAGTTTTTCTCCTCTTCTTTTATCACATCTTTTTCTTCTTCATCCTTTTGTGCTTCATCCTTTTGTTCTTCATATAAATACACAATTCTTGTTCTTTTTTTTAAATTCATCTATGACTAAAGCTTATCTAGGCCGACAAAGAACGCTCCGTTCAATCTGCCAAAGCCCAAACGATAATCTTGCACTGTGCGGTTGAAGTTTTTAGATGGTTCTAAAAACTTCAACCGCACAGTGCAAGATTATCGTTTGGGCTTTGGCAGATTGAACCGAGATCATCAAGATGCTCTTGATGAGGCTGAATCAGAATTAACCAGATACGAATCACAAGACACGAATCAAGGGACTTTGTATTTCGTATAGACTTTGTATGTAACTAGAGCGTAAATCTTTCTTGATTTTTATTTATTTTTCAATTAATCTGTTTATTTAGCTCGTTAATGTTAACTGTCTGATTCTTTATTACCGATATCTTCATTGTTATTATTGAAAATTCTTCATTCCTCAATTTGATCAACTAGAACCTTGTTGTAGGCCAACAACTCGTCTTTGGTTAAGTAATATTTCTCATGTCAATTACACGATATTAGTTGGCTTTTTAGCAACTTTATGCAGTATTTTCTTGTTTAATTTCACGAACTTTTCTTCTTAAGATTTAGTCGACGAAGCATATTTTACGATTCCATAGCTGTCGCATTGCTCGTCCACTTTTTATAGGCAACGCAGCGCTTTAACAATTAAGAGTTTGGCTCATAAACACACACAGTTCACTTTCATTAGGTAAACATAGCGAATTGTCTATTCTTTCATTTATTATCCCTGGCAGGGTATTAGCATTAGCTTTTGCAATACATTCTGTCAAATAAGTTCGGAAATTCTCATTTTAAATTTAAAATTCTCATTTGAGAATATTTCTAAACAATTTTTTTCTTAGGGTGGCACAACTGTCAGCCACTATTCTGTGAATTTTTATTACTATGTGTCATTTAGTATGGTTACGGCGTCATTAGGAACAAGTCAACCTTTTGTGTGCGTGGCGATTTTTACTATGTATAAAAATATCGAACAAAGAATTTGTGTGAAATTTTGTGTTTCAAACGAAATTTCTTGTGCCAAAACGTTGGAAATGTTGAAAAAAACATTTGGTGATTCAACCATGTCGAAAACTCAAGTTTACGATTGGTATAAATCGTTCAAAGAGGGGCAGAAGAAGTGAACGATTTACCACGTTCAGGACGACGAAACCGAAAAAACCGCGCCAAAGCAAATCGAAAATCAAGGTGATGCTGACCGTTTTCTTCGATATTCGTGCTGTTGTTCATTCGGAATTCTTATCGGAGGGCCAAACCGTCAATAAAGAATATTATCTTGGCGTTATGAGGCGTTTGAGTGAGAATGTTTGTCGCAAAAGACCAGATTTGTGGCGGAACAACAGTTGGATTTTGCACCACGATAATGTACCAGCGCACAAAGCGATCATTGAGAACGAGTTTTTGAACTAAAATTCAACAAATATCATCGAACAACCACCGTACTCTCCAGATATGGCCCCGTGTGACTTTTTCCTGTTTCCAAAACTCAAATTACCACTTCGTGGAGCCCGTTTTGAGAGCATTGAAGACATCAAAACTAATTCGCAACGAGAACTGAAGGCCATCCCGGAATATAGGTTTAAAAAGTGTTTCGATGATTGGATTGTTATTTGGAAGAGGTGTATTGCCTCAGAAGGGGCCTATTTTGAAGGGGATATAGTAAACTTAGGTGATTGACAAGTTGTTTGTGTTTTATTTACAATTTCCGGGTACTTATTTGACAGAATGTAAATACATTTAAAATTTTTTAAGTCTTTTAAATCGCACTCAGCTGAAATTCATTTAAGACTGAATTCTCATCAAGCGTGTGCTACATAATGAACCCTCAAAATCTCGAAATGAGCAATGTCTTATCAAGCTCAAGTTTAAGTTGAGGTCTCGTTGACTCGCTGACTCGCTGATAGCTGATAGCTGGATCTGTAAGCTGTGTCTTATATATGCCCTTGAGTTTGTTATTGTCAACAACAATTGTTATCAATACTTTTTCGCTGCTCTCTATTTGAGTTAGATTGCTTTTAAGTCTTTAATAAATAAATAACTATAATTTTATTTATTTATAAATTTAATTTAAATATACAAATTTCGTTTTATATCACTTTAAAGGGTATTTAGCTATCAATACTATAAATTAAAATTCTCATTTATAGTTTCACTTATTGATTGTTGCCATTGCATTGGCATTTGAGTTGCTTGAAAAATTGGTAAACAAAAATGAAATGGAAATAAATATATGTATATTTGTCTGCATTTCGGACATGTAATTGGCAGGTAAGCATTTTGCGAATCGAAGTCATTTCATTTCCGACATTAATTATAAATTGAACCATAAATATTTCATGCGAAGTGCGTTTAAAATTAAGGAATTACCAAATTATAAGTTCATTTGCAAATAAATGAATAAATTTCATTTGGAAATAAGTGAATAAATTTCATTTGCACTTAAGTTCAATGTAATATTTGCAATGTAGAATTAGAAAATGCTTTTTAATAATCCTGCTCGAAAGCCCCCCCCCCCCCCCCATTTTGAACAGTTCGCAGCGCTGCACAAAGCTCAACTGAAACACTTTGATTGCTGCTGCCAAAGCCCTAAAATTTAGTTGAAAGGAAATTTTTTGGTTAATTCCGAGGGAAATTGAAAGAGCAAAGGTGAATATTTTAATGCAGGTGAAAGTAAGTTTATATGTAGAGGCTGGCCAAAGAGACTTATTGAATTGTTAAAACTTAAGAAATCTGTAACGGGTTAGTTACTGTTTGAATAAAAACTGGAGTTGGAGTTCGGATTGTGAACTTGGAGTTTAACATCGTGAAATCTAAATTTATTTTTTGATTTTCATATTTGTTTTATAATTTTTATATTTTTTTTTTTTGAGAATTTCCGGCTTAACATGTGTTAGTTACTGTTAATTTTAGTACATTTGCTTATTGTTTAGTATAAGACAGATTGCAAATAAAACATAAATTATAAAAAAACCAGTAAGAGTGCTCTAGTCGAGACTGCTCGACTAAGAGATACCCTGAACCCTGCGAAGATGCGATATTCAAATCATTTTACGCTTCTTTTATATATACATATACACAAACAACACATACACAAACAACACATACACACACACACACATGCACACGCACGCACAAGCACTTTCTCTGCTACTGCGCAGTTTACGCAGCGACTGCGCGCGGGCAGCGCTTGGGCTGCAGTATGGGCTATATTTTGGAAACTTATTTGTTGAATAGGTTTGCTTCTAGATGAACTTTCGTAATCAAACTTTTACAGCGTAATAATGACATTCATATGTATGTATTTGCCAAAGCACAAGTCTCTAGTATTTGAAATGCGTTTTTTTCAAATTTGGGGGGAAGGGGGCGTGGTATCCAAAATCCAAAAATTGCAAAATGTTTGTATTCATTATACAAATACACACAGTAAATCTGAAATCTATAGCTATAACGGTATTCAAAAACGAAGAAAAGTTATCGATTTTTATCGATAATAAGGAAATGGGATGAGTTATCGAAAAAAAATGATAAACTCGTACTGCGTAGGATATACACGAGTATACATTTCAAATTTCAGATCTCTAGCTTTTGTGGTTTGCGAGATCACTGCGTTCACACGGACGGACGGACGGACGGACGGACGGACAGACGGACGGACGGACGGACGGACGGACGGACGGACGGACAGACGGACATGGCTATATCGACTCAGTTTGTCGAGCTGATCAAGAATATATATACTTTATGGGGTCTGCCATGTCTCCTTCTGCCTGTTACATACATTTTCACAAAAACATTATACCCTGATTTCCCATTTTCAATGGGTTCAGGGTATAAAAAAAATCTAAATTTATTTTTGAATTTTTATATTTGTTTTATAATTTTTATTTATTTATTTTTGAGAATTTTCGGTTTAACATAGTAAAATTAGTAATAGATATTTTTTTAAAAATTTAATATTATATTTTATTATTTTTTTCGGATTGTGAGCTTAAAGTGTGATGAAACTTTGGATTGATTTTAAGATTTTAATATTTGCCTTACAATTTATTTTTTTTTTTAAAATTTTTGATAAAAAAATTCAAGATTTCCTTTAGATTTTAATATTTAGTTTTATTATTTTTTCGGACTGTGAGTTTGGAGTTTAACATGGTGAAATCTAGATATATTTTTGTATTTTAATATTTAATTTAAAATATTTTTATTTTTTAGAATTTTCGGTTTAAGCTGGTGAAGTTCTAGATTTCTTTTTAGACTTTCATATTTAGTTTTATTATTTTTATGGATAGTTAGTTAGAAGTTTGGTGAAACTTTGTATTTATTTTAAGATTTTAATATTTGTTTTCTAATTTTTGTTTGCACTGTGAGTTTGGAGCTAAACCTGGTGAAGTTCTAGACTTCTTTTTATGTATTAATATTTAATTATTATTTTATTTTTGAATCGAGATTTTGATGCTTAGCATGGTAAAATTCTAGATTTATTTTTATACCCTGAACCCATTGAAAATGGGAAATCAGGGTATAATGGTTTTGTTAAATGTATGTAACAGGCAGAAGGAGGCGTGGCAGACCCCATAAAGTATATATATTCTTGATCAGGGTGACGAACTGAGTCGATTCAGCCCTGTCCGTCTGTCGCCGCATGCTTTAAACCATCAACCACAATGCAAATATTTTGCACAATTTCTATCATTTCACTTATTGTGATCTTCTCCATATGCTGAGAATCTCATATACAGATTTTTAGCCATTGCATTGCTGCGTTTTCAATGATTTTAGTTTTAAATTGTTCTCCACTTCTTTTATCATATCTTTTTCTTCTTCATCCTTTTGTTCTTCATCCTTTTGTTCTTCATACAATCTTGTATAAATACACAAATCTTGTTCTTTTTTTTAAATTCGTCTATAACTAAAGCTTATCTAGGCCGACAAAGAACGATCGGTTCAATTAAAGCCCAAACGATAATTGACTGTGCGGTTGAAGTTTTCAGATGGTTCTAAAACTTCAACCGCACAGTGCAAGATATCGTTTGGGCTTTGGCGATTGAACCGAGTATCAAGATGCTCTTGATGAGGCTGAATCAGAATTAACAGATCGAATCACAAGACACGAATCAAGGGACTTTGTATTTCGTTAGACTTTGTTGTAACTAGAGCGTAATCTTTCTTGATTTTTTTATTTTTCATTAATCTGTTTATTTAGCTCGTTATGTTAACTGTCTGTTCTTATTACCGATTTTCTTCATTGTTATTATTGAAAATTCTTCATTCCTCAATTTGATCACTAGAGCCTTTTTGGCCACAGCTCGTCTTTGGTAAGTTTTTTTGATTTAGTTGGTTTTTAGCTTTTGCGTTTTTCTTGTTATTTCCGAACTTTTCTTCTTAGATTTAGTGACGAGATATTTACGATTTAGTGTCCATTGTCTCACTTTTTATAGGCAACGCAGCGTTTAACAATTAGAGTTTGCTCAAAACACACACAGTTCATTTCTTAGGTAAACTAGGAATTTCTATTCTTTCATTATTATCCTGGCAAAGCTTAGTTTTGCAATACATTCTGTCAAATAGTTCGGAAATTCTCATTTTATTTTCCTTTGAGAATATTTCTAAACAATTTTTTTCTTAGGGTGGCACAACTGTCAGCCACTATTCTGTGAATTTTTATTCTTGTGTCATTTAGTTGGTTACGGCGTCATTAGGAACAAGTCAACCTTTTGTGTGCGTGGCGATTTTTACTATGTATAAAAATATCGAACAAAGAGTTTGTGTGAAATTTTGTGTTTCAAACGAAATTTCTTGTGCCAAAACGTTGGAAATGCTGAAAAAAACATTTGGTGATTCAACCATGTCGAAAACTCAAGTTTACGATTGGTATAAATCGTTCAAAGAGGGGCAAGAAGAAGTGAACGATTTACCGCGTTCAGGACGACCAAAACCGAAGAAACCGCGCCAAAGCAAATCGAAAATCAAGGTGATGCTGACCGTTTTCTTCGATATTCGTGGTGTTGTTCATTCGGAATTCTTACCGGAGGGCCAAACCGTCAATAAAGAATATTATCTTGGCGTTATGAGGCGTTTGAGAGAGAATGTTCGTCGCAAAAGACCAGATTTGTGGCGGAACAACAGTTGGATTTTGCAGCACGATAATGCACCAGCGCACAAAGCGATCATTGTGAACGAGTTTTTGAACAAAAATTCAACAAATATCATCGAACAACCACCGAACTCTCCAGATATGGCGCCGTGTGACTTTTTCCTGTTTCCAAAACTCAAATTACCACTTCGTGGAGCCCGTTTTGAGAGCATTGAAGACATCAAAACTAATTCGCAACGAGAACTGAAGGCCATCCCGGAATAAAGGTTTAAAAAGTGTTTCGATGATTAGATTGTTCGTTGGAAGAAGTTTATTGCCTCAGAAGGGGCCTATTTTGAAGGGGATATAGTAAACTTAGGTGATTGACAAGTTGTTTGTGTTTTATTTCCAATTTGACAGTCTTTTAAATCGCACTCAGCTGAAATTAATTTAAAACTGAATTCTCATCAAGCGTGTGCTACATAATGAACCCTCAAAATCTCGAAATGAGCAATGCCTTATCAAGCTCAAGTTTGAGTTGAGGTCTCGTTGACTCGCTGATAGCTGGATCTGTAAGCAGTGTCTTATATATGCCCTTGCGTTTGTTATTGTCAACAACAATTGTTATCAGTACTTTTTCGCTGCTCTCTATTTGACTTAAATTGTTTTTAAGTTTCAAATAAATAAATAACTATAATTTTATTTATTTATAAATTTAATTTAAATATACAAATTTCGTTTTATATTATTTTAAAGGGTATTTAGCTATCAATACTATAAATTAAAATTCTCATTTATAGTTTCATTTATTGATTGTTGCCATTGCATTCGCATTTGAGTTGCTTGAAAAATTGGTAAACAAAAATGAAATGGAAATAAATATATATATGTTTGTCTGCATTTCGGACATGTAATTGGCAGGTAAGCATTTTGCGAATCGAAGTCATTTCATTTCCGACATTAATTATAAATTGAACCATAAATATTTCATGCGAAGTGCGTTTAAAATTAAAGAATTACCAAATTATAAGTTCATTTGCAAATAAATGAATAAATTTCATTTGCATTTAAGTTCAATGTAATAATTGCAATGTAGAATTAGAAAATGCTTTTTAACCTGCTCGAAAGCCCCCCCCCCCCCACCATTTTGAACAGTTCGCAGCGCTGCACAGAGCTCAACTGAAACACTTTGATTGCTGCTGGCAAAGCCCTAAAATTTAGTTGAAAGGAAATTTTTTGGTTAATTCCGAGGGAAATTGAAAGCGCAAAGGTGAATTTTAATGCAGGTGAAAGTAAGTTTATATGTAGAGGCTGGCCAAAGAAACTTATTGAATTGTTAAAACTTAAGAAATCTGTAACGGGTTAGTTACTGTTTAAATAAAAACTGGAGTTGGAGTTCGGATTGTGAACTTGGAGTTTAACATCGTGAAATCTAAATTTATTTTTTAATTTTCATATTTGTTTTATAATTTTTATTTTTTGAGAATTTCCGGTTTACCATAGTGAAATTAGTAATAGATTTTTTTTTTTAATTTTAAAATTTTATTTCATTATTTTTTTTTGGATTGTAAGCTTAAAGTGGTGAAACTTTGGATTGATTTTAATATTTGTTTTCTAATTTTTTTTGGACTGTGAGCAGAGCTGTTAAAAATTCCATTTGAATGGAAATTCAAAATGGGTTTTCAGAACAAAAACCCATTTTGAATTTCCATTCAAATGGAATTCTTAACAGCTCTGCTTGTATTTAGCTAAAAGTAAATACAGATCAAAACAATATATCAGAACTTTTGATTACTAAATATAATATATCCAAAAGCAATGATACAGTCGAGTCCCGATAATTCGAAATAGCAAGGGGATCAGTTTTTTTTCGATTTACACAGAAATTCAATTTATCGAGACTCGACTGTAACGAATTTTTTTTTCAAGGGATTTTTTTTTGATTTATCGTGATTTTTGATTTAGCGGGGTACAAATTATCGAGACTCGACTGTATTTAATTATTATTCTACTTGCAAATGAAATAAATAAATTTTTTGTTTACGTAATTTTGTCAACTACTATTCTCATGACTAAAGTATTATACAAAATTTCGACCTATGTTCTTCTGTGTGTGTGTGTGTGTGTGTATGTGAGTAAAGTTAAATTATAAAGAGACTGACTGTGAGTTAGGAGCTTAGCCTGGTGAAGTTCTAGACTTATTTTTATGTATTAATATTTTTTTATTAATTTTTTTTTGAATTGACAGTTTGAGGCTTAACATGGTAAAATTCTAGATTTATTTTTATATTTATATATATTTATTTATTACTTACTTTTTAGTTTATATTTATATATATGTCCATAGATATTACATTAGACCAGACCATTAAATATATTTTATTTTCATTTTAATAAGTAAATTTATAATAAAATGAAATATTAATAAGAAAACAATACAATTCTAATTCAGTTCAAAGAACCACAAAAAAAAGAGTTTTTCTTCTGAATTGCTTTGAAAATAAGTTAAAAATTCATGTAAAGAGAAAGATTTTGAATTGTTCCCCCTCGAACAAACCTAGTCGAGCAGGTATGGCAAATATAGGTAAGTTTGTGTTAACTAAATGAAATAAAAATAAATAAAAATGTGTAGTTCATTAGGAGCATAAAAATATTTGTAAACAATACTTTTTCAACAATTTTCACAAATTTTCACCTTAGAGTTTTGAAGATTTTTTAATAATCTTTTTTTCAGTTGCTAAAAAAGTTTCATTCAGCTATCCATTCACACAGCTTTTAACTCTCTTTAGTTAAGAGTCTTTTTTAAGCATTTACTCATTCAGTCAATCAGCCATTCTGCCAATTTCAAACTGTTTTCATATGCAAATCAATGTTTGTCAATTGGCTAAGACACCACGTCGTATGCGTAATTGGACAACAAAAGGCGCACGGCAAGTGCAAATCGAATGCGTGACGCAGCTGCGCCTATTCCCAAAAGCCACAAAAATTAATAAAATCAAAAACGTATGAGAATATGTTTATATAATGTAAGCAGATGTAATAGATATTGCCTCACGCACACACACCCACACATAGAAAGAAACGAATGGAGACGGCGAAATTGCCGAAGCTCGAAAATGGGCCGCCAATGCGAAGACATTGAAAATGGGGCAAAACATGCGATAGGTTGTTGCTGTTAAATAATAAATAAATGCGCGAGGCGAACAGAGAGACACATACATGCACGTACACACACACACACACACACACATATATATATATATGTATATATATATATATATATATATATATATATATATATATATATACTTATAGACCCATAGATTTCCATGTACGGCGCTAACTTTTCTTTTGACAAATTTTGACTAATTTTTAAAATTTTTTATAGATATAAAAAGTCTATTTCAACTTAGTTATATATCTATATATATTTAGTATGTGATTTACCTTTTAGTAATATATATATATATATGAATATATATACAAAAGTAACAAGTTTTTTTTTCTTGGCGGCTGCGCATATTTCTCTGTTTTCCTTTTGCTTCATTTTGTTGTCTTTTTGTTTGTTTTCGGTTTTTTTTTTTTGGTACAAAGTTCATTTCTTGTGTTTTGCCACCTTGCCTGAGCCTGAAGAGGGTCGTTATCTTTCAATTGGGGCGTGTGTTGGATTTGTTAGAAACTCACCACAAAGCTGAGCAGCCTTTTAATGTGGGCATATTTTGTTACCCAACGTCGTCATTTTATGGGTTCACAAAGCTCTTGGAAACTGATAAGCAAAATGTTAGAGAGCAAACAGATTAAAACAATGAAATTTTTTTTCATTTTAAAAAAAAATTTAAAATTGTTTTAATTTTTATTTTGACTAGATAATTTGTTGACCAAGAAATTGATTTCAAAATGTTATTACATATAAAAAGAGTGAAAATATTTTATGTATATTTTTAAAACAAAACATTTCAAAATTTGTCATACTAAATAATAATTATAAACATTTAGATCAAATAAAATTAATTTAAATTATTTATAAATCAAAAAATAAAAACAAAATATTTTAAAATTTGATAAACTATGTTTAAACATTAAGATCAAAGCAGCAATAAAATTTAATTTAAATTATTGTAATTTTAATTATTTATAAATCAAAATTCAAACATTGAATTAGAATGTCGAAAAGATAAGGCCGAACAACGCCGGGCAACATTTACTAGCTCAGAATATTCAGCGGCAAGAATACAAAATAAAGTAAAAGTGTCTTTGATGGGTGTGCTCGACTAAAAGATACCTCTAACCTCATCAGCGATAATGATGATTATCATGATTATCATGATTATGTGACTCAACTTTGTTCTTAAAGTTGATTAATATTATTGTAGTATGCATCAGGATATGATTTCATCTTGATCATTATTTTTAAAATAAATTATCATTTATACATCATCATTAACATGATTATCATTTGTAAGCCGTCATTAACATGATTATCCTTTATTTATCATGATTAACATGATTATCATTTATCAACTTTACAGCATCATAAACATGATTAAGATCAAGTTTATTATTATCATCATCATTATATGAAAGGACATACATCATTATTATTATTATTATTAATGATTTATCATTATTATTAATTAATTTGGCTCACAATGATCATTAAACTATTCATTATTCTCATAATGACCATTTGCCAGCTAACAAAATTCTTATAATCCATTTGATCATAGTCATAATGATCATTAGCTTAATGATATTTATTACAAATGACTATCAACTTAATGATGATTATGACTAATGACTATGTTAAGTGCATAATGATTATAGCAATTATGACTAACAAAACGATCATTATCTTATCTAATTATTACTATGATTATTATAAGAACAATTCTTTAAAAATTAGGAATGTCACTATTACAATTTTACTTAAAATACAAAATATTATTAACTATTAAAAAATTTACCACGCGGAAAACGAGCTGCACATCTGACCGCCAGGTGATCACAGAGACGACTGAAGAAGCGCTGCAGCAGACTTGCGTTTATATAGGGCGAGACTCCTCTCACTCAAAGTCGATCTCAGCTCTTGAGCCATTCTCTGGGTTAATTTTCACACTCCACCATTATGTGACGAAGAAGGTCATGCAAGTGACTGAAGAAACACGGGAGCAGAGGTGCTCAAAATGGAGCTCAACTCTTGAGCCTCTCTCTTCGTGCTAATTTGTACACTCGAACATTAAGAGACGAAGAAGGTCAGGCAGGGAGCAGATTTGCTATTATATAGGGCGCCACTCTCACTCAAAGTCGAGCTAAACTCATGAGCCTTTCTCTGGGCTAATTTGTACACTCGAACATTAAGAGACGAAGAAGGTCAGGCAGGGAGCAGAGTTGCTATTATATAGGGCGCCACTCTCACTCAAAGTCGAGCTTAACTCATGAGCCTTTCTCTGGGCTAATTTGTACACTCGAACATTAAGAGACGAAGAAGTTCAGGCAGGCGACTGAAGAAACACGAGAGAAGAGTTACTATTGTATAGGGCGCCACTCTCACTCAAAGTAGAGCGCAACTCTTGAGCCTTTTTTGGAGTTTGTTTTTACACTCGATTAAGTGACGAATAAGAGTAGTTCTGATGTTTTAAGTATGTCAACTAACTGTTTCAAATATATACATACCACAAGTATGCATACCAAAGGGTATACACACTATGTGCATTACATACATATATATGTATACGAGTTACTTATGTATATATACATGTAAATGAATTTTTGATGAATTTAGACTCCTGAGTAATAATATATATAATTTTTTGGCATTGCCACGCCATCTTCTGCCTGCTACATACATTTGCACAATAACATTCCACCCTGCACTCCAATGATTGCGGGGTATTGAATAAGAGAACACTAATCCCAGTACAGGCAATCAAAAAGAGAGCGATAGAGAGATCAAGAACTGCCTGCAGAGAGAACCCAAGCGGACTAACTATTTTGTTTGACACGTCAGTGCTTGCGATCCCGTTACATACATGTATGTGTGAATGTTCTGCAGCTGGAGAGAGATGATGGTGTGAGCGGCAGAGATAATAGCTTTAGGTTCCGTTATCTTAATTCACTCCGCTTTACATGTGCAAGGCGTATTGTGTACGTTGTGAGAGCTGGGAGAAAGAGAGCATAAGAAAGCTGTCTTAAAGCATGTCAAACCAAGGCAGACAATTTAGTTTGATAGAGCAGCTCCTCGCGTGTGCAGTGGAAAGTGTTACATAATTAAAATAATATTGGGCTTTAATTATTTGGTGTAGAAATTATTGAAATTTATTGTGTGTGTTTAAGTTCTGTAGTGAAATATGCTCTAGTGCTAAATATCAATATTTTTTTAGTGTGTATGTGTATAATATTTAAAATATATTGCGGCATAATATTTTTGTTGAGTTTTTTTTTTTCGTGTAAATTAAAATGGCGAATGACAAAGTATGGCGCTTGAGCCTTGAGTGGAAATGCGTAAGAGAGAGAGAGAGAGTGAAAGAATGAGTGTGAGTGTATTTGAAAGCCAGCAGCTTAAATAATAATAATAATAATAATGAATATTTAATATATTATGATTGATGAATTATGTGTGTATTTCTTCGGTGTGATCTCATTATATATACCAAGGTAATTAGTTTGTTTATAAAGTAAAACGACTTTTGTTTGCTGTTGCTCTGCCGGCTTTGTTTACGAACAGACGAAAGCAAGGAGTTAACAGAATGTTAAGTTTACTGTTTACAGTTTGCTGCAAAGAGCAGAATATGTTGGGCTTAAATAGATGTTAACATATTGGTTTTAGCATGATCAATTACAAATTCGAATTTGGATTTTTAACAGTGACTTTTCATATAAAAGATTTTTAATTAATTTATTAATTAAGGTTAATGACTTAACAGTTATGTTAAATAGCAATATATTTTCATTACAGTAGTAAAGCCAAAGCTAATTTAATTTCAATTCGATTTTAAGTTTAATAATTTATTGAAGAACAAGTGAAAGTAAAAAGTATTAGACATAGACATGAGATACTCTCTTAACTCGTAGACTATTTTTTTTACTATATATTAATATATAATATAATATATAACTATATATATTTAAACAAAAAATTTGCAATCCTACCAAAATTATTTCGAAAATATTTGTTAATTATTGTGTCGAGTTTTTCTTGATAATAATAAAAGTTCCACTTGAATATAGAAATATAAATACAGTCGAGTCTCGATAATTCGAAATGGCAAGGGGATCAGGTTTTTTACGAATTAGACGGAAATTCAATTTATCGAGACTCGACTGTAACGAATTTTTTTTCAAGGGGATAGAATTTTGTTTGATTTATCGTGATTTTCGATTTAGCGGGGTACAAATTATCGAGACTCGACTGTACTTCAATAATTATGTTAAAACAAAACATTTGTTTGCTTCAATCAATTTAATAGATTTCTGATAACAGAAAACTTTTGAAATTGCTTACAATTATTTATTTGATGCATTTTTACATGCACTTAAAAAAATAGTAAAACTCAAAAAGGCAACTGAATTGCTGATGGATTGATTGAATGCATGTTTATTGATTAGATTGAAGCACACAATTTGCACACACACACGAGCACACTTAAATATTGTGTGTGTGTATACATTCAGCATACTTATTTAGACCTGTTTTACACGCTCGTCAGGTACATTGCGTTGCAAGTTACCATTATGCTGGCATCTATGATTAACATGGCTATAATAGTTACTAAGTGCATGCTTTTGACTTTGCTGCATACGTTTCAAAGTCATTAGACGATGTGTGTGTGTGTGTGTTGGAGTGTGTTTCGCACACACACACACATACATGCACTTGCCCCTTCATCTGCATTCGAACAGTAACATATTCATGGATTGCCGCTCTTGGCCTGGTCATTATGCGGTTCGTTATTTGCAACATTTCGTGGCTCAAGTGCTTATTTTGTATGTAACTATGCATTTCTTTCATTCTGTATTTTTACTTATTTTTTGTTCATTAGAAGCACTTAAAAATCGACACGGTATACAGTTATTTGGTATTTGGCATTTATTATTTACCTTTTGCCAAATTGCTTACTTCAAGCCTCGCTCTGCAGCATTTCAATCAGTCTAATGACATAGCTACCCCATTGAGAGCGCAATTTGCTTTTTAATTAAAAGAAAATAAGTAGCCGAAAGTAGCAGACACTCGAAAAACTACGACTATGACTACAACTGCCAAACTCCGACTCACTTTAAAGCCGAAACCGAACCAAACCGAACCGAACCCAACCGAAAAAGATAAACAGACAGATAATAACAATAATAAACAAGTTGGCACTTCATTCCAAATGCTCCGGCGACTCTCTGATAGCTACTTAGTGCCAATATTAAAATCCACCACAAAGCAATGCCCAACTGCTGGCCAAAAGGAAACACAGCAACAGCAACTGCAACTGCAATAGCTGATGTAGAGAGAGAGAGAGAGAGAGGAGAGAGAGAGAGTGAGAAAGAGAACGACTGAGCTGTCCGGCAACTTAATCAGCATTTATGGCAGACTTTGGGCAACTTTTTGTATACAAATAGCTGCACTTGAGCAGAGCATTCTACTTTTTTGTTAGAACATCTTGCAGTGCCGTGCATGCATCTCTGCTTTGCTTTTCTTATCAAATATTTTGTTAAACAAATAATTCCATGTGCAGAAATATGTTTCAAGTTTGCATTGAATTTAAAACTTGAATATTGTCTATTGTTGCTAGAATTTAATTGGAATTTTTGGCAAATTTTTCAGTTACTGAAAAGTCTATAAAAAAGGTTCGTTTGTAGGTGAAGCTCTATTCTCATTGCAATATTTGATTTAATATAAATTAAATAAGATTCGTTTGTTTATTTACTTTGAAGTTTATTGATTAAACAAATTTTCGAATACAATTCTGATAATATAAAAAATAAAATTTATTTTCTGATACTTAAAATAATTTTTAACTTAATATTATTTAAAAGCAGATGAATTTCAAAATTAAATTAAAAAATTCAAAAATAAAATCGTTTTAAATAAGCTTAAATTAAAACAACTTTTTTTTATTTTTAGTTAGTTTTTATTTTAAAAAACTTTAATTTTTTAAAATCATTTATTCTTTATTATTAATTAATAATTAATCAAAAAAAAATAAAATAATATAATATAATCTAAATAATATTATATATGGTATTTAAGAGATTATATTTTATTATTTTTATTTTATTTTTATTTTTTTGTTTTAAAAATTAAAATAGTTTATATATATTTTTTTTATGCTTAAACATTTAGATTTCCACTTATGAATTTTACTCTTAGATTTATTTAACATGATGATCTATTTATTCTTTTAACAATTGCCTTTTTCCCAAACGGTTGCTCAGTGAGCGCATTTAAAGTTCGCTGTCAAGGAAATTGCATTTTTCTGTTTTTGTGCTTTTTACTTGTTTTTTTAAAGCAAATAATTTCATATTTTTATGGTTAAGCATTTATTTGCTTAGCGGCTGGCTGCGATGTAATCTGCCAAATGTAAGGGTAGTGCACCGCCATAGACGCTCCAGCAGCTCGTTCTCTACTTGAGCTAATGACACTTTATGTGGCCAAGCTGAAGTGGCTCAACGGGCTGGTGCAACCAACGAGTTGGTTCAACAGCTTCACTCGGCCGTCTGTGGGTCCGTAAGTTTTGGAGCAAAAGGCGTAAGCTTCGATGGCGCCAAGTAATGTAAGTGTCTAAAACTCTGTAGAAGGTATATCTGATGTGTGTGTGTGTGTGTCTGAGTTGTCTAAGTGTGTGTAGTGCCTACTTGGTCAAGTGATTTAGCTTGTGATTATATTGAGTGCTGCTGATGCTGCTGCTGCTGCTGCTTGAGTTGACTCTCGGTCGCTGGCTCAATTGCCATGTCTTGTGCAGTGGCCTTGCGGTATTTATCCTCTTGAATGGGTCTCTTACAATTTGTAAACTTTAAGAAGTTGTCTGTTAATTAATCAGATAGATATCAAAGTTATTTAAGCTACAAGTATTTCTTATACAAATCTGAAATTTTATATAGTAAATAAAAGTCTTTTAGGTTGATTGGTTTTGCTTCGTGTGTAGATTGACATGTATTTAGTTAGTTAATATAATCAAACCACAAAATAAATAAAATGCCTAAAATATAATAATAAATAAAATAAAATGCCTAAACTATAATAAAATAATAAAATAAAATGTCTAAAAAAAAATGAAAAATATTATAAACAAGTGTAAAAAATATATAAATATAAAAGAAATATATATTTATAATATAATTTTTAAATATATATATATATTTTTTTAAATAAATGTAATCTATTAATATGAAAAAATGTCAAAATAAAATATAATATATAAAAATTAAACAATTAAAAAAATATAATGTAATGACTAATGAAATAATAAAAATATAAAATATAAAAGAATTTTTTAAAACTTAAACCGAAAAGAAATGAAAAAGAAGTGTTTCATAAAGTGCTTAAATCAACGAATAATAATAAATATTAGTGTGTAAATAATATTCAGTGTGTTAAATATTAAAAAAGTTCACATTATGGATAAATACAATCAAACTAAAAACTTATTTAAGGTAAGTAAAGAAAATCAAATGAGTAATCAAACTTCAAAAATATGAGTTTCTTTAAAAAAATCGTTTAATATTTACAGGAAAAAATATTTGTTGTTAATATTTTTTGTGGTGTGTGTGTGTGTTTTTGTTTTGTGTTTTTTTTTTTTTTTTTTTTGTTTTTTTTTTTTTATTTTATTTTCGGTATATAAACATACATATATCTATTTTAATATATATTTTTTATATATCCCTTTTTTTCATTTCTATATTTTAGCATTAGGTTATCAAATTGCAATCAAAATTGCTGATCAAATTTACAATAAAACAAAACAAATAAAATATCAATATTTCCCTTAAATATTTAAATTAAATTTTTAATTTTCTCACACATATTTTCTAGGTTGAATTTCATGTTGATTCGAAAATTCCCAATATCATTTTAATGCTATTTGTATTACCTCCGGTACTTCATTATAACTGCATATTTGGCTTAAAACTAGGCCCGGTAAAATTTCAGTTTGGAATTTCGTAAAAGTAAATTAGTAAATAATTTCGCTAGGTTCGCTTATCTAGTTCATAAATAAGCAGAAAAAGCTGTAAACAAATTTAAAGTGCAATTAATTACACCTAAAGTGCCTTGAAGTGGGTGAGGCGTGGCAGCTTTTACGATTTTAAACGCTTCCGCTGTACAATTCAGCTGGAAAATAAATTAAAAAATTTGCTAGCCCTGTTGTTGTTGTTATTGTTGCTATTGCATTGTTGCTGTTGTTATTGTTGTTGTTATTGTCTGTTGGCCGCACATAAAACTTGCTCGTTCTGTTGTCTGTCCATTGTCAGACTACTGGGGCAATAAACAAAAAAATTTACGCGCTGCTAACATGCAACTTGTGGCGCTTGCAACAGGACTCAAGGTTTGCTCCACGCCCCATCCCTTACCAATATATATACAAGTTTCGAGTGTGTACAAGGTGTGGGCGGAGAAGGGGTGGTTTTTGTTACTAATGCAATTTGCGGTCCGCATAAAACTTGCAGCTGGCATTTCTATAGAGATTGTTATGCCTTTTGCTACCCCCAGCAATTTTATGTTATTGTTTCACTCGAGCAACTTTGTAATTGAAATCAAAGTGTGTAAACTGAGAGCAAAATCAAACCTAATGTAGCACACACGAGCACTTTACAACACCAGCCGAGCATCCCTCCAGCATGCCCTCCTTATCTACAGGCAAAAGCTATAGAGGGTCAGCCACAAATAGGACAAACTCTTTATATATATATATACTTGTATATATATTTGGCAATCGTGCATAGAACTATATAAATATATATATAGTTTGACTCAAACTCTTTCAAAATCAAACAATCTGTAACTGGAAACTGTGTGCGAATTGTGTTTCAAGTCATTTTACTTTGGCTTACAATTCACTTGATTGGATTGTCGTCTCGCTCTCTCTCTCTCTCTCTCTCTCTCTGTTTCTCTGTGTGTGACTGCAATAAGTTTCAGTGCAAGTTTTTAAGAGCACTTTATAGCTGACAGTTGGCATAATTGGACGGCAATTATCTAAGCGAACAAAATAGTTCGGGATATGTGAAGCTGAGTCTTGCTGATGAATAATGATTGCCTGCAAATGTAGATAAGAGTAAAAGAATATATGATTAGGGTAAAAAAGTCTAGTAAACTATTATATTTATTATAAAGTTATTCAACTTAAACTTGCAAATTTGTAAATGCATAGGGAAAATATTCCAAAGCCTTCAGAATTTTTCAAATTTTTAAGAGCATGGCTAAAAATCTTTACTATAAGCAAAGATATTATAGAATTGATATATAACTTTTCTTGAATTCAACAGAATTTATAATCGTATAGACAACATATAAAAAGTTGAGTTAATTCATAGTTCATATTCTGCATTTGCCATGGATAATTTAACATTGCAGTTATTAATTATTTATTTATATAAGTATTGTATTATATTATATTATATATATTAAGAATATAATGTATATGTATAACTCTTCAATTGTTGTTGCTAATGTTGTCATGTCATAGTTTATTGACTCCGAATCACTACTCAACTGTGCTCACTTCAAGGTCTTTGTTGCTGAAGTCAAATTGATCAGCTTTTAAAATTTTGGAACTAGCTACTTAAATGTTCTTTTTATTAAACTAGCTCACGAGGTCAATAGAGTATATTGGTTGTATGCAATATTTGTCTTGCTGTCCGTCCGTTTGTCCGTTTGTCCGTCTGTCCGTCTGTCCGTTAGTTCATTTCAACGCAAGAGACTTGATATTATAAATATATACTCATTGGTATTCTCGTCTGTTAAAATTTTTCCGAATACTTCCACTATGGGCTTTGCAAACAGGAAAATAATGTATTTGGTATTTAAAGTGCTAGAAAAATTTGAAATTTCGTATATATACTCGCGTCGACAACCCAAAATCAAAATTATACAGTACATATATCTACTCAAGTTAAGGGCTGGACAAATGGGGAAAATATTTATCTTATACAGTTTTACTACTACAAATTGCTGTTGGCTTCTTCTATTGAATTACTAAAAATTATAAATTAATGATTCTTGTGGAGTTGAAAAATTTAAAAAAAATTTGAATCTTAAGTAATTGTAATATCTTAAAATATACTAAAACTAACTTAAGTGTTTTGGGACCGTGAACAAGTATTTTGCAGTCGGTGGGGCTCGACTGCAACATTGTTACTTGTTATTGATAGCACATGCTTCTTAGCGAATGGTGCTCATTAGCATAATTTTTTTTATAAAAAGAACACCAAGAAAAATTTGGCTAAAATGCTATTTGTTGGCCCCAAAATTTGACATAATTAGCATAAACTAAGGATTCAGAGGAAGAAATTAAAAAATTGTTTCCACTTCAATTTAAAAAAATTATTTTGGTTCTATTTGTTGGCTTAAAATTTTACATACTTAGTATAAACTAAAGTAAGGATTAAAATAAAAAACGATTTTTCCGATTTGATTTAATAACAAATTATTCAGGTTTTATAAAACTCAAAACTTATATTTCATTTGACTGTGAGAGTAATAAATGCTTCATTAAATATTTATATTATAGAATATTCTCGGCCAGCTTACGGATTTCCCTAATTCTATTCACATACCACAATACATCAGAATTAGATGTCTATGGTGCAATATTTGATTGTAGTTCACTTAATTTAAACAAAGTTTGTTAAGCGACAATGGAATTTTTGGTATCAGCTGCTGATGTATTGTGGTAAGTGAATAGAATTAGGGAAATCCTTAAGCTGGCCGAAAAGCTGTAAAGCTAAACCTGTTGGCTTGCATCATTGTCTTGATGCACGTCTGAGTATGAGAGTAGAAGTTAAAGCAAAAACAAAAGGAAAAGCTTAAGACACATTCGAGTTGCTTTTGTATTAAGTATTAATCAATCGAGTGCCTCAATAGGTATATATAAATATATAGAGAGTATATACATTTATGTGTATATATATATTGTATATATATTTAAAGAACATTTTGTATTGTTTTTGCGCCAGCAAGTATAGAGTTATCTGGCTGCCCAGCATATAAATTGATAAATTACAAAATTATTAATTAAAGCCTGGGATGGAGTCTACGAAAATTATGCCACAATATTAAGATATTCATAATTTCCATCTACCGCAATACAATAAATCTTCTGTGTGTGTGTGTGTGTGGTGTGTGTGTGTGTGTGTGTGTGTGTGTTGCTTGGAGCCTACTTATTGCCCAGGCAGCAGCAGAGGCAGCAGCCGCTTAAGTTTATGTCATTTGTCATATTTGAATTTTACACTTCCTTCCGGTGCGTCTCTTGGAATTGCAATTTGCTGCAACAGCCGCCAGCTATCATTGACCTGCCCATCGCCCGCCGAGCACCGCCCAATGCCACCCACCTCTAATCGTTCGGTTGCTGCAGCCGCAGCCGTTATAATTAACCAAGTTGCCAAGGCTTCAGCAGCTCCCAGCTCTACTCCCGCCCGTCTGTCGCATGACAAATGTCTTCAATTGCAGTTCCTGTGTGTCTTTGTGTGTGTGTGTGTGTGTGTGCTTGTGTATCTGCAGGTTGCATCTGGACTGCATGCAGTTCGGTTAAGATGCACAGATACAAAATGGCCACCAAGTTTATGTAAATGCCGTTGACATCGAAGTCAACGTTGAGCTCTTGATTCTCGCTCCCAAGATGCTTTAGATAAATTCCTGTGATTATATTTTGCTCAATTGCACGTGCCTGATTACGCGTGTGTCTGCCTGCCTGTCTGTGTGAGTGTGTGTGTGTGTGTGTGTGTGTGTGCCTGTCTGTGTGTGTGCGTCCGGCATTTTGGGCAAATTGATTTGAGATTTACCATTAAGATGATTTCCATGCATATCGAATTTTGTTGCGCAAATTATTTTCATATAAATTATGGATTTCGTAATAAATATAAAATTAATTAAGCTGCTAAGCACGAGCCACATATGGTCAGCCAATTTAGAGTTACCATACACAACATCCAATGGGCCATGTATTTTAGCTATATTCAAGGTATGCAATCTATGAATTTTGAATATTTGATTGCATGCGAGCTTATGCAGATAAATTGATTAAATTATAATTAAATTTATACATACATATAAACATTGAGATAAATATATACATAGATAATATAAATTGCATTACAAAGTTGTGGCAGTAAAGCTGATGCTGTAATGCACTGTAATTCATCCATTTAATTTGTTTATGCCCATTTAAATAGAGCGCATTTAGTTCTAGTTTTGTTTGAGGTGCAATGTTTACATTTATCAACAAGCTTAACACCGTTTGGAATTTATTTATAGCACAAAAAATGGAAAATTAATGCATTAATTACTCAGTCACCTGTACATTATATATATAAAAATAAGTATTATTATTTGTAATGTGTGTATTTAGTGTAAGTTTAAATATAATATATATTGATTATAGCATCCTCATATATATTTATAATATTTATTGCTTAGGAAAGTTGATTGAAAACTGCGCTAAAAGTGCTTAAAATTTGGAATTTATTTTTTGTGGAATTTTTTTAAATATATGATTTATGTTTATTTTCGATTTTTTTTATGTTTTGAGTGAGTGTGATTAGTGATCAGTATTAAAAGTATTAAGTTACCACAAATATATTTTATAAAAACATAAATATTTTCAATTTTTTTTAAATTATACGTACTTGAAATATATTTGTGGTTTCAAATATATGCTGAAGGTATTTATAGCTTAGGATGAAGAGAGAAAGACAGAGAAAGGCAGAGAAAAAGAGAGAGAGGTAGAGAAAAAGAGAGAGAAAGAGAGAGAGGTAGAGAAAAAGAGAGAGAAAGAGAGAGAGAGAGAGAGAGAGAGAGAGAGAGAGGGAGAGAGAAAGAGAGAGAGACAGAGAAGAGAGGGAGAGAGAGATTAAAGAGAGAGAGAGAGAGAGAGAGAGAGAGAGAGAGAGAGAGAGGGAGAGGGAGAGAGAGAGAAAAATTGATTGAGAGAGAGAGACAGAGAGAAATCGTTTGAGAGAGAGAGAGAGAGGGAGAGAGAGAAGAGCATGAGAATGACAATGAGAATGAGAATGAGAATTAGAATGAAAATGAGAATTAGAATGAGCATAAGAATGAGAACGAAATTGAGGGAAAGAGAGAGAGAAGGAGAGAGATAGATTGAGAGTGTGAATAAGGAAGAGGGAAAAAAAGCGAGCCAATGAGCAAAAGAGAGAAAGAAAGAGAAGGAGAGAGAAAGGCAGAGAGTGTGAGAGAGAGAGAGAGAGTGGTATTGAGAGCGATTTGCATTTATCATCAATTTATAAAATAAATGCTTATTATTATGGTGATTGTAAAATTAGTCAAAGTAAAAATCCAAATGTTCATAATTTAATCTCAATTTATATGAAATTAAATTAAAATAAATGAAATTCACGAATTTATATAACTACAACAGGAGTATATTATTTCGTTATAATAAAATCTTTATATTAGATAAATTTTTTTGTATTCTTTGTTATATATTTAGTATGTGCTCTGCACATTTTATATATTGATAAGTGAATACTGTTTAGTTAGCCTTGAAGTACTTGAAGTGTAAATAGAATTTTGTAAATTGATAATAATTGTTATTATTGATATTTAATTGAAATTTTGTGCAGTGCATTTCTTTGCTACAGTAAGATTTGAAGCGGTTGAATGAAATGCATGCACAAAATGCAGCATGATTATATTTCCATCTTGTTTGCTTGCTTTAAGTGATGGCAAAGAGACCGCAAGCCTTTAATTGAGTTGGCCACCAACTGGATAGCGCAGTGGCAGCTGGATTCAGCTCAAAAGCCAGCGTAATGGGCAGGAATCGAGTTGCCTGTTGGTTGGTTAGCTGTGCTGGTTGCTTTGAACACATTGCGGTTTCACACATGCCATTGTAATCCCAGGCGCGCCTAAATGCTGGCAACAGAGAGCATAGCACAGCACAAACGCAGATTACAGGGCAACAGCAAAAGGCAAAAGGCGAAATGCGAAATGCGAAATGCTCGCAACACGATACCAATAAAAAGTGGCTGACAACAGAGAAACACAAAGAGGGACAAAAAAAAGTCAAGCTCTAAAAACAATTTGACATTTGGCCAGTAAATAGCAAAAAAAAAAAAAAACGAGGAAAAAACCAAAAGCGTTGCGACCTCGTGACGTTGGCCATAAAAAATTAGTGGGTCTGGCCAGCAGGGCGAGCAGCTCACGTTATCAACAACGCCATCAATGGACGACCTGGCCCGGTTGACAATCTGATGAACGCTGTCAACGCCCAGAACAACGTGGCCAAAAGCTACAAGCCAAACAAAGCGTTCAAGGGTCAAATGCACACAACGCCTATAAGTTGGCAACGAAATCAAATGAATGTCCTTCTGCCAAAGCGATAATAGTACGTGACCAGTCTGGTTGCCTTTGCAGCCACTACAGCTGCCTCTTAAAGTCGCCTCTTGTTTAAAACCAGAAAACGGACAAAAAAAAAAACTGAAAAATAATCTTCTTCCTAGTTGAAAATAGACCAAAAATACTTTATAGACTGGCACACACTCGTGAGCGCTTACAAATTGATGTGAATTTCTTCACATGTTCATATAACAGCTACAGCACAGCTACACACACTCACACACACACACACACACACACTCATGCACGCATGCTGACCAAACGCCATTCATCATCATCGGCAGCTGAATATTTTATTTCTTTTTTTTTTTCGTTGTCCGTTGCCTTTTGGAGCTGCTATTAGATACAAGTATCCATATAGTTTGTTGAGCATGCTAAGCGGCAAACGGGATAAAAGGTAGTTGCTTCTCTGCACTCCACTCTGTGTATCTCTATATGTGTGTGTGTGTGTGCGTGTGTGTATGGAAAAATAAGTTTACAAGTTACAGCCTAAGGCTATTTGGTTGGATCAACTTTGGGCCAGGCTGGTGTCGAAACTTGGGCACAGTGGTCAAAAGTTTAATGTTTGGATTGGTTAGAAATTGGTATTTGTGGTTGGCTTTCTTTAAAGTGCAAACTTCAATGAAAATGCATGCACACTAGTATTTTTTGATATATTTATTTTAAAAATGTAATTTAAAAAATTTAATTTTGTATAAATTTGATGAAATTTATTTTCCAAAAATTTGTTTAAATTTTGCCAAAGGTTTTCTATAAACAAAATTCAAATTTGTTAGATTTGTGAAAAAGGACTTGGTAGAATAATAAATGTCTGATATAAATAGTAAGTAGGCAGAACTACACATTGATCGTTGAGTTAATGCATTTATGAAAACTATTCATAAGTTAACTTTTACTTTATGCCATTAATATGTTTATTAAGTTTTATTAAGCAAGTCATTAAAATAGTAGTATATTTTATCTAAATAAATAGTATAAAAATAGTAAATAAAATAAATAAATAATAAATAGATAAAATAGTAGTATATTTGATATACATAAATACTATTTAGAATTGGACATATTTATTGGAAATGGTAGAAAATTGAAATGGAACAAAAATGTACGCTCTACAAGACAGAAAGAATTAAATTATGTTGAGCTCCAGAGTAAATTTATTTTAATGTTTTAAGATATTAGCTAAAAATGTAATATAAGAGTACATGAAATTCTTTTCTTTGCTACAAAAGTTTTACAATCTTGACTTATGTGTTAAAGAAACAAAAGGTTATTTAGAAAGTTAATTTAAAATATTTACTTGGATATGAGACTTTAAAATATGTTTTTTCACAAATATTATACATATCATATTTTGTAAACTAATTATATGATACTATGCCTCAATATTTCCTATACACTCTGTAGATTCAAGCCCACCTGCACCTTTATCCTAATTTGAATTGTAAAAAATGACTTTTGTTACACTGTAACTGATTCACCATCGAGTCGGGCAAGACTTATTGCGATTGTAATATGTAGTGCATAACAGTTTTTGTGTAAAAATATTGCCTAAGTGAAACAAGTTTTCACATATGATTTATTTATTTGATTTGTAGCTATAGTCAAGGTACATATACAAGACTCACACTAGAGAGTAGGAGAGAGCGAGTCAATCTCTTTCCATTTCTTGTGATGCATGTGAGTTGGTCAAGTTGGTTGTGTGGCATGTTAACGTTTTCGGTGTTGTGTAAGTTTATTAGTGATTAGTTTTTGAGTTCTCTGCTGGGCACTCGAATGGATTGATTGATTGATCGATTATTTGATAAGGCGGTTGCGTGCGGCCGTTGAATTTAATTAGGGAATTGGATACGCTTGCAGAGTGATACATCTCTGTTAGAGTGTTAGCATATGGCATGTCATTATATATTACATAATGATATAATACAAAATCTCTGTGGAGTATGAGTTTTTCCATAATGTTTGCAACTTATTTAAAGTCATGACACTCGCAGAAACGCTGACAAATTTTATTTCCGCTAGAGTCACGCACCGGGGAACTGACTCACTGAGCTGGCGACCCACTTGCTAACATTCGCCGACATGGCCAAGAGACGGAGGTGGAACGTCGGTCTCTCCCGGCAACATTTATGCGAATTGTCTTTTGTGCGCTTCATTTCGCATAAACAAATCTCGGCCGTTGTATATTTATACCGGAAACGTGCAAATAACGCCCCAGGGACTAGGCAACATAGAGTCCTCCACACACATTCTACACGTTCTCATCGCTGTTGTCGCCATTGTGTGTGTGTGTGTGTGTGTGTGTGTTGTGCGGCGACCGCCGCCGCCGCCACCACCTGCGTCGCTCAGATTTCTTCTTTTTTTTTCATACCCATCAACTAACTACGTTGGGAAAAAAATTTACTTGACGTTTCCGTTGCAGTAAAAACACATGGCCGAAATACAAACAAGCAAAGTGACTAGAGTTTATAATCAAAAAATCGGTAAGCCGATACTGAAATACGCTAACGAAATATTTCGAATTTTTGTATGAATTAAAATTTATTTGTGAATTTATGTTTCGAGATTTGCTTTATACGAGGAAATTGTTTACATAAATTCATACTAAATTAAGTTCTGCTGAAATCAAAGACTGAACTGATTTCCATTTTGTGTCAGTAAGTTTTTCCGTTTGCTTGCAAGAATCTGTAATTTTATATCCCCAAATCAGTTGATAATTAGAATTCAAGGTATAAACGTTTTATCATTTGACTTTTGAGTAAAAAGCAGATTTAAATGGAATTTATATTTAGTCTGATTTTTAACAAGCGTTTAGATATGATATTGATATGATATTTTATTTTAAAACCAAAAATAAAAAATATTAAAATTAAAAATTTTGTTGAGTCTCAAGAATAGTTTCTATTAAAATGTACAGAGTTAACAGAATTTTATGCTGTACTCTAGTAAAACGCTTTAAAGCTTGATATATATTTGCGGGCATTATAAGTTTTTGATGTTTAGATAGAACAAATGTAATTTATATATTATAGCCAATTATTTATTAAAATTAATTAACCAAAAAAAAAAAAAAAAAAGAAATCGCAGTCATATTTTAAGTTTTTAATTAAAATCTTAAAAACATATAAAATATATTGGCATTAATTATAAAAATATTTTTGCTAAACAAAACAGAAGAATGTGCATTGAAATTATTATTCAATTCTTAGACTTTAATAACTTTAATACGAAGAGAACAGGAAAAGTATAACAAAGTATTGCTGCTTTCTATTATAAAATATGTTCATTACTGAATACATTAATTTGAAATTTATATATATATATATATATTATATATATATATATATATATATATATATATATATATATATATATATATATATATATATATATATATATATATATATATATATATATATATATATATATATATATATATATATATATATATATATATATATATATATATATATATATATATATATATATATATGTTTATATATATATACATACTTGTATTGCATCTACGGACTTCTATAGGTTCTGCCAAGAAATTCCATTGAAAATATGAACATGTTCATTAATTAACTAATTTAAAATGTATTAAACTCTACTGCAACTTCTATCTTCTAGAGCTACTATCAAGAAATTTCACATTCATGCTGCAGTTAAGCCTTATTAATCAATGCTCAAACTTTCTATTTGGTTTTTCAATCTGGCTTCTCACTCCAGGCTTTTGGCATGCATAGGCCAAGTCTTTATGCATTTTTTAAAATACATTTTCAATTTATAAACTAAATAAATCAAGAGTAATTTAAAAAGAAAACATATTTTAGAAACTTCTTAAATATTCTTTGCAAAATATTTAATTTGAATAATAATAATATAATTTGTTTCTAAGATAAAATACAATTTTATCAATATTTTATAATAATTTGTTTCTAAGATAAGCTAATATTTTATCAATTAAAAATACAAAGTTTTTGTGTAATTTTTTAAATAGTATTTATAAAAAATTACATTTTTTTTTTCAAATTTTTGTATTGTTTCTTTGTCATATTTGCAAAGAAGTTCAAATAGTCAAAGCAGCCGGAAAAAGGGTAAAACTAACTGTTGTCGTATTTGTATTTGTATTTTTCTATAGTCTACTTTTGGGTTTGCTTGGCTATTGTACACGACTCTCTGGGTGTGTGTGTGTGAGCTTGTGGCAGCACAGTGCGGCTGGCTGGCTTGGTTTGGCTTTTGTGTGCGCCTATTGTCAAATTGAATTGTAATAGACACGTTTTTGCAAGGCGAGTGTGTGTACAAGTGTGTGTGTACGAGTGTGTGTGCCGTGTGTGCCTCTCTGCCTGACACTTTATATTTACAGCTGCGCTCGTCACGCTCGACCAGGCGCAGCGACCCAGCTTCGTCGTCGCTTCTGCACAGCTCTCTCTCTCTCTCTCTCTCCCTCTCTCTTTAGCCTCCTCATACATATCACAGTCAGTCCGGAGTTTAATTTTATGCATACGAAACGTATGCGGCGTCTTTCGCGCGCATAAAAAAATTTTATTGCATACATTTAGGCAGCTGCACAGCTACTGTCTGCCGCCCTGGCTCTGCCAGCACGGGAGGGGCTGGGGCTAGCAGGTTGTTGGGTTGCCTTCATATTTGCATTTTCTTATTTAAATGTCGACTTTTAAATGACGACAAATTGTTTTGACGTTGTGTCGCTTTTTGATTTAAAAAACAACAAAAAACAGAAAAAAAGAGAAGAAAAGCTGAGGCATACGAGTTGAAAGGCTCAGCTGTGGGGGGTGAGCATGTATATGTGTGTGTCACAAGTGGAAAATGGGTTTGTTTCGCTTAAAGGCTTAAAAGCTGTTTTTGTCTAGCCCACAAAATTGTGTGCAAATGAAAAATGCAAAACGAACAAAAATGTCGCCAGTAACTAAGAAAAATAAATAAAATAAAATATGAATACTACATGACAGTTGAGAACATCTATAACATTGCTGAAGGGCTTTCAAGTAAAACCTTTAAAAATAATTAGAACAAAAAATATAAATATTGTGTATATATAAATACATTTCTACTAAAATGAAGGCACAAAGTATTTTGCTTACTGAAATCAAATTTCAAATGCAAATTCCTTATTATACAATACATTTTTATCTAACACAATAATCGTTCGATTATAATATGCTGCCAGCAGAGCAGGCTGTTCGAAAATTTCGAATGCAAATTACAGAAACCGTTATACCAATTAAAACGAAACAAAAATTCAAAAACCGTAAAAACAGTAAACAACATTGTCACTTAATTTAATCACATTTATAAAAACCACTAATTGACTTTTGAACGTTAATGCTCGAGCACCATTGAAAATGCCAGCACATACACACACACAAGCACATACACACACATAGTCGTCCGGATCCATAAAAGGCAGGACAACAAAATGTTGCCATAATTGGTATTTTTGATATGCATAAAATTTTGCCGGGTCATAAGCTCGCAATGCACACACACATACACAGGCACACACACACATACATATGTATATTCATGCGTGTTTATGTGCAGCTAATTAAATTATTATTTTCCACAAATTTGCGGTCCATGGTAGAAATAACTAAAGATACGAGCACAAAATGTGCCCAAAAATTTGCTTATTTATCTATGAACATTGCTGCATAATTTTTGTCAGTTTTTGAAATTTCAGGTATAATTTGTCATACAATATGATACGTAATTTACGCGTATTTGTATTCAGATATGTTTTGGACTGCTGCTGTATATTCCATCAATTAACTTCGAATTTGCGGTAAATTTCGTTGACGTTTACCTTGATAGAGGGCATTATCATATATTTATATTTATCGCAAATCCCATTACAACAGGCAGCAAATTAAGTATTGACTTTATTTAGCTTTGTTTAGTTTATTGTGTAAAGTTGTTGTGTGAGTTACAGCGAAATTGGCTAAACTCATCGTTGCTCCGTAGACGGATTTCTCGTAGAAAGGCTTACAAAATCAAATGTATAATTTAGAAGGGTTTTTGTTGAACTCATCGTTACTTCGAAGATAAAGCTTTTTCTTGCTTTTTAATTTTGTATCAACTATGAACAATTTTCTTACAATTATTCATCCATTTTGCTCTAATAATAACTGAGCTCTATTGCTATAGTCTCCCACGGCGTTTAATATTAGCAAAGGTTCCCATACACAAGTATTTTTCTTATGTATGCATATTCGATCGTTTTGTATGTTGAGGATTGTCATAAATTGTCTAATGATTTCTTGAATCAACTTGAAGAGTATGGCGTCAAGACAAAGAAACAAGAATGAAGTGGCCATATTCATGTTTGAACAGTTTATATAGATATATTAGTTTTAGTTTGTGTAAAATATGTATATATTCCAGAAACCCGATAACAAATTAAAAATAATGTGTTGAATTTTAATATAGATAAATGGGAGTATATATGCGTTTATAAGAATAAGCTCTAGCTGACGTAGAGTTCAATATCCGTGAACATTGGTAGATTAAATTACAATGTATTATTGCATTATTTATATGTGGCCTCAAGTAGAGATCATCTGGAATAAGTTACTTTTTGTTGCTAAATATTTCTATATTATTAGTATAATAATTTAAGCTGCCTAATAATTTTGAAAATTGAAAGAGAGTAATGAGCATCTAAGCTACTCTGACAATTAAAAGCAGCTCAAAATTGTTGTACATATTTAGACTCATTCAGCTGTTTTCAAAAATAAATATATTAAGCATATAAACACCATTTTATTTATAAATAGTTTAGTGATGTTAAAATATGGAAGTTTCGGTCAAGATATCTTGAGAAACAAAATTTCTAAAATTAATTGTATTGCTGTTTGCTATATAAAATAACTATTTGAAATAACCTAGAATATCGTATATATTGTATATATAGAATAGATTTCGCATATATAAAATAAACATTACGTTCATTTGGAGACAGTTTGAAAAAGGTTATAAATTCCTTACTGGCAAACAATTAGTCTTTCATTTGAGTAGTTATTGAAACGTGTTCGATGTTCGCATTCATATCTGGCTCACTTAACAGAGACGTTAGCTTACCTCGAGTGATTGCCAATTTATTTTAATTAATGCTCGAATCGGCTACCGCAGCATGTTAACAAATCGAATTGGTTTTTGTTTTCATTTATGTCACTGCTAATTGCCACTAGAAATTCCATGCGACTGACTTTTTCAAAAAGGCTTTGCATAGATTTGATATATACTATTTGAGAAGAGCTGCCATATAAATCAATGCAATTGAGTTGATTTACACACGAGATAAATATATATATATATGTGTGTGTGTAGGGTAGCATGAACTTAAATGAGCTACAAAATGTAATAAACGACAATTTATATGCTTGATGGCGTTATATTATGTTAATTAATTTAAAATAAGTAATAATATTAAAAACAGTGTGTGAAAAAAAGATGAAATTCATTTGAAGCATAACTAGGTAGAGTAAATGAAATGAATTAACATCATTATACAGGTGATTAAAATATGCTATGCTTGGGCTATAACAGTTTTTTAGTGATCTACTCTTGTATTTTAAAAACAATTGAGTTTATTGAAAGAAAATCAGGGTAGACATATAGAAGTGTAGAAGAGTTTATAAGATATAAGAAAATATTTTAGTATTAACAGAAAAAATATATTGAAATATGTTTTGTAATTAAAATATTAAATATATTTTTAAATATAAGAAAATATGAATTTTATCATTGAAAAATAGGTTAGAATAGTTAGATATATAATACTGTTATTTTACTTTTAATTTTATTTGGTGAAGTAAGTAATAATAACAAAATAACTTATTTCAAATTAAAATTAAATTAAATAAAAAATAAAAAAAATTAAATTAAAATTAAATTGAAATTAAATAACTTATTTATAATATATTCAATTTAATTAATTTTTTCTAGAATTTTATTATTTTTTGAAGCATAATTCATTATTATACAAGACAAATATTACCATCATTATACATATTTATTTATATTTAAAAAAAAAATTCAATTTGCATTGTAAATAATTGAGAATATAAAATATTAAATTTTTTTTAGCATTTTATTGTGTCTTTTTAAGAACTCCAAATTTATTAAAATGGAATTTATTTTTACAAAATAAGAAAATATAAAAATGTATTATAAAATCGTAAAATAAAAGTTATTCGGAATTTAATGTGTGAAGAAAATAATTATTAGACTTCAATATTTATTATTTGTTTTATTTTAGCTTTTAAATGATTTTATATTATAAACATATATTTTGTTTTTAATTATTAGTTTTATTTTTAGTGAAAAAGATTTTATTTCTTTTCGTTTTGTGCTATATAACTTTGTTTATATATTTAATCACAATTCTCAATAATCAAATATGCGCTTTATTGCAACTTGATTTACTTTCTGTGTAGCGCATCTTTGCAGACATCACAGCTCAATCAAACGTACTTCATATTTTGTTTTCAGATTGCGCATTTCGTTTATTTTTCACACGCTATCAGTTTTCAATGAATTTTCAGTTTTGTACTCGCACTCGAAGCGTGCGTCGGTTATTCATCACAAGTGTCGTCAGTCTGTGCGTGTGTGTGAGGATCTTTATGTCTGTATGTGAGCACTCACATATATATATATATTGTATAATATATATACACATATATATATATAAATATATATGTATGTATATGAGAGCCTTTCGCGTACTATCGTCTGCATCCGTGTTCCCTGCCAATTGCCAATCAATGTTTGTGCAAAAATATTTGCTTCTCTTATTTTCCACACTCTTAGGCCGCGCTTGTTTATTTTGTGTGCGTGTGTGTGGGTGTTGGTTTTTTTTTGTGTATATTGTTTTTATTTTCAATAAATCGGCCCAAGCACGCCGTGCCGCTCAATTGCAGTGGATTAAATTATTAAAAAGTGCTCGAGAGCACAAACAACAAAATATGAAAAGAAAAACCGCAGTTAAAATGCGCGTAGATGCTTTAATTTGATTATTATTTAAATTGACAGCCAGTGACTATGTGGGGTCGAGATAAAGGAAGAATTTCAAATTTTGTGTATTGAAAAGTGTTTCATATATGCATGTAATATATTCAATATCGAAGTCAACTAAAAGTTACATTAAAAATAAAAAAATTAATCAATTACAATAAATATATTTAAAAAAGAATTAATTTAAGCTGTAAAAAATTATATTAAATCAACTTAGAGTTAGATTAAAAGTAAAAAAAGAATTAATTATAAAAATATATATTAAAGAAAAATGCACTTAAGTTTAAAAAAAATAATATTAATTGTATTAATACATACAAATTTAAGATTTGCCTGACGTCCGCAAATTTACTAATCAAAATCAAAGGAAATTGAAATATTTTGATTCTATAAAAACTTTATTCACTAGCTCTCAAATTGACCTGATTTTCCCAAAAAAAAAGAAAATTATTTGACTATATTAAAAGCGCCCTTCTATAAGCACCGTCCGTCAAATTCTGTGCGAAATCACATTTAATTTCCATGTTTCTTTAAGCGAATAATGTAGCCGAAAATAAATCGCTTAAGACCAACTGGGCCAAGCCAGGCAGAACCGGAGCTCAAATAAAATTTCAGCTGCACGCCATTTTCATATTAAATAACTTTGTATATATTTCCTGTGCTCTTGCGATGAGCCACCTATTACCAGTCTCTATTTTTTGTGTTTTTTTTTCTGCTTTTTTCTTGCTTTTCTTTGAGTCGACAGGTGAACAAGTTCACAGCGTTCCCGGCCAGCACAGCTGGATTCAGTAGTCGAGAACTAAACAAAAACTTACATCAAGCCTAGACATTAAATCAGTCAGAAGCAACTGAAATTAGTCAATAGAAATTTAGTTACTTTAAGGAATTGGGAAGATGTAGGCAAAAAAGCAGTGGACAATATTCATAATATTAAATTTATATTTTTGATTCCTATTTGGAACATTATTTCTTTTATATACGCAATTGAATCTTAATTATTCAGCAAAGCAAATTAAAGTCTAATAACTAGTTTAAAGTAAAAAAAAACTATCTTTCGTATATATCTTCTTTTGCTCATAGCTCGTCTTCCAATTAGTGGAATGCAAAGGCAATCTCTCAACGTGTGAATGCGCCCCAAAGCTGGCTGCACAAAATCTAAAGGCTGGCAAACAGACACTCAACGCAAACGCCCCGCAGGCCATTGTACCAGTCAAGGGTGTTAATGTGTGAAAAGGATGCGCAAACACAAATGCCTGCGTTTGTTTTGATGAGAAGTGTTAATGTGGAATGCGGAGCTGACCCCAGTATTGGTGTACAACTTAAAGCCCAATAGCAATTTTATTTTTTTGCTTCATCACTTAGTGGGAAAAGCTCGAAATGGCACAATAATATTTAAATTGGTATAATTGAATGGGGTTTTAGGAGTAAAACAGACTGGTAGAGCCAATGCAACTTCCAAGGCGCAGAAATTTGCACACAACTGGTTATTAAGGACGGCATAGTTGACCAGTCACTCAAGTCAAGGCATAAACCCTATTCAATATGTTGATAGTTCTTATTTTCACACATCGATAAACAAGATATATTTAAGAGGTTTTAAGCTAATACCTCAAAGTCTTTCAGGTGAATCTGCTCCAAATATATTTAATTCTGAATTTGTTAATTAACTCTTTTTGGATTCCTACTTGTTAATAAGTTGAGTTATTTGAAACATTCCTTTTCGATTACAGCACGTTGTTTGGGATGTATAATTAAGAAGTCTGCCAAAATTCTTTTTGCTTTATGTACAAACATTTTTATTGCGCACAAAACTGATAAATATATAATATACAAAGCTAAATTATATATATATATATATATATATATATGTATATATATATATATATATATATATATATATATATATATATATTATGTATATATTATATATATTATATATATATATATATATATATCTTTGTATTCGTCCTTCGCTCAAGACCTACATATGTAGCACTGAGCCCCTCACAAACCAGTCAGCTCTGACTAATGTACATTATTTAAGAGGTTTATGAATAATGCTTTACTATCTAGACTCGAAATCACAATATATTTATGCTATATACAATATCAAATATGGATTTATCTATGGAGAATTGTTGAAGCTACTTTTACAACATTTGTTCCTATATTTGCACAGCGCATTTCTCTGATGTGTTTAAATAATTGCGCACTGTTTATTTGGTTGCTAGTTTTTTTCGTTAATATGCACCCAGGAGTTTGGATTAACGTAGATATTGGAGACGGTGCCACGTAGCGTATTCAGGCCTTGATTAAGGGGCACTGGCTTGGGGCGTTGTGCCACGCCCTTGACCCATTGCTGCCACGCTGTGGCAGCCTGTTGCTTGCGCTGTTGCTGTTCCCGTTGCTTTCGCAGCGCCTCGCGTTGCTGTCGCTGGCGCTGCTGTTCCGCCTGTTGGACTTTCTGTAGCTCCCAGTTTTGTAGGCGTCGTTGCGCCACCTCTGCCATTTGGGCCTGGTTTGTGGCTGGATTCAATTTGCGCTTGCTGTTAGCAGACTGGAGCGCCTTGCGCTGGCACCATTCCTGAACTCGTTTCTCACTTAGCTGTTGACGCAGCTCGTCCTGTTGTCTTTTCAGCTCACGCTCTTCCTGCATTGCCTGCTGTTTGTAAAGGCCCAACCGCTTCTTGCCAGAGAGCCAATTATTGTAGGCCTCGTCTGACCGACGCACCATCTTCAATTGGTCCAATTGCCTTTGCGGGTCGTACTGCAGTGAAGCAGTATCTGAGCCCAGATCGAGCAGGGGTATCGAACAGCTGTAGGTGAGCTGATCCACGGAGGTATAAGTGGAAACTGTACTCTCCTCTTCCCAGCTGCACATGGATGTTGTGGAACCTCTTTCCTGCAGCTGGTTTTCTACATTGTCTTGCTGTTGAGCCATCATTTGCTCATCTGTCATAACAGCTCCTCCGCTACCTCCAGACAGGGAGCCATTGTCGGAGCTGCTCAGTGGTGTCAGCGTTGCAGTCTCGGTTTCGAAGGATCGGGGGGAGCTATAGCGCAGTGTGGACACCTCCGTGTCGTCCGGCGAGTTGAGCTCGCAGGACGAAGCGGAGCGGCCCACATAGCGCACCGTGCTCATTTTCGGACTAGAGACCAAGCTATGCGGCTCCAAGTCATAGGACTTGATGTAGGTACGCGAGCCTTTGGTTCGTCGTGTGCACATTTGGGTGTCATCAGCCATGACCTGCATGGGAATCTTGTTAATTGTGGATTTAGGCTTATTGAGCACTTCACTATCCACCAAGTTGCCTCGACTGTTCATGCGACCAACGAATGCCATTTTTGTAAAGCAGCAAATCTGCAATTGATAGATCAAATGATGTAAGCTCTGTTTTAGTTTTTCGCTTCAATCGAAATTGAGCTCAACGTCGTCTTTCCTTGACAATTCAGCGCGTTATTCAAACTCGAAAGTAAAACGAGAGAAACTCTAAAGCAAATAAAACTGTATGTTTGTATGTGTACACAACAATAATCGGAATGAGAATGGAAAACAGACTCCTCTTAGTCTACACATTTGACAACTGAGACAATGCAGCCGCTGACTAAATTATAATATTTGTGTATATACTTGTATATACGTATATATATATATTTCATATATGTGTATTTTATATGTTATATACATATATTATTTTACAATTTTATATTATTTATTTATTGTCTTTTCTGCTATGATAAATTAAATTGTGTGACATTTACTGGAGTAACGAAAAAGTATGTAATAATGAATATTGCAATAAAAATCCCTTAAAAATATTATAACTGATTATAATTTGCAAATATGTTTAAAATTTATATCTACTTCTAAAATTTTCTTTAAAACGATCAGTCTGCCGACCACAAGTTCAATCAATGTTTTCTTCTTTATATAAATCTACTACGGAATGGTACTAGAAAGAGAAACATTTTATTATAAATATTGAGTCCTGAATTCCTCTTTATTAACCCATATACACTTTGTACTGGGACTTTTAAAGTTCTTATTTATAAAGTTGTTCTGTTCTTTAAAAGTCTGTTTAAAGTTCAGCATTATCCACTAGTATCTCACACTTTTTACTCAGTTGGTTTCATTTGGAGGTTGTTTGTTATGACAGCAGGAAATATTATAATATATGTTTTATTCTTGCAAATAAAATTTGTTTGTTATTAGATAATTATATAAAGCATAGCTCGGAGTAAAAATTATACGACTTTTATATATATATATTTTTTTTTAAGTAAATTAACATTGGTTATATGGGGTTTAAGTGCCAGATTCGTGTATAGATGACATAATGTTAATTTAATGGTTCCTTGACATTATTAGTTGAAAATTATATCTTTGACTTTAAGTTCTTGGAGCTATTATTAGCAATCAATCATTATTGTTCCTCCGTGCTGAGAAAACTAAATTGCAATTGTCCTGTGCTAAGGTCCAACGTATCTAATTTGCAACTTGTGGCTTCTTCGTTCGCGGAATCAGTAACACAAAGCTTAACTGCTTGCTTTTTGTTTCAATTTTATTTGTATTCTTTATTCTTCATATGTGCAGCTAGCACATTCAAATTCAAATGCCGCTCTTATTACTTATAATTATTTGTTCTATATAATACATTAAAATGATTTAGCAGAAATCAAAGTTTCGCTGTTTCATAAACTAGTTAAAAATTAATATTAAGCTTTCAAACATACAACTTTTAAGGTAAATGTTTTACTTAGAATGTCAAACACCCTAAAAAAATGGAAAGCACATGTAGAAAAAAATGAATTCACTAATATTTTTAGAATATGAATTGAAGGTAGATTAATGTCAGAATAATCATAGACTGCACCGTTGTTCCAAGCTTTTCAAAGCAAGTCCAAAACTGGGTTTTATACCCTACCTCCTAGTCGGACACTTCCGTTAAAAGTTTTTCTATTTTATTTTTAATATTTTACTATTCTACTTCACATTTTAAGGTAGAATTATCATTTATTATGTACCTAAAATACAAAATAAATATAATATATAATACAAAGAAATAATTCTGTGAGCTTGTTCAGTCAATCAGATTAAGATTAAGCTAGATTCAATTTACAATTATGTATGGTTAGAGAACACGATCACTAATGATCACCAGCGGATCCTGGAGCTCAAGCATCTGCCAGCAACAATAAAGAGCTGTCGTCACTATGACCGTAGCGCAGAGTTAGCATTTTTAGGGCTATGCCCTAGTAAGCTGTAAGATATTATGTTCTTAGTTTTAAGTTGAAATTTGAAAATAAATCACTCTGTCATCGCCATGCCACACTTGGACCAAATCTTTTCAATCTGCTTTGCATTGTGTGCCTTAATTATTTACTGAACACAGTAATTGCCTAATTTCTACATAACTAAGTTTAGTACCAAATGAAATGTAATCAATATCATGACCAAAATTAAAACAACTACAATAGCTAGGCCATCATTATAATCAATATAACCACAGTCGATTCGATTTTATATAAAATTCCTAACAGATGCAGTAGGAAATAAAAATTATTTTGACCGCAGCAAAGTTTTTTTTTACAAAAAGAAAATGGAATCATTCTTGTTTTCATTTTCTATTAATATACAATTTAGCTATTTTTTGCTATTATACGTCCGACTCTGTAGCATTTTTGGTGTAACACACCCGCTGCGACTGCGACTGCGACTTGTGATTGCCGTTGCCGTTGCAGTTCAGTTCAGCTTTGCGGCTTTCCATTGCCGCTTTTACATTCTAATCGAAAATTTTTATTGTACAAAGTCACGAAATGCTAGCGACGCGGCGACGTTGTCGGCGAGGTAATGTCAGTTATTTGACAGCGGCAACAGTCGAGTGCAGTGCCCGACTTGTCCGGGGGCGGGGGCAGGGGCAGGGGTGGGGGTTTGTGTACGCTACGCTAAAAATTGTAGACGGCCAGACATACGAACAGCCAGAGTTTTGCCTTGGCGAAGTGAGTCGACCGCAGCCGCGGGGTATTTCGATGTAGCCGTCTGAAAGCTAAGCCCAAAATGTGCCACTTAGCCGGGCGGGCATAAAAACTGCAGTCAATTGCCATATCATACCATACCACTATGGCCCACTGACCACGCCCACTTTTCGGTCACAGCAAAAAAAAAACAGAAACAAAAGGCAGACCGCGTTGGCATTGCAACCAACATTATTTTATAATTTACAAGCAAGCCCCAGAACGGCGTCTGCTACACGATTTGTCTTTATCGACAACACACGAATTTCTCTCTATACAACATAAAATTCCATTAGTGGAAGCGGGACATGTGTATGATGGTATGAAAGTTGGGTATGTAGACTACATTTCGATTTTAGACATATTATGGCATTTCATTGATAGAAATCGAAATTATTGTTTGCATTGCGCGAGCGAAATGCTTTAGTGCATAATTTTATAGTATACTATTAGGCGCTGAAGGCCTGTTGAAGATTATATCTAAGCAATCTGGGCAGATAGCTCAACTGGGACCTTAGATTGATCGCATTCTTTTGATAAAAAATATAGATAAAGAACATTATGTAATGAGTGGGAGACCCAGTTCTGATACTCAAGCTTTAATAGATTTTAATTCATTGTGAAGTTTATTCAAAATTAATGGAATAATATATAGACTTTTGGGGGACTGTCGTGTGTATGTATTTATATTCATTAGTTTATTTTATATTTATTATAAGAGAAGTTGTTATGAAGTAAAATTAGATTAAGCTTAAACAAAGGCCTTTGTTATTAGTGCTGCTCAAATATGAAGGCTTCATAGCTTTCAATGATTCTTATCAATATTCATAAAAACAAATAGTCAGTCGGCTAGTCAGACAGTCATTCAACAAGTTAGTTACTTAGTCAGTTGTTCAGTCAGTTAGTTAATCTGTTAGTCAATTAGTAAGGCAGTCAGTAAGTCAATTAGACAGACAAGTCAATTAGTCATTCAGTTAGTTAGAAAGTAAGTGAAATCGAGAGTCATTTAAACAGTCAGTCAGTCAATCAGAAAGTTAGTCAGGCATTTACACAGTCAATCAATCAGTTAGACAATCAGTCTATCAGTCAAAGACTAATCCTGTCAGAGAGCTACTCAGTCAGTCAGTCATTCAGACAGTCAGTTAGTTAGACAGTCAGTATGTCAGTCGGTCAATCACTTAGTTAGTCAGTCAGTCGGCCAGTCTGACAGTTAGCCATTTACTCAATTAGACAATTTTTCATCTATTCAGTTAATCAGTCAGAGAGCTATTCAATCACTCAGTCAGTCCGTCATTTGGACAGTCAGTCAGTTAGTTGGTCAATCAGACAATCACTCAGTTTGTCAGTCAATTAATTAGTCAGGTACTCAATCACTCACCCAGCTAGTTAGTCAGGGAGCTATTCAGGCTGCCAATTAGTCAATCAGTCAGCCAGTCAGTCAGTCAATTAGTCAATCAGGCAGTCACTTAGACAGTTAGCCAGCGAATTAATCAGTTGGTAAATCAGTTACATACATAAATACAGTTACAGTTACATAGCCAGTCAGTCAATTAGACAGTCAGTTAATCAGTCAATCAATCATCCAATCCGTGGGATGGTCAGTCAGTCAAAGAGCTATTCAATCACTCAGTCAGTCAATCATTTTATAAATCATTCTGAGAGTCATTCAATCAGTCAGTCAGCTAGTCCGTCAGTCATTATTGTGTCAATCATAATCTTTTAGTGAGCCAGGAAAAACTCTCTTGTTCACAGATCAAGCCTATTCCATATTCAATTGTGAGTGTAACTACCAGAGGTAACCTTGAATTAATGTCTCAAATGTAAATGTATTTAATGGCTAACAATGAAAACGAACAACTGAGCTTAAATACTACTTGTTCGCTTCTAATGAAATGTTTTAGCATTAGCCCAGGCTGTAATTAGATGTAAGTGAACACAATTAGCCACTCGAAATGATATCCGCCCGCAATGGTAATGTCAATTAGGGAGACAAAAAAAAAAAAGAAGGTAGATTGGAGCATGTTAAACATGTGCGCAGCAGCACGCAAAGAATTTAAAACAACAATTAATTAGGCACAAATTGAAATTCATGACTTGCGCTAATCAGAGCTTCATTTACATGTGAAACCAATATTGGGGAGCCCAATGCATTGGCACAGGTCAGTTTTACCCGGACACGTATAATAAAAAACTATTAAAGTGTAAAATTATGTTAGCAATTAGGCTGGCAAACTATGGCACTTGAAATGGACGCAGGTCTATCTAGCTTGCCATAGAGACACCCCGGTCGCCAAAATACCCTCAACTGGATACATCATTAAAAAGTCATTTACATGCAGGCTGGGGCCATGGCGCAGCGACATGGCGATTGACAGACTGACTGAATGGTTGACTGCCTGCGCTACAGTTTGTTAATTTTAGATTTGAAACACGTTTTCAACTCAATTTTATCGCATGTTACGCCTTGTTGCCTTTCGCTTTTATGGCAAACTGCCTGAGAGCTTCGTCTGTCCTTCTGCTCTGTTCTGTCAGCCTCCCTGCTTTGCTTCCTTCCTTCATGGACCTACTTCTTGCTATGAATTTTGATTTGAAGTGTCGCCGTCGCCGTCGCCGTCGCCGTCGTCATCGCCATCGTCATTTCTATGCACTAGGCACTGTTCCAATTAGAGGCCAAGCGTAATTTATGCGCCTCAAGAAACTTGCTACAAATTGGCCATTGTTGCATTTGCTATATCAATAGACCATAGGACCGCCCGCCCGCCCGCCTCATGCTCACATTCGTGCGTCTCACACGGAAAAGTTGAACAAAAGCATCGCTCACAAAAGTTTTAATATCATTTTCCATAATAATATTTCTTCATGCATACAAAAAAAAAAGAAGAAGAAGATAGAAGTTTAGTCCCGAACTGGGCCTTCAAACACCTGGCTGACCGCACACATGGGAACTCCGGCAGGTGGCTTTACCTGAAACTCATAAAGCTAATTAAGAAATGTATCCAAGTTGGCCTGGCCATGGTCGAATTTTTGAACGTGCTTCATCCAAATTTATTTAAAGCCGACAAGTGGCCATGCGAAATGCATATTTATGCGCCGTAATGTAGGCAACGCCTTTTGTCTCTCTAGACCAGAAGGCTTTGTGCGTCGAGACCAAAAGCTCGACTGTAATTGAATTAACTTGAAGTTTATATAATTAGGTATAAGCCAAAAAGTTTACGTTTATCAAATGTACCAAAAATTGAAAGTGTTTTGTAAATTGATTTCGTCAAGTTTTATTATTATTTATATCATAAAATACAAATAATATAATTAAAATATGTACTTATATAAAAAAGGGTTTAGAATAAAAATAAAATAATTTAAAAAAATATTTCCTTATAGAAATGTATATTTATATTATATTTATGAGCTTTAAAGGCTAATTTAGTTAGTAATATTTTTTATAATTTAAATTGTATACCGTTTCGTTGATCTTAAAGCTTAACTATTTATCTGTTTCTCAAATATTATTTAACATAATAAAAAAGGTTTATAAACAGAAATGTATATTCATTTTTTTTTTTTTTTATTAATTAAACAAATCTAAAAATATATATTTAAAAAAAAAAATATTATACCAAAATTATGAGTTTCAAGTCCTTTTTAGTGTTAATTAAATTAATTTAGTTAATACGAGTATAGTTAATATATACAAATATATTAATTTTTTATATATATTGTTTTGTCTCATATTTATTAAAGATTTTTTTTTTACTTTCTTTATCTTTAAATTCAACTTATTCTCAAATTTTATTTTAAAAATATTTTTGCAAAGCTTTATGATTTTCTTATGAAAATGATGTAATTTAATTATTTTATTTTATATATATTTATATTTTATGAATGAATGTATATTTAAATTAATTTCGTTCAAAACAATAATATTTTTTAGATATTTAACTTTTTGCTTCATTTTTATATTTTTTATATTATTTATATTATTTTTATTTTATTTATATTTATCTACATATTCGTGGCGATTTGCAGGCTAAAACGTTTTGTGAAACTTTCTTCTATTATCTTCCGCTTGCCGAATAAATGCAATAAAAGGATGCACTTCATAGTTTTAGGCGCTCTGTGAGCCGGCACTCGTGTGTCAACACTGTTTGATAACATTTTTGCATATTTACTTGCGCCAGAATGGCACTGCCTGCTTTTGACCAAGTTTTGTGCTGGCTAAAAATCTTTATTTAATCAGGCATATGCTCGCAGTTGAAAAGTTGAGCACAAAAGTTTGCGCTCAGGCAATTGTTTCTGGCATTGTCTTGGGCAAGCATCTTTTGACATTTTGTTTAGCATACTTTCATTCAGTTTGGCAGCCAAATGTGAGGCGATCAAATAAAAACTTTTCACAATTACAACTGAGGCAAGTTTTAACTCCCAAGTGGATTGCGACTTGCACACTGTTTGGTCTAAAAAGAAATCTAATAACTGTTAAATCACCTGCAAAATGTTCATTTCACAGCGCTGTAAACACGCAGCAACCTGCTTCTTCAATAGAAATATAAATTTATATATAAATATATATAAATATATATGTATATATATATATATATATGTGTGTGTGTGTGCTCCTTTGACTAGAGCTCGGCCCGTTGTCCTCGTTACGCAGTCGTAGCGCCTTGTCGACTTAAACACTTACAAGGACTTAACCACCTTTTGTTATTTTTGCGTAGCCTGTCTGTCACTTTAATCTGCGCCCTGCACGCAGCAAGAAATTCATGTGAAGGCCATCACACACCAACTAGCTGAGACCTACTAGAGCCTTGCATGCCAGGGCTAAAAAGTTATTAGCACGCGCCTCTGACTTAAGTAAGTCATAGACGTCGCAAAGTGAAAGCTCTGCGTATTGAAAGTCGTATTGAAATATTTTTTCAAAGGTTAATGCAATGTTAAATTTGTGGGATTTGATTATTTAAATATATATAAATTATAAATTATTTAAAAGATATTCACTTAAATAGAAGCTATACAATAAAATCTCAATTATTTCAATAGATCAAAGTTGATATATATTAATAAGTGATATTTTTATATTCATAAATCATTTTTATTTTGATTTTAACGTTCTTCTATCTATTAGACTTTTGCCGGAAATATACTTAAAGCGATTTGAATAGAAATAAAATAAATTAATTTCAATGTTTGCTTTAACACCAAACGGCAGAGCACGACGCGTCGTTGCTTTGTGTAAATATAAGATAATATAAATGAAATTTAATAAACCTATCATATTTTTGTTGTTTATTATTTTTTAACATTCCAATGAAAAAATTAAGCTTATGTTAAATAAGATAATTTAAATAAAATTTAAAAAAAACCATAATAAATTTTTTTTTTTTGTATCAGTTTTTCAGCATTCCAATAAAAAAGTTTAGCTTATTTTATATAGAGTTACTATGAAAATCAATTAAGTTTGTATTCATGAAGCTTCGTTTAATGAAACTTTATTCATGTTCATCTTGTATTCTAGATAATAAATAAGTCAAAATCAATCAGAATTTTATGTAAAAAGTGCACGTTATTTTCATGGGACATGCTCTTAAAGCTGTTTTCCGTCGCCTACTGCTGCCAAAGCAGATTTTGTTATCGATCCACAAGGAATATTAAATCGAAAGTTATTGGAAATAAATTTTAATGAAATTCTGTCAGTATTTGGGTAGCTATTTGCACGACACTTTAACAGAGAATCCTAATTAAATGTATTTGTATATTTATTTATATTAGGAATTATGATTCCTTAAAAAAAATTAGTTGAAATTACCCTGAAATGTATGTAATAGGCAGACCCCATAAAATATGTATATTTTTGATTAGAACGACAAGTTGAGTCAATATAGCCATGCCCGTCGGCCCGTATGTTTGATCTCGTAAAGACTAAAGGTAAAGGCAAACTTAAATGTGTATTCCTGTATACCATACGCAAAAGTAAAGTGGGATATCCCCTAGTCACGCATGGACAATTGAAGCACTCTTTATTATTTAATAGTGAAAAGACTAAAATCTTTACACATCTGGTTGAGACAGGGCGCTAAGAAAATTATCAAATAAGTACACTCTCAGCGACTTAAGTTAGAATTAATCAAGAAATTATCTATAGAAAATACCTTTGCTCTAAAGAACTATTAAATCTTTGTCATATCTTTTGCTTTTTGTGAATAACTCTTTGAATTATTTCGAATAGACGTATTCACAAGCTTTTGTTCGAGCAACACTCGAGCGATTGTTCAATACATCACTTATCATAACTGGCAGCTGAAGTAGTTATCGGCGAACAGAGCGCAGCGTCTTCAGAGCCTCCTCTTGGCCACCCTTTGCTCTGGTTATTGATCACTCGTCATCACTGTGATATATTTGGGCCCATTGTCTGGGCATAAAGCCCGGTCTGCTGTCGACTGTTCACCTGGCCACCTTGCGAATTGCTTTGTCTTATGTTCAATTGTTGGGCTGCTTTTTGCTCCTTTTGGTGAACGGCTGCCAATGCATTATTTATGTGTTCCGCAGCTATGTGGACAGGGCGTTTTCATTGTTTTTACCACTAAACACGAGGCGATTTATCTTTTTCTTTTTCCTCTCTTACTTTTCGTTCTGCACATGTGTTTTATCTTTGCGACTGGCCTGTCGCTCATAGCGGGAGGCCGTGCGAGCTTTTCTTATGCAAAATGTTCACACGCGTGGCGGATTGAGATTAAGGGTAGTCCATTTAGTTAAACGAAGCATGTGCAAACGCTTTGTAAGCGATTCATTTTTAATCAGTTAATGTTTTATTTATTGCACTCAAAGGAATGGGCTTGAATAATTTTATTATTTTTAGAAATTATATCATGAAAAATAATTATTGTAAACAGTTTTTAATTTACTTAAAATTAATTTTATTGAATGAAAAAAAAAATTAAATACAAAATTTAATAAAAGTGGGAAAAGTAAATATAATAAATATGGCCAAAAATAAAATAAATAATAATAGAAATAAAAAAAGAATATTGAATTTTTGTTTTTATATATTATATATTATATATTTTGTTAAATATATTTATTATATTATCACTATTATTATTATTAATTTTATTTGTGATGTTATTTATTTGATGATTTAAATTTTTGTTATTTAGTTTTCATACAAAAAAATATTCAATTTTTTACAATTTATTGCTAAAATAACATAAATTCGAAAATTTTTAACTTTTATTTAAACCAAGTCCTAATAAAGTGATAATAATAATTAAATGTACACCATATTAATTTAATTAAATTGAAATAATACAATATTTAATCAATTATTACTTAAATCATTTTAATTAAAAACCAATTGGCTTAAATATTAAAATTTAGTATTAATTTTCTTAGCCCAATCGAATTGTTTCTTAGCCAAACCACATGACCAAGCCATACAATGTTGAAGCTAGGCCCAAGCTATAAGTTGACCAATGAAGCATGCAACTGTACACAACTCGTGGACAGCACAAGTACATAGAACCACTATGCACACACACCAACTCAAACACACACTCAGAGACACACGGATACCAAGTCACTCGAATGTGTGTGTGTGTGCACAATTTGGCCAATGCATTGGGCTGGCTGGTTCGTCTCTTTCGTCCGTAATGCACACTACAATAATATCAAAGCGAAAGTGCGTAAACAATGCAAACAACATGAAAACGACTCGACTCGACTCGACTCGACTCCACAAATTTGGCTTGACTCTGGACAAGGAAATGGATGCTTTGCTGTGCATTGCTTTGCTCTGCTCTTGTGTTCCAGCTGCAATACGCTGCAATTCCAACAATAACAACATCAACACACAGACAGACACACAGACAAACCGACAGACAGCAACAACAGCAACCATATAGACTAGTTAGTGCAAACTACATTGATGACGAATAACATGCTTCAATACCTACCAAATTTAATCCTGGCAATGCTCAAACACACACACACATGCACACACACACACACACACGTAAACATCGACTTGACCAATGTGTGTGTGTGTGCTTTGGCTGGGAAACCAAACTAGCGTTGACCTCATCAAAAGGATTTGCCAGCGTCTTTTTGGTCTTTTTGTTTGCCAAGCCTTGCACGGCCTTTGACTTTGTTCCGTGTAGTTTATAGCTGTGTGTTTGTGTGTGTGTGTGTGTGTGTGTAGGGCAAGCGCAAGCGGTTTGGAAATTGTGCAAATGAACTTTAGGCCTTTGGCTTATTTTGTTTGCATTTCGGTTTTAGTTTTGCAAAGAGCACTTCATATGCCACAATCTCTCTTGCTCTCTCTTTAGCACTCCCTATCTCTCTCTCTCTCCCTTCTGTTGCCTGTGTTTGCGCCTAAAAACATGCTTTATTTTATTTTTGACAATATAATTTTGTGACTTTACCGACAGTGTTGAAAATCTAATGAAAATAGCCAGGCTCTGTCACGCCCCCTTGCTACTGCCTGCCAAATTCTAGGACACACACACCCGCACACACACCCCCACACACACACACATGCACACAACTATTGAGTGTATTGAGTATCCAGCTTGCACTGTGTGCGCTTCGCATTTTGTTTGCTTTTGTATTTTGCTTGTTATTGCAAATTGTTTTTTGTTTTCATCTGTCACAGTTTTACAATTCCCTGCGAATCTCTAACCCCCTTTTCCTAGCAATCGCATTTGATTTTGACCCCTATTGTGACACTGCACTCACTTATCGTATTGGTTTACGAAATTGGTTAAGCTCTGCTGACGCAATTGTTTAAATTGACTTTTGAAATGTTAGACGATAATGTTTGCCAGAAATAGTGAAAACAATATATAAGAAAGAGAGAGAGAAACAGAGAGAGAGGGAGACAGAGAGAGAGAGAGAGAGAGATAAAATGTAGTTATAAGGGTTTGTTGATATATAAAACAACTAGAAATTTTTTGTTAAAGGGCTGAAATCTTAAATTATACATCTTATTTGTAAATAAGATTAGAGTCATCGATGCTTTTATGAAACTGGTTTGTTATGAAAAAAGAAACAAGATTAGAGAACGTAGAGAGTTGAAGAAAAAAAATGAAGGAGCAGAAAGGAGATATGAAAAAGTAGAAAGGGTATGGCAGAGAAAAAGAGATCAGCATAGATTAGTCAAAGTTAAGAGTACTAAAGGAATTAGAACACAAGCATGGAATCCAGAAAAGAAAGAAGAGCTGAAGAAATAGGAAGTAAAAAAAGAGGAAGAAAAGATATAGAAAGAAAGTAAATAAAAGAAAAGCAAAGAAAAGAAAAGAAATGGAAAAAGGAAAGGAAAAGAAAGAACAAAAAAAGACAAGAAAAAAAAAACGAAAAAAAGAAAAAGGGGGAGAAAAAAAAGAGAAAAGAAGATAATGCTGAGGAGAAATGGTTTTGGGAATGAAAAAGAAATGCATTTTTATATAAAATAAAATAAAAATAAAAAATTTTAAAATTAGTATAAAATTATTAAGATTTCATCTGACTATTTCAGCTTTTGTTCTAAACTTCTTGTGAAAACACAAAACAGTGAAAGAGAGTTTTTTTTATTAAATTTTTCCCTATAAGCTTGGCACTCAAAGTTAAGTTTAAAAGCGTAAGGCCTAACTTTTTTTTATATGACAAACATTGTTTATTAGAGTTTCATTTTATAAAATAAACAACTTTAAAACCTCTTTTTGAAGAAAAAGAAAAAATACTCTAATTGACACATGAATAATTTAAACTTCGGACAACAAAAGTCTAGCAGAATCCGTTATCGAAATTCCCAACGTTATTAAATCCCAGTTTAGAGATTCTTATTTAAATGGATAGCTGCTGTAGAAATCCAAATTTAAGAAATGAATCTTTGGGCACGTAAATCAAACTGGAAGGTCTCACCATATACATAACACTTTAAATTTCAACATAAACCAGTCTTGCAAGAGTCGTTTGTTGAAAAACAGATGCCAATTTATATAGTGGGTTATTTGCACTCTCAGGCCTAACATAAATTGTTAATATAATAATAATAATTAAAATAATAGTAAATCAGTTTTGAAGTATTTTTTATTTAGTTTTAATGTTAAGTAGTAGTGCCTTACTTTTGATATTAGGGGCTAAATTCTAAAAGAAACTTGAAATCAAAACTATTCACTATTCAATACATTCACGTATGCAGATATACCTATATGAGTATATATATATATAAATATATATATACATATATATATATATATATAAATATATCAAGATTTGACAAAATTCACTTATGATATTTGAGCTCATCGTGAGTCTTTTTGAGCTGCCGCCAGGGCATCGGATTAACATACATTGCAGATACACTACCACGGAGCGAGTCCATGCCCTGGTTCATAGGCACCGGCTTCGGTTTGCCATAGACATTGGTCATCCATTTCTGCCAGGCCATCTCGGCCAGCTGCTTGCGCCGCTGCTCCTCTCGTTTCTTTTTCAATTGATGACGCTGCATTTCTAGGCGCTGACGCTTTTGTTGCTCCTGCTTTTTGAGCCACCAGCTCTGCACCACTTGTCGAATCTCAGACTGCGGTGCCTTCCGCACAGGTTTGTTCTGGCTGACCATAGAGCTGGCTGCCTGCAGCGCCGCCTGTTGCAAATGCTCCTCCATGCGTCGCTCCTCTGCCTGCTGCGCCTTATTGCGCAGCCATTGCTCGTAGCAGAGCTTGGACAGTTGTTTGCGCAGCTCATGCTTTTCTATTTCACTTTCACGCTCCTCTTTCTGGCGCTGTAGTTTCTGTTGACGCAGCCTCTGCTTGGAGGCATACCACGTTTCGTAGGCCACTTGTGGCTCGCGATCTAACTTTAAGCCATCTAGCTCGCGCATATAGTCTAAGGTGCTGTCCTTTGACGTGAGGCCCAGCGATGGCACATGATTACTTTGTGTCTCTATGTGCTTGAGCGAGCCGTACATTTCGGAGAAGCTATATAGTGAATTAGTATTGACTTTGCTATGGGTATATGTGAGGCCCTCGGCGGTTGGTAAAGAGAGTGGCGCTGATGACGATGATGACGATCCTCCCTGATCTTTGTATAATAAATTCGATTGGCCCTGCAATCGGGAGGGTGTCCAGTGATGATCCGAACGATCCGAATGCTCACCGAGAGATAGTTCGGAAGGCGTTGAAATGCTGCTAATCCGAGTGCGTCCCGAATAAATTTCATCAGTCAAAACCATTTCCCCATCGGAATCCATGTGTCCACTAAATGCCATTTCTGTACTTGTAGTCGTCCTTGTATTCATGTATGTGTAACTGCAATTACAAGAAAGTTATTGTATTTGTAATACAACAAATTTAAATTATGTTTTCTGCTACCTATCTGACATGCCTTTCGATGTAATTATATATATGAACAGACTGACAGCTGAGCAATCGCTCTAAGGCACATAACATATCTAGATCAAGTAGACCTGTAATTTAATTTTATACAGATGAAGTAATCTTTCGAGAAGCACACTTCATGTGTCCTAATCCGTGAGTTTCGTTAGGCAAATAGAAATTTGAATTGGGGTTTCTTTCAGAGCCGTTTTAAGACTGCATTGCCTCCTGGAATAGGCTACTCTGTGGTTGTCATTCTTTATAGGATTGGTTTTTACTAAGCTGTATTCAAATTTAGTAGTTTGTTAATGATAATATTTATAAGTAGTAATGCTCATGCATAAAAAGTACAAGAACTATTCTGAGAAGAATGCTTATAGAAGTAGTGTAAGTTATTGAACAGTAGTAGATATGGTAGAAATAGTAGTTTCAGAGAATTTACAGTAATAGTAATGGTAGAAGTAAAAAAAAAGAAAGATAAGAGTGGTATAAAAAGTAGTAGAAAAAGGAGTTTTACTGGTACTTATAATAGTAGTAGAAGTAGAAATTACTAGTAATAGAAGTAGTAGAAGTTGTAGCAGTAAAAATATAAGTAGTATTAGTAGAAGTAGTAGTAGTAGAAGTAGTAGTAGTAAAAGTAATAGTAGTCGAAGTAATATAAATGGAAGTTGTAGTATTAGAAGTAGTATTAGAAGCAGTAGTAGTAGAAGTAGTACTGGTAAAGTAGAAGAATAGTAGTAATAATAGTAGTATTTGTAGAAGTAAATTTCTCATAAATAGTAGCAAAAGTAATAGAAGTATTAATAGTCGTCACATTTGTAGAAATAAAGTTTGCGTAGATATTAGCAGAATTTCCACTAAATAGTATTTTAAATTGTGGTAAAAATAAAGTATTAATAGTAATATTTGTAGAAGTAAAGTTTGCTAAAATAGAAGTCGAAGTAGTATTAAAAAGCATTTTAAATAATAGTAGCAATGACATTTGTAGAAGTTAAATTTGCAAAAATAGTAGAAGTAGTATTAGATACTATTTTTAACAGTACTGGAAATAGTATTAGCAGTAACATTTGTAGAAGTAAAGTTTGCATAAATAGTAGTAGAAATAGTATTATTAATAACATTTGATGAAGTAAAGCCTTCAAAAATAGTAGTAGAAGTAGAATTAGTAGTGACATTTGTAGAACTATAGTTTGCGTAAATAGTAGTAAAAATAGTATTAGCAACATGTGTAGAAGTAAAGTTTGCATAAACAATAGTAGAAGTAGTATTAGCAAAGACATTTTCTACAAATGTTATAGTTTGCGTAAATAGTAGTAGAAGCTATTTTAAATACAATTTAAAATAGTACTAGAAATAGTATTAATAGTAACACATTTGAAGAAGTAAAGTTAACAAAAATTATAGTAGTCGAAGTAGCATTAGATAGGATTTTAAACAAGAAATGAAGAAATGAATGAATCAAATCAGATTTGGGGAATTAGGTCTTATCTTGTTACTTATAGAATAACAAATATCGATTGCCAGTTCAATCTGTTGCACTCCAATGCCAGTGTAAGAGCCAGCTTCCCAGCAGTTGTTAAGTGTAGTCAGGTATAAATTAATTTCAACTGCCTTCCTTGTATTTTCCGCTTCATTGCGGAGCTGTCAATGCATCAGCTACTCATATTAACCGCCTATCAATGCTGCACCATAAAATATTTGTCATCATACGACACAGAGACACGCATACAAGCGCACACACCTGACTTATACACGCACACTTACACACTCACACACACACACAAGCTCACACAGTATGCAATTAAACCTGCACGGCTGCCAATCGCTCCTGCATATGCAACGAAAAATGTTTAATTACAATGCAGAAAACAACAACAGTTGCAACGGCGACAACAATAACAAGTGCATGGAGCAAAAGCAGGGGTAGGAGCAGGGCTGTGGGAGGGCAATACAAAAGCGTAGCACAAGTGGCAGGGTTGCAGGGGAAAAATCTACTTTGTTATTGCTGGTGCGAGTGTAAACCTCAGCCGCCGACACATCAGCAAATGGCGGCGGCTCATTGACATTTCCGCTGATTACTTTATGGTCCCACACTCATACACACACACACACACACACACACACACACACACACACATGCACATGCACCGACGCCTGTCGCGACATGACATGACATTTCAGCGCCCAGCTTGAAGCCCCACCCAATTGTAAAACAGTATCAAGTATCAAGTAGACCTTATATAGTTACTCTTTCTATGGGTCAGTTGGATAATGATGGTAAATAATGAAACTGAGAAGGGTATTGTTATTAAATTTTAACTAAAGAAAGCGTAGAAATTTAAAGTCATTTTAAGTTTTATTGATTGATTCAAATTGAAATTATTTTTACAACTTTGATTTAAATTTAAAATATTTGTTTCAAATTATGCAAAAAATTTCATAAATATTACCTTTAAGAAGTGAATAATAAGTTTGTAATATGTTGATCTACTGACTAACATTAATAATTTTTGTGATTTTTAAAATTTTTAAGTTTGAAATAACTTTAAATTGTGACGACGCTATAAATTCATATTCAGTTTTTATGATTTTTATAAATTCTTAAAGTCAACAATTTTGTCTAATTTTTAAGAAATTCGTAATATTTCTCAATTATTTTATTGTTAAATTATTTTTAAATTTAAATAAATTTAATACAGCGACGTAGCTGAAGATCCTTAGTAAGAGTATTTAAAGTAGGTTCTCTTTAGAATAGAAAATAAAAAGAAAAGAATCCAATTGTAATACGATTACAGTACTTATTAGAAGGAACGGATTTATTGAGTCTATGAAGCTCAGATAAAAATCTTAGAAGTGAAAAAAAACTATATTTTTGACAGAATTATTCTATAACTGACATAGGCTTCAAAAGTTTGATATATGAAAGAAATACAATATATAGATATGGGTAGAACAATTATGGGAACAGCGGCATAGGCACTATGGGCACAGGCTTAAAATATAAAAGTTTAAAATAATAGAGAAAGATACAGAGGGACAGGGAGAGAGGCATTATTGACAAACGAAAACATTTCATAAAAAATTTGAATTTTTAAAATAATTTTTTTCTAGATAAGTGTGGGATATTGTATTGCAATGCTGCTTATATTTTGACAATATATAAACAAAATATGAGAGCTTATAAAGAAGAAGCTATAAAAAAGAATCCAATTCAATGTTCGCTATATAATACGATTCGGGCTTATGCTATATGTAAAGCTTTCTGTAGAAAACTGTCTTAAGTTTTTGTAGGATAATTTTAATTACCACATATAAGTATACATACATACTTTAAGCTATCAAACAAATCATTGACCAGACGTTACACAACTCATCTCGAAATATTTATAGCCTCGGCAAGAGTATAAATCGTATGTGAATTTGCATAAATAACAAGAGTATACGGATTTCAATAGAGACGCAGACACAGCATGAACTCGCTTTGTCACACATGCCGAAAATCTCAAAATTTAATGACAGTCTAATTATGCGTGCAAATGGTTTATAAATATTTTACAGCCTCATGACCGTGACTTGGAGCTGAAAGCTGTGGCCACAATACCACATACCCATGCTGCCTTCGACCTTATCTGTCTGCACATGCTCTTTCTTTATTCGCTTTGCATTCTGGCTTTTTGACTGTCCACACTTTGTGTAATTGTGTGTGTGTGTGTTTGTATGAGTGTGGAATTTGTGTGTTTTGCGCATCGCTGATTGCATTGTGGTTTTACGACTTCATTATTGTTAATTATACGCCACGTTGCCTGCCAATGACCCACCTTTGGCATATAAAGGCCAACGCCATGCTGCCTGTCAGAAGTGTTATTGTGCATGCAACAACAACAAAAAAATACAAAGCATAACGTGACTAATTTATATCTAGAAGAACCGCAATGGACAACACTGTCATATTGCAGTTATTATAGATAATTAGAGATTGCCGAAAATGAAATAGGAGTCATGAGTGGGGTAAATATGAAATGTTAGACTTCGATAAATTAAACAATTACGATTAAATTTTCCAAAAATTATTTACAGATTAACCTTTTTTGTATTGTACTATAATCAAAACATGTTTATTTTCTTTAGCATTTTTAATATACTTTGCAGATTTAAGTATGCTTTAAAGATATTCCCTGTTGCTCACATTTGTATGATAGTATTTTTTGTATATTCTGAACTTGTTGAGAATTGACATAGAGGGCTAAAAGCTTTTGTTAAAATGTATGTATGCCGCAGATGGAAGCGAAGCTGACCTAACCATGATTCTGACTCTTGATCAGTAGCAATAGCCGAGACTATTTGGCTCTAAGTATCAGTTTGTCCTGATTTGAATTGTCCTGATGTCCGTCTGCCCGTATAAGGCTATAAGAGCTAGAGCTTTCCCATAGCATAAGCAGAAAGTTAATTTCAAATCATCAATAACTTTTTCCATTTCCATGATATTGATTGATATCAATATCAAGTTTTAGCTCTTGGCTAGGAATAGATACACCTATTTTATTACTTTTTTTATGTTTAAAAGGAAATAAATTATTAGCAATTTTTAGATATTTTTCCTAATTAAAAAAAATTGAAAAAATCACTTTTGAAAATAGAAACCTATTCTTAAGCACACCTACACGACTTAGTTCACCTGAAAAATAAGCGTTACAATGGCTATTCTACATTTTCTTCCCAATCCTTATCAAATGCGCTGTAATGATTGGAAAGAAGATGCAGAGTAGCCAAACAGAAAGCATCTTCCGAAACCTTATAATATGCGCTGTAAGAACTGGTAGTAAGATGTAGAATAGCTTTACTTAAGCAGGGCTAGAGACCTTCCTCGACATATATTTTTTATATTTGATTCCTAAAGGCAACTAGTATGAGTTGGATGTCATTATCAGTGTGGATGACTTACTTTACTTAAAACCATCAATAAAGATTTTTCAACAGAATACATATTTTCCAAGAAAACAAATAATAGTATGTCTTTGTTTTGTCTGTCAGTTTTTTTTAAAGATTTTGTTAACATATAGCTCAAAGCTTATTTTGATAGTTTCAATTTTTGATTTTTCCTCCAAAGATAAAACTGCAACACTTTTCATAGTAACTGTTTTCGTAAAGATAATCAACTTTTCGGCTTACATCAAACATTTTGTAACTGTGGTAGCCAAATTGAAAGAGACATTCAGAATTGAATTGGGCTGCGCTATCTTGATGACTTAAAATAAATGAATGCCAACAGTATTTCCTGCGAGCTTCTTTTTTTTTAAAGACAGATTAGATACAAGAATAACAAAACCAAAAAATAAAAGCCAAAGTTTCGTGCAATAGGAATGATAGAGAGCAAAAACAAATGTGAGTTAGGGATGCATTTTGCTGATGATGAGCATTGTATATTTACTGAGCAGCTACGTTGCTCTCTGTTTCCCTTCTCAATCAATCTCTCTGTGAGGCAGTGTTAGAGTGCCTCTTTTGTAAATCTCTGTCCATTGACACTTGTTGACAAAAATCAAGTTTATAAAACTGTTGAAAAAATATGTTTGAAGAGGAGAATCAGTAACTGCTGATACAGCAAATCTTCTTTTGTCAAAAGCAATGATTTCAATGTTACAGTCTCTATATTATACCCAATAAACGCTTTATTTTCTCTTTTAGGCTAATATGCTTCGGGAATTTGATGTCCGAGGTCAATTCTGATTGCAGACTCCGCACGTCTGATTCTTGGTAAGTGATTTCCGTAAGCTTTTCTGATTAGTGTTTTAAAATGCCCTCTTTTGTCTGTTATATATAGTTGCTGTCACAGCTATTTATAAATAGTACTTACTCGGAAATTTAACAATGAAGCTGAGAACTTGATAATTTCAAAATCGAAAGATAGTTTACGCATCCACTTATGCTTGCGCTTGCCTGAATGATACAAAAATTAACAATTTTCACTAATTTAACAATACTTTTATATGTTCCTATATTTTTCTGCACAACACTAAAATTCTATAAATATATATATATATATAAATATATATGTATAAATGTTTTTTTTTATTATTAAGTTTACCTACGCCTACTCGATTATGTCGACACTCAACATATTACTTAATTTTACATAAACATAAATTCATCCATTTCTATTGCAGATGCTTTGAGTTTTCTATCAATTGAGAAAAGGTAGCTGAACATGTTTTTTAAAAGGAATATTTTTAATATGTAGTTAATTTTTTATTAAAAAATAAATTTTTAATTTTTGAAAAAAGGTTTTTGAAATTATTTAACGAAAATTAGTTTATTTCTATTTAGGATTTGATATCAAATAAAACTTATTAATAACTAACAAAGAACCAAGAATCTCTGATTTGAATAAATTTGTTGTTAAGAAAGAAATCTTTGTCAATCAAATCATTGCAGCTTGCTGCTGTCTAATTAATTTGGAACCCTCTTCAGTTGCGAGCTTAAATTTTAATTGGCAACATTTGTAATTTGCACAAAGATAGTTGACGGGCTGTTGCCTAATTTTCTATTTGATTTATTTTGATGGAAAATCATTTGAGTTTTAACACAATTAGGAAGCCTAAGCTTTTCATTGCCAAAGAAAATTGCCTTGGCATTTGTTGCATATAAACGTATATGGCTTGTTTTCTCGCTCGGCTTTGAATATCTTAAGGCTCAAATTATAATGTGGGCCATGTTAACAAATTTAATAGAATGCTACGCACACACACGCACAGACAGAGGATTGCTGCTTCAACTTAACACACACATTAAATTCATTTCACATGCATAGCAAAACGTCAGACAATAGAAATGGCCACGCCTACACACACACACACACACACACCGCACTTAAGTGTATGTGCAAGATTTTGATTTGAAATTTGTAAATATGGTCACGTATGTTATTATACCAAATATCTCTCATGGTTATGTTTATGTGCCGTTGGAATGTGCAGCTCAGCGTCTTACAGTAAATTGACTTTTGTATTCTCTCCCATTTGAAATTGTGGCACATGCAATCCGCATACATATGTAGTATATATATGTGTGTGTGTGTGAAATTTGAATTTATATCGAATATTTTTGCTGTACTTTGGTATTTTAATTAAATCAGTTTATGGCAATTGCTTTGGCTCTGATAAAAGCCTAGCTGCAGCTGCTCGACAGATTAAAGATATTTTGCTGCAAGCTGCTTAAGAATTAGCTGCAGTAGAAGATGTATGGAAGTAAATACTTATGTATTATAATTATGTAATATATAAAGTATTTATGAACATTTATTAAACTGCTAATTAATCACTTTTAAGCAAATTATTAGCTGCTTGACTTGATGCAAATTTGCAAAATATTTTAAAGCAAGTCTCTTAACTTGGCCTCCAACTGTCTATGATTCAAGGAAGTCTTGATATAAAAAGTAGCAAATCATTGCGTCATGTGGGCATGTTGTTGAAATGTATCTTTCACGCTCAATTTATTTGTAATGATGTCGACAGCATGTCAGAAGCAGCAGCAAAAACATCAGGTTCAGCAACTTAGATGCCTCTAGTGGCAACTAGGTATTACTAGGCAGAAAAAAAATATAAAATGAAAACGTGTGGCAGGCAACGGCACATTAGTGCCCGCAAATCCCAACCATAAAGATGAGCAGCATGAGCGTGTAGGCTGCTAACTTTTCGCGAACGCATTTTTCATGTCGAACGCGTGGCAATCGGCATGGCAAATGATGTCCTCGGGGAGTACCCAAAACATTTCTTGCTATCTTATTTTTTTTTTTGGTTTTTTGCTTTTTTGCGTGTTACATTCGAAATGTCCGCGCTAATGAAGTAAACATGTTTATTAGATACCAACGCTGCCCCAGCAGGGCTTTGCTGATTTCCGTTTCTTATTTTTATATTTTTTTGCACGCTGCGTATGATTAATATTAAGTGTTAGCCTGCTTGCACCTGTCGTCTTTGTAATTAATTGAATTATATTTCTCAGGACGTGCCGCCAAGCAGAGTTCACATTATAAATTCAAAGGGCATCAAAAATAGCGGAAATGCAATTAAAATGTGCAGCATCTACAGCTCTGTCTGCCTCACTCTCTCTCTCTCTCTCTTTCTCAGTTAGCCACGGCGTGTTGGTCTGTAAGTGTGGCTAAGCGCAAATTACCAACAGCTACTTACAACTGGGTGGTAAAAAATTCCACAAAAAAAAACTGGAAGAGAAAAAATGTAAAACGAAGCAAAGAAAATTCTGTTGCATGCCGTGCATGCTGTGCTAGGAGCGAGAACTCAGCTCTATTATGCTTAATTAAGTTTTTCTGCCAGTTGGCAGTTAGTTCTCTTGGAACGGCAAGAGGCACAGTTGGCCAAGTGCTGAAAAGTGCCCTCAATAGATTGTGTGCAGTGGCCAAGTGAGGGCAAAGTAAAGCAAACTTATTAGTTGGCCATTGTAATGGAATGATAATCAGAGAGTGAGAGAGTATGAAGTATGGAAATTAGATAGCTAGTTGTTAGGCTTATTTCATGCTCAAATTAACTTTGAAGGGCCTTCCACTTCGCAAGTGGGAATGAGTGTAAATGTTTGTTTCTACTTCCTGCAATAGCTTGTATATTGTATATGTGTTTGGTGTTAAATATTTTGTTATTTAAAAATTTGTATTTTTCTTATAATTTTTGCATTTTTATTGGTTATGAAATTTGAAAATTGTTTTACTATTATATTTGAACTAATGAATAATTCCATTTAAATCATTTAAATGTAATCAACTTTTTGGTTTAGTATTTTTTAAGCCACATTGACGAATTGTTTTTCAATTTAAATTTTTCCTAAACAAAATCTATTTTTATATTCTGAAATAATTGAGAAAAGGGATTTCATCTGTGTTTTGCTTGTGTGAAATGATTTTTCAATTATTGCAGCGCAACTTGTGGTTCAGGGTATCTCCTAGCCGGGCACTCTTGATGGTTTTAAAGTATTAGTATTTTAAATTACAAATCTTATTACATTTGCACATTACATTATTGCTCTTATTTGGTCACCCTACCTTTTGGCTAAATATCAAAAATAAAGAAGGAAAATTGTGGCTTTACGTCTTAAATATTTACTTTGACATGCTATATGCCTAATTTTTTACTCAATGTAATACCCTGTGACCGGAAAGTACCCAGAAATTCTCATTTTAAATGTGCTCCACTCGATATTTTTTCAAATTTTTTGTTGTTAAGTTGGTAGGACTGTTCTCAGTTACTGTTCCAAAAGTTTGTCTGAAAGTTCACATAGAAAACAACAACAATAACAAACTCTTTTTATATAACAAATAATGATCGAATATATATGTATATGAACAGGTCGTTCAGCTTTCAGAAAATTACCTATGGGTAAGGAATTGTTTTTGCCTAGAATTCTCCTTCCCAATGCTAATTGCTATTGGATATTTATACTTTTAGCACTTCAAAGTCAATTATTATTACTACATTTTCTTGACATATAATGGCTTGAACTATAATATAATAGACATCAATTTATTCATTTAATAAGAAGCTTATCAAATAAATGAAAATCTCATTCGAAATATGAAACTCAATTGAAAATAAATAAAATTAGCCGTAGGCCATTAAATTTAATTCATTTGAATCGGAATGAACAACTGCAAATGCTGACGTACGTTTTGCGTACTTAAACAAATCCTCATTTAAGTGAATGTACTAAATATGTATATTTTTGTGAGCTCCATTCAGAGTTGCATGCTAATGAGGTTAATGCTTGCATTGAACCCAAAACAGCGCAGGCCAAAAGATGGCCAAGCCCTAAATCTACCCGCTGTTGGCCCCTTTCTGCTGCCTTTTGCTGTCATAAGCGCAGTGGCGGATTTGCAGATGTGTAGAAAAAAAAAACGCTGAAAAAAGCCAGGCAAACAAACTGACAGAGAGACAGACAGGCAGGCAGACTTATGCACACACAAAGCCACTCGGGGCAGACTTGAAGAGACCAACTAATCAAGGTAATGAAATCAGTTTTATTTCAGCAATTTTTTTTTAAAGCGTGGCCTTACAGAAATGCTGCACGGATTGCAGATACATTCGAGGGCATGCAAATAGAGTCCAGCATGTTTGTCAGCAGTTTGTTCAAAGTGTTTGCTAAATGGCGGCATGAGTGGCGTGGGTGGCCAGCTAACCAACCAGTTGGCCACTCGTCGAACTCGTTGTTGTCTGGTCTTTGGCTTGTGTGGCTGGCAACCGCAGGGGAGACGGTTAGTCTAATGAGAAGCTCTTTAGATATTATAAATTAAATGTATTAAAAATGCGATAACAGCGTTAGCTGAGTGTGGGCATTTAAGCTGCAAAGATTAGCGTTGAGGCAGGTGAAGAGAGAGAGAGAGAGTGAATAAGTGGAGAGGAAATTGAAATGAAATGTTTTTAATGTTGAAAAAAGAAAGCAAATGTGTAGAAGATTTTAATTTTGTTTTATTAGGCTGCAAGCTAGCATAAATAAAATATATTGCTAAACTTTTGTTAATATTAATATTTGATTATTTGCCTATATAATGTCTTTGGGATCAGGTCTTAAGTCCAGTAAGTAAATTAACTTTTAAGATAAAGTGTTTTCCGATTTACGACGCCCCTTATGGGCGTAAATAAAATTACTATATATTAATACTAATTCACGAAAGTGAAATGAGTATATTGGGTTTGTGCAATGTTCGTCTTGATGTCCGTCCGCTTTTTTCGTCAGACCGTCTGTCTGTATGAACGCAAACCATTTCGCCGCTATTGAACCTAGAGACTTGAAATTTGGGTTGACAGCCCGAGATCAATAACCTATGGCGGATATATCTATGCCCATTGGGGGCGTGGCAAATCTGGTATTTTCTACAGTTTTAGAGCTAGAAACACAAAATTTAACGACTAAATTACTGTTGACCTCCTTTATCAATTTTGCGTAATATCGTTTTTGTTGTACCAAAAATAGTATTTCTCGATTTGCCACGCCGTTAGTAGGCGTATTGAGAGAATCTTCACAATTTCTATGTCTGTTCAAAATTTAAGTCTTGGCGAAATAGTTTGCGTTCATATGGACAGACGAACAAATGGACAGATGAACGAAAAGTATGACAGACATTCCACAAAACCAATATACTCCTTTTACTTGGCTAACGAGTATAAAAAGTAATTTACTTAAATAGCTGGTAATTGACAAATCATAACAAAATCATTCTATATTTTATGATCAACCTATGCAACTCATATAAAATATGAAACTGTTCACAAGCATCGAATTGCACGAAAATGTGAAGTACAATTTCGAAAATCTAACACTTACCAGTGGTTTTTACCTTATATTTGTTATGTACTCAATTGCATTCTCTTCCATTGTGTTTAGTTTTGGCCAAGGTATGTTGAATGAATATTTTAGCTACACTTAAATGATTTCATGCTGCTGTCAACATCCAAGCGACGTTGCTAATGGCGCGGTTGCTTCTTAGCAACAAGTTTTAGCGATCTGCCTCTCTGTTTCTCTCTCTCTCTCTTTGCATATCAGACGCAGCGTTAACTTGCCAAATTCAGTTAGTTGGCCAAAAATCTTGGCTTGCTAATCTGTCATATTTAATTAAGAAACTTTTACAAAAACAATCGCTGATGAAATATAGCCGTCACCAGCGAGCGCGTCTCAATGCTGGCGACGCCATAAAGTATGCAACGTAAAGTCAATCAGAGCAGTTGCAAAGGAGCAAAAGAGACAGCAAACAGACACACGTGTGAAATGCCAGAAGCCAGAAGGTCTGTGGGACATGTGTGAGTGTGAGTTTGTGTATTTTCATTGCCTTGCCTTTTGGGCGCATCGCATAAATTCCATTTGACATAGTTTTTGAGCAGCGTTAAGACCAAAAATAGGTTTAGATGCAGACGAAAATGGAAGCAGCGTAAGCTACCCAATGAGACACACACACACACATACACACATATGCATGTAACTATATATATAGTATGTATGTAGCTACAGTAAGATAGCGGGCGAGACGGTTGCAGTTACAGTTTGCCCCCAAGCCATAATTGGTTGCGTCAGTGCATAAGTCACGAGTTCATTCAAGTCCTACGAGTCCTTCGAGTCCTGCTCGAGTTGTTGCCATGACGACAACCCAACTCTGTGCGTGTGTGTGTGAAAGTATGCAGTATTAAAATGGGATAAATGCAAGTAGCCCACTAATTGAATTGCCGACTAGATCTGTCTCTCATCTGTCTTTCACTCTGTGCCCCTCTGTTGCTTAGGCTATGAAATTTTGGTAATTAATATATTCACGTAAGCGGAAATGTGCAACAAACATGTGAGCGACATTGGCTCAAAAACAAGTTTATTTAACAAGCTGAGCAAAGTTGTTGTCGTTGTCGTTGCTGTTGCCTGTGTTGGCTGTGTTGCCTCTGTTCAGTTTGTTGCCGCTTTAAAGTTTTAGTGGCTGCAAGTTTGTTGAACCATTTAAAGTTCATAACGCTTTTGACAACAATTCTATTATATATAGTTATACTTCACATACACGAACAGCAACCCATAGAACAGTATGATTAAGCTGTGTGGCTCAGCGTGGCGTGCCGAGCATAATAATCATATTTGCAATTGTCTCGGTTTTGATTTAATACAATTTAGATTTTATTGTGGTTACAACAATTGTATTTTAATTGATTGCAAAGAATTTGTTTTGGCATAAAATGTTTATTTTTTTAATACTAATTATGACTTTTATGCATCAATTTATGAGATTTTTAATTTAGTTTTCAGCATACATTTCATGCTATTTATGTATTTTTCGTATGTTTCTAAAGCAAATTGCTTTATCTTGGTAACCGATTGAATGATTATAGAAGTTGTTAGATCTGAAACGTAGATCTGAAACGTAGTTTCCAATTTAGAAGCTTAAAGTGGAAGTCGAAGAATGTTAATAAAAATCATACATAATCATAATTAATATTTCAAAAGTCTACCATCCAGTGAGCAAAATTGTGGCTAAACATTATTGTCTGGGCGAATAGAAAATATTTACCTACTAAATTCTAAATTTCCATAATTTATAATAACACTCAAAGGCATAACCTATTCAAAAGTCAGTAGTTTCAAATTGAATTGAATTTTCCCAAGATCGTGCAATTTCTTGCTTCCAGAAGACTATTCTTTAAAATTTAATTTTTTATGAAAGACAACTTAAACTTAACGCACGCAAAAAATATTAGAAAGTCAGACTTAAATATTTGTATTATTTCTTTACTAAAATCCTTTTTTTTTAATATCCGGATCATTATAGATTCTAAGCTTTTGCCATATACAGTCGAGTCTCGATAATTTGTACCCCGCTAAATCGATAATCGCGATAAATCGAAACAAAATCTTTCCCCTTGAAAAAAATTCGGTACAGTCGACTCTCGATAATTTGAATTTCCGTCTAATTCGTAAAAAACCTGATCCCCTTGCCATTTCGAATTATCGAGACTCGACTGTACTTTTCAATAATTAAGTTTGTTCTTTTTGTTCTCTTTTTTTTTGCTGCTTATTAAATTAGTAAACAAGTTTACCCTATTTTTGCCTTCGATTAAGTAAATTAGATAAAGCGATCCAAATTTGTTTACTCATTAATATATCCATCACTGCTCCAAAGAATTTTCTTTTCTATACAATCAAAATTAACTTAATTCAAGTATCAAAAGATGTTATGAAATTATACAATCAAATCTTGTTGGAAGAAAGTAAAATACTTGAATTTCAATTTGATGATAAACAATGCATTTCATTCAGTTAGTGAACAAATTAACTTAATTTCTGGCTTGAATGAATCGTATCAGTAGCTATATCAGTGTCTGCATCTGTCTGGGTGCCTGTTGCCCAACTAATATTATTATCTCAGTTCGTTCGCACGGCATCGCCAGCAACAAATTTAAATCTTCACGCAGAAACAAGCTGCAACTGTCAAAGTTTGTGCTTGGCCATAAGTCAATTAGGTAAATTGACTTACCTTGGCCAAAGTTGTCGCGTCTCTCTGCTTCTTCTAGCTCTTCTTCCTTCCTTTTTTTTTTTTTTGGAAAAGGGCACTTAACTGATTTGTTTGTGGCCTGACTGAGGTGAAGTCGTCTTCAATTCGTTTTTAGCTGAGGTGCCAATGCGCAGAGATTTTTGTGTTTGTGGTCTGTGAGATGAGGCATGCTGATTGAAAGACTCTTCAAGAGCTTTGCGACGACTTTTGTACTTGAAGTTTGTTTGCTTAATTAACTGTGTGACAAAAGTTTAAAAATCTTTAATCTTATTGGCAATGCATCGATTACGCAAGGAAATGAAAGAATTTTGATGGTGTTGTATGCATACGAAAGACAATGAAATTGGAGCTCAAAAATTATAGCATATATAAATATATAATATGAATTATTGTGAATGAATAAAGTTTTATACATATCTAACCAAGTAGCCCATGCTGTAAATTCAGCTTACATTATTCACACGCATTTGCTCACATTTTCATTTCCAACAAATATATATTTATTTATATATATAAAACGCAAAGGTCTGTACACAACCGTTGTGCAACGTCGACAGGACAGCTTTCACAACGGGATAAACAATTACCACAATTTTCGGTGAGTCTAACATAAAGTTGACCATATTTATATATAAATATAGCAATACTTAGCTATGCATTTCATACAAATTTTGTATTTAATGACCATCTATATACATTCAAGACAAATGTGTATAAAATGTATAGCTAAGTATTGCTAGTGGGTAGACTTAAAACTGAGGCAGAGGCAGAGTTGCATTTGCAAATATATTTGGCATACACAGAATTCTTTTCTTTCGATATTCAATCAATGCGCGTATTTTCTATATTTGTTTAATGTATTAGTTTTACGCAATGTCTACCTTGCAGTCAGCTCGATTGTTTGTCTGTGTGATTCAATTTTGATTTTCGCATTTGAGCGCTTCTAAGCACTTCTTAACGGGTGCTGAAATATGTAGTCGAGGAATTATATATATTGTTGCAACATAACTTTGTCGTGTCCATCTCGCAATGCTTGGTTCCATTGGAGAAGTTGTTCACACGTTAAAAAGCTGTTTTCGACGTCTCTCGGCTGCAGTTCATACGGCAACCGATTTGGTATCTTTGGCATCATTTGTATTCCTGTTTAAACAATGTGAATGGCTTGATTATGGATTTCCTGAAATAATTATATAAACTTTTGTTAAGCTTTGACCGACCAATGGGAAATAGATAAATCGGTTAAAAACAGTTTTACCTAGATAGCCAACATTTTGCAAATTTATTATTTACAAATACAAAAAAAATGTATTTTCATTATACTATTGTATATATTGTAAATCATTTAATATTAAGTATATTTATATACAAAAATTAATTACTATAAATCCTATTATATGTTAAACTAGGTTGCAGTTAGAAACTTTAATTATATTTATGCAGTCCAGCTTCACATGAAAATATCACTTCTACAATTCGATATATGTTTATATAGGTATGTAATTGATCTGCGCTTCAAGCAAAATCAATAAAATACTTCGACTACTGCCCTTTGAAGCATAGTAAAACGGAAAATTTGATTTTAATTTATCTATTCTTAGAGCGACTGCAAAGTTTTCACTTATTCAACTGTATTTCTATTCAAGTTCATTCTTTTCCAATTGCTAGGCAAGCAAGAAAGGCATAATTTTTAATTGCTTAAAATGTGATGAAATGCCAGTTGTTTCCCATTCATTCCCATTAGATAATCCATGCTGCACTGGCATTCCAATCCAACAGTTCAGTGATTTAAATTGATTGAGCCGAATCGTATGAAAAGTTAATTAAATAGGCACCCAGCGAAGGTGAATTGTAATGCAAACGAGATGTGCACAATGTAAACAGGCTTTGAATTATTTAAAAATTAAAAAAAAATTGTAACGCGACCGCAGATTCGCTGTGTAGCGACACAGATGGCGTATGCGTGATGAAATATGTATTGCATTGGCCACAGGTAAAATTGTCACGTTTTTAATTAAACACAGCGCGGAACGTCACGGTAATAATAATAATCAATGGCTATGCCAATACTCGAAACAATAACAACAATTGCTTAAATGAAATTATAATTAAAAAACAAAATGAAAATGAAAATGAAAATGAAAATAAAAACGAAAAGTGATTTGAGTGCGTGCGTAAAATATGTAATCGAAGCCAAAACTAACAACCTGTTGGCCTGGCCCCAGCTGGCTGTTTGTTTTACTTGATTTTTAATGGCTTATTGTATTTATTCAATAGGCCAACCAGTGGGAGCGCACGCAACACGGCCAACAGTCAACAATCCCATTGCATTAGTTAAATTGCTAAAGTTTAATTTCTGAATTTTATCTCGCTTGAATTTCAATTTCTGTTTCATATTGATTTAGTTTCTTCCTTGTTTTGAGTGCTTCCAAGTCATAGTATGTCATAGTCGTTGTTACTTCAATAATTAATTTGAGACTGCATTCAGCTCTTGTTGCTACTTTTAAATTTATAACTCACACTCCATTGCAATGGAACTCTGCCAGCTCGAACAACATCTGCGCACGTTCCCAGAACTTGTGTTTGATTCAATTTAGTAATGCTTAAAGCAGGTGAAATTTGAAGAGTTTGCTATGTAATTTATTCTATTTTTATTCTCAATTATAATTAAATAAATATTTATTCAACTTTAGTTTAGAATTTTAGCTTGACTGCAGTTTTGTTTTAATCATTTTAAGTGCTTAGGAATTTCGTACAACCTGTTGATGTGATTTTCCACGAAAAGAGTGTCTGTTTGAGTTTTCAATTAATTTATATTTTATTTACAGTTAACATTCATTTGTTGTTGTTTACAAAATATGCTTACCACTTGTTTAGTATTTAGTAAATAGCGAAAATTTATTATCTGCTTACATTGCAAACAAATATTAAAAAGCAAATGTTTTTAGAACAATTTATCGGTTTATATATTTAATATAAACTCATAATTACAAGCAAATTTTCCGGCTTAAATATGCATTTCATGAATATATTTTAATATTTAACATAAATATATTTTGAGCTATTTGGTTGAGTTGTAACTGAAATATCTAAAATGTTGCTAATGGAAAAATCGTGTTAGAACTATTTGGTAAAATAATATTATAATTGTATATTATATTGTAATCATAAAAGCATTACACTTCAGGCAAAATGTAATCATAGACCATAAATATGCAAGAAACTTGTGGGCATAATATTGTGAAAAGAAATTGAGAAAAAGCAGGTTAAAATAAATTTTAGACAGTTAAAGTTGACTCTTTTCGTTTATATGAATGACTAAAATATACTTGACCTGCGCGCATTATATTAAAGAGATGTCCCTGTCAAGCTTCAAGTTTTGCTTGAGTTTCTTTGGTTTGTTTTGGTTATTCAACTTCATCTCGAAAACGTTAAGAGAAAAAGTCACCTAATTTGGTATACAAATATTTCTTGATTGGAATTGCCTAATATCAAGTTTGGTATATAAATATTCCTTGATTGGAAATGAAGTGTGATTTGTAAGATTAACAGCTTGTTCTATGCTTCATATTCTCAAATTATATTGGAATGCTATTCATTGCTTGAATATTCCAATAAGATGTTTCTCTATATATAGTTCAAAGAGGTCTACCTAGTAGTGTTGTCTAGTCAGTCCTTTCCGACTATACTTTGGTTCACTTTGACTTGCTAAAAAGTATTTTATATGTGTGTTTTTTAAGTGTCTTCAACAGATAGTTTTCAGTGGAACTATCTACTATAGTATTAACTAATGCTGCTCATTCTTGACGATATTGAAGACAAAATTTATAGCTTACGTGGTTACTTAGTTATATTTAATATATGTTAAGCTGGCTGGCTTAAAGTATTTATTGGGAATACCATTCCATTATATCACTGTAAATAAGATATTTTTCTTTATTTGCTACCCATCCAGATTTAAACCCTCTTCAGGCAGCTCTTCCCATGTAGCAGCCCAGCCCAGCTCCCACAAATTTTCTGCCACACATGACATGTATGTTATCCTTATCATGAATCCGTAAAATCCGAAGCCTTCGCCTGTCGCTCATTTGACAAGTCATTTGCAGGTCGTAGAAAAGGGCCACTTAATTGTTTTTTGTTTTAATAAGGCCGATGTCGGCGCAAGATACAACAATTAAGCACATAAAAAATCATTTAATTATGTCTATCAAACGTCGCACACGGGCGCCTAAAAGAGCGCAACGATAAGCTTTTTATTACACCTCACTCGGCTGGCATGTAAGTGTGTGTGTGAGTGTGTATGGGTGTGTGTGTGGGTGAGTCTCATTAAAAATGAAAACGCTACTCATTAACTGTGCCAGGTAACAGACAACCTGCAAACAACAACAGCCATTCGCACACGACAAACGATTTTTGAGTCGGCAACTTTTCGCTTGAACACCCACATATAGTGTGTGTGTGTGTGTGTGTGTGCGTATCTGTGTGTAGTGTAGTTTTAATTACCTTTCGCTGTCGTCGTGTGCTGCGCCACTCGTTCGACTCGTTGTTTAAGTAATTGTTTGTCATTAGTTAAAATGTTTTCATTTTGCTTCATAGAGCGAATTGGGCCACGTTTTGTGTAGCCTGGTGTAACAAATACACTGACGAAAATATATTATTGAATTTGTTGTTGATGATGTTTAAAATATATTTTTTTTAAGATTTTTAAAAATCATTTGGAAAGTAAAAATGGGTTTCATTTGCTTAGACCCTGTTATAAATCGATTTAAATTTATGAATATTTGAATATATGTTTCTCAAAAGTTTTTTAATCTGCACTGAGTAGCAGGCAACATTTGATGATGTACAAATTGAGATGGTTTTTCAAATACTTACATCAGCAGCCTGCTCACACTTAGAACTTATTCATATCATAATTTCATAAGCTTATAAATTTAGTAAAAGCAACTTAACAATGTATTTTGTTTTCCAATTAGATGCCATGAACATACGAAAAAGATAGTATAAAAATTATATAAAAATTTTTAAAAATTATTATGTTATAAAATATTTACTCATTACTTTTTATAAAATCAATGATTATTCAACTACATTTTCTGTGACAAGCCAAATCAGTTGTTTTTCTGAAAAAATATCAGAAGCAAAGCAAAAAATCAAATGCAGCTGAACTTCGCTTTTTGCTTAACAAAAATTATCTTTGGTAGAATAATAAAAATATCGCGCTGCTGTTATTCAAACAAAGTGAAATTTTGGCGCACTCTTAGAGAGAGAGTCTCTTCGAGTCAAAAAAATTGATTGTAATTAACTGTATTTTTATATAAAATAATGAATATTGTTGGTTAAATTTGAATTTGGCATAAAAATACAGATATATTTATATATAATAAATACTATTTACATTTATAAAATTAATTTATTTTGTACATTCTATTTTCTATTATTTACAAAGTATCTCTATATTTTCAAATACAAGAAAAAATAGGAAAAGTCATTCATTAAATTTGGTTTTTTATATATACTAAATGCCATTTATATTTATAAAAATACTTTATTTTGTATATTCTATTTGCTGTTATCTAAAACATATATATATATTTACCAAATGAGAGAAAAAATATAAAGATTCGTCCATAAAATTTGGCTTAACTATATATATTTATATACAATAAAAGCTCATTATATTTATAAAATTACTTTATTTTGTATATAATATTTTCCTTTAATTAAAAATAATTTTTGTACATGTTTTCAAATGTAAGAGAGAAATAGAAATATTAATGGATAAAATTTGGTTTATTTAAACAAAATTTATTATATAGTTGCATAATATTTTATAGTTATATAAAATATTTTTAAATATTTTCAAATGCATGAAATAAATAGAAATACTTTTCGGCAATGTAATAATTTTTTGCGCACCTAAAAATGAAAATTTTCGTATTCAATACGACAAAATGTTGTATTGTATATAGCAACCGTTGCATGTTTTAACGTTTTCGATTGCTAGCAGGCGTTGTTCGTATATTCAGTCCAGATTTGTGGGGCTAACACAAATGACTGGAAACAATCAACAAACATAGACATAAACATAAAGAACATAAAAAAATCATTTTACTAACCCCCAATCCTTCAGCTCTTCCACAGAACACTTTGTTGTTATTGAAGCATGGCATTCGTAGCGCGTCGCAATACTGAGGGCAAATTGGTGGATTGTCAGGTGATTTCTAGTGTTGGGACTAACTCAATGGCCGTGTCCGATTTAAGTGATGAGGACACCGATTCGGGTACAGTGCAAGGCTATAGTAATCGCTCCTACGTTTCGCCCACTGTACGCTATGTAACGTCCAAGGATGATGACGATGACCTCGACAGTTCTTTTACATTTGATGGCATACGTAGCCGTGGTGCCAACAACTTGGAATCTGATCTGGAATCGATAGTATCTTTCAACGATCGCTATGACAGTTCCATCGAGGCCAATCCCAGTGGCGCTGAGACTGATACTGGCACATTGAGTGATTATCGTCTAGACGCGACCAGCGATGAGGAGACGGTCAAGTGCAGCACATCAACGAGCACCTATGTACAGAATGCTGATGCTGTTGTCCGCAATGAAATGGAAAATATGATAGCTGATGATCTCGATTCCATTGATGGGGAGACTGTTTGCAATCAAAATGCTTTTGGTACAGATCGTCTGGATGGGCTCAGTCTGGGCTCCCTTGATAGCCTAAATAGGCTGCCAGAGGAAGATGTTAATAGTATTTGTTCTATTGAGAGCAGCACGATTGGCCGCAGTACAATTTGCCCGCAAGGCGGCCATCTAGAAGATTCATTCAGCTTAGGCTCTGTAGATAGCAGCTCAGTTTATCGTCTTATGAGTGCTGACAATTCAGTGGACAATGATAATCAGAGTCAGTTGACTAGTCGCACGTTCAATATGAAATCTTCCGCAGTGCGTCGCAATGATGGCTCGTCGGTTTCCAGTTGCAGCTGGACCGATATGTATGGTGGGGCACTGAAGCCTTCGGAGAGTCGCAGCAATATAATACCATCACTTAGTCTGAACTTATCGACCACTTCGTCGTCCGGTTCATCTACATACTTTCGCAGCCTGGAGGAGGAGAAGGAGCGTCACGGTCAAGAGGCCTATCAGGAGTGGGTGAAGCGCAAGGAGCGTCAGAAGCAAGAGAAGCAACAGGCGGCCAAACAGGAGCGCGAGCGGCGCGATGCCGAGACTGCTACGCGTCAGCGTTTGGCCAAGGAGCGTTATCAAGAGTGGGTGCGACAGAAGGAGCTGCAACAGAAGAAGACGGCAACTGGCAGCATTAAGAGCACTGTCAGCTATGGCAGCTATTCGACCACCTCGAGCTTTGCTGGCATGACGTCCGGCAGCGCCAACCGGCTGCAGCGCAAGGAGACGCCAGAAGCAGCCAAGAAGTGTTTGGCTGAGTGGGATCGCGTCAAGACCCAGCAGCAGCAGCGCGATCGAGAGCGCGAGCGCCAGAAGAAGCAGAGCAAGGAGCAGTTGGAGAAGCAGCGTAAACAAAAATCTGAGGGCGCCTGGCAGAATTGGATGAAGTCGGTGAACAAGCGACCCAAGCCGGTGCCACTGAATCAGGGCTTCGACACATTGCGTGGCACCATATCGAATATATATGTGAATCCCGTCCAATGGGTCTCCAATATTGATCCCAATGACTCTCGCGGCAATTGAGCACGGTGCTCAATTCTCTCGACCCCTAGTCATTTCCATCGGCATTTCAAGAAATCCCAAAAAAAGAACAAAAACTAATCGCATGTTGAATTAGGTCCAATTATCTGCCAAACTAAAGATCAAACACACATTTGGTCTTTCTTTGGTGATGTTGGACCCAGCGCAAAGAGAAAAACAAACAAAAAAAAAGAAGGAATTTAAAATATGCGTGTATATGTGTATATATATATATATGTATATTTATATCTATATATATAAATATATATCTATATATATTTGTTTACTGCTATATTGGATGGCTTACTACAATTTGAGCGCCGATGTTTCAATAAACCGTCAGTTGCAAACACAACCATTTTCTCTGTAGTTTACTTATGCATGGCAGAAGTTCAATGATTGATTTTACTAAGGGTAAGGAAAATCATTGTTTTTTTTTTTTCATTTTTCATTCATTGATTTCATTTTTGCTAGATAGGCATTCGTACTGCAGATTCATTGCATTCCCATTTGTTTTTCTATTAACTTGACTCAAATATAATAAGCTAAAAAATCAGCAACGTCCTATAAAGCACAAGTTTTAGTCGGAAATGTGCTCCTTTCAATATTTGTGAGTTTCTAAAAAATCAATTTTCATTTATGGTTTTTGCTTCTAAGTAAGCCCATACCCTACATAAGCCCATACCGCATTCCTATATATATTGAGAGTCAAATTTTTTATTTTTAACTTGGTCCAAATGAAATAAGCACAAGAATCAGCAAAGCTGCAGGTTCTGTAAAGCACAAATATTACTTGAAAATATTCTAATCTTCTCTTTGAAACAGGTAGATGATGTCGGGACCATTGTTTTTTATTTATAATATATATTATATATTTAATAAATCATTATATATATTTTTACTATATTATATATTAAACAAAATAAATAATATATAATTTTTTAGATATAATATTACGTTTTGTTATATACTATAAATTGTCAGATATGATTCATTTATAAATATATTGTATATTTTATTACATATTTAATATATTTTTATAAAATTAATAACTTATAATTATTTAGATATATAAATTAATTTTCATATTTTAAATTATATTATAAGGTGTTATATAGTATATATGATTGTTGAACTACGTTTTTCGTCTATAATTTATATTATATATTTTCATTTTTATTCATTTAATATGAGTCATGTATGAAAATCAAAGTTGATGAACCAAACATGAATTTATGAAATGCCTGTCCCCAAAAAAACGCTCAAGAATATTTGTGCTAGACGAAAATAGCTGAAGTCAAATTATTGTTTACATAGAACTTTCGCACAGTGTACATATCCCAGCAATAGCAATTATAATCATTTTAATTACAAACCACGGACATTTTATATAAGTGGATATTTTCAACTCTGCCTTCCTGCTGTGCAGATTATTAATAGAAGCCTGCGTTTCTGACCCTCGAGAGGAGAATGGGCACACACCCACACACACAAACACACACACATGCGTCTACCCAAACCCAAGTTGTGGCACTCTGACAATACGATAACCTTTAGCCTTGCTTTCTAATGGCTTTTTCCCACAACATTTTGTGTCTGTGCGACGTTTGTGTCCGAATTAGTTGCACTTCCTTGTTTACTAGTTTCTGCCTGTCCATTGTGAACTTTTTCTATATTTACCCATTTCACCAGTGCCCATTTGTGTGTCAATTTGTGCTTTTATTATTTATTTGTCAGTTCCATGGGGAGTTTAAGCTTAAGTCTATATAACTGCGGGGGACGACTCAGCTTACAGCTGGGCAGAGGCCTAATTAAGCTTTAGTCTTTTTCTTTTTTTTTTTTTACCCTCACGGCAGAGTTTTATTTATGCAATTAAGTAAAGCTGCGTGTAATAAAGTTCAGGTCGCAAGTAAAATCTTTGATTAATTGTAGTTTTGTTTACACGATGAGAGGCCGAAGTCTACGCCTGATTATATGGGCTCAAAGCTAATTTATGGCAAGTGTAGCGCTCTAGCTCCTTCTGCCTGAACAGGTGATTAGTGTATCGTCCTTGTTTGTGCTCTGCTCAGTTTTGGAAATTTGTTTACACATGCCGTGTTTTGTTAATCGCTTTCCATGCCCAATCATTATCATTATTATGCTCTTATACATACCGATTGCGTGGAGTGTGAGTAAATAGTGTATAAGACCTTGGTTGATATGTGTTGGAGATGGGAGGCAACATCTCGTGATTCATGAAGATTATAGTGATGACGATGATGATAATGTTAATTGCTAATAATGATGATAATAAGATTACTTCACATTGAGCACTATGTCGGGCTGCAATTGCTGCTTGCTGACTAAAGCTTCACCCATCTTATGTAGGCACTTTCGAAAGTGAACTTTATTAGAGAGAATTTGTGTTAGATAAAATGACGTTTCACTGTTATATCTATTTAGGCACTGCTCTAGATCCAGAATCATTTTCGTTGTCCATCTGCCGCACCTCTTTCTTGACCATTTTGCTTTCCAGGAGGCAATGGTCATTTGCTGAGTGCACCTAAAATCACTGCTGCTATCATCGTCACATCAGTTGCAGACACTGTGCGTTAAGCTGAAGCTATTCTTTAGGCACCGACAGCATAGGTTTCCGACTAACTTTCGCCTTTAAAGTCTCCGTTCATACTGCGCATACGGATTTCATTTGTTGCTTCCACACGGAGCTTTAGACTTATGATGATGACGACATTATGGTTACACGCTGAGGTTCTTTGCTAGGTGTAGGGCAACTCCTAGTCTGCTATTTCTAAACAGTTCTATTATGATTCAGTTTTTAAAAATATACAAACATATTTTGAAGCTTTTTAACTTGCTTGCTTCTAGACATAATATAAAATAAATTCCTGGAAAATAAATTTTATATTGCAAAAATTGTTAAACTGTCAGAGGAAACTGTAAACTTGACGGAAATTATGCAAGTTAAATTTTTTAAAATATATATTTTACATATTCATATTTTTAGCTAACATATATGTCTTATTTTGTCTTAGATTTCATTCAATTCCTCAACTCTTACCTGTTTCTCTATTGAAATGTAATTTAATCCGCTCGCTCAAAGCTCACAAATCATTTGCCAAGTCTGTCCTGGCAATTGCGATTTATTTACATTTTAGCATTTTGTTGTGTCGTGTTCCTGTTCGCATTCTCCTTTTTCCTGGGCTATAAACTTTAATGTGCTATCGTAAAATGTAAGCACGACTGCGACCCGAGTATAAATACCTAATGGGCAACATGGGGACAGGCATAGAGCGACAGACCGAGCCCGTAGCCTCATATGATGCCATAATCACAGCAATGACAATGACAAAATGTTAATGTGTCTCGGCACAGATTTTTTTTTATGGCCAGTCATAAATTAAAAAACAATTTGCAAATTTTTGGCAGCAAAACTAATGAAGGACTCAAGAAAGCAACCATTTAAAACAATTTGCCAACATTTAAATATCAATTAAGGCTGTGTATCCTGCATTTTTGGCAAATATAAAACAATTATTGGGCAACAAAAACAAAAAATAAAGCAGCAAAAAAAATTCATGAGAATTAACGCGAATTTGCGCATTTTAAATGCAAATCAGAAACAACAACAACAATTACGAAGCGCCCAACAATTATAATAAATAACCACGAAAAATTCGAAATGATTCGCTTTGTGGGGGCCTGTTGAGGGCGCCGCACAAAGAAAATTAATAATAAATCTCAAAATGCTCATTAACTTAATTACTGTGTTTATTTTCATTGCCCTTCCGCAAACGTCGCAACGCGTCATCGTCGTCGTCGTCGTCGTCCTCGTTGTCGTCGCTTTTCGATTCGTTTCCAAGTTTTGGCAGTTTTCACTTTGTATTGTTTTTTTTTTATTTATACTCTTGCAAAGGATATTACGAGTTAGTCAGCAAGTGTGAAAGGAATAGCTCTGTGAGGAATAGAATAATTTAAATATATATATTGTATTTAAATCTTTTTTTACAAGCTTAATGTAGTGCTACTGCTTTGCAGATAGTGAAAGAGTCAGATTTGTGCTCTTATGATATGTTGTTTATTCATATGGAAACGAGATTGTTTATCTGACTGTAAGGTGATTGATGTAAGTGATTGCAAGTCTGACTTTACACATATACGTGATTCCTCACGCATTTGGTTGGTTTGTTTGATTGGTAACTTTTTGGTTATTAACAGTTGTTTAATAAAAATAAGATTTTCTATTCGTAAATAATTAAAAATTATTTCTTTGAAAATATTGGGCAATATAAGGAGCTGAAGCCAAAAAGTTAATGTGTTTTTATGGCTCAAGCGAAAAAATTTACAAAATATAGATCAAATTTAAATTGAAATCAGCTGAATACTAAAATCCATGTAATATTATATAATCCATAACAAAATTGTTTGTCAATAAAATCTAACTTTTTCTCAAAATTATTTGATAAGATAGTGCTTGGACATATTAACTAATATGTTGTAATTGGATTATTATAATCTTATATTTATATAATATTTTATATATTATATAAGATTCCTTTGTTATAATCTAAATAATCGAATATAATCAATATTTTCCTAGAAATTATTATTATTATTGCATTTTCTATTTGTTATTATATTAATATTTATTATTTAAAGCGTGGACTTATTTGACTCATCTGTTATGACTTGCTTAAGAAACAATCGATTCGACTATAAGCTCTATGTCTGAAAAGAAATTAGCTCTGATGCATGCCAAGAAGTCATATTTATTATATGTATATAAAAAATACTTTCAAAATCTAGATTCGTTCAAAATCCCAAACATTAATCACTTTGAACGATATTCTGCGTACAAAAGAGTATTGCTTCTTCGATTCGAAATTCATTTTCACTCTTCTTAGTTTTTATTCTCATTTTTTCCTTGTATATTGTGTTCAAATGTTTTTGTTTGCTGCGTCACGCAATTTTTATAGCTCTCTCCCCTTCGGATATTGCTGGACGAAAATTCGGATAAACAAACTCAGTGAAGAAACGACAAAAAAAAAAACAGAAGAAGGAAACAAAAAAAATAGCCCCAGAACATGAAAAAATTGCGCGTCTTTAACCTTAATGTGTATTTAAGTAATGTTAATTGTGTGTGTAGAGAGCTGGCAGCTGTCGCCAGGTGGCTGCCATTCCACAATTTCGCATTTCCTTTGCATTGTTGTTTTTCCTTTTTGGCACATTCTTTTTTTGTAATTATGTTAATTTTGCTTTCATTCCGTCCTGGCAGCGTATCTCGAAACTTGTGTTCTGTTCACTAAATTTTGTTATATAATTGCTGGCTAGCTGTTAATTGAATTTCGAGTGCGAAGCGCACAAGCTAACAATTAGCCCAAGGCTATTCTGTTTATTATTAATTGAATATGGTTGTTGCTGACGCTTTATTATATTTTATTAAAATTATATATGTGTATGATATTTATATATAAAATATTTAATAGGTTTTGTTGAAACAAATAACATTTTTAAACTTTTTCTAATAATTTTAATTGAGTCAGCAATGTCACAAACATAGTCTAATTATTGTTATCAGTGTTTTTATTATTAACTTTTTTTTTTCTTTGTATTTAAAGAAATAAAATATAAGAATAAAATATATATTTAGAATTTACTTAATTTCTATTTACAGAAAAAATTGATTAAAATTTTTTTTTTTGAATATTTTCCATTATAATAAGTATTTTCAAGCACTTCCAAATTTGAAAAAAAAGAGAGGAAAAATATATTCTCTTATACATTTATTTATCATTTTAAATAAAGAAGCAAAACAAATATGATAATAATGAAAATACAAATTATAAAAAATCAAATTTGTTGTAAATAAAAGTAAATAATTTTATAATATATATGTTATTTTATTTGATTTTTTTTTAAATTTTTTTATATCATCAATTTTTATTTAAAATGAAAATCCTTTTTTATGTAAATATTTTTAATTTACTTTATTATTATTATTATTTTATCTATATTATTTATTACAATTGACAGCTGCAATTACTGTCATATATAAACATATAAAATTTAGGACTTTAAACTTTTTTTCCTTTTCCTGCTCTTCAGTTCACGCTTAGGAAAAGCCGTATTATTACTACTTATTGCATTATTTATACGAATTGAAATTTAATGCATAAATTTTACACGTATGTGAAATGGGAATTTCCCTGCAAATAAAAAAGAGGATTGCGACCAAACGCCAAACCCGCTCGTAAATACATATCCGAACTTAATTTGTTCTTTTTCACGTTTTAAATCGCTTCATACCTCAACTGTTCATCAACCAAAAAAATCGATCTCTTTGAGTATTTTTGCTCTTGCTGTTGCTGTTGTTGTTGTACTTGCTGCTGCTGAACTCTGCAATCAGGAAGCAAAGGCTTAATGCCCTACAGTAGTTTGACATTATTAAAATGTACATTATATGCGGGTCAGCCGGGTCCGGTGTGTGTACGGGCTATATTCTGTGCCGGAAAATCGCTTTAGTAAGCCATGCATGCGTCTATGATGCATATTTACAACATTTTAACCTTGAGATTTATATGTATTACATGTATGCATATACTCCCATGTGTATGTCTGTATGTAGAGAAGAAGAAAAAAAACAACTGACAGATATTTGCACACAATATACATGGTTCATGATACTCTGCAAACACACACACACACACACACTCGACACACACACACTCTCCATGAAAATGCAGTAAAAACGCGTTGGCTTCGCAGGGTAAACAAAAACATTGCACGTAACCCGCTCAGTTGGTTAAGGTGGGTTGTGGTTGCAGCTGTTTTGGCATGTTTGAAAATTCCTGGAAACAAATGTAATAAAAACTACTCGTAATACACACACACACCCACGCACACCCACGTACACACACACGCCGAAAGTGCTCGAGTTTTTATTAGCTGCGAGCCTGAAGAGCTTTTTTCCATTTTTTTTTTTTTTTGGCTATGTTCTGTTTTTGCGTGCTGGGCTGCACTTAAAGCGTTCTTAATGAAAGAATTTTGGTTTTATTTCGCATTTGTTGCTTGTTTTAATTTGATTTTTTAGCACTAGACTAGGGATATATTTCAAATTTATGCACCGCGTTGGCATTTTGATGGACTGCGAAGGCAAATCAAGCCAGCCGCCATCCGTTTTGTAAGTAGTTCAAAATACCTAAATATTTTTGGTTAATATGAAACACAAACACATTCCAAACACAACAAAACAAAAAACCATTGTTCGCTTAACTCTTTAAAGTTTATTTCTTGTTGTTTATTTTATAAATATTCCTGTCGATTTGCCATTTACATGTGTTGCTTAAATTTACATATACATTGGAGTAGCTGTACCATATGTGGATACATATATATTGTATATATATATTTATTTATATATATATATATATTTGTTCAACTCATTTTATTTGCTTTTTATATAACAGTTTTCTTTTTCATTCTTTTGTAATAAATAAATATTTTTATATATTTATTAATTGGTTAAATACTCGCACTAAATTTTTATGTATTTAAGCTGTGCTGCAATTTTTTGTTTAAGGATATTTTTGTTTGTGCTTTTAATATACTACGTATTTTACAATATTAGCTGAGTTCTTTTTTTTTAAAGACTGTATTTATAATTGAAATTTTTTATTGTTTGCCGAACAAATAATTAACGCATTAAATATATATATATATATATTTTTTATTAACTATAAATGATATGTATGCAGTATTTTTTTTTATAATTTTAACTTTTAAAGTGGAACGGATGTTGAGCCGGGAAGCTGAAGAGAAGAACTCAATGCAATTAACAAAATGTTGATTAGATATTATCGTCTATAGGCTATATTTCTAAGTGCATATATATATTATATTATTAATAAATATATTATATATTATTTTAAAGATTTTTCTCACACCGCTATGTAAACGTTTTTAGCTATTTTTGCTTGGTTATTTTTATTTTTACTTAATTGCATATGATATTCAGCTCAGCCCGCTCCGAGTGTTGCCTTAGAAGTTAGTCAATTTGAATACTTTGAATTTTGCATTCATTTTAGCCGCAATTAAATGTTACTTTGCACACATACAGTCTCTTTTTCAATGATGTCCACATGGCCTATAGAAATTTACAATATAAATAAACTCTTAACTCGACAATCTCTTTGCTGTACGTTTATGTACATGTGCCATAGAAGTTTAATATTATATATTATATATTATATATTATATATATATTTTTTTGTGTATATTACATTCTGCTCAATTCAAGCTAAACTTATGCTAAGATTTAACAGCTTAAACATGCACGCGTATGGGGAGTTAGGAAGCCTGGTTGACTTATTATTATATATAGTAGCTACAACTCTTATTTGTATTTTTATGATATATGTTTATATCGTTCAACTTTAACTAAGCCACGTGCCATAAATCAGTGCACCAGCTTTTGGCCAATTGACAAACTCAATCAAGCCAAACACCGCATCATCGCAGCTCCATCTCTAGTTCCAGCTTCAGCTTCAGCTTCAACTCTAACTCCTTCTGCCGTTGCTGCTGCTGCTGCTGTTGCCTAATCTCTGTTAGCGATTCGCGTCTATGTCAAACATGTGTCAGTGTTTGTGGCAACAATGCCAGTTGAGTTTTTCGCAGTTGCCTCGTCAATGTCATCGTTTGCCGCCACATCAAGAGCAGCAGCAGCAGCAAGGGGCACAGACAGCTCAGCGCCTGTCCAGTGTGTCTGGGATGTTGGGACACAGCTGCCGATGCTCCATACATGTTGTCAATACCCTCGGCACTGAGACTCAAATCGGCTAAGGAACGGGGCATGGAAAAGTGGAAAAACGTTAATGGGCTTGCAGGGTTAACAGCGGAAATTGGCTAAGCTTGTCGAGTGATGTTCTGTGGGTGGCTGCGTTCAAGTGATTAGCTGGGCGCTGATTTTGTGATTTCATGACTTCGTTAACTGACATATGCCAACACTTTGCTGTGGCTGAGTAGCTCAGCAAGTACATTTATCAGGGACTTAGACAGAATATGTTAGTCAACAGGAATGCTAGCTCAGGTATCAGGTATTGCCTTTACAAATTGGCCTTCACTTTTCTTTAAAAATATACAGCCCCACCTTAACGAAAACGAACTCACATTTAATTTAACTTCTCAACTTTTTTCATTCAACTACACAGCTCAATTAGGCTATAAAAATAGAAAAAGAAGAAGAAGAGGAAGGAAAAAAAAACCAAAACTTGGAGCACTTAAGCCACATTTTACTGCCTTCTGTTGGCCCACAATAGAATTTATTTGATTGTGGCCAAGTATTTACAAATCATTAAATTGCCCGAAAGCCAAGCCGAGCGTGTTTATTGATATACAATTATGCAGGGCAAAAGTTTTACCTGTACTCCTCTGCCCTCTCCCGAAAAAGTATGCAACGTTTTTTCTCTATTTCCTGCTTATTTCCACTTATTTGCACAACCTTTTTTTCTACCTTAAATTTGGTGTTTTGGTTTCGGTTTTTATTGGTCTTGCGGCTTGCAAATTAGTGTGAAAATCTGTTAAACAGCTCACAATGTCCCTGAGTTACTTTTTTTATGGCATTTTGTCCCGTCTCAAGTGGCCTGTTAAGCCATCGCTGGCTGCGGCTGGGGCAGAGGCAGGGGCAGGGACAGTGGCTGTAGATTGTTTGCCAGTGTGGGCGTGGCCAGTCGACCATAAATGCTTGAAATATGGCCCGTAACCCTAATCGGTGCGATGCACACACACACCCACAGAAGCCCAAGAGATGAGCACATTGACTTGGCTTACCTTTTCGCTTACCGGGATTCTCAGTGTCCTCGCCGCTGTGCTCCTGCGCCCTGGACGAATGATACATTTCGGAGCTTTTCGTGCGCTTTTTACCTAGTTTTTTAGGTGAAATATTGGAATTGCGTTTTAGTTATTCTTCTTTTTTTTCCTTTTTTTTTGACGGCTTTCAAAAGTATCTGTACTTAATGCATATTTATAAAAGTTGTAGACTTGTAGCAAAGTTTGTTGCTTTTCCATTCCCAATTTCCATTTGCATTTCTTGCTGCCCCAAACCCAGTGGCGGATTCTCTTCACCTGTTTCTGTGGCGTTGACGATTTGAAACGGATTTGCATGCCAAATGAATTATTTATGCTTTTTTGCTCCCAGCTCCCAGGTTTGTTTCTATTTTCCTTTCTTTTCGTGCTTTCTTTTTTGTATGATTCCAGCCAGGCAAAGTGAAATATTTGCCGCTCATCTTAAATTTATGCCGAGTGGCTATTAAATCTCGCTTTTCGCGCGCCATCTCTCACCCTTGAACTCAGCTATGCTTTGGCTTCCACAAGACCACAAGGGTTGCTTGTGTTGAGCTCTGGCTCGGTTCCGAGCAAACTCATAGGCATGGATTCATGATAGAAAGCGTTGGAGCTGTGGCACTAGTACTGAATAAAACTATGGAACTAGTGACTAGTAATAAATGCCTATTGGAAAGTATTCAGCTTCTAAGCTTAAGAATTGAATCTAAAATCTGCTTAACTGATTAACTGATTAACTTCATCTTTCTCTCTTCACTCTCCCAAAACAATTTCTACAGTTTAAAGTAAAATTTCTAGCTTTTCACTCACCTTTGTGTCTCGCCTCAAAGTTCTCCACATAGTTGACGGCATTTGGTGGAATTCCTGTAAAATGCGTTTGCGTTGCTAACTTACTTAATTATGGTCAACATTTTTCGATTGCTACTCACTGTAAAGCTTGATGGTGCCATCTGTGTCGCCCAGTGAGTTTTTGGCCACACAACGATATGCGCCGAATTCGGCCTGCGTGAGGGGATTGATGTGCAGTTTCATGGAGCTGCGATAGGCTGCGATTTCTGTAACATTTGCCGAATATTTGCCGCCTGTAAAAATCGTTTTCATAATTCAGAAAAATAATCAACTAATTAATATATAATTGAAATTTTGCGTTATTTAATAATTAAAAGCATGTCACGTGCACTGCCCGAAAGTAGGTAAAGTGTACAGAATGTCGTTGACAGGCGAGCTGAGCTGGAAAATTAATGCATGAAGTTCATGCATGACTGTGAATGGAGGTGGGTAGGGGGAGGGAGTGGGAGGGGTCTTGGCAGTTGAGAGATAGGCCAGAAATAAAGTGCAAATGAAATTTATTTATTTACATTTATGGCAAAATGTTAAATGAAGCAATTGACAATACGCTGGAAGGGAATGACCGACTGGGGAATACACTGAACTATCAAAGTTGTGGGAGAGTTTTTTTTTATTTGGTAAAATATTTAGTGATTAGAAATTCATTTAATATATTTGTTAAGGCTATGAAAGCTAACGAACATAGAACGAGCAGTTTAAGGGGAAGAAGTAGTTATAGCTATTACAGGTAAAGATATATTGTATTTTAAGTCAAGACCCGGTTCAGTAGGTTTTGAGGGAGGAGTCTGGAGTCGAAGTCTTCTCCTAGCTCTAGTGAGGGAGCTAGCAGATCTTTAGACTGCAGTACCGTGACACCTAGTTAGAACGAAAATCTAGTCTCTCGAGCTATTTGTGAAATGTTCCGAGAATTAAAAGATTCTTTCTATTCTTAAATATATATGAAACATCGATTTATATATTGGAATAATATAGTAGATTTTGCTGCATAATATATTCGAGTATAACTATTTCAAATTTCACATGAATTACTTTTGTATTGTTCGAGATTGACCCTTTCAATGAGATGGACAGACAAACAGATATAACTCAAATTAACTTTCAAATATAATGATATAATATATAGTTAAAGATGATACCTTCTGCCCACTACATACATTGACAAAAAGCCCATATACCCATTTTAAAATGTGTTCAGGGCATAACAACTCATAAATTGCTCTTCTCGACGCTGCACTTGTCGACGGTCAGCTTCAGGGGACAGACACACATGTCCCAGACAGAGAAACCGCTGAAGTGTGGCTGAAAACCGTCATTAGGTTTGGCTGGGAATCCTCTATCTGTGTTCTATGTGGGTTGGTTTCAAATGTAATTCGCACTCGTATTACTAAATCAGCTAATTAAAAAGTTTTTTCGCGCGAACTCTGCACTCAACGGTCATCAGCTGGTAATTCAGTTTGGGTTAGCTTTGGCCTGTTAGGGGTCGTTATCCATTGGGACTCTGAACCAGACACATACATATATGGGCTGTCGCCTGGTAATGCGTTTGTCGCATATTATGAATTGCTTAATGATAATTTTCATTAGCATATTTGACACTAAAATGTCGCCAGCTCGAAAACTAGTCGCATTACGTAAACCATTTCAAATACACGTCTCTTGGTTGAAGTTTATGCTATGAAAGCTTGTCAAATTATATACAATAGTTACCAAATGACATTGGTAGATGGAATTTATGGAAATATATTTAGGTACGGAAATAGAAATTGTATTCTTACTTTAAAAGAAATTTTATATATATTTTATGATAGTATTTTCAATTAATTTACCTGGTGGCACAATCTCTCCACGCTCACGTGTCCAATAGTTGATTGACTTGGGATATGCTTCTGATTGGCATTCCAGTGTAACACCTTTGCCTTCCACGGCGCCAATTAATTGATTCTGCACACTGATCATTGGAGGAACTGAAATGAAATGATATATATGAACATATAGTAATTGAACTATTTCCAACTATTTTATTGGATTTTTAGTCTAATATGAACTTGTCATACTTACAATGCACCACAAGTGTTATCCTCTTGCTCACTGAGGGCGGCACTCCATTCGATGCAATGCATAGATAGGCGCCCATATGCTGACGCTTGACTTGAGGTATGATCAGATCAGTGCCCTCAATGCTGGCCACTGTTTGTAGCAAATATGAGAAATTAATCAAATAATAATTAATGAAATATATATATTTATATGTATGTATGTCTTGGATCCCCACTCTATTTTCTATAATTTAATTATGCTTAGAAAGCAGCTAGTCGAAATTTGGTGTTCTCGATTCTCTTTTCATACTCAGACTACAATTTGTTTGTCTCTCGCACGGCCTCTCTGCTCGTGCATCATGTTCGTTTTGATCCAGGAAACTTGGCTCCAAGCTCACTCACGCCGACTCTCTTGCTCTCAAACCTCGCTCATTGCGCGAAGTTTACAATTTCTGAATATTATTATATGCGGTTGTCATTGGTTCGCTCTATTGAATCTCTGCAGGCATATTCAGTGTTCATAACATAATGCTACTTAACAGTCCCTCAAACTAATGTAGTACGAACATTTAATGTTAATCAACAAAATTTCTGACATACATACACTGGTCGACAAACATATTTTGACAAAATAAAATTCATGTATTTTTGAGCTTAACTTTACAATGGCTTTTTGAAGAATTCTTGTTTATCTTTTTCTTTTTAAATATACAATAACTAATAGAAATAAATAAAAATAAACAAACAAATATTTTTTTATAGAATATTGAAATGGTATGAATTAAAAGAAAATCGGGGTATGGCAAATATAGATGTATATAATAATATAAATACAATATATCACATAACTATATAAATATTTAGCTGAGCTATTATAAAAAAGGAATGTTTCAAGTAAATAATAAAATAAATAATTTTAGTTAAATATTACAAATTATTAATAAAATGAATTAAAATAATAAACAATTTTGGTTTAATAACAAAATGAAAATATCAAAATATTATATCAAATATTATAAATAATGTGAAGTTAAATTCCTAATTTGTTTAACATTTAAAATTTCTCTAAAAAAAATGTTTTTAATTTTTGATCTTACTTTCTCGATTGATCTTATTTTAATATGTTTATTTAAATATGCTGTGAAATTTAAAGAATTGTTTTTATAATAATTTATTTTTTTTTTATAATATAAAATCTAAAAATAAAATATTCTAAAATATGATGTTCTCTACAGTTTCAATATGGACATTTACAAATTGGTCAAGTCTATCATTCTTATCACTATGTAACAGAAAATCAATCTAATTTACTTTTGTTTATTATAGTTTATCATGGCAACCCCTAAAACCCCTTTAATTATCTAAAAAATATTTATAAAAATCTTAATTGATTATATTTGGCATGCTAAACAACTGCTTGGTCTGCTTATCTGTCAGACTCTTGTCACAAATAATCCTTTCCATGCAATTACAACAGCTGTAACTCGAAATGTGTCCACAGAATGTAGCTACACAAAATGTTTAGCCATGTAATGATAGTTATTACATTTTGCTAAGCCCTTTTATGCATTTGGGGTACGCCCAACTAGTTGGCAGTTGGGTTGATTTTGCACAACAAAAGTTGCATACAAAAGCGAAAACTTTTAGCGACTTTTATGATGCTGTGCACCCCAATGCGAAGTGGCCTACACAAAGGACGACGCCGGGCATGGGGGAATTAGATGGGTGGCTGCAAGGTTCACGCAAATATCCTGTTTTGATAGTCGAACTCGGTTTTTATTATATAAATTGCATAGTAGTTGGTTGGCTAAGCCGGTAGCAGCACAGACTGCAAGTGCATCATGATCATGATATGGTTATGTCCTGTATCTATTTGCTTGTATCTGTGTGTTTGTGTGTGTGTGTGTGTTTGGGTGCAACGGAAACGGAAGTGCTGGCTAGTTTGCGCTTGATATAGTTATGTATGGAGCGGGATATACTCCTACGGCTAATAAGCTGATATTTCATTTATTGATTTCGCCCAGGTCACAGGTCGCCGGTCGCCGGTTCGGAGTTCGGCTTTAATGCCAGCATAGAGCCGCCGCATTGCTTATTAGCCACACTTTTTGTGCGGTCATTAAACGTAATAGCCACGAAAAAACGTGTAATTTTGTTGAAATGAACAGCAAAAGTCGCGCCACGCTAAAATAGCATAAAAAACAAAAAAAAAAAAATAGAAAAACTGTAGTCGGGCGCCACGATTTCATTTGAGCAGCCAAACCAAATAATCAAATTTCAAATGAAAAACGAAACTTTTACCCCACTAACGATGCAGGCAATTTGAAAACAAAACGAATTTCATGAATGCGTTAAAAAAAACCGCACCCGAAATACGCTCATGATTCAATAGGGTTTCAACCAAACAATATTATGTATAATATATTTTATTTGAAGATTTATTCTTTTCTTCTTCTTTTAAAAGAATGCAAATACAAGACTTGGTTTATATATATATATATGATATATATATATATATATATATATATATATATATATATATATATATCCTATTTTGATGTATATTTTACACTTTAATATATCTGAAATATGGATTTGGTTTGAATTTGAAGATTTATTCTTGAAAGACATACATAAATAATTGTGCTTAAAGATTTTTTCTTTAAAAAAATGCAAATATAAAATATTGTTACTGCCTTTAATATGAATGAATTATTTATGTTTTTTAAGAATAATAAAAAATTAGTTTAAATAATTTTTAGAATTTTGAACTGAATAATATCTTATTCCATTCTCTTCCTATATCCGAGAATCATTTAGTTCTATAAATATTAACCTACAATAGAGAGCTTAGCAAATTCAGGTCTTTTTGATATCTAGCTAAGCAAAAACAACTTCCAAAATTAAAAAAATTTGTTTAAATTTTATTTATATAAAATAAAATATAATTGAATTTTTAAAAATTTTAAAAGTTTCGTTTTTAAATATTCAGCTTCCTTTAAGCCATGCTGACTCATTAAACTCATATATATATAATGGGTTACACACAAACATCTACAGCAGATTATAAAAAGCATAGCGGGCACTTCAATGGTACAACTGGACAGCCCTCTATAGGGTAGCAGACATTTAAGCTCCGGTGAAAAGGTCATTTTGCCAACTTTTGTTCTATTAATGCTGATTTTTTTGACCGCTTCTCGTTTGTTTTTTGTTTTTACATTCCGTGGCTCTACATTTTTTTTTATTTTTATTTTTTTGTGCTAGGCAACCTTTGATATCGGGCTTTCGTGTGGGACTTTGATGGGGCTCGACCTGTTTATGTGGCATAGCTCATGCAATGGACTACACTGAGCGAAATTAATAATCCCGAATGATATGTTTGCCTTAATGAGTTAGCAGCTTAAGAGCTTAGTTAATGTTTGCCAGCTAATTGAAGCAGAGATGCATTCAAAGTGCGACAGCAGATGAAAGAACATCAAGATGCAATGATAAGCGTGTTTATTCAACTCTGATAGTATATGAATAATAAGAGACTTAAGAATGAGTGTTGTGAATATTGCAAGATTGATTCAAGATGCATTGAAATGTGTTCCTTTGCAATTGAAATTGTTTAGTTGTGGTGTTTTGGAATGTTGTATTTAGATTTGATTAGAATAAACTCATTGTTGTCGTTATGGAAGTATTCATGAATGTATTCATTGGTATTAATTGGAAAAATACGTATTTGAATATATTCTTGAATGCTTTACTCCTATTCAAAAGTTTTTCAATGGAGACATTCATAAAATAAATGTATTCATGAAAAGATTTGTGAGTGCGTTTATGAATAAATGTATTTATGTATTTATTTATTAGTATTAATGAGAGTATACATATGTATATTCATGAATGTATTCAGTTTTATTCAATAATATTTTAATGAAAAACGGAAACAGAAGTGTAAATGAGTATATTTATGAGTGTATTCATAAATGTATAAATGAGTGTATTCAATAATGTATTAATAAGTGTTCTCAAGAGAGCTTACGATTATATTGATGGGTATATTCATGACTACATTCATGAGTATACTCATGAATACATTTTGAATCAAGCTCATGAATGTTTTTTCATAGAGTTATTTAAAATTTATTTATTAGCAGATTATTGAGTATAAACATAAGTGTATTCATGAGTGTACTTACAAGTAATGAAATTATTCAAAGCAAATATAATTCATTTTTAGACTAAATTAGCCTCAGAGAACATAATCAATGTTTATGAGTGCATTGGTCAAAGTCATGAATAGCTTTACAATATATTCATTGGATCTATAATATTTTCCTTTTCTATTCTTCGAATATATCAACTTGTTTGCTTTTCTTGATAAATTGCTTTTGAATATATTCAAAGAATCTTTGTTAGAGAGTTGACAGGTGTGAATAAATGAGTATATTTATGAGTGCATTCATAAATTTTCATTTGAAAATATAAAATATTTAATTGACTAGAAAATGTAATTTATTTATGAGTACTTGTTAAAGTATTCATGAGTGTATTCAATGCCAAATTTGACTAATTCATATTTAGTTAAGCTACTTGTCTGTACGACAACTAAATTGCACTAAATCAAATCATCGACAAACAATTGAGTTTTTAAATTCCCAAACACGAGACCCATTCAAGGCCAATTAGAATAGCAATGGCTAGGACACAGGTTCGACCCGCTGGCCACTCGCTAATTCTGTCAGTGCAGCCATCAAACGTCATCATCAGCTTGAGCTAGGGGCAGGGTATGCGTCGACACTAACACATCGACACTCGCGAAAATATGCAGGTTTGAAAACTGGCTGGGAACAGGTGCTCAGGTGCTTTGGCCACGTAGCCGCCTGTGCCTGCCTGTTGTGCACTTGTCTGCTGGGCCATAACCCAGCCGTTGGCTACCTTTTTGTGTAAAAGTACTCCAAAATGTTGGCTGGCGAACCTCATGCAGCAGTCGACGGCAGCACAACAGCAGAAAGTACTTACCACTCACATACACAGAGTGAGACTGGTTTATACTCCCACACATACACAAAATTATATATATGTGTGTGTGTGTAGAGAGAGAGAGAGAGAGAGTCATGCATGCATATGACCATGGCGATACTCCAAACCCAAAAACTTTGTCCCAATGCTGACTTACCCTCCTCGCCGTTGGCCAACTCAATGGCCACTCCACTTTCACGTCGCCATGTAATTGTCGGCTCTGGTGAACCGGTAGCAGCGCATTTGAGCGTCACGTTACTGCCCTCCCGTACGACCATGTCCGTGCTTGTAGGATAATCTAGGATATCCGGCGGTACTGCAGCAGCAGCAGCAGCAGCAGTAGCAGCAGCAGTGGCAATAGCAGTTTCAGTGGCAGTAGCAGTTGCAGCAATCAGGTTTGGCATTCCAATCGAGGCCGCCAGACGGTCGTCGTTGCCAGATAATGTTTATAACAAATATTTTAAAAAAAGAAGAAGAAGAATGCCATTGCATAACACATGAAAAGAGAGGAAGAAAGAGAAAGAAGGAGAAACATATATAATATGAGCTGCATTCGTATTGTATTTAAAAATGTTTTCTTTATATTGCATTTAAATAATTTGCACTCATTTTTCACTCAGCTGGCAATCTGATTCATATTCATGCGTCCCAAAAGATATCCTTGCCACGGCACAAATGCGTCCTTGTCTGCGCCTTTGTTCAAAAGGACAAACTTTGCAACCAAAAAAAAAAAAAACAGCAAAAAATTATATATACACGTAATATGACCACGACCACAGCGGGCAATGTTTGCGACCTCAGCGGAAAACCTATGAACCAGGAAAACGTAATAATGCCGTTGAAATATCCAGGGGCGAGGACAGCTGAAATGAACAATGAAGCGCTGGAAGGGGATGCCGTGGGTGCAAGGGGAAATAGGCGCCTGTTGTATAGGGATATAATATGCCGCAATTATGTGGTCAGTAAATGACCAAAAAATGTGCTGGTGTTGACAAACAGCTTGTTATATTGGGAGTACAGGGAAACAGAGACAGAGAGAGAGAGAGAGAGAGAGAATGGGAGAGGGTAAAAGTCTGACGTATCCAACTGTGTGCTCTGAACTGTGCTAACCACTGAACGGTCATTAAGTGGCCAAGGTTAGAGGGAGAGCAAGGGGAAAGGCTTGAATGACAAGGGATAAAAACTCAATAGGACTTGCTTTGACCAGAGCGCAAGAGTCGAATATATGTAGTCGAGCAAGTAAAGAACTGCATTGAATATACATGTAAGGGATTACAATTAAATATGACTGAGAGTTGAGTGGGGTATATGAATTTTATTTCAATGCAATGTTTGAAGCATCAGAAAATTAAAAAAAAAAATAGATCATATTTTGAATATTAATTGATGCTGTTTCAACAATTATTTTTTGCATTTATTAGAAACATTCTCAATCAAATTTTGTATACAGAAATACTTTAATTAACGAAAAGTGTATATCTTCACTATGTTTTTAGAACCAATCCAGGCATTATGGTTTTTGGCGAAATATGGTTTAGAATTGCTGTCACAAAATGCTGTATTTTGTTGATGGGTGGAAAACATAAGCCAGTTAATATGGCTAAGACTTGTCTGAGTAAAAATAATAAAAAATAATATAATTAAATTTTTTAAAAGATCCGAAGAAGATTTGGAAATTAATGTGCAAAATTTGAAAGTTATGATAAAACCAAACAGGCTCATACTGGTATATATTCACATGGAAGTCGAAATGTGGTTATGTATTATAATAGAAGATTATGGATCCAGCAGCTAGCTAGATCAGTAGTTTGATTTGAAAGCGTCGGTGGCCTGATGAACTGAAGTTGTAAAGATACTGTGCTCTTTTGTGAAGTTTTTCTATCCCCTTGTGCGCATGCCTAATACTTCTTTCAGCGGATATGCCTTGCTAAGCCGGAGTTCATAGTTCGAGCATAATCGTCGTCACTTGGTTGTGGATAACATAAAGCTTATTAAACACAAATAAACGAAGCTGTAGTACCCTTAACATATTTGAAATCAATTTAATGTTAGTCGAAAGTAGCTTAACAGAGTTATCATTCCCTTTCGTTTAACGAGTGAAATCTTCAATAATCGGTTTTGATTAGTCGCCTCTTCTCTGTTAAAGTTCAAACATTGGCTTCTGCTAATATTAATGTTAATAAATATGTTGTGAAATTGAGTTGTAAATGAATTGATCAAAAAGAGAGCACTGTATGTATGTCATCACGAAAGTACCGGCTGGCATAGTATGTGTCTTACGTTTCTATGAGACTGGCAGATCTCTCTATCCTGGGCAGCCTAAGCCTGCCAATGAGTTTAAGTAAAAGAAACGAAGTACATGTATAATTGACTGGCAATTGGCAAATTGTGGGTGTGTGCTGATAGGCGCAGTGGATTTGTTGTGTGGTTGAGTCAGAGTCAAACAGAAACTTGTGGAGTAAAATTGAAAATGTCATGCCCAAGGAAGTGCTATAGGAATAGCGTTAGGTTAGTTTACCTAGTTCTCTAACAAATATATGAAATTGTTAAGCTGTTAACTGGCCAGCTATAACTGTGAATGTACAACCTCTGTATGTATTTTTATTTAGTCGTATAAGAGACAAAACTTTAAAATTTTGATATATTGTTAGCATGAGAAATTCTACAATATAATACAAATTATTATGTACAATTTCAATGAATATTTAAAAAAAATTTTGTTTGTTTTTCTTTTCTACTTTCAGGCAGTCGACGATAAATTGTGAATTATTTCGGCAGCAAATGAAACAAGTAAGCTCTTTTAATTTATTTGTTTATATTATTAATTTAAAAAAGATTTTTAAAAATATTATTTGTCATTAACTGCTAGCCAATTATTTAAAGCCGAATTAATTTTGGTTTTAATTCTTCATTTAATTTTTAATTTTTGGAGTTCGAGCCAAAAATATTTGCAAATTTTATAATTTTTGTCTGTTGTTTACCCTTTTTTTTACACTCAGTCAAAAAATGAAAAGAGTATATATGTTATATACTCTGTCTTTACAAACGCAAAGTATTTCAATCCTATTGAAGCTAGATAAGAAATCGTATCTTTGGGTCCTTCAGCTTAAGAATTGTTCAGATTTTTTAAACATAAAAGCTATTGAAACTTAATGTTTAGAATTTTAAATATATGGTGACAATTGAAATTAAATAATAGATATATGTATATGCTGCCATATAAATATATATAAATATATGAGTATATTTAGAGTTTTATAGCTAGAGTTTAAAAGCATAACAATTTATTTTCTATTGACCTGCCTAATCTTAAGGATTGACCGAAAACTATATACATTTATATACATGCTATACTCGAAATTTGACAGCTAAGTTACTGTACAACCTCTTACTTTTACTGTACAATCTCTTAAGATACAATAGTTTTAAAATTACATAGCATTGCCTAATCATTGCTTATAAAATATTCCTAAATTTAAGAGCTAACATTGACTACTATTGCTGTTTGATCAAGGTTAACCTCAGCCACATTCAGTCATGCCCAATCAAAATATATAGATTTTTGAATAAACAAAGCTCTTTTGAAGCGTGAACGAGTATTGTGCAGTCGGTAGCGTTCATCTGTAACGTTCTCACTTGTTTTTCAATTGTCATTTTTAATGTTTGTTTAATAAGCAGAAATTGTTGTGTGGAAAAATTTGCGAGCTGCAGCGAGCTCATCAGTTTAAATGCCGGTCAGAGAGTCGAATAGTTTGTGTATGTCGATGAGTGTGGGTGTGTGTGTGAGTGTGTCTGTATATATGTGTGTGTGTGTTTGTGTGTATGGGAAACGGCATTCAAACGGACGTAGCTGCCAAGCTGTGCGGCCGCTGCCGTCCGTTTGTCGTCGGCTGTTTAACTGCACTTGGTCACGAAAATCATCAGCAGCAACTGCCGCCCCGAAGCCGCCGGCCCCTATCGAACAGTGCTCGTTCCTTTTCCTGTTGCTGTGGTGCGCTGATTATCCACTGGAAATACACACAGTTGATTATAGTTTTTCGTGTTTGGCGCACAGTCCAAGTCCCGGCTGCATGGCGGCTAAAATATTTAGCGCGTTGATTTAGATTTGCCAGCGAAAGGTATTTAGCCAGCTTGGCTTGTGTTAGATGAAAGCAGGTTTAGGAAGGGAGTAGACGCGTGGGGGTCAATTGGAAGACCACAAATGGACAACCAGTACGTAGTCGCTGTTGCAGCAGCTGCCATTTCGTAGGCCGGACGCATTTCTTGGCACTGGTTTTGGACCGGGCGCCGTTTTAATTCAAAATCAACAATTTGTGCGGTTCAGTGGACGGTTAAACATGTTTAAGCAGGAGAGTTGGGGCAGAAACAGTGGGCGTTGGCATTAGCCAGTGAAATTTCATAAACCATGCAGCGAACTCCACTTCGTTCTCGCGGAAACGTTTTGTTGGCACCGTTGCTGCACTCGTACATATATATGTACGATATATATGTATATATAATATTTTTTTTAGTATTTTTTTAAGTTTTTATTCGTGGAAAACCGAGTGCGAATAGCGGTGCGAACAATGGCGCGCCGCCCTGGCAACGAGGCGTATGATTGTTTGCCAAACGAAATGGAAAAGGCAAAAGTATTTTTTTTTTTAGTTTTTTCTGCAAATGTCTTCTTCTGCTCACTTACCCACAACATCCAGGTAGCCCATTTGGCTTTTCATTGGATCCGTATTTATTTGGCACATATACCTATAAATATCATAGAGAAATTATTAAGCTGCTTAATTCGGTATTTTATTTAACACCTACCAGCCCCTGTCGGACTCCTTGATATCCCTGATGCGCATTGTCCAAGTCTTGTGCTCCGAGTTGGCAATCCCGATGCGTTGATTCTTTGTTATGACATGATTTTGTATAGTCAAAATCGTTTGCGTATCGACACGCAGCCACGCAACCTGTGTGGGAAGAACAACAGAATTGAATTTTATCAGTGGGCGTTTAATTGGCAGTTAGTTAGACTAGCTACGCGTGGGCTCTCTTTTGGGGTTCATATAAGATATTATGTAACAGCCAACAGCTGGTGTTTGAGTGAACTGCTTATGAAATAGAATCACAAACATCTATGTCTATTGATTTTTATTTTAAACCATAGTGTTAACCAAAGTGTATTGATTGAATTCTGCTCATTTTAAATAAAAGTATTTTTATATTCTCTTTAGATATTATGTTTATATTTATATACTATATTTATATATTACATTTTTATTTATATATTATATTTATATTTTATATTATACCTAGATATTATTTTTATACTTATATATTAAATTTTTACTTATATATTTTATTTATATTTTATATTATATTTAGATATTATGTTTATATTTTTATATTATATATACAAGTATATTTATATATTATATTTATATAATGTATATTTTTTATTTCATCAAAGGTCTTAAATGCTTTTTTAATTTGTTTTATAGTTATTATTGTAATAATTAAATGATCTTGGCAAGAAAACTATAGAATCAGTTTAATGTAAGTTTTTTGTATTTATTTATTCGACTTAAATCTAACTCATATCAGCCAGCCCACAAAAAAGTTTACGATGTAAACCGATTCCCTGTCTCAAGTTTTTAATCCTGTCTTAAGGCGGCCTTTCTGTTCATGAGACACCTAGGCGTTACTTCAAACTTATAAATATTTTAAATTATATTAATAAATAATAATAATTGAATGTTGAACTCTAACTTTATTAAGTGTCGAGCTCTAATTTGCTTTAGGTAGCAGCAAAAGAGACGAAGTTTTCTGTACGAACTCTGATTCTGTTCAGCCCTACACTTCTCGCTCCACTGTGTGAAGCGATATACAATGTATATGAATATATATGTATAAATACACAGCAAATACATGTATTCCTATATATGTATAGATGCACACCTATATCACTACTCACATAATAAAAATGGTATCTGAATTATAAAATAAAAAGATTTTTTAAATTCATAAAATAAATAATGTTGAGTATATATAAATAATAATATATGTTATTATTAATGTTATTTAAAGTCCGCAGCAAATGGGTTCTTTTAGTAGAACATTTGGGCTTGAATCTGAGGTTTAAGTATGGCATTAGTTTCCACACTGCATGAAAATATAAATAACCAAATCTTTTTAAAATCTTTCTTTGCTTTATAGCTGTCCCTTGCTTACAGGTTTTGTGCATAAAATAAAATTTACTATTGATGAAAATAGGCTTAGCTAAACGTTTTTCTTCATAAATAAAAGCAATAAGTTTTTAATTAAAAATTAGGAAAATTTATGTTTTATTCACTAACACTTATTTTTTATAAGCTTACAAATCATAGCCTCTTCAATTTTACTTCTATTTGTACTCGAAAGCTTGAATGTTTTTAAAGAGATATTACACACTGTTTGCTATTATGCTTATATCTATTTTATTAAATCGTAATTTCAGATTTTTTATATATCTTGTTGGAAACTTTAAAAATCATTTTGTGTTCCCTTTTATTTTCAGAGTAGAAAGTCTGCAATTACTATTTTTTTAGATTGTCAAAGCAATGATATATTTGAGATATTCTGCACTATTTATAATTTATTTATATATTTTTTACCTTTATTATTATTGATTTTTGCATCTATTTTTATTAACTGCTTATTTTCGAGTTTTCAAAGATTTAAAATCATTTCATTCGCCCTTAAGTAATTGTCTAATTTACATTCCTCTAGCACAATTAAATCATGGGCATGCACTGCTTTACAATTATTTGAACATCTATTCCAAGAACTATATCAAATTATTTAAGAGTCATATTAAGTAGCTGCTTGAGTTTGTCACGCACACACGCACACACACTCACACACACTCTCACACACATGCTTGTAATTGTACAATTACGCGGGTAAATTATTATGCGATAAAGCACGCAGCATGCAATCTGAGCCTTGGTATATATACATTGGACATTTAATAGGCAGTCCCACAGGTTCCCAGGAATTCCATAACCCTTTCAGACGCACACACACACACACACAGAGCGCTTTGCATGTGTAAATGTGTCGGAAGTCGGAAAACAATTTGAGGACTCAGCTGAGCGGACATGTTAACACGTCAAGTCATTTTAGTTAATTTCGATTTCAATTTCAGTTAACAAAGATATATATATATATATATATGTATATATATATATATATATATATATATATGTTTATATATATATATATATATATATATATATATATATATATATATATATATATATATATATATGTTATATATATATATATGTTATATATATATATATATATCGATGGGTAATGAATTATTGAATTGAACATGGAATTTAACTTTTGGGTCTAGAAAATAAACGAAATACTGTCAGCATAAAATAAGTAATTATACCCAAGTGCCTGCTCAATTATCTTTAAGCAGCATAACGCTTAATTGTGCATGTGGGTTGAGGTGCTGACGCTGGATTAGGGGAGCTATACAGTGTTGTTGTTGTTGTTGTTGTTGTTGCTGATAGAACAAAGCTTTGCGCTTCAGTGCTGCTTTACCTTTGGCTTTGTAGCAGTGGCTTTTGAGACATCACACAATTCCCTGCCATACAGATAGAGAAAGAGAAAGAGAGAGAGAGAGAGAGAGAGAGACAGCTGGAATGATGAAGCATGACTCGCACCCCTAAGCAACCATCATCACCTTAAACCCCCCAAAGCACTGCTCGAGTTGTATTCCCATCCCTTTCTGCTGCCTAACACATTCGCATTCATATTTCAATTACTTTTTATGTGATTTTCGCTTTTGTTATTGCTAAGCTCTGCATATTTCTATTTATGTTTTGTTTTGTTTCTGTTTTTGTTTTCACTTTCATTTCCATTCCCTTCAATTGGGTTGTCCGTATCCGTGTCCGTGTCGGTGTCCGGGTGTCGAGATTTGGTCTTTGAGATTATATGGTCGTATGACCGTCTGGCTGTAGCTAAAATGCTAATGAATATTAATGCGAACGGTTGGGTTTTTGTGGCTGCTTATTGAGTGTGTAATTGAGCTGAGAGGGCAGATGCCGAGGGCGCCGTGAATTGGTATATATATGTACGTATTGGGGGTTATCTCTTATTTGATGGAGCTGTTTCGTACCTTATATGGTCCCAGGTCCTGCACGACGCATGTGAGGAAGGCGTCACGTCCCACCGGCGCTGTCACATTTGCAATTGGATAGCTGAATTTGGGATCAACTGTAATAGAGCAGAGGATTCATTTTGTCATATTAATAATCTCAGCAAATCAATGTTAATTGGTATATAATAGAGTGGGCAAAACAAAAAAGAAAAATGCTGACAATTGAGCGTGCCTTATAAAGCCTATTATAATAGGAATAATTTCATTTTGTTTTGTTATCAGATATTTGGATTAATGTATATATATGTATATTCTATTTATATAATATTCAAAGTGTGTGTTAATCGGCAATTGAAAGAGTGAATTTCAGATATTTATTATGATATTAATTGTTCCATTTTATTGTTGGATTATATTCGTTTGTTTTATCCGTGAATGGTATTATGCTGCGAAATCTTAATAATAGAATAAAACTATATAAATGTTAATAATTTAAAACTTTTTGCTGAGGTTATTTAATAATAAAAAATAATGATATATATCCTTTTTTATTTATGTAGAACATTTTAAATCCTTTGACTTTTTTTATTTTAAAAATATTTTGTTGAAAATTGTAACAATATTAAAATTTGTATATTGAAGTATTTGCATTTACAATGGTTATATATATTGCCTGTCTGATTGAACATTGATGGACTGCCTAAAGTAATTGAGCCAAGAATTCGATTGATTTACTTGTTGAGTGAGTTTATTGTCTCAATTGGCTGGTAAAATTTTGCAAGTGAATAATGGAAATGAAAATGAAAAAAATCTTAAAGGACTTGGCTTTTGAAACTTAAAAAAAATTAATGTATTGTAGATAGTGCAATGCTATGAACTGTTGGTAGCTCCACAAATTGAATATTGCCTCCAAATTCAATCAAAAGAAACGTCGCGACGTCCCCTTACAGCCAGATATGTCAATTCAATTTTAGCTTCTTATTTATTATTTTGTTGTTTTTTATTTGTTACTTTTATTTATAATTAAGAAATTTCATTTTTGAACTTGAATTGATTTTGAAATAAATTTTTGGATTTTATTTATATAATAATAATAATATAATAATAATAATAATATATTAAATAAATATGCTTACTTATAAAAATACTAAACAAAATTTTAAATAATATATACACATATGTTTATTTAAAAAATGTTTTTATTTTATTTTTTAATGTAAAATAAATTTAAGAAAATTAAAATTAATAAAAGTTAAAGTCACATAAAAAAAAAATTAAAAATATTACAAGTTTGCTTACAAAAATTTTAATAAAAAATATATATCTTTTATATAAAAAAGATTTTATGTTTTTGTTGAATTTTTTTAATACGTTTTTTATATACACATATTAATTTTTAACAATCTTCAATTTTTTTTTACGTTTTTTATATGTATACAAAATTTTAAAATGAAAATGAAATGTTTAAATTTTAACAAATTTTTGTTATTCTTTTCCAACTTTTTATTAATAAGTTTTTATAATTAAACAAGAATTCCTGTACTTACCAATTACTTCGGCTGGCACATCGACTCTCTGCGTATAGCATTTCTGGCACATAAACGAGAGGAGCACAAATGTATTTAGTGCATACGCCCAAGCGTTAGCCGGTGCACGTCTCTTGATCAATTTGATGGGCATTTCGTAGTTTTGCGTATTATTCGATTTCATTTAAAATTGAAACACATTTCACATGTTTAGTCAGTTGAAATTATTCACAGCTGTAACTGATTTGAATGCGAAAATGTAAACTTGAAGTCTGGCAGGGGCAAGCAAAGAGGGATAGGGTAGGATAGGGCTCAGTGACCTAGGCTTCCGGTTAGGCTGCTCTCTATAAACATTTCCGACCTGATAATTGGCAGTCATTAGCGCGCCTCTATTGGCATAAAGTTTCGGTTTTGCTGTTGTTATTTATGCGTGCAAACAGCGAAAAGTTCAACAGAAAGTACTTGAAAATAGAATCGAAACTCGCCGAAACAATGGCAAAGGCAAAGGCAAAGGCCAGGCAAACCAAACAGGCTCGGGCCGGGCCAAGCTGGCCTGCTGGCTGGGTAAACAATCGTAATAATGCCGTCGAAAATGCGCTAAATTAAAAAGTTTCAAGTTTAAAGCGCCCATTGGTACCCGTTGCCCGCTTTCCGATTCCCGGTTATTCTCCAGCTCACCTAACTATAATATATGTTGGCTATCAGCTCCGGTCGAGGACTTGAAGCTTCCAGCTGTAAAGGAGTTTTGCGTGTTCGGGCTCTGTAAATTGTATAGGCGAGCAGCTGCTTGAAATTAACTCCGGACCTGTGCAACTATCTGGCGAAGGTGTTGCATGTTGCTCGATGGCCTCCCTATTCCTGTTGCCTCTGCTCATTTCATTTTGCCTCTGCCTTAGCATTTAAACACTGAACCAGGGGCCAAAACTGTTTATGGAACGGAAATGAAATGTTTCGTTTGTGCCGCATCGTCTACATGTATGTATGTATGTGTGTGTGGGCTGCCTAGCTGCATCGTGTGGATCGTAAATAAAGCATAAAATCGTGCAGCACTCTATATAGAAGTCGACGTTCGTCTGAGCCAGCAAATAGTTGCGCTTTATAGTTGCATTCGCCGTTTCTATAGCCTGCTTAGAGGCAGCTGAGTGCATGTGACATGTTAGCCATATAGATATCGCCCTGACGCAATGCAGCTGTAATTGGGTTTCGTTGCATAGCAGCATACCACTTAATGACGTTCAGTTTTCTTAGATACCATATATAGAATTATAATATTTAAGTAGAAATTTAGATGGAGCTACGAAATGCTTAGTTTGATGGCATTTCCATTTGATGTCATCTGCAGTCGGTTAATGAGCAAAGTGAATGAAGAATTACGGTGAGTAAGAGAACGAGTGTGAGAGTTGATCTTAGACAGTTTGCAAGGCAAGAAACATATAAATATGTATATATATATATATATATATATATATATATATATATCGATAAGGATTTCTATATGCATAAGAAGTGTTTGTTTCATGGTTGTTGCTAAGATATTTTTATAGCCTGTACGCATTGGACATGAATATTGGGTTTTTAAATTGCTGTAACAGGCAGAAGAAGGCGTGCTCGCCTTTATAAAGCATCTATAATTTATATTAGAATCAATAGCCCAGTCTATATAGTCCGCTTCATCTCTCTATCTGTTCATCTCACTACCAGTCTATAATTATATAAAACTCATTGAACTTGAAATCTATAAGAACTATAGACTTCACATATCGTCTGCTTACTATATTTTAAGTTAATAGTTTTAATTTAAGTTTTAATATAATAGAGCAAATGGAAATAAATAATTAATAATTATATTTAAATAATATTGTATTTATATATTTAAATCACATAAGACTAGAGTTAATGAAAATAAATAATTAAGTTATCAACGTGATTCAACAATTAAACAATTCAAAGAAGAATCAATAGTGAGAGTGGGAAGGTGATAGAATCGATATACAAAAGACGAAATCTCCTGGACGCATAAAGATAACTTAAAGATTTACAGAGAAGTTAACAGAATTTAATTTACACTTTCATATTAAAATATGTATTCATATAAAAATATTTACATATTATAATATATGAAACATTACAGAACTTTTTCAATATCAGATTTGGATTTAGCACATTTAATGCCTTTGAAAAACTAAAAAATTGTTTAAGTTTAGTATATATGTATAGTTATTTGTGTGCGCCTTTGCTAATCAAAATCGATGAAAAACAGTTTTTTAAAACTTAATTAATTTCTTAACTTAAATATGATATTTTTTTTTAAATTCTTCTTTATTTAAAAATTTTAATTTCACGTAAACAAGAAACTATAATTATTTTACGAAATGAAACTTTTGAATGTTATCACTTCATAATATTAAGTTGCATAATCTATTCTGTTCGTATCTTACGTAAGAAATTCAAGTTGAATAGCTCTGACAGCTTAAGGTGCTTGTCGATTAGTTACTCAATCAAACATTCAGTCATTTACCAACTCGGCACAAACAGTTTTCTATTTATTGGACCACAAAAACTCAGTGATTTCCTCAAAATGCCAACATTTTTAACAAGCTATCAAATGTCCGAAACAGAAACATATGTGAGTAAATAAATAAATATGACATTTCAATTTCTAATACAACTTTATTTTGAATTCTATTTTACATTTATTGCATGTGAATGCTCAATCAGAAATATGTATTATGCAACAGCCTGAACAACCTTTTCCTTTCCTTTGCACATTGACGATTTGCTTCAAATTAAGTTTAATTTCCAGTTACATGAATAAAAAAAAAGAAAAAAGAAAGCCGCAATGCCAATTAGCTGAACAAACAGATTCGCAGGCGACACACGGAGCCTTGCTAGGGCTTCAGCAAATGGGATTTACATGGGCAATACTTCCAGCTAATAGCGAGGGTATTAGCATGAGCCAGGCATCTGTCTGGCTACGGCTACGGCTACCCCTGCCTGAATGCCCACCTGTCCGTACGTCTAAACTGACATGGGCCGCATGCTCTAAATTATTAATAATATTGCTAGGCCTATTTAGTAGACATTTTTAGTATGGTCTCTCACTGTTGCTGTTGCTGTTGCTGTTGCCTTGCCTTGACTTGCCGTAGCTTCTCTAGTTGAGTTTTCAGGGCAGCTAGCAGCGACCTCAGGCAACAACGTGCAGTGTGAACAAAGGACAACACACACACTCAGGAGAAACTTTGCTTTCAATTGCAGGTGAAAATCAATACAAAAAACAAGCAAGAAAAAAAATATAAGACAACACTGAGAATTTTAATGAAATGTCATTTTAAAATTGTTTCTGTCAGTTGCGGCCTTCGAGTAGAAAGTTGACTTTAATACCAGCTAAGAGTTTTTCGGCTCCTGCTTTGAAGCCGTTTTACATGCAAAGGCGAATGCGAGGGTCTATCTATAGGTAGCGAGTGTATGGCTTGTGGTATAAGCTTATAATTATCTACAGATATAATGAAAGTGACTTATAATTAACCAATTAGCTATCAAACGTTTGGTCGAGAAATCTATTGAGTTTTATGAATATATTTAATTAAGGCAACAGTTAATAGAATGAATAACTTTGTACGGCATGCCGTGAAACGTATAAAGGCAATAATTAAATTGTTGTGAATTAAAAGAAAAAATATTTATTTTAAAGTTTCTTCATTTCTCGTCGAGGGTTGCTAAAATATTTTCGAAATTTAACTCAGCAGTAGAGGCCACGGGGTCTACATTTTTTAAAGAGTCAAGTGTTTTTCAAGCTCATATTCTTTCTTTAGTTCAAACCGTATCTTAAGCTTCGACTCTGTGCATATTTCAGACTCTGAGCTAAGTCAAGAGAGTCTGTCCCAATTAATGATAATGTCCCAAGTTCAGAGTCTGTTCTAAGTTCAGAGTCCCATTGGGCATCTTTACATATTCATGTTTATTTTCTGTCAAGTTAAACAAATTTAAAAAAAACGATCTATATTGCTAGCCATTTTATCTTTATAGTATTTCTGTTCATTCATTATAGTACTCTATTCATATTCGATCCCCCTATATAAACTTTTTTTTTAGCTAGAAGAGATTTAAACTCATGGACAGAGGTGCTTCAGCTCGTCTATTGACATAGCTCAAATATGTATATAATTATAATTCCGCTCTACTAAACAGGTTTGACTTTTATTTGAAAAGTTATACGTACTATTTACCTTCAGGTGCCAGAGATATCTGCACTCAATAGTATAAGCATTTTTAATGCTCTCTATAAGCATTCGTTAAACTCTTTTGCTGAAACACTATTAAAGGCTTAAAAGTCAATACAATCTGCTGCGATTGTAAGTTAATTGAAGCATTTGATTAAATCACTCTGATTTAAAATTGTTAAATCTTACTAAAAGTTAACAATTTTTTTTAAAACACTTTTCAAAATTTTTTTTTTAAATTTAATAAAAATGATAAACTATGAATAATAATTTCTCAATTTTGAATCAAATCTATTAAAATAACAAACAACACTTCAAGAAGCTTAGAAAAGCATAAAAAAAAGAATACAAATAATATAAAATAATAATCAAACTGTGGCTGAAAAATTTAAAAGTCTTTCAGAAATTATGTTTTAATGACCTGATTTATTAAAATTTGTATACTTTTATATTAATAACAAATACAATTTTCGATAAGAAAAATATCAGTTTTACATAAATTATGTTTTATATAAATTTGTTTTTTTATTTTATACCAAATAAAATTTTCGATTTAACAATTATTAAAAAATTTTTGCAAAAAACTCATCATTTTTTATAAAAAAAATTTTCATGACTTTTTTAAATGTGGAAATATAAATTACTTGATTTATAAGAAAGCATAATGTTTAAATGATAGTTAATAAAAACCAATTATTAATTGTAACAATAATATTAAAATTCATGACATATTTATTTTAAATTAATATGAATAATTCTGTATTTAATTTCTATAATTTCCTTTAGTCAAATAACGAAAGATATATATGTTTTGGGTACATGTGTCAAGACTTATATAAATATAGAAATGAAATATATAATTAAAAGCTAGCTCAACAATTACTGAAGCTTATTTTGGAGAATGCTTTTTAAATAAAATTTGAATATTTCTGTTATTTTTTGAAAAACTTTCAAATTAAAAAACTTTTTTTTTAGCCTGCTTAAAAAAATTCTTCTAGAATCTGTTTCAAGCTTAAATTTTTGTAACCAAAAGCAAAAATAAATTTAGTCCAAACCACGCGCAGCTCTGCTATTTTCATATTTTTTTTTTCTTTTTGGTCAAATTTATGGCTTATAATAAGCGCTACTCATGGAATTTTGTATATCGCACTGGCCGTGGGTCGTTTGCTCGTATATTATGCTTATTGTTTCGAACATGCAAAGTCGAGAGACCGTTCCGAGTTCAACTATATGCCACACAATTTGTATAATCAGCTGCTAAATGATGTGCAAATTGTGTGTGTTCAAGTATTCTGAATGCCAGAGAAAATGATGAAGCTGTTGCTGTTGCTGTTGCTGCTGTCATTTGGCAACCAAAGCACCCAAGGTCAAACCGAGGCGTGTTTGTATTAACGCGCCTGAGGACGCTCCTGAGGCTATGCAGCAAAAAAAAACTCAAACTGCTCCACAAATGGGACAAACGAACCGCACACGCTTGCACTCTTGCCTCAAGCATATGCCCCAAATATTCAATTGAGTACAACTTATTGCATACATTTTCAATTTGCAGCAAATACTGACACACACACACACGCACACGTCCACACACATTAATTAGCACGTGATATATTTCGCTTTTATCGCGATGCAACTTCGACATTTTTCAAAAATCATTTTCATCAAAATTTGCATACTTCTCTCTCTCTCTCTCTATATACATATATATGGCCTACTGCCTGCTGGCGCCTTGAGGTATGCAACGTTTTTTGCTCACTTCCTCTTTCTTTCTTTCTCTCTTTCTCTCTCTCTTGCGCTCATACACAAGCGCCTTCAGCACGGAAGTTGATTATTATCGCTTGTTATTAACAACGCCAACAACAACAACAACGACAGCGAGTGGCATAATAAGCCAAGGGAGTTGGCTGCATTTTGTGCCAAAGAGTCCGCTCTGTACTACAGCGAAGAGTTGGAGGAAGTGGCAAAAGGAAAAGGTTGGGCAGTTTTTTTTTGCCATACTGTCAAAATACTGGAGCGAATTTTTACTGATATCGACTGAGGACGCGGACTCCGACTCGGACTCGAACTCGGTCTTGAAACTCGACGTGTTACGCCCACTGTAAAGGAGCTTGAGCAATTTGATATGCATAGATATATGAGATATGTGTAAGCGTCTGCTAGCTGCTTGTATGTTGTGTGCTTCCTCTACTCAAATGGCTGTCACTTGAGCTTAGTGTATCTTAGACTGCAATTTTATAAATCAAAATTTGAGCTCTGAACTATTTTAGTTTGTTCATTTATTAATTCCGCTTAAGAACAATACTTAATTAATTATATTTCATAGAACAGAATGCAGTCAAATATTAGCAATATACCATTGTTAGACATCACGGCCAACTAAGGGCTTAGCCTGCATACATTAATCTGGATTCAGAGCGCAAAATCTCCTTTGTTTATTTGTTTACTTAGTTGAGGAAAAGTTTTCCGTATTCCATGTTTTGTATTTGTTTTCCATAATCTTAAGACAAAATTATAATTTATTTTATTTCTATTTAGATTAAATTGCCTTAAAGGTAACAGGACAATAAACTGTAAATATTTCATCAAATCAATTTGTTAGTTGCTTAATCCTTCAAAATCAACAGCTCAGCTTAATTTGGCACAGATTTCTTTTCTCATGACTAACTAAGCTAATTCATTCAATGATCACTAAATTTATTCAGTATCAGAAGTGCATTTTTTATGAAGTATTTACTGATTAGTGCCTTTCTACCTTTTACGCAATTTAATGCAAACAAAAATGAATTAAATATATATTATAAGGCTATGAAAGAGAACGAACATAGAATACAGAGCTTAGGAAAAGAATGAATTATAGGCTGCAAATATTATAGGTAAAACTCAAGCGGATATTTTATAGATTTTATTTCAAGACTCGGCTGAATAAAACTTGAGAGTGGATGAGTCTGAATCATCTCCTATTTCTAATGCTAGATCTGCAAAACCTAGGCTAACCTAGCCAAGCTGTTCGTGTTAGAATCTATTCTCTCGAAGTATGTTTTTTGACCACCTCTTGGATTCTGTCTCCAATTTTTGGCATTTTGAATCAGTGCAAGTGTAAATCAAGTTAGTCAAAACAAAATAAATTTAAATACAATTAACTTTCTAAACAAGATTTTAAATATTTGTCTACTAAAAAATGAAAAGAAATAATAAATTAAAAAGTAATTTTAAAAAAGCCTAAACATAATTTATTAGATAAAAAACAAGAGCTCTTATTAAATTTTCTAGTCTTGGGCATTTTAATAAAGATGTTCATAAAAAGAATTATATCTTAACTACAAAAACTTTGCTACACAAATGAGTGGTCAAAAGAGCTCGAAAGTGTCTGTTCCATACTAAGACTAGAATTGAGAAGATTTACCCACTTATAATCTTTATAGACACCAAGTCGGGCTAAAGTAATTATGTTTTCTGCTTAATGAATTATACAATATACATTTTTGTTATTTTTATGTTAATTAGTGAAGCAACATAAGACAGTTTAATGAATCCAATAAAAATATACAAATGGTACTAAATAAAATACGTAAATAAAAATATAAAATAAAATATTACAAAAAAATAAAAATAAAAAAAATTATTTAATTAATAAAAAATTAAAATTAAAAAATATATATAAATAATAAAAAAATTAAAATAAAATAAAAAATAAATATATATTTTTTATGTTTTGTTATTCACTTCAAATAAAATATGTTGACAAAATTTACGCTTAAAAAGGGTTTGAGTTTTAGAATATAAATCGTTCTTAATATGTTGTTGCAGCTAAAAACTATTGTAGTTGACTAAACTGTAAATAAATTATTTTTATATTTTACTTAAGGAAAAACCTGCTATATTTCGTTACAACAAATATAAAAAATATTTTTTAAAGTTATCTAAAATTGTATGCCAAGCTAACTAGTCTTTAGCTGGAACAACAACATATTAAACTCCATAAATACCCCAACAAATTTTAGTTTTATGCCTATTAGATGTGTGCCATTTTGACAACTCTAAGCCTACATATTTGTTTAATTTAGTGAATATATCTAATATTTTAAAACTCACATATGTCATAGAAGTTTCTATAAATTTAAATAACATTTATTAGCAAAAAGCACAAATAGTGCGCCACAGATTCTGCTGCAATATTTAGTGCTGGGCGAACGAGTTTTGTTGGTTTGCTGTAATTGAATTATGCATTTGCACATGTTGGTCCGAACGAGTTGATTATATATTTGGGAAATCGTATTTCCTTTGCAGCCAGGCGGCACACCTGGCCGACTCTGCCCACCACCAGGTGGTCATGCATCAGACACCATCAAAAATCAAATGTGATCGCAATCAACTCGATAGCGAATGGCAGCAACAAAAACAATCGAATGCAGACAAAGTTTTATGTAAAATGCAAATGACACAAAAAGAGTCCGAGCGCCCAAAAAACACGTCCAAACTTTGAGAGGGAACGAACCAACAACGTAGGAAAAAATCTATGGCAAACATATTTTGCAACAAATGTTGTAATAATGTGGCAGCATGTATAATACATTAGAGTGTCTCTCTATAGCTGAGTGTGTGTTTGTGTGTGTGTGTGTGTGTGTGATGTTTGTTGGAGATATGTCGTTAGCCATTTGCCGGCTTCGTTAGCGAGTGCGGTTTATGGATATCAATGAACTTTAAATTGCAGCCAACATGAAATATGCAATTGCAATTGTGCACGCCTAAAACTATGCAACACATGCCACAGGCAGCAAGTGGACTGTGTGTGGAGGGAGGGCAGGCAATAAACATGGCCAGAGTGCCAGACACATTTATAGGCAAATTTCATATTTCATATACACATCAAAAACACGCGTTCAGCCACGAAACAACAACAACAACAAAAACAACAACAAGAGCGCGAATGTGACTATTGACCGTCTCCAGCCATTTGGGCTGAGTGTGTGACTGCGTGTGAGTGTGTGTGTAGCGTGTGTGTGTTTGGGTGGGTGTGGCTAGGCCAACTGTAAGTACTGGCATAAATAACATGGCTTTAGTTTTTCATCTTTCTTTCTAGTTTTTAAATATAATTACAGTAAACACGCAGCAAAGCATTCGCCTCACTAAATTGCCAACAAGCGGCAAAAAACGCGCGCGTTTGCAGCTGATGCGCGTCTAAACACGCGAGCGAAACGCTAGCGTGCTCTAAACTTGATTGTTGTTCCTATTAGTGTTGTTGTTTGTTACGTTTGCTGTTGTTGCAGTGCATTTATGCAACTTGTTGTTAATTACTTATTAATTATGCCACCGATTGAAGCACATTCTCATACATTAAGTGAAAAGTTATTTTTTTATTTTATGTTCGATTTAATTTCAAGTGTTTTCAGTTAACATTGCATTTTTTTATTACATTTATCAATCACTTTTTTCTTTCAACATGTTTTTTGTCAGTTTTTGTGTTTGCAACAGCAACAGTTTGGCAAACGTGAAACACTCGAGTTTTTAGTTTAGTATTCGCGTCAGATGCACTTGATTGAGGCACAACCGCTCGCCACGAACGTCGTCGTTAGACTGAAACTGGCGGTGGCAGCGAATCCAGCACGAAGCAACGCAGCAGCGAGCCGAAGACATGTGAATGGGGGACGCAGCAAATCGTCGACATCGTTGTCGTCGTCGACGTCGTGTTACCGTCGTCGTGGTCGCTCTGTATGGCAGTCGAGCAGCTTGGGAGTTCGTATGGCTGAGGTGGGCTTGGGGTGGCTTTTACCGGTGGCAGTTGCGTCGCGAACGAATCAGACAACTGTGATTTTTGTTGTTGCTGGCTACATTTTATTTGACTTTTTGTTGGTGGGCGCTCGTTTCACGTTTTCTTTTTTCTAACTTTTGGTTTATTTGTAATACCCGCTGTGCGTGTGAGTGTGAGCGAGTGTGTGAGTGCTGGCGCATTATCCAATGGGGGGTTGCTGTTGAAATTCACCACGATTGAAATGCTCGTGGTGCTCACATTGAATGCGAATTGAATTGAATGCCGCTCTTGGGGGAAATTTGCTCAGCATGTTTTACGTTGGCGCGGCATTTGCGAATTTATGAATGAATTTTGACTGTGTGTGTGTGTGTGTGCGCGCGTGTGTAAAAACACTTACAACGCGACGTCTGAATGTGTGTGAATTTGTGTTGCTGTTGTTGCTGGCGAGTGCGTGTTAAGCAGAAATTGATTGTCATTGGTCATGGCATTGGCATGCGACACAGCTGCTTAAAAATAGCAAAAGGTTGTTGCAAACATGATTTAATTTTGTTATTTATTTTTATTTTTATATTAAAGATAGGGTACTTAATTGCTTGAAATTAAAATTGCTTAATATAAAAGCTTTTTTTTTGTTTTGACAAATTTGACTTGAAAATATTTTTGGCACATAAAAATATTTAAATAAACATATAAAAATACAAAAATAAATAAATGTATTAAAAAAAATAAATAAAAAAAAATAGAGATTAAATAAAAATTGTATAATAAAATAAAATATAGCTCAGAACCAATAACATAAATTTAACCAACAACAATTAATTATTAGCCATATTAAATGTTAGCTTTTAGACAAATTAAATACTCAAATTTTGAAAAAAATAAGCATGATTAAATCCAAGGGCAAATATTTAAACTAAATAAATTATATAATAAATTTTAAATATAATATTTCTTCTCGCACAAGTCCATCATTTATGTGTACTTAAGACATTTTTGTGTTCTAGATAACTATGTATGTGACCTCACAGCATTTCAGAACTCTCCTCTCTGCAACACTAAACATAAAACATATGAAATTTTAATGTTTATTAAAATATTGTCAAAATGTTTAAAACCAAAATTAAACTAAGGTAATTTATATATGTAAATATACATAAATGTATACATTTATATATATGATATATGTTTATATTCATAAATATAAACCAATTTATATATAATATTTATGTATTGTATATACATAAATATATATACATACAAGTATATACATACACACCTATAAGGATGTAGTTTCCACTATGCTTCTTTCAGTTTGTTATCCAATATCTATAAATCAGAGTTCTCTAGCCAAGAGTACTCGACTCTCAGATACCCAAAGTTGCGAATCGAGCTTCTGTTTCTAAAATTCTATATTTATATACAAATTAAAATAACAAATAAAATTAAGTTATTTAGTTTATGTGATTTTTCATCCCAATAGAAAATCAGTTTTTGAATAATTTGTATGTTTCTTAAGCAACTTGCTCTACTCAAAATGATTCTTATTTTACATTTGTTAATGGAATGAGTGAGGTAGTCAGAAAGTGCAATACTTAGAATTCTTGTTTTCTTTAGAAGAATTTCTATTCCTAATTTGTTGACTTTAGTGGCAAAGACTTGCGTGATATGCTCAAATACTAGATGCTTTTTTTTGCTATCGATCTTAAATGATTTAAAAAAGTTGATTAAAAAAAAGTTTATTCTTGCTATAGTAGGTGATTGGTTGAAGACTTATTTGCAAGGCTCCTGCTTTTATATTTTCTAACATCGACGCAATCTGTATGGACAAACAAGCAATATAAACAGAACTATGTTGCCCCTGATCAAGCACATAAACACATGAACACGCTGCCTTCTAGCTGTTAAATATATTTTGACAAATTTATTATTTTCTGTTTACTCACTTTCAATTGATTTCCAATCAGAATAAAATAAATAAAATAAATAAAATAAATAAAATAAATAAAATAAATAAAATAAATAAAATAAATAAAATAAATAAAATAAATAAAATAAATAAAATAAATAAAATAAATAAAATAAATAAAATAAATAAAATAAATAAAATAAATAAAATAAATAAAATAAATAAAATAAATAAAATAAATAAAATAAATAAAATAAATAAAATAAATAAAGTAAATAAAAAATAAAAAAATAAAAAATAAGTGGAATTCATAGCATGTATTTCAAGTTCTTGGCATATGACTACTCATTCAACACCCAAAGTTTATACAAAATAAAAAATTAATTTAAATTATATATTTTTTATATATACAATGTATAAATTAAATATAATATTATATATAAATATATAGAATACTTGTATATAGAAAAGGAAAGCAATGCAAATCTTGAGCAAAGCTATGGTTTATCGAAACTACTGCTCACATAGCTGTTCTCATCGCCCACATTGATAACGCCATTGTATATATGGGGCATGGCACGCCCTGTCAATAACAAGGTGACTTTCATCAACGAACCCTCCTCATGGTTGCCCATAGTAAAGGCGATAACTTGGTCGACTCCAGATCCGTGCGTATTCTGAGTGGATAGAGGGTCGCATTGAAAAGAGTGATAGCTGGGATTATTTATATCTAATCGAATATGTGGACGTAAAGAATACCCCACTTTCCTTTACTAGCTTAGCTTAACCAGTATTAAGTCTATATAACTTATTACAACTAACCCAGTAGAGTTTCTTATTGAAAATGTATTAATTATTCCACCAATAAGCATGCTATATTTTTAATTTGACGCTTTTAATTAATTTCATGCCCAGCTGCAGGCAGCCGCAAAATGAAAAACTAAAAAACTAAGTTTAAGCGTTACGTTGGGCACCCACATACACCCACACACACCCACACACACACACTCACACCTGTCTGGCATTTTTCAATAACGGTACCAGATTGTGTCAGGCTCTGTTTGGCTTGGAGCTGTTAGAGTTACCCTCGAGCCCGTCTCATTTGCCAGCTTAATTGCGCGCATATATCAGTTTTAGCTTGCTGAAGGGGTCGGGCAGGTGGCTAATCAAAGCGAGACCCTCCGCCCACCTGTGAGGCATGGTTAGCCTATCATTTTCACACAGCACACGCACACGGCCAATAAATAATGGAAAACAAAACACAAAAACCAAAACTAAAAAGCAAAAAAAAAAAATGTCTGCAGCGTAAAAATTATTGTTATGAAGCGAAAATGTTGAAAAGGATATCCGCGCGCGCGTTCCCATACTCCACACTCCACGTCCTTGTTGTCCTCGTCGCTCGTCGCTCGTTGCTCGTTGCTCGTCAGGAGCTGCTTGTGTCCTGCCTTTGCATTGCGTGCCAATGCACTTGCGCCACAAATCATTTTTTGCCTGAAAAGTCCTGAGGCGCCAAAGGGTTCGCAGGACATCGACGCCGGCTTCCAACTTGTTTTTCAAGTTTCTTTCGCTTCCTTGGCAACTTTCCCTATATTGCCTTCCCTTTTCCTTTTCCCACTTCTGGTTTTTTTTTTTGTGTTTTGTGTTTTGGTCCCGTTTTCGGCGTAGACTAATATAAATTTTGACACCTGATAATTGCTTTTCACTCGCTTCCGCGTTTTGTGTGTTGGATGCGACGACAACAGCTGCAGCAGCTGCCTCCCACGCCCCTTCAAACCAACCCCCCCTCTCCCAGCCCTGTAATTGTGGATGAACATGCAAAGGCTGATCGCATGGATGGGCTATGCATAGCTAGGCCAGAAGCCAGCTTGGAACTTCAATAAATTATAACTAAATTCTCGCTTTTGCATTTTTACGATGCGCGGCATTTAATAGACAAAGTTAGGCTGAATTATTGGCACAGCCTTGATGGCATTTAGCCCATAAGCCGGAAATTGGCAATTAAAAGTGCATAAAACAAGATATTTCCATCAAATAGTGTCAGCCATGCGAATTACATTAACACGAGTGAAACGTTTAAATCGGGAAAGTATGAAAATTATATATTTATTAAGGGACTCATATGTTTGATATATCACAGTGATACCAGGTAACTATTATAACTAATTGATATTTATTTTTTGTATTTATTTTTTATTTATATATATTTTTAAAATTTTTCAATATAATTTACAAATCATTTTAGAGTTGAATTCGAAGTATTGCTAAATTTTCAGCGCTTTTTCTTTGAAATACAATAGGAATATAATGAAAATATTAATGTGATTCAATGTGCTGATTATACAAATTTCGAGAGAAGTGTTTGAACGGAGAGTTAAGAATAAAAGTAATTTTTAACAGAATATATTAATTAAGAGAACCATTTGTATTGTATATATGTAATATATTAATATGATCAATTTATATGTTTTTTTTTTTCTATTTATAATTTAAAAATAATTTTTAACAGCATTTTAAATTTTTCTAGAGTTGAAAAATGTTGCCCAAAAAGTAATTTGTTTTTTAAAAGATTTTCAATTTTCCTTAAAGTAGTTTGAAAATAGAAAGAAAATACCTAAAATTTTATTAGAATTATTATTAAGCTACAGTGCTTTCAATATATTTTAGTTTACAGTTGAACAGATTACTATTAACTTAATATATATTTTTTTGTAAATTATCTATTTATATATAGAAAATTTTGTACATATTTTATAAAATAATTATTTCATAATATTAAGTAATGAAAGCCTTTATATACAGCTGTGGTCATAAAAATAGTAGTCCGATTGAAATGTTGAACAGCAAAATTTTGTGATAAACATAAAAGTATATTGAAAATTTGTTTATGCATATAAACAAGTAAATATATTTATACATTTGTTATTATAATTTTTATTATTATTATTCTATTTATTACAATTATTATTATTAGTATCAATTATTGTTAATACTATTATTATTATTATTTTCGTTATGTCTGACATCAATTTATTTGTAGAATATTTGAATATGCAAACATATAAATGTCTTTAAATATCCAGGAAAAAATTACAAATTATTCAAATAAATATATAAAATTTATATATTAAGGCCTTTAAAATCTTTGAGATTAAAATAGAAAATCGCAAGTATGGGCACAGCATTTAAGAAGAATTTTAAAGAAAATGGTTATAGGTAAAAAAATTTCTAAGCTACTCAAGTCTTACGTGAACAGCAAAAACGTAGGCTCAAACAAAGCTGGTTAGCACACGCTCGTACATAAATATAAAATCATAAACTACTTAACAGCTTAAGAGTAAACTCCTACACAGTTTATCTGTCTCTGTCTCTTTCTCTCACTCCCTGTCTTTCCGTCTCCCTCCCACTAAAAAACCTTATCTCAGCAGTTATGCGTTTCTTCGATTGTCATTTGCTCAATGAATCGATATCGAATCGAACGAATGCGAAGTAAAGCCGACTTAAGCAAAGCTTTGATCAGTTGCTCAGTTGTCGCGTCGTGAATCGGTTGCCTTCCAGATGGAGTTGTTTTATTTATCAATAATTTTGATTAGTCTGTGTCTTCACTTCATGGCCAAGATTTTCAAGTGCATTGGCAATGATCTGAATTTTTTTTTTGGTTTACTTGCATACATATTCAAAGTGTCCTTGAAATTATGTAAGTCCCTGTTCAACCTATTGCGCGCAATCACAAATTAATAATTAAATCCAAAGTGCGAAACGCCTTAAAAAAAAGTGAATAATTTGTAGTTTAACTAACATAGGAGAATAATTCAAATTGGAAAGATATTGATTAACATTATAGTGCAATGAAATTAGCGATTTCTTATTAAAGGTGTGTATGTACGTAATCAATTCAAATTATTATTTGGTAAATAAAGAATATTTCCTGAAATATACATTTTTACTTACAAGTCAACTTACCTTCTATGTAAACATTTTAAGTTATTATAATCCTGTTCCTTCTGCTTCTTTGAATCATAATCTACTATCAAATTTATTGTTCTATATACTTTAAAGTGACAATTTAAAAGCTGTTTTGAGTATTGCGATGTCTATTGCATACACTTTGTAAATTCTTAATTGCTATTGAACTAACTGCTGTTAGTCAGTAAACCATATGAAACCAAACCAAACCATTCATCAGTTTCTTCATATCACCATAGTCATCAGTTAACAGTCATCAGGCAATGAGTTACTCGGCCAGTATTTTTGTCATTTGTCATCTGTCTGTATGTCCATCTGTCATCAGCCATTAACTCTCAGCCGTCAGTCATATGTCTATCGTATGTCATTAGCCATCAGTCATTAGTTATCAGTTATCAGTCATTAGTTATCTGTCATCAGTTATCATTTATCAGTCATCAGTCAGCAGTCATCAGGTATCAATCATCAGTCATCAATCATCAGTTATCAGCTATCACCCGTCAGTCATCAGTCACCAGTTATCACTTCTCAGTCCCCAGTCATTAGTCAGCAATCATCAGTTATCAGTTATCACTTATCAATCATCAGATATCAGTCAGTAGTTATCTGTCATCAGTTATAAGTTATCAGTGATCAGCCATCAGATCAGTCATCTGTCATCACTAATCAGTAATCAGTTATCAGTTATTAGTCATTAGTTATCTGTCATCAGTTATCAGTCATCAGACAACAGTCATCAGACAACAGTTATCAGTCATCAGTCCTCAGTCATCAGTCGTCAGTCAACAGCAAGTCACTCACTATTTCCCTCTGGCACCCACTCAATCAATCAGTCAGTCAGTCAGTTAGTAAATCAATCAAAATCTTACCTATCATTCTCTCACACATCCGCATACAACCTGGCGACAGAGCTTTTGCCTTTGCCTGCCCTTGATTAATGCCATACACATTATTTTAGTTGCCTGCAACTGTGCAACAGTAGCTAAGGCTCTCTCTCTCTCTCCCTCCAACTCTCACAATTGACTCCCAGCTTCCTCAACTAATCGCTAAAATCAGCAAATGTGTAGAAGCTGCTTTGCATGCTGCCTTTATTGGCCGTTGCTGGCACACGGTTGCAGTCATAAATTAAATATGACACCTACTAGAGAATCCATGCCATGCTACGTTCTCACATTTGCGCCATGGCACTTTCTCACACCCACTGAGTCTGTCCCTCTCCCCATGTTCAGCTGCAGCATATGAAGTGCATTCATTATTCACACATATTCTGCTAATTAGCAAAATATTGTAAATGTTTGGATTTATGTGGACGGCACACACACACACACAGGGAGGCACACACACACCTCGGAAACCAATAGCTGCAGGTATAAGCAGTGCATCAAGTGTGGCGCCGTCCTGCTTGTTGATCAGCTCACGTAGCCTTTCCCTCTGCCTTCTCCCTCTCTCTCTCTCTCTCTCTCTCTCTCTCTCTCTGTGTGTGTGTTTAGGTGTCATTTGTGTGATTTAGTGGCCGGAGGTGGCGGTGTCGGTTGACGACAACTGAGCAGCTGTTGGTGAGCCAGTGGTCAACTGAGCTTTGCGGCGTCTATAAATTTTGGTTTGCCTTTCAATCGACCGCCAAACGCGACAGCTTCGATTGAATTTTCTGCTGATGTCTAAACTATGCAGCAGCGGGCGACAGTTTTCAGTTTCACATCAGCTCAGTTTTTACGCAGAATTTGTTTATGCTGCATTTGTTTAGACTATTGTTATTGTTGCGGCTTTACTGTTTTTTTTTTTTCTTTGTTTGCTTTATTGATTATCGTTTTATTGACACTCGTCGCGACTTGTAATATTATTCGGCTAGCCAGCCAGACGCTCCACACGCAGTCTGACACCCTCGTCGGGTATCAGCAAGAAATTCTTGTTGCCAATGGTCAGCTTACTGGACCCAGCGGCGGGCAGCTGGAAGCGATATGAGCTGAGCAATGTAATAAGTCCCACCTTGACCTGCATGCGTCCAAAGCGCAAGCCAATGCAATTGCGCGGACCATCGCCGAAGCCAAGGAAGGCCATGGGATGGCGCTGCTGCAAGGCGGCCGCCTCAAAGCGTTCCGGTCGAAACTCATTCGGTTCCGGATAGATCTCCGGATCGTAGTGTATGGCACGCACTGGTATATGAACGCTAACGCCACGCTCCAACACTATGTTCCCATCATCGCTGGGCAGTTTGTAGTCCTCGGATGGAATGCGTGTTAGAGACGCCAGAGCCGGATATTTGCGGAGAGTTTCTGAAAGTGAGGAGAGGGCAGCGTATTAAAGCGAGAGCATAGATCAAGTGATATTGTAGAAGCTGAAATCTTAAGTCAGATAAGTTGTTGCGATAATTGCGAAGAGTCATTAGAATTCTTACAGTTGGAATTTATTGAGCCCAGAAAGGGAAATCAAATCTAAGATAGATTTGATAAACACACTTAAAGTAGAAATAATCAGCCTGCCCAGATTGAAACACCTGTCCGGTGTCTCAGGCAACAGGTGAGCATTGGGTAATTAAATAATGAATAAGATAAAAAGTCATGTCAGATAGGCTGCGTGGGCGAGGCTATGGCAGAAGATTTAGGCCGACTGGCAGGGAACGTAAAGCCTTGGACTTAGATATGATTGTGAATATACTATAAAATACTAGTCAAGTCATATAAGTCACAAACATATTGTTTGAGCGACAACGATCTTTTGTGAGCTGATTGCACGAATGTCTGGAAATACTAAATGAAATTTAGAGATCATTAAATGAGTTTAGTAAATCAAACATTTGGTTCTTCGAGCCTTTCTAAAAGGCGTCGCTCTTCGCAGTGACGATCAGTTCAGCAAATATGGCTGTAGCTTAGAAATAGGTATGGTAAATAAAATTAAAAAAAAATAATATAAAAAGTCAGGGAAATCTGAATACAAATCAGTTTCGCAATGGATTATTATTTATTATTTATTGCATTATTATTATTAATATATTGATATTAAAATGTTTTTAAAATGACTGATCATTTCTAAAAATACTGATTGTTGCTCGAATTCTCTTGAAAAGCAATTAATTATCTATGATATGTGCCTCATGCCTAAATGCCTCAAAATAAGCTAAGCAAGATTTAGAAGAGAAATAATTTTGTACAACAAGCTGAGATAAAGGGCTCATTAATACTTAGTAGAGTACGAATTCTTAGGTAGAAGCTCTTTAGCTTTAGTTAACTGTGACTGAGAAAAGACTTTTTAAGACTGAAGTTTTCAAATCTCTAAAGATCAAGCAAAGTCTGCCTATCTAAAAATATATTATTTTTAAATACTCTGCAGCTAACGAGACTTAGGGAATAGTTTGATAGGGAACAGAGAATCGTACTTAGATGTTAATAATATATATTTAATTTATATTTTATTTATCATATATTCGAGATTGTAGTCTTAAAATCTCTGACGACCACGCATTGTCTGCCTATCTAAAAATATATTATTTAGAATTACTCCACAACTCAAGAGCCTCAGTGAATGCTTTGATAGGCAACAGACATACGTACTTAGGTGTTAATAGCTGTCATATATTTAAGACTTAAGTCTTATAATGTCTAAAGATCAAGTTTAGTGTGGCTGAAAATATATTATGTAGAAATTCTCCACAACTCACGAGACTCAGATAATGATTTGAAGGGGGATAGAGAGTAACTGTCATATATTCAAGATATAAATCTTAAAGATCTTAAAGATCAACTCAAGTTTGTCTAAAAATATATTATTTAGCAACAATTTCGATCATAATTATTTTCAATTGTTTGTAAGGCGCAGCAGAATGCATACAAAACTTGTAGACTCGACAAATGTGTTCTGTTTACTTTGGATCAACATTATTTCAAGTGCTTCTCATTCCACCTGTTTTCCTACGAATTAAACTGTTTGCACATTCTGTTCAGCTGTGAGGTATCACAGCAGACTGCGCATCAGACTCAGTCATTAAAACAACTTTGCTTATCAGCCTAATAGAGGAGTTTCGACTTTTATCTAAGCACTCACCATTTACAACTTGATCCAAGTAGGTCATCTCCATCATAGCTTCATAGGTTAGTTTGCCGTGTTTTTGCAAGACGCTTTGTATTTCGTCTCTCAGTTTGGATTGTATATTTGGGTTCTTGGCCAGCTCATAGAGAGCATAGCTCATGTTGCTGGAGCTCGTCTCGAAGCCGGCGATAAAGAAGACGAAAACCTGTGCAGCCAGCTGATCCACGGTCAGGCCGCTCTTCTCTTCCGTTTGACGCAGACCGAGCAGCAGATCCATGAAGTCATTTCGCTTGATATTCTCACGCTCGCGCACCTCGACTGTGTCGCGCACGAGGCGCAGAAAGAAGGAGACGAAATCCTCGTGCGGATGGCGAGGTCTGATTGGCAGTTTTTCCAGATATTTCATATAGGTCATTTTGAAGAGAGACCAGCGCACATTTCGATTGTGATGAGTGAAGAGTTTACGTGCCACCTCCCTGAACTCGGCCTGTGGATTTTTGAGGCTGTTGCACTCGATGCCAAAGGCGCAGTTACCAATGACATCGACTGTGTAGCGACCCAGTAGATCGTGCACCTCCAAGATGTTGCCACTGCTCGCACTGGCCACCACTTCCCTGTGACAGGTCTCGTCCAGCTGCTTAGCCACGTTCGTTATTGTGCTAAACATATACTTAATCTTGCCGCTCGTGAAAGTGGGCGAAAGCTTCGTTCTTAACGCGCGCCATTGCTCGCCGTGCAAATTGAATAGATGACCTGACAGCGGATTCTTTTCCAAATTAAATGGCGTATTCATGCGATCCACGAACATATTGAAGTCCTTGATGAGTATGGCCTTCACCAGATCCAGATCAGTGACCACGGCAATAGGACGTGTGTACACGTATGTGCCAGCCACTTGGCATTTGCCCTTGAAGGCATCGTAAGTCTCCTGCAGTAACTCGCTATGGTGTATGGACTTTAGCTTGAAGAAGTTGCCAAAGAGAAAGTGTGTGCGCAGCTGTGGCACTCCATGCTGCTCCCAATAGTTGTAGCATTGCCTCAAATACCCAAACAGGCAGGCGAGCAGCGAGGAGAAGACGATTAATATGAATCCCATATTGTAAATGGAACAAGAGCTGAAGCTGCAGATGCTGCGACAACCCAAAGACTAACTAGCTCAACTCGCCTTTTGACTCTACTTATAGGCATTGATAAGCGAAGTCAAAGTTATTATCATTTGTTTTACTAAATGACAAGGCTTTTTATGCGCTTAGTGTGAGTCATTCTCTTTCTATTTTGCTTTGCTCTATAAAATATTGTATTTTATTTTGTGATATTGCTTAAGCTGATTATAATATCACACATTTGAGTGATCGATCAGTAGATAATATAAAATATTTAAAACAAACATTTGCATTGGCTAAAAGTGAAATATTATTGCCATGTGAATTAAAAATAACTATAAGTATATGTACTTTATTTTATATACAAACTATAATAATAATAATAATAAATATAAATATTGTATTTTATATATATGAAAGTATGAAATATATTTCAATACATATTTTATTTATTTTATTTTATTTTATATATATTTCAAACTATATAAAAAATATAATATGAATATAAATACTGGTATTTAAATATATGAAAATATTTAATATATTCTAATATATATTTTTTTTATTTTATTTTATTTTATATATATTTCATATTATATAAAAAATATAATATATATATATAAATATTGTAATTTCAATTTTTTTTTATTTTGTATTTTTTTTATTATATTCATAATATATAAAACATATTTTATTGTATATTTTATTTATTTTATATATATTTCATACAATATCAAAAATATAATATAAATATAAATATTGTTATTGAAATATTTTTTAATTTTAATTTATTTTTTTCTATATACTTTATATATTTCATACTATATAAAATATATAATATTTTATTTATTATTATACATATTATAAATACTTGAAACTATTAAATATTTTTTAATATATATTTCACTAATTAAATTTTATTTTATAAATATTTCATCTGCTGAAAGAGTATTAAGACTTCTCTAGCTGCTGATTAAGAGCCGTGCTGAGTTGTCGTTTGCTACAAATTCTTCTTTATCTGAAATGATACTGCAATAGCTACAATGACGTTGCAATATCAATAATGCATATATAAATGCGTATACCCTGTCTGAATCATGAATATACATATATAGGTTAAATAAATGCATATTTGAAAATATTTGCAAGCTTTATTCAAATACAAATTCAAACATTAAATATTTAGGCTACAAATTCTTAGAGAATATAGGCGCTGCTAGATACACACAAAGCTCTTTAGATCTTTTGCGTTATCTCAGAGCAAACAAATTTTTTCACACAATTGTTCAGGCGTCGCTCTTATCTGACTTATCTCTTATATTATGATAGGCAACTAGCTACTAAAATCATGTTCCACATTAGCAAGAGCACATTTCTGTAGGTTGAGACAATTTGGTAAATTGGAACAGCTCACAGAGAAACTTCATTAATTGAGAAATGGAACATGAGCTCAAGACACTGTTAAAAGACTCAGTATTACTCAATCGTGAGCTCAAGAAACGATTGTGTTCCATTTTGAGTGAGATTCCGTCAGCTATAAAAGGCGAGCTCTCTGCAGTTCTTGATCAGTCGCATTTCTTGCCTGCAGCGGGCAAGTCGATGTGCAGTGCAACTCTCTAATTGTGTATTTTCTGAATATTAAAATAAAGTTATAATTATAATAAATAAAATAATGTTAATTATATTATATTTATAAAAATTCTGTTGAATATGATGATACGCATGATGATAATGATTGTGATAATAAGATAATGATATTCTTGATGATGGCTATGATTATGCTAATTCTGATTATTAAATGATTAATTGATGATGATCATTGTGATAATTATGATGAGTGTGATGACTATGCTGATCAGAGTTAGGGTAAATACAATGCTGATTATTAATATTTTGTTGATGATGAGGATAATACTAATGACGCTGATGAGACTTGAAATTGGCAATATATTGTCGTGTCAATGCTCACCTGTTATAAAAGTGTTAAGATTACTTATAATTGTTATGCCTCTTAAAAAATTATTGAAATACATAAGTGATTAAGAAAATATCTTCCACATTTTTAAATTTTTATACTCATTCACTCAAGTGAAATGAGTATATTGGGTTTGTGCAATGTTCGTCTTGCTGTCCGTAAGTCTGTACGTCTCTCCGTATGAACGCAAACCATTTCGACGCTCTTGAAGCTAGAGAAATTTGGAACATATACTCGTGTATACCCTCGAATTATAAAGTGTCAAGATTTTCCCGATACGCCCACTAGGGGCTTGGCAAATCGGTGTTAGTTGAAATGCTAGAGAGTTGAAATTTGAATTGCACATATACTCGGGTTGACAACCCTATAACAATAAGATATGGCTGATATACCTACAAGGTGCAATTCAAAAGTTCCAGGACTTTATAAAAAAAATAAAAAATAGATTTTCTTTGGCAAAAATTTTATTGGTCGCCTTCGAAATAGTCCCCTTCGGACTGAATACAACGATTTGCACGATCAAGAAGATTATCAAATGACTTTTTTAGGTCATCCTTCGGTATGGCGTTGAGTATGGCGGTCGAAGCCTTTTGAATAGCATCAATGTCAGCATACCGTTTTCCTTTCATTGCCAAATGAAGTTTTCCGAACAAGTAGAAGTCGCGAAAACGTTTAAACCACTCGTGAATGCGGCTACGGGATAGACAATCGTCGCCATAAACTTTTTTCATCATTTGATGAGTTTCGGTAAATGTTTTACCAAGTTTAAAACAAAACTTGATGTTCGCTCTTTGTTCGACGGACACAACAAAAGTACTGTCACTTTTAGCGCGATATCTCGGCTTCTATCCGAATGTCATGAAAATTTGACACAACATGACAGAGAAATAGACAATCAAACGATAAAATTTTCAGACAGATGGCGCCACTAGAAAGCGCGAAATTGTATATACTCGGATATTTTCTACAGTTTAAGAGCTAGAAACTCAAAATTTAACGACTAAATTACTGTTGACCTCCTCTATTGATTTCCCAAAAATTATATATGTATACCAATTGGGGGCGTGGCAAATCAGAAAATGGAGCTGGTAGCGTTTGGGTCGTGAATGAGTTTTCTGCAGTCGGTAACGCCCGACTGCAATGTTCATACTTGTTCAGTTTTGCTCTAGTCAACGTCTATTGTTGTTTGACTATTGTTTATTATCTGTAGTGATAGATATAGGAAATTGTATAGTTTGGCTACTGGGACATAGAAATTCAAGAATAGCAATTTTGGATAGGTTTTAGCAGTTTTTGGACTTTTGTACACTTCACTGCGCACAGCTACTACGTTCTTTATTGTTATTTAACGTAATACAATAAATATATAAATTCTATATAAATAAAAAGTTGGCCCATCAGCTCTATAAATCAAAAATACTTAACTAAAACTAAACTTCTAATGGATCCTTATATTTCGTATATAAATATATATAGGTGTCTCTCTCGCAATGACAATACATCTTTTAATTGTCACTAAAATGCAGACTCACTTGGATAATACAAGCAGTCAGATTCTCTTCAATACTATTACAACATAACGTCATAATATCATACCGATACCACATATAAATATATATATGTATATGTAATATAGTCAAGAGGGAATATCCTTTTTTTTAAAGAACTTGGCAACTGGTTTATGACTTTAGCCACGCGTTAACTGTCAATTATGAAATCTGTAAATATATTGACCTTCCAAACCTAAATCTGCACGAATATTTAACATAAGCGCTTACTGTTATTGCTTAACATTCTTACTGTTATTGCTTAACATTACTTCGAAAGCTTTAGCCATAGAAGCTTTTTCGGTTGTTACTTCGACTGTTCAAAGCAGCTTTCTTTTATTTCTAATAGAAATGGACAAGTTTCTAAAGCTTTACGAAAGTGGCTGAAGCTTTGGTAATTGCATAGGCTGAAACTCACCAAATGGTGAGATATTACTTGATACAAATTTTACTTATTATCAATATGAGAACTTAGGAAGTGTCTAAAATTATGGAGATTTATTTTTACAGAGTATAAAATGAAAGTAAATTCCAGGGCAAGTAAATTATGCCAAGTGCAAATGTCGTTTAACAGAAGGAAATTTAATTTATTAAATAATAAATATATTTATTTAAAGGATAACAAGAGACATAACTAACTCACATGACTATATATAGTTCATTGAAATATATATTCAATAAATAGTCTGATACGAAACATGTGAGATATGTCAGAGCAGACAGGTGAAATTTGCTTATTTAAAATGTATGAAAGCCAGTCAAAGAATTAATTAAAATAGTTTAAGTTTCACATCATTAAACTGATCAATGACAGCAGCTGTAAATAATCGCCATGAATACACACACACACATATACACAGACACTATCTATGTATACACAATACAGACATTTCATATATATTTAATTTCGTAGCAAATTGACTTTATCAATTACACGATTAAATAATACACACACACTGTGTCATGGGACATATGATGCATGAAAAGCGTTCAATAAACAGTCTAATAGATGACTCTGTAAGCTCACACCTCAATAAATTGTGAATTAATTGTACATTTTTGTCATAAAGTAGAGGGAAATGCAACTAACAAAAAGTGTTGCCTACCTTTGAGGGCAAATCGAAACCTTGCCCAGCTGGTTGTCAGCGCTTTTGCCTTTTGAGGTCTGCCAGCATCAACTTGTGTGTGTGTGTACGAGTGTGTGTGTGTGTGTGTATGTCTGTGTGGCTATGTGGTCTTGCCTGTCGTTTGGATAGGTAGCGAGGATTTTGCTCTCCATTCTGGACATGCGGCACATGCTCTTATTAACTTGCCTTTTGTGTGTGGACTACAGCGCAAAGCGGGCTAAAAGGGTAAAATGGAGGTAAAAAGGCACGGGTGATTGCATAACCCCACACCAACTACCCCCCACACCCCACACCCCACACACATGCCAATTTTTTGCCATTTGCGGCACAACGCGTGTGAAAATGCAACCAAATTGCCGCGGTAGCGATTTTTACAAGACCAAAGCATAGCAACGGCAAATGGGTATATTACGTTTGTGGGTTGTCTGCATGCGCAATAGTCGAGCAGGCGATGTGGGGAGGCTAACTTGCTCAAGCAAAACTATTTGTTTTAAATAGCATTAGGTTATTTTACTCTTCTTAGGTTTCTTTCTTTGGGTTTTTCCTATATCTTTAATCTTTTTTCAGTTTACATTTGTTCACCTTTTCAGTTATAATCATTTTCTCTCGCCTGTTGCTTTAATTTCTAAGGCTTTCTCTTCTCTTCTTTGCAATTCTGTTTTCTTTTTCACTTTTCTAATATCTGTTCTTCTTTTTCTTTCTGTGAATTATTCTCATAGGAAAGAAACTATTATCTTTATTTATTCTATTCATGTACTGATTTCTCTTGGTTTCCTATTCTTCTCTTCTCTTCTTTTCTACTTTATTCTCTATCTGCTATTCTTTTCTTTTCTCATCTCAATTCTTCTCTTGTCTTGACTTATTCTTTATCAACTTTTTTTTTGGTCTTCTTTTCTTTACTCTCCTTTTCTTTTCTTCAATTGTGCTTATTCTGTTCTCTTCCTTACTCGCCCCTGTTTTTATATCTTTTGTATTGAGCTCTTATTTCTTTTCTTTTTCTTTTATCTCTTTTCATCTCTTCTGATGAACCCTTTTCCAATTTTCTCTTATGATTATCTTCAGTTTTCCTATCTTCTCTTCTATTTTCAACTTTTTTATTCTCTCCTTAATTCATATAATCTATTCTCCTGACTTTATCCACTTCGCTACTTTTCTCTCGCCCTTTATTTCTCTATCTCTCTTTCTGTCTCTCTCTCTCTCTCTCTACCCAATTATGCCTAATTTTAGCAGATCACTCTCTCAACCAAGTAAAACCTTTGATGTTTCCATCGAATTCTTCACTCGCTACCAGATCAACTACAATTTGGATTGGCTGGAAGACAGCCTCTTTTTAAAAATTTCTATGTATTAATACGCATTCAAGGTGTGTTTTTGACAGGAAATCAATATTAATAAGATTTATTTGAACTTTACCTATTTAAAATAATAAAAAACTTCCTAAGGGCTAATTCGATTTGTTTTTGCTACCTCACTGAATTTAAAAGAAAAACTTATGCGATTAGCTACAATTTAATTAAAGAAATTAACTTCAATTAAAAACATGATCCACATTAAAAAGAATGGCTTTAGTTCTATTTTTATAAGTTTCTGTACATAAGTAAAGCTGTTGCTTATCAACTCAAAGATATCCATCAATAACTGATCTTTATCTAAAGTATTATATGATTACATTCCGCCATTCCTCTTCTTATGTAGTAAGATTCAGCTATCAGCACTTGATTTGATTACAGGGCATCTGCTAGCACATACACTTTCATTTGCCCACATCGAATATGGACTCTCTTAAGCCCTTGAGCAAAAAACTAGCCACGTCCGACGTGCTTTTAATTGGCCGCTCGTGAGTTTATGAGGGCAACAGCAGACATTTAATTTATTTTAATAATTATGTATTTTATTTTTTTCTGTTTTGCTTTGTTTTTTAATTTTTCAGTTGCTATGCGCTTTTTAAATTAAATTATAAACTCGCTGGAGTTACGCAGATATTTTTTATTTTATTTTTTTGCTTTAGTTGCCTACTGCTGACTTTGTACTGAAACATTTTTACCATGTGGGACGATGGCGTAAAAAATTGATGGTAAACGTAACTTTTAAATGGGATAGAGAATCCGGTATGTAGCAGCAGCAGTTGGGCACAAATTGTGTGGTTAAGTTCACTTTGTTGTTGATGCTTAAAAAAATAGGTAGAGGTGTGGCCCCTAGGCGGAAGTCGCATAAATCGAAAGTGTGGGGGATGGGCTTTTCACATATCAATTACTCAAATCGATTCTTGAGCTCGCTTTCGATTTAATTTGATTGTGGCCTTAAGGGATTACTGCTCAGAAGTTTTTTATCATATTTTCTATAGTAAACCTGCACAAAGAGTGAACAATTTCTTACATGTTCATTGATTTATTTTCATAGATCATTCAGGAATCGTGTTATATGAATTTATTTAATGCATTTGATTTGATATTTGAAAGCGTTCTTTAGTTCTATTTACAGTGTTGCAGTAGGAACGTTTTTATATGTAGATAAATATGGTAAATTATCGAGGACATTAAGTCAGCAGCTAATGCTAACTCAAGCTCTAATGATTCTGTTATATATGTAGCTCTCTGGCTTATATACGTTTTGTAGTAAAATGTTGTTGGTCTTCTTTATCTGTTTATCAAATACCTTTTTAGAAACTAAAATAAAATATTAAATCATAACATAAAAATTTGAATAAAACTCAATAAACCATTGCGGAACTCTAATTTATTTTTGAATCAGTGCAAAATATTTTCACATACATTATTTGATACGAAAATAGATTTGTTTTAAAAGTTGCTTTAATCATATATATATATACATATATAAAGGCACGTTTATATATTATTATATTTATATATATTTGGAGTATTTAAATTTCGTCTGAATATAATTTTATACAAAAAGTGACTAAACAAGAGGAATACTATTTCCTATAACTATATTTCAACAGCAATTTGAATAATCAATAATAAACTTTACTGTTGAAATATTTAATGTACATTGACATTTATTTATGAAATACGCAATGACTGCCAAAACATATGAAAATAATTATACAAGTAAGAACGTTGCAGTCGTGCGTTACCGACTGCAGAATACTCATTCACGACCCAAACTCTACATGCTCCATTTTCGGATTTGCCACACTCTCAATTGGTATATATATATATATATATATATATATATCTATATATATATATATATATATATATATATATATATATATATATATATAGTATATACATATATATATATATAGTTTTTGACAAATCAAGCCCAAATTAATTGTTCATATGCAACGTGAATCTCTACATCGATCGTTGCCACACTAGAATTTGGATCTTAAAAGCAATATCCAGGCACCATGTGATATGATGTAAACAAAATACTGCCTGAATAGCAAATAGTGTTAAACAAGTGAGCATGCTCTAGTTGACAGTTGTATCAAGTAGATACATTGAACTTTGAAAGAAAAAAAAAGGAATCGAATCTACCTATCCTTGGCCATACGCATTTTCTCTATCACCGCAACCACTTCCTTGTGTCCTCACAATTTTCATGTCGTAGAAAAATATTAAAAATAGCTTTTTATGGCTACTTGAATCCAACTGCAAAGTGAAACACAAATAATATTTGTTTGTGTTGCTTTGAGCGCTGATTGACAATGTGCTGAATATCAAGCCGAGCTCTAAGTAATACAACAAAAATTATTTGTGGTTCGATTTGCATTTATGATTTTGATATGTTTCCATATTGATTTAAAGCAAGTAAAGTATTTTCTATGAAGGACTTCTGTACCAACACTTAGCCCACTGCTCTTCGATAACCATTGTGAAAGTTTATAAAGCCAGCTGAAAATTCAATTTTCACAATCTTATCTGATTGCACGCCAAACGTCATGTGCAGCAGCTGTAAAAATTAATAAAATACTACGTAAGTCAGAAGTCAAAGTTGAAATTATTTAAGACGGCATTTTATTTCCATTTTGTTAAATCAAATAAATCAATTACAATATATTTGTATATATTTATGCGTATATCTGTATTTATATTTATATTTATTTATAAACATGTAGCGGTGCACGAAAGAGAAGCCTAAATGATTCTAAAGTAAATGGGTTTTTTTTTCTTTGCCTTAGCAACAAGTCATACGAAGGTTGGCTGCTCTCCACTTGACCACTTGACCACTAGACCACTTGACTTAAGCCTAGATTTAAATGTAGCTTTTAGTTGTTTTTTGTTTTATTTTCATTTTGAGTTGTAGTTCATTAGCTGCTCTGCCTAATACAACACATGTCAAACCTAAGCTTTAAGATGTTCTTTTTTTTTGGGTGTTCACGAATTTGCGAATCGCTTCAATTTTACATGCTAATACTTTGTAGTTCCGTTGTATGTTTATAAACCTGTCTGCATTGTGTGGGTGTCTATCTGTGTGTGTGTAGGTGTGTGTGTACGAAAACCCTTTTGAACTTACGCGCTAAGCAACAACAACTTTTTACATGTATCTCTCAATCGTATCTTGCTTCCTGTGTGAAATAATTGCTTACAACTGATTTTGCTTAGATTTACAAACGTTTTATTATTTTGTACAAATGACTACTTAATGTTGCTAAATTCTTAGGCCTGCCACGCCCCCAGGTAGACAACGATAATCAAAGAGTGTAATATGTTGGATGTGGCTGAGCTCTTCAGGTCCTGCATGCGATCCATTTCATCGGTTAGCGATTTGGCGTCATGCTTCAACGGCGTATTCTTGCCATCCGCCCGATAGGTGGTGCCATGATCGGGCACTATAAGAGAAGAGAAGAGAAATGAAAACAATTCAATTGATTGGAAACACTTTATATGCACACAGATAGATAGATAGATATACAATATATATATATATATATATATATAGATATTATTGTTTGGGTCTGGCGTGTTACTTAATCAAAAGCCATATTCCTTTATTTTACGTGCATGGTTTTTATGATGTGTCCTTTCATAACTCTGGCCGCCATATTGCCGGCAGTTGGGACAGCCAATCGAATGTCCTTTTTCAATTATGCGCTTGCCACACGCCAGCGAGCATAAACAATAGACAGGATGCGTTTATAGCCCAGTCATTTGTACACACACAGACAGACAGACAGGCAAAGAATCAGAGAGAGAGAGAGAGAGAGAGAGAGAGAGACATGGCAGACCAAACTGTTTGTCAAGGCGTTCCGTTTGCGAAACGTATTGCATATAAAAGGACACAACTTTCGTTCGTATTGCCCAACTGCTCCACTTATTTATAACATTCGCACTTATACAGCTCTTTTTTGCCCCCATTTTTTGTTGGCCAAAAATCGAAAGTATTTCCTCTGGCGGCATTTTGTTTCAATTTCACTTTGGCAGCGCCAAAAATTGTTTCGATTTTTATTGCTTAAGTGCGTTAAACCCTTGCGCGCCAGGACATGCACTCCACAACAACCAGCAAAAGCAAAAAAAAATAAATAAGTGTGTGTGTGTGTGTGGGTGCCTGCCACAGGGACACTCGTTGCGGGGGAGGGGGGTCTCTGTATTGTTTTTGCCATCAATTTATCCTGCAGCCCTTATTTTTTCTTCATATATCTGTTTTAGTTTTTCTTCCTTTTTTATTTGTCTTCCAATTTTTTCTTGTTTTCTTGCTTTTTTTTGTTTTTTTTTTCGGCTGGTTGTTTGTTTTCCTGGCAATCTGTTTCATTGGACATTTGTTTGTGTGCTGCAGTTACAAATGTGAATTCAGCAGAAAGAGGAGGGGACGGGAATTGCCGACGGATTCTTGTATTTTTTTTTTATTCGGCCAGCTGTAGGCAGCAATTGGTCATTAGGCACTCTGTTTCGAGCTCTGCGGTTGAGTTGGACGACTGTGGCTTGTGGCGCAGCAGTAGATCCACACATTCAGCTCGTATTTAAAATACATGGTACTGGGCGTGGGATATGTTTCAGAGTATAAATAAAGGTAAGTTTAATGACAAAGACTGTAGGTTTATTTATGCATAATTAAGAAACTTGAAACGTAGTCAATAGCTCACTCAAAATTCAATTCGGGCTATTAAACAATTCAATTATTTTATAAAATAATTTATATTCTCTTAATTCCCTCAATTCTTGTTCATAATTCGTATACTTTTTCCGTCAATGGTAATATAGTTGCCAAATTTCTAGTTTTTAGTTGTTTTAAAATTAATCTAAGAACACTTTCTATGCCCCAAAGGGCGTTGCTATATTTACTAAATCCGTGGAATTTGTATGAATTAAGCAATTACTGAGTTGGATAAATGCTTATTGTGTGCGATGTAGCATAAGATGAGGAGACTTTGAACATAACATGGCGATGACCAGCGCGATTTATTTCCAAATACCCACTAAAGACTCGGACAAAGCTAGCCCTATGCCCTAAAACTACTGACCCCGCGCCTTGTACTAGGTGTCACACAACGCATCACATTTCGCACGTTTGACAGAAAACTGTGAAGCACCCTGCGCATAGAGAATTTAGAAAGAAAATTTATATAAATTTAATATTTACCTGCTTTAAAGTTTATTAAATAATATTAACTAAGTCCAAGCAAAATGATTGTTTAACTAATTTTTTTTATTATCAGCTTTTCTTAAATATATAAAATCCATGTTTGCTTATCCCATGACCCTTCGCTCTCTCTCCATATATATATATAATAGCAAAATCAACTGCTATCTTTTTTGCTTCTGCTGGCAAGTCGAACTTCATTGAACTAAGTTTGTCATAGAATTGAAAAAATAATGCATCGAGTCGACTTTCTTTTTATTCTTTTCAGTATTTTTCTGCTACCTAAACGTAGTTCGGTTCGTTTTGTTTTTAACGAGAAACCCTTTTTTTATTTTTATAAACGGAAGTGCGCAAATTGCTTTGCACCGGGTCGAAAAATTTATTTGTATGTCTTTTGGCTTTTATTTTTCTATAAGCAGCTTTTCCTGCTGCCGCCCACCCGCTGGTCTCGCTTGGTTTGTTTTGCTGGCGTCTGCAAACATTTCCATGTGTGAAAGAACGAGTTTTGCCCTGGTCCTGTAACGTGTTTGTCCTGCTCCTGTCGCGGCGTCCTCGATGTCCGTGCCGGTCGCTCGATGTGTGTGTGTGTGTGTGTGTGAATGTCTGGCTGATTTTTATTGACGCTTGAGCATGTGTTTATGCGCATGTGTTTGTGTGTGAGTAGGTCCCAGCGGTGTCTTTAAAGCGCTTAACCATAAAGAAAAACGAAACGCTGGCGGGTGTAAACGCTTTATCTCGCAGAGCTTTTATAGGCTGCGTGGCGACTACTTGAAACTAAGCTTTAAGTAATTTCTGCATAATTCTGTGCATGCCCTCGGGTGCAATCGAGTCAAATGAAGCCCAGTTGCAGCTAATAGAAAACAAGTGTACTAGCAACCGTCGGCAGTTCCTATATTATAGATACGAGCGGATTGCCAAGGGAGTTCCTTGAGCTGCTAAGGCTGAAAAAGAAAATATATATATATATTGAATATTTCATATTTCATTGGGAATTTCAAAGGGATTTCGCTTGCGGCTGGGGCATGCCCAGAGTTTTTCTTTGACGCGCTCCATTAGCACTCTTTAAATTGACACCCTTTCGGCAAGTGCACGCACACCCAGAGTTTCACACCTCAATTGTTGCGCCTGTTGCACTTAATACACAAGAGCGCAAAAAAAAAAAACAAACAACAGAGCAAAGAAGGGAGAACAGTGCGCTCGCAGCCGTCGGCACTTGAGACTCACTTGAATGGCGAACGGGGCGTATGCGTTACATTTCGGTTTTCATTGCATTTAACGCCATGTGGCAGAAACAGTTGCACACTTGGCGGCTTGAAACTATAATAAAAATGAAAAAAAAAATATAAAAAAATAAATAAAAAGCTGGAGGCACGCGATGCCATTTGCAATTGCTTGCCACATGCCCCAGCTACTGCAATTGCTGCTGCTGCTGCTGCTGCTGCTGCCGTTGCTGCTGTCTGTTGCATTTCATTTACTTTATCATTTTTCACTTCTCGCTCGGCAAATTATAAGCAAATTATTGCGGCCCGCTGAATGCCAGTAATCATCATGAAGTCCCTTATAGTCGCAGTCGTAGTCGTAGTCGTAGTCGTAGTCGAAGTCGCAGTTGGAGTTGAAGTGAAAGTCGGCAGCATGTGGGGGGCAGTCGCATTTCCGGCGGGTGTTGCGCTCATTTTTGTTTTTATTGCATTTCCTTGTAATTTGTGTCATATTGTTGCCCGTTGGCCGAGCAAATTAAAAATGAAAGCTACAGCAACAGCAGCAGCTTTTGTGGTTGATTGCAACATTTTAATGACTGTTTAAGTGCACACCCCGAAATGCAATTGCAGTATTTAATTTTTGATTGCAAACCATTCGATGGAGTCCTTAAATTTGTTTTGCTATATCTCATCGCAATCGTTTTCAAATCTACCTATTACTTAACTCGATATCATTTGCCTTTATGTGATATTATTATTTGAGTGTTGCGTCTAGGTATTGTCTCAATCATTAGCTCATTACTTAGCTAGAATATTAGATATACAACTTATTAAATTTATATTATTCAAGCTGCTAAACTTTTTCAGAAATGAGTAAATTTTTTTCAGTAAATTTAATTTAACCTTCAACTAATTTACATTTTTTAAAAATTATTTAATAACTTTAATATATTTAAAAATAGTTATGTAATACCTGATATTAAATTCAGCCCTAAAAAAACATTTCTCAAAATCTAATCATGAACATATAGCTCATTGGCTTAGGACATACTGCCAATTGACGCTGCTGTTATGAATTTAAAAATTATGAAGTTCGCATTAGCTCAGGAATCTCGAAGCCCATTATCTATCACCTTCGCTACACCTATTTCAATTACCACCACATTTGTTGTCATAGTAGTAGGGAAGGATAACAATACGCCACAAATCTCCTCCCTTTCAGCTAATACCCACGCTTTAAGCCTTACTGATAATAACAGATACTCTAATCTGGTTGAACTTCTTCAAAAAATATAATTCATGGATATACAAATTTGCGAACTGCCAATCTGAAAGAGAACTTATACTAACACTCTTACGGGCATACAATATTCTTAATCAAGACTTATGAATGCAGTCAAATCATTAGTATTTACATTTTCAAAGTAATTTTTACATTATATTTTTATAAAAGTCTCTTATAACATTTTACTTGTATACAACAAAATCAATTAAAATCACTATTGTGTTTTTAAGTTCTAATAAGAATGAAACGCTTTAAATATGCGAGTCAACCCAAAAAAAAGAAGAAATTCCGTTATAATATATAACGATATATATAACGATATTATAATTATTAATAAATATAAAATATATAAGAGAATCAATACATAATATTTATATAGGAAAATAAAAATACATACAAAGAAAAAGAAGAGAAGAAGTGGATTTTATAAGCTCAACACACAAAATATTATTCATTGCTAGATAGAGTAGAAAAGTAAGATTAAGGTGTGTGTGCAATAACGCTGGCATGCAAGAGAGATAGCTTGATTATATTCAAGTGTTATAAGGAGTACAAATGGTGCACTACATCTAGATATAGCTCGCAGACTATAATTGTTTAAATATTTGTAAAGAAGTTAAAGTTGAAGGCTGCAGTCGCTAACGCTCTATTTGAATTCGTTTTGAGATAGTATTAAATAATTATCTTAATTTGGAAGATATTTGACTATTTCAATAAGTCATTAAAGCTAATTCTCTCTTCAAACAATTATATCAATTTACAAATATCCTTGAGCTTTGCATAAATAGAATTAAATAATGAAATTTGCCTAATAAATTTCACTATGCAAACTCTTAACTATCTATTAGCTATCTATATATTCTCTGTATATGCGCCATCTCTCATCTGCTGTACAAACTTCGCTGCCTTAAAGTTTGAAAGACCCACCAAAAATAAAAGAAAAACAAAGTCGCGACATATGCAAAGCTCAGCAGTGATAAGCGCACTCCCATTGCTATTCACATGCTCCCTCTCTCTCTCTCTCTCTCTTTCTCTCTCGCCTTCTCTGTCTGCCTTTCTCTTTCTCTTTGTCGCGATATGTGCAACATCTAGCAGGTAATAAATCTAACTGTAAACGCAGCGCTTACGACGTTGCATGCCAGGCTTGAAAGTTGTCGTCATTGCAGCACCATGCCCGCCATTACCAGGCGTAACAGCGGCTCCATCTTTCAGCCTCTCCCTCGACATCCAGCCTGCCCACTCCCATATAGCCCTTTTGCCTCTGGCGTAAACGCAACATTTTCGCTGTCGTTTGCCAAAAATGGTTGTAGCCAAAGGCGAGGCATGATGCGGGTCGTCGTTGTCTTCGTCTCAGCTTTCGGGTCGGGCCGGGACCGGGGTCAGGACACAGCCGTTTGATGGGACTGTGGATGTTGGGGTTTAGCTGGGTTCTTCGCCTTGACGCCTTATGTGCAATTTGTCTGCAATTTTTATAGTGCGCCCCCGTCCAGCTGCCCTATCTATCGTATTCTTCTTCTACCCGAAGACGTCGCCTCCTCCTTCTCTCATATTCAATTTGTTCGATTTGATTTTGGTGCTGCTGCTTCTTGCGCTCTGTCGAGTGCATTTTATTTTAGTCGAAACGCGTATGCACAAATTTTCCACTACAACAAGGCGCCTGTAAAGTTTTATGCGTTACCACGCCCCCTGCGGCCCATCTAGCCGTCAACCGGATATGGATATTGTCGACGATTGTAAGCAGGCAAAGGCGTTGATGGGCTGGGTTGGGAGTTGTGTAAAATTTTATGTTTATTGATTGGCAGGCACTGTGAGCAACCAGCGAGGCGACACTTTGACTTTTACATAATGCAACTGAGGCAGGCAGTGGCAACTACAATACAACTTCAATTGCAGCTGCAACGTTGCAAGAATATTTGCCAAGCATTCAAATTTCGTACAACGCTCATGGAAACTTTGCTAAATATGTAAAACAAAATGAAAATAATTACAAAATTTGTGGCGTAAGAGAAAAAAGCTAAAGCTATAATTAAATTAATAAGTTTTTAGTTATATTGTGATCTATTTGAGCAAAGTTTATAATAAATTAAAAACAACTTCCCTTTGTAATGTTAACATTACAAAAATTTATTTGGTCTGCAGTCTGTCAAGATAAAAAGTTATATCATATTTGGTAACTTTTATTTTCCTAAATACTTATCTACATATAATATATTTATGTATATAAAATATATATAAATACAAATAAAAAGTTAGTTGTGTTTTAAAAGAAGGAATGTCTATTTATTTAAATCTATTTAACATTCATTTTATATTATAAAGAAATGCTTTTTTCAATTATGAATATAATTTTGTAAAGAAAAATATTTTATATATTTTTAAAATAATTAAAAATGTGTAGCATAAATTTAAAAAAAAAGAAAGTCTCAAAATTTATAAAATAATATCTTTTATATTATTTAAATTATATAAAAATATTTAAATTATATATTTATTTTTTAAATTCTTAAATAAATATATAAAAAATAAATAATTTATTAAATAAATAATTAAATAAATTAAATAAATTTAAATATTGAGTTTATTTAAAAAATAAATGTTAAATAAAAAAAAACGTTAAGTCATTTTTATCGGAAAATTTTTTTCTGTTTACAAAATTTTAAAAATAATAATAATTTCAAACTATCTTTTTAATTACAAATATTCAAATTAAACTTTAAATAAAATAAGTTAACATTTTACTATTGAAAAATAATGTATTAGGAATAAATACCATTTTATTTATTTATTAAATGAATTATAAGAAAGTTACAAAAATAAATTTGTATTTTTAAAATTTTTTTCAACATTATTTTGTGAATTGTTGAGCTGTACAATGGTAAAGCTTAGAATTTCTATATCCTTAATCAATCACAAATGCTGCTTTAGTTTTTGTTACCTTAGGGATATTATGTGCTTAACACAAACATCGAGATTTGTGCCCCTTATTATTTATGATGATTGTACATTATGATGAGCCACATTAGCAGCACATTACACCAGATACCAGAAACTTTGGCAAGCGCTCTGCGCTGAGCTGGGCAGCAGGGGCAGCAGCTTTTCGCTTCGGGCAACAGAATTGCATGCTAGGAAGTCATATTTTCATTCGTAAAAGGACACAGGGACAGACCAAATATATATATGTATATATATGTATATATATATATATATATATATATATGTAGACATAGACAGAGAGAGAGTGAGGTGCTGGCTTATGCTTTGGCAAGGGATATACATACACATATATTTTTCATGACTTGAGCCAAAGTATCTGTATCTAACAAGTGTCGACGGCAGGACAGAGCCCTTAAGCCCGGCTGAAGTCGTTATGATTTGTCATAAACATAAAATAAATGGCCAAATATTTATAGTATGCTGTGTCATGAGAAGCTCTAGCAGACACTCACATACACACACACAGAAACACACACATTTAGCCAATAAAAATATTGGCCCAAGGGTAGGAAACAACTTGAAGTGTCCTTCGATGCGTTAAGTAGCTCGCAGATGTCAAGGGTTTATCCTTGCTCCACCCACTACTCACCCAGATGCTGCTGCTGTTGCTGCTGCTGCTGGTGATGATCTCTGCCACGGTTTGTGCCCGGCGAATGATGATCCTGTGAGTTCCACAAACTCGACGTGGCGCCCATATAGACATTGTTCAGTGTCGATGGCGCCTGATCCAAAGATTTACCCTTGTTGCGCTGCGACTTGTTGTTGTTGTTTTGTGGACTGTTGTAGTTGTAGGGATTATTGCTATTCGAATTGCTACTACTGCTATAGCGTTGCTCTGTGAAATGAGGAATTTGTGAGTGCATGGCTTATAGTTAGCAATACGATAAATATCAATAAAGTTCGGACCTCAATAGTTTTCACTCTTTAGCTGAAGTGGCTTTTTGTAATATAATAATTTGAATTCCTATTGATCTAACGGGTTTCTTTAAATCTTTTTTCATTTCAGATTAAATTTGATAATATTTAAAATTTAAGTTGCAAAACTTGAACAGGTAAGTAATAATTAAATAAATCAATTTATTTTACGTTTACCAATACTCAAATATTTACTTACATTTATTTATACAATATATATATATTTGTTGAAACTATAAAATGAATTTATGAATTTGAAAACCTTCAAAGACACTTTTGACATTTATCGATTACCATAATTTGATTCATACCTTTGTTGTACTTGACGTTAACAACGGACACAGTGTTGATCGATACAGTTGGCGCCATTGTCGTAATTGTTGTTGTTTGTGGAATATCTGAAGAATTAGATTGTTCGATTAGGCAAATATTAATGGAAAGAACAAATATCAATATCGAACGTCTCAGCATATTTAGGCATCGTGTGTTTGCTACACTTGACCACAATTAACCGATTTACCCTACTCAGTTGGCAAATTATAAGGCATAAATGATTAATCTGTAGCATGTCCATTATCGTCATCGAATCAACCATATTTATTTATGCAACCAAGAAGCTAACTTCATCGAGAACACCAGCTCATAAATCAATCACTGCCAATGATGGGCCACGCCCAAGTTCAGTCGTTTGACCTGGGTCAAAGGTAACTAAAGTTTATTTTCCTATTTATTATGCACATTGTTTGCTTTTTCTTATTTTTTTCGTATTGGCCCGAAATTAATTAAATGCCACAGTCGAGGCAAAATAGTTAGAGTCAAATTGCCCTTGACTATCTGACTTATGTGAGACACTGTTTAAGCAGTTACATTAACATTTACGTTTATAGTTATTGCAATGGATGTAAATGTTGTTGTTGCTGTGTGAAATACTTACGATACAATTTGATCGCACCATCTGTGTCGCCCAGCGAATTCTTGGCCACACAGCGATAGGCACCAAAGTCGGAAATGTCAACGTCGTAGATGGTCAGACGCATTGTTATTTTATAGCCCGACTCAAAGGTTTCTGGCACAAAGCGTTCACCTGCAACAGAGAGGCGGAGATGTAGAAAGAGTGATAAATACGTTTAGTAATTGCTTCATGTACATCGTGATGAGTGTGTGTTTGCGTGTGTGTCTGTGTGTGGGCGGCGTAACAAGCTCATATATAACCGCAATGAAAGTTAACCCATTTGGCCACAGCTACAGTCAGTCAGTCAGTCAACGAAGTCTGTTAAAGTGACACACTATTCCAGCTCTTCAAGCTGAACATACGTGTGTTTGTCCTTTGTCTGGACTTGTCCTGGCTAAAGTAATTTAGCTTAAAAGAAGACAAAATAGAATTGAGGAAAACCCAAATGTTACCTCGACTTGTTGTCATCTTAGATAACCATTTCTTTGGGGGCGCCACCCTCCATCCCTCCAAATCGTTCATTTTAATTTATACAAAAACCAAGCTCCCATTCGAAAGGGACCCCCCATGAAGTAAGTTGCTTTTGCTTGGTTTTGATTTACGTTTGATGTCGGTTAGATTTCGTTTAGTCGAAACTAAGCCTGCCGTTTCCACCTTGTCTAGCATTTGGGGCCACCAACTAACTAACTGTGAAGTCGACCACAGGCAATTGTTATGCATGGCAGCTAAGCAACTGATTAGTTTACTAAAATGTTTCCAAATTGCTTGAAACTGAGACTCAGATTTAAACTCACGTTGTTGTTGGTTATTAAAACCAAATTGGTTTAGGTGGCTTGCCTGAAAAGCATTTGAATGCTTAAGATTAACGAAATGTGATTTCAGCAAAGATTAAAGAAATTAATTTAAAATTTTTAAAAACATTTTTTTTTACAAAAGATCTATCTAGTAGATGAATTTATTTTTTACATATGCAACAAATCACTTCTTTTTTTTTGTAGTTTTAATATACATATATATGTATTTATATAAATATATATATATATATATAAATATGAATATATATATATATATATTCTGGCGCTACCTTCTGGCGCATGCCAAGCTGCTCGATGCTGCTCGTCGCGTGCCAAAAATCGAATTTCTTCTCGACCTTTTCTCGCTACCCGCCGAAGACCAACTGCTCGAGCAGCTCGTCCGCCCACGTTATGCAACTCCCCACAGCAATCGCTATTCACCGCGGAGCTTTCATTCCGCTGTGCAGAGTTGCTTCGCCGATCGTTACCTACGAATTTAAATTATTTATTTGTGTTATTATTTACATTGTGTTAATTGTGAATTGGGGCTTGCCTGTAAGCCGCCTTACAATATATATATATATATATGTATATATATATATATATATATATATATATATATATATATATATATATATATATATATATATATATATATACAGATATATACACTTTGATCACCCGGTAGACATAGCTTCGATATTTTTATGTAAGCATTAAAAAGTATTTTTATTTGAAATGCAAAAATTATTTCTTAACTTTATTGCTTTACAATAAAACAAAAAATACTTAGTTGGACATAAAATAATACATAGTGAAACAAGTAAGAATGTTTTGCCACACCCCCAATGGCTGTAGATATGCATATAAACATATATACTTGTGTATATAAATTATATATATAAATATATATATATATATATATATATATATATATATATATATATATATATATATATATATATATTATCTATATATATTACAAATTCGAAGTTGATCAAGTCGAAGTCAATACTTTAAGTTGAAATATTTCAAGCCGAAGCATAAATACTTTGCAGTCATACAGACTGGCGGGCAGACAGACATTTGCTAATACCCTTGGCGAACGAGCCTTAACACTGAACTGCACTCACCGCGATTCCTCCAACAACGTGTAAATGGGCTGGCATTTTTGGAAAATTATTCTGTCTTTGTTCTCCTCGTAATTTTCTGCCCCGGAAGCAATGAGACAAACCAGAAGCACATAAACGTTCCACATGTTTTTCACTCTGACTGTTCTTCAGCATCCTCAGCCAATATTTATATGCTAGCCAAGCAAACATAATATATAATATATATATATATATATATATATATATATATATATATATATATATATATATATATATATATAGAGAGAGTTCTGTAAACGCTGTAAACTCATGTAATGGTCGACGACCGAAACAGCAGAGGTGGTAGTTGCAGCGCACATCGTTTCTGACAACTTTGTCACCTGCGCTGCAACTCAAACCCAAGCTTAGGTTAAAGCGAAGCTTTGGCACAAAAGAGCTTTTTGTAATTCTCTACGCGAGCATTAATGAAATGCAACCGTGGAACTGCATCCAGCTTCAAGCCATAGAATTCCAACCAGAGAGAGAGAGAGAGTGCTCGATCACTGGAATAATGCCCTATATAAGCAGACACGCGGCCAAAGTCGGTCTTTTTCTCGGACACCTCTTGAAAGTATTGTTACAAGTCGAACACGTGAACAATAAAAATATATACCCATATAAAAAAAAAATTAAAAGAAAAAAATTATTTATAAAAACAAATATATATATAAAATATTTAAAATCGTAATTGTCACTTGCGACCACGGTGCCAGCTTATCGCGATTTCGCTCTTTACTGTTGAGAGTCTTTTTTTTCGCTCTTTACTGTTGAGTCTTTTTTTCGGCTGCTTACGCCAACCTTGGCCGCCGTGCTGCTGATCGCCGGTGTGAGAAGAAATATATATATAAATATATATACTTCTAAAAACCTCAAAAAAAGGTATGTGCGGACGAGTTTGTCTTTTCTTAGTTCTTTAACCTAAGTTCAGCTTTACATTCCAGTGGACTTTAGTCTCTATCATCAACTCTAACCCCCACGCCAGTGTGAGACTACCACCTGGACGGGCTTTGCGGAGGTTAGGGCCACTTTTTTTTCAACGCCCACATACATCTTTACGTAAACGAAGAGGAAAGCAGAATGGAGCAGAGCCTGTTACATACATTTTCACAAAAACATTATACCCTGATTTCCCATTTGCAATGGGTTCAGGGTATAAAAAAAATCGTATTTGAATTGCAATGAAAAAAACGAAATTACTTAGTGAACGACCCAATATTTATATATTGTATATATAGATATATATATATATATATATATATATATGTATAAATATATCAACTCATCAAAATCATGCTTTGTTATTCGTGAAACGTTAATTTGCAGCAGAAATATGAGTATGTTTCTACAATTATAAATTTATTTGCGTCACATGAGGTTATATGTTTTAAAAACAACGAACATATTTATGCAAATAACATATATATATGTATATACAGTCGAGTCTCGATAATTCGAAATGGCAAGGGGATAGATTTTGTTTCGATTTATCGCGACTATCGATTTAGCGGGGTACAAATTATCGAGACTCGACTGTATATATCAATACAGTCGCTAAGCCAAAATTCTCCCACTGGAAAAAACTCGTTAATTAGTAAAAATTTCATAGACATAGAAGTCGCCTCGCGAATGGTAATTTTTTTTGCCATGCAAATAGCATTGTTTTAATAAATTTTATTGATTAATAAAAATGGTGAAATACCCAAAAATGTATACCCATACACTCACGCACACTCACAACCATACACACCAAGTATGCGCCGCTGAGTGGCCTGATCTTTCGTGAAGCGTAATTTTTTTTGCCATGCAAATAACAGCTACAGTCTCCAAATTTCGTATTTAGTTTCAAGTGTATTTTGAACAATTTTGATTTTTGTTATATATTCGATACAGGCTCGGATTTAAATTATCAGTTGCTACTTTAGTTTAGATATGCTTGATTGTTGATAGAATCTATGTGCATCGCAGAGAAATCCCGGGCTCAGATCCAATAAAACAAGTTGATGCTAGATATAAACTATGGAGTATATTTAAAAACGCCGAACGGACGGCATTCAGGGGATCTCCTAGTCGGGCATCGAATCCCATGACGCCGTGCAGACTGTGTAAAATGATCACTTCGTACTTTTTGTTTGGCCCAGCAGCCATCACCATGATTAGCAGTTAAATTCATGAGCTGCAGACGATTAGCTAAAAAAGATTCGGGTCATTCACTTTAGGTCACACGTTTCGAGTATAATTAGATTACAGATTAGAATTATTTATGTAGGTATGTTAGTGATGCTGCGTGTGCCTTAACAGCTGTGCAAGTGTCTTTTTATTATGGCATATACATATATACACATATATAAATAAATAATAATTAAAGCTACTCATTTAAGTGCAGCAAATATGGGTAGAATTTTTGAAATCGTGAGTGGCTGTAGGTCGTCCGAAACACAGTGACTTTGAAAATCCCTCCTTTTAAAAACAACTGGCAAGTATATGATTACGGTCAACATAGATACGTAGGATGGGTTAGTTAATGGGGCAAAAGGAAGTTTGATGCATACTTGCTCGCTCAAAGTGTATTTATCGCACAGAATCTTAGTGGCAGTAGGCAGCTTCCAATTGTAACTGCAGAAAATTTATCTATTCACAAAAGTGGTCCACACTTGATTTCGAATGCAGCTGCCTGTAATATACGTAGCTTGAAGTAGGGCAACAACTGCTTTGGTGTTGTTTGTTATAGGAGATTTTGTTCCTCCCAAGCCTCCCAAAAATGATGATAAGGCCCAAGCCCAAATAGTCCGAATGTGTACTGAAAAACTAGTTCGATAACATTATGATAACTTAGTTGACAGTTCCGCCTTAGATATTTTCTTTCATAACACGAAAATCATTAATTGTCATATTGAAGACATTCGATCTGACAAATTAATACTTCAGTTGCCTGTACTATGTTTACTTCTTTACGTCTTCCAGGGTTTAGTATTGTTGTCCGTCTTGATTGCGAGGTAATACCTAACGCAATGATTGCTAAAACACAACTTTAAATAGTATTATAAGCTGCTTGAGCATCAGGAAAATAAGTATTTAGATACAAATCGTTAAGCTTCGTAGTCGTTTACAAAAGTCCATTTAATCCAGTCCGATTGCTTAATTCAGAATTTCAGGACCTATTTCTGAAATATCCTTATTTGTGTATATTTAGGATATTTTAATTTGTGTCTGAGCAAGTTTGAATTGGCTAGGACATTCTGCAAGCATTTTAAGCAGAAAGTTTAAAAGCTTATTGGATTTGAAAACGCCTACTACCAATTATAATTCGCACATTGATTGGGTATTTTCTAATCTATCTATGTTAAAGATATGTTAGCGCTGCGACTTTTGAAACAGTTTATAGTTACCACAGTGGTATTTCTTTAAGTATTCAGAATGGGCAATTTTAGTTTATCTTCAGAGGAAAAATCACAGATTGAAGCTTACTTTGATTCTCGATTATCTTGGCCAAAAAATGCAATAAAAACCGTATTTATTTTACTGGAAATTACAAATTGTGTTACAAAAATCTTTATTAACAGTAATAGGTAGGACAGATAGGCGAGCTACACAGTGAATTTATTTCTTAACTTTATTGCTTTACAATAATGCTCGATTTATTTTATAAAATTTCAGATCCATACGGACACCTTAGAAACTGAATTAGAAGTGTTACATAGGGAAATTTTCATAGATTGCCAATCTAGCATGTCATCAACTGAGTATCCCCACAGAGGGAATTTATGCTCAATAACTGATTTGATAGCATATTTGCATCCGCCTGATCGGTTGGACTGATCAACTTTATCAAAGAATGCGGCGACGGCCTCCTCATTTAAGTAGTTATTCTTTAATTGAACCATGGTTGACTTTGAAAAGACAGCCTCGCATCTAGGTGAAGAAAATAAAATAGATCCGCATTGGCCTGGGTACCTCCTTATAACATCTGCGACCGATGCCGTGATTTTCGGCACTTGGTATTGAGGCGGCGATACACTAAATTCGAAAATCAAAAAACAAAAAAACAAAAAATACTTAGTTGGACATAAAATAATACATAGTGAAACAAGTAAGAATGTTTTGCCACACCCCCAATGGCTGTAGATATGCATATAAACATATATACTTGTGTATATAAATTATTATATATATATATATATATATATATATATATATATATATATATATATATATATATATATATATATATATATATATATATTACAAATTCGAAGATGATCAAGTTGAAGTCAATACTTTAAGTTGAAATATTTCAAGCCGAAGCATAAATGCTTTGCAGTCATACAGACTGGCGGGCAGACAGACATTTGCTAATACACTTGGCGAACGATCCTTAACACTGAACTGCACTCACCGCGATTCCTCCAACATCTTGTAAATGGGCTGGCATTTTGTAATCATGTCATATTTACCGAAAGCCCCAAACGTGGACTGACGGATTTTTTGGAGGGCTTCTTCAATTACTTGTGTCGCGTCATTCAGTTTGTCAATGAACCCGGGCTCGGAAAGAGCTTCGCTAAGACTGCCATCCATAATTAGTTTTTGCCACAGTGGATGCAACAACTCGCCTATGTCGCTGGGTGTTTGGCCATGGATCACTTTTATTTTTGGCGCACCGTCGGAAATTGTGATTGTCGCCTGGAAGCTTTTACGCTGTGGTCTACGTAAGTCCGCGGTTATCACATCAAAATATCTCTTCATATCACCTAATGCCGTTTCTACTGTCGCTGTGAAGTTCTGTCGACTTGGTAGCATCCTCTTGCTGTCGCTTACTGCTGTAATCGTATTGTTCACTTCCACGCACCACGATATGATGGCGCCTCGCACCGTTGAAAATGGGATGGCAGCGCTACGCAGATTTTCTTTCGTACTGAATGTTATTTTGTCGGACGATGGCGACAAGCTGTCAATTGCACTCGGTGAAAGGAAGGTGTCCAAAAAGTTCAGTTTCTCGTTATATAAATCGAGAATTATTCTGTCTTTGTTCTCCTCGTAATTGGCGATAGCTGCCCCGGAGGCAATGAGACAAACCAGAAGCACATAAACGTTCGACATGTTTTTCACACTGACTGTTCTTCAGCATCATCCACCAATTTATATGCTAGGCAAGCAAACAATCAGAAGGGGACTTTGAACGCCTAGTACGAAGGCAGCTGATAAGCCATTTTTGAAATTTTGGCATTATATTTCATCATCCTGCTTTCGTGATAATGTCGCAAAAAAATACATAAATTTTTATACCCTGAACCCATTGAAAATGAGAAATCAGGGTATAATGTTTTTGTGAAAATGTATGTAACAGGCAGCTTGATCTTGATCAGCTCGGCAAACTGAGTTGATATAGCCATGTCCGTCTGTCCGCCCGTCCGTCCGTCCGTCCGTGTGAACGTAGCGATCTCGCAAACCACAAAACCTAGAGATCTGAAATTTGAAATGTATACTCGTGTATATCCTACGCAGTACGAGTTTATCATATTTTTTCGATAACTTATCCCATTTCATTATTATCGATGAAAATTGATAATTTTACTTTGTTTTTCAAGCGTAACTTGAATATTGTTTTGGCTATAGACTTCAGATTTTCTGTGTATATCCGTGTTTTGAATACAAACATTTTGTAGTTTTTAGATTTTCGATGCCACGGAGGGGGCTCCCCCAAAAATTGAAAACAAAAATTCAAATACTAGAGATTTGTGCTTTGGCAAATACATACATATGAATGTCATTAGTACGCTTTAGAAGTTTGGTTACGAAAGTCCATCTAGAAGCAAACCTATTAAAAAAATAAGTTTCCATAATATAGCCTATACTGCATCCCAAGCGCTGCCCACGCGCAGTCGCTGCGTAAACTGCGCAGTAGCAGAGCAAGTGCTTGTGCGTGCGTGTGCATGTGTGTGTGTGTGTATGTGTTGTTTGTGTGTATGTATAATATATATAAAAGAATCGTAAAATGATTTGAATATCGCATCTTCGCAGGGTTCAGGGTATCTCTTAGTCGAGCAGTCTTGTTTATATTATCAGAAGGTTATTCTGAACTCGTAGTACCACAACCACTGATAAGCCAAAAATTGAGGATGATGAAATACGAATGACGCAAAACATACATAAATATGTATACTGTGTGTCAGTGTGTGAGTGGGTATCATTCTTTATAAAGATCGTGAGCTAGTTGTCTGGTTTCAGTTTAAGTTCGTTCCTCTGCGTGTAACGTGCGCGTATAGAAATTTAAGGATTCATATTCATCATGGAAAACAAAACGATTTTAATAATGTTAATAATCGCGTGCAGTTTCTTCAGCTCGACTCTTGCTGATCAAGTGGAAGACAGTGTAATTACAAAGGGACTTAAGAGTTTGTCCGCTGTTGTAGTCAAATACCATAGAGAATTTGATAGCAAGGCCAATTTCACAAAATTACAAGATGCAATCGATTTGGTTGATGAATCGATGATCACCTATCAGGGTAGTGCCAAGTCTAAGTTAAATGCCTTACGTCAATTGAATTCTGCTGCGCGTCTGCAATACGAACAGTGTGTTGATCCTTTATTCTCGTACTGCGTTTCCCTTGATAACACACTCAACATGTACATACGCTACATCGCGTACGACAATTTGTCTGAACATGACAAAACTATCTTAGTGAAAATGCTAGGCAGTGCAATGGAAAATGGCATGAGGATAACAAAGGACTCATTAGATTTATTAATAAAAGTTCAAGAAGTAATGGCGAAACTCAAGAATTTATTTGAGTCAGTCGTTAATGATGTCAAGACTGATTTTTCATCATCCGGCGAACAAGGCAGAAGAATAACTCAACTGTCGAATGAACGTACCCGCGTGAACTTCGACTATATTCGGTCTTTTTTTGCACGTATATTTAGTTTCCTAGGAGGCTCAAGATATAATATGCCGCGAACACGAGAAAGTATACAGGAAGAAATAAATGACATTTTGATCACCTTTGATGCTATAGACCGCAAATTGGATAATGCCATAAAAATTGCAAAACAAGTAGAAGAGGAATTGAAACAGGACAAGAACAATATCAATGTACTACTTGGGCTTTTCAGTTCAGCACACAATGTAAGTACCGCTTAAAGTATAAGCAGTCATGATATTAATATTCGGTTATTTATTACAGGACAAAGAAGTTCTGCTAATGGAATTGCAAACACCTCGAGACCAGCTTATTGAAGTCCTTACTAGCTTGAAAGACAACTGCAAGGCATACGCTGAATGGCATGGATATGGAACGAAGGGTTATCACCATCGGCAACGTCGAGCTACGCGTCAGGCAATTCATAGCTGTTATGCAGAGAAAGTGAGCGTTCTAAAGAAGCTGAACGATTCTCTTCCCTTGGATTTCAATGGCTACTCCATTTTCAATGAAATGGATTGTGATGGACCATCAGCACCACAACACCTACTCTAAGTGCCTCGCATGCAGATGCAGATGCCGAGTGACAACAGGAAGTCGCGAATGACTACGAATCATATTATTTTTAAACATTGCAGATCATTCAAGATTGAGAGAATTAAAATCTAAATAAATAAATAAGCTAAAATCTTATCTATGCAAAGAATAAAATAACCAAGTTTTTTTCCTATAACAAAATAAAACATAAAAATATATATATAGTATATATGTATGTATATAAACATTATATACATATATTCCAAAGGCTGTTTAGTATCGATTGAAATCGCTTGACGACAGAGTTTATTAAAAGATCATTGTCTAACACGGCCCCAACGCATGCACCTCTGCCCCATGCCACAATTTACCTACAACAACAGCAGCGATAACGACATCAGCAGCGGATACAACAGCATTTAGCTATGGTTTAATGAAAACTAGTATAATTACATAATTGCGCTATAGAGTCTTAGACAGTAAGCTGCAACAATAAAGAACAATGATATAAAAAATAAATAAAAAAACGAGTAAGAGTGCTCTAGTCGAGACTGCTCGACTAAGAGATACCCTGAACCCTGCGAAGATGCGATATTCAAATCATTTTACGCTTCTTTTATATATACATATACACAAACAACACATACACTCACACACACACATGCACACGCACGCACAAGCACTTGCTCTGCTACTGCGCAGCTTACGCAGCGACTGCGCGCGGGCTGCGCATGGGCTGCAGAATGGGCTATTTTATGGAAACTTATTTGTTAAATTAGTTTTCTTCCAGATGGACTTTCGTAATTCAACTTTTACAACGTACTAATGACATTTATATGTATGTATTTGCCAAAGAACAAGTCTCTAGTATTTGAAATACGTTTTTTTCCAAATTTTTGGGGAAGGGGGCATGGCTCTTTTAAGTCTGTATGAGCAAGGATGTAAAGTATCAAAGGTGAGTGATTGTGCAAGAGGATTTGGGTGAGATGAGTGTCTAGAGTTCTGTTTGATAGAAGTGTCTTGGATAATATTAATGACGTAATTGAGTCTTATAATGCGATGTTCAGTACTTTGAAGTTTCTTTATGAGATAAGGAGCAGGTTTGATGTCTTTTTGTAAAAGTCATTTGTGAGGTCTTGTCATGAGATATGCCTATATTCCAGTGTTTAGTCCACGAAGAGAATCTGTTGACGTATGACTGTAATCGAGAACTGGCTAAAGTGTGTGAGTGGCTAAAGCAAATAACTGCAGTGTCGTCTGCATATGTGGCAATGATATTATTTAAGGAAGAAAGTGTTGGCATGTCGCTAGTAAAAATGTTGTACTGTGTCGGGCTTAGGACACTGCCTTGGGGAACACCTGCTCTGATAAGTCTTTCTGTGGAATAGTGTCCATTGATATGGATAGAAAAGTGTCTGTTTGTGAGCCAGGAAAAGAGTAGTTTGTATAAATGAGGTGAGAGAATGTGTTTGAGCTTGAAAAGAAGCCCATTATGCCAGACTCCGTCAATGGCTTGTTTAATGTCAAAGAAGACAGCTGCGCCAAATTGTTTTTTTTCGTGTCCCCGAAGTATCGAAGCTACTACCCTGTGTAATGTTCAGTAGTGCCATGTTGCTAACAGCAATTGATTTTTGTTTAAGAATATTATTACATACATATATACGATTTTTGGGTGATACGGAAGCAATTGCATGACCAATGAGCGAGACGATTAAACTTATTATAATTAATCAGTGACAAACTTAAAGAAGCAAATCAAGCCACATGATAACAATAAAATTTATAAAAACAATGTTATTTGCGTGGCAAAAAAAATTACGCTTCATGAGGCGACTACTATGTCTATGAAATTTTTACTAATTAACGAATTTTTTCCAGTGGGAGATTTTTGGCTTGGCGACTGTATTGATATATATATGTATATATATATATATATATATATATATATATATATATATATATATATATATATATATATATATATATATATATATATATACATATATAAATACATATATAAATACATCTCAAAGTTCTAGCTGGTCGTTGCTTTTAAAGTCATTTCTTTTGAAATATAATCAATTAACAATGCCCAAATACAGCTATGCTTGTTGAGGTTATCAGACATCCGGCGATTCTGGAACCTTTCTGCATGGCAAAAAACAAAGCAAAGTCTATAGAATTTTGACTAATTAACGAATCTTTTCAAGGAATGATTTTTGGCTTATCGACTGTATTGTTATATATATATATATATATATATATATATATATATATATATATATATATATATATATATATATATATATATATATATATATATATGTGTGTGTGTGTGTGTGTGTGTGTTCGTTGTTTTTAAAACATATAACCTCATGTGACGCAAATAAATTTATAATTGTAGAAACATACTCATATTTCTGCTGCAAATTAACGTTTTACGAATAACAAAATCATGTGGCGGACTCCATAAAGTATAAATATTCTTGATCAGCTCGACAAGCTGAGTCGATATAGCCTTGTCCGTCCGTCCGTGTGAACGCAGCGATTTCGCAAACCACAAAAGCTAGAGATCTGAAATTTGAAATGTATACTCGTGTATATCCTACGCAGTACGAGTTTATTTATATTTTTTTTCGATAACTCATCCCATTTCCTTATTATCGATAAAAATCGATAACTTTTCTTCGTTTTTGAATACCGTTATAGCTATAGATTTCAAATTAACTGTGTATATCCGTGTAATAAATACAAACATTTTGCAATTTTTGAATTTTGGATACTACGCCCCCTTACCCCAAAATTTGAAAAACACGTATTTCAAATACTAGAGACTTGTGCTTAGGTAAATACATACATATGAATGTCATTAGTATGCTCTAAAAGTTTGATTACGAAAGTCCATCTAGAAGCAAACCTATTCAACAAATAAATTTCCATAATATAGCCCATACTGCAGCCCAAGCGCAGCCCACGCGCAGTCGCTGCGTAAACTGCGCAGTAGCAGAGAAACTGCTTGTGCGTGCGTGTGTGTGTGTGTATGTGTTGTTTGTGTATATGTATATATAAAAGAAGCGTAAAATGATTTGAATATCGCATCTTCGCAGGGCTCAGGGTATCTCTTAGTCGAGCAGTCTCGACTAGAGCACTCTTACTTGTATTTATACTCTGTTCCCAAAGCGAAAAAGAGTATATTGGTTTTGTGCAATGTCCGTATGAACGCAAACCCTCGAATTATAAAGTGTTAAGATTTCCCCGATACGCCCACTAGGGGCGTGGCAAATCGGAAAATTCATTTTCCGGTATGTCAGAAACCCTGTTAGTTGAAGTGCTAGAGAGTTGAAATTTGGAACGTATGCTCGCGTTGACAACCCAAAATCAAAAAGCTATGGCGGATATATCTACGCCTAGTGGGGGCGTGGCAAATCGGGTAAAACTGTTTCTAGCTAGAATGCCCAAATTTTGCGTGTAAGTTACTGTTAAGATCCTATAAAGATCGATGAAAAAATTATATATATATATTATATTATATATATGGCAAATCGGATCTGACTATATAGGGATTTATACATATTCTTATATATCTTGAACAGTATTGATGCTAGAGACTGAAATTTGGAATATATACTCGCGTTGACAACCCAAGATCAAAAAGATATGGCGGATATATCTACGCCCATATGGGGCGTGGCAAACCGCAAAAGTTTATATCTCCTAAGGTTTAAGATCTAGAAACTTCAAATTAATTGACTTACTGGTGACCTCGTCTATTGTTATTCCAAATTTTAATGATTTCCAAATTTTTTGAGCGTAAACTCAAAATTTTGCTGTTACGTCAATTTAGACTCCTTCTAAGGATTGGCCAAAAATTACATGTCTACGACCTCTGGGGGCGTGGCATATTGGAATTATATTTTGCAGAGCTCGTGAGTTAAAATTGCTGCAGAATCACCATCACAAGAATAATACGGTAGGTGGCGCTACACTGCAATTTTCTTACGTATCTGAATTAGTCATAAGCGTGTACCGCCTACATAAATAGGCGTCATCCCTTGCTAAGTCGGCAGAAAAAATTGTAAGAGACAAATAAATATATGAATTTCGATTTAATGTTTAAATGCTCGAAATAATTGACCACCTAATACAGTCGAGTCTCGATAATTTGTATCCCGCTAAATCGATAATCGCGATAAATCGAAACAAAATCTATCCCCATGAAAAAAATTCGTTACAGTCGAGTCTCGATAATTTGAATTTCCGTCTAATTCGTAAAAAACCTGATCCCCTTGCCATTTCGAATTATCGAGACTCGACTGTATTAATATAGTTTTCGCATAGTCTAGGTCAGTTATTTAGTGTTTTTCGCATGTTGGCAATGCTTCAGACGATTCCCAAGTGACACTGTTAAAAGACTCAATAGGTTATGCAAAGAAAATGTGACATCATACTTGCAAATTAACAGACTGCTTTGCATAAAAATTAAGTGTAGACACTCTTGCATGGCACCGTTATATTTTTTTGCCTAGCTCATAAAATCATCATATTCATACAAACAATTGAAGCGAGCCATAATTTATACAAATTTTACTCATTAACATATGAATATATTTACAATTTTAATAAAATATATATTTATTTTGAATCAGAATCTAATTCGAGCGGCGACTTTAACAAATTAAGATAAACTTTAAAATGTAATATGCCAGAAGCCCCTATGGGAACAGAGTATCACGCAGTCGGTTGCGCCCGACTGCAACGTTCTTACTTGTTTATAAAACATTTTATGAAATTATGTATTCTCCATTTTGATCTAATACCTTTTGCCACATTTCGGGCAAGAGATTGATTCCACGCTCATAAATTTTTTGATCGTTTTGATCGTTTTTGACGTCCTGATTTGAGGTGAAGGTTGTACCACCAAAAAAATTCTGCAGAGACCGGAACAAGTAATAGTCCGAAGGTGCCAAGTCTGGATAATATGGTGGGTGTGGTAGCACATACCATTCAAGCTGCAATAGCTTTTGGCGAGTTATCAAACTTATATGCTGCCTCGCATTATCCTGGTGGAACACTACATCTTTTCTATTGAACAATTCTGGTCTCTTTTCTTTGAGTGCATCACTTAATTTGTCTAGCTGATTGCAATAAACTTCAGAATTAATCGTTGTGTGGACCGGCAAAAGCTCAAAATAAACGATCCCCTTGAAATCCCACCAAACTGACAACATAACCTTTTTTTGGTGAATATCGGGCTTTGATGTGGCTTTAGCTGGTTCATCCTTTTTAGACCATGATCTCTTGCGCTTTACATTGTTGTAAGCAACCCACTTTTCGTCGCCGGTAACAATGCGCTTTAAAAATGGAATGTTTCTTTGACGTCAATAAGCGTATCGCAATAAGCGTATGCGACGAAGCAAATTTCGTTCTGTAAGAACATGAGGAACCCATTTGTCAAGCTTGGAAATTAATCCTAGACGTTTCATGTGCTTTTGAACGGTCGTGTTTGACAGATTTAATCTTTCTGCAATCTCTCGAGTTGTTATTCGACGATTTGCATCGACCAACGACTTTATTTTGTCCACATCAGCTTCAAGAGGCCTTCCAGGACGTGGTGAATCCTCAAGATTGAAATTGCTGGAACGAAATTTTGCAAACCAATTTTGGCGTTGGCGTTCGGTCAATACATCTTCTCCGTACACATCGCATAATTTTCACCTAGCTTGAACTGCATTTTTTCCCTTTCGATAGTAAAACAGTAAAATATGCCGAAAATGTTGTTTTTGATCTCCCATCTTCGATAGGGCACCAAATGAAAACTATTTCACATAATCACCTGTTCAACTATATATATATATATATATATATATATATATATATATATATATATATATAATCTCACTACTCTCAGACCTTTGCATGTGAGGTAATCATTTTACGTACTGATTCCAGAAACTATCGCTGCGGCTAACACTGTAATTTAAGAGCGGCAATTCACCAAATAGATTAGCATGTAAGAGACTCATATTTGTAAAGAGATCACGGCGCAGCTGCTCGATCATGCTAAGCCGCTGCTTGTAGTTCGAACATAAATATGTACAATCTATCTTTTGATTAGTGCGGATGCTCGGGCTTTGACAGCTCTGCAAATTTTTCTACGTTGACTATATATATATATATATTATTATATATATATATATTATATATATATATACTATTATATTATATATACTCGTATATATTGTAGTAGCGCACAGCACGACAGCCAAAGTTGCTTGCTCCAGTTAGAGAGAATTCTGTAAACGCTGTAAACTCAATACGAGCATTAAGTGAGCAATTTGTGCCTAAAATTTGTATAAATTGACTTTAAGCTACACGAAAAATCTCGGTAGCTCGCTTCGACTTGCAATACAGTGGCGTCCATAACAACAGTGTCGATATGTTAAATATATTTGTGTATATATGTGTGTGTGTGTTTTTGTATAATATAATTTTGTATTATTTAACAAAGCTTGATCTGCTGGATTTAAATTTAAGACTTAAACTTGAGAATGTGAGCTATCTCAACAACAAGTAAGAAAGCTCTAGTCGGTGCTGCCCGACTAGAAGATCTGTGTGTTCAAATATATCCAGCATAAAAAAATGTAAGCTTATATCATTTTCGAAAAGAAAAGCAGAAACCTCCCAACATTGGCAGGTTCCCCTCGAGCGCCTTCTACAAAATCTAAACTAAAGTAGCAGCTAATAATTAAGCCCCAATTCAATCACAATTGCGATTCTTAGAATATACAAGAATGCACGCATTTAAATGTATGTGTGCACATGTAGAGGAAAATATATGAATAGGGACCGGCAAAAAAATTTACCTACTTAGCTTAGACTCAGCTTATTGCCCTGATCAAGAATATATATACTTTATGGGGTCTGACACGCCCCCTTCTGCCTGTTACATACATTTTAACAAAACTATTATACACTGACTTCCTATTTTCAATGGCGTTGGCGAAGGCAGCGGTAAAGCTTCAGTATCGCTGATAACCTCTTAACATAACCTCATAATATATTTCAAGAGAAATTACTTTACGAGGAACGACCAGCGAAAATTAAGCGATGTATATATATATATATAGATATATATATATTTACTAAATAAATAATAAAAACATAAAAATAAACAAAAATTAAAAAAAAAACAATAGAAAAAAACCCAATCTGAATTAAAAATATACAGTGAACATTTTTTTTTTTATTTAACTAAAGAAAACAATATCGTAATATGATTTCATAAAAGTTACGATCTACCCCGTCTGTTTGAATTGACCCTAAATCCATTAAACCACAGTATTACAACCACTAGGAAAAGCCTTTCACCGCTGGAAAACAAAATGTAAGTGTTTCATTTCCCTATTGCTCCCGTTCCCAAGACCGTTACAAATTAAATAAAATAAAAAATAAATAAAAAAAAAGAAAGATTTTTAACATGAAATAAAAAGAAATTAAAATTGGTAATTAATTAACTAATAGAACAATGTCACTATGAAATAAAATTATATTCAAATTAAATAACCAAATACCCCAAATCTAATAAATCAATAAATAATGAAATTACTAAATAACTAACTATCATAACATAACTAAATAAATAAATACGTAATTAAAAAAAAATTTTCTTCACTTCCTAGTATAGCCAGAAAAGTAAACATCCAGCTATCTATGTATGAATTAACAAACTTTGTAAATATCTATGCTAATTCATAGAACCTGTCGAACATATATACCCTATCTTTATTTATGTAAACCTCTCAATTAATAGTCTTAATTGGTAGTCTTAAGTAATCTCAGTGTTCAGATTAGTTCCAAACATTATTCTTAAATGATAGAAATAAATTAGACTGTAATAACGATGAAGTTAAATTGTGAAATTTGTTGTCCCTAAAGTCGTCTGATAAAAATGATGATGTGCTGAAGTTAGATTTAAATGGCATTGTAAAAGAGGGTCGAAAGTTCTGTTAGGGGATCTTCAATAATATTGTATATCTATATACGAGGTCTGGCTATTAAATAACGAGACTGCTTATGAAAAAAAGTTTTAATTTAAAAATTATTCTACAATCGAATGCTCCCCTTCAATATAGTCCCCTTCCCTCGCCACACACCGTTCCATTCGTTTTTTCCATTGGTCAAAGCAATGCTGGAAGTCTTCTTTTGTAAGAGCATTTAGGAGCTCCGCCGATTTTCGCTTCACCTCTTCCATCGACTCGAACCGGGTTCCTTTTAAGGCAGACTTTATCTTCGGAAATAGGAAAAAGTCACAGGGTGCTAAATCATCAATTCAGGCTCTTAATCTAACCTCTCAAGAAAATCTGAGCAGATCTGTTGACGGACGAGCTTTTGGTCAGGGGTCAAATTTTTTGGGACCAACTTCGCACAGACTTTCTTCATGTTCAAGTCGTCATGTAAAATTTTTCTGACAGTTTCTTTATCGGCGTTTACAGTCTCAGCAATCATCCGAATGCTCATACGACGATCTCCGCGCACAATTTCATTTATTTTGGTCACTGTTTGCGGAGTTGAAACAGAGACAGGTCGACCTGGACGTTGGTCATCTTCGGTGCTCTCTCGGCCTTCAGAAAACCTTTTATACCATTCGAAAACACGTGCACGAGATAGAGAATTCTCACCATAGGCCTCTTTCAACAACTTATAGCACTCAGTCGGAGTTTTTTTTAATTTAACGAGAAATTTCACATTGATCCGTTGCTCGTTGTTTTCGTCACACATCGTTATCGGCACGAGAAAAAAACACGTTCGTTTCTAACCTCTACACAAAAAATACTACTACAGCGACAAAAACGTGTTTTCGTACTGGAATAGTAGACACTTCAAGCTATCCAATGCTGCATTCGTTTCCCACCCTACCCCTCTAGGACACGTTCTGCGAGCGCAGTCTCGTTATTTAATAGCCAGACCTCGTATATATATATATATCTATATACAATAGCTTTTCGTGTTCGCTTCATTCCCCCTTTATTTTGTTTGTGTAGATGTAATCTATACTTGAAGTATAGTTAATGATTTATCGTTTATAGTAGTTTCAGTATGGAGTCTTAAATACTTATTTTTATGTAGAGTTGAAAGAAGTATGGCAAAAACCCACCCCATCGCCGGAAGAGCTAAAGGCACCAGAGGATTCAATTAGATCGCCACATAAATTTACGGCGCCCTATTTGGAACTTGCGTAAAGATTTAACGGTTGATTTTATACATAAGTAAAGGTATATATTCACTGGCTCTGCAGAATAAAGATGTAATACAAAACTGAACACCATCGCAGTCAGGTGTATTTAAATGTTGATAACATAAAGTAGCACACAAGCGAAGTACAGAAATTATTGGTATGCAAACGATTGAAATGGTACACTATATTAGCTGTATACGTTTGAAGTGCCACGAAAACCAGAGTTTATAATGCATTAATTAAATTGTGTTTATCACAGTGCACTGTTTTTTAATAAATTGTCTTTTGTATTATTAACATACAATAAATTCACGCGAATGATTTAACGCGCATCGACAAGGCTTTTATGGACGCGACTGTATTGCAGCCGAACCGAAAAAGAGTCGTAACGGCAGGCAACTTATTGTTTGTATCAGTACCTTTTATTAAATTCTCATTAGTATTTAGCAAATACAACAGATACACGCGCATGAGTTAACGCGCATCGACACTGTTGTTATGGACGCCACTGTATTGCAAGTCGAAACGAGCTACCGAGATTTTTCGTGTAGCTAAAAGTCAATTTAAACAAATTTTAGGCAGAAATTACTCACTTAATGTTCGTATTGAGTTTACAGCGTTTTCAGAATTCTCTCTAACTGGAGCAAGCGACTTTGGCTGTCGTGCTGTGCGCTACTATGTACGAGTATATATAATATAGTCAACGTATATATATATATATATATATATATATATATATATATATATATATATATGTGTGTGTGTGTGTGTGTGTGTGTGTATTGAGTCTTTTAACAGTGTCACTTGGGAATCGTCTGAAGCATTGCCAACATACGAAAAACACTAAATAACTGACCTAGGCTATGCGAAAACTATATTAATATTAGGTGGTCAATTATTTCGAGCATTTAAACATTAAATCGAAATTCATATATTTATTTGTCTCTTACAATTTTTTCTGCCGACTTAGCAAGGGATGACGCCTATTTATGTAGGCGGTACACGCTTATGACTAATTCAGATACGTAAGAAAATTGCAGTGTAGCGCCACCTACCGTATTATTCTTGTGATGGTGATTCTGCAGCAATTTTAACTCAAGAGCTCTGCAAAATATAATTCCAATTTGCCACGCCCCCAGAGGTCATTGACATGCAAAATTTGCAAGCTTGCGCTCAAAAAATGTGGAAATTACAGGGTAGTTTTCGGTGCGCCACGCACTAAAGGGGCGTAACCATTATTTTTGAATCATCGATAGAGGAGGTTACCAGTTATTCGAAAATTTGTATAAGCTTACACTTTTTTATGCTGGGTATATTTGAACACACAGATCTTCTAGTCGGGCAGCACCGACTAGAGCTTTCTTACTTGTTGTTGAGATAGCTCAGATTCTCAAGTTTAAGCCTTAAATTTAAATCAAGCAGATCAAGCTTTGTTAAATAATACAAAATTATATTATACAAAAACACACACACACACACACACATATATATATATATATACATATATATGTATATATAACAGCCGCTGAGTGGCCTTTCGTGAAGCGTAATTTTTTTTGCCACGCAAGTAACATTGTTTTTATAAATTTTATTGTTTTATATATATAAATTATATATATAGATATATATAAATATATTTATATATGTATATATATATATATATATATATATATATATATATATATATATATATATATATATATATATATATATATATATATATATATAAATTTATATATATAAAACAATAAAATTTATAACAAGTAAGAGTGCTCTAGTCGAGACTGCTCGACTAAGAGATACCCTGAACCCTGGGAAGATGCGATATTCAAATCATTTTACGCTTCTTTCATATATACATATACACAAACAACACATACACACACACACACATGCACACGCGCGCACAAGCACTTTCTCTGCTACTGCGCAGTTTACGCAGCGACTGCGCGCGGGCAGCGCTTGGTATGGGTATATGGGCTATATTTTGGAAACTTATTTGTTGAATAGGTTTGCTTCTAGATGGACTTTCGTAATCAAACTTTTACAGCGTAATAATGGCATTCATATGTATGTGTTTGCCAAAGCACAAGTCTCTAGTATTTGAAATACGTTTTTTTCAAAATTGTGGGGAAGGGGGCGTGGTATCCAAAATCCAAAAATTGCAAAATGTTTGTATTCAATACACGGATACACACAGTAAATCTGAAATCTATAGCTATAACGGTATTCAAAAACGAAGAAAAGTTATCGATTTTTATCGATAATAAGGAAATGGGATGAGTTATCGAAAAAATGATTAGCTCGTACTGCGTAGGGTATACACGAGTATACATTTCAAATTTCAGATCTCTAGCTTTTGTGGTTTGCGAGATCACTGCGTTCACACGGACGGACGGACGGACGGACGGACGGACAGACGGACATGGCTACATCGACTCAGTTTGTCGAGCTGATCAAGAATATATACACTTTATGGGGTCTGCCATGTCTCCTTCTGCCTGTTACATACATTTTCACAAAAACATTATACCCTGATTTTCCCATTTTCAATGGGTTCAGGGTATAAAAACAATGTTATTTGCGTGGCAAAAAATGTCGCTTCACGAAATGCCACTCAGCGGCCTATATATATATATAATAAATAAATATATATATATATATATATATATATATATATATATATATATATATATATATATATATATATATATATATATACTAGCTGTACCCGTCCACGCTTCGCTGTGACATATTGTGGTTGCACGTATAAGAAATAAGGAACACAACAAAGCATAAGTTTTAAATGCGTTTAATTTAGTAATACTTGGGGATATACAATATTTTTTGTTTTTCCATTCTCGGCATAAATATAAAGACTATCTGGTTTACCGACACGGGAACACGCCACATACAATTGTCCATGTGAAAAGCAATCCGCATCTAAATCCAAACCACATAATTCCATAGATTGACCCTGAGCTTTATTAATTGTCATGGCGAATGCCAATCGAATTGGAAACTGCAATCTTTTGAATTGGAACGGTGTATCAGTCTGGATCATAGGAATCCTAGGAATGAGGACATCTTCACCTTTGAATGGTCTAGTTATGATCGTTGCTTCCACAACGTTGTTCATCAATTTCTTGACCGCGAGTCGCGTGCCATTGCAGAGCTTTGGCTGATCAATATTCCGAAGCATGATAATTGGGACACCTATTTTCAATTTCAATATGTGTGGTGGCATTCCAGGCAAATCAAGTGAGTTCAAAAACTCCGTTGGATAATTAACCGCTTCATCTGCCTCCACAACAGTGTCTATTGACTTATATGTAATTTCCTCAGTTTCTATGCTGGATTGGATGACATGATTAAGTTGATAGACGTCTCTATTCTTGGCAGCAAGTATCGCTCGTTCACTGAGCCAATCGTGATTCCTATAATTGATTCGAATATCAGGGAATACTTTTTCGATTAGTTCTTCTTTTGATGCAACTAAATTACAAAAATTTTCGGGCAATGATATTTTTCTTGACGTCTCATTAACTGGCAGCTTTCCGTTTCCAATGTCCAGTAACTGTTGTGAAAATACCTCAGCTGATTCATCGTTCTGCAACTGGACACGCATATTCGTCGTCAACTGCAATGTACGCACATGTCGCCATAATGTTGAATATTTCAAGCAAGCATTTATTTCGTCCGCTGGTGTCGATCGAGAAATTACAGGCAACGTTTGTCTGAAATCCCCTGCTAGCAATATCAACGCATTTCCGAATGGTTGATCGGCTCTACGTAAATCCCGCAATGATCGATCAAGAGCCTCCAGCGATTTTTTGTGTGCCATCGTGCATTCATCCCAAACAATGAGTTTACATTTCTGCAATACTTTTCCCATACCTGATCCTCTGGAAATGTTGCACATGGGAGTCTCCACGATTTGCATGTTCAATGGTAACTTCAGCGCTGAATGAGCAGTCCTTCCACCAGGTAACAATGTTGCAGCTATTCCAGATGAAGCAAGAGCTAAAGCTATGTCCTTTTTGGCTCGAACCGTGGCCAGAATCAATATGATGAGGAACGTTTTCCCAGTCCCCCCTGGAGCATCTAAGAAGAAGATGCCCCCACTTCCACTATTTATTGTTCGCACAACATGATCATAAACGTCCCTCTGTTCACGGGTTAATTTGGTAATGTTTGCTCGGACATATGACTGAAGATCATCACTGTTGTAAGTCTGCTCACGGCGTAAATCCACGTCAATCGAAGCAGTCGCATTTCTGGTGGGTGTTGGCATTCCCAATTCACTTAGCACTTTATTTGCAATTGCTAAACACTTATCTTCAATGTGTATTAACGTTTCATTGTAAATGTCTTCTGTGAATCCCATGGTGATGTCAGAATTTTCTTGGCGTACTCTATGTAAAATATCTTCAGCCAAATGTGATCGATATTTTTCCCATAACTCATTTGGAGATGAAGGGTGGCAAGCGGTCAATATAATCGCAAACAATGCTCGAATTTGGTTTGGATGTGAAGTGTTGCACCATTTCTTTGCGAGCGAAGCAAATCTGTAACTGCAGACCGCCTCTCTCGTAATCGCAAACGCTGATCCTCAAGCCTGGCTGCGCGTCTTTCTGCTGGTTCTATAATCATCCTCTGCCTGCTCCTCAGCCGGTCTGTCTCCCGTACCAATTCCCGTTCTTCTTCAGTCCGATTCGAAACATTTCTTCTGACGTTTTCTGCGTTGCGAGTACGACGACCCAAATTCGCTTTTTTAGTGGGCATTATTTCGATACTTACTTTTTGACGAACGTATACAATCACGGTGCGATCACACATACGTCTTTCGATAGAAAACAAAATTGTATGATTGGAAATGAACAAATATATTATTCAATATCTCTAATTCGTTGCAAAAATTGGGAATAATATTTTCCAATATGAAAAGCAGTACCTTTGTTGTACATGAATAAATTGATTATACATGAATAAATTGATTATACACACAAATGTCTCTCGATAGAAAACAAAATTGTATGCAGGGAACCGCTATAAAACCCATTTTATTCGCGCTAGCTGGTGTGATATCGACATAAAAATTAGCCATAAACCGAGCTGTCAGTTGACTCCATAGTGTGTCAAAATTTGTGCGCAATCGGTTCAGTAGTTTTCGCATCCATTGATGTTGGAGAAACGAACATAACATTTTTATATATATAGATATATATATATATATATATATATAAATATGTATATAATAATATTCTGAAACAAAAATCAATTGCTGTTAACAGTAAATGTCGACGATGATCTCATGTAATGATATTCTCTTTTGTATCTAATTAGCTTTTGAAAATGAAATCATTTAGTTGATAATAACTACTTCAGTATTTTGAGAGTAATGAAAAGTTGATTTATTTCCTGTATCTAAATATATTTAAGATTTTTTTTTAATATTTTATTTTTTCATTAATTTTTAATATAAGAAACTTGAAAAGCATTAGAACCGTCGATTGGTGGAACCATCGATGGCATAAACCAGTGGAGCCACAATCGATGGTTTTGCAGTTCTAGTAGACTCCACTATGTAAGGCTGACGTCATTACAGGTGTCCACTATCAATCGAAGTTTGTCTTGTTTTTAGCATTTTGTTATCGCTGCACTTAAAACTCTATTAACAAAGAACTAGGTCCACTTTTACATAATCCAACAAAATGTAATTAATTTGACGCAGTGTCTGGGTGCTGGCAACTGCGCAATGATTGCTCTACGACCCTTAGGCACAATTTCAACTTAATTTCCTGCGGCCATTACAAGAGCTGACCATCCATCCAAGCAGTCATCCATTCACTCAAACGCCCACTCATCTCGCACGGCAAATGAACTGAATGGCAAAGAGGAGAAAAAAGCAAAAAGCCAACGACGCGTCGGTCGCACCCTCCAAACCGCAACCTGCACTTGCTCCCGTAACTTCAGTCCCCTGCACCTGCCTCTGCCCTTGCCCACTGAGAGCTCTGTGAAAAAGTCACACAGACATACAGAAACTCTTCGTTTTTTACTTCCTCTCTGTCTCTGCGTGTTGTTTTCAGGCTGCCCTGTGACACAAAATGGAAAAAGTGATTGAAAATGACCTCAAGTCAAAAGCAGTTTCAGTAGCCAGCAACTGTCGTCCAGCTCTGAGTTTTTAATGGAGTTTCTTTTTTCTCCCATTTTTGACTTTCTTTTTAGAAGTGCGTTGGATTTTATAAGTACATGAAAGAAAGGATTGCTTTTAGAACTTCTCCAAGTGCCAACTTTAAGCCGCTTACACGCATAACATTGCGAACTGAACTTGAAAATTGATTTATTGTAGATTTATTTCCATATGGAAATCATTGAACATAATTGAAATTGCTATTTTAAATAGACTGAAAAGCTCAGCAATTTATAGTGAGGCAAATACTTAATAATAAAAATTAAAAAGTCAATTTTAATGAAGGGGGCGGGCTCGTTAAAGTATTGCGTTCAACTGTATATACACAAAGTGGAGAATATTTACTTTTTATACCCTGAACCCATTGAAAATGGGAAATCAGGGTATAATGTTTTTGTGAAAATGTATGTAACAGGCAGAAGGAGACATGGCAGACCCCATAAAGTATATATATTCTTGATCAGCTCGACAAACTGAGTCGATATAGCCATGTCCGTCTGTCCGTCCGTCCGTCCGTCCGTCCGTCCGTCCGTCCGTCCGTGTGAACGCAGTGATCTCGCAAACCACAAAAGCTAGAGATCTGAAATTTGAAATGTATACTCGTGTATATCCTACGCAGTACGAGTTTATCATTTTTTTTCGATAACTCATCCCATTTCCTTATTATCGATAAAAATCGATAACTTTTCTTCGTTTTTGAATACCGTTATAGCTATAGATTTCAGATTTACTGTGTGTATCCGTGTAATGAATACAAACATTTTGCAATTTTTGGATTTTGGATACCACGCCCCCTTCCCCACAATTTTGAAAAAAACGTATTTCAAATACTAGAGACTTGTGCTTTGGCAAATACATACATATGAATGCCATTATTACGCTGTAAAAGTTTGATTACGAAAGTCCATCTAGAAGCAAACCTATTCAACAAATAAGTTTCCAAAATATAGCCCATATACCCATACCAAGCGCTGCCCGCGCGCAGTCGCTGCGTAAACTGCGCAGTAGCAGAGAAAGTGCTTGTGCGCGCGTGTGCATGTGTGTGTGTGTGTATGTGTTGTTTGTGTATATGTATATATGAAAGAAGCGTAAAATGATTTGAATATCGCATCTTCCCAGGGTTCAGGGTATCTCTTAGTCGAGCAGTCTCGACTAGAGCACTCTTACTTGTTATAAATTTTATTGTTTTATATATATAAATTTAATATATATATATATATATATATATATATATATATATATATATATATATATATATATATATATATATATATATACATATATACATATATTTATATATATCTATATATATAATTTATATATATAAAACAATAAAATTTATAAAAACAATGTTACTTGCGTGGCAAAAAAAATTACGCTTCACGAAAGGCCACTCAGCGGCTGTTATATATACATATATATGTATATATATATATATATGTGTGTGTGTGTGTGTGTGTTTTTGTATAATATAATTTTGTATTATTTAACAAAGCTTGATCTGCTTGATTTAAATTTAAGGCTTAAACTTGAGAATCTGAGCTATCTCAACAACAAGTAAGAAAGCTCTAGTCGGTGCTGCCCGACTAGAAGATCTGTGTGTTCAAATATACCCAGCATAAAAAAGTGTAAGCTTATACAAATTTTCGAATAACTGGTAACCTCCTCTATCGATGATTCAAAAATAATGGTTACGCCCCTTTAGTGCGTGGCGCACCGAAAACTACCCTGTAATTTCCACATTTTTTGAGCGCAAGCTTGCAAATTTTGCATGTCAATGACCTCTGGGGGCGTGGCAAATTGGAATTATATTTTGCAGAGCTCTTGAGTTAAAATTGCTGCAGAATCACCATCACAAGAATAATACGGTAGGTGGCGCTACACTGCAATTTTCTTACGTATCTGAATTAGTCATAAGCGTGTACCGCCTACATAAATAGGCGTCATCCCTTGCTAAGTCGGCAGAAAAAATTGTAAGAGACAAATAAATATATGAATTTCGATTTAATGTTTAAATGCTCGAAATAATTGACCACCTAATATTAATATAGTTTTCGCATAGCCTAGGTCAGTTATTTAGTGTTTTTCGTATGTTGGCAATGCTTCAGACGATTCCCAAGTGACACTGTTAAAAGACTCAATACACACACACACACACACACACACACATATATATATATATATATATATATATATATATATATATATATATATATATACGTTGACTATATTATATATACTCGTACATAGTAGCGCACAGCACGACAGCCAAAGTCGCTTGCTCCAGTTAGAGAGAATTCTGAAAACGCTGTAAACTCAATACGAACATTAAGTGAGTAATTTCTGCCTAAAATTTGTTTAAATTGACTTTTAGCTACACGAAAAATCTCGGTAGCTCGTTTCGACTTGCAATACAGTGGCGTCCATAACAACAGTGTCGATGCGCGTTAACTCATGCGCGTGTATCTGTTGTATTTGCTAAATACTAATGAGAATTTAATAAAAGGTACTGATACAAACAATAAGTTGCCTGCCGTTACGACTCTTTTTCGGTTCGGCTGCAATACAGTCGCGTCCATAAAAGCCTTGTCGATGCGCGTTAAATCATTCGCGTGAATTTATTGTATGTTAATAATACAAAAGACAAAAGACTGTTAAAAAACAGTGCACTGTGATAAACACAATTTAATTAATGCATTATAAACTCTGGTTTTCGTGGCACTTCAAACGTATACAGCTAATATAGTGTACCATTTCAATCGTTTGCATACCAATAATTTCTGTACTTCGCTTGTGTGCTACTTTATGTTATCAACATTTGAATACACCTGACTGCGATGGTGTTCAGTTTTGTATTACATCTTTATTCTGCAGAGCCAGTGAATATATACCTTTACTTATGTATAAAATCAACCGTTAAATCTTTACGCAAGTTCCAAATAGGGCGCCGTAAATTTATGTGGCGATCTAATTGATGTATCTGGTATGGATCGAGTAATGGCGGGCGGAATCCTCTGGTGCCTTTAGCTCTTCCGGCGATGGGGTGGGTTTTTGCCATACTTCTTTCAACTCTACATAAAAATAAGTATTTAAGACTCCATACTGAAACTACTATAAACGATAAATCATTAACTATACTTCAAGTATAGATTACATCTACACAAACAAAACACGAACACGAAAAGCTATTGTATATAGATATATATATATATATATATAGATATACAATATTATTGAAGATCCCCTAACAGAACTTTCGACCCTCTTTTACAATGCCATTTAAATCTAACTTCAGCACATCATCATTTTTATCAGACGACTTTAGGGACAACAAATTTCACAATTTAACTTCATCGTTATTACAGTCTAATTTATTTCTATCATTTAAGAATAATGTTTGGAACTAATCTGAACACTGAGATTACTTAAGACTACCAATTAAGACTATTAATTGAGAGGTTTACATAATTAAAGATAGGGTATATATGTTCGACAGGTTCTATGAATTAGCATAGATATTTACAAAGTTTGTTAATTCATAGATAGCTGGATGTTTACTTTTCTGGCTATACTAGGAAGTGAAGAAAATTTTTTTTTAATTACGTATTTATTTATTTAGTAATGTTATGATAGTTAGTTATTTAGTAATTTCATTATTTATTGATTTATTAGATTTGGGGTATTTGGTTATTTAATTTGAATATAATTTTATTTCATAGTTTTTTTTTTTTATGTATGACATTGTTCTATTAGTTAATTAATTACTTATTTAGTTTTTTTTTATTTCATGTTAAAAATCTTTCTTTTTTTTATTTAGTATACCCTGAACCCATTGAAAATGGGAAATCGGGGTATAATGGTTTTGTTAAGCTGTCAAATGTATGTAACAGGCAGAAGGGGCGTGGCAGACCCCATAAAGTATATATATTCTTGATCAGGGAGACGAGCTGAGTCGATTTAGCCCTGTCCGTCTGTCTGTCTGTCCGTCTGTCCGTATGTCCGTATGTATGAACGCGTCGATATCAGAACATATAAGAGCTAGAGACTAGAGAAAATTTTTTTGGAAGTCCCTGTACAGCACGCGCATATCGAGATTGTTTTAAAAAATCGATAACTTTTCCAGTTCTTTTGTTATCGATTAAAAACCTTATCGAAATACAGTTTTTTAATTCTATCTCGTACATCTTTGGAGCTAGAGTCTCCAAATTTTGCATTTAGTTTCATTAATATTTTATACAATTTCGGTTTTTGTTATATTTTGGATATTGGTTCAAAATTTTTCAAAAATTTTCAAATTGAAGTTTAGTTGCAAATATAGCCAATATGTGAATGAGTTTGCGGTTTTATACAACTGCAAGATATTCAATATAATATGTAGATCATATGCTGAAAATTTCATTGAAATCCATTAAGTATCACAGAATTAATTAAGCAAAACGTTTTGTCAATTGCAACATGTGACCAGAAACCCACCCCCGTTTTAATTTTTTTTTTCCATACGTTGTTTGTAATGTATACCATAAGTTTGTAATGTATACAAGATACGGAATATATTTAAAAACGCAGATCGGACGGGGCTCAGGGGATCTCCTAGTCGGGTACCCCCGACTAGAGTTTTCTTACTTGTTTTTTAAGTTTTAATAATAATAATTATCAAAGCTCATCCATTCCAGCCGGTAGTATATCATATTTGGACAATATTTTCTTCACTATAGCCCATAATTTTTTAATAAGGTTGAGTTCAGGACTTTCTGTCGGCCACTCCATTTTCAGAAATTTTTGGTTGCAGAGACAATTTTTGACAATTTGCACCGTGTGTTTGGGATCATTGTACTGTTGAAATATCACTATGTCACTCTCTTCGGGATTGTAGAGGCCGTAAATAAAATAAAATAACATTTAAATAACATAAATAAAATAGCATGAACGAATATAACAAATAATATAAATCATAATCAATAATGGGAATTAAATTAAAATTAAATTTCTGTTTATGTCATGAGTCACCCTACTGTCGTTGTCTTGTCTTATCATATACCTTTTGCTTTTGCGTCCGTATTAGCTGTCGATTTCTGATTTATGATCGTATGATTGTACCGCAAGCGGTTAAGCAGATCATACGATGGTACAGCTATGCTTAGCGCCACTTAAGCTAGTGTAGTCACCAGCTTATCTACCAGTGATCATTGCAATATAGTCAGTTGACACAGGCAGACGTTTTCGCTGCGCTTCTGTATCTAATAATCTATAAAAACGTGGTGTGAGTTAAAACAACAAAGATATATACATATACTACATATAAAAGTGACCGCTATAAATAAGTATTATTATATTATTGGTGCGCAATCATAAGAGGTATGTTATTGAATTAATGATATGAGTTATTTTAACGTGGAGTTTTAATTTAGGCAGCCTACCTCGTACGCATATGCGCTTGTTCCAATTCTGGGCCTTCGCTAGGCCGAAGAATTTGGTTAAGTGCAAGCGTCTCTTTTGGTCTTTGCATTGGGCAATACGCCAACTCGACTTCGACACCTCACCTCACCAACAACAGCTTTACAAAAAACAACCCCACTAAACGAAACAAAAAAAAAACAACACTAAGCTACACGCCAACAACAACACTGATCTTCACCACAACAACAACCCAACAACCATAAAACTCCACAAACGACAACAGGAAGGATCAAAACGACTTTAAAGCACCCTCGCCAGTAACCAGCGTGAAATACCACAGCAACAACAACAGTAAGGCACAACAACAACACTAATCCCCCTACAACAACAACAACAAGTAAACCAGCTCAAAGAGTAGTAAAAGTAAAGTAATAACCTGAACGTAGAGTATCAGCTGATAATAATGTAACGTATTTGCTGAAGTAAATTAATATTTAGCGATTTAAAAACAGAGCGAACAACTGATACTTTAACAAAAGGGTTCAATTATTAAATCACACAAGAGACTTTATATTTATGATATTTTAAATTCTATCAGCCTTATCAACTTGTCATCGTCATCTTGGGCCCAATGATCACAACGTCATGCAGATAAAACAAAAGCAAGTGCTGTGTAAGTAAATGTATTAGGTTAAGAAGAGATACATAAATATACATATATATATAATAATATGAAGTTCTCTCAAATTTTGGATGAACCACTTTTGTAATTATTAGAAAAATTGAAAGCTAAAAAACATTTAATTGATAATATCAGCAACATGAAATCGCGTTAAAAACATAATAAGAAAAATAATTAAAAATAAATAAATTTGTAGATAATAAGGAATTTTGTAAAATTATGCATTAAGTACAAGCAAATCATTATATGAGTCTAAAAGTATATAAAAAAAAAAAAAAAAACAATCATTACATTACTATTATGTCTTTTATGAGTTTAAAGTGAAATTTAAAATATTTGAAGTTAAAATGAATCCGTGAGCATACCTAATTAGTCTGTCGAGTATCCGTGCCAGCATAGGATATAGGATCTAGTGAAGTTCATTAGAAACTTCACCAGGGACAATACATAAACCAGTACTAGTGTTGTCAAAGCAAGGAGGATAAAGACGAGAGACAAACAACACCGAGGTCCTCTCAGTCAGTTTAGATTACAGTAGGGTTTATTATATGTGGCGTGTCGGCGTTCTCATCACTTGTAGTTTTTTTTTATATAAATTCTTAAACGTGCACTAATATAAGTGTGTTAGGGTGCAACCGTGTAGTTTAGGTGGAGAAGAACCCCGACAATCCGGCGAGCTAGTGAAGAGGATAGCGAGAGTGCGCACCTCAAAGCCTTGTACACACCAGTCCGAGGATAGTAATTCCATCCGCTGGGCAATAGGCTACACTCTTAACGAGAGAGTTTTAACTTTAGAAAACCTGTACACTACACATTTAAATGGCGCCCAACGTGAGGCCCGAGACAGTTCGGTTTTGATGCTACACATTTAAGGCCAACTTTTGTTTTGAATCCTTACCCTTGTAGCAGTGTCTTGGTTCCTTAAGCTCTGTTAATCCATCCAAATCATACATATTATTGGAAACTAAATGTCATTTAGATATTTGTTGAAATGTCGTTTGTCTTACACTTAGGTTCTTTTCATTAGATTTTGCGTTTGCAATTCTTTATTTTTTTGCATTGGTAGACCTGAATAGACCTTTAGTTTCGGATAACGACGAACCTCAAATATATAATTGATAATACTCAATTTGTAGAATGCAACTCAATTATTTTTGGAACTACAGTAGACTTACTTAAGTGTGAGTACTGTCCTTTAATTGAATGCTTTTGTTTAATGAACAATAGTTTAACTAACGACAATAGATGTAAACCACTGAGATCTAGACTGACATTATCTTATAAGTTTCTGGTATGGGAAAGACAGACACATTATTACCCCAAGCAAACTAAAATTTTTAATTAATAATTCTTTATATCGATTAAATAAGAAGCAAAATGTCGGTAATACATCGTACAGAAAATATAGCATCCGCGTTGCAAACGGAAGATCCCTGCTGCAATATATGCAACGAAGTCTTAAATAGAAGCGATCTTATAGCAAATACCCCATGTAATCATACCTTTCATAAACTCTGTTTTATAGACCATCTTAAAGTAACTCCAAAGTGTCCAGTTATAGCATTGATTGTACTGTAATTGTATAACCTTTTCAAACAACACCTTGTTTTGCAGAGCTTCGCTCAGAAGCCGGCCTACAACACAGTGCAAACGAATCTCTGAGTACAAACGACAATAGGTTAAATTATCCTCGGAGAAACCAAAGATCTACTAGAAGTCGAGGGACGACACCAAAACGTGGTATACAGACATTATCCACTTCACGTCAAGAATTAGGACGTAGCTCATACTTAAGCAAAGCTATTGAAACATCTCTAAAGAATCAATTACCAGCCCTAAAACCCGAACAGCCACCATCCTCAGTTAACGATAGTGACTCTAGAATAATTAATAGAGATAACAGAGAATTCAATAACCCCATGGCAATCACCCTGAATTTCCGATGAAAACTAGTGCGAAGTAGTTCCAATTCGCAGAACTTACCTGGGAAAGTACCCAATATTATGCATAGTTGGCATATCAAGTTTGATGGGTCCAAAATCTGCGAATGGACGAATTCATTTACCGAGTCCGTTCCCTCACCAAACAGAATCTCAACAATGATTACCAACTTCTATGTGATCATTTATACTTGCTTTTTACTGGTAAAGCCAACGCTTGGTGCTGGAAGTTTCACCGTACTCACTCTAATTTTACCTGGGAAATCTTTTGTTTAGAGTTTAAGAGAAGATTTGAAGAAATAGAGACCAATTATGATACATGGGCAAATATTAGAAAACGTCGCCACGGCGAGAATGGGCCCTTTGACAATCTCCCATATGCCATAGAAGATCTTGTTGATAGACTACAAAATGGAGTACCTGAAAATGAATTAGTTGATTTGTTAATTCGAAAAGCCAAGCCCATAGTGCATCACGAATTACTTCATTTAAATATTTCGAATAGATCGCCGCTTCGAAGAGAAATGAGGAAGCATGAGCAATTTTATAATGACATAAAAGCCTCAAGCTTCGAGCTATACGAACATATGTCAAGGAATTGTCTGTACTCGATAGTTCTGAACAGTTATCTGACGATACTAGTGTTACAGAAAATATATCGGAAATACAAAGACATACCGCAAAAACTGTTTAAGTTTGTTGGAATTGTGACCAACCTGGTCACTGGTTTGACGATTGCGTAGGTCCACGTAAAATATTTTGTTTTGCTGTGGAGCTAAAGAAATATGTAAACCCATGTGTCCGAAATGTAACCCTACAGGAAACCGAAAGAGGGATGTGTCAACCAATACCAAGTAGGCACATCTTTAAAGAACATTTTTAGTCAAGATTTTGGATCTCAGACAGAGGACCAACATAACACCCCTAAACAGCACTTTTCATTTACACCTTTACATAAAAGACTAGAAAATTACAATTTAGTTAGTAAACAGATTTTTTGTAGAACAGATGAATTTAAATATATGATTAAGCCTAAACATTCAACTAAACGTGTAAGAGAATTTTGGAAAAGAATACGTAAGGACAGAAAGAAAATTATATCAGCAATTTTCTTAGTATAGAAGGTATAAATTATATAGCCTTACTAGACTCAGGAGCCACCATAAGTTGAATTGTTGTTGTTGTAGTTGCTTCTAAATAAGAAAATTAGAAAGTGTTAAGGATACATTGAAACAGCTAATGGATCAGAAAGTGATGTAGTAGCAAAACTTACAAGTCAGATTAAATATCGAGAGAAAATAGCAGATCTGGAAATATTTATCATTCCTGAACTGAAGCAAGATGTATACTTATTCATCGAGTTTTGGGATAAATTCGGACTTATAGACAGAATAACTTTGCAGACGGAAGTGTCAGCATTAGATGTTGGCGCTTCAGATGAAAATGAAGATCCACCCAATTTTCATAACTTATTGAGAGTAGAGAAGATACGACTTCAAAAGGCCATAGCTGTCTTCCCATCTTTCACTGCCGAAGGCCTTAGTCGCACCAGTTTAGCAACTTAATCCATAGATGGTGGCTTGGCAATACCGATAAAACAACGTCATTGGCTAGTTTCCCCAGCTATTAAAAAAATAATGGTTTGCGGAGGTGGAGAACATGTTGGCATTAGATGTTGTAGAAGAGTCCAACAGTCATTGGATTAGCAATTGCGTATTAGTTAAAAAGAAGAGAAATATCGACTTTAGAGAGGTCAATAAGGTTACTAGGTGTGATGCATACCCTTTGCCTCACATTGATGGCATTTTAAGTCGTTGACCACCTGCTCGATTTATAACTTATATACGGCTTTCACTGTTCCAAATAGACCATTATATCAATATAAAATTATGCCATTCGGCTTATGTAACGCCGCTCAGACTTTATGTCGATTAATAATGGATCGAGGTTTCCCCGTACATTTGCGTACACGAGTCTTTGTATATCTAGACGATCTCCCAGATTTGTCTGACGACTTAGATTTACATTTGTTGTTGTTGCAAGAGATAGCATTATGTCTTCGTAGATCAAATCTCACTATAAACATTAGCAAGTCTAAATTTTGTTTGAAAAAATCACACATCTGGAATTTATAATCGAAAATGGGGAAATAAGAACGAGCCCCGACAAAATTAAAGCCATCAGTAAATTTGCTGTCACTACAACTGTGATGGTCCATGAAGCTACGAACCTTTTCATTTAATATTTTTCATAGGAAAGGCTCGCTAAATGTGGTAGCAGTCACTTTATCTCGCCAAAGCAACCCAGCTGTGGAAGAAATGACTTCAACCTGTCCAATTATAGATATAACATCGACCGAGTTCAAATCACCCGAATATTTAAGTCTAATTGAGAAAGTCAAATTAAAGTCAAATTAATCAATCTAGTTTCCCAGATCTGAAGGTAGTGGATAATTTTGTTTTACAAGCGAACAGATTTCGCTTCTGGAGATACAGATCAAGAAAATCTTGCCTGGACACTTTGGGAACCATCAACGTTGATAACAGCGGTCTTACACCAAGCTCATGACGCTCCAAGCTCAGCACATTGTGGAATGAGTAAGAACATAGAAAAGTTTAAAAGATATTTGTTTTGGCCTAGAATGGTTAGTCAGATTCGGAAGTACATATCCGAATATGTTATTTGCCGAACCACAAAGAGTCCAAACACTAATCTAAAACCTCCAATGGGTAAACCATTTTCTTCCGATAGGCCCTTTCAAAAATGATATATTGATCTTTTAGGCCCTGTCCACGTTCGAAAAATGGTAATATTGGACTACTTATAGTGGTTGATCATTTTACGAAATTTAATTTTTTGTGTCCACTTAAGAAGTTCATGGCATCTAGAATTAGTGAATTCTTAAATCACAAAAAATTACACTGGTTACTCAATCACAAATCTAAACTATCACTACGCCTATATGGAGATATGGGTGCTCCATTTGGGGAACAGACTTAAAACTCAATTATGTCATTAATATTATTCAAGACACTTTAATCAAACAGAACTCTAGACACTCATCTCACCCAAATCCTCTTGCACATTCACTTACCTTTGATACTTCACATCCTTCCACATACAGACTTAAAAGAGCCCAGCTTGAACATCTGTCAGACCGTACACTCCCTTTACCTAATCCACGCACACGCACATAACTCACACCTCAATATGATCTTTATTTATTAATATAGCCCACACCAGTTACTCTCACATATCTTGTATCAATTCCACACACACACTGAATATTTGTCAATGTTTTGCCAAAAAGAGGTTTTAAAGTTTTTCTTAGAAAAATGAAACCCACATACAATAATGATTGCCATAACAAAAAAAAAAAAATTCAAGTAATTTTCAGGCCTTCTTAACGACTTTTGGTGTAACTCATTTATTCGCCACAAGCTAATGCTAGCGAGCAATTAATAGGTCAGTTTTAGCTGCACATACATTGGTCTTGAACATACCCAATAGTGAAGTTCATTAGGAAATTTACCAGGGACAATACATAAGCCAGTACTAGTGTTGTCAAGGCAGGGAGGGTAAAGACGAGAGACAAACAACACCGAAGTGCTCTCAGTCAGTTTAGATTACAGTAGGGTTTATCATATAACATATAACGTGAACACTACACGATATGCACTCTTATCCACAAAATCGGTTAGGTAGGTCTCTAAAATATGGAGATAGTCTTCTTTCCTCATGGTTCCAACAGTTTTGACCTATGGGCCGATGTTCCACCATGTGAAAACCTAAAATCTTTCACACAATTCAAAGTCGAGGTAGGCGCACAGCAATGTTCACGACCCACGCACACATACATGTATGCAAATGTGTGTGCGCTATCGATATGATCAAAATGTTGGGTTTTTACAATTTCCACAAGCAGCAAGAGTAGAGTTTCGCACACAAGCACAGAAATCCTCGTACATGCAAGCAAGGGACTGTAAGTGTGTGTGTGCACGAAAACATATTCTCTAAGCGCACCAACGCTTTCATACCCTTCACACAAACAATAATGAAAATCTTAACATTTTGCATGAGCATGGCAAACCCAAACCAAAACTGCTGAAAGTTTTGGTATACTCTTCTCTCAGAAGGGAAGAAATGGACTTTTTATACGCTGAAAAAGTTTGTTTTATTGTCAATAGATATCTTATCTATGTGTTGTATGGTTAGTGCTGCTTTGCATAAAAATTAAGTGTGAACACACTTGCATGGCACCGTTATATTTTTTTGCCTAGCTCATAAAATCATCATATTCATACGAACGACTGAAGCGAGCCATAATTTATAAAAATTTTACTCATTTACATATATATTTTTTAAATTTTAATAAAATATATATTTATTTTGAATCGGAAGCTAATTCGAGCGGCGACTTTAGCAAATTAAGATAAACTTTAAAATGTAACATACCAGAAGCCCCTATGGGAACAGTCGGTTGAGCCCGACTGCAACGTTCTTTCTTGTTATTATTTATTTAATGCACTGGATCTAGGATCAATTGCTGATTTCCTTTTTAGGTACTTGATGCTCTCTTTTCTTTTAGGAACTAGCTTTGTCGTTGGAATATAATACGGCTTTCTTTGTTTGGTCCATGCGCTTGCTAAGCAATTTCTTGTAGAGCTGTGAAGTTTTCAAAATTAGCGTGATCATGGTCAGGGCCTCATTATCCTTGATCTACCATATTACAACTTCGGGAACATTTGTTGATAGCAGCTGACCTCATAAATTCCGCTCATAGCTGATTATCACTATTTTCCTAGTCACACCAATGTTAATAGTACGTAACTATGTCAACGATGTCATAATCTCCAAGCTAAGATAATCGTTTAGCTTTTTGAAAGCGCTCTCTTTCTCTTTAGAACAGCTCTCGATTGTCAGACGCTCAGCTAGACGGCTCCGATGGTAATAACATTTCGTTGCATATTCCTGCAATTGAATGTAGTCTCTGCAGTTCAGTTTCAAGCTCTTCAGGACTTTTCAACTCCCTTAGCAGAATTTCTTTGTCCTAGGATAAATAACAAAATAATAATATCGCGGATTCTTAAACTTTCGGTGCTACTTGCATATTTTGTTGATTTGAAAAACCCAAGGAGTGCATTTATATTGTCCTTCTCCTGCTTTAAGTCAGTTTCTGCTTGTCTGGCACTTTGTATGTCATTATCTAACTGCTGGTCTATACTATAGAAGGGATTCAGTGCGGATTCTATTTTTATACCCAGGGTATAATGTTTTAGTGAAAAGTATGGAACAGGCAGAAGGAGGCGTGACAGACCCCATAAAGTATCTATATTCTTGATCAGGGTGACTAGCTGAGTCAATATAGCCATGTCCGTCCGTCCGTCTGTCCGTCCCTATGAACGCAGCGATCTAGTAAACCACAAAAGCTGATACTTGAAATGTATACTCGTGTACACCATACGCAGTACGAGTTTATCATTTTGTTTCGATAACTCATCCCATTTCCTTATTATCTATGAAAATCGATATAACTAGAGAATTCAGATTTATGTAATGCATTATTGCGTGTATACGAGATGTTGTTATTAAGCAATCAGAAGAGTCAGCTTGTCCTCTTCGAACTGAACCTCGGTTGCACAGCGGGGTTCGGGACCCTTTAATACCCCTTTCGGGGTGGGGTGGGTGGTGCTGTGTCCGAAGACCCTACGACATAAATCTTATTTTTTTTTAGAGTCCCTACTGAAACTACATATATAATAGGAAGCCTGAAGCTCCAAAACGACAAAGGCAATATTCATATTATTAAATTAGTAACACTGTGAGCACAAAAGAACAAATCTTTACACTGGTTGCTCGGTGCGGGACCCAATGTGTTATTGATCCTAGGCGGTCTTTACCGTCCCTACCATGAACCTCTCTATAAATGTATTGAGATTCCCAAGTTTTTTTTTTTTTTTTTTATCACTGTATCATTGCGTAGCCCCTTAAATGATTCACTTAAACTTTAATTTTATTTTTTTTTCCAAATTTCATATTTTGTTTATTAATGGATAAAACATAGCTTAAAAATAACACTAACTATTAATACATTCCTCAAATTTTCTTCCTCTTTTTATACCCTGAACCCATTGAAAATGGGAAATCAGGGTATAATGTTTTTGTGAAAATGTATGTAACAGGCAGAAGGAGACATGGCAGACCCCATAAAGTATATATATTCTTGATCAGCTCGACAAACTGAGTCGATATAGCCATGTCCGTCTGTCCGTCCGTCCGTCCGTCCGTCCGTCCGTCCGTCCGTCCGTCCGTCCGTCCGTCCGTCCGTCCGTCCGTCCGTGTGAACGCAGTGATCTCGCAAACCACAAAAGCTAGAGATCTGAAATTTGAAATGTATACTCGTGTATATCCTACGCAGTACGAGTTTATCTTTTTTTTTCGATAACTCATCCCATTTCCTTATTATCGATAAAAATCGATAACTTTTCTTCGTTTTTGAATACCGTTATAGCTATAGATTTCAGATTTACTGTGTGTATCCGTGTAATGAATACAAACATTTTGCAATTTTTGGATTTTGGATACCACGCCCCCTTCCCCCCAAATTTGAAAAAAACGTATTTCAAATACTAGAGACTTGTGCTTTGGCAAATACATACATATGAATGTCATTATTGCGCTGTAAAAGTTTGATTACGAAAGTACATCTAGAAGCAAACCTATTCAACAAATAAGTTTCCAAAATATAGCCCATACTGCAGCCCAAGCGCTGCCCGCGCGCAGTCGCTGCGTAAACTGCGCAGTAGCAGAGAAAGTGCTTGTGCGTGCGTGTGCATGTGTGTGTGTGTATGTGTTGTTTGTGTATATGTACATATATATAAAAGAAGCGTAAAATGATTTGAATATCGCATCTTCGCAGGGTTCAGGGTATCTCTTAGTCGAGCAGTCTCGACTAGAGCACTCTTACTTGTTATACCCTGAACCCATTGAAAATGGGAAATCAGGGTATAATGTTTTTGTGAAAATGTATGTAACAGGCAGAAGGAGACATGGCAGACCCCATAAAGTATATATATTCTTGATCAGCTCGACAAACTGAGTCGATATAGCCATGTCCGTCTGTCCGTCCGTCCGTCCGTCCGTCCGTCCGTGTGAACGCAGCGATCTCGCAAACCACAAAAGCTAGAGATCTGAAATTTGAAATGTATACTCGTGTATATCCTACGCAGTACGAGTTTATCATTTTTTTCGATAACTCATCCCATTTCCTTATTATCGATAAAAATCGATAACTTTTCTTCGTTTTTGAATACCGTTATAGCTATAGACTTCAGATTTACTGTGTGTATCCGTGTAATGAATACAAACATTTTGCAATTTTTGGATTTTGGATACCACGCCCCTTCCCCCCAAATTTGAAAAAAAAACGTATTTCAAATACTAGAGATTTGTGCTTTGGCAAATACATACATATGAATGTCATTATTACGCTGTAAAAGTTTGGTTACGAAAGTCCATCTAGAAGCAAACCTATTCAACAAATAAGTTTCCAAAATATAGCGCATACTGCAGCCCAAGCGCTGCCCGCGCGCAGTCGCTGCTTAAACTGCGCAGTAGCAGAGAAAGTGCTTGTGCGTGCGTGTGCATGTGTGTGTGTGTGTATGTGTTGTTTGTGTGTATGTAAAATATATATAAAAGAAGCGTAAAATGATTTGAATATCGCATCTTCGCAGGGTTCAGGGTATCTCTTGTTCGAGCAGTCTCGACTAGAGCACTCTTACTTGTTTTATATGGGTATATATTTTTAATGTTCACGTGTTCGACTTGTAACAATACTTTGCAGAGGTGTCCGAGAGCAAGACCGACTTTGGCCGCGTGTCCGCTTATATAGGGCCTAATTCCAGTGATCGAGCACTCTCTCTCTCTCTCTCTGGTTGGAATTCTATGGCTTGAAGCTGGATGCAGTTCCACGGTTGCATTTCATTAATGCTCGCGTAGAGAATTACAAAAAGCTCTCTTGTGCCAAAGCTTCGCTTTAACCAAAGCTTGGGTTTGAGTTGCAGCGCAGGTGACAAAGTTGTCAGAAACGATGTGCGCTGCAACTACCACCTCTACTGTTTCGATCGTCGACCATTACATTTACTGTGTACATCCGCATAATGAATGCTGGTCGATTTGTTAGCATCATCCTGCTGTCGCTTACTGCTGAAATCGTATTGTTCACTTCCACGCACCACGATATGATAGCGCCTCGCACCGTTGAAAATGGGATGGCAGCGCTACGCAAATTTTCTTTCGTACTAAATGCTATTTTGTCGGACGATGGCGTTATATAAATCGAGAATTATTCTGTCTTTGTTCTCCTCGTAATTTGCTGCCCCGGAGGCAATGAGACAAACCAGAAAACGTTCGACATGTTTTTCACACTGACTGTTCTTCAGCATCCTCAGCCAATATTTATATGCTAGACACGCAGACAATCAGAAGGGACTTTGAATTCGTAGTACGAAAGCAACTGATAAGCTCATTTTCGAAATTTCGGCATTATATTTCATCATCCTGCTTTCGTACTGACGTACGAATGTCGCAAAAAATACATACATTCTTATACTCTGTTCCCAAAGGGAAAAAGAGTATATTGGTTTTGTGCAATGTCCGTCTTGCTGTCCGTCCGTCTGTCCGTCTGTCCGTATGAACGCTAACCATTTCGACGCTATTGGAGCTAGAGACTTGAAATTTGGAACACATACTCGTGTATACCCTCGAATTATAAAGTGTTAAGATTTTCCCGATACGCCCACTAGGGGCGTGGCAAATCGGAAAATGCATTTTCCGGTATGTCAGAAACCCTGTTAGTTGAAGTGCTAGAGAGTTGAAATTTTAATATATACTCGCGTTGACAACCCACGATCAAAAAGATATGGCGGATATATCTACGCCCATAGGGGGCGTGGCAAACCGCAAAAGCTTATATCTCCTAAAGTTTTAGAAGCTTCAAAATTGAGTTACTGGTGACCTCCTCTATCGATGACCCAAAAATAATTGTTACGCCCCTTTAGGGCGTGGCGCACCGAAAAATACCCTGTAATTTCCACATTTTTGGAAGGTAAGATTCCAAATTTTGCTGTTACGTCAATTTAGACTCCTTCTAAGAATTGGCCATGTCTACGACCACTGGGGGCGTGGCAAATTGGAATTTTATTTTGCAGAGCTCTTGAGTTAAAATTGCAGCAGAGTCACCATCACAAGAATAATCCGGTAGGTGGCGCTAAACTGCAATATTCTTACGTATCGGATTTAGTCATAAGCGTATACCGCATGTCATAAATAAGCTAAATTCCTTACTAAGTCTGCAGAAAAAATTGTAAGAGACAAATAAATATATGAATTTCGATTTAATGTTTAAATGCTCGAAATAATTGACCACCTAATATTAATATAGTTTTCGCATAGCCTAGGTCAGTTATTTAGTGTTTGTCGTATGTTGGCAATGCTTCAGACGATTCCCAAGTGACACTGTTAAAAGACTCAATAGGTTATGCAAAGAAAATGTGACGTCATACTTGCAAATTAACAGACAACTTTCAAGTTAACAGACTGCTTTGCATAAAAATTAAGTGTGGACACACTTGCATGGCACCGTTATATTTTTCTGTCTAGCTCATAAAATCATAATTTATAAAAATTTTACTCATTTACATATATATATTTTTAGAATTTTAATAAATATATAGTTATTTTGAGTCAGAAGCTAATTCGAGCGGCGACTTAACAAATTAAGATAAACTTTAAAATGTAATATGCCAGAAGCCCCTATGGGAACAGAGTATCACGCAGTCGGTTGCGCCCGACTGCAACGTTCTTACTTGTTTATATTATCAGAAGGGAATTCTGAACTCGTAGTACGAAAACAACTGATAAGCACATTTTCAAAATTTCGGGATAATGAAATACGAATGACGCAAAACATACATAAATATGTATACTGTGTGTCAGTGTGTGAGTGGGTATCATTCTTTATAATGATTTTGAGCTAGTTGTCTGGTTTGAGTTTAAGTTCGTTCCTCTGTGTGTAACGTGCGGGTATAGAAACTTAAGGATTCATATTCATCATGGAAAACAAAACGATTTTAATAATGTTAATAATCGCGTGCAGAGTCTTCAGCTCGACTCTTGCTGATCAAGTGGAAGACAGTGTAATTACAAAGGGACTTAAGAGTTTGTCCGCTGTTGTAGTCAAATACCATAGAGAATTTGATAGCAAGGCCAATTTCACACAATTACAAGATGCAATCGATTTGGTTGATGAATCTATGATCACCTATCACGGTAGCGCCAGGTCTAAGTTGAATGACTGACGTCAATTGAATTCTGCTGCGCGTTTGCAATACGAACAGTGTGTGGACCCCTTATTATTTAACTGCATTTACCTAAATGACCCACTCAACATGTACATACGCTACATCAGGTACGACAATTTGTCAAAACATGACAATGCTCTCTTAGTGAATGTGGTTGGCACTGCAATGGAAAAAGGCATGAGGATAACAAAGGACTCATTAGATTTATTAACAAAAGTTCAAGAAATAATGGCGAAACTCAAGAATTTATTCGGCTCAATCGTTAATGATGTCTAGACTGACTTTTCATCATCCGGCAAACAAGGCAGAAGAATAACTCAACTGTCGAATCAACGTACCCGCGTTTACTCCGACTATATTCGTTCTTGTTGTGCACGTATATTTAGTTTCCTAGGAAGCTCAAGTTATAATATGCCGCGAACACGAGAAAGTATACAGGAAGAAATAAATGACATTTTGATCACCTTTGATGCTATAGACCGCAAATTGGATAATGCCATAAAAATTGCAAAACAAGTAGAAGAGGAATTAAAACAGGACAAGAACAATATCAATGTACTACTTGGGCTTTTCAGTTCAGCACACAATGTAAGTACCGCTTAAAGTATAAGCAGTCATGATATTAATATTCGGTTATTTATTACAGGACAAAGAAGTTCTGCTAATGGAATTGCAAACACCTCGAGACCAGCTTATTGAAGTCCTTACTAGCTTGAAAGACAACTGCAAGGCATACGCTGAATGGCATGGATATGGAACGAAGGGTTATCACCATCGGCAACGTCGAGCTACGCGTCAGGCAATTCATAGCTGTTATGCATAGCTGTTATAGGTTATATATGTATGCCAAGTTTTTTCCAAAAACAAATATATATATAATATATATATATGTATATATATATATATATATATATATATATATATATGTGTGTGTGGTCGTTACTCGTAAAGTAATTTTCTTGTAATATATTTAATCAACAATGCAAAACATAGCTGTTATGAGGTTATCAGCTGTCAGACGATGCTGGAGCTTTACCGCTGCTACGCCAACGCCATCGACGCCAACTATTGAAAATAGGAAATCAGGGTATAATAGTTTTGTTAAAATGTATGTAACAGGCTGAAGGATGCGTCTGCCCCCATAAAGTATATATATATTCTGGTTCATTGCTTTAAACTGAATCTAAGCTGTATAGATACATTTTTTTTGTCGGTCCCTATTCATATATTTTCCTCTACATGTGCACACATACATTTAAATGCGTGCATTCTTGTATATTCTAAGAATCGCAATTGTGATTGAATTGGGGCTTAATTATTAGCTGCTACTTTAGTTTAGAGTTTGTAGAAGGCGCTCGAGGGGAACCTGCCAATGTTGGGAGGTTTTTGCTTTTCTTTTCGAAAATTTGTATAAGCTTACACTTTTTTATGCTGCGTATATTTAAACACACAGATCTTCAAGTCGGACAGCACCGACCAGAGCTTTCTTACTTGTTGTTGAGATAGCTCAGATTCTCAAGTTTGTCTTAAATTTAAATCCAGCAGATCAAGCTTTGTTAAATAATACAAAATGAACTTATACAAACACACAAACATATATATATATCCATATATATATATATATATATATATATATATATATAAATATATATATTTTATTTAATATATAATATAATAAATAAAATATATATATATATATATATATATATATATATATATAAGAGAAAGATCAGGCCACTCAGCATAATCTCACTACTCTCAGACCTTTGCAAGTGAGGTAATCATTTTACGTACTGATTCCAGAAACTATCGCTGCGGCTAACACTGTAATTTAAGAGCGGCAATTCACCAAATAGATTAGCATGTAAGAGACTCATATTTGTAAAGAGATCACGGCGCAGCTGCTCGATCATGCTAAGCCGCTGCTTGTAGTTCGAACATAAATATAAACAATCTATCTTTTGATTAGTACGGATGCTCGGGCTTTGACAGCTCTGCAAATTTTTCTACGTTGACTATATATATATATATATTATTATATATATATATATTATATATATATATACTATTATATTATATATACTCGTATATATTGTAGTAGCGCACAGCACGACAGCCAAAGTTGCTTGCTCCAGTTAGAGAGAATTCTGTAAACGCTGTAAATTCAATACGAGCATTAAGTGAGCAATTTGTGCCTAAAATTTGTTTAAATCGACTTTAAGCTACACGAAAAATCTCGATAGCTCGTTTCGACTTGCAATACAGTGGTGTCCATAACAACAGTGTCGATGCGCGTTAACTCATGGGCGTGTATCTGTTGTATTTGCTAAATACTAATATCAATTTAATAAAAGGTATTGATACAAACAATAAGTTGCTTTCCGTTACGACTCTTTTTCGGTTCGGCTGCAATACCGTCGCTTCCATAAAAGCCTTGTCGATGCGCGTTAAATAATTCTCGTGAATTTATTGTATGTTATTAATACAAATGACAATTTATAAACAAAAACAGTGCACAGTGATAAACACAATTTAATTAATGCATTATAAACTCTGGTTTTCGTGGCACTTCAAAAGTATGTATCGTTTACATACCAACAATTTCGAGATCTATCGGTACTTCGGTTGTGTGTTACATTACATTCTACAATCATTGATAGCCGACCCGAAGTCAGCCACATGGAAAAGTTTCATCACCTATGGTTCGATTATTAGAAAGCCATAAAGCTATTGGAACAAATATATGATAACCGAAGTTCAATTTTCCAGCCACACATCGTTAAGAACGGATCAACAATCAAGCTTGCGAGAGCTACGTCTTTATGCTATATGCCTATATATATTCACTCAGCAACCTGGGAACAACACAGCAGATGACCAGCGTCATGATAGGTGCTGCTTTAATGCTTTATGTGGGTGGCATACAAAACTATGTGATTTGCCCAATTGGAGGATTCAGAGATTCCATATTCCTGCGTGGGAAGAAGTATCCGCGTTTCTTGGGCTTTCTTGAGCAGGTTACCAGCAGATCAGCACTGCTCATAACGAATCACAGTGTGCTGGGTTGCGTCTTTTGCTCAAGACTTGCAAATTTGTCACCTGGTCTTCGTCTGAATGAAGGCCAAATGCTGGATTATGGTTGAAAAGAGTCCATCAGGCGCTGCAATGTGGCTCGCGCAGCTGCCGCGTCAATGAGATCAAGGTCCACTCTTTTCTCTTCTTCGGTAACTGCTGTACATCGCAAGCAGTAGCTCTGTCACATCAGCATTCATTGTCATCAAAGATGCGGCGCATTCCTACTCCTCCCTCAGGTTAAAAATCGGTTTGACGAATTTGTTCCTTTTCACAACTACATCTCATTACAGCCAGATTTGCCAACCAATTACAACTCAAAAGGACAAAGTCATCCTCAGCTGTCTCTGGTTGAGACGACCGCTATTTTTCCACCTATGGAAACACCGTTTGCATCACTCTACAAGCTCATGCGTCAGAGTATACATAATAGCATCCAATATTACTAGCAGGCAGCCAAGTTCTGAAATTGGAGCTTATTGATTGCCACTGTTACAAAAGAATCGTCTTGGATGGATTGTATCGGGATACGGAGTTCGCAGCCAGATCGCCGTACTCGTAACTTCGAAGATGCCTTCAGAGCCGGATACAAAGTTCGGCGCTGCTATCCAATTGGACCATCTCGTCTATATATTCGGTTTTACCATTCCTCCGTCGGCTGGTCAGAATGATTCAGCCAGCTCATTTTTGGGACTATATTAATATCCAGCATCCAGCAGTCTTACCTCCCTGTCTCCATTTTTTGATGAAGTTGGGCTACGTACTGGATGGTCGGCTCAAAAACGGTACACTAAGCTTCGATAGTCGCATTTAATCATTATCATGCATACCTGAACGCTGGTCTCCAAGCAGAGCTAGCTTTGGTTCGATCCCAGCTTTGGTGGTAAGAAAACTGTGGCTAGCATGGTCCAGAAATGCGTGATATGCTTTCGCGCTAAGCCTCGACTAGTAAAGCCTATAAGGGCTGATCTTCCCAAGGATCGCTAAGTCTGTGCTTCATTTGCTTGGAGCTAGTCTCCAACGCTGGTCTGACAATGCCACAAACTTTCTTGGTGCCACAATCAGTTTCTGGAGTTACAGCGTTTACAGTAATGCAATGATGGATACCTGTCCGGCGGACTCAATGGCGTTTCATTTTATCCCTCCAAAATCTTCTCACTTTGGTGGCTTGTGGGAGGCTGCAGTGACGACAGCAAAACCTCATTTCTAACGATCTGCTTTCCCTTTTATCCTTGTCTATGATGAGCTTCGCACAGTAGACTGCAACATCGCTGCTGCCATAAATTCACGTCGCGACGTAGGATAATGGGCCCATCGATAACATAGATTAGTTTGTAGAGCAATAGATTAGCTTGTCAGAGATTCATATTTGCAAATATCATTCTTTACATGAGTGTTCGAGCTCACGGCGCAGCGTCCAGTATTTCGGTCACACTATTTTTATGAACACAGCTGTATATATATATATAAGCAAATTCCACTAGTATTGCGTCTAAATTTTTTTTTCACGTATTTCATAAATAAGTGCTTGCCTTAATTATAAACTAATTATTTTTATTTAATTTTCATATAATTTAAGGGGTATTTTTAACAGTTAATATAAATGTACGGAGTGTACGTAAACTTTATTTGCTTACTGTATGTAAATAATATAAATATAAATATATATAAATATGTACATAAATACATAGGTATTGTATATACATAAATATGTATATTGGAACTGCGCATTGTTTTTTAGGCTGCATCTGTTCTGTTAACATTTTGTCGCTTTGCGAGGATCCCTTAGAGCGCGGCGGCTGCATACAGTGTGGCACTAAAGTCACCGTACTCTTGATACATTTTCACGAGACACACTGTATCTTCGTTTAATTTTAATAAAACAAAAAAAAAATGCAGTGTTATGAAGTAATCTATAATCTATATAATCATTTTATTTTAGTCAAATATTATTACTGAAAAACTAAAAATACTCAAAAATTTGAGTCCACAATAGCCAACGTACTATTGCTTGCTCGCTACTGTCTGGCGCCAACATTCTTCTTACAAATAACGGGGATTTTTCAAACATTCAAAAATTTAAATACTGTTTTCATTATCTACTTAATTAACTTTATTTTACAGAAAGAATTATACCAATCTGTTGAGTAGTTTAAGAATTACAACTTAAAATCCATCAAAAGGCGCGTTTTGGCTCCAGTAAAGTTTTCGTACAGTAAACCTAAGTGCTTTAAAACAGATCTTAAAAACTAACAAACATATTGTTTTTGTCTTTTTAAATTCCTTTAGGGTAGCTTTTATTGCTTATAACTTTGATTCAGGTTGGCATCTAAAGTAATAGTTGTTCCATATGTAATTAACTAATTTGTGTGTATACTACCTGGTACATTGCTTGTGTTGGACGAAATTGGCCAACTTCTTTATAAAAATGCCCCGTAAAGAGTTAACTCTAGAAAAACGTGGGTGGATCTTGCAACTCCACAGAAAAGTCAAAAATCGTATGCAGAGATAATGATAAAAAATTATCCAGATCCAAGTCTGACATTCAAGCAGTAATTGGCCGTTTTAAATACGAGGGGTGCATCAAAAATAATACTAAATCTGGCCGATCATCTGCAGTCTCAGACCGCGACAAGTAGAAATCTGACTCTATGACTAATTTCCCAGCGCTGATTTTCAAATTGTTTTTGACGATGGTAATGTTCTTATGTATGTATATTGGTGCATCACGCCATCAATAAACTCCAAGCGTTAAAAGCCCAATGCAGCTATGCATCACCAAACCGTACAGCCGCCGAGCCGTAGCTGCCACCGAATGTGGTCTGGTAGTATGTGAATAATAATCAGACGTCAACATATATATATATGTATGTATGTATATACATACACGTATTTATTTATATAAATATTATTTATTATTTTAGCATTTATTATATTAGCAGCTGTGCTTGTTAAGCGTACAGCCTCAATACTGTAAATGAATATTGTTTTGCTAGTATGTTAACCAAGTCTTTATTTAATTTTGTTTCAAAAAAGAAAACTAAGTATTCATAATCTACATATATCTTGTTTTCCATAACTGGTATACCAACTTTGTTGCTTTAAATGCTATGCCTTAAAAATCCAGTCAATATATTGATGTTGATCGATATTATGGAAATTCGATGGGATATGGAAAAAAATTCATACAATTAATACATAATTCAAATTTCTGCTCTCTGCTCTTACGAGATCACTCCGTTCATTGCGACTAGAGTATATGGAATCGAGTATACCCTTAATCAACTTCAAAACAAACTTCAATTGATAGTGGAAACCTCTAATGACATCAGCCTTTCAAAGTGGAGTCTAAGCAAATAAAATTCTATAATAGATATATATACATACATATGTATACATACATATATACATATATTGTATACATCAATATTTCACGACCAGCTGCTTCGATTAGGACGGTTGCTCGTTTCCATGCTTCACTTTTTTAATTAATTTAATTTAATTTTTATACCTTAAAGCCATTGAAAATTGGAAATCCGGGTATAATAATTTTGTTAAAATGTATGTAGCACGCAGAAGGAGGCGTGGCAGACCCTCTTGCTCGCTCAAAGTGTACATATCGCACAGAATCTTCGTGGCAGTAGGCAGCTTCCAATTGTAACTGCAGAAAATTTATCTATTCACAAAAGTAGTCCACACTTGATTTCGAATGCAGCTGCCTGTAATATACGTAGCTTGAAGTAGGGCAACAACTGCTTTGGTGTTGTTTGTTATAGGAGATTTTGTTCCTCCCAAGCCTCCCAAAAATGATGATAAGGCCCAAGCCCAAATAGTCCGAATGTGTACTGAAAAACTAGTTCGATAACATTATGATAACTTAGTTGACAGTTCCGCCTTAGACATTTTCTTTCATAACACGAAAATCATTAATTGTCATATTGAAGACATTTGATCTGACAGATTAATACTTTAGTTGCCTACTATGTTTACTTCTTTACGTCTTCCAGGGTTTAGTATTGTTGTCCGTCTTGATTGCGAGGTAATACCTAACGCAATGATTGCTAAAACACAATTTTAAATAGTATTATAAGCTGCTTGAGCATCAGGAAAATAAGTATTTAGATACAAATCGTTAAGCTTCGTAGTCGTTTACAAAAGTCCATTTAATCCAGTCCGATTGCTTAATTCAGAATTTCAGGACCTATTTCTGAAATATCCTTATTTGTGTATATTTAGGATATTTTAATTTGTGTCTGAGCAAGTTTGAATTTGCTAGGACATTCTGCAAGCATTCTAAGCAGAAACTTTAAAAGCTTATTGGATTTGAAAACGCCTACTACCAATTGTAATTCGCACATTGATTGGGTATTTTCTAATCTATCTATGTTAAAGATATGTTAGCGCTGCGACTTTTGAAACAGTTTATAGTTACCACAGTGGTATTTCTTTAAGTATTCAGAATGGGCAATTTTAGTTTATCTTCAGAGGAAAAATCACAGATTGAAGCTTACTTTGATTTTTGATTATCTTGGCCAAAAAATGCAAAAAAAAGCCGTATTTATTTTACTGGAAATTACAAATTGTGTTAAAAAAATCTTTATTAACAGTAATAGGTAGGACAGATAGGCGAGCTACACAGTGAATTTATTTCTTAACTTTATTGCTTTACAATAATGCTCGATTTATTTTATAAAATTTCAGATCCATACGGACACCTTAGAAACTGAATTAGAAGTGTTACATAGGGAAATTTTCATAGATTGCCAATCTTTCATGGCATCAACTGAGTATCCCCACAGAGGGAATTTATGCTCAATAACTGATTTGATAGCATATTTGCATCCGGCTGATCGGTTGGACTGATCAACTTTATCAAAGAATGCGGCGACGGCCTCCTCGTTTAAGTAGTTATTCTTTAATTGAACCGTGGTTGACTTTGAAAAGACAGCCTCGCATCTAGGTGAAGAAAATAAAATAAATCCACATTGGCCTGGGTACCTCCTTATAATATCTTTGACCGATGCCGTGATTTTCGGCACTTGGTATTGAGGCGGCGATACACTAAATTCGAAAATCAAAAAACAAAAAAAAAAAAATACTTAGTTGGACATAAAATATTACATAGTGAAACAAGTAAGAATATTTTGCCACACCCCCAATGGCTGTAGATATGCATATAAACATATATACTTGTGTATATAAATTATTATATATATATATATATATATATATATATATATATATATATATATATATATATATATATATATATATATATATATATATATATATTACAAATTCGAAGATGATCAAGTTGAAGTCAATACTTTAAGTTGAAATATTTCAAGCCGAAGCATAAATGCTTTGCAGTCATACAGACTGGCGGGCAGACAGACATTTCCTAATACACTTGGCGAACGATCCTTAACACTGAACTGCACTCACCGCGATTCCTCCAACATCTTGTAAATGGGCTGGCATTTTGTAATCATGTCATATTTACCGAAAGCCCCAAACGTGGAATACAGGGCCCACACAGTCTTCGTATTGCAGACGCGCAGCAGAATTCAACTGACGTAAGTCATTCAACTTAGACCTGACAGTACCCTGATAGGTGATCATAGATTTATCAACCAAATCGATTGCATCTTGTAATTGTGTGAAATTGGCCTTGCTATCGAATTCTCTATGGTATTTGACTACAATAGCGGACAAACTCTTAAGTCCCTTTTCAATTACACTGTCTTCGACTTGATCAGCAAGAGTCGAGCTGAAGAAACTGCACGCGACTATCAAGAGTACTAAAGTTGGTTTGTTTTCCATGATGAATATGAATCCTTAAACATCTATGCCCGCACTTTACTCGCAAACGAACGAGCAGGAACTGTTACTAATGATAATCACTCACTGAATATATACACACTTTAGATGGAATTAATTGTATTTGTTGTTCTTTATTTTTATAATACAATATAATATGAAAAACAAAATTGAATGAAATCATCAGTTCATACTTAGATTCCAATTGCTTTTTTTTGGGGAAAAACTAGGCATTTTGATTACGTTGATTCTTTGGAAAAGTATAATCTTATATATAAATATATATTCATAAATATAAATTTATATATTCCAAATAATTTTATATACATATATAAATATATAATATATATCAGCTTATATTTTTCCCAAGAATTTTGTTATAAAAAATCCGTGTTTTTTTCCCCAAAAATAGATGAAACAGTAATTTTAAATGCTGTTCAATTCCCATAACCCCGTCACACAGATGAAAGTACAGACCGCGTGAAATGATCATTTTGTACTTTTTGTTTGGCCCAGCAGTACCATAATTAGCAGTTTAATTTATGAGCTGTAGACGACTGATATGGTCAATTCGCTGGAAAAAGATTGATGTCACTCACATTTGCATGTAGCGTGTGTCTTGACAGCTGTGCAATTGCCTTTTGTTGTGACAAACATACAATATATTGTATATATGTCTATATGTAATATATATATATGTATATATATATATATATATATATATATATATAAATATATATATATATATATATATAAATAATATATATATATATATATGTATATATATATATATATACTATATATATATATATATATATATATATATATATATATATATATATATATATATATATATACTATAATTGAATTGAAACGAAAACAAACTGTGTTGATCATACAGGATTTCAGCTTTACCTGAAAAACTCGTGTTTTGCACTTTTCGAGTCTAATAGCTCGAAAGATGCAGACGTGATAGACTAACTGTAGGTTTCGATTCTCTTTGAGCATGTCGAAACTTCTTCAACAAATATTTAATCCTATTTTTGGTTAACACAATTTATATGCTTGGCTTAAGATTTATGATTCAAAGACAATTCTTAAATTAATGTGTAGGAAATCATTTTTGAAAAACTGTAAATGGCTGATATGCGAAGCTTTAGTGTATATTGTAATATTAAATAGAACTTTGACTTTACTTACCCGGCACAATAATTGTATCATTCTTCATCCAATAATTAATAGACTTGGGATATGCTTCCGATTGGCATTCGAGAGAAATGTTCTGTGCCAATGCGGCGCCAACTAATTGATTTTGTATCCAAATCATTGGCGGAACTATAAATGGAAAAAGTTGAAAGGTCAGTGAGGAAAAGAGACAGAGAGAGTTGTAGAGAGAGAGAAAGTGGGAAATAGTTACGTGTAATAGCGAAATGTAATTGTAATGGCAGCTCAACAATGTGGCTGAAATAAATGCTATAGAACACACATAATATATATATATATATATATATATATATATATATATATATATATATATGTATGTATATATGTTTATATCTATATATATATATATATATCTATATAGATATATACACACATATACATAGACAGTTAATGTTGTGGCATGTGAGCGAGCCAAAGGTATTCGCATTCATATAAAATTCCATTTGTTATTGTTTGCCAATGCGATTTGTTGCGGTTAGCCCTCTTTTATTTATCCAACTAATTGCTTTTTAATTTTTATTAGAAGAGAGAGGGAGAGGGTCAGCGTTTGTTTATGCTCAGATAAGTTAAGTTGCTTTTTGCCATTGGGGCTTAAATGGCTTACCTCAAGTCTGCCAGCATTTGGAATTTACGCGAGTATCCAGAACATTTTAGAGCGCTGCTAACAGTAAAGTTGCTCCGCAAATTGTTGAGCAACTTAAATTTTTATTTAATTAGCAGTGGAGTTGATAGTAAAGGAAGGAGGTAGTAGGGGGCTGGGGCCAGGGCGTAGCAGAGGAGCGCTAAAAATGCTAACTAGCTGGGGCACACTTAATTATTTACTTTATGCATGGCACCTAAAAGTATGCAGCCAGACAGACAAAGCGCCAAAGGACGAGAGAGAGAGACAGAGAGGGAGCCAGTGATATAGAGAGGGAAGTTGTTTGTGCTACTCTCGGGCAATATTAAAATGCACAGCATATTTTCTATGGCAAGATTTGAAGTGGCGCTTTGTGTGTGTGCGTGTTTGTGGCACTGTCTGTGTTACAGTCTGCAGCACATTGCTCATACGCCACCGTCACACCGTCACACAGAGAGCAGCAGCATAGAGACGCCATGCGGTGCTCTAGCGCAAAACTATAAATATTTAAATATGCAAAATTGATATGCACCCCAGTTGAAGACTACACTTAGTTCCCATACTCAGACCCTCAGACCATTCCCACACCCATTCGCATTTCCCAAATACTTACAGTGCACAATGAGCATGACACGTTTGCTAACTGTTGGCGGTATGCCATTGGAGGCAATGCAGAGATAGGCGCCCATATTCAAGCGATTCACTTTGGCAATGGTCAGAAACGAGCCATTGTATGCGATAGCTGTAAATTGAGAGAGACAAAGCAAAGATAGAGAGGGAGAAAGAGGAAGAAGCATTATAAGTTAATTAATTATGATATGAAATACTTAACAAACAATACAATCATTCATTCAAATTCATATTCAACTTTTTATTTTGTGCTCTGCTTATTTGTTCTCTAATTTAATTTCAATTGCATTTCATACACTAATAACTTTTATTTATATTGTTTCATGTTAGTTTCCTTAAATGCATTAAAACAATATGCAATGCTATTTGAATTTGTACCAAATAATTCTAGCAAATATCTCGAGTTAAGAGTTTAGGCTTCACAATTGGCACTCTTTATACATAGATACACATGTGTGTACTCTGCTGAAATAATGTTCTTGTTTAATCAGGCCAGTGTAAAAGCAATTTTTGGCCAATATGCATGCCAATTACAAATTTTCATAGAGCTAAGTCTCTGTCAGCAATTCTCGAGCAAGTTAATTCGTAGTGTGATTGGCCCGAGCCCTGTTTCTGGCCTGGCCTCAAAATTGTTTGGTTGCCTTCTGCTGGACATTGGCATTTTATGGGTTCAAGTCAAAATCGTTGCCCGCTGACCGATTTATCGATTTGGCCAAGTGGCTGTAATGAATGTTTCATTTGCCACCAGCACACGGAGCCACACAGCAGCTGTGTGTGTGGTTGGGCATGTGAATTGGAATGGCTCATTGCTCGTTGCGACTTAGGCACCTGTCATACGTTAGCAAACATTATCGCTGGCACATTGTTGGCTAGCCTTAATGCACTCAATGGAGTATGTGATCAACTACTTGTGGTTTGATAAGCATCAAATAGCAAACTTCACTATTTTCTGACTACTCTGGTTTCTAACACTCTCTCTCTCTCTCTCTCTCTCTTTCTCTCTCTCTCTCTCTCTCTCTCTGCTAAATACACAACGAACGAGAGCAGTGTGGTCGCAGTCTATTTAAAGTGTTACTGAACTACATCCTTAGTTGAAAATTTGTAAAGTCTACGAAAAAAATAAAATGACCTTATAAACGATAAAATAAATGATATAATATATAATGAATACTACATTTTTAAGAGCCCAAGAAATGGTTGAGGAATATTTCGTGTAGTGAATAAATATAAGAATAACTAAAAAAAATTAAAATAAAAAGAATTTAAAATTTTAAAATTTTAATTCAACTTATTTTGCATATACAACTAAAACATATATATAGTATTAAGTATCTCTATATGAATAATATAATGAGAATAAATTGATTATCAAATAAGAAATTATAATGAGAATTCATTGATTATCTAATAATCAATTAATTATCATTATATTATTCATATAAGTAAATATAAGAAAAAACAAAATATTTAACTATTGAAAAAGTTTATGATATAAAATATATTCAAATTTTTGATAATTAAAAAAAGGTACATATTAAAAATACAAAAAAAGAGAACATTTTTGAAATCAAATTAATTCAGAAAATTTGAAAATTTAGATCAAAAAATCAATTCAAATAATATAAGCTCGAATTTCTCTGAGATCAGTAAAGCCTTACATTTTTCTGATACAGTAAACATACATTAATTTATCTACGTAAAAATATAATTAAAATTAAAAATTTGTTAGTCTAAGACAATGTATTTGAATTGTTATCTATATGGATTTGTTAGCACAGTTAGTACACTTCAATTGTGTTGACTTAAAGACATTAGCCCTTAAGGCTCCTCATTTATAAATTCACACTCACAGTATAAGTCTTACAACACTCTGCCATGAGTGCAGTCACGAATGGCCAAGTAATTATGGCCAGGCGTTAGTTATTATTGAGTCGTGTTGCAGTTGGCTGCGCTCACGTTTCTAGGGGAACGCCATGATGTTGCTTTAAAACGCAGCTCATGAAATTTAATGCGAAGAAAACACGCGTCTTTGTTTGACTTCGACATTGGGGCAAATAATTTACATGGTGACCCGCAGAATCTTCCGCCAGAGTCCATTTGTCATGCATGCAGCGTGCAAATGCAGACACTCCCACACACACACACACGCACACACACAGAGAGAGAGAGAGAGAGAGAGAAGTACTTACCCTCAGCTCCATTGGGTAGTGGTATCAGCTCGCCACCTTCGCGGCGCCAGGTTATCGTTGGCGTTGGTGACCCGGTCGCGGCGCACTTGAGGGTTACGTTTGACCCCTCGCGTATGACCATGTCCGTGCTGGTGGGATAGTCCAGTATGTCTGGCGGAACTGTGTGGACACACACACACACACACCCATAGTTATGGCAACAGTTACAGGCGACATATTATTCATACGCCGCGTGGGCCGTGCAACGATGCGATGCGATGGTCCAATGAAATGGGCATGGAGTCCATGAATTGTTAGCCAGGTGTCAGCAGTTGGCAGCAGCAGCAGTATTTGTTTTTGTTGTTGTTGACATTGTTGGTTGGTTGGTTATTTGGTTGGTTTACAGTTGTTGTTATTGTTGTTGTTGTTATTGTTGTTGTTGGTGACATGTGAGCGAGAGAAAATGCAATAAAGAGTTTTTGTTGAGTGGCTTTATTTCCATCAGGCTTTTAACAAATTGTCGCTACTTTGCCTAACTGTTTCGGGCCATAATTGATTTTTATAAATTTGGAATAATTTTAATATATAAATATTTAAGCAGCAAAGTATTTTGGCAAAATTGTTGAATATTAAAGAACAGTTAAAATAAATAAAATATATTTTAAAATAGTTTTGGTTTTTATATAGTTCATTAAGAGTTTCAATTACAAAATTTCAGGTGCTGAATTTTTTTAAAATTTCAATTGAAAAAATTCCTATAAAAAATTTTATAAATATATATTTTAAATTATATATTTTTAAGCGTTGCTCTATTGATTGATGATATATATGTGTGTTCTTTGAGGAATGGTAAATCGAAAAAAACGATATCTTTCAAAGTTTTGCAGCTAAAATTTGTTAGTTGAGTAATTACAAACTAAGTTTTGAAATATAAAAAAAAAATAATTGTTTTACTTGCCTTGTATTAAAAAGTTATTTAATTTATAAACTCAATTGTGTCTTTGGTTTGTTTTGGAACTCTGATTGTTCATTCTAAACATGGTCCCTTTTCTCTCATATCTATTTATTTTTATTTACTTAACTCTTGCGTCAAGTTTTTCACCTCACAATAGTAGTCTCACAAAAGAATTTAATCTTTTTCATATTTTTCATTTGTAGAACACATATATTCCTATCTTAATATCTTCACATCTTCTTCATGTCTTAAACTTTTCTCCTAGACTTGGTTAATCATCCACTTCAATTATATTATATTCAATATTCAATATTCTGAATACATGACATACTAATGGCATACAAATTAGTTAGAAATTCTCTATTCCAATTTGACTTTCTTATAACAAATTTATCTTCAAATTGTCGTTGAATTATATGACTCCACTCAGCGTCAACTATTCTGAGTCTAAATTAAAGTAAGCATCTACTTGGAATCTACTCTTGCCCATATCAAATATTTCTTTCAAATTCTTAAACATGTGGAAAGTTCTAAGTAATTCTGTAATTATGTATTCAATAGACGTTGATAGTTATAGTCTAAGTTTTAAGCCTTTCGGTCATATGCCTTGGCAGTTGTACTACAGCTGAAAAAGGTTTTATTGTGATGCCCACAAAATAAATCTCATTATTTATATATTGAGATTTATTTAATTTACCTTCTTCTTTGCCGCAAAATATTGTGTTATGGTCAAAACTTAAATAAACACTCATTTGTGCAATTAAAGTCTTGTGCAGCTGCGACATCTTCAACAAGTTTTCGGCACTGCACAAAGTGAATGAGGCACTCATGCATATCCTACAAGGACACGTCGCTTGTTCCCATTTTTGACATTTACATGCAGCGAGAGCTATCTGCCAGCTAACAGAAAGCGAGCGACTGGACCAGGACTGGCACCCAGACCCGGACCCAGACCCGGACCCGGACCCGGACCTGTCGCCTGTTGTGCGTGCCAGTCTCTGGTGTTACTTGGCAATTAATTATAATTTCACGCTTGACAATTTTTCACTTGCCAAAAAGAGAAGTAAGCGACAGAGGCAAGGGAGGTAGGAAAGCAATGGGAATGGTCGAGACTGTTTGCTGGCCACTTAATGAGGCAGCCGGACGAAATGTGCATTTTATAACTGGAACATTTAAGAGCAGTTTTCAACAACAAGAAACGTTCAGTTATTTGCTAAATCTATATCACTCTAATATCCATCAACAAATTATGGAGAGAACCCAAAGGGCAAAGAGAGAGAGAGAGAGAGAGAGAGAGAGAGAGAGAGAGAAAGTAAGCTGAGCGCCTAGCTATGACGCATGTCTTCTACACATCGAAACTTGAAAGTCTTCCTGTAAGCAATGATGGGCATTTTTTACAAAATGTACTTTTTCCTTTTCAATCCACACGCGCACACCCACATTCACGTATTACGTATACGTCATGTTGAACAAGTTGAGTAGGCAGCACAGCGCCTGTTGACTTGTCCGTAATGGGCTCTAGCCCTGTCGCTCGCCTCAATCACAAAGGGCCGCCCCAAAGGTGTGGGGCAAACCGTTTTTTATCGCTGTTGTGGCTCAGTGGGTGATAATTTATGAAATCAAGTGAAATGTGATGAAAGATAAAAATTAATTCCAAGTGAGCTCAAATGGCGCTTTAGCTTAGGCAAATGATATAAAATATTTATTATATATTGGGATTATATATTAATTTTTATACGTTTCATGAATGACAATATCTGTTTAACTAGGTAACCAGCTGTAATATGAATATAATAGAATCTTCTATGCTAGTCAAAAAGAGCGAATCTGAACTAGGTTTTGAAATCACATATTATTGTAGTTCAAACCATCTTGTTCAAGCAACTTGACTTGGCTGCAATAGCTTACTTAAACTTCTTAGAACTTCTCTCTGATCTGGCACCTAACAAGGGCCGACCACCTCTAGTTTCAAATTCAAAGATTTTTCATTGCAATATTGCTAGGAGACCATGATGACCATGCGCTTTCATGCATGCTCTTACAACTTCATTTTTCACAGCTCTTTCTCCCACTTCTCTTACGTACAAAAATAAAAATTAAATAAAAAGCGGATTCTCAAAACTGAAGTAATATTTGTTAGCCTGCCTTTATCGACGAATACACTTGAGCGCGATGGTGTTCAGTTTTGTATTAATTCTTTATTCTTCAGAGTCAATGTATTTATTTCCTGATATATATCTATTTCTGAGTTTGTAAGGCTCAGCGTTGGTCTGCCTAATTTTAGATTGCAAACATGTTGCCCTTATCTATTGGTGCTGTACTGCCTGCTAGTCGCTGAGTGCGTAGAAGGCATGCTTACAATCTTTGTATATTTTCGTAAGTTCAAGCCTGAACAATATACAATATTTTGTTAATTTTTGGATTCACAGAAAATTCATTTCAAAATCAAATTATCAATTACTAAAATGACTAAAATGATTTTTGAAGCAGAAAAGCAAATTCATTTGAGGTTGAATATATCTTTTTAACAGAAAACCAAGCACTCTCTATGCTGAGCTGAGTATTGCTTCGAGGAGCGTTGCCTTTTAGTTTAAATGCGTATCTAATTCAAGCATTTTTCTTATAACTAAACAATAGTATTGCAGCAGCTGTTTAAGTTATCGATAGTATCTTGTGGAGATTTATACGAAGTATGAAATATAAAAATTATTTAATATTTTATATATATTATATTATATTATATTAATATTTTTTATTTATTTATTATTTATTGCAGCTCATTGTCTTTAACTCCATAGCTCTTTTTTAAATATGCCTCAACTAGTAAGTTGGCTAAATGCCTTTATTTCTACTAAGTCGACCTTATTTATTTACGTAACCTCCATATTGCTACTCTGCCTAATGACTCGAAAAGTTATTCATGAAGTTGAATGACAATTTCTAACTCCTAACTCTATTTACTTAAGCTAAGCAACAAGCAGAGATCTCTCTTTCTGAACTTGCTATGGAAATTAGAAATGGCAGAGACAGCTTCTAGAGATATTTTTGCTGCTGTCAGTTGTAAATTCGATGCATTAAAATGCCATTTTTCAAACATTTTACGCCATGCACTGAGTCAACAAATCCTGTTTCGATGTGCCACCCAACGTCGTTTTGACACTTTCACAGCTTTTCCACTTGAATGCGCCCACTTGGCTATGCTCCTCATCCTACACACACACACACACACACAGCGAGTCCCAGTTTGGGGGCGCAATCAAGCAATGGCCATCGCCTCCACTGTCATGCATCAAAGCTGACCGAAAATGGACAACAAATTTCACGTTCATAAAAAATTGTGGACACATTTTGCTTTTTATTTTATTTGACAATATTTTTTTTTGCTTTTTTTTGCTCGTGTTTATTTGTTAAAGTTTTTGTGTTTTTGTTTTTGTCGCCTAGCTAGTTGTTTGTGCTCCTGATTGTTTTTGTATGAAAGCCAGCGAGGCATTGAATTATTTATTCGAAACAATATATTTTGCCAATTGATGTTTTGCTTATGGTGTTAAAGGCATTGTCTGAACACAGCCATATGCTTTATGCTTCTGTGGCTTGCTTCCATATTTTTTCATTCGATTCTTTTAGCTATGCATTTTATTTGATTTGCATCGCGAACAGGTCTAATAATAGAATATATATCTCTATCCTTTTTTTTGGGAGCTGGTCAAATATTTTCTAACAATATTTTTTTAGCTAATAGTTTGCGCAAATTGAACAATTTTTGGCAGTTTGTAATTCATTTGTTTCGAAATAGATATAGAAGTTTTCTTTTTGCAAGGAAATATAATTTTATTTGCGCTTTCAATTGTGTTAGAAATTTGTATTTCTTTTTCAAATGTCTCGTTTATTTTTCTTTGATTTATTTTGGTGTTTTTTTTATTAAGGAAAAACGGAGTTTTTGAAATTAAATAATAAATTAAATAATTAAATTAAGGGTGCTCTAGGCTTCAGTGCCCAACCACCATATACTCTGATTCCTGCAATGATCTGTTCGTTCAATCATTGTAGACTTCTTGTATACGTCGCTCTGCTTACATCGCTGTTTTTCCGGCTATGCTTGATCTGTAGTATGGGTATTATTATAGGAATTTAGTTATTGAATAACTTTTGACTATGTGTAGTAACATTATAAAATGCGAAATAATGGCACTGCAAATCTGATTTATTTGAAAGCTCCAATCATTTACTAAGTTATAATTCGGCCATGACCATTGCGTTATTGTAGCAAACAATTAAATTACAAATAGAAAGCCAAATCTTATAAGTAAAGGAAGGGTGCGCATCAAAATATTTATAAAGAGAAAAGAGTAAAAAAGCATATTCTAAGTGTATATATTGGCTGCTGCTCCGAGCTGCCGGATGCTTATTTTGGTAATATTAATTTTATTATTTATATTTAGTTTATTTATTTAGTTTGATATTTATATAATTAATATGATTTCAAAGCAGCCTTTAAACAGAGCTCAATGGACATAACTAAAGAGTATAGCTTTTCAAAGCTCAAAAACTCGAACTGATTCGGTTAAAAATATGTCACAATCATAATGACATCAATAATTGAGCAATCATTACGTGCCGTAATACCTGAGCTTCATAGTTCAGCCCCAATTGAGTTCATGCGCAAGGCGCTGAAAAGTATGCTACATAAAGTCGCGCACTTTCATTGTGCCACAGCTGAAGTGCTTTAAAGGCTGCGCTCGTTTTGCTTACGAACTTTTGTTCATTTGGGTGTGAAGCGGTTTTAGCACTGCACAAAAAAAAGGTCTGGTAAAATGCTGACACACTTTGTATCTGTTGCTATGTGAACTGACAAATTTCGCGCTGTGTAGGCAGCACATAATGTGTTTCGACATCAATGAAAACACAATCAACCAAAGTGGTTACTTACGACCGTAGTAAAATGCCGCGGTTTTTGGGCTGAAAATGAGTGGGGCGAGAGTTCCGGCACGAAACCAAACCAAGCCAGAGACCCAACCAGAGACCCAACCAGAGACCCAACCAGAGCCCTAACCATGCCTTGGGGGCGGCATATTCATTTAAAATCTGTCTGGGATCCGACGCTGAGCTTGTCTCCTCTGAGGTTTTTGTACGCCAGCTGAATAATTAACGTGGCCACATGGACAGACATGGACACAGACACGGACATAGAAACGGACATGGAAATGAACATATACATATATATATATAGAAAGAGAGAGAGAGAGAGATCGAGGTAGCACGTAGCATGTAAATTGTTTCATTACCTTTCACTTTGCCCAGGCCAGGTGCTTTCTGACTGTTCATTGTCTCATTCGGGCGCAAAGAAGTGGGAGAAAAAGCATCTAACTAATGTGGCGGCTAAGTGAAAAGTAAGGCCGCTTTAAAAAACGCCCTTATGCTCGCCTTAAAGAGCTGGCTAACTCAATTAGCCAATAGTTTGCCAAAGCGCTCGCCCCTTTGAAGCGCAGCAATTAGACTCAATCGTGAGGTTGTTGAAAGTTGTGCACAACTTTGCCGACTCTCGATTGGAACACCTAAATGACTCCACTCGCCACTTGGCTAAGCAATTAGCGCAATTTGTGGAAAAAAAAAACTATCACAAGTCGTGGGCGTCAATTGATCGACTCGCTGACTGACTGAGCGCCCAGCCACAAGCCAGACAAACAACAATTCAATTCTGACTCACACTCGCCCATAAAAGTTAATTTACGTGTAATTGTGGCTGGAAGGAAATTGTTGTTTTTTGTTTCTTAATAAAGTACAGTACACACTGGTCGTTCAACAACTCAACTAGCAGCTGTAAATTACACACTTCTATAGGGCTTTGTTTACTCACCGACAACATCCAAATAGCCGACCTGACTCTTCATCGGATCCGTATTTATTTGGCACATATACCTGCGGGTTGTAAAGGATTTTTCATGTGAGTCGACTTCACTCTTTCCATGTCTTAGCTTGTAAAATGAAACAGAAATCAGCTCGCAGCAAGCACGATAAGAAGGCATGCGTGAAAGCGGTTTATGGCAAAATGTGTTCATAAATATGAAATAAACATGATCGTAAAACGCTGTGTAAATAAAAACTACGAACTGCATAGCATAAATGGCAGCAATTTAATATACGAGCAAATAAATTTGAAAAAAACTAAATCAAAATAATATAAAATATAGAAAAATTTATGTTTGATCAAGTTAAGAAGGCGTATCTGAGAAATAATGAACTGCTCAACAAAAAACTTCGTTAATATTTAAAACAGAAGCCCACAGAAAATATATAAGAATATAAAAACTTGAAAGTGTTGTAAAAATTCAAATTAATTTTATATTTATTATTTAAATACAAAATATCGTAGAAAAAAAGTATATGTTAACAAACTTTTAAAATATTTAAAATATAATAAATAATTTATTTATTATTTGCATATACAAGCTTGGAAATGTTGAAACAAGACTATATGCGAAAATATTATTAATATAATTTATTTGGTTATTATTTGAATAAATATACATATATATGTATAAATATATTTTTTAAGAATTTTAAATTTTTTAATTTTTAATTTTTTCTAAAAACAAATTATGATTTTAATTTTTAATTTCTAACTTAATCACATTTTTGTTGGTGGAAATATACATAAATATTAATAAATGTATATTTATACAAATGTATTTTATAAATACCCATATCTTTTAAGCAGACATATTTAAATGAAAAATAAGATCAAGCTCAATCACATTATCAACTTTATGTCCATGCACTTTAAATTGTCATGCTCATGTGTTTATATATACATGCAGTATAAATCTAGTATATAGATATGCAAGTTAAATAAGGTATTTTATGTATATAAAGTTTTATAGTCGTAAAGATTTAGTTTAGTACCATCCTTTGTCGGACTCCTTGACATCACGTATACGCAGTATCCAAGCACGTTTCTCGGCGTGAGTAATGCTCATGCGATGATTTTTGGTTATGACGTGATTTTGTATCGTTAAAATCGTTTGTGTATCGACACGTAGCCACGCAATCTGCACAAAGAGAAATATATATGTATATATGTTTGTGAGTACAAAATTATGAAACTAAAGCGTTCAACTCGCTTCAGGTGCAATGTTAATGCGCCGCTAGCGTGGCCCAAGCTCATTTATTAGCCCAAAGACACCAAAAATGTCGCCGAAAGGCGGCCAACGTTTTGGCTAATGTGCCACCGAGTGTTCGAAGCTCTGATGTAAGAAGTGTTTTAGCTTTAAGTTGTGCTATTTAAAGTGTATTTTAAAAAATTGTAAATTGACTAAGTCAAGCTCTGAGTATTCCTCATTGCATAGTTTGTTTTTCATTGCTATACAGTCTGGAGCACTTAAAGCTGGGCTTAGACAACTAAACAACATTTCAACGGCAAATAATGAAGTTTTCATTTAAATGTTTGCTTCTCCAAGGCTCCATAACACACGTGTATCGAGAAGAGCGCTCAAATTATAAGGTAGAGAAATTGTTGTCTTCTTTGCATACAGCACTCTGTTATGAAAGACATCAATTCACTAGCTTTCAATTTGTACGCTTAAATGCAGCAACAGACAACGGACAATGGAGAATGCCAAACAACATTATTTCGAATTACCAACATAATAAGCATCACATTTACCATTTGAGCACGATATCATCGGGCAGCAGGCCAACCCGTAAGATTATCAATTTGTTGCGTGCGCTTTGGCCAGGTCCATTTACGACCTTCCTACCGACCGGGCCAATGGCAATGGGAATGGGCCTAAAAGCTGACTAACAAAAATTTGTGGCCAGCCGTTTGCTATTTTCGTTTTTCGGCAATTCATTGAGCAGCAACGTTTTCAGCTCCTCTTCGTTTTTCTTTCTTTTTTTTTGTGGCCTCTGCTTGGGCTGGTCACGAAATCAAAGTGACGCCCAAGGGGCTTGAAACGTGCTCCATGTGCTGAGGAGTGAAAAGTAACTGGAACTGAACGGAAAACCCTTACGAAAAAGGGTCAACGTAAATGGCGCACGCATTATGTGTTTAACGAGACGACACGCACACACACACACACACACACAGAGGCATACACAGAGGCACACACGCACAGCGAAACTATGCCACGTTTTATTTGATGAAGTGTAAACTGTTTGAAATGACAGCGCCACCGGCAAATTTCCATTAGGAGCAACACCTAGCCGTACACCGTGCCCATCTAATTGTTAACGGATTGCCAAACTCTTGATAGAGACACGCCCACCGATAACCACCCATCGCCCATCGCACATCGACTTACCTTATACGTTTGCAAATTGTCAACAACACACTGAAGCACAGCCTCACGACTAACCGGAACGGTGACATTCTGCAAGAGTTCTCCAAACTTGGGCAAATCTGCAAATTGAAAAGCAAGAAATCGGGTTAATTTTTGCAATTGAAGTGCGCATTGATTCGGTCTAATCTAAAACAAGGTACATATCAGAGTGTTTCCGTATATTCGAGAAATTGAAACCTCTGTATATACCTTCCATTAGATTTAACTGAAAATCACATAAGTATTAACATAAATATATCTATTTCTATTTTGCAAAGTGATGAAATCATTTAGTTTAACTTATCTTAGAATAGGGGAGCTTAACTTTATGTATACACTCAAGCTAAGAACCTCGATTCTTTGATAATGCGACTAACAGCAACAAATTGAACTGTGAAAGTGACTCGTTAATGCTGGACAACAAATGAAGAAGCAAAACTGTTAGTTAACATATCAATTGTTAGTTAACATACAACCTGATTTGGCATTATGTAAATATATATTTAGTTAAATATGTTCAAATGTATGCAAAAATAAAAGAACTTATTAGAGAGACAAAGAGATACTGTTCATTCTGTCTGTTTGAACTATATTAAACAAATAATTCCTATTTTTGTTTGACTAACATTTTGGACTAAATAAAATTAAATTATTTTATGTTTCAAGTTCATCTCTTGTAATCATCATGTAATTTTTCTTAGACATTAATATTTCTCTATTCGTATTTTTCAAGCTACCGTTTATTCTACAATTTTTTAAGTGTTTCTATATCACTGCGCATCTACTCGAGATAAATTTATTAAAAGAATTTTCATATATTGTCATATAAATCAGTTCGCATATTTCTTATATTTAAGCTACTCGATTGGTTATATTAATTTAAAAATCTTATTACTAAAAGTTAGAAATTATTGTAAAAATCAAGATAAATCAGACAGCCGCTCGCTTTTTCGACAAAGAAAGCGTAAATTGTCATAGCCTTAGATGGATCCTTACGTGCATAAGTTATGTTATGTGTTAAGTTATGTTTTTTTTTATATTTTTGATCTCTTCAAATATTGAACACTTCGAACAAATCGTTTTACAGTCACTAAACTAGCATTTATACCGTTTTTTTCTCTGATTTCACCTGCCGAGAGGCAGGCAGCTCGAAGAATATTTTTGCCGTAGTTTTTTTTATTAGAAAAAGAATTTAAAAGAACATTTGGCGTCTAATATTTTCAGGTTTTTATTGGAGTTTTGAGCCAAATTTAAAATATAATTTTATTAGTCCTTTTTAAAAATGGCGCACAGGATTTCCGCGATTCACTTTTGCAAAAAATGACAAGAATTGCTTTATATTTTACAATACTACAAACTTGAACTCATTACAATTATCCGATCGATTATATGAATTACAATGAGAAATTACAATGAACCAAAAAAAACTTGCATTTTTTGTTATGTTCTTACAAAAATGATTAAAAACTATAAAAAGCTAAAACCCACAGACTTTCTGCGTTATAAGTGACTAATTTGTTGGTTTAACAAAACTTATTTCATTCAAATCGGAGTTTTGGTTGAAGAGATATAACTTTTTCAAATTTTTGAAAAAGTCAAACTTATTTAATTGAGCGGTACTGTATATATATATACCTTTGAGCTAGGCCTTGATTAACCAAATATTCCTATTGTCATGCCGATCTTTCTTCTATATATATAAAATATCCTTTTGCTTAGATGCGATACATGCCTGAACACATTGCAAATTTAAATTTAGGGCGTGATATTTTTATAAAAATGACTATGAAAGACTGAAGACATCATTAAGTATGTTTATTCTTGTTCAGGATAATCTGTCTGTTCTTTTGTGTGTTTAACTTGAATAAAACAAAATTGAAGATTTTAAATTTATTGTTTAGGTTTTTTGATAAATATACAGAATATGAATATTTCGTGTTGAAAAGAAACCCTTATTTAAAGTACTACAGATTGCTCAGAAATGCTTATTTGAATAAACACCTTTTGATATCATGAATATGGTCTGTAATTTTGATTAACGTAGTGCATCTAGCACAAAAGTTATTATACAATTAATTGCCTATGATAAGTCGTATACTTTAGCCCAAGCGCAATCGCTGCATAAACTGTGCAGTCAGCTGATCGCATGGTTTGTGAGTGTGTGTATGACTGTATGAATTTGACGTTAATTAAGTATGTATAGAAAAAGTCAACAATGATTAAAACAATAGCTCGACATAAACGCTGAGTTTATGCTATCTCCTAGTCGGGCACTACCGACTAAAGCATGTTTACATGTTTTTGCTTCAACATTTTTATAATATTTCTTTATATTTTCAGCCGGAGCCTCAATTTCAAACAGCCACGAGCTTAAAACGGCATCTTTCTCCCAGATCGAATGCAATATGCCATAGATACAGATATATATATATACAAATTCTTTTTAATAAATTATATACTTTGTCCATATATGTATGTTTAATATTTAAATGGAACTGTTAAATAATAGACATTTAATTTAGCAAAAACAATAATAAAAATCAAAATTTGAATAAATTAAATTCCTGTTTTTTTATTTCAAAAGGCGGTTATCTAGTATTGCAGGCAATTTTAATTTCAAACTCAACGGTCAAAAAAATGCTCTGTAAAATTTTTGGTTGCATATCTTAGGGGGCAAGGCGACAGTTTCAGCCGTTAAAATGCCGAATTTTGAGTGAAAATGCTGTTGAAGTACCAGGCGAACAGAAATGAGTAGCAGGGTGAAAAATGTTAGTTAACAGCGAGTTAACATAACTCTGTTAACTAACATAGCTATGTTAACTTAACATAATTATGTTAGTTAACAGTGAGTTAACAGTGCAATGTTAATGCACTGTTAACTAACAGTTTTCACCCTGCTACTCATTTCTGTTCCCCTGATACTTTGCCGATATTTACATTGAAATTTGATTCCCAACGGTCACAGCGGCCGCCCCGTGAGGCTATGCAACGATTTTTTTTCTATGTAACGTAAAGCTACAGCGCTCTGTAAAAGCAGCAATGACAACCCAAAATTGATATTTTTCGCTTATCGAATTTTTTCAAATACATCTATCAAAAGTACCCTATAAAACCCAGCTGAAAATGATAGCATACATGTTTATGGTCATTTCAATGCGCATTTCGCAGAAACTTAGACCTATTAGGTTCATTCGGACTATATCAACGGTATGGTAAGACCAAAGATATATATGAGTCAACTACGAACCATCAGTGGGAAAGAGGCATGGTTGTTACTGGGGGCGGCTGAAAGAAAGAAATATCATACATAGTTTTGAATTACTTTCCTGCGCATATTGCAAGAACGTAATCATCTTGGTTCATCAGGACTATATCTATGGCATGATATAACCAAGGATATGTGGGTCAACTGTTAACCAAATTTTGTTGAAAAAACATAAAATTTGTCAAAAACTATTTATTTTATGTTCAATTTAATGCTTGAATAATATGGATAAGCTATTTGATATGCTCGAAAGATAACCTTGGGCATAGATTTAGAAACTATGATTTATTTTAAAATCGAATTATCTTCATTTAACCAAGCGATAGATGATAAGTGTTTTAATTTGCGATATTCGAGCAACACCATTTTTATAACGTTATCTATGGATTATTATAGCTATTATTTTGTGCTTAAAGAAATTGAGATGTTTCATAAAAACTAGCAATATCTTTGCCATTTGAACTATATTCTAGACTAAAAGGGAGTCCATTTCTGCTGATTCAAAATGTTGCAAGAATGATAGTAAAATACCTCTATATTTTTTTAAATCATAAAATTAAATTGGTATTTATATCAATTATGATTAAATGTTATAAAAAAAACTACAAAAATAAATAAAAATAAACTCAGGAATCTTTTTCAAAATTTTACTAAGGTTATATATTTTGAATTTTTACAATTTTGTTTTATTTAATATAAAAATTAGAATAATTTACATTAAATTTATTAGCCGACAGTTTATTTATATCACCATTTCGTACATTTTTCACATCAACAAGGACATCTACAGCGAGCTTACAGTCCCTTGGGAGCTCCAGAAAATCGCCAGACTTACTAAAACCTATCTAGACCGTCTGTATAGGTATATTAACGCCGTCGCTATCAAGTTTCTCGACAACAGCACCACCAAAGATATCACCTGCTGGACCTGATCAAACAGATAGCAGAGACGGCACAACTGATCGCAATATCCTTACAATATATAAGTCTCTTCCAACTATAAATGTACTGGGCCAACTGTCGCTTCTAAATTCATAAGCTAATTGGCTCTAAGAATTCGAAAGTCTTAAGCAAAATTCTAAATAAAATCTTTTTATAGTAAATTTATGTTTCACATAAAAATAAAAATAAACAAAACGTGCATTATTGTCTATTGTAATTTATTGAAGTGCATTGACTTGCGTATTTATGTTTACATGGGTATATATTAATACAAATATTATGTAAATTGTTTGATAAATACGCAGTTAAATACTCCTTGACAACCCATAAAATGCTCACACGTTTTGTGCGTAACAAGTGAATTTCACTTTCAAGATAAGGCCAGAACCATTTTTGTGGGCTCTTCCTAGAAAACGTATTCAGTTCTCAGTCCAGTTTTAGCTTTTGCGCAGTCAATCAATGCTTCAGTGCTCGAATGCCCAGCGAAGCGCTCAAATGCGCGGGTTGACTTTAAAGGCGCGCCCGCAAGTATGCAACAGATTTGTGGTTTTGAGTGACAGCCTTTAAACGTGTGCCGACACACACACACACACACGCACACACACTTGTCGGCTGTTTTTTTGTGTGTGTGTTTTCGTGTCGTTGACATGCCAAGGAGACCTCAACAAAGTTGGCGTTACGTATACGCCCCGTGAATGTTATGAAAACAAAAACGACACCAAACAAAAAAAGAAGCGTAAAGGAGCCGTCGGCTGGGGAATGCTTTCTTATATGCGGGGCACGCGTCAGTTAAAGCAAATCAACACATAACAATCTTGTACTCAAAATGCGTAAACAATGTGATAAGCAAAGAGAGAGCCACATCACAGCCGTTGGAGATGAGATGAAACGAGACGAGACGAGACGAGACGAGACCAGACCAGTCGAGCAGTGTGAGGATGTTTTTTTTTATGTGTATTGATGTGGCTGTAAATCTCACTTGCAAGGGGTAAACAGCGCAAAAGTATGAAAGTGTGCTCGACGCTGAGAACACCAACAGCAACAGCAACAACAACAACAACAACTTTGTATGTTGTTAAGTTGTTTGTCTGTTTGCGTGTGTGCTTTGCGTCTTGTCGTGTTGCGGATTGTCGCCTAATCTCTGTCTAAATATCACGTTCAGCATCATTTATTATACACTAATCTGTAATAGAGGTATTTTGATTGTAATGACATGGTATAAAAATTAGAAAAAAAGAAACAAATTATATGTCACAAAGCAATGCAAATTAGAAATAATTAAAAAAATTTTAAAATAGAAAATTAAATATAAATAAAAATATAAATTAGAAATAAATATATAAATAAAATATAAATTATTTGTAAAAAAATTTAATAACAGAAAACGAAATGTAAATTAAAAAGCATTAAATAAATTATAATATTTTTATTTGGCAAACAAACTCAATTTCTGCTGTAAGAGAGAACAAAACCCAAGTCTTAGTAATCAGAATTTAAAATATATATAACACTAACTAACAACTTTCAATGAAACTCAATCCAGATAAACTGTTAGCTTTTAAACTCTATACAATAATTGTAAGCGCATGAGAATAGTTAAAAGTTTGAGTAAACAAATTAACATATAATTGTATTAAAATCATAATTTTTAAAATGTTTATGAAATTCCAGCTACATTTAAGGAATTAGTATTTACGCATCTTGATCTGCTGTTAAGATAGCATAAGCTTTCTAATAGGGATGCTCGATGAACATCGATGTTCGCTGATTATCAATGTTGAAAGCAAAAACATCAATGTTTTAACAGCGATGTTGCTATGCGATGAATATCGTAACAAAATGTTGCGCTTTCGATAATGAAATCGATGTCAACATTGATGTTTTTCTAATATCGATCATCCATTCTTTCTAATAAATGTATAATGATGTTATTGAAGGACTGTTCCAATATTAACATACGTTTGGCAGCACATCAAAACCAACTCGCATCTAAGCTGAAGACATTAAACTCACAAGGGAATCTCAAGATTTGGAAATATTATATAAAATATTAGCATAAGGAATAAATATGTCTAGATTTAAGTTGTATACGCCCACTCACTAGTTAAGGCTAGATAGTCTAAAAATTTACATTTATGTCTCTGTTAACATACCTGCCGCTGTTAACATGCCTTACAGTGGCAGTCAGCTCATTCTAGTTTATTCATACAATAAAGCAATGCCCGGCATAGCTTAACATATCAACATACAATCATTTTACATACCACTGTTAATATGCTGTTAAAGTAACATAGAATACAATTATCTCTAACAGCTCTTCAGCATATTATGAGAATGTGCATAAAAGCGCTTCACAATTGGCTAACATTTTGCCATGCAAATATGTTAAGCAACACTGTGCAAAACGCTCTTAAAGCATTGCATAACTTTTTAATGCACTAATGCTGCAAAGCCTTTAAACTCCACACCAATCTTCATTAAAATTCTGACTCAACAGTTAAAAAGCTGATAAAGTTATTTGGCGCAAAAAGCCATAGAAAGCAGGCCAAAAGTTTGCCGTCATATTAACAAAAGAACAAGAGCATTCAGGCTTCGGTTATTCTGTTTGCTAATCGTTGCGCTCAAGTATGCTCCACTAGATAATAATAATGGCACAAAAGGGGGACACCAAGTGCCACGAACGACAGTGGCTGCGCTGTGCCGCCCTTCACCGTGACTGTTAATAAGGCTTGAGTATCCAGCTACTGTCGCGTCAATAAAAATTTGCCACAGACTGTCCCGTGTATGTCCCTTCCGCTTCCTCTCCCAACTGGCTTATTATTTCACTGTCTCGCTTGCTCTCACTCTCACTCTCACTCTCTCCCTCTCTCTGTCGCTCGTTCGCTTATGTTTGGGTTTTCTGTTGCCTTTTGCCAACTCATTTGATTTGGCTTGGTTTATATTGATATGTGCCTGCCTGCCTGCCTGTCCGCCTCTGCTTCTCCCGTCTACTCCTCTTCTCTCTCCTCCTCTCTTTCATCATCACTTTCTCTGTTCCCTCTGTTCGTTGCGTGTATTTTTATGGCATACTTTTCGGCGCGTTCGTGTGTAAATATGTGCAAATTCGCCAAATTCGTTACATATTTTGTTGTGGCACATCATTCCGGGCAGCATTGGGTGTGATTGTTTAGTGGATTTATGGGCACATGAAATTAGGATTTAATGTGCATATGTCTTGTGCGTTGAGTGGATTTATTGCACATCCTCATGCACAATCCCACACAGCCTCACTCTTCTTTCCCTCTCCGTACTTAACATAATGCTTATGATATATGCGAATAAAGCAAATCGTTTTTAAGCTAACCCAAGGGTGTGCCTATTTGTTGTGGTTCTTTGTGTTCATCCTATGAGTAAATTCAGATTGTGTGTAGGTGTGTGTGTGTGTGTTTCGAAGTGGCTTAACTGCTAAGTCTTTGGTAAGTAAACATCAAGATATTTGGGTTAAGCTTTGTTAGGCCTTGCTTTTTTTTTGTTTTGGCATATTGGTAATTGTAATCTTGTCTGTCACAAGTGCACATTATATCGATAAATACGTGTTGGGTTTAAGGTGGATTAAGGTAATATCCCATTCACAAAAATATGCTGTCTTTAAATATGTAATAACAGTTATATCATCAATGAATACTAAAAAGATTTTAATTGATTAACAGAAGACGGATTCTGAATGATGAATGATCAAATTGAGCGTATAATATATATATATTTATTTATATATTTTATTATACATATATCATTTTTGAACATTTACGTAAAATAACAAATAAAATAATTCCGCAAATTTAAAAGATATATTTCAATTAATTTACTATTTGACTTTGATTGAATTTATTAATTAATTTAAATTAATTTAAAAAGTAGATCAACATATTTTTAAAACATTAATAAATTATAAATTAACTTATTTTATATATTAACAAACAATTATATTTTTTTATTTTAAGACAGAAATTAATTAACGAAATTAGTTCCACACAAAAGTCTACATATAAATGTAAAGCAGAGCCAAACACAAACAAATATATATGATTCGAAACATTTCCCTTGATTTAATTTATAATAAAAATCTAAATCGCAATTAAAACAAATCTAAATAAATTAAAGTTCTTAAACTTCTTCAGTAGGTTTTGTCTGTTTGCTACGGCTCCCTCTCAACATCTGCTCCTCACTCCAACGGAAGAATTCGAAACTAAAGATATGAAATTTGAACAAAAAAAAACACACATGTGTCCTCGTCTTATAAAGTTCCAAAGCTATAAAACGATAATATGGAGTGACTGTATCAACCTTAGCTTAACAAGAAACAGCTCAAATTTTGGCTATTCAGTAAATATGAAGTCATGATGTCTTTAAAGGAAATGATAACTTGTCCAAAGATAAATCTTCAGCAGCTTTAAAGCTAGGATAAATAAGTTTTACTGCTGATCTTGTCATAATCTTTTCAGATAAACCTATAAATTATATAGCAAACCTCTATTTTGTAGTTAATTTAACTTTCTTTCTCATGACACTTGCTGTTATTAATGTATAAGAAATTACTCAATCCAAATGTTAAATTATATTTAATTCAAATTGCCTTGTTTCGCATTCATTTGGCTACTCGCATCACATCAGCTCATATTATTATTATTTTTGTTTCTTTTTCGTTTGTTATAAAATACAATTATGCAACCACTTTGGCTTATCGCTGAGTGGTTTTAGGCCACATTCTCAAGACATTCATAAGCCAACTAGGCGCATTTCCGCGCTCTCACTCTCTTTTAACTTTAAGCTCACTTTATTAAGTCAACTCAACTCGACTCGACTTGACTCGACTCGGCTCGGCATTTCAACTTAATAAGCACAACAACAACAGCAACAACAAGAACAGCCGGCAAATGGCGCTATTTAAATGCTAAACAACTCTATTAAGTTGCACGACACACACACACACACACACACACACATAGCTGTACAACACACACATATACATTTGCCAGCCAAGGACAGATTTAGCTTCAGCATTATTTTTGTCGCTGCGTCGAAGTTTAGCGCTGGAACTGGAGCTGGGGTGGTTAGGCAGAAATGGAACCTCAGCACGTTTCAAATACAATTTACAATAAATAAAATTTAAAAGCGAGAAAAAATGCTGCGACAACAGCAGCAGGAGCAGCAGCAGCAGCAGCTCAGCAAAGCAGCTCCGCGCAGCAACTGAAGCAACTGAACAGACACCGAATCGCGACGGACTTAATGTCGCCTAGCGGTGAATGGAAAGTGAAGGGCCAGAAATGGGAAGTGAGCACGTGATGCCTGGCATAAGTAACACGATACACGCAAAAATACGCCGAAGAGAGTACGCCGAAGAGAGTATACTCTCTAACTGAAAAATTAGAAAAAATAAGTTAATTTTAATAAATTAAAAAAATTAATAATAAAGACATTTAACATTGTTTTAATAATAATTGATTATAAATTATATGCTGAGCAAAGAATTAAGTTTTAGATTTCTCTATTATTAGCTTGACTATCAAAGATCTCAGTTAATTAACAATAAATAACATAAAAAACTCTATAAACTATATTTGAAACATAAAATATTGTATTTATACATTAAATAATAAAAAAACAATTAAAGTATATTTAAAAAAAAAAATTATATTATGAATATTATTATTAAACTAAAAAAATTTTAAACTAAAAACAAAATAATAATATATATAAATAATTAATATAAAAAAAAAACATTTTCTTAAAAGGAATTTTGCTATGATATGTCTTCGTAAATCAAAAACTATTTATTTATTAAAATATTATTTTATATTTATAATTTATTAATATTAATATTTATATTTATATATTATTTATAACTATATTTTATATACAATTGAATATTATGTCAAATAGTCTGAAACTTTGGATTATTTGACATAATACTCAATTCAAGTGTATTTAAAATAAAATATAATAAAAAGATAAGGGAGAAAATGTTAAAAGTCTTCCAAATTTGAATTCATTTAAATAAAAACAGAATTATTCATTTATATGGCTTATATTACTTAAACTTGCAAATAGTATTTACTAAATTTGGGTTATCAAAAAAAAAGACAGAAAGTTTTCTAATATTTTCTTTATATACATATATCAACTTCTATATAATATTTTAATTATTATTTAAAATATATATATAAAAACCTTAAATGTTTTAATATTATTCTTTTTTTTTTTGGTAATTCCTAAACAACTTTAAAGGAAAATGTTACTCTAACTTTAGCAAATACGCGAATAAATATGCTGCCTTCCTGTACATATAGGGAAATTGAAATAACTGCAATTGAATTGGGAGTGGGGCGGTGTCAAGAGGAATGTGAATAGCGGGAGTGTTATCTTACCTTTCTCTGGTATCACGTTGACGACGGTGTCTTCGCGTATATCCTCCAGCAGCTCCTCATGATTTTGCATTTCCGCTTTAAGGTTTAAAAAGAGAAAGAGAGAGAGAGAAAGAAAGGGACACAGAGAGAGAGTCAGAGTGAGTATAAAAGAGTTACATTTTATAGATATTACGTAGTTAATTTGAGTTCGCTTTGCTCTGGTGGAAATTCAATTTGTGGTTTAAGCATTGAGCACTTGCCATCAATATGCGCAGATAAACAGGTTGCACAGCAACCGCCAAAAAAAGCCACATAAACACACACACACACACACACAAACACGCACACAGCTAGCCACATAGTTAAGCAGAGGAGGAGGAGGGGGCGTGGCTGGGCTTAACTCTGTTCGCTTCGTGCATTTTTCCAATATTTTAGCGCATTTGGTGCGGCGCCTTCTTTACGAGCAGCTTGTAATTTTCGCCAACCGCAGAATGAAGTTCTGCACAAAATGCACAATTTGACTTTTGTGCAGCAGCCCCACAGGGGAGACACGAGAGAGAGCAGAGGGGCGTGGCTTGCACCGCCCCCCACACGGACAGGTAATGCAGCGCCTCATCAAATATTTAGTAAATGCTGCCAAATGGCGAAATGTTCAAATGGATTTACGCTTACGCGTTGCCAGTTTAGAGATGGGATTTGGATTTGCGTGATATGATTAGCGTTTTTATTAGCTATATAATAGCGTTAGTTTAACGGCGTATTGCACAAAGCTAATTGCTTACATAATTAACAAGGGATGAGAGAGAGAGAGAGTGAGAGAGAGAGAGAGAGAGAGATATTGATATTGCCTGGATATACAATACGATTCTGTTGACTAAATATGTTGAGCGGCAAATGGCTTAATTGATAATTGACAACAGATTTGATGGCTGATAACAAGTTAGGCAGTTGGTATGCACGACTAGCAGATACCCTATACGTGGGTGTGTAAGCTAGAGCTGGCATTTATGCCTAAATATTTAATTGTTATTTGATAATGAACTAATAGCACTTATAAAAAAAGAATGCACGACTAGAAGATACCCTGTAGCGGGTTACTTAAGGTTTCTCTTTGTAAACAGTTCTGCATAAAAAATATTTTAAATAATTAAAAACAAATACGTATTAGTTTGTTGACTTGTACTTGCCTGACTAGCACATACCCTATACTAAAATTTTAGCTTTTACTTTAAACAGTTTTTATATATATCTTTTAATATTATTGATGGTTGATAAATATTTGAAGCAAGAAATGCAAAGTGAGGCATGTACGCTTAAAGTATACCCTGTATCTGGTAACATGAGCTTTCGCTTTGTTATTGAAACTGTTGTCTCTAAATGGCTAAATGATGATTGATAAGTAACTAAAAACAAATACATGACAGTTGATAATAGTTGTCATATGCATCAACTAAATGCTGAAAGCTGCTGGTCTCTTTCGTCAACCTTGGCTCCAATCATTTACAAAGGTTTGTTAAACATTTTTGCTTATTTCGTTTAATTAGATGAATATTTATAAATTTACTGACAATTTTTAAAATTTGAATTTAATGAATATGAAAAAGTTAATTTGTCGGTATTGCTGCGCGTTTGAAGAACATTTTTAAGCAGACAAACAAAGGCAACAAATAGAAGCTATAAGTAGGGAGCGCAAAATATGATATATGTATGTTAGGTTTGCTTATATGTATGAGAGCATTAAGAGTAAATGTGAGTGTCCCATCTATAGAGTAGATAAATCTAAGATTTGCTCTGAATTTCTACTATTTTCATACAAATATTTTAATTTATGATAGAAAAGAATAGTAAAGAATGTAAGACTGAAGTCTACCCTGTACGTGAGTACCTGACTTATAGGGTTTTTGCCATGCACTCATAAATATGCCTTTATTTAATTGATGTGAGACAAATATTTAAAAAATATATATTAGTTAATAGCAAGTGGTTTGGATAGTAGATACCCTGTATAACTGGGTACCCGAACAATCGAACTATTGCTTGATGATTGATTTTTAAACAATTTACAAAACTACTTGTAAGCCAATAGTACCAAAGTATATTGTAGCCAATAGTATATGCTAAGTATTTGACTCAAACATGTTATTTTACAACAGGTTTGATCGACTAAGTATGCCCTGTAACCTGCGGAGCTAACCAACAATTTGTGTAGAATAGTTTAGTCAACAAGCTACCTTAATTGATGTTTGATATATAATTTTAAAAGTCTTAAGTAAAGAAAAAGCGATTAGATTATGCCCTGTTACCAGCATGAAGTTTGCCTTACATAAACACATAGTTTTTCTACATATTTCATACCTTTTTACACCTGGAACAAAACATATTTGAAGTATTTTAATGAGCATATATCATTGCAGACTTTAAATATTTATATATTTCAAGATTTGTATAAAGTTGCTATTGGCATACATAATAAAACAAAGCAAAAGTTTGTTAAGATTCAATTTTCACAGGTTCACAAATTTTTCTCTTTGCTGTTCACCCAAAAAAGTTGCACTTATTTAACAATTTCAATAAGTTTCATTATTTTGATCAAATTTCTAACTACTAAATCCATGATATATTCTAATCAAACTTTGCAAATCTCTCACAATCTCTCCAGCCGAGCTTGGCATTGTCTGGAATGTCTATTCAGCAGCTGAATTGCCGACCGAGCTAGCTTTTGCCACTACTTTATGTGGATCTATATTTATTTGATGAGCTGCTGTCCCATTTTCACGGTCACGTCGACTCTGTTCGGCTGCTAAATCACGTCATGCCAAGCAGAGCGCAGAATGTGAAAAAAAAAACTTTTTGAAGAAAAGTTGCTGCTGTTGGTGCGCGAGGTGGCACGTAGCATTCACTTGCAACATTTGTGTCAGCCTCACACACACACACATGTGTGTGCCCGTTGCAACTATGCAATACAAAATATTACAAACAGGCTGGCAGTGAGGCAACGAGTCGACAGCAAAGTTGTTGCCTAGAGAATTTTGCTGCTGCTGTTGCATGTGATGTTTGGCAGCCCGAATCCAAGAATCCCTTATCCTTGCCCTCACCCTTCCCTGAAATCGAATTTATTGCATACTTTTGTGCGTTGTGGCAAGAGCCACAAAATGTATTTGCCTTTGCCAGCCAGCTGTGACATTTGCACAAAAAGTCATTTCAGCAGCTTCGCTGCAATTGTTCCTCACAGCAGCAACAACAACGACGACAACTCAAATAGCAACAACAACAACACGAGCATGTGTTTGGCGTTTATTAAAACGCAAACAGTGCCAAATTGTTGAGCATGAAAATTAATTGAAAATTTGCTTCATTTCACTGACTTTTCCTCCGTTCATATTGCGCATTATTTTCGTCGCTTTTTATGACAATTTCGCTTTTTAGGCGAATTCCAATTCATTTGCTCTATTGACAGTGTGTCTGCACGCATCGGTTAGAGTCCAAGGTCTTTGCGCTTATAAATAACTTAATTTTTTTTATATTTATTTTATTTTCTTCTTTTTCTGCTTCTTCTTTTTTTTGGCTGTCATCGTGCCGAGAAACTAGGCGAAATATATGCCAAGGTGGCCAAGTAAATGCCACTAAAAATCAATAGCAATCGTTGCGGATAGACGAGGCATGTGGCACCCACAGATAGAGACGGACAACGTGAGAAAGACAGAGAGAGAGAGAGAGAGAGAGAGAGATAGAGATTGGCATGTAAATGTAGCAAAGTAAACTTTGGCTGGCAGTTTCTGTGCCTTTCAAAAGTCGAATTACCTTAAGAATATTTGACTAAAAAACACAATATATACGTATATATAATACAATATATAAAAGTTTTCCTCAGACTGTAAAGCAATATATTAAAGAGTATTAAATTATATATGCATATAGTTTCAGTGCATAATCTAAGTTTAGCTCGAAACTATTTGAAAGCCGATGCGAAAGATAAAAGCCACTAAGTAACAGATATTTTCAAGCTGAGCTGCTGAAGAAAACATTTAAGAATATAAATAAATAATTTCAATTTATTTGAAAAAAATAATTAATTTAGTACTATATGGATAAAGTATTTTTTAAACATTTTTAGAATATTAAAATTCATATATTTAATAATTATATAAATAAAAATTATATAAATAAAAGTAATTTTAATATTTTTTATGAATTTATATGCACACAAACTTGCATATTGCACACAGCCAGACAACCGAGTTGCACATTCTCTTACCGTTTAGTGTAATTACTCAGAGATTTTAAAGCGCATCAAGATCTTTATATTTTTCTATCATTCTTCCACATTTTAACTCGTGTAGGACACAAATTAGCCTTTAATTTGTTATATTATTTTGAATGAAATTAAACAATATAGTTTTCGTTTCGTTTTTTGAGACAACTGATTGGAAGTTTTACTTGATGTCATCACATAAGTGCGCCAATAAATTGTCAATAAAATATGAGTGAATTTCTTTAGTCTTTAAAACCCTATAAAATATATGTAAAGTTCTTCAGTCTATAAATGACCCAAACTTTGACTTATTCTTCTGACTAATTTGATCAATTTGTATTGACAAATCGGTTTTTTTCCACCAGCTTTACCCGATTGGTTGATAGGCAGCGTTAGGTGTATTGTATGTGCATATGTATATTAAAATTTATTTTAATATTTAGCATTATGTTTATGGCTTCATAATAATTTATAGATATATTTGTGCACTAGCTAATCCACTTGAATATTTTGCCAACTTTAGCTCAACGAGTATAAAAATATCGAAATTCTATTATTTAGAAGCATTCAACGCTTTCACTCAAATTCTTTATTTGCAGAGTATTTTTTATATTCTTTCTTCCTTTCTCTTTTCCTTCTATTCACATTCATATTTGCAGCTTAAAAGCTCGTCAAGATGTGTTTGCACCTCAGGCGATTGCCGCCACAAACATCAAACATTTTTTTTTGACTGCGCCAGCCGCAATGAGCAAAGTTGAAAAAAGAAACAAAAAGAATATTGAGCAGCACAAAATGAGCAAAGAAGTCAACGATACTTGGCACTGGATTATAACGGCACTAAATCTACTCTGTATGCACGACATACATAGAAATATGCATAAGTATACATACAAGCAAATAAGGTAGATGTATAAAAGCGAAGCGATGCGTATTAACTCCGATCACACCGAAAGTTCAAGAGCAACTGATTAACAACAGCCACCATGAGAGCGCTTGCTAATGACTAGACAACAAGCTGAAAGCAACAAGTGAGATCAGAGCGAGTTGAGCGAAATTTATTGAACTCAATGAGGGCCTAGCATGCGCCAGGATTGAGTACTTAAAAGTAACGGAACTGCTCTTTGCTAAGGGGACCAACAGCACTGTTAAAAGACTCAGTATTACTCAATCGTGACTGTGATCTACTGTGTCTTTTAAGAGTGAGCATGCACCACTGTCAAAGACTCAGTGCATAACCTAGTCTTACTCAATCGTGAGCATTCTCTCAGTTACTGCAGTGTTGAGTGTGCTGGCTGCAAGGCATATCGACAGAGCAAATATTGCTGATATTGGGAGAGTGAGTGTAGTGAGTCACATATACACTCAATCGCTCTTGCGCTCGTTTTACATTTTTGAGCTGCAGAGTAGGTAAGTGGGGATAACCCACAGAGTGCACAATTTTGATGTTGAGATTGAGAGTGTGAGTGACTTATCGTCATTTACACTATAGTTGGCTTGATCTTATATCAGTGTGTGTAAATGGCATTGCGACAGTCGGCATTTATACTTCTTCTCGTTTATTCCTCCGTTCTAGGTTTGAGTTGCTGAGTAAGTGCGGATAATATTTATCCACATAGTGGATAATGCTGATGTTGGCAGTGAGAGTATGAGTGACTTTTTTCCATTAGTGCATGTTGTTGACGTTGGCAGTGAGAGTATGAGTGTGAGTGGCTTAACGACATTTACACTCATTCTCTCCTGATCGCATGCTGCAAGTTTGAGTTGAAGAGCAAGTAAGTGGGTGTAATGTTGAGTGTGCTTTTGAGTGGCTTAACGACATTTACATTTACACTCATTCTCTCATCACTCATTTTACATGTTTGAGCTGCAGAGCGGATGTATGTAGCTAACAGCGTAGGCAAAAAATGGTTATCGAAACATGTAATGATTAAGAGAAACCGAAACAGCTCAATTATATTAGGTGTGAGTGAGTGTGTTGAGAAGATCAACACAACTGAAGAAGACTAACAAAGGCAAAGAGTTACATATCTAATAATCAAGCAAAGAGAGAATAAGTATGAATGTGTATTAATGAATATGAAAAGGAAAGAGAAACTCAGCTTCTGAGTTAGAAGTATCAAAAAACTTAATACACATACATTGAAAATATTATAAAGAGAGATGCGAAGAGACAGAAGTAGAGTTTTTTTTTAGTAGCAATCTATAAATAGAAAAGCTCGTTCGCTCGTTCACTCAATCATCTCTTTATCTAAGTGAATGAATTTTAGTTCCCATAAAACATAAACACATGAAAGATATTACAAAGAGAAGGACAAAGAGACACAAATTGAAACTCAATTTGAGCAAGAAAACGGCATTTCATTAATAATTAAAAGTAAATGCTTTTAGGCTACAACTTCAATAACAAATATGGCCCATGTCTGTGCGCTCAAGGAGCTGCTCGTCCTGCCCGATGCTCATCTGTCATTTCCTTATCATTAAGCCCACAAGAGCTTATGAACATATTTCAAATTGAGCTATTTCTGTTTACCACTTGATTGCACTCACCTTTCGGGGACAGGCGCAGTGGGCCAAACCTCAAAACTTCATTAGCCAAAAAGCACGCGCCGAAATTGTGGCAACAACAAAGCGAACATCGCCAGCAGAAAATAAGAATAAAAAAATCTTTGAAACGTTGGGCGCCATAAATTGCACGGCGGCAAAAATAAATGTAAAGTAAATGGCGCTAATTCAAAGTAGATTTATTTATTATGCCATTTTTCTTGCGGCAATGCGCCAAGAAAGATGCTTTAAATTTCCATTCACAGCCCATTGAATGTACCAAAAACTTTAAGACACTCAGACAGAGAGAGAGAAAGAGAGAGAGACAGAGAACTAGAGAGAGAGAGCTAGATATAGTGAAAACTGAAACACAAATGAATATATACGACGATGGGCAGAAATTATGCAATAAAAACAATAAAGAATTCCTGGGAAAAACTGAGAAGCTGCTGCTTCCTCTTCTCTCTCTCTCCCTCACTCTCTTTTTTTGGCTAAGTACACGAGCATATTAATTTACGCACATCCTGTGGCGCCAGCTTTGAGAAGCAACGCACCTGCTGCGACAGACATCAACAGATCTCACTCCCAGGCGCGCCGCGGCTCTGGCTTAAGGCAGCCCTAGTCTGGACTGTTGATTTTGGCCATAATGCTAACGCATTTAAGCCAATTTTCGTGTCAGGTCTCAATGATTTATTAGCCAGACGCGCAGACGGACGGACGGACGGAGAGACACTGCTTAGCGCGCCGGATATAGAGGCGAGCCTTAACGTAGGACGGTGTCAACAATTGCCTGAAAGTTGCTCAAATTTGTCGACAATTTGTAAACGCCTTGCTTAATTTTTGTTCCTCCTCTGCTTTGTTTTGTTTTTTGTTTTGTTTGTTTACTTGGCTAATGATAGCGATTGGCCTGCCATTCGACAGATGCTTAAAATGAGCCTGAATTATAGTCGGTTTGCTATTTTACATTCCAAGCCGTCTCGAAGGCTGAACAAAGTTTTCAGGAAGTGACGAAGTGAAAGTATTGTTTGGCAAGCCTAAGCGGAAGTTAACTTTTTGGCAATTGAACAGCATGAGAATTGCATAGGGAGGTATTAAGATATTAGAAATTGACAAAAGCATTAAATATAAAAACTTGAGAAGCGCACAGAAAGGCATTAAATACAAGAGTAAGTTAACTTTTTGGCAATCGAACAACATGAGAATTGCATAGGGAGGTATTAGGATATTCGAAATTTACAAATGCTTGACAAAAGCATTGAATATGAAAATTTGAGAATTGCAGAGAGAGGCATTAAATACAAGAGTAAGGTGAATTGTATGGATAGGCACAACATATTGTATAAATACTTGAGAATTGCATAGAAAGGCAATGAATATGAAAACTTGAGAGTTATGTAGAAACATAAATAAATAAATAAATATATAAAAATATATAGACAAATAAATAAATAAATAAATTTTTTTGTACAGTTCAGTTCATGAAAATAGTAGTGCTGCTCTACACAAAACTTAAACCGAATCAAAGAATACTTTTTTTCTTGAAAAGTAAAAAGATATATACTTTTTGTTTACAATCGATTGTACAGAAGAAAGTTGAAAAAAAGAAATCCAGTAATTTGCGGTCAGAATTTATTTGTTTTTGATAACTTCAGAGAGATTCGTTAAGAATCTCCAGTTCATACAAATATTTAACACATAATAGACTGGGAGAATCGCTTGGATAGGCATAAAATAGAAACAGTTAAAAACGATATCGATGTTCAAGTATTAATTATGAAAATTATGAGAATTGCATAGAGAGGCCTAGCAAGTAAGATATTTTGAGAATTTCATAGACTTTCAAATTTCTCTCACTGTCGCTTGAGTTTTATAAAAAGAGTCAAACGATTCTTATTTTATATACTGAAAATGACGAGAATTGCATAGAGACAAACATCTGTTGCTAATCGACAAATACTAAAATTGTAGTTTACTTAAGTTTTTAAACTCGAAAAAACAAAACAAAAATCCAAATCAAGTTCTATTGTCTCCTGTCTCTACTCTAGCTGTCATTCGCAAAAGCTTTCATCACATAATAAGAATTGCATAGAGCGCAGTACCCTAATTATAATATATTTTTAATCGGATAAAAAAGAATTCGTGGAATTTCTCGCTTCGACTCATTCCAAATAACATTCGAAATGTGTGTTATGCATTATCCTGCGCACATGCCCCGCCCACACGTGGCTAATATTATTTCCTTTGTTGTTTGAACAGCACGTCTTTGTTTGGCTGCCTCTCTTTTCTCTTATTTATAGATTTCAAGCAGTTGGAGGTTTCGTAATTAGTTGAAACAAATTGTTTTTCATACTAAATCAATTCTAAAGGTCTTTAAAATTAACAGCGAAGAAGTGTATGAAAGAGGACTAAAAGTCACTTTTTTTCTTTGCAGAAGGCTCTCGACATTTGGTAATAAAATATAATAAATAAATATGCATAAAAAAAAGGTCTGTTAATTCCTGGAAGGAAATGACAGTTTTCCTTTCTGCTGAGCTCATAATATATTTAGAAATGTTTAAGGCGAGTTAATTCATGTCGCAAAGTGCATTGAGAGTAGCTTTAAATATATAGAAATTTTCAAACTATTTTTGACAGAGTTCAAAAGGTTGAGGACCTTGTCATAAAAATAAACTGATTCTGCTGAAAATTTAACAACTGCTGGAGAATATTTTTTTATATTTAAAGTATATTTATATTATATTTATATTATATTTTTTTATTATATTTAGATAATAATATAAAAATAATATATTTATACAAAATTATATTTAAATTTTTTTGTTTTTTGTTATAGATGTAAATTTTTTATTATTAATATTTTTATTTATATTATCCTTTCTCTTTTAACCTAAGAGATATTTTTACTCTTTTTATTTGACAAAATATTAAAAGTTTGGTGTGCTGCTGCCTTTGAGGCAACTAAATCTGAATAAAAATAAATTAAATATATTTTTTAAGGATATAGAAAATAACGAACACAGAACAAATAGATAATTGGGAGGAAAGGTAAAGCTCAAGGGGATATCTTTCAGATTTGAAGTCAAGACCCAGTTCTTGAGGTTGATGGCATTTAAGTGTCCTCCTAGCTCTGCTGCTGATCTCTGGATTGCACTATGTAGACACCTGGTCAGGCTGATTGGGTTTGAATCTTGGAATTTTTCTCGCTATACAATTTTTAGCCACCTCTTGGATTCTCTAATTTGTAGCACATTCAGGTCTCGCTGATTTCACTAAAATATTAATTTTTGGTAGTCATTCAGTCAGGCAACATGAATATGAACTATTGATAACCAAAATATTATGGTAATTTGCAAACTTCTTTCTTGGTTAGCAAATGCAACTAGATTGTGGGCTTTGAATCACCAATGCACTTCTGACAATAATGCTGCTAATGAAGCTGCTTATCAAACACTGCTTTACCCACAAATAACAAAGATATACAAAATCCTTATCATTAAATAAAGGGAAAATATAAATTAATTATAATTATATACAATATATACAAAATGAAAAGAAAATTATACAGTAAGCCTCAGAAATATAGAAAAAGAGTGAAAGAGAAAGAAAGAGAGATAGAGAAAGAGAGAGAGAGAGAGAGAGTGAAAGAGAGAGAGGGAGAGAGAGAAAAAGACAGAGAGACTGAACTCTTAGTTGAATTTATCTTACTCTAAGTTAAGTAACAGAAAAAACTATTATATAAATAAAAGAATCATTTCTTAGATAACATCTTATCTTGCACTTCCTTCATTTACTTAGAAATTATGAGAATCGCAAAAGCGAGGTGTATACCAATAATTTTTATCTACAAAAATTCTAATTTTTTTCAAATTTTTGAAACAATTTCCTTTGTTCTGATGTGCCAACATAAAGAAGATAAGCAGGAGCATCTTAAGGCTAAGCCCTAATTGCTGTCCTCTGTCTCTGTTCTGTGGGCAAGCAATGCAGTTAAACCCACTTCTGGACTGCTACACACACTTGTAAATATTATACTTCATATACTAGTCTAGTTGTTAAGGGTTTGTTGTTTTTGGGATCAAAAGAACCAGAATTTTTAATAAATTATTTCCACACGTTTGGCAGCCTTAGGATGACTCTTGATCAAATGGCAAATCTGATCGACTATGTCACCAATAATTTGTTATCGATAACTTAAAACAGCCACTCCAATATACTTATCGTAAATAGTATCACTCTTACTATCCCTCGCTTTACTTTCATAATATAATAATTGATTTTAGTTGATAATTGGCTTGCTTCATTTGCAGCGGATATTTTTTCATTTAATCTGCAGCTAACCAGAGTACTTTGGTTTTTCTTCCTTGGCACTTTAAGCACTTGCTGCATACCTGGACTTGCATTTGGGCCAACTTTGCGCAGGCAACTTGGTCAGCAAACTTGGCAGATGATTATAAAACTTCGAGCTGCGTACGTGAGCACAGATTGTGGGTGAAGAGTTGAGAGAGAGAGAGAGAGAGAGTGGGAAAAGGCGTTTGTGACTCAACTTTGTAGCGAGTACGATAAAACCAAAGCTTTGCTCTGTCAAATGGCCAAAGCAGAGTTTTAAAATTAGCTGAGTCAAATTTAATGTTGAAATTCTGTGAAGCTGTTGCCAATGCACTGTGTCATGTGTCAAGAGGTCAGTAAGGCAACACTCGAATAACTTTATCATATCGCATTCAGCTAGAAGTCAAAGTGCTGGCCATAAAACTTTTGCTAATTGAGTTGTGTGCGTTTGCCTGTCACATTTATTTTTCGGATATTTACCAATGCAAGAGTTTTCATTACTAAAAACAAAAATAAATTGTGCCACCCGCTGCCAGTTGCCAGTTGCCAGTTGCCATTTGCCAGCTGCCCAGGGCATAGGTCAAATGCAAAGTGCTAGGTCTCAAGCTAAATTAAATTTCTCTCTCTCTCTCTCACTTTCTATCTTCGTCTTTCTCTATGTCTGTAATGGAGAACTACAAAGGCGACTTCAAAAAAGACACGAACAAACGAAGCTAACGTGAAATGATGCTAAAAACAAACATTCGCCACGAGGCAAGAGCCAAAAAGCGCAACAAGATGCTAAAGAGCAAAAGGCAACTGTCGACATTTGAATACTTTATAAAGCAATCAAAATGTAAGCAGATGAAAAGTTAAATATATTTTTACACTATTTAATGTAAGAAAATATATAAAAATACTTTTACTTGAATGTGATTAGGCGCAATTGAAAAGAAAATTGCTAAAAATAAATAAATAGTATAATAAATAAAACAAAAACTATTTTTGTTTGCGACCAACGTCAAACGTCGAAACGATCGACTATAGAGGCAAAGGAATAACACTGTGCCCTCTGCTCCGATTACACGCCGTGAGAGACCATATAATAGGTATAAATTATTTTTAGAAAAATTCTTAAAATTTGTATGTAACAGGAACATTCTTCTTATAAATAAACATCCCATTTATTTGTTAAAAGAATATTCCTATTAAATAAAAATTTTAAATAGAAGGCTTTGCTCTTGAGTTTAGTAAAAAGTTTTGTAACTCAATCATCAGAGTTTAGCGTAGATCGCTGTAGCTCATTTATTTCGTTCTTCGAACCACTCTAAATAGCGCCAACCAGTGATAAGATACTCAAATAGTAGCTCACAGTGCATCATAGATTGATTATAGCTCATTCAGCTTAAAAATTTTACATATTTGCTCATGTTATTTTCAGTTTTAAATATGGCATTATGAATAGTATAGTTACTCTGCCAGTGCTTCAAGCCTAAGGTCTAAATTCTGATAAGTTTGTGTAATAAGTGAAATGTTCTCTACTCAACATTAAGTCAAATTGAGGTCTTATTGAGGTCTTCTTCAGCTGCGCAGTGAAGACATGATTATTATTACTAAATTCGCAATGGAAATTATAGTGCACATAAGCAATTGAGTTGAAATATCAATACCATTTAAGTTTTGCAGGCCAAAAACAATATATGATCAAATGGCATATCTTTTTGAATATTTCAGCAGTTATGTGTAATCGATAACTTAACCAGCTGCTTACAAAAATTTATTAAAAATGTTATCACTCTTGTTTATTAACCATATACTCACATATTTTTATGTTCGTTCGCTAACTTTTTTTAAGACATTTTATGCAGTTTAATTTGTTGCAGCTTAGTGTCTTTGATTCTCTAGAGCGTTTAGTTCAAAGCCTTAACTAGTGAGTTGACCTGTAAGCCAGCAAATACTTCTCAAGTCTGGATTAATTTATTCCATATGCTATTCTATTCTACAATATCTCAAGCTCACTAATTAAGAGGAGTATATGGTTGCTGTGCAAAGTTCGTCTTGCTATCCGCCCGCCTATCTGACTCTCAGTCAACTGAGCTCAGAGCATTTCGCTTCTCTTGCTGGTAGAAAGTTGAAATTTGGAAATATAGTTAATCAAAAATACTATCAACTCTTGAGCTGCTGCTGCATATACCCTGCCACAACTCGTATATACCCTTTTTAAGTGTCACGGAAGAAGTATGCAAAATGAAATACAAATTACAGCAACAGCTGCAACAACAACAACAACAACAACAAGAGCCACGCACACTCCACACAATAAAGCAACAAAACGCCTCAAAGGCCAACAGCAGCCGTGATTGTAGTTGGCTTCTGCTTCACTCTGCGCTCTGCTCACTTTTTTCTGTGTTGCTTCTCTGCTCTGCGCTGCTCGTTGCTCATCCGCCCCGTTGGCCAGGCGACGCGCTAAACAATGCAACGAGCAAAAAGTGTTGCATACTTTTAGCAGCAGCGCAAAAGCGTGTGAAAGATGCACACAACAACGCACACACACACACACACAATAATGGCAATGGGAAGCTGTGAATGGCAAGAGTTTCTTTTTTTTTGGGGGGTGTCCAATTTTTTGCCAGCGTGTTGGGGAAAATTGTTGAAAAATTGTCAAACAATTGCAGAGCAAAGGATTGGGGCAGCTCGATGCTTAACTGTGCAGGGAATTGGGCGTGGCAGGCGCACAAACATCACGAAATGCACATCGCGAGAACAGTTAAGCGCAATCAGAGAGCGAATGAAAGCAAGAAAGAGAAATTTCATCTGACAAAGTCAAACGTGCCATGGAAGACGGACAAAATTGATATAACGCTAAAGTTTAGACTACGTGATTAAAATCCTATTAAGAGATGAGCAAAGCAAAACTATATCCTACTATCTCTGACACACACATATATAAAGACAGCGGAATAAAGTTTTTGATTGCTAAATGCCAAAAGTTTTACAGTTTGTACATAAATTCATATTGAATTGTGCGCGTTTCCAATTATTTCAATATTTATTTATTCCCAGCGAAACTTTTAATTACAATAACTGGATATATTAGCTTTTCGAATGGTAACGTTTTTTAATTCAAGTCAGAAACTAAATTAAGATGGAAATTATAATAGTTGCTTTTATTTTTTGGCATATGAGAAGTATATGAAAATGAGTTTTGCTGACTTGAGATCAAAGCTTAGTAGAAATATGTTACAAATTTGTTTGCTTGTTACTAAGTCAACTGTTCTCTTACGGCTTTTTTCTCAGACTGTTAACTAATATTTACTTTTGATCGGTTAAAGAAGTCGATTGCAACATCAACTTATTACGATTACAAGACTACATCATTAAATTAATCAATTTATTTTCTATATTTAAAGCATTTCATTCTCAATAGAATTAAAAAACATATTCGTGACAAAAATTAATAAGGTTTATACAAAAGTTATTTTGCTCAAAATATGGTTTCCTTTCTATTCATCACATTTAATGAAGTCTTTAAATTGATCTTATAAAACATAAAAATTAGAACTTTATTTTAAAGCAATAATAAATTTGAATGAGTATTTAATTAATAATAATAATGTTGAATTAGTAATTATTAACATTATAATTAATTAATAGGCAAATATAGAAAATACATTCGCCAAACAGATCATTTAACACATTTTCAAGAGAACCTTAAAAATGTATAAAATGCCTTATAGAAATTTGTTTGAATTTTATATTATAATTTATTGTATATACTAAACATATGAGCAAAAATTCGCCTAATGTTAAAACCTTGGCATATTATATATTATTGTAAGTCAATCAATATATTGGGTGGAAATATATTACTTGGAGAAAAAACAAAGTTAAGCTTAAGTTGCTTGGCAGCTAATAAGCAATTATTACAGGAAAAAGTCTTCATAAAATATCTTTACTGTGATGAAATTGAATAGGAATAAACTGAATAGTTCCATCAAGTTACGATTTCAAAATATTTTTACCATAGATTAAAGTGGGTTTATTTGGAGTCGTAGGCCAACTGTTCAATAAACTTAACAGATAAAAGCTTATTATTAGATATTATTATTATTATTATTATTATTAAATATAAATACATAAATAAGAAGGGTTTCAAGTCGATATACTACCTTTTAAGCGCTTATTCTTCTAACTCAAAAGCAATTTTAAATTGCACAAATATTATTTAAAAATTATTATTTTTCAAAGAGCTATTGACTGCAGAATGAACTGAAGACCAGCTTCAGAGGGGAAGACAGAAAAAGGAAGGCAGCGAACGAGAGAGAGAGAGGTAGAAAGAGACTGAGAGAGAAAAAAAAAGATAGAGAGAGGGTGTCTGTCTCTCTTCTTCGGTCTCTCTCCCTTTCTCTCGTCCTCTCCCCCTCTCTTTCAGCATATCTTTTCACTGTCTTTCTCTCTATCGCTCTTTTTTCTCACTAACTCTTTTGCTCTCTCTCTCTCTCAATCTCAACTCTCTCTACCTCTTAATCTCTAACTATCTCTCTCTCTCTCTCTCTCTCTCTCTCTCTCCCTCTTAATCTCTAACTATCTCTCTCTCTCGCTCTCTCTCTCTCTCTCTCTCTCTCTCTCCCTCTCACTGCATCCCTCTCTCTATCCATATCTCTTTCTATGTCTTACTCTCTCTCTCTCTCTCTCTCTCTCTCTCTCTCTCTCTCTCTCTCACACACACACACACACACCACCCTGACTCACTTTCCTTCTCCCTTTCTCTCACTTGCTTCAGTCTTTCATCAAGTTAGTTTTTTGCTGGCTTCCTAAATGCTGTTGATCTCTTACATTATTAATATGGAACAAAAATGTAAAAAAATATATGAAACTAAATAAATATGTTTACTCTAAGAACACTCAATTCGAAAAAGCTTTAATAGAATAATTCATTTCTAATCAAATACAAATCCAAATTTGTATTAATGGAAAATAATTAAACTAAATAAATCAATTTGCCAATTTACACAAATAATAATAATGCCATAGCACAGTAGAAAACTCAGCATTTCCTATACCGAAATGGCTTTATCAAAAAAAGAAAAACCCTTTTCTGAAATTTTCATTGCCTCATAAATTTGCCCTAAACTTGTTGATTGTGGTTAAAAAAAAGTCTTGTCTGCACACATGAGTGTGGAGTCAAAAAGAACTCGCTTTAAATTCAGTGCAATGCACAATGAAAAACTTGGTCAACATTGTCAAGTCATAAACCCAAAAAACTGCTCGACGACCCAAAGCGCCATCAATCAGAGTGTCAATCACTTTTTGTGTCCAGCCAGAAGCCAACGGCCTAAGTAGATGCTTTCATATTTAGCAATACACACACACACACATATATATATATATAGTATATATATAAATATATATGTATCTAGAGGGATTTTGAGCCTTAGAACATTGTTGCACAATGTCAACTGTTGCCCACTTGTTGAGCATCCACAGCAACAACAGCCCACAAGTCAGGCACAAAGAAAACTTAAGTGGCCACAAAACACGGCTCTGAACTCTCTCTCTGTGTGTGTGTGTGTGTGTGTGTGTGTGTGTGTGTGTGTGTGTGTGTGTGTGTGTGTGTGTGTGTGTGTGTGTGTGTGAGTGTGTGCATGCGTGTATTTAGACATTTGGGCACAGACAGACCACAGTTTATGTCAGGCAGCCGCAATTCGAATGCGAATACGCATACGCCATGTGGGCGCTTTAATTATTCTGTGAAGGGCTTAGGTCTTAGGGCCAACTTAAACAGCCACTAAAGCCAGCCGACCAAAAAGCACGTCCTTCACAACTGCCCCGGCGTGTGCAATGAGCCAAACTGGTGTTTTGGGCATCCCCAACAGCCCCCGCCGAGCCCTGCCCAGCCCTGGCTGTCACTCACATAATTCCGCTCAAGTGACAAGCACTGGCGGAGGCTACAGCCGGGCGACACTCAAAAGTTTGTTGGCACTTGGCAGCCACACGCCAAGTTGACCTTGTGCTAAGCAAAAGCAAACGCAAATAGAGCGTGATAACTTCCCCAACTGCCCTATTTGGGGGTTTTCCCTCCCTCTCTGTAGCAGCTACAAAAATCGAACAAAGTGACGTGGCTGGAATTCATCTCTGCACCAGAAGATACTTTCTCTTTTGGACGCTTTAATTTGTCAAAGGACTTGCACGAGTAGCTCCTATTATTGTGCTTGAGCTTAAAAGTTCGATACGCAGCTCTAGCTAAGTCGGACAGGTACTAAGTCACATAATCCACAAAGCTGAATTTCAGTTACTTGACTGCAATTGAAATTGTTTTCGTTTTATTTTCATTTCGTTTTTATAGATTTTCTATTTATTTTCTTGGATACAATTTATTGCACTTATTATTTATATTATTTATAAAGTGGACTTTTAGTACTTTAACTATGAAACAATTTTTTTAATTATGTATTTATATATTTATTTCTTCTATTATATATATTTGTATTATTTATTATCAATATAGACATTCTTAATTTTCTATTTTGAATGTTGAAGTTATTCTGATTTTTTATAATATATTTTAATAATTGAATAAAATTTTGTTAAAGTGTGTTTAACAATTAGGAGGAGGCATGGACGACCACGTCATATTAACCCTTCGGTACAATACTTATCCAGAGAAAATATCGTACTACCATGAGACAAATTGCATTGCCTTACGATCGGAAAGTAGGCAACAAGAGAAGGCATGACAAATGATAGAGTAAGTGTCAGATAAAAGCAGAATTAGTAGTGAAAAGTTTTTTAAAGAAGAAAGTGAAGCTAAGACATCGAAAGCGAATAGCTTAGCAACAGTTTAACTCTTACAACGAAGTCAAAGAGATCGCCGTAGACCTTGGGATCATATCTTCAGTAAGTTACTCTAACTAGGCATAGATTCAGCTATTTTCGATTTATCACTTTCTATATTCTGTATATGTATTTGACTATGCATATGTAGATTGTAAATATTCTACAAATTTCTTTAAAATATTTAATACTTTTTATTTCCATTTCATACTACACTATGATATCAAATTTCACCTATAGCACCCTAGCTCAAATGTCACAAGAGCTAGAGAATATATGTTAGATTCTCTTGAAGTATACACAATATGCATTATTCTTTCTACTTTTTTGATACTTGTTCAAGAATATCAAAATTGAAACCAAGTGTTAAAAGGCACGCCAAGGGTCTTAGGGTATCTTCCAGTAAGGCAGATTTGCTTACTAAATACTTTTTTGAATAATAATATATTGAAAATATAATTATTTTTAATATATAACCAATTATATCATTTGTTCTATATATGCATATATAAGTTAACACGCGCATGGCCAAAGTCGCTGATAGAGCAATTGGGCCGGATGCCGTTGCGACAGAGTTGCAGGCGAAATTTGATACCATCACGCCTAAGCAGCCTGATCGTATGCAAGAAGCGCCGACTCAGCGGTCTGCCGGTCTGTCTGCCGGCAGCGGCGGCTTCACGAATTCGTTTAGGTTACTTTAAGTTTCATTTTAAGAATTATTCTCGAACAACTCAAACGAGTTGTCAATAAAAATAATCTACCAGAAACCTCTTTGGTTTAATTTATATAAATACAATTTCTGTTTTTTTTGTTATACGTGTTTAATTATTAAATTAATTTTTTTTAAATCTTATATATATATAAAGAACTTTTATATATATATATATATATATATAAATCTTATATATATTTCAATATAATAATAATAATAATAATAATAATAATATAATAATATATATCTATATAAATATTTTTTTATTTTATATTTAAAATAAACGTGTCAGTTCAGGAATACAAATTTGTATTATATTTCATGCAACATTTTTAAAAAGTTTTTATTTTAAATATTTATTTTAAATATTTAATTATTTTTAAAAAAATTAATTTAAAAAACTTTATATTAAAAAAAACTTTATATTATTAAAAAAAATGTATTTAATAATTTAGATATTATATCAAAAACTAAAAAATTTTGTAGTATATATTTGAATAATTATTTTATACAATTATTTATATTTTATATTATTTAATATTATATTTAAATATTTAACTATTCCAATTGCAATATGAACTTGGAATGTTGTCAAACGAAATTATATTTATATCAAATTTCCATGGAATATTTGTACACATTAACTGTTTGCACTTACCCAGATGATGTGCTATGTGATCCCGTTCCTCGGATTCGCCAATTATGAAATCGGAATGCTGCTGCTGATGGTGCAACAGATCCAAATGATGCTGATGCATTTCGCTGTCCTCATCGTGGGCGTCCTGTGCGGCAACCAGAGACCGCGAAAGGGTCAACCAACTGGCCGAGACGGCGGCAGCGGCAACAATTAGCCATGAGCATATTTCCGGCATTTTATGTTTCCGTTGCAGTTTCATTGCTGCTGCTGCTCTTGTCGCTGTTGTCGCTGTTGCTGCTGTTGCTGTCGCATCCGCTGTCAGCGGAAATATTTTAATTTTCATTTTTATTTGTTTATGCGTTCGTTTTTTTTTTGTTGTTTTTTGTTTTTTGTTTGCTCTCTTTCTCCTTGACTGTTTAATATTTGTCCTATTATTATTTTTTTTGCTTTGCTGGAATGTTGTTTGGTTTGCTTTTGTCAATGTTTACGCGAATGCTTGTAGTTGCATAGTTTGTTTGGGGGCGCTGAGTGGGTGGCTTCGCCTATTTGCTTTCGCCTCGCATATTCTTTATCTGTGCGAAAATGTGTTCTTTATCTTTGTTTCAATGGCAATTCATTGCGACTGTTAAATATTTACGCGCAACAATTTGTTCAGCCCTTGGCTGAGTAGCAAAATGCATTTTCCATTGCAGCGCTGCTGCAGGCGCATCCCCATGGACCTCGACGATGTCCTCAACTGCAAATAGCAAAAAAAATAATAATATATATACATATACAAATTATTGTATCAAAATGCATGGCATGTTTTAATAAACATCATTTTTTAATGCGCGCATTTATTATTACTATTATTACATATACTTTTCCATTTTTTTCGCTTTTGTATAAGTTTTCATCATGGCATTATTAAATATTTCATTATTTATTCATTTGCATAACGCAACGTTTAACAATTTGCTCCGACCGCTCTCTCCCCCTCTCTCTCTCTCTCTTTCTCTCTCACACTGTTTGCCCTTTGTATGAGTGGTTATAAATTATGTGCTAACAGCATGCATAGCCGGCATTAATAGTTGCCAACTTTGTGGCTTAATTATGGTTGCATGAGCAGCGCTTATCACTGATACAGATAGGGATAGAGAAGGGATAAGGAGAAGATACAGAGTCTGTTCGAAAGACAGAGCATATTCCATTTAAAATTCTTTCAGACATTTCCTTCCTTTCAGCTGTAAATGCACAAGCCTTGGGCAACAGTTGCACATGATTTCAGTTAAGCAAAACATTTTTCAAGTTCAGCCACAGCTTTAGTTTACTCTTTCAGATTTACTATATTAATAGGAACTTACTTACTTTATACCTAATATTAAACTATATTTGATATCTCTACACATTAAAAATTAGTTCACATATTTCATGAAAGTTGATATGAAATTAGGGAAATTTTCAAGACGAAAAGCATCTAAACTTGAAAAGCAGAGCATGAAATTCGAATTAAGCGCATTTTCCTACACCTTAGCAAAAGTCTGCCTCGTCTGACTGGGGAAACTGAAATGAAGCAGCAGGACTCGTCTGGCTGTGTTCACTTTTAAATTATATTCATATATTTATATATTTTAATGCATGTATTTTTAGCTCTGTTTACATTTTTTTCTTTATTTGAGTTTTGTTTGGTAGCAATATTTTAGTTCAGATCTCAATTAATATTTATATTTAAATAAATCTTTTTGTGCCAACATCTGAAACTGATTATCTATTTTGAATAACTCTCCAGCATATTTTATGTATATCTTCAGCTTTTACATTGCATATAAACAAAATTGATTATATTTGCTTTTATTTAACCAATTTATCATTTCATCAATATTTTTCTATAACAACCCTCAACTCCATTCGTTTACGCTTCCACTTACTTTGCTCGGCGTATTAACTTACAGTGTGTTTTTTATTATTTTAAAGCTCACTTTACTTTTCTGTTCAAAACTATTTGGAATATCATAAATACATGACGTAAAAACTGCAAAATGTACACGAGATGAAAGTTTAAAAAAAAAATTGAATATAAAAAATATAAAAATTATTTTAAACAACAAAAAGCACACAATTTGTAAGAGAATGTTTAGCTTTAGTTTAAAGGTTAAAGCATGACTCTCTCCCTCTCTCTCTCTCTCTTTCTCTCTCTCTCTCTCTCTCTCTCTCTCTCTCTCTCTCTCTCTCTCTCTCTCTCTCTCTCTCTCTCTCTTTCTCTCACTCTTTCTCTCAAGTTACAGCAGTATGCCATTGGGTAAACACACACAAAACTGAACACTGACTTCTATTGTTTTGGCTAAAGAAAGAATCCCCACATGGTTGTAACTTAGCACAAGTACCAAGGCCTTCGCCAATTGTCAAAAGAGACGTCTGCAGATGACAGATCAGGAAAATTCTTTCAATAGCTATAGTGTGTTAAGCTTCATTAATTTGATTTCAAGGCGGAAGACAGTCCAAGAGAGAGAAAGTTTTTAAGTCTTTAAGTCCATAAGCAGCAAAACAAAATGCAAAGTCTGATGCATCGGTCAGCGTGACAACTTGGCTTAAGTAAAAAAAATATATACAATAATCTATATATATATTATAATTATTATTATATATATTCATATTTATATATACATAACTCCATTATCACCAACCAAATTATAATTATTATATAATTACAATTGCCATCCAGTGGGACCAATTGTGGAAGCTGCGTGTCAACTTGAACTACTAGGCACAAGCATTGCTACTGAAAGTCCCTAGATGAGCAATCTGAAGTAGCTTTGCCTTATATTTGTAACCCCTTCCCAGCCATTTATAATAATAATTATACTAATATTTCTAATTTTTTTTTATTATTATTAAATTTTCATTTAAGAAAACTCTTTTATAAAAAGTCTTCTCAAAACGTTGCACACGCACAACATCTTTTTCCAGCCGATTAACATTTAACCTTCGTTAAATCCCATGTACATATATAAATAAGGTTTATAGACCTACATTCTGTATGTCAGGGCGAGTAGGAAATACTAAGCAGACGCTCACATAACAGCCATAGAACTATCAGTCAAAAGATCAGCGTAATACGCGCTTCTAACACAGTCAAGGTTGCAAGTCGGCGCTCATTAGCTACACTTTAGATGGCTGGATGGGATAACGAGGCGTATGAGTAACTTGACATGCTTAATTTGTAGCATAAGCAGCTGGGATGGATGGATGTTACGCTTTATAATATATTATAAATAGAGAGAAGGGTGGGGAGAGCAGAGAGGATGCCTTGAAGCATCAAAACGGATGCCGCCTTTAATTGCTTGCCGCGCGCAAATTAGAAAACTCGTCGAGTGGGCACATACAATAAATGTACGTAAATGGAAACTATGTGGGAGAAATGGCCAGCCAGCTAGCCGAGGAGGGGCTGAACGTAAGGCAGAGCGCGGCATGGCAATGGCAACTTGAGAACAAAAGTCAAGCAAAACACAACGGGAAGCGGCTGAAAGGCATTTAAACTTTTGGACAAGTTTAATTTCCGTTGAGAGCGCCCGAACTAAATGAACGAGAGAGGATGATAGAGAGAGAGAGAGGATGAGAGGGAGGGCTTTGAAATTGAAAGCACTTACAATCTTTGATGGAGTTGAGCCTGCTCGGCAATCAACTAATTGCGGTGGGCAAGCGGCATTGTCTTTTAGAGTCGTTCGACTTCTTTCAAGTCTTCACGTCTTCAATCTGTCTTTTGGTCAAAATAGAATACAGCAAAAGTAAAAAAAATTTAAAAATAGCTGGAAACAAAAAGTAAATAAATAAAAAGGCTCGCTGGCATTGTTATTATCTGGTTATTACATATTATTTTTATGATCAACGTTAGCTGTTTTTTTTATCAGTCGACCAGGTGAAATTAATGAAGCAAAATGTCGGGATGACCTTTTGTCCAGTCTGTTTGAACAGCGCCCTTTTGTGACCGCTTTCGGCCAGGTCGTTGGTCGCTGGCTTTATGGCTTTTTAGGGGCTTTTCAGTTTCCATTGACCGCCGAAAGTGTCATAAAGATAGCAACGGGCCACGCAACACTGAGCCAGCTGAAAAGCCAAAAAGGCGTTGAAAACTTGAATAAAATGTGACAAATGGTTTTTTATTTAATAAATTGGCTTAACCGGTTGTCGTGCTGCGGCCGATAGAACCTGCAGCTGCACACCCCAAACGTGGCCCCAATCTGACATTTATGAACGTAATTGAGTAAATGTGAAATGATTACGAGTCAGGCGAGCCGATGCGAACTGACTCGAGGCTAGGCTTATTCACTCTGACAGATTCTTTGTGTACTTTGATAGGACATGGCAAAAAAAAATATATATATATATTTTCATTAATTTATTTTAAAAGTTTGCGCTTACATAATTAATAAGAGAAAATATGTGTTAAATTTCATTTTTTTATGAGTTATTTGAAGGGAAGAAAGATAAAGAATTTATAGCTGATGTATGATATAAGAGCTTTAGAACTCTAGGATTTCATTGAGCTAAACAAATATCACAGTTAAATATATTAAAAATCTCAATTTAGAGCACACAAATGTAAAGAAAATAAGTAAGAACATTGCAGTCGTGTGTTACTGACTGCAGAATACTCAATCACAGTCCAGCTTCATTTTCTGAGTGGCCACGCAACCAATTGGTATATATATAAAATCAAAAGAGAAGGATAGCAGTGATTTAGTCGTTAACTTTTGAATTTCTGACTCTCAAACTATAGAAAATACAATTTTTCCTGATTTGCCACGACCTTAGTAGGCGTAGCTTTAGCATTTAGCTCTCTGATCTCTCATCTCTGATCTCTGATCTTCGTATAACAGTCTAAAACATATACACATATTTTTATATAATTAATATAAGCTAATTATTTTAAATTATATTAGACTAATTTGGCAATTCCTTTTAGGTCAAGCATCATCTGGAAGGGTCTCTATGTGGCAATCACTTATATGTGAGCCATAGACATTTAATTTGATTCTTAGTCTAGCCTTGAGCTGCTATGTGCTTACTAGTTCAGTTTTACTTTATGGTACACTTTTTTAAGCAATGGTAAAGCTTAAAGACATCTATTGTTATGTGATATATATATGAAGCATGCTCAATTAATAGTTAACACAAAAGTGCTGCTTCTGATATATGAGATGATGTGATAAGGGTATATATACATGGTGCGTTCCAAAACAAACGTGACTTTTGTAATAAACATTTTGTTGGTGGCGCAAAACAGTGTATCGAGGCCGGAGGGGACTATTTTGAATAAATAAACTTGAATTTATTAGCAAAAAGCCTTTTATTGTTTCCATTTTAGCTCAGTCTCGTTTGTTTTGGAACAAACCTCGTATAACGCTATGAGCGGCCGTCAATGTTTGAAGTCACTAATTTAGGGATTTTTAAGAGCTTTAGGAACAAAAGGAGAGATTAATTTTAAGAATGAAGCCTAAGTCTACAAACAATTATATTTTTGATATTTTTTATATTTTTTATTTAAAAAAAAATAATATTAAAAAAAATTACTTTTAATTATAATTAAAGCTTCACTAGAATATTTAAACACTTTAAAGCTGATCGATTTATATATAGTATACTCGAATCTAAGTTGCTTAGTGGCTAAACTGCGCCTCTGGTTTACTTATATAACTCAACTACTCAAACTGCAGCAATTAAACTATTTTATATTGATTCATACACAAAAGTCACAAGCAACTACAGAGACTGGCTGCTGCGGCTGATGCTGCTGCTGCTCTTGCTGCTTCTAAAGGCCAACATATACTTTTGCTCTTAAGATAAACCGAGTGCAAAGAGCTTCACTCATATTTGAATCAAAAATATATTCCCCAGTTGAATGTTGCTGGCAACTTTTGTGCTAGCTTTGATTAACAGCTTGGAGACCTAAGGCGACGCAGATGGCGCTCCCCAGGCAAATCAGCTCGAAAAGCCAAACAATGTCATAATGATAAATAGCTCACACACACACAGAAAGAGAGAGAGAGAGTGTGTGAAAGGAGAAAGATATAGAAGAGGAGAGAGTGAGTAAGAGAGTTAAACTTCTTTGGGCCAAGAGGCAATTTTGGCTAAGCAGTTGACACCTTTTTGGGATTGGCGCATCATTAACATTTTCATGGCGACTGTCAACACTGGCAGCTGGAGGTGTTTAGTGTTGTGTGCTGTGTTGTTCGTTGATTGTCGCAACTGTTGTTTGTTGCTTATTGTTTCGCTCCACTTTGCTTCGCTTTGCTTTGTTTTCTTCCTTTCCATTTCATTTGGCCTTTTATCAACAACTGTCAATCGTTAAATGACAAACACTGAAATGCGGCAACAGCGCGCGCGGATCGTTTGGACAAACAAAATGGCGTCCAATGATTTCAACTGTCATTTCGAGCCGCTAATCCTGCATGCCTTTCGCTTATTTAGCTGGGCAAGAGAATAACAAATGATTATGCCCGCCCCTCTTAGCCTTAGCCTCTTATCCTTAAAGCCCCAGCTCTCCCCACAAATCGCTTTGTTTTCTAACTATATTTCACACGACTCACGCGATACCCATGCCAGGTCGCATTCCTTCATATATATATATATAAATTTATCACATTTTTGGGCTAGCTTGCGTGTCGGGAACTGCAGCAGTTGCTTGTCGCATAAAAGGCTTGTTTTATGTCACCTGCTGGCATCGTTCAGGTATTTCGACTTTCGTCTGCAGCGCTGTCGCTCATAATGTGCATAAAGCGTCAGAAATTAAGCCCAAATACCAGCTGGCCATAAAAATTGTCTGGCAATTCGTGTTGCCAACTTCAATATTTTGTTGCCAAAAAAGAAAACAGAAAAGCAAATAAAAGAAGCAGTTGACACCCAGCGGAAATCGCTGTCTAAACTGAAACCTTTCGAGCCATGCTCGACAGCTGCCGCTTGTTTTCTCTCACAACTTGTAAACTTAAATAATTGTTTACGAAATCGATGTGTCTTTCTACAGTTTAAATGTTTCCTGCCATGATTGAGACTGTTGGCCAGTAGAAAAGTAAAGTATTGGAACCGAATGCGTACCAATTATGCCTTCATCATGTGCGTGTGTTTTATGTTGATTTCCAATTGGAATGAATGAATGCATTAACTTAACTTAAAGGCAAATGGATTTAATAGAATAAAGAGATTCATTTATGTTGATTTTAGTTAAATGTTTCCATTGTGGTTTATTTGTGATAAAATCAGTTTATTGTTTCGATTCAGTAAGAGAAACATCACTAAATAAAGTAAAACATTAAAACGCCAACAGGCAGCCCTGGGTATTAGAGGTTTAAGACTGCTTAGAGCCAGAAACTTTTAAGGTCTGTGCAAATAACTCAAGCACGACTTTATATTTGTTTAATATTTCAAGTTGTTGTTGGCGCTAAGAAAACTTATTATTTTTCTTAAATTTCTACTAAATTTTAAAGCTTTTTGTGCGGAATCATATTTTTCTTTTAAGCTGAAATATGTAAAAATATTTATATTTGATTGAGTTCATCTCTGTCTGCCTTTGAAAGTTTAATTGCCATACTTTTTGTACATAAAGTTAAATTTTTATAGAATTTTAGCTGCATAACAAATCTTTTAGGCATCGAAATGTCAATTTGAGACTGTGGCCCCAGCATAATTTGTTTTTGATTTGTTTACCGAATATAAAAGAACTTATTAATTAAGTTGACAACTAGTAACTTCTATACTTTAGATATTTCTTTTTCGCAATAACACAATATAGTCAGAAAAAGAATAATTGCAATAAAATTCCTTACGCTTATAATTGAATTCGCAGCTAGCATAAAAAGTCTAATTGAGGTGTTGGGCCCAACTAAATCTGTTTTTGATTTGTTTGTCGAATGTAAAAGCTTTTATATAAACAAGATTAAGTTCACAACTAGAAACATCTATACTTCAGATATTTCTTTTTCGCTATCACAATATAGTCAGAAAAATTGCAAAATATTCCTTTCAGCTAGCATAAAGAGTCCAATTGGGATTTGGGTCCCAATTAAATCTATTTTTCGATTTGTTTATCGAATATAAAAAGACACACACTTTTCTCTATTTATACATACATTTTTCGAGAATATCTAACAAAATATATAAACCAAGCCAACTTTAACTTAACTTAAACTTAACTAATTAACTAATTAACTTTTTTAAGTTAAATAATATTTAGAGTCTCACAAATATAAGCCATTAATTATTGCGAATATATGAAAAATAAAATGTTATCCAATACATGTTAATATATATTAAATATAATATATATATAAAATATAATTTAGCTAATTATATATTAAATATAATATATATATAAAATAAACTTAATATATATTAAATATAATATATATAAAATATAATTAATGTAAAAATATAATATAAATAAAAAACAAAAAATTATTATGATGTCTTAGGCTCAATAGAAAGCTACAAATAAATTATTTTTACAATTTTGTATACTCGTTTAAGGAGTGCAAAGAATATATTACAATATGTTATATAAAATATATAGATTATACAATATATATATTATATATATATATATATATGTATGCAATGAGTATATTAGTTTTGTACACTGTCTATCTTGATATGGCCATATGAATGCAAACCATTTCGCAGGCATTTAAGTTGGAAATTTGGAATATATTTTCATGATAAGATTTATATATCTACGCCCATAGGCGGCGGGGCAAACCAAAAATCTCTATATGTTCTTAAGTCTTAGAGCTAACAAAATTTGTTAGCTGAGTTACTGTTAACCTTTTCTAAGCCGTTACCAAAAAAATATATATCTTTATATACCCCTAGAAGGCGTGGTAAAACGAGAAAAACTTGATCTTCAAAAGTTTTGAAACCAGAGCTCTAAAGCTTGAAAGTTGAGTGAAGTGCAGACGCCCTCTTGAGAGCCAATAATAATTATTGAATGATAATGAGTATTATGTAGTATGTGATGCCCGAATACAACATTCTTACTTGTTAACATAAAAGATAAATGTGATAGAAAACCATAAAAGTAATGTTAATTATTATTTAATTCCCATTGGATCTTAAAGCAATCTTTTGATTCTTAAACTTTGGTCAATTTTGCGGTAGCAACTTCATATTTTAGTAGACTTTCTTTCAACTGAGCAGCCGTAAGCTATTCTGTTTAGCTATGTCAATCTTCTATTTTATCTTTCATCTACTATCATCAGCAGTCTTCACTATAAGCAACAGATTCCCCCTCTGGCTATTAATGCTAAGCTTTAGTATCATTTACCAACGTCAATGCCTCTGTGTTCGGATATATATCTGAACTCAATTGATATTAGTTCAATTGGCTCAGTCGTCAATATCTGTCTGATTATAAGCAAACTACAATATTGAATATTTAGCATATCCATGACTGATTAAAGCCGGATGCACTTGACTGGCTAATTTGTTGTAGTCAAGCTGAATGTGTTTGGTAATTTCGTGCTGTGACTGCAGCTCGTTGCATATCGAGTTAAAATGAATCAAGTCCATGTCCGTGTCCTTCTGCATATCTGCACGTCGTCCTGGCCACGTCCTTGCGTCAGCTGTCAGTTTTCCTTTGCACTCAGCTGCTGCTGCTGCTGTTGCTGACGCTGATGCTGATGCTGTAGCAGTTGCTGTTGCAGTTGCAGCTGCTGCTTCTGTTGCCGTTGCCGTTGCCGTTGCTGTTGCTGTGGGTCTCTTCTCGGCTGGAAAATGTTTTAATATAACACGCACACAAACGCACAAAGCGACGCCAACGAGCTCTGACACCCGCGCACACTAACTAGCCGTCGGGCAGGACCCTTGCCTCATGCCAAAGGCTCCCCAACCTCGCCCCTTGGCCAACACGCGTATTGCAATTTCTTTTTCTTGCCTTGCATTTGATTAACCTACTATGGCTGGTGGGTGGGCGTGGCAGCGGTGGGCGTTATTGTTGCTGCATTTGCTCAACCGACAACTTTAATACGCAGCAAAAGCAGGAAAAGCAGCAGAAAGTGGGGAAAATGTTGCTGTAAGAGCAAGAAATGCATAAATACATAAAAAATTGGCCAGCTTACAAGCCGGTTTACATATGCAATGAGGCTGAGGTATGTCTGTGTGGGTGAATGTACTTCTGTATGAGTGTGTGTTGGTGTGTGACGCTGTAAGTGTGTGTGTGTCTGTATTTGAGGGCGAGTGTTTACATTGTTGCAGCAAAGATTTTGCCAACACGTGTTTGCTTTCGCTCACATCCGCTTCCTGTTGGTTTTCCTTTGCGTTCGCCATCTCGAAAGTTTTTGACTTTAAGTTCGCCTACGTGACGGACCAGAAATACTTTCAGAAATACCAGATACATATTAAATTGAATCAAAAGCTGAATAACTTAAGCGATTCTGCCACGAAATAGTTACAGAATGTGAGAAGAAAATAAACATAGCTTATGAAACTTTAAGAAAACCTGAAACTTTAACAAGAAATATATTTTATAATAATTTCAAGTCAAGGTTTTCATCCTCTATTTTTCCTTGCTAAACAATATATTGTAAAAGCACATAGCTCTTAACTATAAAAATAAGATATATTTCAGTTGAAAAGCAAGTAACTAGCCTCGTATATACCATACGCTTTATATGAATGTACAAGTTTTTAGGGGAAAGGTAGCACAATAAATAAATATGTAAAAGATATTTTATAATATGTAGATTATATATATTTAAAAGTATAATTATACTTTATAATAAAAATATGTATATGAGATATTTTAAAAAATATATTTAGGTAGGAAAGAATTATTTGTGGCTTGACCTTTAAAGTTAATAGAATAAAAATATTTAAGTTTAATGTTGAAATTCAATCTTAGACTTCAATTTCAATTAGTTATTGATAGAGAAATTTAGATTAATTTATTAAAAAATAGTAAATATTATTTAAAAATTAAATTAAACAAATTAAAAGTTAAAAAAGTTAAAATTTTGATTATATAAAAATATTTACAATATAATTGTGATTGCATTTGAAGACAGATTTCTTAGCTAACTTGATTTCTCGCTTTCATTTTGTAATTTATTAATGCTTTTAATCTAAAGAGCGTTGCAGTCAGGCATAATTAACTTCAAAACACTTGCCCACAGTTAAAAAATAATACACTTTTTAACACATTTTATGGAAACTAGCATAAATTTTGCTAACTTTAAGACTGTGAAATATTTTCGATACACCAAGCACTCAGTAAACTTGACATAAGAATCCTTACACTTAAGACTAATAATATACACATGAGTGTACAAAATATGCTCAACTTCAAGTCTCTAGCTGCAAGAGCATTGCAATGGCTTTCGTTTGCAAGCAAAGACCGACGGACAACAGCACGCGCATTGCATGAAATTCATATAAGTACTTCTTTCAGTTCAGTAACGAAAGAATAAAATAAACATATTTATAATATTAAATTCATATTATTATAAAAACCTCTACAACATAATCAGATTTTATAAATTTGCTAAGCATATAAAAATGAAAATAAATATAAAGTTTATTTTATTAATCAAAGAATGTGATATTTCTTTCCTATTTATTTTTCAAATATTATTTTTTAAACTTTTTCAACTGATTTTTATTCAAAGAAAAATTCATAAAATAATAATTCAATAATTAAATATATAAATATATATTTTTTATAAATTATTTATAAATATTCAACACACTTAAACAATACTTATTTGTAATTTTATCAAATTAAAATTGTTTTTTTTTTTCAGTTTAATTTCTTTGACATGAATTTGACACTCTACCCAAAATAGAGTATTTCACAGTCATTAAATTTCATTTGAACTTGCACAACATTAAAATTTTTATTAAAATTTCAAAAACCCCGAAATGAGCAATAGTCCAAGTCCCACTGCAAAGCTACCAAAATTGCTGGCGGTTTTTAATTGCTGCTCGAATTGCGATCGTCGTCATTTAGGTGAAATATTTCTACAATGCCCCCAAACCGAAACGTGCGTATGTGTGTGTGTGTGTGTGTGTGTGTGCGTGGTGGCCGTGCATTTTCCGGTTTTAATGATTATAACACAATCGAGTGCATATTGCCTAATTAGCGGACAGCAGCGCCCGGACCCAAAATGCCGGCCAAGCCACACAAAGAGCATAAAATACATATTTGCAGCGCACGCACATCGAGACACAGACGCCCAGGGCATTGCACAGTGTATATGTGTGTGTGTGTGTGTGTGTGTGTGTATGTGTTGGCGTGTGTGGGTGTGTTTATGGATGTGTGTGGGTGTGTATGTGCCAGTGGCGTGCACAAGAATTTGCAGCGGTTTTGTTGTTAAACTAATGCTATTGTGTTTAAATTTGAATGGATTTTAGTTGAGTGTATAATGGACTTAAATATATTCAAAGCTTACAAATTTAATTGAACGAAATAATTTGTAATGTAATAGAATATTTAAATTGTAAATATAAATTTAATAAATTTAACTTTAATATCATAATTAATGTTGAAAGTGTTAATTTATATTTGATTTTATTTTTATTTTAATTATTTTTATCTGATATTATGTATATTTAATAGATTTAGAAAGTTTATTTTAATGAAAAAAATATTTTTTTGAAATGTTCTTTTGACAAAAAAAAAACATATTTGAATATTTTTTACTCAAATTATAAACAAAAATAAATATTAGAGATAAGTTTTTGAGAAAAATAGTAGAGAAAAATGTAGAGAAAATTATATATTAATATTATTAATTATTATTATTAATTAATATAAGTATTATTAATAAAAATAATATATATTATATATAAATAAAATATATATACAGATATATTAAATATATTTATTTTTTAGTTATTAATTTTTAACACTTGTTTCTGTAATATATTTTTTATATTATTATTATACAAATTTTTAGTACTTGAAACTTTATTTATCTATTAAATTTAATTAAAAATACTATTGAAATAAATCTAAATAATAAAGAACTAAAAAATACAATTTTAAATGTCGCACAACAAATTTAAAAATAAAAAATATGCAAATATTTATAAAGTATTAAATGTTATAAAAGAAAAGCTTAGCATAAAAATATATATTAAAGTAATAAATATACTATATGTAAGACAATTCAAATAAACTTTCTTTTTGTTTATAAATTTTAAAAACTCAAATTTTCTGTCTTAATAAAAATAAAGAACTTAGCAAAACCCAAAGATTATATTGTATAAAATATAATGGATAATACGAGATAAATTATTCATAATTTGTATTTGGTTTCATTTCATATAGAGTTAACTTAAATAAATAGAATGTATATTAATGTAAGTGTGAACTCATAATATTTTAAACTATGAGTTTAATATTTACTTTCATCAATTAAATGTAAACAAAAAAATGATAAAACTTTGAGCTTCAGAGCATGAAAAATTCTTTTATGTTTATTTTTGAAATTTGTAGGGATTATTTATGGACTTTGTTTGCTTATTTTTTTCACAATTTAGAAACCTTTTTTAAAAACCAAGCAAATGTTTTTATAAATATGCAAAATAAATTAAATAAACATTAAGTTTTTCTTTTGTTTTTCCCTCAACCACCAGAAATATTTCCCCCTTTGCAGCTGCCACTGTGGCGCGCATATTTTGGCTTGGTTATTGAATGTCCGTGCCACAAGCGAGGGTCGTTCAGTGGATGCAGCCAAATTTCATGTTGGTTTTATTGCAAGTGCGTGCATCGCTGTGCTGCCTGTGGCGCAGCACGTGTGTGTGCGACTGTGTCTCTGTGTGTGTGTGTGTGTGTGTGTGTGTGTGTGGCAATATGGTTAAAACAAACTAGTGCTATTTGTTAGTTTTGGCAAAAACGTTTCGGCTTTTCATTAGCCCTGTTTACAGTGCTGCTCACATTAACGGTCCAGACAAGAAATGCATTTCAAACGGTTTCTAATGAAATGAACATGCATGTACCGCAAGGATTGATAGAGTTTAGGGAATACAAAATTTGTAAAAATATGCAAAAAATAAAATTATTTATTGCTACATTTTTTTAATCCCTGGCGAGTTTCCATATTTAACTGGCCAGCACTGTAGTTGACAATTGGCTAAAAACTTTGCTTTGTTTTTACACCTATCGAACGCGATATGAATTTGAATAATAACGTATACATATAAACGAATATATTCGTTCATAATTTATACATATTGTTTGTGCAATCAACAAATAATTATTTAAGCTATATTTACTTTAAGTTTAGAGATTGTCAAAGTAAAGCGAGAAAGGCTTTGATGATTAAACTGCAATTGAAATATTGTTAAAGAATTAGTTGGGTAATTTTTGTAATTTTCAATGAAACTTGAATTCATTTCTTAAGTTATGAAAATAGTTTGACAAAGCTCAACAAACTGTTGAAAATTATTTTAAAAAATATGTAAGATTTTTGATTGGAAATTGTACGTTGATATAAACTATATGAGTATATGAACAGCATTTATTAGTTTTATACAATATCCTTCACTATTTCATATGGAGACTTGAAATCTTCGAGCATTTTTACTCGTTTACTTTATAAATTGAAACATAAACTCTCATATTTATGGCGAACTGGAAGCTATACTCTTTTAGACAACCTCCGACTTCAATTTATATTAAATATATCTACAGCCCTTCGTTAAAACTTTTATTTTCCACAGCTTTGGAGCTAGAGCTGCAAAATATAACAAAAACATGTATTGCAAAATATTAAGAATCTTGAACTATCTATCTTGAAATGGCTCAAAAATTATATATCTATATCTATCTATATATATATTAGACAAATATCGCCTAATTTTATAGGTAGATCGACTGCTCTGCAGATAGCCTAAATACATAAATCCATAAATTGAAATTTTTGTATAAGCTTTCAACAGTATTATGCAGCTGCTCATGCCTTACTTCTACTTATCATATCCAGAACCCATTCAAAATACAAATTCTATATGCAGGACAAATTTATAAATTTTTTTTGTCTATTGTCTATATTTTATGGTAGGTTTATGTGATGAATGCATAGATTATAAATAAATCTGAGCTTGTCTATTGCTCCCAATACCAACGAAACTGAATAAAAAAACATTTTTCAAATAGTAAAGACTTTTGCGTTTTTTTTTTACAGACAACTAGATTTTGTTATTTTTGTCTAAAAATTTCATTAGGACAATGCATCTGGAACAAATGTTATTCAAAAGTAATGTAAATATGCAGCCCAACTGCAGTCGCTGCATTAAGTCTGCAGTAAGCGAAGCGCGTGCTCATAAGTGTAGAATATGTTTTAAGTGCCAGAATGTTATGCATGTGTATAGAAAAGGAGCGTAGAATGATTGAAATTGCAGCTCTGCACAGGGTTCAGGGTATCTTTTAGTCGAACACTTCCGACTAAAGCACTGTTTTCCTTTTTATATACAAAAATTTTTTGGACAAACACCTAAAAAGAAGTTAGAATATCATATATTCATATAAATTAAGCACAACTAAAATTTTATTAAAAAAATATTTAATATTATTAAAAAAAAAACAAAATGTTAATAATATAAATAAATAGTTTGTCTTATATACAATATATAAGACCCATATCATATTTTGTTTGCATCTATAACAATAAAATCAAGCAAAATTAAATTTTTATTTAAAAAAAAATATTTAATAATATTTAACAAAAATAAAAATTTATTAATATAAATAAATAGTTTTTTTTCATATACAAAATATACCTAAGACGTATATCATACTTGTATATATTCCCGCATCTTACAATAAAGTCAAGCAAAATTAAATATTTATTTATTAAAAATATTTAATATATTTTTTTAAGTTTAATAATATAAATAAATAGACTATAGCAGACTATAGCCTCCTGGACGGCAAAATGGTTATGCGAAAGATACGGGAGATGGACTGCAAAAATCATCCCCGATCTAGAGCAGTGGATAAATAGAAAGCACGGTGAAACGTCTTTTTATCTGACACAAATGCTCTCTGGTCATGGCTACTTTCGAAAGTACCTAAATAAGATGGGGAAAACTGCCGAATCCAGCTGCATTTACTGCGACAATGCAATGGACGACGCAGAACACACTTTCTTTAACTGCGAAAAGTGATCAGAAGAAAGAACCGAATTGGCAGAAACTGTCGGTGAAGTTAAAGTAGAGACTATAGTACAGCAAATGTGAACAGCATAGATGCCTGGAAAAGAGTCTGCGACTTCGCCGAAAAGGTTCTCCGGCGGAAAAAGTGGGACCTGGACGCAGGAACACAGATGGCAGTGCTCAGCTAGAGCATATACAAGGGCTCCACCTTGAAGGTTAATGCGGGATAGCTCCTGGTTCCAAGGTGGGAGGCAGCCCGAGAAGAGGAGGTTTTTTAGTCGGTAAGCAGTATTGCAGTCCGACACACCAGCCAGAGTGACGACCTGACCGACGGTGCATAAAGCATTTTTACCTACCTCAGCCACAAAAAAAAAAAAATTAAATAAAAATAAATAGCTTTTTTATATATAATAAATAAGACAGAATAAAATCAAGCAAAATTTAATTTGTATTTAATAAATTCTTGTATAAAAAAATTAAATAAGCTAATTAAAAATTTGCTATATTTTGTATATATAAAAGACAGATTTATTCAGAGTAAAGTGTAAAATTCTTTGTAGTCTTAAACAAATATCAGTTAATACTTTTAAGAATATTTTTGATGTGCTGTAAACGTATTTGAAATAAGATGAGTTTTCTCACATTAGGTTTGAGATATATCAATCTAGATATAATCTTACTCTATAAGACTCTTTGCAAAATGTAAATCAATATATTTAAAGCAAATCTACTGAAAGAGTTACACAGAAGATATAGAGTAGCTAAAAGGGTATTAAGGGAGGAAGCAGCAGCTCAGTAAATTTATAAGACGTTCGCTCAATTAAAAGTAGAGTTTCGATAGTTGCTGAGTATTCTGTTTGTTTTTATAAGTACAATGAATTTTATAATACCAAGAGAATTTTGAATATATATTAATAAATTAATTATGAATAAAATGAATTTAAAACAAGTAAGAAAACACTTCTAGAAAAAAATTTAAGCTTGAAATATTAAATTAAAAATTTTATACATATTTTTTTTAGCTGGTATTCAACATATAACAAAAATCAAAATTTTATAAATCATAAATGAATCTAAATCCAAAATTTGGAGACTCTAGCTTCAAAGATGTACGAGATATAATTTAATAACTTGATTTCGATAAGGTTTTTAATCGATAACAATAAAACGGGAATAGTTATCGATTTTTTGTTAACAAACTTGATATTTTCTTGCTATACATGGACCCAAGTTAAAGTCTCTAGCTCTTATAGGTTCTGAGGTCGACGCGTTCATACATACGGTCGGGCAGACGGACGGACTGACCGACGGACAAGGCTAAATCCACTCAGTTCGACACCCTGATCAAGAATATATATGCTTTATGGGGTCGGCCACGCCTCCTTCTGCACTTTCAACTGTGTGTATGTAATCTATATATCTATGTTATGCTATAACCTAGCTATAGCTATCTGAAATAAATGCTATATAGCTCATATGCCTCGATAAGGATATTATTTATTTTCAGTCTCTATAGCCAAAGTTCACTTTGATGTTGCAAATAAATTTAATTCAATTAAAAGAATTGCCTAAATAGACTTGGAAAGAGAACTTTAATTTAATTACAATGGAATTCGCATGGTAAAATCGCCATAAAGTAAAGGTGCGCACAGGTGCTAAATTATATTGCTCCTCTATAAGATATATATATCTATCTGGTATGCATGTGTGTGTGTGTGTACGCACAGCTCATGGAACACTAAGCAACATGGAACACTAATCAACATGGAACACGAAGGCCTACCACTCATCATCCCCAATGGGTGGCAGCTGGCTGATCGTTTGGTAGTTGAACACCGACTGCCACTGTGCTGTGGGTATGTTGGGGGGCTGGAGAGCCGGCTTGGCGATGAAATCCAATCGATCATCGTTCAGCAGCCGACGACACAGCCAGAGAAAGGGCTGCTCACAGTTGACACTCTTCTTCACGGACATCTCGAAGTATTCAAACTGTTCCGGTTCGCCAAGGAGCAGACGATATGCCAGTCCATTGCATCGGCCCAGATCCATCTTATTTCCGCACAAAGCAATTGGAATGTTGCCAAAGCGCATATTCAAAGCGGTTTGCATGAAGGGCACACGCTGAAAGGTGCGGCTACAGCTGACATCCGTCATAATGATGGCGCACTGTATATTCAAACAGTCGAAATCATCGACCTGATTGGTGCTCCACAGACTGAAGCGTATATCGCCGCGATTCGTATAGAACTCCAGCAAAGTTGTCTTATAACCTTTATTGGCATTATAGTTGTTGACAAACTCGCCCGTCAGATGGCGCTTCGCAAAACTTGCCTTTCCCGTTGCGTGATCCCCAATCAAGGCGCAACAATACATTGGCAATGTAGTAGACATATTTGTATGTAAAGCCAGACTTCATATGTATGTATTGTAGAATGACTTCTATGTGAGTCGTTATAGATATATACATATATATATATGCCAAACACTGCCTATTATGTTTCGAAAATATTTCCCTTTCACTTATTTTTAAGCCTTTCAAATATTCATTTTCCAACAATATTTCATTTTCTCTATGAAAGCAAAATATTATTTTTACACTCAATTATGGCAAAGCAAACTTCAATAAATAAATAAAAAAATCATTGCATAAAACATTTAAAATAATAAAAATATTCATGTTTTTTATCAAAAGAATTCGCTGAATAAAAACGCAATTAAATTCTGCTCGTATTTCTATATTCAATTCATTATTGTCTCTAGTTTTTTTTTCTACTTCTTTTCTTCTTCTTTTTTTTGCAACAGGAAGGCGGCGGCATAATGAAGCACGCCTCGCTGGGCGCCCAGAAAATGCAATCATGTCTGGCAGTGCCTAAAGTAAACAGTGTCTAAAAGATGTGTAGCGCAGGCTGCACTCAAAGCAAACAGATGTAGCTTTAGCAACATTTAATAACAATTTTTTTTATTATTTTTACCAATTTTGTATAGTTTTTATTTTTATTTTCTGTTTAACTCTTCTTACATTTGGCTTGGTGTTGCATGCTTTAAGGCGTGCACCGTCTAAATGTCTCGCACGCACATATCAAATTGAATGCAAGTACCGTTACGCTTAACACTTTCACTAACACAATTACGCGAAAGGCAACACACAAGTGGGCAACGAGCGCGATATTGTCGTTTATCGTTATTGTTGTAAATGCAGTTGGCTTAGCTTCGCGTAGCGTCGCGTCCGTCAACGTTGCGCACTAAAATCATACTAAACTAATTTACTTAGCAGCACGCACTGATTACACCAAGTGGCGGCAGACGCTGCGCTTCGTTACTTTTCGTTTAATGGCATCGGCTGGAAACCGAACCGGAGAGTCGCGAAGTTCGTGTCGTTTGAAGCGAATAACGAAGTTGCCGACAGCCAAAGCAACGAAGTTTTTCGGTGTGTGTGTGCCAGTGTGCGGCGATTTCAAGAGAGCGAACCTTCGCTTAAGAGATACACGCTAACAGCGCGCGACGCTGTTAAGCCCCAACCTAACAGCGCACTGTTAACCCATTGCCTTTTGCGGTCTTGCAAGCGAACGACAGGCCCATAATTTGGGGTTTACCAATTGAGAATTTATTGTTTTTACTTTGAGTATTAAATGTTTTGGCTTGACATTTGCTTTTTAGACAAATTAAGCAGCAATTAGGCTAAGCAATTAATCAATTATAGCCATGCACATGCCTTATTACAGTGTGCATAAATGAGCGCTTGCATTTCTTGCTGTCAATTTTATGGTGTGGAAATAAATTCCATTAATATGAGAATATAAATAATAATTATATATATAAATATTATTTTTATAAATAGAATTTTCGTTTATTTATAAAAATTTGTATGGAAAATAATATGAAATTTCTAGTGGCTTTTTATCAGACTAAAGATTTTTTTGATCCTAAATTAGGCACTTCCCAGGAGTTAATCGAATCAAAAAAAAATAATTATAATCAATTTTGTCATTATAATTATGATTATTCATATTAAAAATTATATATTTTTATATAAATTAAAACAATTTTTTTATTGTTTATTTATTTTTATATTTATTATTTAGTTTTCATTTATTATTTATAACTATCTTTTTATTTTAGTAATAATATTATTAATTTAGTTTTTAATTTATTTATAAACATTATTTTATTTTTTTTTATTATTTATATAAAATATTTAAAAATGTATATATTTACTATTATTATTTACTATTATTTATTTATTTTATTAATTATTTTCAACTTAATTTGCTTAATAATTACTCATAACTAATTTGTTTTACTCCCTGTCTCAATTAAAATTTAAAGTCTAATAAATTTACACGCTACTAAAATGTCTCGTTTTATCGAAATAATTGAGTCCATCTACCAGCTGGCTAAGCAAGCCTCACAAAGCAAGCCATTCAATTATTTAAAATGACACACACACACACAGACACACACACAGACACACACTAACACATGCACACTGAGCGGACGGCATCGATGCAAAAATCAAGCATTATTTATGCAAATTACAAACCATTATTATTAGAGTCAATGACCAACAACAAGAAAAGCAACAGCAACGACAACAACAACAACAACAATACTACTAATAATAACAACAACAACGTAAATAGAGCCAAGTCAGCAGCAGCAGCTGAAGAGAAACCGAATCATATCCGTCATAGTCATAAGGGCACTGCCAACGCATTGGGGAACCAATTTGGCAGCCGGCATAAATAAATTTCCGCTTAATGTAGGTCAGTGATGTGCTCGTTGCGCTCTCTTTGAAATGTCGCTCTTTCAACATTATGCCATTGCCGCTCTCTTAAGCCGCGAAGCCATAAAGTTAGCAACTCTGAAGTAATGTTTTTTTCGTTTTCTTTTCTTCTTTTTTTTTTTTTTTGACAGTTACTTCAGAACTGTCGCATAGCTGTTGCTGTCGGTGTTTCCCAGCGGACGCTTGCATAATATGAAAGCTGTTATGATGGTAATTGCTGCACTTCAGCAAAGTCGACCCAGAGGGAGAGAGAGAGAGCGAGAGAGGGAGAGGGTGTATGACATAAACTATCTTTGTCTCATATGCAGTTAACTTTTGAGCAACACAGCTCGAAGCAAACTGTGACAAATATCATATTTCTTCTCTTACATTTACGTTAAATAAATGATTTACAAATTAAAAGTATTTTACATACATTTTGTATAAAGATGGCAATAAGCATTTAATACCCCAGAGGCTACATTTGAGCATAAGTACAACATCTCTGCCATCTCTTTCCCACGCGCTGGCTGTCCAGTTCCCTTTGCAAACGCCTGCGGCTACATAAATAAAACTACAAATGCAAATGCAAACGCAAACGAAACCGAAACCGAAACCAAAAACCGAAACCGAAAAACGAAACGGAGCCAGCCCAAACACTCAAATACATTTTGAGTACTTTTTTTTTTTCATTTGCGTAGCAAGTTCGCAGCTTCGCCCCCTCCCCTCTCCTGCTTTCTACTATTGCAGCTCAAGTTGGAGAATTTATGTGCAAACTCACTTAAGCAAGAATGTTTATGCGTTTTGTACGTGTTGGTTGCTGTCGCTCATGTGGCTACCCCTCTCTTCCTCTCTCTCACTCACTCCCTCTCATTCCGTACCTCTTCACATTCGGCTGCTCCTGCTGCTTACCCAACCACCTTCCGCTTCATTTTGTCATTTTCTTTTTTTTATTTTTGCTCTCTCTTATTTATACTCTAGCAGAAGGTGTTATTAATTTGTTGTGACATATGTCAAGCATTTGTGGTGATGTGTGGAATGTTCTGTAATATGTCATTCGTTAATGTTAATAAATTAATTTATATAACTATATCGTTCATTTCTATTACTATATTAATATATATTTATATAATTTCCATAGAAACGAAAGTAAAACTCTTTTATTTGTATTATTTAACTTTACATGTAAGTAAGGGCATTCGTTCTTCGTTGCGCTGTAAACAGTATTTGTTTCGCCCATCTTCTTTTTGCAATTTTTGAATGCTGCTCTCTTGGAACACGCACGACAAAGTGTAATGAAATTTTTCGGGTGCTAATGACTTAAATGCATAGGAATTTATGCAAATGGTCTTTTGGCTAATTGCAGCGACATTTGATTAAAAATAAAAAATGAAAAGAGAAAGAGCTTAGATAATAAATTGTCAAGTCAACTGCAATGGCAAACGCCCACTTTCAGTTGTTGCCCAAATAGACAATTAGATTAAGGAAAGTTGAGCAGAGTTAAGTAAGCAAATGTGGCAAAAGAGTTGAATTTGATCAAAATATAAACTATATAAATATATAATATAAATATATTTAAAACTAATAACACTTCCATTACATTAGCATAGTTAATAAATTAATTATATATAAATTATAAATATTAAAAATATCTGTAAATATTTCATAAAAAAATAGAAAAAAATAAAAAAATAATAATATATATAATATTCATATTACTATTAAATATTTTCAAATTCTCTTGAAATAATAATAAAATAAAACTAAATAAAATACCTTTTTTCTGCTTCCTCAACATTCCTTCCCCTCATGAGCTCATCAAGCAGCGTGCCGCTTGCAATGATTTCATTACGTTTGAGTAGCGATATCTTAGCTTCAGTCAGTTGCCTCGTTGTCAACATGGAGGCCAATTATGTAGCACCTTAAGCACGAGTCGCATTAGATCTATTTACATATAATTAGCGCTCCACTGGAATACCGCAGACGAGGCGCCGCGACGCAACGCAACGCAGCACGACGCGACGCGACGCGACGCGATGCAACATTTCGTTTCGTTCCGTTTCTTTTGGCGTTGCAATTTTTTGAGTGGAATTCTCTTTCAGTTGGTTGACTTGCAGAACTTTGACAATGAAGTTGCAATCATGAAGAAGAAGGAGCTAAAAATAGAATAAAAGAGAAAAGGCGGAAAAATGAGATATATATAAAAGTATCATTGGCATGCACAAAGTTTGGCCAGGAGGCAGGGGAACGTCAGGTTTTTCAGCTGCCGTCAAGGCGCCAACTTAATAAGGCAACCAAAATGCCCAGCGGGTGACGAAAGGCACTGCACATAAAGAGCCAAAGACAGTGCAGGGCAGATAGAGATAGAGGGAAAACGTGAGAGATGGGCGACGCGTGAGTGGAAAGGGAACAACGCAAAGATAAGGAGGAGATGAGATTGCGCTGCATACTTTAAGGGGCTCAGTTGACAAGATGCCAGGGCGAATGGAAAGACGACTTAGAGGCAACGAAAACCTAATATTAAAAACTTTTGAGAAAAATAGATGTTAAATTAAAATATGTATGAACCTAGATTTTATATAGATATTGATATTAAAATCGTACAAATTGACAAACATCCAAGTAAATGTGGGGAAAAATGAACTTTACTACGTAAGAAGTATACATTTTTTTATATAAATAATTAAATAAATATATTTAACGAGCAATATTATTTATTATGTATTTTTCACAGGTTTTCAAACACACATTGTAAATATTATGTAACTTAAGAGTCCATTTGATTCAGATAAAATATACATATCAAATATATATTGCTCTACTTAAAGGCAACTCATATGTCTCTTTAAATCTGAGTAGAACTACTTCACTTAAATGAACTTGAATTCATTAAACATTTTCTGGAAATACTCAAGCTATTGATAGAGCAAACAGCTGCTGCCTGTTCAACTGTCCCGCTGTCAGTTTAACCGCCTGAATGCCTGACGAGCGCTCGATAAGCGAGAGTCAATCATGTTTGGCATTCGCTTTGAGGTGATGCTGCACTAGCTGCTGCTGCTGCTGCTGCTGCTGCTGCTGCTGCTGCTGTTTGGCTTTTGCAAGTGCTCATTAACAAGTTGGCTTGTCAGCGATTTCCATTAGCCAAGCTAACAAACATCGCTGGCCAATGGAATGATTTTGATTAAGAATCCGTGGCAGCAGGTGGCAAGCGGCAGGTAGCTGCCACATATTTGGCTGCAAGGCACGCAGCGTGCGAGTGTGGCCAAACTAATTATAACAGCTAACGCGATGCTGGCCAGAGCCGCCGCTAAGTCGCAGCTGTGAAATTGTGTAAATTGATAGTGCAACCGTGTGCTGCATGAGGCTAGCAGCGAGTGTGGCAAGTCGATTACAGCCAAACTCACTTAAGCTGCATCGCACCCCTCTCTCTCTCTCTCTATTTATCTCTGTTACTATCTCTTTCTCTGTGAAATGTATTCAACAGTTACTTTTTAATTAACATTAAGTATTATAAATTTCGAATAAAATATTATAAAATTACAATATATTTTAATTAACAAAAGAGAAGAAGCAAAAAAACTATTAGCAAAATGTCAAGCGGCGAATGATTTGATTGCCAAGCCGCAAAAATTCACGCACAAAATATTTAGTTGAAACATACAACTAATTAAATTTCACACAACAGTGCCTCACAATTGTCCATGCACGCTCGACATAGCATATTTTAGTGCACTCAACATTATTCGCATTTGAAAAATTATTATCCGACTGCGATGGCTGTGCAAATATTTGCTTAATGGCATTTCATATGCACGCACACATATACTATATAAATAAATATATATATATATATATATATATATATATATATATATATATATATATATATATATATATATATATATATATATATATATATATATATATATATATATATATACATATATTTAGTATATCTATATATATATTTAAATAAATAAATATTGATACTTTTGTTTATTTGGTTTACACATATAGATGTTTGCACGTTGAGTGCCATTTAGTGCATTAATCCGTGAAGCGCAATAATCTCATAGCTATTATTATGCCAATAAATCTACAAATGGAGTTTATTTCTGCGTTGAGTGCGATTTGTGTACAGCTTAGCTTAACTAAAGAAGCACACAAAAAAATTGTTAAACTAATTGAGTTCTGTTTGTACAAGCTAAAATTATATAAATTTGCTGTAATGTTCTATGCTAATTTTAAGAGACTTTGTATTTAATATATTTTTATTGAATTTTTTTTGAAGTGAACGAAAGTTTTGCAAACCGCATTTTTAATAAATTATTTTGTTTATTTTGATGTTTATTTTTAGATTAAATATATTTATTATATAGTTATTATAAACATTTGCAGTACACAAAATTAGCTTGCTTTTCTGTTATGAAATTATTTTACAACAAATACCTCAGCTCGTTCACAAAGTGAAATAAGTAATTAAATATTTTTAAAATTCTCATCTGAATTATGAAGCTTCGGACTTGAAACTATAAATAATAATTACAAAACACTATCTTTAAGTTATAATCGCCCATTTGTAGCCATCGTAAATCGCAAGAAAAACTGTATTTTCTACAATTTTATATGTATAGCTTAGCTCCTATTAAAAATTTGTTTGCAAATGCCCTGCTCTATAAATTGAACAAAAACTATAGATCTACGTCTATTGGGTAGAAGCAGATCGATAGAGAGAACTATATGTCAGACAGCTTTAAATCTAGTTAGACCTTAATTTGCAATTGGAGTACCGATAAACCTATTAGCTAACCAGTTAAACATATTAACTCAATTTTTTTTCATATCCAAAAATATTGATATTTGATTCAATTTAGCTATTTCTGCATCTTCGACAAGTATTTTGCAACCCTTTCTTAATTATGTAAACACTGAAACTTTGATTATGATAGTATCTGAGAAGTCTTCTGATCGTGAAAAAGTTTATTTTGGTTTTACTATTTTTTTATTATTTTGCTATTTATTTATTAATTTTTATTATATTAAAGTCATTCTATCTTTTGTTATTTGCAAAGCTGTATACTTTTTCATGGCGAATATGAATAAATAAATAAAATTTTAAATGCCAACATGAATTGATCATCTGAATATAAAGTTCAAATTTCCTTAGAGGTCTTTGCTGTTGACTTTAGGTATTTTTTCACTACAATTAATTTTATTTAAATTATTTATATTAGTTCTTTGTTTTCTCATATTTTTAATATTTATTTTATCAAATTATTTATAAATACTTGTTTATTTAAACTCAATTTTCTTGTTAACTTTATTTTCAAATTATTTTTTATATTTTTATATTATATATTTATATTATAACTTATTCTTTTATTTAAAAGAAAGTTATATATATATTAATTATCAAAAAACTCATATTAATATTTGAAAAAAAAAACTTTTATTATGAAATACTTAAGTGCTGTACTTATGAAATTATGAAATTTTCAAAACGGTAATAAAATTGTTCTACAATTGAGAAGAGATGCACATTTTGATGTTTTTAAGTAAAAAGTTTTTATATCTACGATGTCAATAGAAAACTTTAAAAATGAATGTACTAAATTTTCTTGCAATTACATTTGATATATAAATATATATATATATATAAATTTATATATATATATAAATATATATTACAATTTTTAAACGGTTTTAGGTCACAATTTGCTTGAATCGTTACGTTGTTGAATAACGCAATTTCAGGACAAATTTGTCGAAGAAAGCACTCGTCTGGCAACGGTCGTTAAGTGAAATGTTTTGTTGTTTCTCTTGATGTATTTATTTATTTATTCGATGATTAAGGAAGCCAGATTTGTGAAGGACATAAACCCACACACACACACAGAAGCTGTAATTTTGGCAGACGATTTGAAGCGTCGCTAAATGAAAATTAATTGCAATTACATGAGTACGATTTCGTTTATGGCCATACATATGTACAGAAAAATAACAAAAAAGAAATTTATATATATATGAATATATTTATATATATATATATATATATATATATATATATATATATACATTTCCACACTCGAGTCGACACGTGCTATACAATCGGGCCCATCAATCAATCAATCAATAAATGGGCCATGCATTTGCTATGGCCGTGTTTTGAGTGAAAACAAATATTTCACGTGAATTCAATCAAAAACAGTTATGAATACTGTAGTCGTGAGTGCCTGACTGGCAGATACCAGCACAGAGCTGCAAATCCAAGCGTTGTATGTTTACACACACACAACACATATACACATACATAGCAAGCGGAAAATAATTGAAATAATTTATTGTTTTTATAATTTTTATATCATAAATAAAATAAATATTTTGTACGTATATGTACAGGACTTACAGACAAAATTTGTCTCTAGCTCTTATAGGTCCTGAGATCGACGCGATCATGCATAAGGACGGACAGACAGTCGGACACGGCCAAATATATTCAACTCGTCACCATGATTAAGAATATATATACTTTATGGGGTCTGGCACGACTCCTTCTGCCTGTTACATACATTTGACATTTTAACAAAATCATTATACCCTAACATCCCATTTTCAATGGGTATAAAAAACTCACACAGGCGACTGCACCCGTAGAAGGTATACAAACACATGGTATATACACAGCTATATATACATATGTATATATATATATATATATATTTATATATTATTTTATATATATTCCACTTAAATGCATCTGCGTGATTTGCTGGCACCAAAAAGTAAGCAATGCATTTTTAACTAAGGCCAATTAAATTGCAACACTTTGTGAACAATTATAATGATTTTGCTTGAATTTAAGATATTCTTCTGCTTCTTCTCACACACACAAACAGAGACATGTGTGTGTGTGTGTGTGTGTTGTGGCACGTGTGTGCATGCAAAACGTGCTGTCAATAAAAGATTTGCATCGTGCAAAAAATTTGTTGTAACATTTTTTTGTAAGCATTTGCCGAACGTGATTTGAGTTAGTTATTGAGCATAAATCCTGCAGCCAGGACCTTCTGCTTCTACTATTTCTTAGTCGTTGTTGCCTTGTTTGCTGAGCTGCACAGATTTGCGATTGAAAGCATTGCAATTGACTGCCCTTACCCCCTAGACTTATAGATATAGATACAAAGGAGTATGTGTAACTGCTCAGCTCTAAGGTGAGTCTTGAATAACATATTTTACAGTAAATTTGCCAAGGCAATGCTAATATTAACCAAGTTGAGCTCGCTGTGGCAGCTAATGCTATTAGTAAATAATCTGACAGGATTTATCTCAAATTTTAACAAATCTTTCTTAAATTATTTAATTGCATTTATGCCTTCTTATTGCATGGAAATGAAATTATATATTTCGAAATTATCTGAAAGTGCAAGGCAATAAATACATATTATATCATAAATATAAAATTTAAAGCAACTCAGGTTGGGTTTCCATATTTTCGTCCTAATGTGATAGTTTGTTAATCGATTATCTTGACAAAGTTAGTACTATTAATAAAGAATATTAAATATCTTTATTTGTGTAGTTTAAAAAAAAAGTGAGATGAACAAAGCTACTGAAGTAGTTACAACTAAGAGTCCTTTTTTGGGGAGTGCCAGACTAGCAGATACCGTGAACCCAACGTAAAGCTGTTATTTCAATTAGCCTCAATTTTTCTTTGTTTATTGTGCAATGGCAATGATCACCTTGTCCTGCATTATGAGCATTTTTATGAGAAATTTCTTAGTGAATACAGACAGACGAACATGTCTAGATCGACAGAGCTTATTAGGTTGATCAAGATTTATATTCTGCTGGTTACATTACCCCAAAAATCACATTTTCATTGGGTTCAGATTATAAAAAGTAAACTTACTCAAAGCAAATCGATAGAACGGTCAAACTAGATACGATTGGGTAGGGGACAATACCATAGTCGCTTCATCCATTGTGTTCTCCAAGTATGACTCGTGTGTACAGGGTGGGGCAAAAGTAATCACCCAATGTTCTGTTGCTGTAATTTTTTGTTTTAATGACAAACTTTTGTGCTGATTGTGAAATTTGTTTCATTCAGTGGAGGAAATCATATCGGCCAAATGGCCGCCGCTAGAGCTGATGAACACACGCTCTCGTTTTAGGGATTTTTCTTCACTCTTATCAGAACTTCGGGTGACAGGTTCCCGCATTCCTGGCGAATTATCTCCTTAAGGGCTTCAAGAGCCTGAGACTTGTTGCCGCAAACACGCAACTTCAAAACCCCGCATAAAATAAGTCTGAAACGTTTAAATATTGTGATCTGCCCGGTCAAAAAACGAAAGATTACGCGACCCAGAAATGCTTCCATCATTCAATTTTCCGCGTTGCTGCGGAGTAAACCGATTCATGGTTTGTCGATTTGTATTCTGCGTTTATTTACTTCACACATCTCAAAACTGAATTCAAATGCCAATTCAGTTCACCATTTGCAAAAGTAATAGAGTTTTTCAATAGGCTGATTACTTTTGCGCCACGTTGTATACAGCCAGATATTTATATAGTTTCGGCGAATGATTACGCCTATTTCTACATAAGACTGCATCCATTGTGTTAACAGTTTCGTGATAATTATTATAAGTTTATATAAAATGTATATATAATTATATATATTATATATATTTATAAAACCCTAAAAAAAACAATATTAATAAGTTTTTCCGTACATGTTGTTAAAGCTGTTTTTTATGTATAACTGTTTTTTCTTATGCACAACATCCAACTGAGTTTTCCCTCTTTTTCCCAGCGATTAAAACACCAATTAGCAGCTGAGTTAATCTAACTAATTACTTTAAGTACTTGTTAAATGCGCTTAAAACTAGTTTTTTATTTTTAAACATTCTCTTAGTTGAGCTGCTCAAATCACGGCGACTGCCAATTGACTTCAGGCTGATTGAGTCATGTTTTTTTTTTTGAAACTGAATCAAAAAGTTTCTTTCAATTAGCTCAACAGCTTTTTAGTACCTTTATGCAATTTATGTTGCTGTCCTCTGGTTGGCCTACGGGGTAAATGTCGTTTTGCATGGCAATTAACTCTCAGACTCGAGTGATTGAAGTCTGGACATTTGTGAATGCTGTGCATTTTATTTACGGTAATCGCAGGGGCGATCTTTGACCCGTTTTTTTTTGCACGCCATCAATGTTAATTGGACCTTAAATTGCATTTCAAATTGTTGCATTTGAGCAAATTCACGGCAATTGCATCAACACCCACAAAGTTGCATTTTTTGCATCATTTTGATATCATCTTTTATTGATTTAATGGCACAGCCAGCAGCAGCAGCAGCAGCAGCAACAACACACAAATTGAATTACATACAATAAAAATGAAAATTGAGTTTTGGCAACGTTTGACTCGACGATCTATCAAAAAAAAAAAAAGCTGGCGCGCTGGTTCTTTATCGCAATTGCCCGACTTCAATTAGCTGCATAAAGTTCAAGCTTTCTGTTTCAATTTATGTATTTTCATATTTCTTGTAACAGCACAGATAGAGAGAGAGAGAGAAAAAAATTATTCATAATCTGCGAAATGGCTTCCGAGTGCCAACAATTTGGCCAGCAGCCAATGTCAATGGATTATTGCCTCCAGAAGTGGGCATAAAAAACGGACTTCGGCTCTTAAATGGACCCAGTTGATGGACCCGCTGCCAGCAACAGCATCGACTCTGCTCTGCAGCATAAGATATTTTCTGATTAAACTCTAGAGTTGTGTGAACAAATTCCGAACTTAATTTGGAGATATAGGAAAATAGAGAAAGAGGAAACAATTTATAAGAATTTATTTAAATTTAATAACAGTTGACCAAGTAATAAGATTTTTGATGACTATATTTCAGCAATTGTGTAAATGCTTGAAAATTATTTGCGGTTTAAATATCCATTAAGATTTGCAATTTGAGAGGAAATCATCTTATCAATGGATAGATAGATAAACTTAACTGTCTTATTTATTCAATATGTCAAGCCTGATTCTGTCTGTTAAATACATTTAACCAAAGCCAATATAAGTTCATTACTTATTAACAGCTGAACTAAAGTTTTCGAGAGAGAATAATAATTCTTATTAAATTTATTGAATAAATCAAATTAATTTCTTACTGCTTCTGATATTTAACCTTGTGGGCTTGTCAGCCAGCTATAAGTCCACAGATCTCATATCCCCTACTGCAGCTCAAAATTGACATATGCATAGTCAATCTAAAGCCCCATAGGCCAACTCTTAAAGCTCAACCAAATACTAAATCCAAACATAAAAATTTAATTTAATATTAATTTGAATATGCTCGCAATATTTGAAGAACTAATTTGAATAATATATTTTTCGGCTTATTCAAAATGCAGAGCACACAGAGAAGCCACCATGTGTATTATGATTAGCTGAGCAGTATATCAATGGACTCAGCTTGAAGTTGTCACATAAAACACATTATAATACAGTAATAACAATTATGGTATGGTGTTGACTGAAGACGGCCGCAGAGACAATGCTAGACAAAGAAGAAGTACGAATGCAATTCTAGCAATTATGTCAGGCAGCTCGAGTTGACTGTGTCCTTTTGGGAAACGGGATTGCATATGTCGCACTCACATGTAGCCCAGGCAGCCAGGCAGCCAGGCAGGCAGTCAGACAAATAGACATGCAGCTCTATGCAATTATGCCGTGGCACAAGGACATCTATTCTGGCAGAGCCAACCAGAGCCAAGTCAATTCAAGCCAAGCCAAGCCAAGCCAAGCCAAGCCATGTCGAGCCGAGTTAATGTTGTCTTTGTCTGCCTGGCCGCCTCCTCTGCGCCTTTGCTTTTGTCTCAGTTCACATTTCTTGTTTATTGTGCCCGAGCATAACTTGTACATTTGCGTATTATAATTTGCATAAATTTCCCAACTGCCGCAGCTGGAGTTGCAAGGTTAAGAGTTGCTGCACAAAACAATTTAATAACGAGCAGATACAAGTGACAAAATGAATTATGCTGTTATTCGAGCTATACACACACACACAGAGAAAGAAAGAGAGGGAGAGTGAGAGGCTGAGGGAGTTGTGAGTGTGAAAGGCAAGCCTTCAGGGCAAAGCAAGGGTTTTAGCTTTGGCATTTAAGACGCGTGTGTGTCTCAGGAAAGGGTAACATATTGTGGCACTTACATGCAGCTTGAGACAAAAGGTGAGTGAGTTGTGGCATTTCATAAATTGTTAGCTAAATGAAAAGTTTCTACGCCAAGAGCAGGTAGTTGAGAGGTAACCAAATGAGCGTTATTGCTGTGAATATTCTGGCATAGTGTGAAATATTATTTAAAAAACAATTTAAATGGCATTCCATGAGAAACAATTTCTGTGTTAAGAATGTTATATTTTATTTAAAAGAAACAACTAAAACTTAGTTTGATAAATATTATTTAAAAATTGAGTAATTTGTATAAAATATTAAAATTGTAAAATAAGCATTATTTATAAATGAATAAATTCATAAAATACATTTTCTTTTTACAAATACTTTTGCAAAAGATTGCTGAATATGTGTGTAAATATTAAATATTATTCGGCCTTGTTTTTGCTTAACACACATGAAATAGATTAAAGAAAGTCTTGGATCGGGAGATCAAGTAAATCGCACATATTGAATATGATTTGTATATTTTATATATTTTCAGATTTGAGATTTTCAGTTTAAGCGAGCAACTCCAAGTCTGAAAATAATCTTCTTCTAATTTTTTTTTTTTATTTTTATATATTTTTTTGTAATTTTTTTATTTCTTTGTTATTCACATTAATTTTAAATTTATATAAATATTCATATCTACAATATATTAAATATATAGAATATATTTTAGTGTTTCCTAATATTTTGGCAGTATTAGAGTTCAGACTTTATTGTCATTTCTGCTATGATAAATACATTTTCTGATAGATTAAATTTTACTGGAGTTTGGAACATATAATAGAGCTAAATTGTATTGCAAGACAAAAACGTTAAACCAGATTATACTAATGCTTAGAACTAGATAGCGTGCATTATATTTATAAGGTTGACATATCAAAATACACATTTCCATGTAAACTTTTCTTTTAAGCAGAGCTTGTCGACCACTAGTTCAATGTAGATGTAAATCTACTGTGGAATGGTACCCGGAAAGATTATAAATATATATCATATTGAGTATTGCAACTTTTTTATGAATTGATCAAGTTGCTTTATTAGTTATAGAGATCTTTATTGCAGGCAATAAATTTTATAAATATTTACTATATATATTTTATTTTTAACAAATATTTTTTGACATTATTTTACTGTAGGAAATATATTTAATTAATATTTATTACTATTTTATTTATTATTATTTAATTTTACAACAATATGAAAACAAAAATTTACTTACCGAGCTTTTCAAAAAGAAATTGTTTTGGGTTCTTCAGATTATTATTCACTAGACAACACAACTTCTTAGAATTCCGTAACGAATAACACGAAACCCCTATCTGAAATTGGAAAACTGATAGCTCTGTTTGTGTTTCAATTTTTTTTAATAAATATTCCAGACTAAAAGTTAATTAATCAGATTTATGATTATTTTAGCTCAAGACAGATTTATCCTAAAAATTTTAAAGACCCTTTATTTATGTACATAAATGTATTGTAGCTCTTCTATCCTTCTACCCATTATTTTCATAAAAAAACTAAAAACGTATTTAAGTTTTTAATTTTTAAGGTCATACAATTCTAGAGATCCAACTTTTAGAGCTCTAGCTTTAAGACAATGAAACATATAGTTTTTACCGGTTTGCCATGCCCCAAAGAGTGTAAATATACATAGATACATATATATATATATATATAAAATATAAAAAAAAATTATATATATATATAGATATATATATATAATTTTTTTTTTATATTTTATATTTTTAATGGAATATTTTTGCTTCATTTCAATAATTTGAAACGTTGCTCTATCTATCCATAATAAAATGTTACACCAAATTCAACAAAAAGCAACTATCAGCTGTTAAATAGGTTGTCAACCTCTAAAAAGAAAAAACACTCGTTATTTTAAATACATATTACATATTTTTGGTCAAAGTTTGTTTACTCGAGCATAAAATCCAAATTTAAAGTCTTTATCAACGCGCCTTTAGAAACAGAATTTATGTTTACACAGGCGTATCCACAAATTCTGAACAGTTTTAAGGCTGAGTAGATGTCTCAAATTCCAAGTGTATAGCTTCAGTTGAACAGAAGTTTGGGAAGAGACGAATGAGCAGCAAGACGGACATTGCACAAAGCCATTATACACTTTTCAAGGCGTGAATGGGTATAAAAATAATCAAATTAAAATATTCTAGTCAACAAAAACATGCACAGACAACTTCCCATTTGCCATAGCCAAATTTAAATAAATGAAACAGTTTTCAATGTAAATTGCTTAACGAAATATTAAGAGAATTTAACATTTATTTATTTAGAAATAAATCAAATTAAATTTGATTTGATTTTCAATATAAATCGCATATCTTGCCAAACAATATGTTGGAAGAAGACGAGAAGAATTTTCCATATGATTCAATTTAGCTGAATTTCTGCTGCGCAGCATAACATAAATAACGCATACGCCCCGTGGCAGCGTCGCTACGTTGATGTTGTCATTGTTCAAAATTGAAAGAGAATTGCGGCTGTGAGCAGAGCAATGACAAGTTGTTGTGATTTAATGTACATATCAGTATTTGTACGTTTATATTGCTTTTCACACACACAGAGACACACACGCACACGCACACAGATGCCTGTTGGTTGGTTGGCCTTTTCTCAGCAACGATTATGCTTTGGCTCTGTGTGTGAAAAGGGCAGTCAGGCGAACAATTTGTTAGACGCCAGAATGAACATTGATGCGATTGATTGAAAGTCAGCTGAACAGATTAAATGCCATGTCTCTCTCTCTCTCTCTCGCTCTTTCTCTCTCTTGCTCTCTCTCTTTCTATGCACATATATCGATATTGTTAAGGGCTTTTTCCACTTCTATGTCAACAAGTTGAGGGCAAACAATTTAAATTACAAAGCAAACTCAATAAAAATGTAAAAACAAACTTTTTGTCAGATTTGTTTAGTTTAGCCCTTGACATGCATAAGATATGGCATTAAAGAAACTTTCACAGCAGCGCAAGCAGCATCAAGCCAGAAGAAGTTGTCTCAGTGTTTGCCTTTGTTTATAAGCAAAACAAATCGTTAACACCAAACAGCAGTTGGGCGTGGGCGTGTGTGGCTCGCAAAGACATTGCTTATTTATAAGCCTGTAAACAGATTTTATGAGCCTGGACAAACAACAGCAGCAGCAGCAGCAGAAGAAGTAGAAGATGAAGAAAGTCAAACTTTTTTCAGCGCTGTCCTTATCGATATGCCATTTTTTTGTTTTCGTTGCTGTTGTTTTTTTCTCTGTCAGAATTTTCCACATTTTCCACTTTTCAATTTATTAAAATGACCGTCAAAAAGCGTTTTGGCGCAAAGTTTGCGCTAAGCGTAAAACACTTTTTGGACACTCGTCGAGTGGGTTACTAAAAAACTTTATCGAAAAGGCCAAAACAAAGTTTGCCAGGCGTGTGTATTGGCTTTGCCCACTCTCTCCCACTCTCCCTCTCTGTCTCTCTCTCTCTCTCTCTCTCTCTGTGTCTCTTTCTCTGTCTCTGTTTACTTATGATTGCAACTTAAAGTTTGAGCTTGAGTTTTTCTAGCTCACACAATCAGTTGGAGAAGGCTTAATTCTGATTGGACAAAGTTTGCGATTGAGCAACAAATCCACTTCAGCTGGCTCCGGCAGCACCACATTTTTTATGCTCGCGCGTACCACATGTCGTAAGCGCAATGTCCCTTTGCGCTTTAAAGCGCACAAAATTCAGTGAACTATAAATACACGAAACAACACAACCTAAATACCGGAAATGCCCTTTATAATGCGCTTCCGGCTCATATGAGTCCAGACCAGACAGCACAGCCAACTGTCCGTGCGTGTGTGTGTGTGTGTGTGTGTTTAATACGTGGCGGCAAATGTTAAAAACCACACCAGAGCCAGGCGCTGGGAGGCCGACGGACGGCTAATCAAAATGTGCAGCCAACTGCAAAAAGCATCGCAGGACGCAAAAAGGTGCCACACTTCGCATCTGACTGGCTGGCTTGGCTGGTCAGCCCCACACTACTGCCCCGGCCAACCACAGCAAACAGCCGCGTTGTGGTCGAGGCTGGGAGGCGGCAAATTTTCGCCACGTTGAAAGTCATTGCATGACCAAAAATTGTTTGCATGTCGGCCAAAAAAGGCAGCAAATGTATGTCGAGGTGAGTGGAGTTAACTCGACTTGAGTACTTTGTAAGACACACACTCTTAAACAGTTTTATAAGATTAAAATACGCCCAGCAATTAGATTTCTGCTTTAATTGAACTCACTTTGCTTGCATATAATATGTTCTTTATTATGGGTATTTAAAAACTCTGACCTATAATCAGATTTCAGTTCTGATGAAGCTTAAGGCCTTAAAGACTTTAGTCTTTAATGTCACAAAATTGTTTTGCGCTGCTATGAATTGCCAGCTTTGCACAAGTTTAAGGTCAAACATGGCGTATACTTAATTAATATGTTTATCAATTGGTTTATCAAAATATAAATATCAGGAGTAGAATAACTTTGTATTGATTGTGCTCAAAAAATCATTTAAGTTATTATTATCAAATCATTTAAATATTATTAATTAATAAATAAGTAGACATTGAAATTAATTAAATAATTTACTAATAATAAATAAACTAAACGCTTGACCTATAAGAAATAATTATAATTTACTTAAATTTAATTTTTAAATTTTTATTTTTGTTGTTTTTAGCGAAATCTTCGTAGATCACCAAAAGGAAGTCCTGGGTATTTGTGTGTTAATAGAGTAATATAAAACCTTTAAGTTTTTATTCACTCAGTATCCATCCAACATGGCAATTCATAGGAGTAATTTAGGCAGAATATAGAGTGAACTACAGTTGAGCTGAGTTAGTGCTGTCGTCTGTCGGCCCTTCTGTCAGCTGGCCCAGCTGTTCATATCGAATATATGCACTTCAAATCCTTGAAGAGTTAGAGCCTTGAGCGTGCACTCAAAGCCACTGCTAGAGCATAAAGAGGAGGTAGATAAAGCACTGCCAAAGAGTACATTAAAAAGTCGCCAAAAGACTGATTTAACTGAAATGTTTCACTTATGTATGTTGCCTCAACGGCTTCTCTAAAACTTCAACAGATTAGACTATATGAGGCTTGCAGCTGGCCATGTTTCACTGTAGCATCCATACATAGTATTTTGTATTTGTATGTATCAATAAGATCAATAAGAATTTGTAAGCGCACTCGCATCATGCTCTTCATTTGTATCGCAATAATCAAAAATTGGATTTTAATTTAAAACTTAATGCTGTTGATTGTATTTATACTCATTCACGAAAGTGAAATGAGTATATTGGCTTTGTGCCATGTCCGTCCGTATGTATGAACGCGTCGATCTCAGAACATATAAGAGCTAGAGACTTGAAATGTTGTTGTAGGTCCCTGTATAGCACGCGCAGATCAAGTTTGCTTTAGTAAATACATAACTGAGTATATTTAAAAAAGCAAATCGGACGGGATTCGGGGATCTCCTAGTCGGGCACCACCGACTAGAGTTTTCTTACTTGTTTTTAATGGAATTTATGGGAAACATTTTTGCATTGGCTTTGTCCTTTGACAAATTCCGCTTGAACTGATATCATTTGAAAGCAAGAATTATATTTCTGATGTACGCTAAAAAAAGGTTTCATGTCAATTATTAAATGGCTCTGATGGTGCTTCAACAAGGCAATTTTATTTATTTTTTATTTATTATTATTATTTAAGTTCCCATCAGTAGATTCATTTATGACTCCTGTGGCCAATGCAACTTGAACTGTTATCAATAACTGAACTGTTGTTCCTGGCAGCTTGTTTCAGCTTTATTGAAAAGTTTTAAATATTTATACAAAAGAAGTTTGAATATGGTGAATACATAAATTATATTGCGAGCTCAGATGTTCTTCAAAGGTGTCAAAATAATTCCAAATTGATGGAATGAAAACATGATCAGTGCTTTTGTAGAATAACTCTTACAATTAAAAGTGTATTTCTTCCACTTGTGTTTGTTTCTTGACTGAATTCTTTATTGAAAAATATTTCTTAGCAACTAATAATATTGGCTTAACATAAAGCCGTGCTCTTACGCTGACGGTGACGCCAGAAGCGGAGCGCCTGACATATACATATGATATCAACTGCTTATGCTAATTTCCAGAGCTGTTAAAAATTCCATTTGAATGGAAATTCAAAATGGGTTTTCAGAACAAAAACCCATTTTGAATTTCCATTCAAATGGAATTCTTAACAGCTCTGTACATATCCTACATATAAGTTTATATAAGAAGAGAGAGAGAGCGTGGCATGCCAAATGCTGGTCATATGCGCCGTCGGGTGACTTGTGCTGACGCTGTGCATAGACTCTTTGTAGTCCACATTCAAGTGGACACTCAGATTTCACATGCACTTAAAGAGTGTTGGTTTTCCATATTTATTATTGTTACACTTTTCATATTTATTGCTTAAGCTTTGCAACAAAGTGTTACAGTGTTTATTCAACATGTTGAACATGCGACACTTTTTAAGTTCTTCAAGAGTAGAAAAAGCAATAGAATATATAAATATATATATATATATATATATATATATATATATATATATATATATATATATATATATATATATATATATATATATATATATATAATATATTTAAATGCTAATATAATGTAAATTAATTGTTAAATTCAAATACGAATAAGTTTAACAGAAGAATATTGAAAGTAAAGTATATTAATGAAACAGGTTAACAAAATATAACAAGAGTGATCTAGTCGAGACTGCTCGACTAAGAGATACCCTGAATCCTGGGAAGATGCGACATTCAATTCTCTTTACGCTTCTTTTATACATATATACATATATATAAACAACACATACACACACACACACGCACGTACAAGCACTTTCTCTGCTACTGCGCAGTTTACGCAGCGACTGCGCGCGGGCAGCGCTTGGGCTGCACTATCGGCTATATTTTGGAAACTTATTTGTTGAATTAGTTTTCTTCTAGATAGACTTTCGTAACCAAACTTTTACAGCGTAATAATGACATTCATATGTATGTATTTGCCAAAGCGCAAGTCTCTAGTATTTGAAATACGTTTTTTTCAAATTTGGCGGGAAGGGGGCGTGGTATTCAAAATCCAAAAATTGCAAAATGTTTGTATTTATTACGCGGATATACACAGTAAGCCTGAAATCTATAGCTATAAGTGTATTCAAAAACGAAGAAAAGTTGTCGATTTTTATCGATAATAAGGAAATGGGATGAGTTATCAAAAAAAATTATAAACTCGTACTGCGTAGGATATACACGAGTATACATTTTAAATTTTAGATCTCTAGCTTTTGTGGTTTGCGAGATCGCTGCGTTCACACGGACGGACGGACGGACGGACGGACGGACGGACGGACAGACGTACATGGCTATATCGACTCAGTTTGTCGAGCTGATCAAGAATATATATACTTTATGGGGTCTGCCACGTCTCCTTCTGCCTGTTACATACATTTTCACAAAAACATTATACCCTGATTTCCCATTTTCAATGGGTTCAGGGTATAAAATAAAATTAATGAAAAATTAATATACATTTTTAACACAGAAATTGAAGATATCTTAGCATGAAATATAATTTTTTTATATATAAAGAAAGTGGTTTAGAGGCGGCAGTTCACTTTTCAAATACTAAAAATAATATTTTAATAAATACATTATTGACTTGAACTTCTACAGTACAGAAGTGCACCAGAACTAGCTTGTAAGTCAGAATATATGAATGTTGGCGATATTGCTATTTCGCTTATCTCAAAAAGAATTTATCGTAGTCAATTTGTATATTGCAAATAATCTAGTGAGTAGAGCCCACCTGTTACTTTTGATTATATTCGCCTAATCCATGAATTTCCTGTGCCTTTTACCCTCGATGCCAACCCAAAAGCGAAAAGTGCCCGCATAAAGTAGGCCAAAAGCCGCTTAGCGGCTACCCTCGCAGAATACCTCGAAAGCCATTTCATTTTCACTTTCAATTTCATCTTTAAATAAGAGCAACGACGCATTTTTAATTAAATTTCGTGCCCAGCCATTAAGCCCTTAACTTGCCAGCCACCCCCACCCCCACCCACTCCTGCCAGAGCTTTGTTTGCCAAGTTTCTGTGGTTAATTATCGATGAGGCCAAAAGACGACCAAGCAGATATCTTTTGCTGGGCCGCACAGCTGGGCGGCGGCTACTGCTGCTGCTGCTGCTCAGTTAAAGTCAGAAAGTTTAATGAAGTGCAAAGTGTTTTGTGGAAACTTTGAATAGAGCTATTAAAATCTGGCCATCAATGGCCTAATAAGCAGCCATTGAAATTTGAGCTATCTTTTTCTCCATTTTAATACTCTGAGCCCATTGAAAATGGGGCAACAGGGTATATTAGTTTTGTTAAGATGTATGTAAGAGGCAGAAGAAGGCGTGGCAGACTCCATAAAGTTTATGTATTATTGAGCAGAGCGATGAACTGAGTTGATTTAGCTCTGTTCGTCTGTCTGTCTGTCCGTCCATCCGTCCGTCCGTCTGTCCGTCCATTCGTCAGGCTGTCCGTATGATCTCAGAATTTATAAGAGTTATAGACCTAAAATTTATTATCCATTTATCCATTTAAAGCCCTATCGAAAATCAGTTATAAAATTATATCTAGTAAGTCTTTGGAGCTAGAGTCTCCAAATTTCGTATTTAGTTTTAAGCATATTTTATAAAATTTTGATTTTCATTATATTTTGGATACCGACTCCAAATTTAACCAAATTCTTTAAATCTAAATTGCAGTTGCAAAAATAGCCAATATGTGAATAAGTTTGCAGTTTTACTTAATTGACAAATATTCAAAGAATATATAGATCATATGCTGAAAATTTCATTGAAATCTTTTAAGTAACACAGAAGTTATTAAACAAAACGTTTGGCCAATTGCCAAAAGCACGTGGCAAGCAGCGTCAAGCTTACGCGTTCTCTATACATGTGCATACATGCACTCAAATGATTACATTATTTTATAGTCAAAGATTACCAATTGCGATTCAATTGTGTTTAAACTATCAGCTACCTTAGTTTATTTTTTCTACAGGCGTTATTGGTAGGGCTGATGCTTGTTGCCATTGAGACATAGGTTCGATACCTTTTTTATTGACAAACATAATATTTGATGAGCTTGAATTCGATTTTAATTGATGCTGGGAACATAATTTATATAGTTGCAAATTTTGAGAAATAAGTCTATTTAAATACACAGATCTGCCGGTGCTCAGCGTATTTCCTAGTCGGATAACCCCGACCTGAGTCATCTTCTTTATCCCTTTTTTTTTGGGAGGGCAGCACTTTAATGAGTTGTGCCTATTGTCTGCTGAAGAGAGCAGGTGCTGCTCAAATGGCTTCCATTTTGCTTTAAGAACTGATTTATATGTGTGCGTCATATGCGTGGCATCGCCAAACTAATGATTGCCGTCCTTTGTACTAATTTATTGGATTTCTTTGACCGGACACGCAAGCACCCGTCCGCAGTTTTGTTTAGACAAAAGTTTTTCTTAGCCCGGCCAGGCCTTTCCTTTGCTTCATTTTTTTCACTCTCTTCGCACGGACGGGTCATTTATTAATTGCGGCTCGCATGCGTGCTAATCTCTTCATTATGCGATTTCATAATGGATTACATTCACATAAATGCGCCTCATTTACCGCCGGGCTATGCGCCTCGTAATTTCTATAATTTCGTTGCCATTTTCCTAATGATGCGTGGTTTGGGCCCCATTCGGCCCGCCCACTCATTGGGCCAACAAGGGTGAGAGCTGCCGTCGCTGCTTATGTTAATGCCTGTTAATTTGAGCCCTTGTAATTGAATAAGATGCATCAGTTGGACTAATTCTATCTCTCTCTTCCTCCCTTTCTCTCTCTCTCGCTTTCTCTCTTTGTGTGTGTGTGACTGAAATTGATAGAGGCTAACTGAAGTTGGGCGCACTGAAGTTAAGCAGCAATTCATAATTAAAGACGTCTCTGCTAAACATTTGAAATGTTAATTTCAATTAGTTGTAGCCTAGGGAGAAATGTAATGGTCAGATAAAGTTCAGTTCATTCCACTTTTTTTTTATCGTAATAAGTATAAAAGTAAACTGAAAATGATATCATTTTTATGAATTGTTAGATTTCAGATATGTTTTTTATATTCCTTGACAAAGTGGAAAGAGTATATTGGTTTTGTTCAATGTCCGTCCGTCTGTCCGTATGAACACCAACCATTTCGCCACTGTTAAAACTAGAGAATTTGTAATACAAACTGACATCCAAAGATAATAAATGTATAGTAGATATATCTAAGCTCATTGGGGATATGGTAAGCCTTGGTTAAACTGTATATCCCAAAATTTCATAGCTATCAATTTGGCACATGAGTTACTGTTATATATCCTCTACAGATCGAATCTGTCTATAAAATGTTTTGTACAAATTCAAATATATTTTAAGCATTTCAAATTTAGAATGTGTAGATAAATTCCATATACTAATATATAGTTTATGCAAATCGAAAAATCTATAAAAATCTTCAAGTTCTATAAATGATTTTCTATTGATCTCCTCTATTGATTTGGGATCGTGTCAACTTGAAAATTAGCTCTATCTCCTACAGTTTTGAAGTCTTACCTCTAAAATTTGACAGTAATTTTACTGTAGACGTATTCTTAGTTAATTAATTCTTCTACTAATTAATTATTCTATATGCGCAGTTAATAAACACAAGGCAAAGCAACAAATATTTTATCTTTTCAGCTAGAAACTTAAAATTTTACAAATTAAATTAATATTAATTTCCTCTATTGAGTGCTCGAAGCTCACATTTATAATTATATTTGAGAGGTATTATAAAGTTAGTATAGATAACTTTGGCATATCTTTGAATACATTTAAATTAATATAAGTTTTATATAGGTAAGCCTGGAATATCTTTTAAATGTATACAAATAACCTTAAGATAGACATCTTATTTCAGTTTCTACTTTGAGCATCACAGAGAAGGGCGTTAAACATGCAAACAGCTTAGCAATGGAGAAAAGCTTGAGCGTAAAGTTCGTAGAACAAAACGACGGACAAAAGACAAAGGCGAGTTGAGAAAGAAAAAAAGTTAGAGAAGAAACAAAAAATATGGATTATAATAGACAGATAACTGGATTCCAGAAGGGATAGAAAAAGAATGAAAAATAAACATAGAAAAACAAGACAAAATAGAGGCGGGCAGAAAATGCAGAGAACGCTTTAACAGATAATTGTTTCAATCGTCAAAGAAAGACAGAAAGATTGAAAAATTTATGATATGAGAGGAGCGAGAAATATAAGGAAAATGAGAGCGCTTTGACAGCTAGATTAAAGTAAGAATTACAATAAAATATTTATGCACAAATTTTAATATAAATTAATATATGAAATATGAATTGAGTCATGTGAATAAATAAAAATAAAAATTTATAATAATCAAATGTGATTATAACGCAAAAATTATAAGAAAAGAAAATATAATGGGGGACAGATCTTTGCAGATTTTAGAGCAGTGGAAGCCAGTTCGAAAGCAAGCTTGAAATTACCATAATTAAGTGAAGAAATTATGCATTTCAATATATGTGAAAGCATGAAGACTAGACATATATAAAAAGAGCATATAAAAAAGAGCACATACATAACTTTAAGCAATAATTAAATGCCATCATTTAGCAGAGGCAGAAAAGAAAATGAAATGAGCTTAAAGAATGGCTTTTAATGTAAAATATGTACACAAGTGTTAAGTGTGTGTGAGTGTGAGTGTATGTGTGTGTGTGTGTGCTTGTATGTGTATGTTCATGACAAATGTGACCCTCGTAATAACTGCAAATCCTATTAGATGCTCATGTTAGGCATTTAAGAATAGCATTTTAAGTAATCAAAGCAATTTAATACTTGAATAATTCAAATGTGAAAGGGTTTTCTTTAACAACTCTCAAATAATATAAATTTAATGTCAACAAGTGAAAATAAATTAAAATTAAATATTTTAAAATATTCGAACTTCGTTTATTAAAAATTTGTTTAAAATGGGAATTCTTGGCCCATGATTAAAATATATAAAAATATAAAACAGTGGCGCTATAAAGTTAGTAGGAAAATAAAGAAAATAAATTAAAGCTCCCATATCTATTTTAATAAATTATATTTTATATAATATTATAGTACTATTTATGAATAATTATATAAAATAAAATAATATAATTTATTTAATAATTATATAAAATATAATATATATATATAGGGTATGCATTCGAACTGATCTATAAACAGAATATTCATATTTTATAATGAAAACTTCTCTGCAATTTTCGCTTCAAAGAAGAAACAAGTTTTTTATTCAAATTTGATTTTATTATGATATATAACATATATGATTACCATATAAAATTTATTATTTTAATAAATTATATTTAATATAAAGCTTAAATTCTCTGTAATTTTTGTTTCATCGCCTATAGATTAATACTTAAATGTTTTTTCACTCGTGTTTCCACTTTTAAATTTTATATGATATATTCAAAAGTCATTAAGATTGGATATCTTCAATGTATGTAGGCAAAAAAAAGAAATGATCTGCGCTTAAAAAGTATTCCCACATTCTTGCATGTTCCTCGGACAACTTAAGTCAAACAGCTGAAACGACATTTCGTTCAAATACTCAGCAGAATAAATAGTAGCCGACCGGATTCAATCTGTAATGCACTGCACTTACGTCTGGTTGGCTGCTTGGTGTAACAGTTCTAACTGTTCCTATCTAAGCCACTTTGAACCCACCTGCTTTCAATTGCCCTGTCGTCAGGTGCTGCTGGGCCGGGGCGGACGGCAGTTTGGGGGGCTGCGTGACAAATTTGTAACCGAAAAGCGAAAACCATTTAAATGGTCGTAAAAATGTGCGCACCGACAAGCGGCCATAATACAATGAAAGGCAAATCGCGTAGCCCCCGGCGCAAACCCCATGGCATTACTTGATATCGCGCTGCCTCAAATGTTTTTTTTTTCGTCTTTGTTTTTGCTCTAGTCGCGCTGTCAGCTGCGCTTACAAGCGGCCAGGCAAATTGAAAACTGTTAAGGATGCGCGGCGAACAGGGGGCAGTGCCAAGGACAGCTACAGCTACAGCGACAACGACAACGACAACGACAACGACGACGAAGACGACAGCGACAAATGGCGGCGCTTGTTCATGAAAATTTAAATTGCAAAATGGGCTCAATGTGGGCGTTAGCAGTCAAACCCAGCATGCCAGCGCCATCGGCACGCCCCCATTCTCTGCCTCCCCCTCGGCCAGCTGGAAAACCCTTCACCAATATTTGTCTTTTAATTACCTGCAAAGTGTCAGGCAGCTGCTCTGTAAAATTTGTTGCCATAAGGCACGAACAATGAGTTCGAGCATTCGCTTTTAATTATTGGACACGTTTACAGCAATTCAACACATTCTCAAATTATGCATAAACTATTTCAAGCAACATATTTTTAATACTTTGATACTTTTGCGCCCAGATTTAACAACCGATCTCAACAGCAGGCGCGCGTGTACTAAATCATCTCAATCAGCCCATGCCAATGGGAAGTCAGCTCACTCCACCATTCCATATTGCACTCAAATTATCTCTGCTGGAGCTCTGCCTAGTGTAAGCGAGATGGATATATGGGAAGTCAGCTCACTCCACCATTCCATATTGCACTCAAATTATCTCTGCTGGAGCTCTGCCTAGTGTAAGCGAGATGGATATATGGCCACGTATGAGTATATTTACACTTTAACTTCTCAGCGTCTACACTCACTCAGTTTGCTCTGCTACACATACATGGATACAAGATCATCTCAATCAGTCTATGCCAATAGGAAGTCAGCGCACTCTTGTACTCACTCCACCATTCCATATTGCACTCAAATTATCTCTGAAGGAGCTCTGCCTAGTGTAAGCGAGATGGCTTCAGCCACGAATGAGTATATTTACACTTTAACTTCTCAGCGTCTACATTCACTCAGTTTGCTCTGCTACACATACATGGATGCAAGATCATCTTAATCAGTCTATGCCAATAGGAAGTCAGCGCACTCTTGTACTCACTCCACCATTCCACATTGCAGTCAAATTATCTCTGCTGGAGCTCTGCCTAGTGTAAGCGAGATGGATATATGGCTTCAGCCACGAATGAGTATATTTACACTTTAACTTCTCAGCGTCTACACTCACTCAGTTTGCTCTGCTACACATGCATGGATGCAAGATCATCTCAATCAGTCGGGGCCAATAGGAAGTCAGCGCAGTCTTGTGGTCACTCCACCATTCCACATTGCACTCAAATTATCTCTGCTAGAGCTCTGCCTAGTGTAAGCGAGATTCATATATGTCTTCAGCCACGAATGAGTATATTTACACTTTAACTTCTCAGCGTCTACACTCACTCAGTTTGCTCTGCTACACATGCATGGATGCAAGATCATCTCAATCAGTCGGGGCCAATAGGAAGTCAGCGCAATCTTGTGCTCACTCCACCATTCCACATTGCACTCAAATTGTCTCTATTGGAGCTTTGCCTAGTGTAAGCGAGATAGATATATGACTTCAGCCGCGATTGGGTCTTTAACAGTGGGAGTTTAGCTTCTCAGCTGATAACATTCACTCAATTTTCTCTGTTACACACACATTCATGCAAGATCGACAGCAGGAGCGTAAGTGGCTACTGTAAACATGTGAGTATGCTGCAGTTCACTTACTCAGTGCTGCAGTCCACTCAGTCAATGCTGCAGTCCACACTCTCAGCTAACCGCGAGAGCATAAATTCTCGAGTTTTGTTAATTGAGCGCATTTGCATACCATAATCATAGCACTCTCACTCGTACGCTTACTCAACTATTCCATGTTGAAGACTTGCCATTGCTGAGAGCGAGCAGGTGTACCAATACTATGTCTACACTGCTTACTCTGCTGCACAAACAAGATCAAGAGCAGACTACAAATGGCCACTGTAAATATGTGTGCTCTCTATTATGCTCTTGACAACTTTAATGTCCACTTACTCAGTGAATATGTAAATGCTGTATGTTAAATGTTCAGCTTTGCAGCAGACATGCTCTTACACACACACAAACATACAAATCGAAATCAAAGACAAAGGCAAAGGTATTTGCATTCCACTATTGCAATGAATGCTCATTGCTCAAATGCTCGCTGCGGCATTAGTGTGAGTGCGATAGCTATATGACTTAAGCTAAGCCACTGAGTACAGCGACACTGCTTACACTGCTGCACAAATATATTAAACTATATCAAAGCAAGAGCGCAAATGGCTACCGAAAATATGTGAATTATTTGCTCTTAACAGCTGCAGTCCACTCACTCACTCATGCTGTTCACTTCATGCTTTGTCTTCTCGCCTTCACACACACGCACACTCAAGCACAGAAGTCGCGATTAAAGACAAGAGCGTAAATTGGCGAGGGTTAAGTGAACGCTTTTGCATTTAATGACAATTACATATCAACTCATCTGCTCTTCACACAATTTGTGCTCATTCCACAATATTCTATGCTGGAAAGAGCTTTGCCGATGACTTCTTCTGCTGCACAAATACATATATGAAAAGGGAGCAGAAGCGTGAGCGCAAATGGCTAGCGCAAGCATCTGATTTATCTGTCGTGCTCTTTACATTGGCAGTCTCCCTCACTCGCTCAGTCTTGCAGCCAACCCACTCGCACTCATCTCACACACATGCAGAATGAGATCACACGCACACACTTTAAGCTCACGCACACATACTGTATATAGTACCTACCAATCGGCATCAAAAGCAACAGCAAAGAGTTTGATGCAAGGGAGAATATTGGAAATTTCTTGCTGAAGTTGCTCATGTTTCCGCTCTTATTTTTAAGCTTTATTCCATGTCGTTTTCCATTGTCCGCTTATCACCTGCAAGCGTTCGCACTCGAAATTTCGTTTTGAGCGCAGAAATGATTTTTTCCATTTATATTTTACTTAATAAATTATTAATAGCATTTAAGCCATTTATATTTTATTAATTTTAAAAATATTATACCGAAATAACAATATGTATATAAAATAAAATTTTTAGGACAAAATAAAAGTTTATAAAATTTATTTTATTACTTTTTATTAACTCGAAATAATGCTATTATAAGTCAAAATAAAGCCTAAAATATTTATTTGATTAATTTTTATTAACTTAAAATAATACTATTAAAATTTAATTGTTTTTTTTAAATTTATTAAACCTATTAACTCAAAAGAATGATATAAATAATTTATTATTATTATATAAAATTTCACACAAAAAATTGCATGTTAAAAAATAAGCAAATTAATAAAAAAAAATTTAAACCAAAATAAAACTTTATACTATTTATTTTATTATTTTTTATTAGCTCTAAATAATTTGAATTGAATCGAGTGAGGATTATGAGAAGGAAAATTATGTTTATGATGTTTATGTGGAATTGTGGGTCAAAGCAAGCCTTGCTTTAGTGTCAATGGAGGGATCAGAGCAGGCCATGCAAAGGTAGAGCGAGTAACTAATAGAAGTTTATTTAAAAATCCATTTTAGGTTCTGCTTCCACAGCGTCAACTACGCCCAGAGACATACAATTACTGTATATAATTTTCCAATTTTTCACAGATATTTCAGGCCACATTTAAGGTATGTGATATTTATAATAGTTAAAATAAAGTAGAGGGAGGAACAAAGAGAGAGAGAGAGTAAGTTATTTCCCATATCTTTCCAGTGCTCGGCAATGTTGCGTATGTTTTCGAAATGCTCCAAATTCCATCGCGGATCGAGCATCGCCTACCAACTGGTGGGCCGCGGCTATGCCAAGGATGTGAAGTTTGGCCCTGAGGTGCGGGCCATGATGCTGCAGGGCGTGGATGTGCTGGCTGATGCTGTGGCCGTGACCATGGGACCCAAAGGACGCAACGTGATCATCGAGCAGAGTTGGGGCTCCCCGAAGATAACCAAGGATGGCGTCACGGTGGCCAAATCAATTGCGCTCAAGGACAAGTTCATGAACATTGGCGCCAAGCTCGTGCAGGATGTGGCCAACAATACCAATGAGGAGGCTGGCGATGGCACCACCACAGCCACCGTGCTGGCCCGCGCCATTGCCAAGGAGGGCTTCGATAAGATCTCGCGCGGTGCCAACCCTGTCGAGATCCGACGTGGCGTCATGCTGGCCATCGACTCGGTCAAGGAGAACCTAAGAAAGATGTCACGGCCGGTGAACACGCCCGAGGAGATCGCCCAGGTGGCCACCATCTCGGCCAACGGCGACAAGTCCGTGGGCAATCTGATCAGCGAGGCCATCAAGAAGGTGGGACGCGAGGGCGTCATTACTGTCAAGGATGGCAAGACCATGAACGACGAGCTGGAGGTCATTGAGGGCATGAAGTTCGATCGTGGCTACATCTCGCCCTACTTCATCAACAGCTCCAAGGGCGCCAAGGTGGAGTTCCAGGACGCCCTCCTGCTCTTCTGCGAAAAGAAGATCAAATCAGCCACGAGCATTGTGCCCGCCTTGGAGCTGGCAAACGCGCAGCGCAAGCCGCTGGTCATCATCGCGGAGGATGTGGAGGGTGAGGCGCTGAGCACGATGGTCGTGAACCGCCTCAAGGTGGGGCTGCAGGTGTGCGCCGTGAAGGCGCCCGGCTTCGGCGACAATCGCAAGGAGACGCTAGCGGACATGGCAATTGCCACTGGCGGCCTGGTGTTCGGGGATGAGGCGAATATGGTGCGGCTGGAGGACGTGAAGGTCAGCGATTTTGGGCGCGTTGGCGAGATTGTGGTCACCAAGGAGGACACCATGCTGCTCAAGGGCCATGGCCAGCGGCCGATGATCGACAAGCGGCTGGAGAATCTACGCGACGCCATCAAGGAGACCACCTCGAACTATGAGAAGGAGAAGATGCAGGAGCGTCTGGCCAAGCTGTCCTCGGGCGTTGCGCTGCTGCGCGTAGGCGGCTCCAGCGACGTGGAGGTGGGCGAGAAGAAGGATCGCGTCAATGATGCACTCAATGCCACGCGTGCTGCCATCGAGGAGGGCATTGTGCCCGGAGGCGGCACTGCCCTGCTGCGCTGCATCGCCAAGCTGATGGATCTGAAGGGCGGCAACGAGGATCAGAATATGGGCATTGAGATCATCCGACGTGCCCTGCGCATGCCCTGCCTCACGATTGCCAAAAACGCCGGCGTCGATGGCGCCATGGTCGTGGCCAAGGTGGAGATCCTGGACGGCGATTATGGATATGATGCGCTCAAGGGCGAATATGGCAACATGATCGAACGTGGCATCATCGATCCCACCAAGGTGGTGCGCACGGCGATCATCGATGCAGCCGGCGTTGCCTCGCTGCTGACCACAGCCGAGGCGGTCGTCACGGAGCTGCCCCTGGAGGAGGCCAGTCCCATGGGTGGTATGGGCGGCATGGGTGGCATGGGCGGCATGGGTGGCATGGGCGGCGGCATGGGCGGTCTGGGCATGTAGAATGCCATAGACAAAGGGAGCGACAGAGACAGGGACGAAGCTGTCTTCATGGAACACGCTTGGCCTCTCTGACTCTTAGGGGGACATTTGAACTTTAGACACATTACTAATTGGCACAAAGACACAGGCTACGCTGGCTGTTCGTGGTTCGTTTTGAAATTAATCCTGGCTTCAGTCGTCTTTCGACCTATAGCCTTCCACAACAAACACTCACACTCAAACACTCATATATAATTCTGGAAATCCAATTGACACGCTCTGGATTTCTCTTGGCAGGACAACGAAGGGCTGCTTTGTTGACGATTAATAATTAACGCGTATCCACATGATACTCAGATATTTCAACTCTTTAATTACTGGACTGCAGAACTGAACGGCTTCTTTGGACCATTTACCAACACTGAACGCACGTACTCAACTCTTGCTCAACATTTTCGCCATTTCGATTTGATGACTACACTTAACACAACCTCACACAGCTGTTTGTTTAATTTTCTAATGCTCGTACAACGATAATCACTAAATTATGAATATATTTCAATGTAAAAAAATAAATGCTCAATTTTTCGTGATTCTCTTTTCTTTTCTATTTTTTTTTTAATTATCAAAGATAAATAAAGAATATGTAAAGGAAAATATTCAAAAACTATGTATGAAAAAAAAAATATATATATAGAATAAAAAATGTATATATATATATATATATTAAAAAATATAAACATAATAAAATATATATATATATATATAAAGGGTGTTTTTTAGAGGTATAGAACTTGCTTTAAAAGAAAGACACATAAGAATCAATAAAATGACCACAATTTAGGCTTTATTTACTTACAAACTCGATGGCATTTAGTGTTTGAATACAATTTCGGTCATGTGACCATCGCGGCTGCGTCTTAATAAGGCCACCCGATCAGTCCAATTTGTCGGTTTGAAGAGTGTCGGCTTTGAAGACATATAAAATATACATTGTGCGTCAGCAGGAAAATTGTTTCGTATTTAACTCTGTTTTATTCTCCTTAAAATTAAACTAAATTGAGCTCTGTATCATTTCAGCAAAAATTTGTTTAATTAATTTTAAAAACGCTTACAAAAAACTTTTGCTAAAAATTGATTATCTGCATATCTCCTCTAAATTCAATTGCGAATATCCCACTCGATTTGGCAAGCACAATTTGTTTTCTAAACGTCGAAAGATTAATCTTTAAGACAAATTATACTTTTATTTTTATTATATTATACTAAGAAGATATATATATTATTATATTATATATATATTATGTATATATTTTTCGAGGAAAAATCAAAGATAGACGCTTGCTTTGATTTCCGACTATATGAACCAAAAATCATTATAAAAGCTAACAGATATGGGAAAAATATTATTTATTTTCTTGGACATTGCGAATTCTTCTCAAAAAACGTCATTAGCTGTAACCTGAGAAAAGCATCTAAATCACACTACTTGCCTTTAAATATTCAGAGAAAGTAATAATGTCAAATTGAGTTTTGAAAAGGTTTAAAAATTTGCATGGAAAAAAGAAAAAACTATAATAAAATATTTAAAAAATATTAAAAAATATATGTAAATATTAATATATTAAAAAAATATCAAAAATTATATATAAATATTAAATATTAAATATATAACAAGACAAATTTTGAATATATATAAAAAATATTTAAAAATGTTTTCTAAAATCCGAAAAAGTAATTTTATAATTATCGATATCAATTTATCACTTATCAGTTCTATAAGTTTTACAGCATTACTTGCAAGTCGATTAAAGTTTTTTCCCTGTTTTCTGAAAGTATGTTTCCATTTTTAATCAGACCATAGCTACAAGAGATAGTACATATTTAGTCCATATGCTTTTTTTTAGATTAGGAAATATGTTAATAACATTTTCTAGTTGTATCGAGTTATGTTTGATTTAAATTAGGGTACAAAAGACTTATGCCATTTATGAAAGTATTTTATTTTGTGTTCAGAGACCTATTTGATTTGACTTAAGCTAAAGAGCAACTGCTAGCACATAACTCTTTAATTTGAAAGAATTTCTGCACAGCTGTGATCGTTCACAGCACTTTCTTGAAAACTGAAATAAGTTGAAATAACTTCTGAATAAGCCACATGTCATTTACATCCTGACCCTATAGATGTTTATTCGTGTGTATAACAAAAAGCTGAAATATAGAAACGGAAAGCCACTTGACATTTTGTTGTCTGACATTGTTCATGCGTGGGTTTGGCTAGCCTCCGGCTAGCGGAATACTTCCCATTGAAGGAAACACACTTCTGCACATGTCCTTTTGTGACAGTTTCCATTGTTAACCACTTGTTGTGGCTTGTTTCTTGATACCCTGTAGAAGTGACTAGAAGTGGGTATCATAGATGAGTAGTAATAGATAATAGATAATAGATAATAGATAATAGATAATAGATAATAGATAATAGATAATAGATAATAGATAATAGATAATAGATAATAGATAATAGATAATAGATAATAGATAATAGATAATAGATAATAGAAATTAGATAATAGATAATAGATAATAGGCAATAAATAATAGATAATAGATAATAGATAATAGATAATAGATAATAGATAATAGATAATAGATAATAGATAATAGATAATAGATAATAGATAATAGATAACAGATAATAGATAATAGATAATAGATAATAGATAATAGATAATAGATAATAGATAATAGATAATAGATAATAGATAATAGATAATAGATAATAGATAATAGATAATAGATAATGGACAATAGACAATAGATAATAGATAATAGATAATAGACAATAGATAATAGATAATAGATAATAGATAAAAGAAAATAGATAATAGATAATAGATAATAGATAACAGATAATAGATAATAGATATAAGAGACAGAAAATGCTTGAAGAAGTTAGTTATGTTCTTACTACCGGGTATCCTTTAGTTGTGCACATCCAACCAGACCACATTTGTTATATCTTTGTTTAGTTGTAATATATGATATAAGCAAACTACGCTTTGCCTGCCTCGGAGCTCTAATTGTGGTGCAGTAAGCCAAAGAGTCTGCAATTGACTTTTATTCAGTTGATATTTAACTTTTTGACATTTATGCGTGGTTTTTAATGTGTGCTGGGCACTTGGGGTGTTCTGTATGCTCTGTAGGTTAGTTTGGTTTCGGGCCTCAGTTTTTTGCGGCCTCGCGCCTAAGCGTATGCAACAACACTTGAGGCTTCAACTGCGGCTGTGTTGCCTTGACGAAACAAGCATCTTAACGAGCTGTGCTCATCATCGGGGCTTACACATTGCCCAACAGTGCGGAAAAACTTACAGCCCGCAGGCCAAAGTGGGTAACAGAGCGCATCAACTGCCCTGCCCCACAATACCCCGCCTTCTCTGCGGCTTATCCAGTTGCTGCTGCAGCTGCTGCTTCTGCTGATGCTGCTGTTGCCGCTGGCATCATCTTGAGCGCATTTTGTCGCGCAAATTGCATGCAAATTCGTGTGATGTTCAAGTGGCTGTTAAGAAGAAGATGATGATCCGGCCACGTGTCTTAATGATGCTTACAGCTCACACAAAATGCAACAAGGCGACACTTAATTATGAAAAAACGCTGCCTCAAGTGTCGCTCACGGATTGCGTATGCGCCACTTCGCCCGGCCCAAGCACCATATTTAATGGCATATTTACGACCCTGGCTAATCCAGCTCGCTTAGCGCATTAAATCAGCTCCAAAATGGCCATAAAATTGCTCTCGTTCTGCCATGAGAAAACATTTCAAAAATTGACAATTTATGGCCAAAAAGAGAAAGGCAACAGGGTTAACAAAAACAATGGGAAAAAAATGGATAACAAAAAAGGATTGAGAATAATTTAGATAACTAAACGAAACTCTAATGCTCTAATTGTGTTGAAATATCAAAACTTCGAATTTTAGACAATCTTCAGATTCAAAGGTTTTGGCTAAGAAAAATACTGGTTTGTAGTGTAAATTTTAAGTTGATTAAAAATAAAACTTTACAAATGAAAGAGTTTATTTAATAAAGTAATACATATTAAAAAAAAAACAATTATTTTAAATATATCGAATTTGAAGTAGAAATTGATTAAAAGTTAATTTTAGAAAAGATAGTCAAAATGGTAGAAATTTTCTAAAATATTATTTTTTAAAATACTTTTTAGTTGTATAATTCTTACTCAATAAATTTAAACAAAGCTACAAATTTTTTTCTTTTTCTTATAATAAAATATATTGTGTAATAAAAGTAAAATTCAATAAAATCGTAATTTAAAAACGTTTTTTTTTTCAATTTTATTATTTCTTAAACATTAGCAAAACTGAATAAATTTTAAAAACTAAAATTTTATATTATTATTATTTATTTATTTAAGTTTTTAAAATTAATTTAGTTTTATATAGTTTTATTTCTATAAAAATGCTAATGCAAAAAAATATTTTATCTAAATCTCTACATAAAGAATCGCAATAATAATTAAATAGAATTACTCTAAAACATTATTTTTCGGAGCTTTTAAAATACTTTTATTAGTATGTTGTTTCTCGAGTCGGTATAACGATCGACTCAAAGTCCACGCTAACCGGCTCGCAAGAAAGCTGCCTACTTCTCGCCCCCTAAGAGGACTAAAAAGACGCCACTTTGGAAACCTTCTCACCCATTCTTTGTAAATAAATGTCTAATATAAATATAAGTTTAGGTTAGTATTAATCAACGTAAACCAGGCGATATTAAATTAAGACACAAAGATGATAATGGAGTAAAAGAAGCTCTGAGTGCTTCCTAATAAAATAAAATCAAAATCAAACAAGTATGTTGTTTTCTTTTGTGAAACTTTAATTTACATACCAAATTATCATATACAATATATATGATTTTTTTAAAAGTTATATACTCTTTAGTAATCCAGGAAAAGTTTTAATGTTTTTAAATGAATTCTTAAGAGTTGCTTGTATAAATTTCTAGATTTAATTTATATATTACTTTTCTTTTGTACAAATATTCTTTATTTGTTTACTATCCATTTTTTTCAATCCCTCAATATTAATTTATTATTTGATAAAAATATATGAAAAGTAATTAGACCCTTCTATTGGTATCCTATATATACAATATATATAATTATTATACTAATTATTACTCTATTTGATATTTATAGAGATATTGCTTAAAAATATAAATAATTACTCTTTTCTATGCCAGTTATTACTTGTAAAATCCTTTTGTTTTTCTTTAAATATATATATGCTAAACAATTTGGGATATTTCCACATTTCGATTTCACAAACTTTGGCACAAAGTTTTGCAGCACTCGAAAAGCAGTTTGAGTATCAAACTATAGAAGAAAAAAACGTCTGTGCTCTGCGTAGATTTATTTGGCGTTAGATTTTGATTGTTGTTTTTTGTTTGTTGTGGCATTTGCAACATGCGCTGCACTCGCATGTTGCAGGCAACAAACAGGCACTTTTACATATGGCCATTGTTATGATTTATGTGGCAAAAATATTTCAGGCGCGCTTCCTGTAAATGTTTTTCCCCTTCTTTTATGCCACACACTTTTGTGTAAAGGCTAGAAAGGAAAAGGGGAAAGGGAGGACTTCGGGTGAGGTCTTTTATGTAGTATATACTGTGAACGGAGCCAAATTCAATTTCAATTTGCACCCCATCAAAAGACAAACAAAGCACGCGCGAAAAGTCTTTGAACTCTTGGCATAAACATATTGAATTTTGGCAGAGTTCTGTAAGAACTGAAGTCTGGAATTGTGGCCTAGGTGGGACAACATGCGGAGCGACTGCGTCTTCAATCGTTGTCAGCTGCAGCAACAGCAGCAGCAAACATTTTTTTTCTTCATGTGTCTGGGACGTCCTGCTGCTAGGCCTGGCGCCCCATTGTCGAGCTGCTTGACTACGACTCTTGCTCTAGCCTGCCTGGTAATTGAGTTTCGTATATATTTTATTGTGCAGCCTAGCTTTGATATGTTGCCGGGTTACAAGGTGGCAGCACACACACACACGCACCCACACACGCCTTACAACGCATCCATCAACTGTTGCAACTGTTTCAACTGGCGGCAATAGCTGGCCGAAAGCAAATCATAAGCGGAAACGGCAGTCAAACGTGTTTGCCAAATCCAAACAGTCTGCATGCGCATAGATTTCATTTAACATCGATTCGGCCACATATGGCCAACACACACACACCCACAGCCATTCAGGCCAGTACCGGTCGAGGAACTAGTCCAGGAAATGCAAGCCATTGCCTTGATTCGGTTTACATAGCAACGGCTGCAGCTGCAGCTGCAACTGCTGCAGCTGCTGTTGCTGCCGCTGCAGCTGCTGTTGCTGCTGTCTTTTTTGGAACATGGCCATCAAGTGGCCATGTTTCTAATTTCCTGCCCAGTTGCAGTTGCATTGTTGTGTTTGGCAATTCGTATCTGCAACTCGACACACAATTTATAAAACGATTTTTGGGTCCTACTTGTTTTAAATGCGTGTGTGTGAGAGTGTGCGAAAGGGACATTTTGAAGTATTTTGTGTGTATCATCTCTCGGCAGGATATTTCGATTAATTAAACTTGCAATTGCAATTCCAGGTGTCCACTTGTCAGCTGCTGCTGCTTGTCGAGCAGCAAACTTCAGGCGCGTGGTTGCCAAATTGCACTGGTTCTTTGATAAGGAACTACTGAGGAGCTAATCAAATTTGTATTGAAAAAGAATGTCCTGCACGAAATTACTTGACTTAAAGATAATTTTTAAATCAAGTTTCAGTCTCATTTCGAGATGACTGCGATGCCATCTAAGAGAACAAAAATCTGAAACTAAGCGACAATTCATATGATTTTCTTATATAAAACAAAACCAATATACCCTTATATCAGGTTCAGGGTATAAAAATACTTTGAAATATATATATTTATATAAGATAAAATTTTTATTAAATATAAGTATTAATATATATTATATATAAAACGCTTTGTGCAAAATATGAATTTCAAACTTCAATATTTAAAAATTAACAATAAAATGTTGTTTACTTTATAATGCTTGCTACTTGAGATTTAAAGAGCTGCAGATTCTGTTTCAGATTTTCATTTCAATTATGCATCTGTTAAGTCAAGAGAAATATTTTCGTATTGTTTTCATATACAGTTGCAATTATTAACGATTTCATTGACCCCCACAAAATGTCAGACCACAGACAGTTAATGCAATTGGTAGCTTAATTGTGATGTTGCAAACCAAGGCGAAAACAAACAAGGTTTATTAACGCAAATATATAATTATGCTGATTGAAGTGAATTTTAAATTTAAAAATATTTAAATATATTTTTATAGATTTTTATATTGTATATAAAAAATATAAAAAAATATATAATTATATAAAATTAAAAAATAATAATATACAATATAAAGAGTTTATTCAAACAAAATTTGTTTAAGTTATAAGTATAAAATAAAAACTTAAATATATGTAAAAAAAAGCTATAAAAAGCTTAAAATACTGCATAAAAAGCAAGATTCGGTTCAATAAAAAACTTTTATATAAAATATAAATTTTAAAATAATAAAAGTTTTTAAAATAAATACAAAAATAAAAGAATTAAAATAAATATGTTTAAAGTATATGAAATAATTCTGCATTATTTATGAATAAATAAAGAGATTTAAAAATATACAAAAATACATAAAACATATATAATATAAAAAAAGTAATTAAAAATCATAATAAAAATATCAATTAAAAAATATATTAATTTTAAAAAAATATATAATAAATTAAATTTTATAAATAAATATGTTTAAATATATGTATGTAAATAAAATCTGTTTTAATTATAAATATAAACTTTAAATTAAAAAACAATTTTTTTTATAAAAAGAATTTTTAAAATATTGTTTACAAAGATACAAAAGCAAAATCTGCTTGTATTATAAATATCAAATAATATTTTAAATGTTACTGATATGCTTAGATATATGTATTTTCTGAATAGTTTCTCTTCGCATAGTTATCTCTGACTTCATTGTTAATTGCTTCATTTTGAAACAGTTTCAAGGGAACTAGACCATAATTTAATGCCGACTAAGAGAAATAGGCAGCTGGCTGAGAATCCATAACAGTTTGGTCTTGGCTGTAGCTGCCACTTAGGCAACCAAAAGCTGCATTTGCCTATGGCAGCAGCTGGTGTAAGTTACGACTCGAAGCCCAAGCATACAAATATATCTCTACATGTGTGTGTGTGTGTGTGTGTATGTGTGTGTGTCTGGCATACATGTAGCTGTTGTCTCATTGTGCATGCACTCAACGCATTAAGTGGCGACATGTGTTACACGAGCGGCAGACGAGGAGCGCAGGAGACAACAAGAAAAATGGAGATTGTTGCTGCCAGCCAATAGGCATTGGGCAGTGGGTGGAGTGGCAAAAGTAACAACAGCAGACAGTTTGCGGGCGTGTTACTAGAGTGTTAATAGCAGCCAGCAAAACGAGTGAGCTGCATTCTAATGCAGCGCTGAGCCACATCAGAAAAAAGAAGCGAGAGCTTGACACTTGACACTTGACACTCTTGATGCACATTTATCAAATGTTAATGCTAATGAAATCAACATTTTCCAAATTTCCATTGTCAATTTGGCCAGCTTCAAGAGTTGCTGCTAATTAGTTAAGGTCGTCAGGGCAACAGCCAGCAGCAAGCTGTATTATCGACAGTCAGCAGGTGGCTAAAGTAGCTTAATGAAATTTCCTACAAAATAGCCAATACGAAAAGCACACATACATACATATGTGTGTGTGTGTGTGTGTGGCTTTTAATAACATGCTGTGCATGTCTGGCACACACAAACGAATTCGATTGAAAAGTATGGGCAATCAAAAATTATAAGTTTATTATTGAAATGCGAGCGAAGGTGGACTTCTGAGAAATTGATTGGGGGTGTGTCAGGTGGGCACTGCATGATATTAGCTATATTCGATTTGTCCTTTATGTCTAACACCAAGCAATTGAATTGGCAAGGAATCAAAATTGTTTACCCTCATCTACAGACTATGTTATCCAAGAGAAAACAATTTAATTTTGTGTTGTGCAGAAATTTGAATTGTAGAGAAAATGTTCTTTGTTCTGGTAACTGAATGAGTAGAAGACAGTAAGTTCAAGAGAACTTACTGTCTTCTACTCATTCAGTTATGTGGCACTACATAATCCGGGTCGGGCCTCAAGTATATGCAGCTGTGTTCATAGAAATAGTAGTGAGTGTTTACAGCAAAATTTTGTGATAAGCGTAATAAAGCAATTATATATATATATATATATATATATATATACAATTATATATATTCGAATTGTTTTCAAAATATTATGTTTATCACAAAATGTTGTCGTCGAACAATCACTACTATTTTCATGAACACAGCTGTATATACTATGATGAGACCTGTTACATTATACTATAGCCTAATTATCTTTTTGTAGAGTCAACATATATTCATATATACGGTATATATATTTATGCTTATATAAAAAATATATTTATTTCGTCACTTTTCAAAATTCCACTCTAAACAGCAGAAAACAGAAATCAAATGAAAGATTCAACAGAGAGAAGCACTTCGTAGGGCTGATAAGAATTCTTGCTGATAATAATAATAGTATTTTAATATATATAGAGACTGATAACAAAAGAATACCACAGCTCAACTCTAACCTGAGCTTGATAAGACATTCCGAAATTTCAGATTTCATTAGGCAGCACACGCCTTAAGAGAATTCAGTCTTAAATTAATTTCAGTTGAGTGCGGCTTAAGAGATTCAAACTAAACATTCGAAATGTATTTATTTCGAAAGTTTGTGCTAATCCTCTTGATGTCTCTGCCAGGGATAATGAGTGAGCGTTTAGACAATTCGGTATATTTACCTCATTAATGTGAACTCTGTGTGTTTGTGATCTATAATTGTGAATTGAATCTATATATTTTAGCACTGCGCTGCCTCTCAGAAATTGGACGAGCAATGCGGCAGCTATTGTTATGGAATCGTGAAGCCCCTGTTACGATATGCTTCGTCGGTTAGGTCTAAAGAGGACCAGTTCGTGGAATTGAACAATAAAATATTGAGCCTCGAAGCAACTATAAAGTTGCTAGAGAGCCAACTTCAATCATGTAATTCACATGAGAAATATTGCCTCACCAAAGACGAGTTGTTGGCCTCCAACAAGGCTCTTGTTGATCAAGTTAAAGATTCAATTCAATCAACTCTCAATAATGGCAAAGAAACAAAGCTGAAGACAGAATTATGCAATCCAGAATCTGAAATATCGAATCAGGCACCTGACGGTAAGAAACTGGACACTGAATTAACTGAAAGCTGCATATGCAAAAAGACAGGTATATACGAAATAAAAGTTCCTGGATCGAATCCCTTTAACGTGTCTTGTGATTCGAGTCTGGTTGATGCTGGTTGGACAGTAATTCAGCGTCGTCAAGATGGCTCTGAGAACTTCGGTCGCGAAATGAAAGATTATCGTTTAGGCTTTGGCAAATTGAACGGAGAGTTCTTTGTCGGCCTCGATAAGCTTCACCTACTGACGAAGTCACGAAAACACGAACTTTACATTTATATGAAGAAGTTTAACGATGAAATAGGATACGCACGATATAGTCACTTCCTCATTGGGGGAGAGGAAGAAAACTTCAAACTTAAATCATTGGGAAACTATTCTGGAGACGCAGGTGATGCAATGGCTGAAAATCTGAATATGAAATTCACCACACCCGATGAAGATCACGATAATTGGATAGGTGGAAACTGCGCAAAACTATTTGGTACTGTTGGTTGGTGGTTTGACAATTGCGGCGACAGGTAACTAAATTACATATTTAGAATTAGCTAAAAGTAAATCATTTATTTTTTGATTCGTAGCTATTTAAATGGAGAATACCAAACAGCGGATCTTACTGAAGAGAACTATGGTATTGAGTGGCGTACATGGACATCGAATTCCCTTAAATTCGTTCAAATGATGATCAGACCAACAGAGTAACAAGTTCAAGGCATATTCAAATATTATTCAATTGCCTAAAGCTGCCATCAAATTGAATTTATTTCAAAATTTGTAATTTCTTTTATATTTTTTGTACACGCTTTATTAAACTCTCTTCACTTCTTGAACTAGCAAAAAAAATTATTGTAGATTTATTTTCGGCTTGATTTCCAGCTGCGATGTCTTGCTGAAATGCATACTTCATACTTTCGTTGGCAAAGAGCGCTTCATTCGCTCCATTTTATGTATAGGCTACGGATTCAGCATAAAAAAGCTATACTCAAGAAATTGAAGATAGCAGACAAGTCCACTTTTAGGTGGTACGCAGTCCATGGCTAGCAAAATGCTCTTTTTGCTCCAAGTTCATTTTGTTTGTTGTTTGTTTCTTACTTCATTAAAAATATTCTTAAAATATTGTGAATCTTAAAATTAAAAGCAAAATTATTTATAATATCAGTAAAGTTTGTTTTAATAGCTTATTAAGTTATCATCAAGAACTATTCAAAAAAAAAAAAAAAATAATTAGAACCTTTTTGGTTTCAAGAATTGGTCTAATTTTGAAGAGTGATCAAGCCATATCGTAAAAAAATCAACTTTTTATGGAAAGAAGTTAGTTTCAGGGTTCAAAGAGATGCTGCGCAGATGATGCTTCCATGGAATCATTTTCATTTTTCAATCAACTATAAAGCATTCAAACTGACGAGTTTCTAATGCTTTCTTCTTTTCCAAACATTTTCAATTTACATATATAAATATAATCAAAAACGTAAAGTCCACCAAATGTGGAATATACACTCAGCTGCTTAACATATTCCCAACGGATGGTAAAAACTGTACTTGAAAACTTGATGAATAATAATACTTTCCCATTACGTAGCTGAACTATAATCGACTGTTTTTTATCAACAAATTTGCGAGCTGCTGAGCTGCTGAGCTGCTGAGCTGCAGTTACCCGAAATGTCAAAGGTAACCTTTTCGATATAATTTATTTATTAAACACTTGGCCAAAACAAGAACAAGAAAAAGAGAAACAATTTGGCCAGGTTAGCGAGGCACGTAGCAAATGCATAAAAATTCCGTAAAAGTCACCCAAGGAAAGAAAGAGAAAATTCAACCGGAATGCCAAAATACTTGCCATGCATTTATGCAAAGCGACAAGCAACAACAGCAACAACAACAACGGTTGAGGAACATTGGAGTGTTATGCGTGTCGCACTAATTTGCGTTGCGAGTCCTAAGCGGCACGCACAGCTTATAAAAATTTCAATGCGAAAGAGCATCAGCGGCAACAGTCGAAAACAGTTGCATGTCCAAACTAGTTGCGACAGCAATTTGTCCGCTTTGCATAATTCAGGACACGCTGCAAATGGGAAACTGCCAGCCCTGGCTACGTGTCAATGGCAATGGCCAAGGCGAATGTGTTATGTCAGTTAGCATATCCTTGGACCGCATCTGGCCAGCCTCGAACACTAATTGCATTAGCACCACAATTATAACACAACAACTTCCTCGCTCTCTCTCTCCCTTAGATTCAAATTCAATTTTGAAGAAATTCACATTTCTGTTGCTGTGTTGCGGCTTTTGTGGGCAAGCCAAGGCATATACATATATATATATATATATTATATAGACATAAAATAAATATATATATATATATATATATATATGTTTGACTATAGTTATGTATAGATTTTGCCCTATTCAAGTCATCTGCATTATTTGTGCTTAGACCAGCTAACGACTGCTGTTAGCTTTTGCTATTAATCAAAATTTGAGCATTTGGTTTACCGCAAAATTTGTTTGTTTGCCTCGTGAGTTGAATGTTGATATGTGTGTTTACTTGTGTGATTGAGGATTACTTGGTTATGCATAGCAGTCTATCAAATGGATAGTGAAGTAATATTACCTCTGTAATCTGTGTTAAAGCCAAAATTTAAGCAGGTAATTCGGTTAATTTATAGTTATACTTAAGTTATATTCTTAACTATTTTATTTGTTTTAAACTGTTTTCCATACAATTATCCATCATGGAAACGTACAAAGAAATCAATTTTTTTGTTGAATAACTTTCCTTTTCTTATTGTAAGTTAGAATTTCCCAACTGAAAAGTCATTCAAGTTTCCCATCAACTCACGTCATTGTATGTAGCACTTTCTATCGTTTTATTTATAATCTGACGACTAAAGATGAAGTGCGTCATTGTTGTAGCTACTAGCTTTGAGACGTATTATCCTTGATTTAACATATTAGGCGTACGTATTGAAAACCACCGTTTTGCCATAGCTAGCGCCAGCATTGCAAATCGGTTGTTAAGTACGATCAAAATCGATACATAGTCATCTGAAACGTCTGCCAACAACTCTATATCTAATATTTTTAATTTTTTGATAGAGTTTTAGAAAGTTACTCACTCAGTGTAATCAGCTAAAAAGTATGATCTTTATTAATATTCGTTCTGTATTTTATTTTGACATTTTGACAAAATATATGCTGAAAGCTCAGAGAAATTTGTCTTTTAACTCATTCATTCATTATGATATACATTCCCTTTGTTAATATCATTGCAGTGTAAAAAAATCGTTTTTTATCTAATTATAAAGGAATATCTGAATAACAAATTCCATTTTAAAATCATATATAATAAATATATTCTATGCCACTTATTTTGGTTAACATTTAAAAGTTATGGGACTTTGACTATGCCTAAAATATAAATTTTAAAACGCAAAATAAACTTCTGTTATTTCTTTTAATATTCTATTATTTTTTAGTTTAATGCAAAGACTGAGCTCAAAATTTGCGTGTAAGAACATATTTTGACAACATATTTTATTTAGCTCTGTGCCAAGCAAAATTTTGTTTTGAAATATCAGATAAAAATAAAGCGACGATGACAAAATGATAATGATAATAATATTGATAAAGTTTTCTTTGCTTTCTTTTTCTTAATTTAAGTTAAACTTTATTATTTCCATTATTTTATTATATTTATATGCAGCTTCAATTGGCAGCAAGTATAACCATTTTATTTTGCAATAAGCAAACATGATATATTACATTTTATCTAAAAGCTTCTTCACAGTAAAAGAAAATATAAATACGTTTGTTAGATAATTTTTCAATATATTTTAACATATCTTTATTTACACACCATTTGCATTTAGAGCAGGAAAATTAGCTTGTTACGCATTTGCAACAAGTCATTTATTTGGCAAATCACTTTCAAGAGTCTACTTCAAATATATGTATATGTTAAGCAAATAAAGTGATTTTGAGCAAAATTTCATTAACTTTACTTTCGGCAGTCGAGCTATATTATTCATTCACAGTCTCGAATGGAGTAGATACTGAAAGAGAGTTGCATCCATCTACTGGCAACAAAATTAATGTTCTAAAACAGACAAACCATTTAACCCAACAAAACGCTGGGGCTGCTACAACACAAACAAACCACAAGCTGCACTCATCACTTGCAGCTAACAACGTCGCCAATTCGTAGTTGAAACTTTGACTCACTCACTCTCTCACTCTATCTCTCTCTCTCTTAGTCTCTCTCTCTCTCACTCTTTGGCTTTACCGCAGTTAATTTGTTGTACAAACCCGCATACAAATAAAGCAGTCAGCACACAAAACAGCTGCAGCAATCGTTTGCTTTGAGCCAACAGGCAACTCTTTATAGCAGCCACTGGCTGACTGTTTTTCAAATTTACAGCACGTCAACAGGCAGCAGAGAACTGGCATCAGCAACAGCTACAGCTACAGCTACAACTGCAACTGCCGCCCCCACGCACAGGACTGAACGTCCTTTGGCCAGTTAGAGCTGCAACCACATAACATTAACCATAAATGTCAGCAGTAGATATGAGTTGGCTTTTCGTTTGGCTTTAAATCGCTCACATACGAGTATTACGCATACGCCCTGTTGTTGTGCCAACAAACTCAAAAGCTGCTATTGACTGTGCGCAATGATGGCGACTACTAACACAATAGCAAAATAATATTGTCATGGCAGAGCATTTAATATAAATTTGTGTTTAGTTTTGCTTTCCCTATCAAATTAGCGGTTTTGAGTTGGCACTATATGAAATGTTGTATAAAAGCATCTGTTTCTTTATTGCAATCATTTAACTATCTAAACATTTATAAAAAAATTTTTATGTTATAAATCTCTGTTTAGTGCTATAATAAATATTTTTGATTCTATAAATATTTTTATTAAGTTTGAAAGAGTGTCTCATAATAATACGTTAATAAAATATATATAAAAATCTATACAAAATATCAAATATTTTTGAATAATATATAGAAAAAAAAAATATTAATAATTATAAAAAATCACAAAAAATCCATTTACTTATTCAAATTTTCACTCAATTTTCAAAATATTTGTATTGAATAGTTTTAGTTTTTAGTGCAAGAAATGAGTGCAAAGACTTACATATTTTCAGATAAATACGATATACCTACATATATTACATTATTTTAGCCTCAGTGAGAAGGTGTGCCAAAACAGCTAGCTGAAATACATGAGCTAATACTTTACAATAATAAAAATTATATATAATAAATAAAAGTAAATTTTAATGCATACTTTACTTACATACTTTAATATAAAGTTACTAATGAGAGCAATATGAAAAGAAATTGCACTTAGGTAAAACAAGTTTGAGATATTGCATTGTTACTGGTTTTTCATTGAAGCTTCATTCATGTCTTTATGTGTCGAAGGAAATATCAGTCAACTAACTACCTCGATTTCGCTGGCTGTGCTTTCAGTGTAAGGTGTCTACTCTGTAAGGTAGGTCTGTAAGGTAGTTCTACTCCGACAATAATGTCTTCAATGTTGGCGTCAAAACTACTTATTCGAGTCTTTAATACTAGCTAGTATAGCGGCTATACATTACTGACAATGTACCAATGTCATTTTAGACATTGACTTAAGATACCAAACCAGATGTTCACGCACTGAAGCCCTGATGACACGGCAGAGTTCATGTTGCTTATTAACAATTGAATTAAAATTTCAGTAGCATTTGAAAAATATTTCCAGAAAATTGACAGACAAAAGGCAATTCAAGATTAAATGGCAAAATATATTGAATATTTTAACAACTAAATTATATAGTTAACTTATACAACTGTTCAAATATAGTTATCAAAAATGGTATTACTCGTATTTGGTCAATCCAGAATATATATAACAATTATATTTTATAGTCAATATATAATGTAATATAATAATTATTATTATTAATATACTAAATTTTAAAATTATAACTTAATATTTTTTTGAAATTTTTCAAATAATAATTTTAAATATATTTGTATTTCCATTATTCGCTATTATTATTTTAATTATTATGAATATATTATCAGACAGTCATTTTGATTTAAAATTATTTATGTGTTTTTAGTTATTTTTACCAGTCTTTGCCAAAAAATCATAAAGAGTTTAATCGTTACTTTGCATTGATATATATTTATATACATATGTACTGTATGTAGCATGTACATATATAGCCCGTATTGCCTGCTCACACACACTCAATTGAGAATACATTTTATTCAAGCACTTTTATTTCTATCAAATTTTTAAGTGTGTTCGAGCACTGCTCAAATGCCAAAATCAGAATGCAAAGTGCAAAATGCAAAATACAAAATGCTTAACTCTGTTGCATACTTCGTCTTTTAGCCAGCACCAGCAGCAGCAAGCAACAGCAGCTCACGTACTTCAAAAAATGTCCCATTAAACTATAGCCATAAAATCAGAGCGAAACTGCAACGAAAAAAATAAAAAATCTGCAGTTGCAAAAGTTTGCCGGCTGCATGGCAAACACGTATCGCATGGATGTTGGAATTGTTGTACCGTTAGCATTTTGCTGGCCATCTTTTATGGTCAAGTTGATCACACACACACACACCTACATATAGTTATACTATATACATATTTCATGTGTGCTTTTTATTGTCTGCAAAAGAGTTTGAAATTTTGCTTGTCAAGTTAAATGCTCAAGTGTTTATTTCATTCGAGTTTGCAGTGTTGGAAAACACTTAAAGAGTGCATAAATCTGCTCAGATTGTCTAGGCCAAAGGCTTGTATAACCTACCATATATAGATATAACTGCCAACTGCGTCCTTTCGCGCAATCATTTGTGGCCATTTGCGTGCTCATTGTTAATTTGATTGCCAACTTGCGATAGCGACAAACACCTCGACTGCTGCTGGCTGTTTGAGTGTGAGTGTGTGTGTGTGTCTAGTGGGCGTTACCTGGGCGCATAATTGAACAATAAATTAAATAAAGGTACTCGAGGCTGACCAGGTAAATATAGAGCCCAAATTGCATTTAGCTCATGGCCATTTTTAGTTGCCATTTCGATTTGCGAACCAATTGAACTGTTCGCACTGATTTCTCTAGGGTTTCGCATCAATAATGCACGCCTCACTGCATTTACAGCTGGAGCGGGAAAATAGTTTTCCAAAAAAATAAGATAGATATGTAAAAATGTTGCAGCATAAATAGATTATTTGCATGTTACATGCAAATTTTATGCGAATATTTTTTGGGTATATATAGAGGAAACTCAGAAGAGCTAGGCAAAAGCAGAGGACTAAATTTCAATTATTATAAAAATTTTAAAATATATAAATAAATATTCAAGTGCTTTTATTTTTAGTAATAATATATTGTTTATTCATAACATGTATATAAAACAGACCAATTGTATTTAGTAACCGAGAACTCCATACAAATTTCATGAAAGTTAAACTTCTCCGCGCTAAGCTTATTAGAGAAAGCTAACACAAAAACAAATTTACATTAATATGTATTTATTATAATGTAAAGATCTGCCTGATTCAGTTAATTAATACATACTAATATATTTTAAATACTACATGTTTGTATGCAATTCAGTGTTTGTGCATTAATTATTTGATCTATTTTCATTGAATATTTAATTACCGAATAAAAATGCCGGCAATGAAATTTTAAATTGGGCCCTAATTAGGGTGGCTCAAAATGTTTCTATTTGCATAAGCGGATTCATTTAGTGAATATTATTGATATTGGTAAAAAAAGCCGCAAGCGAATAATGAAAGTAAATATATTAATAATATGTTTAATATATTGCAAAAATTATACTTTGAGTGCTAAGCGCTAATAAAACATTAAATAATGAGTATTAATATATTTTTTGTATACCCTAAAATCAACGCAAATGGTAATTTATGGTCAAATACTTTTTTTAAAGAGTATGTAACAGGAAATGTCGCCTTGGCTAAACATATAATGTATACATAAACTTAATCAGTATTAAGAGCCAAGATGTGGCTAAATCTGACTATCTGACCGTCTGTATATAGGTTAGCATAGTTATATAATCCTGTTCGTGCATAGGTGTATATGCATAAAAAACGCAGTAACTCTTAAATAATCGATAACTTTTCCATTTTCTAAATGTCATTGTCAAATATTTTAGTATGTATCTGGCTTTGACAGACATTTATCTAACTCTTTTTAAGTATACAAAAAGTTTAGAAGATTTTGAGCTCTTTGTTTGTTTAAAATTCTTTAAAACTCATTTTTAAAAGTATTTACTATTTAGTTATGACTTAAATATTTTGGACAATTTTAACTTATCAGCATTTGCAGGCTTGAAGTTTATTAGTGAACAATTTAACGAGGTTTAAAGCACAAAATGTAACATAAGCAGGTTGTTTGTAGAGCTCGAAGTACCTTCTAGCTCGTTCATCAGCAGACTTCGCTATCTATTGCTGGTTTGTGTTCGCCTTGCTACTTTGGCTTAGCTGTAATCATTAGAGAATACTACAGATGCTGCTTTTGCAACAACAGCTAAAGCGAGTGAAGCCAGCGTCCACTTTACCCTATATATTATATACATATTATAGATTTAATAGTAAATATATACATAATATATATTGTTAGGTTTAAGACAGCTTAAAAATTTATTTTCAATTTAATTTATTTCCGACAAACATATATATAATAGTTATTTTTGAGCTATCCACTTATCAAACCATATTGAATTAATTCGCTTCAGCGTCCAGTAAGCAAACGTTAAGTAAAACAATCCTGTTGCAAAATCAATATTCTTTGTTGCTTTTGTAAAATGAGTAAATAATAATTAGCAAATAATGAATGCATACAGCAAGGCATTAGTAGCATCAATCAAACACGGTAATTAAACAAAGTCTATTATAAACAAAATAGTATGTTATCTAAACTTAATTGTATCTCTTAATCAGCAGTCAACATCAGCCAACAAATACTATAATAATATCGATACAGGATAGTTGCAAATTAATGAAAACAAATTTGATTTGTTGGTCAAATTGTTATGCCAAATGAAATGTTTTAAAATTCTATGAAATGAAAACAAAATTTTCAGCATTTTTGAGCAGTGGGAAAATAAATATTTTGATAAAGCTGAATCGCATTAAATTTAATTAGGAGCTAATCAAATATTTATGCCCTTTATTTAAATGTTTGCAGAAGCAAAATCGTTTGATGTTCAGAGCGCAGACTTTGAAACAAGTTCACGGTCTAGCGCACCTGTAGCACCTCGTCAAGCAGTCGACTGCAGGGAATGAGAGTTTGAGAAACAAAAGCTCTGCCTTTGAGTTAATACTCAATGGAACTTAAAAAATTTTAAATGAAATCTGAACGGACAAAATCGAAAGCTATAGCGGGGGAAAAAAATGAGCCTGCTTTCAGTGAATACAGTGAAATCGGTTAAATCAAGTACGTAGAGGAGAGTCTTAGCAATATATTACAACGAAATGCCAGTTTTGACTATACCGGCCACAGCTCTTAACAAATTAGACAGTCATTCGGCCTATGTACAAATTGCAGTTGGCGGTGGCACTGGCTTTGTCGTTGGCTATGTTTTCTTCAAGGTCAGCAAAGTACTGGCCATATGCATTGGCAGTGCAATACTGACCATCGAGGTGGCCGTCGAGACGGGCCTCATCAAAATCGACTGGAACAAGATGTTGGACCAACAGGACGCACGGAGCACACCAGTTGTCCGACAAATGGCACTCTCGCCATTCACGCCCATGGACTATGCCATTGACGTGGACAAGGCCAAGCAGATCATAATGTCTAGTGCACGGCTCTCAATTGCCATTTTAGGTGGTTTCTTGCTGGGCTTTGGATTTTCATGAATTGAAGGAAATAATTATTTCAGCAAACCAGAACATAGCCATCAAGTTTATAATACCAATGCACATCACAAATATAAGTGACTATATTTTTCATTCTCGCTCTCCCTTTCTCTCTCTCTTCATCTCCCCCGCTCTCTCATTCTTTCTGTTATACTTTACACATATTAAAAGTTGTTGGTGCACATAACTCGGGAAAACTTGAAAGTTTTAACAACATTTTTATGCGCTTTTAAACATTTCAATTTACAAGCAACGTAGCCCACATAAATTTATGCATAAGCAAAGTTTTTCATATCCAAGGCTACGCGCCAAGAGCGAATAAGGTTACTTTGTGTGCGGCATATGTGTTAGCCAAGTGTCACATTTATCGTCATCAGCGTTAGGGCTTTGCCTGTATGCACATAAATAAGTGCATAAAACCTAGCTAAACAAAAATAACATAGTTTATGCGGAACATATATTTATACAAATCAGAAATACCTTAAGGCGAGAAGTGTATTCCTTATTGTTTCCAAAAATATTTAGCAGACTCGGATTTAACTGCATTCAAATATTTAATAAAATAGAACAGAAATAAATATAGTATAGAATTCTTAACATTTTCCAGGTTGGGTAAAGAGTTGTATAATATTCTGTGAATATGAATCTTTTAGCAAAATATTGTAGGTAAGAAATTGACAAAATAAACATATGTTTGGCATTTTCGTGGCTTCCTTATCGTTTTGTAATTCTGCATAAATATCTATTTCCCGTAATTTCCTTAACTTTTGGTCAATTTCTGTAGCTTAATAAGTCTGATACCTTAAACCGAAATTCTTTAAAAATGTAATGTAATAATGGGAACTTACATGTTCTTTTGGAGAATATACGAAGTATATACTTATTATTTTTCATGAAACAAGCTCAGACGAAATTTTTGGATGTTTAGCTTTTCCATCTGAAAGAAATATAATACATAAATATATGATATAATATAATATTTTATAATAAATTTAAAAAACTCATTTATTTGTTATTATATTATAATAAAAAAAGAAATATTATACATAATTTATTGTATAAAAAATGTTGATCTGATATAATGCGAATTTATTATATTTTTAATATTACTTTTATCGATTTCAAATTATTTATATTTTAATCTATATATTAATTATAATTTGAAATAAATATACTCTTAAATATATTTTATAAATTCTGTTCACTGAAATTAATTTTTGATATACATACGTCTTTTGTTAACCTACTAAAAATAGATTACAATTAAAATATCTATTTCAAAGAATTTTTATCGGAAAAATTAGCGCACATAATTAATTTTAGTTCACATTTTAAAGAAGTTTTGTTTACAAATTTTTATTTTATATCTTTCAACGTTTTTAAATATTTTTTATATAAAAAGTTTAAAAAGATATTTGAAAATGATTGAGTATTTCAATACTCTTTAGTATTTATAGATAAAAGAATAAATAAATTTTAACTTTACAACAGTTGTAGAAAGCAATTACATATTCTTATAAAATTTGAAGTTTATACATGCATTAAGCTCCTCAGCCCTTAAACAGTTTGTAATACAAAATTTGATATAAAAGCATTGAATACAGACATCTTTGCCTATAAATATATTTAATATATAATTATCAATCAATTGCAGTTGTTTCGAAAACTTATATAACTAAAATATAGTATATAGTATAATAATATAATAATATTGATTTTTTTTAAAGAATTATATATATATATATATATATATATATATATATGTACATATATAAATATATTTATATATATATATATATATAGTCGAGTCCCGATAATTCAAAATGGCAAGGGGATCAGTTTTTTTCGATTTACACAGAAATTCAAATTATCGAGACTCGACTGTAACGAATTTTTTTCAAGGGGATAGAATTTTTTTCGATTTATCGCGATTATCGATTTAGCGGGCTACAAATTATCGAGACTCGACTGTATATATATTGTATATATTTATATATATATATATTTAATACATACATACGTAATTCTTTGAATTTATAATTTAAAAAATAGTAGTCATATAATTTCTTCATTCAATTCTGTTCTGTTAATTTATAATTTATAAATATTATTTTTATATTTTCATCAAAATCTTTCCCAAAAAATACGAAGAATATTTTATATGAAATTTGGCTGCACGATAACTTTTTATTTATAATTTAAAAATATTTCTTTTTATTTTCTGCATTTGCGCTTAAATAGTTTTATTTTGTTCACTTTGCCGTCGTCGTCGTCGTTGTCCCGTCCATCGGTCACCCCTGTGGTGAATGCTTTGGCTGCTTGGCTGCTTGGCTGGCTCTTGTGTTTATTTCCATTTTCATTTTTTTTTTCTGGTACCTTTTCTTTCATGTTTAGTACAAAAGCGACCACAGCAAATGAAGAGGCTGCGCAGACTGCGACTGAGCTTGGGGCAGAGGCTAAAGCTGAGGGCCTGAGTGCTGAGGGCTACGGGCTTGACTGAGGCCGTGTCCCGGCCAAAGGGCATTGTGCGCTGCGATCCAGATGCAATTCTCTAGCGATTCTTATGAGTTTTTAGCCCGAATTGCAGGCAAGCATGAGAATTTAATGAGCAGCAGCATTGAGGCCTTGCAGTTGGAACTTTAATCGAACCTAAGCTATAAACATGTATTGAATTATTTAGCAAACATTTTAATAAATGTGAAATAGTGGTGCAATTCGTGCCGTGAATTGGAAAGCGTTTCGCAATTATTTCCATTTGCCATTTGCGGCTTTTTTGGCCATATAAAAACAGACAAACGCATTTCACGCATTGTTATTGCACTCGGGCAACGAAATTTAGAATTGGTTTTGTTTGGTTTTCGGCTTCGGTTCGCATTGTTCGACAAGCAATTATGTCGATGGCGCTCTGCTCTGTTTGGTTATTGAAATTTGCTTTGGCTTCGCACACACATGGCACTCTGTTTACATAAGATATTCGCATTAGTAGAGCTACATTTTTGGTCAATTATTTAGTGATCAATTTCTGTGCTTGCCAACAACGTCTAATTAACAAATATACGATGAAATACAAATTGAATTACTGAGACGTACGACTTAATACAGAAGTTCAAATTCAATTGTCTGATTAACCAAACAGAAAATCAGCACGGAGCTAATCACAGAACCGGCGAGCCACAATTTCCACAAAGTTCAATTAATTGAGGGCAAGCTGAAGCAAAAGTTTTCTGCTTACTAATTGGACCTATCTATTATTTGGCTTCGGGTATTTTGCATAATTGAACTGTCCAAATTGAGTTGACTATTGAAATTGCTAGCTGGCTAGCCTGCTTGCCAAATTTGTTTTGATCGACCGCAAAAGAAAATAATGCCATTCGAGCAATTTCGTTACTCATACGACGTGTTGCCCACATGAGAGCATAATAATGCATATGCGTCTGGCTTCAATTTCAAATGTAAATATTCATTTGCATTCTCCAGTCAGACAGTCGAAATTGATGTATATATCGGTGTGTTTATTTATTTTTGGTGTGCCACTCAGTCTATGTGCATGGAAATTTATATTATATTTATTTATTTATATTTGCAATTGCCAATTTTTAAATCAGTTTGAAAATTCTCATATTATTTTTATAGCCTGGCTTTTGTTATAATGTATGCTATGTAAAAAAGGAGTGGCGGAACCCGTAATGTATATATGTTCTTGATTGGGGGGGATGAGACGAGTCGATACAGCCATTTCTATCTGTTCGCCCATATGAACTTGGCAATTTCATAAACCACAAAGGCTAGAGACTTGAAATTTACAGTATATACTCCTGTATACCTAATGCAGTACAATTAATCCTTCTTATTTTCTTATTATCGATACAAATCAGTACTTAATTTCATTGTTTAAGCGCTACTTGGACACTATACATTGATTAAAAAAACCAAATTAAATACTATAGCCTTTGCCTATAGTGCCATGGCAAATAGACACATCAAAATTAATATGCTCTGAAAATCCATTTATAAGAAAAGTTATTCAATAATTTAGTACTCAAAGTGAAACCCACCAGCAGTCCAAGCGTTCTGCTTATGTGTGTGTTATATATGTATTAAAGAAGCGTGAAATGATTAGAATAACAGCTCTGAACTGGGTTTTTGGTAACCTCTTAGCCGAACAGTCCCGACTAGAGCACTCTTCTACTCAATTTTAGAGTGATTAAAGAAAACATTTTTAAATTTGTGAATGCCAATCAGAAGAGAGCTATAGAAAATAATTGATGAGCTATTGATAATCGATTAGAGTAAAAGTGATTAATATTTGTTCTATTTTTGTTAAGGCAAAAGAAGACAAAAGTCAAAAGACAAAAAGTCGTGTTGACTTAAATTTCATTTAGTTTTGAAGGTCTTTAAAGAGAAGGTGAAGTTTTTTAACAGTTGTGAATAAATAGAGTTATTGGTAGTAAAAGTAAAATAAGTGGAAATATAAAACCAAAAATTGGAAATCAAAATTCTTAAAACAATTTCATTTGTAATTATATTTTAGCTGTACAAATTTGTTGTCATGTCAACCAGAAGTCAGCGTCAGAAGAAGTCATCGCTTAACTCTCTCTTTTAGTAACTCTCGTGTGAACAACATCGTTTCTGTGTGCTCCGATAACTTCAATTTTTTTTCCGAATAATTTGCTGTTGAGGGGAGTTTTAAAGTTTCATTTTTGTTTTGGAAAACGAAGATATAGGGAAACTATTATAGACTAGATTCGATGAAGATCCATCACAAACACAAGAGCAACTCCTAAAAACAATTGGAGTCATTCAAAAAGGAATTCCACACAACTTAAAAGAAATGGGATTCATCAGAAAGGTAGGAAATCGGGTATCTTATGAATTAAAGCCAAAAGACGCCAATCGCTGATTTTTCACGTGTGAGCAACTGCTGCAACGACAAAAAGAAAAGGAGTTCTGAAGATTACAAGTGGCTCCATTACGATAATCCAAAATGTCGAGCAATGTGTGGATACTCTGACCATGCATCGTCGTTGACGGCCAACCCTAATCTACATGACCTGAAGATAATGTCGTGTATTTGGTGTGAGCAGATCGATGTTAGTTATTATGAGTTGCTGAAACGAATCGAAACTATATAACGGGATGTCTATCGACGGCAATTGTTGTGTTTGATCCAAGCATTAACAGATAATCAGCCACAACACATCGATAGACACGACAAATATTGCTCGACCACATTTTGCAGAGCCTGATTAAAAGTAATTAGAGTTAGTAATTAACTCAATAGCAAGTTTTGATCATTGCAACATGGCCCGTCTGAAGAGCACTTCTTCAATTAAATAGTTTAAAAATAGTTTGGCCAAAGCCATATTTTTCGCCCGTCAATTGCCACGTAGATGGGAAAAAGTAAAAGCAAGTGACAAACAGATTGAGTATATAACCAATTTTGCACAACAAAGCTTAAAACTTCGTACTGATGTGTACTCCATATGCATATTCCTATAACATATCTTCAAATTATTCAATAAACAAAATTATGAATATAATTTTGGAGTCCCATTAGAGAGTATTATATGCAATCAGGCAAACTTAAATCGAACTCACATCCAACTTGAAATTTGTGTTTACAGCATGTTGAACATGAATGGCGAACCGCGCGCAGCTGCCACGCATTGCAACAATCGAGAATAACTATGGCCAAATTGATTGATAGTTGAGGGTGGACTTTAGGTGAAGCTCTATGACAACAGCTGTCAGCAAAAACAAGCAGCGAAGCGCATGAATTTGATGAACTTATTAAAATTGACAACGAAGAAATGTTTTGTGAACTGGCTGCCATGCTGATTAAAGTGTCTGGCCTTAAAGCATTTGGCCGTTGAGCTGGCCTGGCCAAAACTGTCTGGTTTAACTTTCGGCCGGGCACAGCGGATGTAATTTCCAGCGAGAAGTTGCCTGGCACATGTTTCACTGGCTGCGAGGGCGTCCATAAATCTAACAGTGTGGGCGTCAACTGGGCCACAATCTAGCCAGCTATCTAACTATCTAACTATCTAGCTATCTACATAGCAATAGTTGCTCGTTCGCCCGTTTGGCTGACTGTCTGGGCTGGCAGTCTGGCATTACGTGCAAATAGTTACGTGAAATTATTTCCGGCATCGTTCACTAATATCATTCTGTTTGAGTTTCTTTTGGATAGACTTGCAAGGAAGTTGCATTCAACCTTTCAAGTTGAAGCCTGCCAAGGCAAACATTGAAAACTACTCAGCTTAAGTTGAATGCACCAAATGCCTTCATTCGTTGCTGCGCATTGGCAACTTTGGCATAATTTTTATAAATAATTTGAAAAATTTGTTTTGTTTTTATTTGGTTTTACTGATATTACTCATCGTCATCAGCTCAGTATAATGTCATAATATCGTACATTATATAGTCATCATCAACATTATTGTTATTACCTTAAATTTAAACATCATCATCGTGATTATCTTCACTCTCATCATCATTATCATTAACATTATTAAGTGGAAGAGTACTTAAGAGTAAACAGAGCTGAACAAGTGTCGATATTAAGACCAGATTTCTGGAGTATCAACTATGAGCACATTCTAATGCTGGAAATGGAAGTAAATATCCAATTGGATCTGAAGATGATATCGCAATCGTCATTACTGCCAAAAACACCTTAGATGCTCAGCGAAGACTTATCCAAGTCATGATCCGCTTGCAGGCGTAGCTTAGCTCACAAAAAATGAGTTAATTCTGTTTTCGGTTCCAACCGCGATACGAGTAAGAAGAGACATGATAGGGACTCTAAGAACAGTGAACTGGGCGTTAGACTAGATATCAAATTCACCTCTTGGGCACAGTTACAACATACAACACGGAATCGATTGCTGAAAGCGAAGGATCCCAATGGAGGCAGCAATTACAATTCTACTATATGGTAGCAAAGTTAAGAGCAGATGTAAGGCAGCATCTACAGCGAAAATGCAATGGCCTATGCTGATCACACTTTTCTCAACTGCGAAAAGTGGATAGAGAAAAGAAGCGTCCTGGCAGATATTTTCTATGAAGTCAAAGTATAGATTTTAATAGAGCAAACGTGTAAAGACAAACATTGAAAACTGTGACTTTATCGAAAAGGTGGCACCTGGACGAAGGAATTCTGACTATAGTGTTCTGTAAGAGCACTAAGAACGGCTCCACCTCGAAAGTAAATGGTCTAGGTCTAAGTTCTACAAGGAGGTTCTTTAGTCGCTGAGCAGCAATAGTAAATGCAATACATCGGACAAAGTGACGACCCCGACGTACTTTCACATGTATATTAACAACTTGATCAGCATCAACATTCTCATCCTCATAATCATCATCATCGTTTAAAATTTTTATGACGATTGGCAGTGCGCCTTCATTTACATATTTCATTATGCATTTGCACATAACCAATTTATCCATTTTACAAAAAAAAAAGGTCTTCTGTAAAATGAATTTTTTAATTCTATCAGCGGAAATCACAAAAACTTAAATATTAAATATATTAAATGAATATAAATAATTTAATTGCGAACTGTGGAAACAATTATAGCGCTTCAATAATATTGCTTTAACCTCTTTCACTTTTCACAAAAAAAGAAGAAAATATTTTCCATTATGACAAGGCACGTTTTAAGCTTTTTGGGAAAATTTACATTGCATGAAAGATAAAAATAAATTTATTTTTCATAGCATACATTTGTGCGAAGAATTTAATAAGATTTATGTGAAATGGATTTGTAAGTGGAAGCTCCTTATGACAATATGAATTAAATATATACATATTATATCAAGTATTTATAAAATAAGAAAAAAATATTATATTTTTAAAATTTAATTTAAAATAAAAAAAAACATTACATAATATCCAATGATTCTAAAAACTTATCAGTTATTTTTTCAATTGATTTATACAAGAAATTGGCTTAAGACAGCTAAGAAAAAGTAAAAGGCTTACATATTTGTTTTTTAAATTTATTTGTAATTTTAATTTATAAATTAATGTGTATTTATTCAATAGTAAATGAATATTTAAATAAATTATTTTATCGCTAAATATGCTTTGATCAGTATAAGCTGATTAGCCCTGTTAAAGAATCTTTGGTTTAATTTCTGAGCATTTCAATACTTAAGCTAGATAATTCAAATGTCCTAAAATACAAATCAAATCAAATCAGTTTATCCACAAATGTCCATAAACTGCAGTTCTGCTCCTTCGTGTCGTGCATATTCTAATCAGAGCAGCATAACTTTGTCTTCAATGTGCAGACAGCAGCAAGTTATCGCACATTTCCATGGCTGCCAACGCACAAATTGTCGTCATAAATGTTAATTAAATTAAAATGCTAATAGGCGTGAAATATGATAACACACACAGAAAGAAAGACAGTGTGAGAGACAGAGAGGGGGGCGGGGTTACATGCCAAAGACAGGTGGCGAGGACACAGAAAAAGTGTAACAGCTGCCGTTGTCTGACTTTCAGCCTCGCGCCCCACGTCCCGGCTTCATCTCCCCTTTTGAAGGTGGCGGCATGGCGAATGTTTGCCGCTTGCTTGATTTTCCGTATAATATTCGTAATAATTAAAATGAAAATTAGAAATGGGTGAAAAAAAAAAGAAAAAGACGAAGAAGAAAAATACTGCCTCACAGTGAGCAAAAACAGCTGCCAAGTGTAAAGCAAATAGTCAAAAGGGGCCACAGCTGGCTAAGCGGCGGCAAGAGACACCCAGAGATGGCTCGCTGCTTGAGAATTCGGAATTTGCCTTTTGGTGGCATCTAATTAAAAGGGATAAGAGCCGAGACGACGACGCCCAGAAAGGTGTGAACATTAAGGGCCCGTAGCTGGGAAAGCCATAATTGCTAATTGCCGTGATTATGTGCAACAGGGGGAAGGAAATCGTTCAGTTGGAAATACGTCTCGCATTATATACATATATATAGAAATTTATATACGTATATATTTAGGAGGATGCTCCATTCAAATTCATTTGCTGAATTATGATGTCTGATTGTAACAGGGCAAAGGAAGACAATTTTGCGACCATTAAGTGTATAACAGATATGAAACTATTGGTATTGGTATGCCACCAGTTGTGTGTTAAGAAAGTAGTTGAAAAGTGAATAAGAATAATACTTTGAAAAGTGCTTGAGTGAAGCAAGTCTTCAAATTTACTGTGATTATAGTAAGTAATAAGTACATGTAATATACTTTGCAAGATAGATACTAACTATAGGCTTATTAATCAAAACGAATAGCTTTTCCATATATTTTATTTTATTTATCTGAGCACAGATTTACTTGATCGATATCATTCAGCTGTTAAAATATTTAATAAGATTTGTCTTTTAATCCTTAATTGTCTTAAAATTGCCGAACGTGTGGAAATAATTAAAAATACTGTGAAATTAAAATTAAACATGAATCTGAGGCCATCATCCAGGCGGAGATAGATGCGAAGTGAACAATATACAGCCTTCGTAACAACTAGTGTTGAAATAGACCCAGATAAGTAGATGTGGCGTCAATAGTCGGAACGTTACTACCGGAATGACAGCGTTCATTTTGAGCCAAGTCATTCGAAATTGTGATCTTACGCTTGAAGTACTTTCAGAAAACCCAGATGAATTATTTGCTATATTTTATTAGACTCTATTTCGATGTAACTATAAAAAGCAGATTATATAATTATAAACAACGTAATATCTTATATAAGCAACTGCGAAACTTTTTACTGACTTCCGTTAAAAAACTCACACAAATTATTAAGGCAAAGGCATGGCAAACCAATGTTTTGGTTGTACTACTTGGCGAATAAGCAATGTAGTGGCGAGGATGGTAGAGGCGATGCGGATGGTCGTGGATAATCGAATCCTATCAAGACCAAACCTATTTTTTAAACCGAAATTGTTCTGTACGCATTCTATTTAATTGTGAAGGTTCGAATTCGAATCATATGGAGTATTCAAGTGGTCTTAATGGCAACGGCTGTTAGAGAGCTTTGATAATATACGACCATCTTAAACACACAAAACGATCGAGTGTGCTAGCATGAGCAAAAAAAACTTAGAGACTATGCGTCAATTACACGCCGTGGCAGACCAAAGCAATAGAGAAAAGTTGAACTCAGAGGAAATGAAATATTTATTTGTAAGAAAATATAAAATATGAAAATATTCCCAATATTACTAATTAATAAGAAATTTTAATAAATAGTTCGGAGCGACGATCAGCTTAGCAAAAACCGTAGTAAAATATGGGAATTTTTATTATTTAGTCGAATATTATTTTCAATTTACAATTTCGTATGTATATGCAGAAAATACATAGTGTATGTCTGCGTGTCTATATATATAAACATATATGTATAATACAAATATATTATATAATTCAATTACAGGATATCTTCAAGTCGCACAGTCTCCACTAAGACTGCCTCACTTGTTATACCCTGAACCCATTGAAAATGGGAAATCAGGGTATAATGTTTTTGTGAAAATGTATGTAACAGGCAGAAGGAGACATGGCAGACCCCATAAAGTATATATATTCTTGATCAGCTCGACAAACTGAGTTGATATAGCCATGTCCGTCTGTCCGTCCGTCCGTCCGTCCGTGTGAACGCAGTGATCTCGCAAACCACAAAAGCTAGAGATCTGAAATTTGAAATGTATACTCGTGTATATCCTACGCAGTACAAGTTTATCTTTTTTTTTCGATAACTCATCCCATTTCCTTATTATCGATAAAAATCGATAACTTTTCTTCGTTTTTGAATACCGTTATAGCTATAGATTTCAGATTTACTGTGTGTATCCGTGTAATGGGTACAAACATTTTGCAATTTTTGGATTTTGGATACCACGCCCCCTTCCCCCCAAATTTGAAAAAAACGTATTTCAAATACTAGAGACTTGTGCTTTGGCAAATACATACATATGAATGTCATTATTACGCTGTGAAAGTTTGATTACGAAAGTACATCTAGAAGCAAACCTATTCAACAAATAAGTTTCCAAAATATAGCCCATACTGCAGCCCAAGCGCTGCCCGCGCGCAGTCGCTGCGTAAACTGCGCAGTAGCAGAGAAAGTGCTTGTGCGTGCGTGTGCATGTGCGTGTGTGTGTATGTGTTGTTTGTGTATATGTATACATATATAAGAGAAGCGTAAAATGATTTGAATATCGCATCTTCGCAGGGTTCAGGGTATCTCTTAGTCGAGCAGTCTCGACTAGAGCACTCTTACTTGTTTTTCTATTACGTTGAGTAGGTTATTTCATACTTAACTATGCCATACTCAACTTACAATGCCTACCAAATTAGCCTAATACAAAATCTTTAAAATACCTTCTTTATTTCTCAAGTTAAATATTTTAAAGACTTCACAAAATTTAATTTTTATTATTGAATAAAATTAACATTTATTGATTATTATATATAATTTTTTGAAATTTGAGAGCTTAACTTTAATTGTCAAACATTCTGCTCAAGTGCTACAAGATTGCTACTAATTAATATTAAGTGGATGTCACACTTAATATTCAATGAGTAGCTTCTATTCACTTATGTTTACCTTCAGTCTGTCTAGATAGTTGTTCAAGCCTAATGCTCATCCAATCAGTGGCCACAAATACAAACACCTTGTGAGTGCTTGACGGCAACAGAAGCCAAGCACCTGAGGCCTCAATTTGTTTGTGTGTGTGTGAGTTGTCACACCAGCAGTCGTAGCACCTGTCCCAAAACTGTCTTAATTCAATGCTTATGTGGCCTGTCTCTGTTTCTGTCTCGGGTTCTGTCTCCCAAGGCTTTGACAACATAAACAGCCGCCGTGTGTCAAGCAGCTTAGTGGAAACACCAGCCACAATTCAGTTTGAGGGTTGCCCTACCACCATTAGGATGATGAAATGTCCCCTGATAATAGCTGCCAGCACCCACTCGACCCACTCACTTGTTGCCTATTAATTGATATTAATATTTCACTGTGTGTCCTTGTTTTTATTATACCCTTCAATTAGTCAAAGGGGTGGTATGAAAATGTGCACATTTATGTAACAGTGCAGAGGAATGTGAGACTGACTCTGTGAAGCATATATATTCTTGGGGAGAATGATGGGTGCAGCTATAAAGTGTCTGCTTGTCTGTTTGTTCCTTCATCTGCTTGAAGGTGGACATTTTGAAAAACTTCAAATGTTACAGAGGCACCATCGAGAGTATTGATGAACAATAGTTTTTGTGATAGATTGTTGGATGTTGTTCAATTGTGATCCCTCAGAGGACAGCTGAAACAAAGCTAGTAAATAAACTGAGCCACTAGAAGGTTAACTTATGTTACCTAATAGTTCATGGAATATATTCAAAATTCTTACAGATTATTAAAAATTAATTTAATTTTAACGCTTATCTGTTTGTGCATAGCAGCAAACTCTGTTGAATCGGCAAGAATGAACGTTCACTTACAATATAATATAATTTGTTTTATATAGATCTAATTGAGATATTTCTAGCAAATATTACACATACGACATATAGCATACTGTAAAATTTCTTGAGGCTCACAGGCTCAGCCTTATAATATAAACAAAAATTATATTGATTTGTTTACTCAAGCATAGCTCTTAGGGTTTACAATCGAGAGATATCAAATTCGACATGAAAACTCCTTTGAGGTACATCAACTGTGAATATTTAACTTTTTGGTTAACTTCGCCCCAGCTTGACACAGGGTATTTTCAAGTCGTTCACTCGCAATTAAAATGAATCTTATTGCTGTCTTTATGGTAGCTGCTTGGCTGCTGGGCAACTTGATAATGCTTAATTTGCTGTTTAATTATGCATGGAATATTTTTGTGGCCACACTTGTCAGACTCGCTTTCTAATTACTGTTTGTTTGTGCTATCGTCCCTGGCAGGCTATGGCCTTAAAGCGGCTTAACCCAGCTCATTTTGTGAGCCTCACATCATTATTTTTTTATTTTTTTTGAGCAAACACAATGATTATTTAGCATAGGCAACATCTTAATTTGGGCTGCATTCCTGTCAGTCTCATAGATACATATTAACTTTTACATATGTATGAATTTATGTGTGTGTGTGTCTGAGTGTGCTTGTGGTGTGTGTAAGTTACAAATGGACGAGCTGCGTGTTACGGTAAATGTCATGGAAGCCAAACACGTTCGAAACACATAAACAGCTTTCGGTACTGTTCGCTTCTTCCTTTCCTTTCCTTTCCTGTTGTTTGTTGCCTTTGTCTTTGTTTGTTGTTTCTCTTTTTGTCCTGACCATGTTAAGTGAGCTGCCTCATAAATTGCGCATTTCCCTCGTAGGGGTTCAGAGTTGGTTTTCAACGTGTGAATAGATATTGTTTTGTGTGGGTCAGTAGGTTAAACTATGGATTTAAGTTGAATTTAAGATAGAACAAGAGCTAGAACCATAGAAATATTTTTCTAAATAATTAATATTTGGGATTTAAGTTACAGTAAGAAGACCTTTTGTACTTTATTCAAAGTTTGATGTGAAGTGATAATAAATAAATAAATATACTATTGTAACTCCCCTCAAAGGAATACGAATGATATGTGTTCAAGTATAGAAAAAGGAATAATAACAATAATTGTGTAGAACCCAAAAGTAATTCTTAGAACGGTTGTCATATAAGATGAGATATCAGATATAAACATGTGTGCATAAGTTTCTCTTATTAAGTATTTATAAAAAAACACTTGCAATGACTGAAGCTAGGTCACAATTCTCATGTAAGCTATTTAAGACTACTATTATCAGCAATAAAGAGAAGTACATTTTTGAATTCCGTAAGTTTGATTTGTGTAAATGCAATATACATTTGGCATACCCTGAACCCATTCAAAAAGTGAATTCAGGCGATAATGATTTTGTTTGTTGTTTATTTTTTTTGTTTACTATACGCAATACAAATTTATCTTTTTTTTCGTTAAGTCATCGCCTTTCTTTACTATAGATATTAGTAAATATTTTACATTAATTAAACATAACTTGAAGACGCTTAAAGCAAAAGACTCTAAATTAAATTGAAGACTGAATGCTTCGAACTTTCGATTACTTCTTTCATTCAACCAAAAATTGAGAAAAACTTTAAAATACAAGTGCTTTGAAAATACATACAGTTGAATGTCATTCGTACGCCTCGAAATTTTCACTAAGAAATATCATATAAAACAAAAGTAATTCAATGACTAATTTTCCATAGTCCAGTTCATAATAAGCAGTAAACATAGGTATGTATGTGTGTGTATAAGTCTGTGTGTGAATATCTTGTAAATTATATGTGTATACTGTTATATATTTTTTCACTGTTATTAATTTGTACAATAACCTATGAAATCAAAATTTTTTTAATTGCAGAAAAGAAATAATTTACTAAAAATAATTTACTAAAACGTAATCAACAGATAAGAACTGCCCATGGTCAATTACTTTGCCTAAGTGAAAATTAATTTATGAAAAATATAGTTGAATAAATCAGTTAATATAGATTAAATGAAGTGGTCAACGGCATTTTGATAATGATAGGTGGCATAGCTACCCAATTTTAGGCCAGCCTTGTGAAATAAGTAAACCAATAAAGATAAAAAACTTTTATCGCGCTATTCATTCTATTGATATGCAAGAAATTTAATGACGCGCATAATAAATATTATCTAAAATACGTTTTACAGTCATAAGTATTTACGATGTCAAGATATTAACTTTTACTTAAGACACTTATCGTCATCATTTACAAATGTTGAGCTCGAAAGCATGTTGAAGGTTTAAAGCAAACTCATACTTAATTTTTGGTCGCTTTAATAACTAATTGAAATTTACTATGAATCGAAAGTTTTTTGACTAATCATTAGGCGGAACCATTTGAGTGAAGAGAATGACTTGCTGTTGTTCGAATATTTATATAAAATGTGCTAAGCTAATATATTTTTTGATTAATATCAGGTATATATATATGTTGATCTACAATATGAATATTTCCTATTTTAGATATCACGCCTTTTTCCGACTTAATTGATAGAGATTTGATTTATTTTGAAATATAAATAATAGCATAAACTAATACTCTGATGTATACACACATAAGAATGTTTTATAATTATAAATTGAAAGATTCGTAAAGATCATTTATCCCCCATAACATTTTATTTCTCCTAGTTTCTGTCAATGGAACCATTTTTAATTACTTTTATTTATAGCAATTTATTTATAATTTTTTTTAACAACTCTACATTTTTTCTGATTGCAACAAAACTATTTACTATCAACCAAAATGATCCAAAATGTAGCACAGTAATAAAATTTCTAGTCCACATTGTAGATGCCAATGCACATCTTGAAATGCCGCATAATTTGGAGTCGCAACGCCTCGGTTACAGGAGCATAAATCTACCGGCTATAGAATATGTTCGTTGTGCATGGTTCCTGGCGCTTAAAAGCCGTTTAATAAGCCCGGCCACAACACATGACAAATGTGCCGACCAAGAAGTGCATTGTGCGGCTGGAAGAAGCCAGCGGCCAGCAGCCAGAAGCCAGTCGATTGCGGCTGCTGCAATGGCCATAAATATTATGCCGGGCGCTATTGAGAGCCTGACGTGGCACAGATACTTTGTCGCATAATAATTTCAATAAATGGTTGTAAATAATGGACACTGTGCAGAAAGGAGGCCATTGACCATTCCCGACAGCCAAGCGACTAAAAATCAACAACAGCAGTTCCTAGAAAAGCAATCCTTAGCCACTCTTGTAACTAGGCAAAATTACAAGTGTTCTATTTTGGTTGAATGGGCCCAGTAAATGAAGATTAGAGCAAAATGTTTACGCCAATATGATACTGATGTCGGCACTGCAATTACCCAATTTTAAGCGACTCTTGTGAAAAAAGTAAGCCAACATATTGACAAAGAAATATTTTTGACACAGCTGTACGTTTATTGATATGAATAAATGTTGCTAACAGCAAATGATACTTTAACTAAATCATTAAATATTATGGAAACAATTTAAATTAATAGAAAAAGAAATAAACAAAAATAAGAAACATATTTGAGATTTCTACACATATTTTCTATAAAACTCAATCCCTCATCATTAACTGGTAGCTATGCGCGAGGTCAAAATAATATCAGACATACTGTCTGTCTGCTATTCACTGTGACTCAGCAGCTCTTAAACTGTTCATTGAAGCCCATATGGGGGAAGAGCTTTTAGAGCTTTGAGCTCTCATCAAATTAGACCTCAAAATAGTATTTATGTAACTATATATAGAGAGCACAGATTTATATGTAGTAGACAATAAGTGTGTGCTTTCTGATGCTGATATTATTACAAACATTTTCCATCAATTCATCTTACTCAAATTTCGAAAATGACTAACATTGTCTTACCACTAGTGATAGTATTACTTTTACCTCTATTATACTCCAATATGATGACTATTCTTCTACTACTATTCCCACTTTTACTTGAACAGCAACTATAATTGCTGTTCTTCTACTATTCGTTCTGTTATCATTATTTTACTACTACATATTTCAATGTTACTTGTATTACTACTATTAGTAGAATTATTATTGATATCACTATTGTTCTTCTTATGTTATTTTTGCTATTGCTTATATTGCTGCTTTTTTCTTCTACTACTACAGGTATTAAAACATTTTACATTGTTACTCTTATTACAAATAAAACTACTGGTAATACTTGCCATTCTACTGCTTAAACTTCTATTACACCTACAAATACCATCAAGCTTCTAACTACTATAATTGCTTTTATTACATATATATAATTGCTTTTATAATATTATTTTATTATACCTACTAGAACTACTTGTACTATTACTACAAATATCTTTACAGATTACATAGTTATAGTATTATTTTATTATTTATTAATTATTATTAATTTTTCAACCACATTTTCAGTATTGCGTTGTTGTTATTCTTTTATATTCTATATTCGTACACACATGTTTGACAACCTCTCAAACGAAATGCTCGCAACGCGCTCTGCTCCATACCCATTTGTTTACTACTTCCTCTCGCACATCGTTTGCTCTCTCAAGCGTCAATTAAGCGTTGTTTTGAATATATTAAAAAACGTGAGGCAAGCTAATGCTCTATAAACACATGTGAAGTGGGGTGTATTCATTGTAACATTGTAATATTTTTAAAAGGTTTTTATAACAAACTTTTGTTTTTATTCATGACATGGTGCTCTGACCTAAATCAAATAAATATTTGTAATTGGGCGATAAGTGAAAATAAATGTAAATATTTAATATATAAATTTAAAATAATTCTAATAATATAATATTTAAAGAGTATATACAATGTTATCAAGTTCAAGGTTATATTTATTTATTCAATGTTGATTGTAGGCCGCTCGCGTGCTTTTATTTTATAAACGTTGCGATACGAAAGACAACAGTGGAAACGCCTACTCAAAAGTGCTCGCCTAGGTAATTCCCTGTAATTGGATACGGATCGTAGCAATTATGTTTCATAAATTACCTTGATGTATATAGAACGCTTTGTTTAATAATCATTGAAGAATTCAAGCAGTAAGAAACTAATTTGTTTATCAAATTTCAGTAAAACTAAAAAGGTGCTTTCCAACTGTAACATTAATGAGGTCTTCCTATCAACGACTTCAAGAAGCTTGACTTAATTTGTATTCTCAATTAAATATAGTTGAGCGACTGAGCACTACTAAGCTTTATATAAATGCAACTATATATGCAAATTCAATGAATGTCTGAAAGCTCTGTGGCTGTGGGTTTCAACAAGTAGTTGAGAAATTGCTGAGTTGCATTCAATTTCAATTGGATGCTCGAGTAACATCGTCTAACAAAAAATGTTGGAAATTACTTTGATCTTGCTGCTTCTACTGCTAGGCCTCTTCTATGTATTCATGACTTGGAATTATGGATTCTGGAGGAAGCGTAAAGTGCCCGGTCCTTCGCCGCATTGGGTCACGGGCAACTATCCGCACATGTATAACCTGAAACGTCATACAATCTACGATCTCAATGACATCTATAGGTAGGTGATCGAAAATGTGTGCCGAACTATATGATGATTCTATATCTATATGCTTTAACCTAAGTCAATACAAGCAACAGTTCGATGCGGTTGGCATTTATAAAGCTCGCAGTCCGCAATTGATGGTGATAAGTCCGCAGTTAGCAAGACGCGTCTTCGTCTCTGACTTCAAGCACTTCCACGATAATGAGACGTCTCTAATGGTAGATGAGAAATCCGATTTCATATTTGCCAACAATCCGTTTACCTTGGTCGGGGAAGAGTGGAAGCAGCGACGTGCAGATGTTACTCCCGGACTAACCATGGGTCGCGTAAGTCTTGACCGAGAAATCTATTTGAAAACTAAGCAGTTCATAAATTTTTAGCTGTGCCTGCAATTATTTTGAATTTCACACGTTTCTAATTATAGATCAAGACCGTCTATCCGGTGACCAATGAGGTATGCGAAATGATGAGCGAATGGCTGCAGAAGCAAATACGTCTACCTCCAAGTGAAGGCATTAATGCCAAAGACGTAAGACTTTCTCAATATATGATTATACCTAATATAATGAAACATATTGTTTCTCCAGCTGAGTCTACGTTTCACAACCGAAATGGTCACCGATTGCGTACTCGGACTGAAGGCCGAGAGCTTTTCAGACAAGCCATCACCAATCATGGGCTACATCAAGGGACTGTTCGCTATGCCTTGGTCTTCTATCATGTACTTTATGCTAGTCAACACTCTGCCCTCACTCCGAAAAGTCTTTAAGATGCGCTTAATTCCCTTGCATATCGAGCACTACTTTGTGAATCTGATGCAAACCGCTATTGATGCACGACGTCAGCAATTGGCTGCTGGAAAGCAATTCGAACGTGCTGACTTTCTGGACTACATTCTTCAGTTGGGCAGCAAGAAGAACCTGGATACTCGTCATTTGACCGCACACACAATGACTTTCCTGCTGGATGGATTCGAAACTACAGCCACGGCTCTAAGTCATCTGTTTTTATTGCTTGGGAGGGACGAGCAGGTGCAACAGCAACTACGCGAGGAGGTGGAAGCCCATCTCAATGCTAAGGGCGTCATTGAGTTCGAGAAGCTGAATGAGTTGCCTTTCATGGATGCATGTGTCCAGGGTGAGTTAAAGCTTACATTGATATGAAATTATGTCTAAGTAACTTTATTTCACAGAATCTATACGTCTATATCCATCCTTTGTGGCCCGTAAGCTGTGCACTGAGCCAATTGAGTTGCCCAACAAGAAGGGCGAGAATTTCACAGTGGAGCGTGGCACCACAGTCATTGTGCCCCATTGCTGCTTCATGTTGGATGAAGAGTTCTTTCCCAATCCTTTGAGCTTCAAGCCCGAACGTTTTATGCAGCCCGATGCTGCAAAGATGTATCGGGAGCAAGGCGTCTTCATGGGCTTCGGCGATGGTCCACGCGTTTGCATAGGTGACACTATCTCTGATGACTTATACCATTTGGGTTACATTTAGAAATAAACTTTATTGCTTCCAGGCATGCGCTTTGCACTGACACAGATCAAGGCTGCTCTTGTTGAGGTGCTCACCAAGTTCAATATTCGTCTTAATCCCAAAACCCGCAAGGATATCGTATATGATCCTATGGCCTTTGTCACGACCCTAAAAGGCGGCATTTGGCTGGACTTAGAGGAGCGCCACTAAAGCGTAAATGCCAAATTGATTTTAAATGGCATTTCGCTCAACAATAAACGCTTAAAATGCACGTTTGATACAAACCCACCGTAATTTATCAGTGGAAAAAATGTAGAAGTCGGTAGAAAAATAAAACAATTATATACTAAATATATCAGCATTTATACCACTTATAAGCTTCACGACGATTCGACGATTCAAATTAGACAAATGTATGTATTTTAATCTCCTGTATGCCGATTTAGTATATAGATTTCAGTAGTGATCAATAAACAAAATAAAAATATTTCCTATTATAAGAATGTCAAATCTTGAAATCTAGTACGCAGCCAGCAGATAACCTTATCTTCTTTTTTTAACTTACTCCATAGCTTGCATCTATTTATAATACAATAAAATAAATAAATAAAAGAGATAAGCTATTACTAGACATCGAACCTACATAAAGTAAAGTAGCTGCTGATTGACCAAATCGACCAAACGTTTTGTTTAATAACTTTTGTGTAAATTAACGAATTTCAAAGAAAATTTCAGCATATGATCTTTATATACTATTGAATCTTAAAAGGGCAGACTCTTTCACATATTGACTAAATTTGCGATCAGTTGAAATATATAGAATTTAGTCAATTTTAAATAAAACAAAAATAAATTATGCTTTAAGTATTTATAAAACTAAATGCAGAATTATAATAGACAGAGTTTAATAACTGAATTTCAATAAGGTTTTTAATTGATATCAATCAAATTGGAATAACTATTGACTATTTGCAATAAACTTTGATCTACGCATGCTATTTAGGAACCCACAAAAATTATTAGTATCTTAAAGGTTCTGAGATCGACGCTTGGTACATATGGACATACGGAAGGACGGATGGCCAGACAGGCGGACAGCGCTAGATCGACTCATCTCATTGTGCTGACCAAGAATATTTACATTTTATGGGGTTAGTCACGCCTGTTACATATATTTTAATAAAACGATTATATCCTGATTAGCCATTGTCAGTGGGTTCAGGCTCATATTTTCATATAAAACTCAATTCGTCATCATTAGCTGGGAGCTTATATCATATCATGTCAAAATAATATCAGACAAACTGTCTATCTGCTATTCACTGTGACTCAGCAGTTCTTAAACGGTTCATTAAGATCTTTATGGGGGAAAAGCTTTCTGAACTTTGATGTCATGAAATTGTGATCTCAACACTGAATCGGACGCCCCTCAAAATATTTATATTATTATTAAGAGTGTGGGTGCATTAACTTCTAGCTTCTATTACACATATGATAGATCATACTATGATTGCTATTCTTCATCTACTATTAGCACCAATATTTTCCATCTATTCAAAATATTAACATTTCGATACTAATTTCCCTTATACTACTACTATTGCTACTTTTGTTACTATAGTATTACTTATAGTATTACTATTAACTTATTATACTATCAATATAATAAACATTCTTCTCTTTGTATTCCCACTATTACTTATATTACGACATTTATTTGATCTGTTATAATTAACTTACCAATATTTTCCTTTTTTTTTCTATTAGTACATTTATTATAGTCGTATTAATGTTATTCTTCTAGTGCTATTATTAGTATCAATATTATTTTACTATTGCTATCATTCCTGTACTAGTATTTCTAACATTTATTACTATTTATATTACTATTCCTACTACCCTTATTCTACTAAGACTTCTATGACTACTATATAATTACTCCTACTACAAATTCAACAAATATTACTATTTGTATTGCTAATATTAAAACTACTATCACTACTGGGACTATAACTATTATTACCAAACATATACTCCTATTGTTACTGTCCTATTACTACTTTTATTATCATTAAGCTACATATTTGAATTCTTAATCTTAACCAGATAACAGAGCAACCATCAATTATGTTTTTATCATTTTATAATTGGATTCAAATATTATATTTTGATTTTTTTTTTTTTTTTATTTATTTAATTTTGCATCCAATTATTTTTTTATTATATGTATTTCTTTATTTTTTATTTAATATTTAGTTATTTATCAGTTATATATTTATTTATGTATTTATAAATTTATTAATTTTTAAATTCATTTATTTTTTGATTTGTTTTTTTTTATTAATTTTTAAATTTATTTATCGATTTTCTGTTTATTTATTTATGTATACATTTTTGTTTTGATTTTTTTTTTATGTATGTATTTTTTAAATATTTATCTATTTACTTATTAAATTAGTTACTTACTTCACTACACGAAGCATAATTTGTCATATACAAAAAAAAAAAAGAGTAGAGGAGAGAGCTTAATCTTATTTTTAGTTTTGCCTTATTGTTTTTTATTTATATTCTATATTCGTACACACATGTTTGACAACCTCTCAAACACAATGCCCGCAACGCTATCTGCTCCACACACATTTGTTTACTACTTCCACTCGCACATCGTTTGTGCTCTCAACCGTCAATTAAACGTTGTTTGAATCTATTAGAAAAACGTGAAGCTAGATAAGATCATATAAAAACGAATGAATAGTGATGATTTCATTCAATTTATTCAACAATTATGTGAATATGTTTCATTAAAATAAATACATATAATTAATATTTTCTGAAATAATTTATAAGCACTTTTATTACAAATTTAAACATTTAAAGAAAATTTGTTGACGAACTTTTATTTCTTCTTCTATTTTTATCTATACATATATCTATCAACTTAAATATCTGGTGCTATGACCAAGATTAGTGATATTTTTATAATAAAGATAGCCCTAAAATAACATAAATATATATTTTTTATTACAATTTTTAGACAATTCAAATAACATAATATTTAAAGAGTATCTATCGTACATTGTTATCAAGTTCAAGGTTATATTTATTTATTTAATGTTGATTGTGGGCCGCTCGCGTGCTTTTATTTAATAAACGTTGCGATGTGAATAACAAAGTGGAAGCGCCTAATCGAAAGTGAACAACTTGGCAATACCCTGTAATCAGTGAAGCATTATTTCATCAGTACTATGATATATATTGTATGATCAAAAATAACTTTGCTGCAGCATATAAAGATTTTTTTCATATTTTTTGAGGGATTCAAGCAAAAGTAATGATACGAAAGATCAAAAATAAGTTTGTTTCAGTATCAGCGGCTCCTAAACATAACATTGATATGGTTTATCCTCCTACCACTTCTTAAGTCTTTAGTTAATTTGCAATGCGAGTCAGCAGAAGATAGTATATACGTGATGAGAATATTAATTAATTTTTCTACATTTCGCCTTTGCACAAGGTATATACCCACGACTTCAGGTAAATAATTTACTTTATGGGTGGTATGAAACCACAATTTCTCTTAGAGATAGAGCGCAGTGTGAAGAAATTTATGTTTTATTCATGTAGCCGCTGGGCGCTGATAAGCTTTATCAGCGTATATAGGTATATACTATATATTCAAATTAAATGTGTGTTTGGATATAGTATGAGTGTGTTCTAATCACAAGAGAGCCAAAAAGATACTCTCCGAAAGCTCTGTGGCTGTGGGCTTCAACAAGTCGTTGGGAACTCGTTCAGCTTCAGTCAATTTCGATCAGTTACTCGCGTAACATCGTCAAACAAAAAACCATGCTGGAAATTACTTTGATCTTGTTGCTGCTACTGCTGGGCCTCTTCTATGTGTTTATGACCTGGAATTTTGGATACTGGCGCAAGCGTAAAGTGCCAGGTCCGGCGCCACGTTGTCTTACAGGCAACTATCCGCACATGTATAACATGAAACGCCACGCAATCTACGATCTTAATGACATCTATAGGTACATTTTCAAAAATATAATTCTTAAATAAAATTGAGACAATCTATCTATATGCTTTAACGGCAGTGAATACAAACAACAGTTCGATGCGGTTGGCATTTATGGAGCACGCAGTCCACAATTGCTAGTGATAAACCCGCAGTTAGCAAGACGCGTCTTTGTCTCTGACTTCAAGTCTTTCCATGATAATGAGATATCTTGCATGGTGGATGAGAAATCAGACTTCATATTTGCCAACAATCCGTTTTCCCTGGTTGGTGATGAATGGAAACAGCGACGCGGAGATGTTACTCCCGGACTAACGATGGGTCGGGTAAGTTTTGACTAACGAAGAACATGGATTATTACAGAAATTAGTTTAAAAACTGAGCACTTCATATATTCTTAACGAAGCCAAACGATTATTTACGACCTGCTAGTGTATTGAATTAAAAATTATTTCTAACTTTAGATCAAGACCGTCTATCCGGTGACCAATGAGGTTTGCCAAATGATGAGCGAATGGCTGCAGAAGCAAATACGTCTACCTCCAAAAGGAGGCATTGACGCCAAGGATGTAAGTAACAATGAATATGTATGCATATAAATATTATATATTTAAAAAAAATACTGTTCTACTAGATGAGTCTACGTTTCACAACCGAAATGGTCACCGATTGCGTGCTCGGCCTGAAGGCTGACAGCTTTTCAGACAAGCCATCACCAATTATGGGCTACATCAAGGAACTCTTTGAGCAGCCCTGGACTTTTATCATATACTTTGTGCTCGTCAGCACTTTGCCTGCTCTGCGACACGTCTTTAAGCTGCGCTTTGTACCGCTGCGTATCGAGCACTACTTTGTGAATCTGATGCAAACCGCTATTGATGCACGACGTCAGCAGTTGACTGTTGGAAAGCAATTCGAACGTGTTGATTTCCTGGACTATATACTGCAGTTAGGCAGCAAGAAGAACCTGGATACTCGTCATTTGACCGCACATACAATGACTTTCCTGCTGGATGGATTCGAAACTACAGCCTCAGTGCTAAGTCATCTGCTTTTGCTGCTGGGCAGGGATGAGCAGGTGCAACAGCAACTGCGCGAGGAGGTGGAAGCCCATCTCAATGCTAAGGGCGTCATTGAGTTCGAGAAGCTGAATGAGTTGCCCTTCCTGGATGCATGTGTCCAGGGTGAGTGAGAGTATAGAGTCTCTTCTATAATTATTTCAAAGCCACTATATTCCTCAGAATCCATACGCATCTTTCCGCCCGCCTTTATGTCGAATAAGTTATGCACTGAGCCAATTGAGTTGCCCAACAAAAATGGTGAGAATTTCACAGTGGAGCGTGGCACCACAGTCATTGTGCCCCATTATTGCTTCATGCTGGATGAGGAATTCTTTCCAAATGCTCAGGCTTTCCAACCTGAACGCTTTATGCAGCCTGATGCTGCAAAGATGTATCGGGAGCAAGGCGTCTTCATGGGCTTCGGCGATGGTCCGCGCGTTTGCATAGGTGAGACGAAAGTTCTTTCAACTATATTTTAGTTTTAATTTTGTTTGTTTGATTCTAGGTATGCGCTTTGCTTTGACACAGATCAAGGGTGCTCTGGTCGAGGTGCTCACCAAGTTCAATGTTCGTGTCAATCCGAAAACGCGCAAAGATAACGAATATGAGCCAACAGCGTTCATTACGGCCCTGAAAGGCGGCATTTGGCTAGACTTTGAGTCGCGCCAATGACGGAAATATATATAGAAAATTAACTTTCAGGGGCATTTCACTCAGCTACAATATAAACGTTCACAGCAGCGCATATCAATTGACTCATCATTTAACTCACAAATTGTATGCACACCTTTTTGTTTTTAGATCTGAGATACAGTGAGACAAATAGTTCATGACAATGTGGGGAAGTCGTTGGAATGACTTTACAATTATATTCTCAATATTTCAGCTGGGTATACAATGTAACATTTAATTAAATGTTAATTAATTTGATGTCAAAGTACAAAAAAAAAAATAAATAAAAAAAAAAATTTATTCAATTTAATTTGTAGTAATTGTGTGAATTATGCATATAATATTTATGTTCATATTTATATATATAATATAATATATGAGCAGCATGTAAATATGGTAAAACTTGCATTTGTATTGCTTATGAGAACAAGCAAATCAGGAGGAAGATAGACTTGAAGCGAGCCCAGTTAATGTGGATATCTAAATTAAAAATGTCTTCTGATTTATTATTTTTATTTTATTTTACAAATTGAAGAAGAGGAATGAGACTGAGACTTGTGGATTCCCAATCATTTTGAACTGCGTCATTAACATTAGATTCTTTTCCATATTAGGAGGCAAGGCATGCCATTGTTATCATAATCAGCAACGTTTCATCGCAGCTCGTTGGGATTCATACTCTGTCCACTATTAGGCTTGACGGATGTGTTAACTTATACAAGCTTAGATATATCTATTATATACTCATAGTCAGGGCTATTAGGAGTAAAGACTCGAGTATATATAATCAATTGTTTTCTCTATAATCCGAAAATGATTTCCCAAATAATTGATCATCTTTATGCTGTCCGACTACTCGGCAGTATAGAGCAATCAGCTCATTAGAGCTCTGTGGTCCAATAATGGTTTCTTTGGGTATTCGTGGCAAGCCGCCTATTTAAATGTACATTGACTTATTTCTTTGCTTTACTTCGGAGACTGTGCACATAGAATTAGTGAAAGATGTAACCTTGAATAAATTTCTAAAGTATTCAGAACTAGCTTCATTAATCGTCGTGCCGTTGTCTGGAAGCTCTACTCCAATTTCATGGGTGCTGCACGCACATTGAAGGTGCTCACGGACAAATAGAGTTGATGCTTCAAAGAATATAGTAACTCCGGATTTGCGACACCCACAGTGGCTATAGCCAATTCTTACAGCATATTAATTTTTGGCATATTATTTAAAATATTGTAGTTTTGGAATACTACAACATAACGATCTATGTTATTAATGTCTATATAAAGATTTAAAAATTTACTTTAATTTTCAACCTAATCTGACTACATTTATGCAAAGATCAATTTATTTGAATTTTCCACAGCTGAATAAATATAGTTCTGTATAGAGAGGTCAACAGTGATCCGCCTGCAAATACAAATTTTGTTGATTCTAGCTATAAAACTGTGAAACATATTGTTTATATGGAAGTATCACTTCTTATTTATCGAGAATTAGAACAAAGTCTAACATTCTAGTTTTAACAAGAGTTGAGAGTGCCCGACTAAAAGATACCCAGAATTCTGCGCAGTGCTTCTTTTCAAATCACTTTAAGCTGTGTTATGCATAGTGAACAATACAAGCACACACACACACTTACACACGCGCTCTGCTAACTGCGCAGCGACTGCTCTTTGGCTGCGCCTATGGGCGCTACAATGGGAAGATAAAGGTTCAATAACTTTTGCTCTGTATGCACTTTCTTAATTTTCAGAGCGTAGATCTATAAATTTGACAAATAAAGAGACGTTAGTATTTGAAGTACGCTCTTTGCAATTGTAAGAGAAGGCGGAAGGTATACAAAATCCACAGTAAATTGAATTTTCAAAATACTCTAAAAACGAAATCTACTTTTCAACTAATATCGATAATCAAGAATGAATAAATGGTATGAGTTATCGAAAAAAAGATGAACAAACGCGTAATGCATAAAGTATACAGGTATATATATTTAAAATTTGAAATCTCTATCATGAATAGCTTACAAAGTCATGGCATTCATACGACAACGCAAACATTTCACAAAGCCAATATACTCTTTTTGCTTATATGGAGGAGCATATAAATTTCTACATTTTATTGACTCGATTACTTAATTTAGTTAGGTTAAGCTACTGCGCTTTAGTCACATCACAACAAGCATCAGTCACATTTGAGAGAGTTAATCAAATATGCAATTTTAAATTGTTTCAACTGCTCTTAAATTTCTACGTTTAACTGTCTCAAATGCAATTAGACATGCAAATTTGACGGCTCGTAAGATGCGAAACTAATTAAATCAAGCCAATTGCAGTTGCGTTTAATGCTTTATACAATGTCTGGCTGGAAATGTCTATATATATAAAAGATATAAATACAAATGAAAGGTGCAAAAGTTTCAACTCACAGACAGCAGCTGTCTGCACGCTGAGCTCAAGTATTGAAAAGTAAAAGTTGATTGAACTGCAAGGATGTGATGTCAACAGCTGCTGATAACAGCGATATATATAAATAGTAGATATATTATAGTTATAGAACTGTCTGACATGTGCTGCCAGGCAAACAACTCAGACCATATTGGCAGGTTCGCAACTTATCGCTGCATAATTTTAGGCGCCAAGCAACGACCATCAACAACTAAAAATATATGTTCATATGTATGCCAAGTAAATTTATGATATTTATTTAGTAATTTATTCATGTCTGCCAAACGCCTGGCACATGTTACTTGTCAGCACCGAATCGCCCGATTGCCTGACTGTCACTCAGTGTGGCATTTGTTTAAATCATCTTTTTGATTTTTGGTTTTTGGGGGCACATCAATGGCCAAATTGATGGCATTTGCATAGCCAGCTAATGTTAGTCAAAGAAATATATATTTTCACAGAGTGCTCAAAGTTCAAATTCAATTCAATTAATATCTTTTAGATGTAAAAAGGAGCTCAATTTGAGTTGGTGAATTGTGTGTGGCAAATCCAATTGGGAAATCAAAGGCACACATCGAATTGCATTAGCTTTAGTGCTCAAGTTGGAGAGAGTGCGGCTAAAAGCAGGTGAGATCAGGTGAGAGTTATGCATATGCATTTCTTTTTACCAGGCCACAAGTCCAAGTTCAATCTGCAATTTGCAGCGGCTGTGATTTGGCAAATTGTTTGCAGGAAAAACAAACGGCGAAGACAAGCCCAGCTTTGCCTAACAACCAACTTTCTCTCTATCGCCCCCTGCCCTACTCCATGGCAATTTATATTGTCTGGTAGTTTGGCCTCCCCCAATTGTCTGGCTCGCAACGCGTTGTTTGCAGTTCTAAGGTTGAGCGTAGTTCAAATTGTTTGCCAGGTGTTTTCCCAGCAGCACTTTTTCTTGGCTATTTGATCTGTGATTGAGCTGAATGAGCAAATAAACTTGCGGCTGCAACTCCGACTGCACTCGATGGAGCGTTGAGACCAAGCTGAAAAGCTGATTGAGCTCAATGGGTTTCCACTTTTCGCCTGCTAGGTGTCTGACTTATTATCTGTTGCTTTTGGCTCTTGGCTTTCGCCTTTGTTGATGCAACACAAGCTGATGCGCAAATCCTCAATATAACCAAAAGCTGGGTAATTGCTCACGTCAATTGTAATGCGATACGTTCTTAATTAACATCTTTTCCGTGGAAGTTTCTTCCATTCATACGAAATGCAAATCTGAGGGCAATTGGAATGCAGAAGGTAAATGATGTTAATAGACGCGTTGAGCTTAAGTGTGCCATTGAATACTTGACAGGGCTTAATTATCATCATATTAATATTAATTTATATATTCATGTGTAGGTGAGTAAAGTTGAGTAAAATCAACCTGCAAACAGTCTAAAAATGTGTTGATGGGCATTTCAGAAGTGAACTTTGAAGTCAGGAAAACTAATTTTAAATTTGGAATAAGTTGAAAATGTTTTTTTGTTAGTTCACTAAAAGCCACAATAAAAGTTAAGCATTAAATGAAGTATGAAAATTGAAGAGCATTCGGTAGATGAGTGTCTGAATGGCGCTCTTAGTTAGGAAACTGAAATAGCAGAGTATGGACTCGAATTGCAGCGAAGTGAAGTGAAGTGAATTATATATTAGAATTATAAATATTTAAGAAAAACTTTGTTTTTATAATATGCAGAGCGAAAAGAATGAAAAAAGGGGCAGAAGCTTTCAAATAAAGTTATTAATAAACCATATTTCTCTACCAATAAAAGTAATATTCAATCTAAATAGAACCATCTTTAATAAAATGAATATTAAATTTAATTTAATTATATTTAAGTATTTAAAATGTTTTTTAAACTAGTTGAAACCAAATTTCCTTACATAATAATAATAAATACCACAAAATCTGATTAGATTAAATAAAAACAAATAAAAATACATTTAAATTAAATTTTAAATGATACATTTGAAACAAATCAAGATAATAGGTTTAACTAGAAAGCACATAAAATATTTAAGAATGTCAGCTTAAAGAATTGCAAATACAAATTTGTACTAAAAATCTATTTAAAGCCTTAAATTAAATCACAGATTTAGGCGAGCAACAACAAGAACAACAGAGAACCTAGGCCACATGCACATTGACCTTGCGTTAGCATAAACAAGTTAAATCCAATAAAAACATTTTGTTTAGTGAATTTATTTTGTAAACGACCTTGTCAACAGGATGATGAACACGTTTTACAAATATTTGCGCACAAATTGCCGACATGTGAGTGTGTGTGTGCGTGTGTGTGTGTGCATGTGTGTGTGCGTGTGTGTTTACATGCATGAGTTACACACATTCAATGTTGATTTTGGCTACTGTCCGCCTAGGCAACATCTGCTCTGCCCGAAATGAAGTAACCATGATATAAATATAATTCAATTAAGAGATTCGGTTAGGTAGCTTTAAGAGCCATTTTGGGCTGCTGCTGATGGAGGCGTGGCATTGGAGTTGCAGGCGCTACAATAACTACTACAAAACCCCATTAACATTTTCATGGCAAAACTTTCTACTAATTGCATTTATGGCATAAAACCTCAAAGTTCAAAATCACAACCAAAAAACACTGCAGAAAATGCAATTAGCACTCGAAATGCCTGGCGAATGGGCGCTCGGCTGGCACGCCCACAATTTTCACAGGCATGACAATGATGATGACAATGGCAGCAAGTGGAAATGTCAAGAAAATGTGCGGCAGCTAATTAAAAAACTTGCGGCTGCTATAAAATTTCATAGAGCTGCAATATCAAGAGCGACACGAAAACAGAGGAAGAGAGGGCGAGCGGAGGCGAGGCAGGAAATAGGGCGAGGGAGCAGGCAAGACGACGTTAACAGGAAGTCAGCTGGCATTTGAGGTGGCAAAAGGAAAATTGCATGATTTTCTCTGTCACTTGAAAATTGACAATTTGTAATGCAATAATTTGCCTTGGCAAGCGAACGCCCATCTTAGAAACTGAAGTAGCCACAGTCTGGGCCACAAAATTGTAAACAAGCAGCCGGGGCAGCTCAGGTTAATGAGGAAGCCAAATATTTGCACAGCATTACTACAGAGTTCTACTATTACTTACTGCCGCTAAGCAATTTGTAAAGTTTGTATTGCAGCTGAGAAAATAACAATTTGACTTATTAATATTGATTTATTTCTTCACTTTAAGAGGCGGTTGCTATTTCATTACGAAATATGTAACGCAGCGAGGCAGCTAAGTATGAGATAAGATAAAGGTGTGTAAATTCCCAATAGGTATGTGCTAAGCTATTTGAATTACTGCATTGTAGGTAAGAGAAGTGAAAGAAGTTGTAAGAGCATGTATATTAGTGCTCTCTCATCATGCTCTTCTTGCATATTGAAATAAAATCACTTTGAATATGAGACTCGAGACCTGGTCAGGCCAGATCAGAGGGAAGAAGCCACAAGTTGCTCTTGTATAAAATTAAAGTTGCTTGAACAGTATGAAAATCAGAGACATTCTAAGGGCTAGTTCTGTTAGGTCACTTAACATCAACAGTCGAGTTGATGTAGACTGGTCTGTCTATGTACAATAGCTTCTCATTTTAAGAGCTTTCGGTTGCAGATAATAAATAAGTGGGGAGTCGGTTGATATCAGCTTTCAATTACAATATATATTAAATAACAAATATTTGATAACATTTAATTATATCTCACATCTAGTTAATACATCAAATAGTTCAATGACATTGCACCAAAATGAAAATCAGTCAACTAGAATAAACTAATTCATAAATTATCTATTGTCTGCATTTAATTTGTTTATTTTCCAAATATTAGGAAGCATATTTATAATTATTAATAATATTATCAATATTAATTGTTCTTGTTATTTTTTTTTAAGTATCTTTTTTCTTACATGTTAAATACCTACAACTGTTATTTAATAACTCTATGTGCATATTTATAAACAGACAAACTTACGAAACAGTAAACGACTATCAATATAAATCATAGGTAGTCAATAAAATAGATAACTTATCTGGCAAGCGATGGTTGTACTTTACACTGGTCGGCATATATATATTGACAAAATAAAATGAATTTATTTTTAGCTTTGTGAAGAATTCTTGTTTTTTTTTTCTTTTTATACAAAACTAATAGAAACTTAAAAATAACCAAACAAATATATTTTCGTAGAAACTTAAAAAGATATTAATTAAAAGAAAATTCGGTGTATTTTACAATTTTTAAAGCATTTTTATTGATTCGATATGAGATGAGTTACCAAATTTGCGAATCTAAAAGGAACTCTATACAATTATCTTTCATTAATATAAATATTTTTTTAAACTAAACTAACTATAAGAACTTCATACAGTTTAGTAATACGAACAATGTTTGGAACTGAATGAGTTTCTTCTACGGCGGCTTCACTGTATATTCAAATGTTTATATATAACATAAAGATTTCAATTTATGGTTCTTATATAAATGAGTTGACTTAAAAGTAAATTTAATTTGTCGAATGCCTATTAAACTTCTCAAATAAGAGCTGATATGACGAATCATTCTTCATTATCATATTATAAATAATATAATAAAAATATTGATATTTTAGCACTGAAGCCTTTTGCTGTCCAGACTTAACGAAATAAAAATGTGTATTGTTAACATAAGTTTAATTTAAAATATATTTAATAACTTTAAGTTTTTCATATATATTTTTTATGTTTACCAAAATTAAATAAGCTTTCGCCCATGCCTTTTATGCATATACTTAACATAAGCTTAATAGCATATGATATTCAATTTCTCATTACGCTCTGACCTGAATGGTTTTTATTTCCAGCTGTTGCCAGTTGGCAAACAGGCAACGAGCTGGCCAATTAATATGTACATTAAATAGGTCCTGTAAACGAGACTTATTAATTGAGAGTTTCATATTTTGCAGGACACTTGCAATTCGATGATGATCAAATATGATTGCATTTACGCAGCCATGATGACTGTGAACGCGCGTATTTGTGTGTGTATGTGTGTGTTGAGCTGTATTATTGCCACATTTAATTAGCCACTGCCAAAGGGGAAATGCCGATGCGTTGACACACGTGATTATGTTAATAAGCCCAAGAAGGAATTGAAGAGGATTTAAAGTGGCGTGGAATGGGACAGCAGGCATTTGGGTTGGGCCCTTGGCTTTAGCATGTGAGGCAGGCAGCTTGTTTAATTGTTCATTGATGCTCAACAGTGCGTGCAGCAGTCCCTTAACTTCGCTTTGGTTGGGCTTACATTCGGCATTGATATGTCGCTTTAAGTGCATTTATTTAATTGCACAACATTCACATTTAATGCGCATTAATGAGACATGACATTTTAATTGGATTAATTGCGTTAATTAAGTGCCAGCCGTTTCGAGCGCAGTAAGCCAACGGCCTGCAAGCTGAAAACCTGAAATCTCTGATTGACTTCGCTCACTCGGTCAGCAAAAATCATGGACTGCGACCGCAGAACTTCAACTGCAAAGCATTTGCCATTGAATGGGAGCTGCAAGTGCTTTCGATCAATTGCTAAGAGGATGCTGTCGAGGTGTGCAAAATGAACGATGAATGTCAATTCAACTGATTTGCATACAGCAAAGACAATGGGCATTGTGATTTGCAAATCTGGCATAATTAAGTATTTATCTTAAAATAATTAAATGCATCAAATATGCTACAAAGCAGTGCAAGTTTTAATAGAGTGAGCAATTAGGATCTTAAAAGGGATATTGAAGATTTATTAGAGAAGAAAATAGCGAAGCAATTATTTATATTTAAAGCATGGAGCAAATTGCTCAAACTGTAAAAGCTTATTTGGAAACATATTGAGTAAACGAATAAATATTCTAATATTATTAATAAAAATATATTTAAATATAATTAACGTATAACTATTTTCTTTTTTATTCCAAAGTTAGAAGCTATTTTTTGATTTATCGTTTTAAGAACAATTTCTTTTTCTGTTATTTTTTTTTCCTTTATAACAAAATCAAAAAAACTCACGCCTTTGAATAGGAGACTCAGCTACTGAATTACTGCTTAAATTAATTATTCAAATATTTTATGATTAATTATGTAAATAAAGAAACTCTAAAAAAAGGCTCGAGTCCAAAGTTAAATTAATAGAAAATAGAATTTTTTTTATATATTTAAAAATTTAATTTTCTACTTTTTGCCACTGAAATATTTAAAGCTATTAAGTTTTGAAAAAATAGCGTATGAGCAGATTTTTCATACAATGACAGAAGTTTTAATTTTCCTTAGGAATTTTTTGTTTTATTTTTAATTTGATGTGTTTTTTATTGATTCTTCTTCAAGTTATTAAGCCAGCAAATTGCCGAAGGATTTATGATAAATTTATACATTATTTTATATAAAAATGTAAGAAAAAAACTCTCGCTGGCAAAGGAATTGTAAATATGTCAAGATTCTTTAGCATTGTCATTAAGTAACAGGATATATCAGCAACCTGTCATCATTAAAACTATAGTTTTAGCAGATAAAATTACATTATAAGTAGATGAAATAAAAGTCAACTTGTGAGCCTCAGTCTAAATACAATATTTATTTCCTAAGCAATAGTTACTAAAATGCATTAAAACGGAAAGACTTGTTCATATGCTTCCCTTTAAAACCTTCCCCTAAGAAAAACGAAACCTATTAAAACTCTTCTACTACTAAATGTCACATCTAGCAGCAAACAGAGTTAGCACTAATATAGCAAACTATAAAAGCCCATTTTCAGCACATATTTATCATAAAAAAACCAAAGAGTCTGGGTCATTTAGAGTCACTTCCTCACTCAGTCTTCCACACATGTGCTGTGCCAATGCCTAAGTTAATAATATATAAATAAGCATAAATCACGGACACGCACAAACATGAACATGAACATGATTAACAAGCTCATTTAACGGCACTTGTTTCGCTTCTTGTCCGGTTCGGTTCGGTCAACAAAAACAAAAAGTGGGCGTGTTCCATGAAAACATTAGTTCCCAACACAAAGGCTTAAACAAGCGCTTTGCTGCTTTGCCGAGCTCAAGTCCCCAGCCTTCTCAACTTTCCCTTTCTCGCTCACTATGAATATTCGATTATTGTGTTAAACGCTGCAACGCCCAGGGGCAGATGGGGCGGGGCAAACGCCCCTTTGAACTGTTGTGCTGTTGTTGTTTTGTTTTTGTTTTTGTTGTTGTTTTTTTTTTTTTTTTTTTTGTATAGAAGAGATATATATTACTCTTGGGAGACATTTGATAATAACTTGCGGCCAATGTTGACTATAATCAGCATAAGTTAGCCAACTTTCTTTCATATTGCTCGCATCGCTGTGGGCCACGCCCCTGGCTGTCTGCCTGCCCGCCCCTTCATATCGAGCACATATTTTTGGGCTGACACAGCAAGCATTAATCATTTGTATTGGCTGTTATTTTTTTTTTGTTGCATTTTTGGGGTAAACAAGTCAATTTCTGTGCCTTAGTTGAGGTAGAATCGTGGCGGAACGTGCAAAACATCTGAATGAAAAGTAAGCCGATTAAGCAGCATGGGAAAATGCTGCACATGAAAAACAAAACAATGAACGAATAATCTAGCTATTGTTTTATTGCGAGCTAAAAATACGAAACACGAAATACTAGAAGAATGGCTATGGAATAATATTCATAAATAGTATATATATATAATGAAATGTGCTCATGCGTTGCAGATCCTGTAATTGAATTTACTACCTAAATTGAATGCAAGCAAAAGTAAATATGAATATAGGAATTTACCTGCATGTATCGTTTTTAGAGATAACATTTCAGACAAAAATAATTTTGCAATATAGCCATACAAATATTTGATTAAAAAAGAAGTTATTCCTTTATTCTCTGCATCCATTCACAATACAGAGAACGACTTAAATTGCATACATCACTAGGTGCTTCACATGTTTACTGCTTATTACATATTATATATTGCTGCAAATCTCAAAACAAACTCCTAAAACTATTCATAATTTTTTAAATATTGGTTTTGCAGCCAATTCGCATCTATAAGAATTCGATATAAAAAAACTAGGAATAGAAAAAGTAACTTATATTTTTGCTACGCTTGTGTCGGGTGCCAAACAAATTGCTCGACTGCGCACAAGAGAAAAAAGTGGAAGATAAAATGAAAAAATGATGAGAAAAACATGGAATATACGAGCTCTTATAAATGCGCTGCACATAGTTCCATTTGAGAAATTGTCTGCAGCGGGTCAATTGTTTGTGGCTTTTGTGCACATTGCTGCCATATCATGGCCACATTTCGAGGCAAGTTTATGCCATGCCCCATTCTACTGCATGCGCCCGCTTATCCATTAGCTGACATTTGATTTGCCGTGCAAAGCATTTCTGACATTTTCACTTGTAAATGCATATAGATACAATTGCCTGGATTTTCGCATTGTAACCTGATTAAAGTTGTATGAAAATCTTAAAGTCTCACAACCTGTACAGGCGCAATCCTGAAAGGTGAATCCATGCTGGGGCTGATTTTGTGTAGCTGTCTGCTTTGGACAAATAAAAAATTATGTTCTATACCACATGGTGTCTGAGGCTCTGGCTCTACCACTGGCACTGCCTCTGACCCAGGCGCATGGAGCAAATAAAATTTAATTTAATATACGAAGTGTTAAAGAAGATGCCAACAAAGACTTTGGAATACTCTGATATTTAATGAAACAAAATAGGTGAAATGATGCTGAATATTATGAAAAAAGGAAGTACAATTTGGTGTTCGGGTACTTAATTTGAAATCTTTGTCAGAATATCATGATTTAAGCTGGAGATATAATTAAATTTATTTGAAATAAGATAAAATAACTGAAATTTGTATAAAAAAATACTTATATATTTTTCTGCGTATACTTAATATACAATTCTTGGCAGACATAGGCATCAAATAATATTTATTTTATTTTTTTAGTACTGATACAAAATATTAAAAAAATATATTTTTTTTATGATTTATCTTAAATATTAAATAAATTATTTCTGCAACAAAAACTTTTTAAACATAAATCTACGAAATTGTAAGTTTTTAGTTGGCAAGTCCCTATGTTTCCTAAATTCTTCTTGATATAAACATATATCTATACTCTTCTTTAATGCCATATAGAACAAACAATGTCTGAGCAGATGCGTAAATTGCAAAAGGTTTCTCGACAAATTTATGGGCCAGTCAGCCGAAGGAAGTCAGGAAGGAAACCATTGCGAGCATTTTCCTCTCGCATAAGACAGACTCGTAAGTTGGCTCTGCTGATGATGTGTTCCGTCAGTTTACACGCTTAATATATCAAAATATGCGAATATAAAAAATAAGATACATATATACATGTATATAAAATTATTTTATGCGCATTGCGAAGACACAGAACCAAAAAAAATGCAGAAGCATGTTGTATGGTGGCTGCAAGTAGGCAGCATTAAATTTAAAGCGCTTACAGGTGGCGTATGTGAGTGTGTGTGAGTGAGGCAGCTGCTATTAGCTGTGCAAATAAACAACGTTTGGCCATTTTTCATTGCAGACGGCACAGCGCAAAAAGAGTAAATAGAAAAGTGAAAGCAGTTAAAACAAACGAAATCAAATACTGCACAAGTGTATGTAAACATATATGTGTGTGTTTGTGTGTGTCCATGTGTGGCAGCTGCACAATGGCTTGTTGCACTTATTTAGCTCGCATGCCACCCACTCCAGCTGCAGCTAGAAAATGAATTAACAAATTAAAAGCGTAACATATTGGCCTGCAGCACAGGCAACTAGCACTGGCTTGTTGCATGCTGCATGCCGCATGCCGCACACTGCCTGTCGGCCTCGGCTGCCGCGGGCTGCTTTAAGTTGATTTTAATTAAATTAGCCAGACAGAGAGCAGCGTAGACCAGCAGCAGCAGCAGCAGCACATGTCAGTTATATGGATGAGACCAGCGCTTGGTCCAGACAACTCACTTCTGCCAAAGGGTTAACTGACTGGCGCTCCCTAAAACGAGCTCCCAACTGGCTGTCATTATAAACGGCAGCGTTTATCGTCCTGTGAGCCTGCAGACTCGTAAAACTGTTGCTTAACAGCCACTGCCCAAAACTAAATAGTCTCTGTCAATGGCTGGACATGTTAAGGCAGGCTCTGATAGAGAGACTTCTGCTCTACTTGTTTATCAAAATTTATCTAGACAATAAAACGAAAACTAAAACAATTTCGTTTGCCTTTCAAACTGCAACACATAGCAGTGAGAAAAGGAGACAGGGAGAGCGAACTGCCAAACAATTTTCAATTGAATAATATAATTAGAAAACATGGCAAAAATATTTCAATTGAAATGGGAAATGAAATTTGTTTCTTGTCTTGGTTAGATTTATGATTCCAACTAAGATGCAGCATCGGAAATTAAAATTTTTCTATCAAATCCAATTTGTATTTTATTGTACGCTTATTTCATTATTCAACTTCTCATTTGTTGGACTTAAGTAAGAAATGCATTTGACGAATAATATTGTTTCCTTATAAATTTTTTTTAAATTCAAAATTTCAGATACAATAATTTTATATTTTAAATACAAATCTGTATCTAATTTCTTTTTAGCTTTATACATGAACATTAACATTACAAAAGTACAAGTTACTACTGGGGTCTTTAGACTCAACTTGTTCTGTTGTTATTGATTTGTTTTTTACATAGAATCCGTATATATATACATATATCCGTAATATGGAATCAATATAGTATCTATATAACTCGAGTGTAATATAAAATACATTGATTGTATGTCTATCCTTTCAATAAAGGGAAAACATGCATCCCAAGTTGGGAACCCTTCTCTACCCTTACTCTCTCTTTCTCTTATGTTTGGCATTCTCATTAACCTTAAGATCTGCTCACCACACAAACTAATTATGTAATTTAAAAAACTCCCAACTCTTAATATTTCATTTTTGCCATATTCCATAGTAAACATGATTACACTTGGAGTATCCATTATAAACCTTCTACTTGCTCGCAGCCGCAGCTCTTACTACTCACTCCTTTGCCACGCAGCTCAACCACAGCGAAACCCTTCAGCGAAACAGTTTAGATAAACGGCGGGCCACATGCATAGCGGAACCCGGAAAGCGAAGCTAACTGAGTGATTACAATACACAGTGGGAACATTTGTAACCCTGGGTCTGGCCGCCCATCTAAAACGCTATCACCCGACACCGTCGCCATTTTATTGCATTTTTATCTCCTCCATTCTGTATAGCCGGGTCGGTCGTTCGCTCTTCTCTGCTGCTTTTCTATTGTCGTTTTTCATGTCTCCGCTGTTTGTCTGCACACATAGATAATTTTATGGAGTCAAGTCTGGGTTGGCTGAAAAATATGCTAAATTTTGAAGAAATTGAAGAAATTTCCCAGCTTTCCAGCAAACACTTTCTGAATGAGCTTGGCGTGGCGCAAAATAAAAAATAAAAAACAAATATGACAGTATGCTCAACAAATTTTCTGACGAGTAGATTATTCTAACATAAATTCCTGGCTTCATCTAAGCAAATATTTCAGGCACACATGTAGAAATATATAAAAAATAAAATAAAACATGCTGTGAGCTATAAAAACAAGGAATTCTTTTGTCTAGGGGAATAAAGCGTAAGGTATATAAAAAAAGCTAACCAACTTCTTAACTTTTCAGGAATATTTAACGCTGGACAAGTTTCGATTACAGCGAAGATTTCATTTGAAATATTTAATTCACAGTCATGTGTTAACTAAGATTAGATTTTCTGTTGTTATATTTTATAAAAAACCATTTTTAAATTTTTAATCAGCTTCAATCATCTCATTATAACATAATTGATGCCTATCTACGATGTCTATATAATCAATAGATCTAAAAGCGCAACAATAGTAAGTAGATAATAGGATAGAGATACAGTATTTGGGAAATCACGAAATTTAGATTTGAAAATGTAGAAAAATATACATATACAAATCTAAGAAAATAGAAGACAATATCTTAGAAAGATAGAGAGACAACATTTTGAGGGACTCAAATCTTTAATTGAGTTATTAGATCATAATTTAATATTTATAATTACGTTTTAAGAAAATCTTACAAGCATCGAACACAAACAAAATCATACTAATATGGAACAATTATTTTATGTAGTAAATAAATTCTTGCATATATTACAGAATTCAGTGCAATCAACACCTACCTAATCAGACAGCTGGAAGCACAACAATTAAGGTCTCACCTAATTCTCACCCACGAGCCACTTCCACCCTTACTCTAACTCATCCCAAAGTTTTCAAACCAACTAAAGTTAATTATGTAATAAGCTGGAAATATTACACATATTTCTTGCTGGCATCTAAAATTCAAAATTTATATTAGAATCCTAAGCACTTCATCGAAAGCCACAATTGTTATTTAAGTAGTCTCAAAAATATATATGAATAAAAAATTTACTAATGCTTAACTATATATACTATGCTAAAAAATATTAAAGAATAAAGTCTTTTAGTTTAACAATTATAAATCCAGCTAGTAATATTATAGTTGTAGTATAAACACTTACAGAAAAGTCCTGTCTGATGTAGAGGAGCTACAGGGCTATTCAATCTTTGGGAAGGCAAGTAGCAAAGAAAAGTAGAATGGGAATCGCACCTCTTCATAGGGTTCAGGGTATAATCCTAGTCGGGCAGTCCCGACTAGAGCACTCTTACTTGTTCAAGTTGATTTCCTAAAAAATATATATGAATTCTTATTATTTCATGACTGCGCATTCATCAAATTGAGTTTATTTAATCCATAATCCAAAGCATTTTCCTCCAAAATCAAAATAAAGAAAAACGTCAGCTGAGCGTTAAGCTAATTTGACTTAACTGGAAGCACAATGAAAATAACAATATTATTCCAAATGGACTTTCTTCAAACTCTCACATACTCATACGCACATGAGGGCGTCGGGGTATGGAAATGCAATGCAAACATTTGAGTGCAGCTGCAGCCACATAATAAATCCGTTGGATGTCGCGAAAAAGGAATGGGTTTTCATTCGATTTTCTCGCGTGGCTGGCACTCATCAGTCGCTGCCCAATCACAGTTGCAGTCACACTACAGAGCGGGGACAATCATTTGTTATTTGATTTGGCCAGCAGCAGGCGCTGCCAGGCAGCCAGGCAGCCAGCCAGTCAGTCAGGCAGCCCAGCAAGCAGACAGACAGAAGACGGACGTTCCAATTTGCCAGGCGATTGCCGGTTATCGCTGACGTTGGCCCGGGGACAGTTTAACATCCGATCCCACAAACCCAATCCAAAGCCCAACCCAGTCCAGCCCAGTTCTGCCCTCTCCAGCATTACAATTCAGACGACGTATTGTCAATTTTGGAAGCGCAATTTTACTGCTCTGTCACTTGAGGACCCCATCACTTGACCCCCGCCCCGCTCTCAGTGCAGCCTGTAGACAAACAAAAGCTGTCCTCTGCTGGACACTCATGACTTCGATGGGTCAGATGTGTCTGATGAGGTGTTGATGCGAGTGGTCAACTTAGTCCAGCAGTCAAACCAAGCAGCAAACTGTGCTGATTCAATAAAAACAGAATGAAACAGGTAAATACCAGAGTATCAAGCATGTTCTTAATTTCACATTCGAGTTCATTTTGCAAATGAAAGCAGAATTAAGAAGCTCAACTCGAAACGTCGACATTAACGTAGGCAGGTAGGCTTCTCATTAAGCAGAGAAAAGTTGACAGATGTTTTAAGCTCTAGATGGGTTTGATGGATGGCGCATTCGAAGATGAAACTTTGCTCAATAAATAACAGTTTAAATTTAATTAAGTTAAAAATAGTGCAGAAATTAAGGTCTATAGCAAGCGTCTTTTAGAAACAGTCGCAAATTAAATCAAAAGATTTAAGTGACTTGAGGTGTAAGTTCGAATATATATAACTATTTATAGCCTTTTACTATGTATAGTTCATTGCATTTAAAAATTCCCAGCGTTTTTGCAACTCAATCAATGAATTACAGGAAAATAATAGGTTAGCCAACAAATTCATAACAAGATAAAAGTTTTTTAAGATTGAAAACTAAACACTTTTTGACTTTTTTGTCATTCTTCATGCTGTCCTTCATAGTTTCAATTCCTACCAAAAACTAAAACATAATTTCTTCTGCCACATAATTGTTATATAAAAGTCATTCGCATTACTTAGTTGCACTCTTTACTTTATGTTAAGGCGGTCCAGGCAGAAGCAAACTTTTTGTCTCATTCAAAAATCGACAAAAAAAAATGAAGATATTTATGTATATATATTTCATGCACGCAATATCTAAGTAGAAAACTTTTCTAATTAAAATTAAATAGAAACTTCGCTTGCTGTGAAGTTTTGATTACTATTTGCATTGGTCTTTTACATTCTATTCACACAATTTCTCTTTTTTCCCACCCATACTCCAAGGTGTAGCAGCTACGCTAAAAAAAGAAAAAAATAAAATAAAAGAAAAGAAAGAAAGTTGACCCAAAACTTAAACGGGGGCAAGTGGGTGACAAACCTGAAGGTCAATTGGCTGCCAGTTCGAAAGTAAAAGTTTCATCGCCAGCAATTGAGTCAGTTCAGTTTTTCAAGTGCCAAAGTTTAGAAAGTGTTAGAAAAAATTACAAAAAAAAAACCCTTGGCGTATTTATAAATGCTTCAAATAGACAATTATCGATCAATTAATTAGCTTAAAACAGAGACTAACAATTATATTCTTTGCTGATAAGAATGTGAATATCAACTAACTATCTTATTTTAACTATAAATATTTTTAAAAGATTTCTATAAGTTGTCTAAAATGCAGTAGGACACTAATATATAAATATTCAAAAAACTTAAAATGATGTACGAAAATATAGCTGCAGTAAGTAATTAAAGGCGCTAAGAGTAGGACCATGTACTTGAGCTCTGCAGAAGGCTAAACATGAATCTGAAATAATTAATCAAATATTCCTTTCAATCTCGAGTAAAGAAGACCAACTGCAGATGACATCTCTTGTTCATACTTAAATTCAGAAAAGTCCAATATTTATGTATAATACGGCAGCAGCCTAATCATGAATAACTTCAGCTATAAATATAATAAAGAATGCCAACATTTACATACTCAGAAATATAGAGAATTCGTCCAAATTTGTTGAATAAGCTGAGCTATTCCCTTCTACTTATAACATCAATTAACAATATAATTTAGAATATTAACTATATATAATTGAAAATTCTTTTTCATACAGAAATCATATTGAAGTTTGCTTCAATATTATTATAATTTAGTTGTAGATCACAAGCAATCGTTACCACAACTTTTTTACCTTTTGTAGATATTCCTAGATATTGATAGAAAACTTATTTGATATCAAGTCTAGAAAACAACACTTTTCATATAAGTGTGCGGATCATGCAGACTGGGCAATAAAGAGAGCTTTATAGCAACTGCAGACTGTAAAGAAAATTAGCCAAATATTCTGGACGAGGCGCAAAATCAGCGTTGTCATAGGCAACAATGGAGGCGCTGCTGAGGGTTTATTTCATAACTCTGTATCTAATTGTATTGACACGTTTGCGCAATCAGAATAAACGCTTGCTTGAATTCTCATTTTTATCTTGAGAAGATTTAACTCGAATCTTAACAGCCAGTAAGTGGTATATTGACATATGTATATTAAACTTTGCTCTTCTTAATATGGAATAATGGAAGTTTGTTCCATTTATAGTAATGAAAATTCTGCAACGCACTTACATATTACATCTCAATGTTTTTGCCTTAAAATTTTAATAGTACCAATAGAATAAATATAAAAATATCTAAAGTTATTTGTAGAAAATGATAATGAAACCAAAATATACCATGTAAAGTAACATCATTCAAAAATCAGAATAAATAGTTACAAAAATTTAAAAAAAATAACAAATGAGGAGAAGAAACAGACATTAAAAATAATTTGGAGACCTACAACAGATCCACTTGATGTTGGGCATTTGAATAATGAATGTTAATTTGCATTTAATTTAATAAGAACAGGAGACAGTCATAACTGCGTTCACTTGACTTCCGCTTGAGCTTAAGACACTTGCCAAACCATTAGCCGTGTCCCAGCCCTCTCGCCGTCTGCCCCCACTGGGCAGTTCACTCATTGAGGGTGCTATGCATAAATTTAGCCCAGCAAGAGAGGGTGAGGGAGAAGGAGAGAATGAAAGAGACAGAGAAAGAGCGACAGATAGAGCGAGAAAGATTGTTGCGCCTACAATTTACATAATTTATTAACGAGAGTTTGAGCGTCGGCTTCCGTTGGGTAAACTAAGGGCCGACGCCAGCTCTGCTGGCCCGCAGGATCAGGTTGAAGGAAGTGGGCAGAAGAAGAAGAAGGCCCAGTCAGTTGGGTGTGAGCAGTGCTCATGCATAATTAAACACGTAATTAACCATTATTAACAACGTCTGATTTCTGTAAGATCTGGTTGGCTGTTACCTAATGAGTTTCGGAGAGTGATTCGGTTGGCAAAAGTTTTTCTGGCACAGCTTTCACAGTTTGGGGGCAATCAGAGCGGACGCGTACGCTTTTGCCATTTGATTTGTATCCAAAGTGTAGCCCCGAGTTACAGTTACAGCTTTAGTTATACAGTAACAGTTACAGTTACAGTTACAGTTGTTAATGAACATTAATTAATTAAACTCGTCTCGAGCGTTGAGTACGTGTCGAGCAGGTGAAACTTTTACGCTCGGACAGCTTACAGCCCAATTATGTCAGCTTTGAGAGCCTCTCGACCCATTGTTATTGTTGTTTTGCTGTGCTTGTTGCGAGTGTTGTCTCTGTGGTCTCGGGCTGTCCACAAAGTGAAGTGATGGGTCCTTTTTGGTTTTTTAAAAGGGTTTTGTCAAGTCATTGTTATGCTCTTTCATAGGGTATCATGAGTTTGATGCCAAGTATGTAACGTATAGCGAGATATAGGTTTCTGTATAATATTCTTCAGTTTTATTAAAAGCTGAGTCCGGTTTGGAGTCTCCTCAACTGGGTATATTTATATCATAATATTATATATTCATTATATCATTATATTATATACATTACATAAAGAAATAAAGAAGTATGTACGAGTCTTCAAAAATTTTAACTCTTAAGTAAGATATAGAAAAATAACTTTAATATGCTTTAATAAATTTCCTAATAAAAATAAAAAATTTAATTTAATAAAAAATTTGTTTAATATTTTGATAAAAACCCTACAGTCGATATAAAGATTTTAAATTTCTTATAGATATAAATCTGTATATATCAGGTTTCAGGAATTATTTAACAATTTCAATTACATTCTTAAGCAATTTGATTTTTGAACCATAAAAGTAAAGAAATTTTTAATTTTTAGTTTCTGTTCGTCGTGAACATATTTAAATGATAGTTTGAACGTTTCTTTAGAATCATATAAAAATATCATTATTTCGATTAATATAATATTAATGCATACTAAGAAAAAGTTGTCCTATCTACAAATCTTTTACAAAAAGATTTTAAATATAGTTCCTACATATAAATGAAATATTATTATTATGAAATCTAACAACAATATTGAATGTTTGTAAAGAAAGCTTTTCTGTTTTACTTAAACCAAACGATAAGCTGATCCCCTCTTAAGTACTATGTCATATAAGATATCATACTATATGTATATGTGCAGTAAAAACAAATGCCCACAAACAAGTTGTGTATAATTTTCATCATATCATTCTCTATTGTTTGATCGGCTAAATGTGCCCATTACATGACCCATAAAATCAAAATAATAACCAGTTGAGCGAATTTGAATAATGACGCAATAAATGTGAACAACATCTGTAAAAATTATGACAATGCGTTCAATGAGAGTTTATGCAAATGTTGCTGCTTTGCGTAATAGTAACAAAAACGATTTTCGGCCTGCGGCATTTATTGAATTGTTTTTTGTTTTTGTTTTTTTTTTAATTTTTGTTTTTGGTTTCAAATTGTGTTTGGCTAAGTTCATTATAGGCCTCATGACCAGCAGAGAAAACTAATTTGTGCATAATAAAAGCCATTTGGCTGGCCATTAATTAAACCAACTAACTAATGTCAAGTGCTAAACAAATGCGACAATTTCATGAAGCGTAATTAAATGCACATTAAACGCACTGCAATTCTGATTGTTTGGCAAAAATTATTTCAAGCTTTTATTATGATAATTGCTCACGGAATTCAAAGGCTAAACTGAAAGCTTGTTTGCATAACTTTATCTTTTATGCCGATATAAATTATATATTATATATATATATATATATATACGTTTTATAATATTTTTCTCACGCGGGCTTTCACAGCTTCTTTGCCGCTGCAACCCATCGGAATTTACCAGCCACCACCCGCTGTGGGAACTGGGCTCATAACTTTCACAATTAGCTGACAGAAAAGTTGGCAGCAGCTCGGCAAATTCTTTCTATGAATCGCGGGTGCAAAATGTTAATTTTCAGCATTTTCTACGCAAATAAATTTTGTAAACACCTTCTATAAATATGTTTAACAATATTTAAAAGTGTTATTATGATGGGACTATCTCTTTGTGAATATCATAAAATGTAATTTAATGACTCATTGTACCAGGTATGTTTTTATTTTACACATTTTGTGTGTTAAGCCTTGTTCATTGCTGATTTGTAATAATCAACTAATTGTAAGTGCACAAAATAGATGCAGAGAGTTGGAAAGATGTAAAATATATAAGAAATAATAATAACAAGTAAGAGTGCTCTAGTCGAGACTGCTCGACTAAGAGATACCCTGAACCCTGCGAAGATGCGATATTCAAATCATTTTACGCTTCTTTTATATATACAGACGGACATGGCTATATCGACTCAGTTTGTCGAGCTGATCAAGAATATATATACTTTATGGGGTCTGCCATGTCTCCTTCTGCCTGTTACATACATTTTCACAAAAACATTATACCCTGATTTCCCATTTTCAATGGGTTCAGGGTATAAAAATATATATATGATATATATATAATAATAAAATAAAAATAATAATAAAAAAAAATAAAAATAAAATAAAAATAAATAAAATTTTCCCATAAAATTCAATATTTTTGTTGTACTTTTAAGCTCGACTACATATTGAAAGAGTTTTATAGGTAAATAAAGAGATCGTTCAATGAAATACCCTACAACATCCACAGTGTTCACTAGATATTGTCCCATTCTACAAATTGAGTTAAATTCATGGAAAGCCTCAACAAACAAACACAAAATTGTCAATTTAGAGTCCATTAAAAAAGATTAGGAAAAATCATGAGTAACGATTGATAAAACCATTGCTCCAATAACATTAAATACAATTTTTAAATTTACAAAAAATTAGAACAAAAATTATATAGAAGATTCAACATTAATACATCAATTCTATATTGAAACTTTACCAATTCCATTTGTAAGTTTTTAACCTTGGATTTGTTTCTGCCTGCTGCCTTCCCACGTTTTGCAACCGAGCCAAGCAGCTGCTTGTCATGCAAAAAGCAATAACGAGCTGCCAAGCGGTAAATGCGAAATAGGCTCATAAATTCTGTTCAAATTTATAATTTCACACCTACAACCATATAACAAGCTGAAGAAAGGAGAACAGAACGGGAGGGAAAAAAATGAAAAAATAGGCAAACTATTTGCCAATGTGCATGGCTCGGCTTGTCAGTGGCGGAAAATGACAAATGTTCGCTAGACAGGCAGCCGGAAAATTGTGTGTGGATAGTCCAACAGCCGTAGAGTAGGCTAGTAGGCTGGTCGGGGTCGACGTCGGGGTTGGGGCCTGACGAGCCCTGCAGCCCTAATGACAACGAGCATTGCATGTTAGCCCAGTGTTAATCATAAATGGTCTCTTAGAGGGGGCTTGCACAACATAATAACCCTGAGCTCCTGAGTGCCAACGGAATGCCAAGCTAAATTCCAACTGAATTCCTTTACCAATTTATGCGACCATCTCATATTGGTCTAATTAAAAAGATGCCAATGTCGCCGTTAACGAAAGCTGCAACTACCAAAATTCTGTGCTCAATTGAAAGGACGCCAAAAAGTAAAAGGAAAAGAGTGTGAAGAACGATAAAAAATTCAGCGACAAAAATGGCAATTACCTTCTCTGTGTCGCGAATGCAAAGCGTTTTAAATAAAATGTGACAGCTATTCGGTCCGCTCGAGCTTGCCGGCTTGGCGGCTTGGCTAATGGAAAGATTGTGAGCGCTTGATTTATGGCACACCACGATGACACAAAGGCATGCAATGTGACTCCAAGCGGTACAGGTATATATACATATATATAGAAAGCTTCTTAGGCATACAAAATGATGGCATCATTTATTGGACCTTGTTCCCCATTCAGCAATTGCTAAATGAAGCAGAACACAATTGAAATAAGTCGTTTACTTTATGACAATCCATATATATTTGATTTATTTTTTAAGAAAATAATAAAAATAAAGGTCAAAGGTTGTATGAAAAGGTATTCAGATAAGATTTTGATATAAGTTATGTCTAGTTCATAATTGAATTGGTCTAGGAACTGCTGTGATATTATAGAATCTAGTCATGTTTTATGATTTCTATACCAAGTTAGAGCTTTACCAAAAAAGTTAAATAAAAATGAAAATCAAAGCTTTCAAGCCAGTTTCTTAAAAAGATATATTCAGCTACAAAGGAATTCAAATTGATTTGCTCTACGGATTAGATACTACTCAAAATTTGGAAGGTAACTACTTTGCTATGTATTCTGGCAGTACTTGATGGGTTGTTTTATTGTAAGTAATTTCAATTCCAATTGGGTTTCAAATCTTTATTTCAATTATATATTGATTCTCTTATCTTTCACATCAAACTAGAAAGACATTCCAAATAGGATTCTAATATACATATGTAACGATTCAGATTCTACATCAGCTTTTTTATAAGCATTGCTGTCATATGTAATCTTGTGGTCTTTTTATTAACTGTTAAATCAGAGTCTTTTAGTTAACTGAAGAATGAGGTAAGGGTTTTAAATTTTGGAATCCACTGTATGTTTTTATCTAGTCTTGTTAATAAAAAAAGTTTTTAGGACACAGCTTTGACAATTTAATTATTAAATATTACACCGATACATGTCGATCATTGCCTTCCCAATATTCTGTTTCTGTCTAATCTAAAATTGCTCTTTTTTACTGTATAAGGTGTTTTTTTTTTAGAGGTAAAGAACTTTCGATAGAGATAACTGTGAAAGCAGCTGTTATTTTAGGCAACTTTCTTAAATTTTTTTGTTCAGTTTACTTTGGCAAATCACCATAAACAGACTTACTTATTACTTCCAAAATTCTCTGTTCGCCAAACTTATAGAGCTCATTTTACGGTGCGCATAATGGTCCATCTGAGCAGCTCATAAGGGGTATGTAAACAAACAAAATGGTCGGTTTTGGAGTGAGAGCAATAAACATGAGGCTCTTGAGGCACCATTGAAACCACAAAAAATTATTTTTTGGTGTGGTTTGCATGCTGGAGGCGTCATCGGCCCATATATCTTCAAAACCGACACTCTTCAAGCCGACAAATTGGACTGATCGAGTGGCCCTATTAAGACGCAGCCGCAATGGTCACATGCCCGAAATTGTATTCAAACACTAAATGCCATCGAGTTTATACATAAGTGAATAAAGCCTAAATTGTGGTAATTTTATTGATTCTTATGTGTCTTTCTTTTAAACAAGTTCTATACCTCTAAAAAAAAACACGTTTTATATATATTTATTTTCCTATAGAAAACCTAATACCAGGGTTAAACCAACTTATTTAATTATGCCCTGAATGCATTGAAACTGGAATATCAGGGTAGAATTGTGTGTTTGGGTTTGTTTTAATAAATTGAGAGTTGTTAATTGTTGTTAAAGTAGACAAAAGACTTACAATTTTAACAACAGCTAACAATGTTACACTTTATTCTGAATAAATCTGTCTTATAATATAAGAAGTTTTCACTTTGAATACCGTGTCTAAATTCTTTCAAAATGTCTTCATTTTAATAACTTTAAGTGAAAAATGTGAATATATAATTTTATTTTCTGTCTCACAAATAATTTTTACATTTAAATTGATAAATTTTCTGCATTTCGGTATTTACAATTCAGTAATCTCGATAACTTTAAAATTTTTAAAAATATTGCTTAAGCTAGGATGAGGAAGAGACCTCCGAACTTTTTATGTAAATTATTTACTAACATAGCTTAAACTGTCTATCGACATTTTTTATTCTTTTAAATTTCATATGACAGATTTTATTTTGAGAAGTGTTACAAGCTGTAGAGCTGGTGTGATTACTGAGGCGATAAGTTATCGACATTTTAAAATTATTAATAATTAATAAAAGAATATTATTAATTATCTAAGTACAAATTCACACATATTGTGTTTCATCCCCTTTTCAACTTCAACCGCATTTGAATTAGAATTCAAAATTAAACGCATTTTACTATTTCTTCAATTGCTCGTTGTCCTTGAATTTGATTTTATTATCTTGGATGGCATATTTCTTATGCACCGCAACATAAGTAGGCAGTTTACTCATTCAAGCGAGGCTATCGATCAGTCGCTGCACAACCAAAGGCTGAAGCACATACGCGAACTAATCAAATTGAAGTCTTTTCCACTGAGCAACTAGAGCAATAAAGCATGAAACTTCGCTGACTACGAATAAGACTGCAAACTTGGACTGGGATTCAGATTCTGGCTGAAACTCTCTGGCTGGGAGTCGAACGTGTACTTGGACTCTATTGCATGGCACTTAATCAAATTGTCTGACTGCTTCTTGATGCCTCTCGTTTTTGGCATTGCATTTTATATACTACCCATTTTTTTTTATTTTTATTTTTATTTTCTTCTTCTTTTTTGTGCTCTTTAATGCCATTAGTGGCGTGGAATTTTATTTCTCATTTGGCGTCATTTTTCATTTTCTTTGGCAGCGCATTGGACGCGATAAGCGGACAGAGTTTACTTATAAACGGCTCTGCTTGCTGTATATCCTTTTTGCAGATGAGAAGAATGATATCAGATGCTGTTGTATTCATTAACAGCATTAAACAATTTCCTAGTTTATTCTTGTGGTAAAGTAGTTTACGCAGCAATAAAATATTATATATACTAGCGGTATTTTAGGGTACTTGTAAGAGTTTAAAAGGATTTATGGTTAACAAGTATTTAAATGAGATATATAAAAAAATGAATTGAAATTATTAAAATAATTTTAATTTATAAATAAATAATTAATAATTAAAAAAATTTTATTATATATTTTATTTTCAATAAAAAATTGCTGTAATTTAAAAATGTTTAATATTGGGTCCAGTAAGCAGCGCTACGTTTAGCATTTCAATTTAAGAGCGGTAGTTGTAAATATTTGTATAGCTGTAAGAGTTATATAGTGTAAAGAGCTTGCTGTCAGTCGTGCCTCTTCTTCGCTCTATTCTTTACAACGTGTTCGTTCTCACAGCGCATCGGCTCGATAGTAGTTCGAGCACATTAGAATCTAACTATCGTTTGATGCTCATGCAGCTTTGCAGTTTCTACATTGTGGCGTATGGCACGACAGCCATCATCATTCAATAGGCAAAATATATGGTGAACATATATTGAGTCTTGAACTTGTATTTGAATTAACTTAAAGCTATACGAAAAATCACGGTAGCTCAACTTAAAGCATTTTGCATAAGTTTATGTTTATTGTGCATTGAAAGTATACTAAAAATTGAAAATTTATTTGGCTAAATGCTAATGACTTAGTAACATGCCAACACAATTTTTTAACCAATAGTCTATACTTATCTCAAAGTGTTCAAGCATTTAGAGCCTGACATATATAAGAAGAATATATATGATCCGATACCTTAGACGTTATTCTTCAAGCAGAACTGTTAGCAATAACAATGCCATTCATTAGCTGCTGCTAGCAAATCCCTGAGTAGATAAACATTTAATATGAGCCCTAAGAACAGCTAAAAAATGTAGAGCTCAAGTATAATATACTCAAGTACAAAATATGAGTGTGTGCGCATGACAAATATGATACTTTCACTTACTGCAAATACTTTTAAAATTTTCATGTTCGGATCTAGGTCTAAGGTTATTAGTATAAGGGTTTAAGAATGATAACTAAAGTAATCAAATTTGGAGGTTCAATCACATCAAATTCTTAAAATATTTCAACTCAAACAAATATACCATCAAAACTGAATTGATACTAAAAAGACAGTTACATAATCAAAGACTTCTGCAACAGCCCCACAAAAAGTTTCTTTAATTTAAAATAAATCTATAGCTATAAGAGTCCGAACACATTCATTACCAAAAGTCTTTCCCTTTCAGCTAATCTCACCCAAGTAAACATTATCAATATATATATATTTATTTGATTTGTTGTTGAGTGCAATTATTGCTCTTCCTTTGATTTCTCTTACGACATTCTCTCTTCTCTCTCTCTCTTCTTCTTTCACTCTTGTCACTTTTATTGAAACTACTTGCTGAGTAAACAATGTTCAATATCGAAATAGTAGACATAACATAGGTAGCTTTAATTATTTTCCACTTTGGCGTATGATTTCATTATTATTATTATGATTATTATTTGCAAAAGCTTTTGCATATTTACCGCTGCGCCTCTTTATGAAAATACCACAAAATTCCATTAATTTATTTGCGGTTGCATGAAAAACGCGTCTCCTTTACAGCAGCAACAAAATGAACTGTGTGAAATTTTGCTTGGGGGACCAAACCAAACCAAACCAAACGAAACCAAACCAAACCAAACCGAAAAAGTCGAACGCTGTTAGCTGCTCTTTACAACTAATAATTTAATATTTTATGCATGACCTGCAAAATAAACAGAAACAGAAAATTGGTAACAGCACAAAAGGAAAACATTTGCCCATTCATAAGCGCATTGTCTCTTCAGGGAAAAGTGTTTTTTTTGGGGGAATGGAGTATATGCAAAGCATAAAAAATGGGCGGCGCGTAACTTTTATGCGAAAGTTTTTCAGCGAAAAGGAAACTGAGCAGAAAAGTTAATATTAACGCTGAGCGACGCATTTTGCCTTAATTTTCAACACCCTCCCTCACTTTCTCCCCTCATTTCAACCCAGCCCCTTGATGTTTTTCGGCCATTTTGACGCCAAACACGTAGCCTCTTGTTCTTGGTTTGCCCTTTGCTTTGTTGGCCAAAATCTTGTTAGGGTTCCGTTTTCTCTCAGCGCTTTATATTTGCATGAACTCTTCAAAATCGTTTATTCCACTGCTTGTTTTTTCTTTTCTTGTGCTCGTTCTTCCTTATTTTTTATGGAAATTTTTGTTGTGCAAATTTTGAATGCTGCTTTCGCAGCATACAAAGCAATCGGCACACGCTTAACAATAAAAGGATTCAGGGATTCGCACAAACTCCTTGCAAACAATTAGATGAGTTTGCCAAAGGTGAACAACGCAATTCAAATCGTATTTTTATCGCACTTCTTTCGTATTTTCCTATACTTTTATTTCTAGTTCACAATGTGAGGGTAAGTGTTTATTTATACCTTTCCAGAATGTAAAGGTCAAAGAATTTTGCCATAAATATAATTTGCATGTCGTTAGCGTGCACAGTGATCGCTCGATTATTTCAATTTTCACTAGCCTTACTAGTAAAGATATTCATACAGATATATGTACTTATATTGAACTGAACTCATTTATTAAAATTTAAAAGTCAAATAATTCAAAGTCTTTTCAATCATAAACATAAGTAAGAGAAAGTTTGAAACTGAAGACTGAAACACAAAAAAATGTTATTTATTTACATGTATTTGCAAATTGCAGAAATTTTCAGAGTAAATTGTGTTTTTTTGTTTGTTTGTTTGTTTAATAATAAGCTATAAATTTTATATAATATATACACTATTTAAAAGCGTATCTAGTTCTATTTAAGAATATTCCAAAAAAAAGAAAAATAAATTAAAATGATTATTCAAACAAAGGTATTTATTTTTAAACATATTTTATAGCTGGTCTTCGTTTATCTTATACAAATAATCAAGTTAATTGTTGTAAGCTTAAATAATAAATAACCCAATGAAGCTTAACTCAAGTCGAATCACCTTAAGACTTCATCAAACCTTAACTCAATTCAAAATGACATTTGCAAAGTATACAACCTACGCATTTCGAGATACCGAAATTCCTTGAACCCAAGAATTAACTTGGTTATTTCACAAACGATGTTAAAGCTCTTATAGGCAAAATGCAAAGTTCATGAACAAAGTTTGTCAAGTTTGACAACATTTTTTGTGTGGGCGTTGAAAATATTTGCAGCTAATTGGATGCTGCTGACAAAATAAGGGAAACAATTCCAAAAATGTTTGCCAGTGTGCGCTGCTCGAATCAAGGCGAAGAGCGATTGATTTTCAGTTCAAAAGTATAACCAAAGGGAAAAAAAGCACAAGGCAAGACTCATTAAATATGGTGAAATTAACGAAAGGATGCAGGCTTCAATGCGAAAAGGGAAGCGAAGCCAGCAAATGAGAATTGCAAATGATGAAATATTGAAAAAGCCTCACCAAAAACCAAACAAAGCCCACAGGCGGAAAGGCATTAAAACAAAAAGTAGTTGAGCATAAAAACAAAGTGCTGCATCAAGTATGTGAGGCAACGTCTCTCTTTTCTACTGCACATATATGAAAAAGTATGTGTGTGTGTGTGTGTGTGTGAAGGAGTGTGTATGCGCATATTTAATTATTCATACGCCCTGTCTGCCCGCAAAGTGCAGAAATGCATGAAGACGCAGAAGTGTACGAAGACAACGAACGCCACTGACACAAGGCAAAGGCAAAACTTTTTCCCTGCCAGGCTTCAATTTGTTGTAAACAAGACGTTGCTGGCCCAGCTTGTGGGCGTGGCAGATGGGCTGCCACTCGACAAACAGAATGTGGCACAAATATGAAATTGCTGGGCGTTATAAAATTAACTTTTTGGCTATGTGGCCATGTGTCAACAAATAATTGAAAATCAAATTGCTAAAATATTTTCTGATTGCGGTTTAAATTGTCTTTACATGTCAAAAAAAGTGCAACAAATAAAAATAAATATATCAATTGAAGAGTGAATAAATAAAATATTAAAATATTTGGAATTTTTTGACATGTGATATTTAAATTGAATGGTAATAGAAGAAGAGTATTTGAAATTAGATCAAATGTAGCCTGGATAAACAACACAATTAAATTTAAGATATTAAAACTTGTCTTGCGTTGTTGAATTTACATATTGGAATAATTTATTATAATAATTTGTTCAAGACAAAAGCTATAAATATTGTAATATTAAAACTTTTAATGTGTTCATAATAAATAGCAAGATGATATTGATTGTCTTGTGACATTTGTAATAAATGACCTTTACAGACAAAGGATGTGGATATATTTATATACATATGATATGTAGATAGATGCAGCTGTTTTAAGAGATATATCTGTGTATACATTGTATTTTAAGAAATTACTGAAATTACCTCTACTTGCACAAATATTTGATTAATAGTTATAGTGGGCTATTTATATTAGAGTATAAGTTTATTTATATGAAATATGAATATATGATCAATCTAAATTCATACAAGTATGTTCAACATTAATACACATATTCAGTGAGGGAAAACAAAAGATATTCAAACATTTCAAATACAAATTCTGCTTGCGAATTTTGATTTTTGCTTGCCGCGGGCTACGCATATTCGATTCTTTTTTTGTGGCGTTACATTTTGAATGTTCAATTAATTTTTGACAGCTGCTTTGCTTAGACGTATTTTGGCTTATCTTCGATTTTTACCAATTCCCATCGTTGCCTGTAGTTCGACCACTGTAATCCCCAGACCTAGCCCCTGTGACAATTTTCTGTTCTCGAAACTGAAAAGACCCATAAAAAGAAAACACAAAGCTACGATTGGGCTGACTAAGACGGCATCGGAAAAGCAACTGAAAAAGATCACAAACGATTATTATTTTTACGTACTTCGTGAATTGAGAAAAACGTTAGCTCAGGTATATCATATTTGATGGAGAATACTTTAAGCGCTACAAAATATTCAGATATTTATGAATAAATTAAATGCTTTTTAAAAAAAACACACAAATTCGCGGTACTTTCTAGTCACACTACGTATATTATTATTGTTCTTATAGTAAATATTATTAAAGTTTTGTTAACTATCATTATTTTGGTTTTAAGTATCCACTGGCCTTTAAAGTAGTGTTCATTCAGCTATCTTAAAAAATTGATCGCTTGGAGAACTCATCTACCGTGGACTTCATTTACGTATATCAAAAATACTTTATCATAAAATGTTTTAAGGAAAATTTTGGTTTTTATCGAATAGAATATTTTCAAGGTAACCGAATTGATCAAATTTGATTCATGTTTATATGTACTATATATAAAATGTTATATTATATGCAATATATAAATACAGTCGAGTCTCGATAATTTGTACCCCGCTAAATCGAAAATCGCGATAAATCGAACAAAATTCTATCCCCTTGATGGGGATATCTATATGATAGAAATCTCGATAATTTGAATTTCTGTGTAAATCGAAAAAAAACTGATCCCCTTGCCATTTCGAATTATCGGGACTCGACTGTAATAAAGTTCATGTATAAACTATAAATTACTGAGCTTGATTATACATATTTTATATACACATATGTATATATATTTTTACATTTTATCAAAAAAATCAAAATGTTTTTCACACAAGAATTATATTTTGTAAATACAATGATTGAATCTGACCTACTTCTATATATGTTGCAGCTACAATATTAAGACTTAGTTACTTAGACATTACTTAGTGTCTCGAGCTGTATTCTGATCTGAAGTGCATCAAAAGAATTAAGATTTGTTATAGATCAGGACTCTATATACCTTAAGGGATCATTAATGGTTTGAAACTAATTAAGTCTTATGTGAGCGCATATTATTGATAGCTTTTTGTCCCACTCCTTATAAGCATTGCAATTAGCTTTTCATATTCTGTTAACTTCAGTCACAGCTAATTGCAGCTTGGAGCTTCCAGCAATTTCATTATATTTAATGCAATCGTATTGCATTCGTAATCCGCTTTGAAGATCCTGCACAGTTCTCTCAAATAAGTTTTAAATTTATTTTGAAAATCTCTTAAGCATTCCCCCAGATAGCAATCTTGCATTTGGCTGTCAGCGCGCGAATGTCTTTCAAGTATCAAGCATCAACACGTTTATCAAAGGCGTCACCGCTGACTATTTGTTGCCCCCCGTTGTCTAGTTTATCAGCATCCCAGTTGCCAACACCCCGCCTCCCTCCCCCTCTCACCCACTCTCCAAAACCCCTCGCATTTTTATGTCCTTCACACATCATTCAGCAACAAATTGCTGCGGGCGTTTCAAGGCGATGCCATTGCACACATTGCTGGACTGCTTTAGCGAAATCTATTTGGGAGACTGTAGAGACAAGAAAAAGAAGAACAAGAAGAAAAAAAAATAAGCAAGAAGAGGAGACAGGAATGTCAACTGCCAACGGCTAAGCATACCGTCGCCTGACCGGGGTTCGTGTCCAGGCTGCGTGTCCATTTGAGGCAGCACGTGCCTCGAGCATTGTACGTTTTATTATCATGAGCTGCGGCAACTTTTTATTATCTTTCTGGACTTTTGTATGCGTGTGTGTGTGTGTGTGTGTGTTCTTTTCTGTTTGGCTATAGCTTTAACACTTTTCGACGCTTTCTATCCACTGCCGTAAATATGACTTAATGGACTTTAAAGTAGACGACACGCAGGCCACGCTTAGCGCCTGTTTAACGACCTGCCCAACATTCACTTGACCCACGTCAAGTTTTTTCACATTATCGTAAAAATCATCTTTCAATATCCATGTGTGTGTGTGTGTGTGTGTGTGCGATTGTGTGTTTATGTAGCGAGTATCATAAAAGTGGACGGCTCTTAGCACAAATTGCAACACGTTTTGAAAAGTGCAACGAGCTAACAAAACGAGCGGCCTGCACTGCGTGTCCTGGATAAGTTACAGCAGATACTCGAGCCACACACGAGAGCGTGTTTAGTTTTTATATCCCGTGCTGTGCTGGCCGTAATAAAAATCGTGTAAATTGCTCAAATAAGTAGATAACTCGAGTTAATATCTTAAAGCAAACTGCAAGCCCTTCTACATAATCAAGTTTTCAAGTGAGCTAAAAGTAAATTTAAATTGAGATGCATAAGCCACATAAACACTTGATGCTTTTGCCTCAATAGACAGCAATTAACGCATTTTTTATTTAAATTATGTATTCAAAATAAAACTAAAGAATTGAGCAGTCAAAAGTTTTTTCTAGTGGCTTAGTAGAGACAAATAAAGCCAGCAAAGTTTTGAGAACCGCAAAGAAAAGCTCATTTAAAGCCAGGGAATAAGTGAGATGCAAGGCGAAACCAAGATAAGTGAGACAAAAAAAATGGGGTAAAATAAGTAACAAGAGAGCTAGAGAGAAACGAGATTAGGGGAAGTTTATTATATTAAAGATGCATATTAGACTGCCAGCTATTACTGGCCTCATCTGCTCATAGAAAGCTTATGCAGTCTGTATCCGGCTACTAATTGGACATGAAAGGGATACGCACGAGTATCTAAGCAGAGTTTTCTGTTCTGTATGGTCGTTTTGTTAGACAAAAACTACACACAAACTACATTTTAGATACCTACCTTCATTTTGAGAGTCTATCTGACCTCTTTTACATGGTGCCGCACAGTTCACATTTCAAATTTACAAAAAAATTTAAAGAGATCAAAAACGATTATAGGTACATTTATGATTCTCATGCTAGACATCTAAGACTTTGATTTTAAATAATAACACTTAAGAATGCTTTAATTGGGAGTGCCCGACTAGGAAATACCATGAACCCTGCGAAGAGCGAAACATAACAAACAACACATGAAATCTACAGCTTTTACAGCTTTGAAGAAACGCTTAAAAAACGATTTAAAATTGTCGACTATTATCGATAATAAGCAATGCATAAAGGGCGCAGTTATTGAAACAAAATTGAAGTCCGTATTGCATTGCTTAAAGAAACTTACATTACAAGTTTCAAGTCTCAAGTCATACGGAATCTGTCATACGGACAGACAAACCGACACACGACCATAAGGACAGATCGATTCAGCTCGTCGTCCTGATCTAGAATATACCTATACACTTTTTGGGGTCCGCCACGCCTCATTCTGGCTGTTACATGAACCCATCAAATATGTATTTAGGTGTTTCTTTAGAGCTTCTAAGAATTAAACTATTTATGTCCGTTTCGAGTCGAAGGCGTCCGTAACAAGTGCTATTTAAAGTTTAATTTGAAATATAAATATATTGATTTATATATAAATAAACTAAATAATATTTATTTATACTATGAATAATAAATAAAAAAAACGCCGTTGGCTTTTTTGAATTTATACCCTCATATTATATTACACTGACATATTTTATATAATTTGCACACACACATTCGTCAAGAAATGAGAAATGAAACCCTAATAAACAAAAAAAAAGCTGTTCTGAAAGAATACTTGTTTCAAAATAGACTGAAATAAATATATATATATAAATTAAACATATTGTAAAAATATAAATCATATGCAATTCAAGTAATAAATATATAAATATATCGAATTCTCTACTAATTTAAAAATAGTCTTAGGAAATATTCAGCTTATAACCCATTCCTGAATATTCATATTCAACATTTCTAATTTTTAACTTTATTTTACGAAAATCGTAAAATGCAACTTTTCATTTGATTCCGATTAAGATTGGGAATCTTTCAATTTAACTCTTAAATTATTTGTGCTCTACTTACACGTGCAACGGCTGCTGCTCTGACTCCACATTTAAATTAACTTGTATTTCCAGTTAAATCTAAGTCAAAATTCTTATGCAGCTTCCTTTAGAGGCAGCACTTGACCGTCTTTGCCATTGTTGAATCAAGGTACATTATGTTTATAAATATTTGTGTTCTCTTTCGGCTTTTTTGGCATGCGTAGAGCTAAAAATAAATTGCAAAACAAAATTCAATTACTAAATGCAAATCTAAGGCGCCTTCGCCATCATTTCACACAACCCATCCATGCGCCCCACTCGACATATAAATACATATACATATACATATACTGGTATATATGTATGTATCAAAAAGCCGCAACCAAAAAGCATTTGCCATTTACTTACCATATTTTATTTTCTATTCCATTTATGGGGTGGCCAAGTGTGTGTGGGGCGCGTCGCCAGTTTATTTATGTATTTATATTTATTTCTTGAGCGCCTCGCAAAATTATTGAGAACAGTTCGAGACGCTTTTATGCCTCTGCTATTGTGCGAGCACTTGCCAAAACTTGGCAAACACTGGCGGAAATTTGTTTTGGCTTTTGGGAACAGGAAAAACAACAAGAACAAAGCAAACGCCTAAAAGTTGCCAAACTTGTCGCAAGACATGCCGATAATAGAATGAGTAAATCTATATTAAAAATCAACTATTCCAGAGTTGATTTAATTGCCTAATATTACCCTAGTGAATTCATACACTTGACCGTACAGACAATGCATATTTAATAGCTCTTCAATCTCGAACGTTAACCACAGACCACAAAATGTAAAAACTAATAGACGAGCATTAATAATTTATGCATAATAAACCTTCGCATGGCTTATGCAAAAAGATATCATGGAAAATGTATGCGCAACAGTTTTACAAAAAAAAAAAAACACATCTATATTGAAATATGTGCAAATTTTAATAATTCAAATAAATTAAATCAACAATATGTTTACATGTGTTAGAGCTAAAAATAATAGTAGAAGAGAAGTGAAGTCGACACAGCTGAATTGTATATAGATATTTTTCGATTTGCCACGCCCCAACAAGCGAACCAAGTACGTATTGTATTTTCAGCGTTGATCTGTAAACCTTGGCTATCTTAACTGTTCAAGCATGAACATGTTGTTACGATCACCTCACTTTGCTCTCTTTAGCTACAATGTTGATGGCTTTATGTTTAAGTGGACTGCGGGAGAGTACAGTCTAATTTACGATCTTTTTTGATATTTTTGAGAAGAGACCCTTCATGCTGCTCATACACGAACAGGCAGAGTATCCGCTTTGCTCTTCGTTGATTTAACTAAAAGTGTATGAAAACATTTCACTGCTATTTTAGTTAGAGACCTGCAAATTTTTAACATACTTCCCTGCTTAACATCTTCTAATAAAACTTAGAGTTATTTGTGCAATGCCCACTAGAGACAAGTCAAATCTCGAATTACTGCATGTTTAATAACATTAACGAAATGAAGCTGGTGTTTTTAGCGCAAGCCAGATAGAGATATGAAATTCGTTTAGCTAAATTTAAGTTGGGCTTGTCAAACAAAGAAAACTATATTGATTATGTTGAATTAATTTACTTTATTAAATTGTATGAAAGTTTTATAGCAAAGTTGAATATACTATAGTATATCCTCAGGTAATATATTACTTATTATTATAACGATAACTATACGAAGGCCATAAAACTATTAAAACAACGATATGACAACCTACGTTTAATAATCCAGGCGCACATTGTAAAGATCTTGGGGCTAAAAAGGGTAGAGAAAGCATCTAGACAGCTTCAATGTCCATATGCCTGCACTTTGTAGCCTAGGCACAATAGAGCAGATAGTCAGCGAAATAATAGCTCATGTGCTACTACAGAATCAGGATGTGGCCACACAAGCTAAGTGGGAAGATAAATTGGAGGACTCAGAGATAGCATCCCATATACCTGAGTATGAAGAAGTGGCTCCGTTTCTTGAGCTTCTTTGACGTACTTTAGTATTTGAAAGTAATATATTAGTTTGTATTTATATATGGTAAAGTATGGTATAGAATGGTATTGATGACGTCTGCGGCAATCCAGAATTTATATTATATTTAAATAATCTTTCAATATATTTCCACAGTTTAAATGCAAATTTCACAGAGCAAAAGCTAAAAGCTAAAGTTTAAAAAACAAGAACGTATATGTATATATATCTATAAATATATATATTTATTTGAAGTCAACTAAAAGAATAAGAATTAGAATAAGAATAACAATAAGAACAAGAATAAGAATAATTTTATTTTGTAAAAATAAGTAAAATATTCATATGTACAAAATCAAATGCACATAAGACTACATGCTTATAACACTTCTCAAGAGAACTGGCTACTAATTAGATATTACTTTCAACATTCGCTAGACAAAGTCAATTCGCTTAAATTCCCCACTTCAATCTACTGCTGTTTTTATTTATTTTTTTTTATAAAATTTTCATACTCATGTCACACTCACACTTAGCTTTCTGACCTCTATTTCTGACTCTCTCTCTCTCTCGCTGGCCCCTCTGCAATTGCTGGCTTTGCCATGTTGACCGCATATAAACAACTTCAGCGCCAACTCCGACGCCAGCAACAAACAACAACCAACATTTAACAAACACCAGAGCTGCTTAAAACTTTTGCTAGCCAGTTAAAAAATAAATACAAAACAAAATACAAAAAATAAAATACCACTAACAAAATAAAATAGAAAAACAAAATAAAAGCGTAGCTAGTTTCAGTTTGAGTTTGAGTTTTTCCGACAGTAGCTGGCCTCAATGCGCATTTCAATCGCTTCGCTGAAGTGTGGAGAGGTTTTTTTTTTTATTCTTTTCTATTTTTTTAGTTTTTGTTTTTGTTTTTTTCATTTTTCATTTCAAAAGTTAATCAAGTGCTAAATTAACTAAATTGCACTTAGTTGCTGGCACAAATTGCTTGCAGTCTGTTTGCAATTTTAATGCGGTGGCGTATGCGCAATTTGTCGAGTATATATCAAGTATACGCCACGTACAGCAATGAGGCAATTGATTAAAAGTCTGCAGCGCATTGTTTGCAGCAATTATGTTTAATAATAAAATTTATGCGATGTTTGGTGATTAAAAAAATTTTGTGCGCTCTAAATATATAAGCTTATTGTTTTCTTTTTAGAAAATATATATTTGACTTTGCAGTAATTATACCCTGAACCCATTGAAAATGGGAAATCAGGGTATAATGTTTTTGTGAAAATGTATGTAACAGGCAGAAGGAGGCGTGGCAGACCCCATTAAATATATATATTCTTGATCAGCTCGACAAACTGAGTCGATATAGCCATGTCCGTCTGTCCGTCATTCCATTTCCTTATTATCGATGAAAATCGATCATTTTACTTTGTTTTTCAAGCGTAACTTGAATACCGTTTTAGCTAAAGATATATAGATATTAGCTATGTATATCCGTATTTTGAATACAAACATTTTGTAATTTTTGGATTTTCGATGTCACGCCCCCTTCCTCTAAAATTTGAAGAAACGTATTTCAAATACTAGAGATTTGTGCTTTGGCAAATACATACATATGAATGTCATTAGTACGTCTTAGAAGTTTGGTTACGAAAGTCCATCTAGAAGCAAACCTATTCAACAAATAAGTTTCCAAAATATAGCCCATACTGCAGCCAAAGCGCTGCCCGCGCGCAGTCGCTGCGTAAGCTGCGCAGTAGCAGAGAAAGTGCTTGTGCGTGCGTGTGCATGTGTGTGTGTGTGTGTATGTGTTGTTTGTGTATATGTATATATAAAAGAAGCGTAAAATGATTTGAATATCGCATCTTCGCAGGGTTCAGGGTATCTCTTAGTCGAGCAGTCTCGACTAGAGCATTCTTACTTGTTTCTTCTTAACTTCAAAATAAAATAAAATTGTACTATAATATGATCTGGTAATGTATATGCCGTAACGTTATGAATGTTACATAAAAACACTACATTTACAGCCTTTCTTGTATTTCATTATAAATGCATTGGATTGCGTATTCTACTCTGTTTAATTTTGTTTTATTGCATTGTGGCTTCTCTTTCTACGCACCTGTCACAATTATGTATCCTACGACAGAAATAAAATGCTGAAATAATTAAGTGAAGCCTGGTGTGGTTACTGTGACGGTGAGTTATTATTATAATATATAAATAAAAACAAAATATGTATATAAATATACTTGATTAATATTTATTAATATACAATATATACATATATTTTTGTACATACTTATTTTCATTATTATTTATTGAAATGTTTTCAATTTATAATTTGGTACTTAAAGCAGATTTTTCATAAAAAACATATTAATAGAAGCAAAACAATTTAATAGAATATTTAGACCGAGATAACGGAATACGATATATTTATATCACGCCCAACGACGACAATAAAAGTACATTAATAAATTATTCCGGTGTTTTTCTTGGCACTTCGCCCACTCTATGTGGCTCATCAATTCGCCACCTTAGAAATCAACGAGCCGCATAAGGAAAACAGCAATTGTCATAATTATACGCCCGACCAACTGCGAATGACCAGCAATAACAACAACAACAACAACAGCAATCCTACATAATGGAGCACTAAACGAACCGAGGCTTAGACAGCCCTCCAGATTTCCTTCCTTCTTTCTTTATTTCTATTTTTTTCTTCTTTTTTTTTTTGACGCCCACCTCGCCAAAGTTGTTTACATTATTAGCTGCTTTTACGCTTGCCTGGCAGAGATTTTGCGAGGGGTTGGAAACGCCCCAACAACAACTGCTTACAACTTGATGCGAACAGCTTACGAGCAGCCAGATGCTGCGCCAGCAGTTAAGAATAGCTAAACCTGCTTGGGGTGTCCCCGATCTGAGGGGATTTTTTTTTTGAATTTGTTGTTATTTTTATTTGGCTTAGTGCGTGCTAATTATGGCTTAATAATTATGTTTCATTAGCAAAACTTTTGCTATGCATTTCTTATGACCAGAAGAGACTTTAAGCGAACACTTGGCCCAAAAGTGCAAGTAATACTCGTAGTTAGCTGCCGCACACACACAGCTTCAGCTTCAGCTTCAACTTTCAACTTCAGCTAGTCCCACCCACACTTACGACTGTGACACATTTTAATAAAAACCTGTAAAATTTTATGCGACATCAGAGCGCACAGGCAGCCGCATAAAAATGAAGGTAGCGCGAAAATTGTTAGAGGATACGTATAGCCGATAGAGATGGAGCAAAGTGCAAGGTTCGTAGTGATGCACAGGTAAAAAAATACAGTGGAATTATGAAAAGATGTATTTACTTTCGAGTAGAATGTTCGATAAAAGCTGGTTTTAATTGAACACAATTTATATAAGTTACATCAATTATGCAATAAGCAAACAGGCAAAAACACTCTATAGGCCTTTTCTTTTTTATTTGTACTATTTTTTTAATACTACAAATTTTTTTTGTTATTTCTTATGTACATTTTTACAATTAATAAATTAATGCAAATAAATTTGTTTTTCGTAAATATTGTAGAGAAAAGAATGTGGCATGTCCATAAAATATGTTTGACAACATTTTTATACAATACATTTCATACATTTCAATTTAAAGTTAATATATATATATATATATATAAATATACAAAAATATATATATTTATATAGAAATATGTAAATATGTTGTCAAAGATATTCTATAGATATGCCATGTTATATTTATATATTAATATAAACATTTAATACATGCATCAGAATACATGTCCGGTAAGTTTTTCGATATTAACTCATAACTTTAACAAAAGGTTTGATAGAACCCATAATGTATATAAATCCCTGATAGAATGATAAGCTGAATCGATTCAGCTTTGTCATTCACTGTCTATTCATCTCTGAGAGCGCGTCGTTTTCAGTGACAGAAAGCAATAGTTTAACATGATATTGTCTATTGCTGGATAAGCCATGCATCCAATTGTAATGCCAATAAGTTATTCAGTAATTACTCTCTATAATATAGCACGATAAGCTAAAGCATCACAAAGTTACAACGGAGTGTTAAGTAATAGAAAGTTGATATCAACCAGTCAATGATAAAAGTACAGGAATTCAGCTACTGTTTGAAGTAAACAAAATAGTTGCAAGTTTTTCTCTCAGTGCATATAGTTCGCATATAAAAAGCAACAACAAGTGCAACTCATGGCGCACTTCGTAAGCAATTTTTGCTGTGCATTGAGCTGCAAATAAAACGCCACGCTGCACATAAATGTCACTAAATGTGCTAGAAACATAAACACACAGTCAGGCAGATACACACACTCACACACCTAACACACACACACATATGTACGAGTATACCTATAGAAAAACAGGTGTCACATTGTTGTCACTGGCTGTTGCTCTGTTTTTATGTCATTTTAACATTTCCTAATGTGTGTGGCATGTTATGGAGCCAAAACCACAATATAACAACTGCAGCAACAACAACAACTGTAGCAACAGCATCTACGAATCGTAGACAAAAGTTTTGTGCAAAAAGATTGAGACATATTCCCAGTTATGACCGTGACAGATATTTGGCAAACACTACAAAGCACTCACATCGGCTCTAAACTAAGTTTTTTTGGTTTATGTTGTGAGTGGTTTTTAGCTGCAAAACTAACCAAACACACAGAAGAATTATACTCATATTTGAAAATTCAATTTTAATGGATGCCTTTTAATATTAGAATATTTTCACGAGCAAAGAACATAAAATGAATGAAAATGACAAACATATGAATACGCTTGCATAGACTCCAAGACAAATACTCTGTGCCATGCAATCTTTTATTGATTTTCGGTTGAACATTTATTTTAAATTTTATTGAAAGGAAAATGCATTCTTTTTGATAAATTACCAGGCTCTCTTTGTGTTGTGTTTGTGGCTTGGTTATTAAAAAAGTTAAGCTATGCGAAACTATTTTATATAACAGCTCACTTTACAGCTCTAAGTTATTAGAGTAAAAGGGATTTAAAATAAGCTTGGCATTGACTTTCTAAAAATATTTTTTTTAAATCGATAGGTAAAAGTATACTCTGCGCGAGCTTAAACAGTTTTTAGCCTTGGCATTTGTGGCATGTTCCCCCTGCTCACATATACTTCAGAATCATGTGAAATACATTTTCTCTTATTTGAACATGGTATACAAAATGATAGAATTAAAGCTGTTATATGTTATGAATACAATTAGTATACATGTGACTATCCCAGTCTGACGTTGGAGAGCAGGCAACATTAACACTTGTAACCCGCTTTGACTAATCATTATTTAAAAAAATATGTAATTCAATTATCACAAAATTTATTTAACAGGGCACACACAGCAAACTTTCAAATAAAAACAAAAAACTTACATACAAAACTCTACTGACCCCCATTGCGAGATATGGAATGCGAGTCTACGAAAGACTCAATACAATTTACTCATCACAATTACCGTATCGATTAATTTAACACTCACCTTAAATGTGATCCCTTACCCTGGCTAAATGACAGCCATAACATGTCTAACATATCTAACAAAAATTACAAAATCAATGGCAGTAAGTTAAAAGACATATCTAGTGCCAAAAACAACAACAACAACAAACTTTAATTATTTAATAATTCATTATTAAAATTGTGTTGCAATATATTAAAAGTACAAAACAAATATTTGCTGCATTACCAAATTAATTTATACGTGTCTGTATTCAACAAGTTCTTTAAGTTAATAATATTTAAGGTTCTCTTTGTATTTCAGCGAGCACTAGATAATCTCTCTAACTTATTTTCATAATGGCAATAAATAATATAAATACCTAACAATGGAAATATTAATATAACAATAAGATTCTTCTTCAATAAGCTTTCAGTAACCTTTTAATATGCAAAGCTTTAATTAAAATTGAAGGCTTAAGTGCATTAATTTCTTGCCTTTTATTACTAAGCAATCAATTAACCAATCAACAATCAACTTCTCTGTATATTTTGTTTATCTAATAATTTATAAATATATTATATATAAATCCGTTTAGCTGAATGTCTCCATATTTCATAACAAATAATATTAATTATCTTGGAAAAGATCTTAAAATATTTTATAATTGCTTCATATAAAACAATAATTAAATACATAGTTGCACCTCCTGCCTACGCAAAACGTTGCATATGCGCACACTGCAAAAGCAATGCGCTGGCTTCAATTTTCTAATCAACAAATCAAATGAAGAGAATGGAATTTGGAGAAAGCCTGTCACAATACATCGAGTTCTCAATTAGCCCAATAAATAATGAAAGAGGTTTTCGGCAACTCAATTTGGTTCGTTTTCTTAGCCAATGCAAAAAGGGGCAACATGTGGGCGGAACGGCAAATTCAGTTGGCACGTTGCAACAAAATCCAATTTCAAACAATAAGAATTGAACAAGAGAAAGGGAAAGAGAGAGAGAGAGTGTGTAAATATATATGTATGTGTGTGTGCATACACACTTAATGCAATTTAAGTCAAATTTAATCAATGCATAGCATAAGCGGGCCACCAAAGAACTCAACGAACCAACTTTCAGCATGTTCGAGCCAATCGAGCTGCAGACATGAAGCAGAACATGCAGGAAGAAAGATGGAGAGAGAGAGAGAGAGGGGCAGGCTGTGCAGTCAATAGAGTAAAAGTTATGCTCGACTGCCTGCCTAACTGTGAGGCTGTATGGCAGTGAGTGGAGTTTCGCTTTAGTTGCAGCAGTTGCAGTTGTAGTTGTAGCTGTATTGTAGTTGCGGCAGTAATCAAAAGTAGTTTGGGGCACAGTCAACTGAGCCCCAGATCGGGTGAAGCGGAGAGCGCATAACAGCGGCACTGTGGTGTGGCATTAAGCAATTTGTAAAACTAAAAAGCGAAGCACAGCTCTGGTTTAGCCATTGCTCCGGCTCAGGCTGTTGAAACTTTTCTGCAAATACTCCTACAAAATGCGGCATATGTGCACAAAATTATTTGCCCAAAATTTTGCACAGGAATAGAAGTTGCGCCTAAAGTTACGTCAATGCTAACAAAATCTAGAAACTGAAGAGCTTAATTGAGATTGAATCGATGGTGGCGAAACGCTTGCACCCAGAATTCAACAATGAACGAACGAGCAGAGCAACAAAATTGTTTTTGGAACTACCCAATGCAGACAACTGGAGTAATTAAAATGTTTTACCATATAGAAAAGTTCGGATTTATAGTATATGAGATTTATTCTCGAATTGTGAAGTGTTAAAATAGAGTCTAAAGCTAAATGGCGAGCACAAGTGTATGTCAAAGGGCCAAGTGTTGCCAAAGCATATGTCTACTTGTTTTGTTTGTGTATATCTATTAAGCTAAAATTTTAAATGAAAAGAGAAAAATGTCAAGCCAGCATTGTTTTCATAGTGTTTTATTATTAAAAATTAGTAAAGTTAATCATAAATTAAGATAATTAAAATCTATTTATCATATGTATATAATATATACAATATTATCTATATTTCATATAGAAGGAGGAATAACGAAAAATTGTTACTATGTATTATATTATATTATATATTTCTATACTATTCTTATTATATTGTATTATTATTATATATTAAAATGAATTTAAATAACCTGATTATAAAAATTTAACCTTTTTGGGAAGAAATAATGTTACAAGAAACAAAAGGATTCAATTTCGACCAAAACAAGATAAAAGCTTACAAATTGTAAATTAAAGGAAACAAATTTTGTTTATCATTTATTAACTTATTAAAAGGCGAATACCTTGAAAGTACTTTTGATGGATTTGCAGAGTCGGAACACACTGTTCAACGAACGAGAATATTTAATAAAACTACCCAAACTTAAAACCCCTCAAAGTAAACAACAAAAAATGTATAAAAAGTAAATAAAAAAGCTTTATTCAATTAATCATTTAAAAAAAATATGCTTGAATTGGTGCACTAGGCATTAGTGTCCAACAAGAAGATACCCTGAGCAATGAACTGAGCTGTTATTCCAATCATTCTATGCTTCTTTTATACTTACATAGTAAACAACAAACACGCATACACACGCACACATAAGCATGCAACTGCACAGTTGACGCAGCTGCTGCGCTTGGACTGCATTTTGGAATTCACTATGGGAATTTATTTGTTGAATAACTTTCTTTATAGAAGAATACCTTTTTTAAAATTTTCCTTTTGCCAAATCAGATCAGATTCAATCAGATTCAACTATTTAAAAAACGCTTCTAAAGGAAAATGTAAAAAGCGATATAAATTTATTGATTATTATCGATAATTAGGAAATCTTATGAGCTAGCGACAAGAGTAATAAATTTATACTGTATATGGTATAAAGTAGTAATTCAAATCTGTAGCTTAACGAGATTGCTGCGTTCACACGGACGGATCGATCTACTTGGCTTGATAGACTGAGCTCGTTATCCTGATCAAGAATATATATTCTTTATGGAGTCTGCCACGCCTCTTTCTGCCTGCTACATATGTATATACATTTTTAAGAAACCCAATATACCCTGAGCTCCCATTTGCAATAGTTTCAGGGTACAAAAATTGAAAATTCATTTGCCACAAAATAAAGTACACAAATAAGACAGTCAAAAGTCATGCGCAACTGTCTGTATAAATACGCTTACATGATCAATAAAATAAGCAAAATGACAAAAATATTGTTATTTTTATGATTGCCCTATCAGGAGGCCTTCGCAATTTATAGATCTATCTGTAGAAGAGCTCTGACTATAAATGTATGGAATATAACGTCTATGCTGACTTGTCACACCGCCAAGAAAGTATGCTCGTCTAAATATGAACAGACTTAATATGCTTTTCTGCTCATGCAGAGAAATGTACAAAGAGCAAGCCGGACATTCCACAAAACCAATCGCATATTTTTACTTCATGCACTTCATGCTATGAAAATCAAAGCACAAATAAAGTCAGCTATTCGGTTAACAATTAACTACATTGAGCCAGCACTCAAATTGCCAAGCTCATTAAACTCGGCCGAACAATAGTTCAAGTTGCATAGTTGCACTTAAATTCAAGCAGGCCACGGGCTGAGCTTGCACATTGAATGCGAATCAGCGCCAGCTTTTGTTTATGGGCGGAAATTACATGGCTATCAAAACATAAGCGCCAGTTGAATGCTGTTGCGCCCGGCTCTATGCCAATGCCAATGCCTATGCAATTGTCTGCGCTGTATCCCTGCCCTCCCCCACCCCTCCCCTCCCTTGAGCCCTCATCCATTTTCCGAAATATGCCACAGGCAACCAGTCGCATACACGTTGCCGTCCTGCCGGCCTACAGGGCGTATGCAGCATTTTGCATTAATTGTCTCGGTCAGCAGCCAGAGAGCAAGCGAGTCAAGTGCGTGTTATGGCTTCTATGCATACTCCTCAGAATGTTGCTGTTGTTGTTATTGTCCTCGGCCTCCCAAAGCTGTTGAAGTGTGAGTGTAAAGGTTGTTTAACTATCACATTAGCAGCTCCAGTTGATGTGTGCCCATCCGACATATGTAAGTCATATGTTGAGACAGTCTTATTTAATTAGATTATTACTGATTGGACTTTGTTGTTATCAATATTATTATTTAAGTTAAAATTAAAATTATTAGAAATATTTTTTAATGTTTTATAATGTTTATCATTATTATCAAATAATTATTGTAATTATTACTATTTATACATTATTGTAATTATTAATTTATTTTTATTATTTCATTTCATTTATCAGCGAAAGCTTCTAATGGAAACAACAACCGCAATCCAAACCACATCAACCTGAAGGATAGCTTCCTCGGACTGCACAGCATCAGGATAGCAGCAGTGACACTGGTGCAGCAATGAGGCCGTTCAAGACGGCAAAATGATATGGAGCATCAGTGCAATTGATAAAGGATTTGGCATCGCAGATTTTAGCCTCGTGGAAGGCAAAATGGTCGTATGAAATACACGGGAGATGGACAGCCAAAATTATCCCCGATCTACAGCAGTGCGCTATTAGGTAAATGCCAGTTTTTTGGCATTAACTCTAAATATAGAGACATGAAAGTTTTTAAAGCCAAAGTAAAATTTAGAATTTTTTTAATCTGACCACGCCATCACCTTCTTTGCTATCCTACATTGCCCAAAGGACAATTTTTTGGCATTGAATCGAAAATTTAAGATGAAGATTTGAAACTTAGCTGAATTGTCATTTATATCTTTATTTATTTTTATCAAATATTTGTCCTTCCACCTTTAAGGCAACTTAATCTAAATAGAAATCTAATAAATTATAATTTTATTTTAAGGCTATGGAAGACGCATACAAAACATTGAAGTTAAAGCATTCGGGGACGTATAGTGTATAAATAAAACAGATTGGATCAGTCATACCGACCATCTGTGGAAAAGTAATGTATACGTAATATTTTTACATTGTTAATTTAACAACTGCGAATTTAAATGAAACAAAATAAATTTAAAATGTATAGTCACTGCAGTGGCTAAATAGAAAGCACAGTGAATCGTCTTTTTATCTGACACACCTTCTCTCTGGTTAAGTTTACGTTTGAAATTACCTACATAAGAAAATGCAATGATCGAAGCAGAGGATACTTTCTTCTACTGCGAAAGGCGGCTAGCAAAAAGGTAACAATATATGTAATATTCCCATTCTACTTTTTTATTTCAGATTTTACACAAGATACCCTACACATACTTAAGGGTTAAGCGTTACAGTGGAGGCGAAAATAATCAAGCCAGTGGAAACATTTTGCCTTAAATTGTTATTGTTTAGTGTAACTGTTGCCTAGCAACAACATTAAAGCTTCTCTTCAACTCACAAAAAAAGCTCTTGAACTTGCTTACCAATTATATTACAAAAAGCTCTAAGCTCCATATACCTAATTGCCATGACAATGTTGGGTTGTTAACAAAAGTTAAGTGGCAAGCTTTCGAAGCTGGCGCCAGTGTTTGCACAATAAATTTTGGTGGCAAACAAATGCAAATCATCTCAACAACAATAATGAAACTTTCTGTGGGCGCAGGCAGAAAGTCAAACACATTCCAATAATTTATATACAATATTTACTGCGCTATCAATGCCATTATCAGCAGGCATAACTTAAGGTACACACAGACACACACACGCACAAACAGGCGCTCGCACACCTCTACAGACATAACAAAAAGTTATTAACATAAATTCTTAGACCAACATCGCGCATCGAGTTAAGAAGTTGGCCCAGCAGGAGAGAGGCCAAAAAGTTCGCCACCACAAAAGTCAAAAGTGTTGCCATCCCTCGCCTCGCCTTGCTATGCCAAAGCCTCATCTCATTTCCACCTCTCAAAGTTGAGCATTTTCCTTTCGTTTTTCTTGTTTTTTTTTTTTTGTTTTCTTTGTAGTCCTTTAAACTTTGGCTCGTTTACCTGCGATCGTCTGAGTGCGCGCGCCTCGAGTCGAGTATTTAGAAAATTTATTTAAAAGTTGCACCAGCAACGCCTGCCGTTTTATACACTTTTTACAGGGTATTGTGCAAATGTGATGCATCATGTAGGATTTTTCACTGAGTTCCTAAAGTGCATATAGCAATACTATCAATTTAATTAAATAATATATACAAATTGGTATATTCTTAACTTGCTTTAAGTTGACTTAGAATATGTCCCCTTTTCTTCCAGATTTATTCACATATTACTTTGCTTATATGTTATAGGAATCTATAGAAATGATCGTTGAATATATAAATATATAAATATATAAATATATAAATATATAAATATATAAATATATAAATATATAAATATATAAATATATAAATATATAAATATATAAATATATAAATATATAAATATATAAATATATAAATATATAAATATATAAATATATAAATATATAAATATATAAATATATAAATATATAAATATATAAATATATAAATATATAAATATATAAATATATAAATATATAAATATATAAATATATAAATATATAAATATATAAATATATAAATATACAATCAACATCAATGGAAAGATAAGAAATGTATGTATGGAATTTTTGTTTCTTATATTTTAAATTCCCTTTTTATCAGTTTTTTCTGTTTTCTATAAATCTAAAGCATGATTTATTTAGCTGACGAGTACAATATAAAATAATATATTCATATTTAATACATACATTAATATTTAATATACAAATGTTTAAAAATATATTTTTAGCATATTTCCCAATCATATAAAATGAAACATTTTATATAACTATTAAATATAAGACTGACGTCTCTCGTAACAATATCTCACAATTTATAAACTCTTATAAGCTTTCTACGTTCACAAGGGTATTATAGCTTCGCCTTGTCAATGGAAATCTCTCTCCTTCTCTCTTTTTTGTTGTTGTTATTATTAATATTGTCGTTGTTGTTGCTTGTTGCGGTTGTTGTTGTCGTTTGTTGCGGCTGCTGCCACTGTTGTTGTTGCTGTTGCTATTGCTGTTAGTGTTGGCAGCATTTTCGTACGCCCAGTTACACGCATAAATTTTGTTATGGAACTTTTTGCAAGGTTGTACTTTGCTGGTTGCACAAGGACTATGTACGAGAGTACGTATACTGTTAGCAGTGAAAGTTTTGACGCAATTTTGTTGTAGCTTGTTGCTGTTGTTGTTATACAACGTTTCGTTGGTTTTCTTTAGTTGCTCGTAGTGTTATTGTTAAGGTGGTACAATGAAGGCATGCAAAACTTCAGTTAGATTATGTTACCTGCACCCCGGTATAAAGTCATTGATTGTGTGCCAAGAGGCACAGTATGAACGATGTGTCTACACACACGCACACACACACACATCTTATTTAAGCTAGCGATATTATGTAAAGAAAAAAAACTATTAAATTGTGAGCGTAGTTGATGAAAGCAACGATTACGTTTGTATATATCTATAGGTAGTGCAACTTAAAGAGAATACAGAAGAGAGTTAGTGAGCTGGCTGCCTAAGGGTTATAGTTGAGTTCCAATCATTCGAAATGGTAAAGGAATAACATTTTTTACGGATTACAAGGTTTGGCGATTTATCGAGATTTTTATTAAAAAGTTTCGAATTAACAGGCATTTTATATTGTATTTTAAATCATGTTCAGATATTTAAGCCCCAAAAATGGAGACATATCGACATTAGAGTATTCAGCTTGTTTCTGAAGTTTCAGTATATTAGATGAGCATGTTTGGCTAATAAACTCTTATTTGTGTTAAATTGATGTGATCGTTAATATAGCTATTTTATACTGTTTTGCCACCTCAATTCTTATTGTTTCATTTTTAATGAAAAGGGCTAAAACTATGCTCTATTTTTGTGCGATTGATAACACCTGAATAGAAATTATCAGACTAAACGAAAAGCTATCTGCAGTTTTACTGACAACTAAATTCGCTTTTCTCTACGAATTGAGAAAGGTTTTTGCAAAATTACAATTTAAAAAATTTCAAAAAATATTTAAATGGAAAAATACTACGAATTAACAAAGTAATCAAAATGTCGGAAATTTTTACATATTAATGAATTTTTTAAATGGAAATCAGCTTTAAGAATTATTGAGATTTTTGACTAAGCGTGAGACAAAAATATCGAAATTTTACTTTAAAAATAAAAATAATAATAAAGCTGTTTATGAAGAGTATAAAACAATTTGAAAACTCTTACAATTTCTAAGAAAATGCATTTTCAATTATTAAAATTGCTTAAAACCATTTCCTAAGAACAAAACGTTAAAAAATCCCAACAAAAAAATTTGAGCTTCCACCCACAATTCAAGGATGTGCCACGCCCTTTTGCTCATTCAAATTCCAAAAGATTTGCTTGCCATTCACTCACCACTTTCTATACTTTCTTCTCCATTTACATCTACGGCTTTAGTATTTACCATTAATTTATAGCTTCAGCCCGAGCTAGCATAATGCAAAAGAGCTCTTAACTCTTCATAAGCTCGCTTACGCATAGTATATGTACTTATAGATGCGAAATGCCCTGGGACATGTTGTACTCAAGTGTTTTGGCCATATTAGACTGTCAGGCTTTAATGCAAATGAAATGCTGGCAAATGCAATGCTACGCAATGGCTGGTTGCCTGCTAAGCCATGGTTAGAACTAACGTGCACTTTCCTTTTTCGCATTATCTCCATGACATTATTTTCACTTAAGCCCCAGCAGCCATAAGTTTGGGGCGAACGCAGAATTGTGCACGCAAAAACCTTGTAAACAAATACAATAAATTCCGGGCTTGGAAATTTAACGTACAAAATGCTCGGCAGCCAGCACAAACAGGTGTTAATCCTGCCTGGCCAAAAATGTGGCAAGCGGGCAAGAGATGGGAAGACAGCGCCACAAACTATGCAACAGCAAAAGCAAAAGTTTAAGCTGCTTGCGGTGTAAGAGAAAGAGCAACACAAAGAGAGAGAGAGAGAGAGGGAGAGCAAAAAGTGAGAGCCAAGCTGAGATAATCATAAAAAATTTGTTCCACACGAAAACAATTGCGCTCATTTGTAGCGCAAGCGAGACAGACAAACAATGTTGCAATGTGAGTGAGAGAGAGAATGAGAGCACAGACCAGAGAGCGACAAAGAGCGCAGGAGAGCGCGCGTTCGTAATTTGCATTAGTTTTGGTTACAAGTTGTTGTCGTTTGTCAGTTGTCCAGGCAACCACTTGCTACACGCAGCCAGAGCGAGACAACATGTTGTTGATGTTGTTCTTGCCAATGTTGTTATTATTGTTGTTGCTGTTGTTGTTGTCTAAGCAACTTGAATTGTCATGCATGCAGCTGCTGCAGTTACGTTTTTAGCTCGTTCCTCTTGTCATTATTTAGTTTTAGCATACGAGCAGCTTTTAAAGGTTATCGCACATTGGCCACAGCAAAACAGACAAAAAAAAAACTCACACAGAAAAAACAAGCAAAAAATATTCGCCGCAAATGGAGCAAAGCATAAAGTGAAGCGAAAGCTTTAAATGCAAAGCCAAAGCGAACGCAACAAAAATAAATGGCAATCGGGCAAGGCGAAAAAGTAAAGTGTTAGTGTTACTGCTTGTGTTGTTGTTGTTGTTGTTGTTCTATTCTTGTCACCATTCTTGTTGTTGTTGTTGCTGCTGCTGGTGATGTTCGTGTAAGGGTTAAACGCATCCATTTTTTTTCTTTTGTATACATCTGCTGGCACCGGCATTTTCTCTAAGTGCTCTGGTGCGTGTATGTGTGTGTGTGCTTTTGTTTATCTGCCTGTGTATTGGTGGCACATGCTGCTGCCGGTAAAAATTCGCGTTGCTATTAGCATTAACAGCGCTCTTAACAGCATTGCCAGCTTTGAAAAAGCAAAACAATGTTAACTTGGAGTTTTTGTGGGCAGCATTTTGATGTTAATGCTGTTAAAGCATTTTCAGTAACGGACAGAAAAAGGTATTTTCGGATAACTATTTAGTCGTAATAAATAGCAAAAAATATACATGGTCATCTTTAAAATATATGAAAATATATTTAATTAAATAATTTACATAAAATTGTTAATTATTTGAATAAAAAAATATATATTAATATATACATATGTATATAAAAGAAACACTTAAGAATATATTACGAAACTATTTTTTTTCTTTTTAATATTACTGAATTTAAATATTAATTAATTTTCAATTTAATTATTTTTATTCATTTTTTTATATTTTTTATTGACATTTTATTTATTATATTTTTTCAAAGAGGTTTTTCATTTATACTTCTGCCCGATACATAGTGATTCGAACATAAGTTCAAATCAAAATAAACTACGCCAAGTTAACATCCTGAACTTCATAATCGTGAATGCCAATAGCTGAATTTATTTTCTATAAAGGCAAGAATAGGTTAAATTTAATATTCATTTACATTTTGCGTAACAGAGAACTAAGTGTAAAAACTTCGACATGTAACTTTGAATGGTGATTCCAGATTGAATCATTTATTTCATATTGAAAGTTACTTAGCCTAAATACATAAGAAGTTTATTATATATAGAGTTCTGTCGCTGCAGGCAGCGGCAGAACGGGAGTATATAGCATGCCGTATGTATGTGTATTTAAATATATATGTACTTGCAAAAGGCATATACATAGCAATGCGCAATGTGCTTACGCTGCGGATTACACGCTGCGGGCCAGTCCACATAAGTGGCTGATCATATTTCTGCATATATGTGTGGTTGTTTATATAAACAGAGCGACAAAGTGTCACTGTGTTTATGAGTATAATACTCTAGCGTTAGAGCATATGACAACTTTACATAGTGTATGCGTGTCGCATACACTACAATACGGTGGGCATATGCATATTTATATACAGCATACTACATAAGGTATTCATTTATTTATTCAGAATGTAGTTTATTTTTCCTTGTTTACTGTGTAAACATTTCAATATCAACTAAATATGAACTATAATAGAAATAAAATTTGGATACGCGGAAATACAATTTTTTTCTTTTATACGTAAGCTGAAAAGAGTATATTGGCTCCATACAATGTTCGTTTTGCTGGTCATTAATCTGCTTGTATTGAACGCAAATCCGTTCGCCTCTATTGAGGGTAGAGACTTGACATTTGATATTTACAGTAATATTGAGTTTTATAAAGTATTGAGTGTTGGTCACGTAGAAAATCGGAATTTACATTGAGAAATATTATATTTATTATTAAGCAGAAATGCAATTTTGTTTTGCCATATTGAGACTAGAAATTTATACTATCCTGACAGAACGATTAACATGATAATTAAGTCTAAGATTGTAATAATAACTATCTACAAATAATTAAAGAAAATAAAAAAAAAACTGTGTCTTCCACAATATTACAGCTATATCAAGTTTTGTTGCTGGATTACAATCCAATAGATATACTTATATACATATCTCATCTATAGATGTAAGTATAATTTATATGATTATATGATGATATCATAGCAAATTGGTAATTAAAGTGGAAATGATTATGGATAGTTAGTGATTTTCATTAAATTAATTTTCATTGTCATGCCGTTTCAAAAGCATGCCACAGTAGAAAGACAAGTTTATATAGCCATATTTTATATCTTTTACTTGTTTTTCTTTATTTTTTCCACGCTTGCTCATGTTTAATGTTTGATTAACCGATCTATATGTTTGCTGTCAGTTTATTGTAAGCACGAGCTTTAATTATATTCAGGATAATTGATTTGACCTTGCAGATATCGCACCCTTTACATGCTCATGCGTTTGACCTTGCTGATTTACTATATTTATCAAATGCAATAACAGCTTTGAATAATGGATATAATATCATAGACATATGTATTTGTATACAATATAATTGTCAAAAATAAAAGGGCAAGTAGTTCAATAGATATCTATCGAATTATGTCAGTCGAACAAATGTTTCTATATTAACAAGATAATCATTGCAGCCCCATTTAAAGCGCATTAAAACGTGTATCTGTGCCCATTTCTATGGCAATACGCAATGGCTCATAAAATTATTATGAATATTCCTAAATTCCAATTCTAATTTGCTGGGCAACGCCAAATCAAGGCATATAGAAACTTTCCTGTGCACATGTTTAGTTTTTTTTTTGTTGTTTGTTTTTAATGACAATGGATTGACAACGCAAAACACAAACACGAGCTACAGCTATAACAACACTATTAATAACTTAAATACAGCTAAAGCAACAGCTACAACAACTACGACAACTGCTGAGAGAACCCTGCCCCGAAAGCCGAACCGTTGCCCATGTCAACCATCGCTGACACCCCAACAAACCCCCCGCTCCTTTTGTCACGTTTGTCGGCGTTTTCAATGCCGCCGCACTGAAAATTCCGGCTGCGACTCCGGCGTACTATAAACAAACTTTGTTAACATTTCGCAGTCGACCGACAAACCGATTTGCCGCGTCATTTTCGAGACACGCGTGTGAAACCTAATCAAAAGTAATAAAACAAAAAAATTAAAATAAATTAAAAATCAACTAAAATGTTGACAGAACTAATTGCAAATTATAATTAACAGCCGAAAACAATTAAAACTCAATCAAACACTATTTAAAAGACAATTAAAAGCTGTGTACATTAAAAGGTCTATGGACAAATGGTTTGGAGAGAAACGTCTATGGCTGTTTGGTAATCATCTTCCACTTCTGCCCAGAAGGTAAGTCGATAATTTAATTTAAAAAGTTTTTACTACAATTTATATGGTAAAATAAAAATTTCTATATCCTTGCTATGCTCGAATTCATTGCCAAGTTGTAGATTGGCGCAGTGATAATTGCCATTGCGGCGTTAATAGTCCCTGACTTTGTTTAGCTTTAACCTTAGACAGTTGCCGTGCCCTAACAAGTTGCTAGACACCAAGTCGATCAAGATAACAGAGTGTATAAATACTTGAGATATATGAAATGTTATAGCTGCCTATAAATATCTTTGCTTAGTGACTCCAATGGAGTGAAATGTAATTGGAGTGGTTATCAACTAAAATAAATACTTTATTTAACGTATGGGTTATGGGCTAAGGGGTATGTTATCAATAAAATTTTTAATGTATTCAGCATGTAAAAAAACAGAATATATTTTTTATCAGTATAAAATATACAAATTTATAGACTTATGCTCTGTTTTTCTGCTCAATATAGAAATCTAAAAGATTTGAAAGACTTAAAATATTGTTTAACAAAATTGTTCATGAGTTTTTTCGCATTCTCATAAAGTTTCTTCTTCATTTCCATTTCATTCTCTTATCTATATCAGCTTCAGTTGTATTAAAATCTGGAAATATATATTTTTTGATAAGCATTATGCACAAATCGAGCATGTATGATGTATGCATACAATCATATGATAGCTCTTAACTATTCGTATGTTATAATATATATTTCTACATATATTTTTATGGCATATAGTCTGTGGCTGTCTCTAGTTTGTGGTCTTCCATAAATACACTTCTATACATGTATGCAGACATAAAACAACAAGTAGCTTTGACTTTTGAGGAAGATCACATAAGCTTAACATATGGTATATTAAAAACAGATAATGAATGTTATATCTACAAGTTAACAAGATATTCGCATTTAAACAAACAAATTATGGCATTCAATTGGCGTTCACAAGCATCTTTAAATATGATTGCGGATAGTGACAAATACCTTCAACAAACCGTAAAAGAAATTTAAAAAAAAAACTTTTTTATATAATAACTTTATATATATATTTTAATTTTTATTTTATAAATTAAAAGGAGTGTTATAATTATCAGCACGATACTAGGCTTAATCTTGGTAAAAAAAATAAATAACGATTAAAAGTGATTTAAATGGGAGTAAAAAAACATAACTTAATAGCTGCGTGCATAAATTTTGGCATTAGCTGAATCTAATATTAATTAAACGAAAATGGATTAATATTCCTAAATTTCACTCTTATTTTATTTTATTATTATAAGTTTTTTATTTTTTTTAATTTGTTATCAATTTTCAACAGATTTATTTATTATTAATATACTTTAAAAAATAAAAAGAAAAAAAAACCTTATAGTCTTTAAATTTGTTATATAAATTACTTCAACTTGACTTAAAAAATAATTAATAAATATAATTAAAACTGTTAAAAATATTTTTAAGTCCAAGCTCAAACATAATTTTGAATCAATTTATATTCAGCAAACAAGCATCTTAAATATTGTGAATTTTAAGAGCAAAACAAATGAATTTAAAATATTTAAAACTTAAATTTTCATTACTTTTCTTTACCGTGGCCAATTCACAGAAATTTCGCGATTATCCGCCAATATTTGATAAACATTTCGTAGATAGCCAAAAAATTACTGCAAATATTTGAAGCTCAGTGTGGAGCAGACTCGTTAAGCAGAATGCTTAAAATGATTTCAATCAATGTGAATATATAAAAAAAACTTACTGCGCGAACTGCATGGAAAATATTTTCCATATTTTTTTTTTTTTGTCCCGCCCGCAGTTTTTATGCAGACGCGCGCGTTCGCAAATGGCGTTGACATGTGTGCGGCGCAAAGGTTTGGCCCGGATGGCTGGCCGGGTCGACGAGCAGGAAAAAGAAGCAGAAGTAGAAGAAGCATTAAAAACCGCTAAATCATCCGCTGCCGCTGCCGCTGCCGCTGCCAATAAGTATGCAATATTCCTTTTGAGCTGTTTGTCTGGCTGTCAGTCGACTCCCTGATAGGAGCTCTGCCTCAGTCCCTCTCTCTCTCTCTCTCTCTCTCTCTGTGTCTTCTCCCACATTGGGAAACCAAACAAAAAAGTCAAACAAAGCGATGGACGCATATCAATGCAATTTGATGTCTGTGTACTTTTTTGCAGTTTTTTTTTTTGTATTTTTCTGATATATTTTTTTTTATTATTTATTTTTTGCGCATATTCCTTTTGATTGAATTTCAATTTGATTGCAGTTTTTTGCGGGTTCAGTCTGAGGTTCGGTTTTCGCTCGGGGTTTTGCAATAGTTGGTTGAATAGTTGGTTGCTCGCTTGTTTGGGTTTTGTTGGTTAATATTTGGATTTGTTGCTTTTGATGTGGCTCATTCTATTGTCAGCATTGGCAGCTAATTGAAGAGTTTGAGCACGAGTTTTGTTGGAGTTTTTTTTTTATATAGAAACTAAATTTGTGTGCCTGGCAAATTGCATGAATTAGTCTAATGGGAAATTGATTACACAGCGCTGCTTAAATGTTTATTTTAAATGTTGTAAATAAGAGTGATTACAAATTAATTTAGCAATTTTATTATATTTAACTTTCACAACACTAAATAGTTTTAGCAATTAAAATAAAAGAAATTATTAAAAATTAACAATTATTAAATATATTTAATTTAATTCAATGAAAATTCCATAAAAATTTATAATTATGTTTAATTTCAGTTCGATGACATTTTCAAATTTGTTAAGGAATTTTGTATATTAAAACTTTTAAGGAATGTCGCTTAAATTGTAGTTGTTGTTTTTTGTAATTCCATCTTTTTTTTGCAATTTTTATATTTTACTACAGAAGAATTTAATTACAAAAATTCATATTTTAAGTGGAATTTCTTTAAATGTTTTTTATTTTATTTACACATGAATTTATATTAATTTTTATTGTACAACTTTTTTGTTACTTTTTTTAAATGTTTCTGTGCTGTTCGGTATTTGAGCGAATTATCAATAACATCGCTAAGAGCATTTATATTTGAGTCAATTACGTATTTGTAAGAGCAGGCATACAAGCGTACTCTCCACTCTCATCATGCTCTTCATTTATATCGCAAATTAATGGAATGGAATGGAACACTTTGAAATTGAAGCCAGAGTCGATCGGTCGTGCAAGTTGCAAATTCAAGCACAAGCAATAATTTCGCTTGGATATAAACATTTAAAAATACAATGATAATTCCAAAAAGAAATATATACATACATGTTTATATTTATAATATATATATTCATATTATTATAATATATATTATATACATACAATTTTAGTGATTTTTACAGAACTTGAAAAAACATTTTCTTAGAAATTATATAAATATAATTTATGTCAACTATAAAACCATTTGAACATGAATCAGAACTAAAAGTGCAAATCGTATAAAATGTTTTTATTAAATGTTATTATTAAATATATTTGCATCCTGGAAAACTATTTACAAATAGTTCTTGAGTTGTATGGGTTTATTTACTAGCAGCATTTTCCTCATTTTTACTAAAAAGAATTTCACAAGAATTTATTTTTTACAAATAAATCTATATATACATATGTATGTATAGAAAAAGCTAATAAAGCTGTCTGTTTGACAACAACATTTTGTTCGGTATAGAGCAGTTCGACTATATATATGTTTTTCTGGATATTAACTTTGATTTCAACCCAGCATATAAGTAGCTGCATTTTCAACACATTCATGCCATGATTTTCATATTCAGAGTCGCAAAGCAATTCCATTTCACTTCACACTCAGCACATCCCTTCAATATTGGCTCCGCTCCCTCCTCTTCCTGTGCTCCTACCCAACTGCGGCAGCTGCCTTTGCCGCTTTGGACTTTCATGAGCTGCATTTTGCATGCGCTGTTTTTCCCTTGAATCTGTTTTTTTTATTCTATCGTCGACTGCCTCACTCACAACTCTCGCTCTCAGCCAACCAGGCCGGCAGGTGGAAGCTACTTTTGCTGCCTGATTCATTTGCATGCCGGCTACTTCTTCTGTGTAGCAGCTGTTTAGTGACCCCAAAAGGTTCGCAAAAAAACTAGTGAAATGGCGACGCTGCCAGCACGAAACACGTCATAGCCAAAGCATCAAACACCTGGGCCGTTGACAGCAGGTTCAATAGGGGAGTGAGGGCAAAGGCAGCTTGGAAAATGGCAAGTCGTGCATTAAATATGCAACATGTCCAATGCATTTTAAAGCACACACATACAGATACAGATATATACATATATCTATATTCCTATATCGATAAAATAGATAGAGCAATGGCGTAGTCTACATTTCGCGCTGCTGTGGTGCAAACGTGTCGTATTCTCTGTTCGCGTTGAAATAATAATGTTTCACAATTATTATATACCGCAGGCGTTTCAAGACTCATTTCTCTATCGGCTCATACAAAAGATACAGGTGTGCCAGGAGCCAACTCTAAATGCCAGACACCAACAGCCACAGTACTACAGGTAGGTCGAAGTTCGAAGCGAGCAAAACTTTTACCATTGGCTTACTCGTAATTAGCTTGGTTAACTTTTCTGGCCGTTATGCCCAACTGCCCCTCTACGTAAACGGAAAGTGAAAAATGTTGTGCAGAAAAAAAGTTTACGCCCAATGACATTTAATCCTGGCGCGCACACACACGCCCATATTTAGTCACGCTGTCCTTGGCCTTTTTGGCTACGCATGCCGTGTTGTCTGCAGCCCGCAGCCAAGTATGCAATACTTTTCGCTTCTTCTCGCTTCGATTTTAGTGCCGTGCGTGTATGTGCTGCACATTTGGCATTAATAGCTTGTTATTTATTGCACTTTTGCCCACGTCAAGGCCACGTCAACTAACCCTCCGTTACCACTTTGAGCTAACCAAATACCCTTTCCATTGCCATAAGTTCGCATATTCGCAACGTTGCCAATGTTCACTGCTGTCTGGCGCAAATACAAATGTTCCAATAGCACGCATTCGACTGCGTAATGCTCGTTCAAGGTGTGAAGAATTGAATTCAATATAAAATGGCAAGCGTTTTGTCACGCCCTTCTTTTAAGAAGGTTTATAGATCAAATGTTGTTAGATTGATTTGAAATTTGTAGAATACGTAATTATTAATTGATCTGCTGATATAATTATATATTGTTCGATCTAAAAACAAAAAAGGGCTATTGAGTTAAGACAAAAAACTACAAAAAAAAAATAATAAAAATTAAATTTTATAAAAAATTAATTTTGTTTCCATGTTAGCCCAGCTATTATAGAGAAGAAGAAGAAGTCTAAATATAAACCATCAAATCTATAGCTTAACAATAATAAAACTATACTCAAAATCCACGTACTCTTCCTTCACCTTCACGAAAGAGTATTTAAGTAAACTTTTTGCCAAGCATATTTATTTATATTTTCACCACTTGAGCAAAAACTTTTTCATTGTGCAGCTTATTTTTAAGCCAACTGAGTTCTTTTTTTGGAGAGAATGTTTGGCTTAAAGGTCAGTTTGATGAGCCTTTGTTTAAACTTTCAATGCTACGAACTGCACAAATTGGGGTATTAAAATTGCCAAACATATTTTCGCAAGTGAAAACTTTTGCAATCCATCTGAATGCAAATTGCAGCAAAAATCAAATATAATTTTTCCATTCAAAATAGTTTGACGTTTGCAAGTTGCAGATCATTTGTTATATAAACTTATCATTTTTGTATCTCTAAAATTTTAGAATATAAAATCATAGCTAAGCTAGGGTCCTTTAGCAGTAGAGATGCATAGAGACAGATAGATGGTCATGACTACTAATATACAAATAGCTGTTTATATTTTACTGCTGCGATTCTCTTATATGTTGCCTTTTAGATGTGTTCACTAACATCCCACTCAAGCAACATTATACAACACTGTCTCTAAGACTGATATAAATATCGATATGGCGATATGTCGCAAACTTGATAATAGTACTCCGACCTAATTCAGAAGCATTTCCTATGAACCAATCTTAGACAAATCTAGCATTGTTGTTGCCCATAGCCTAAGAGCTTCAGAGCGCCCAACAGCTTTTTACTGGCCAGGACCAGCATTTTCCACAAATATCATCCCAACATCAAAGTCACATAGAAACAAGGCAATCTAATAAGATTTTTATCTTTAATTCTAAAGCCGATGTCGAAAATTATAAATGATTTAACTTCGACTTACTTAAAGTAAAGAAAGTAAAGACATTAATATACTGTGTTCGGCATTTGAAGTGTAACCTATTCAAGAGGTCGTAAATTCGGTTTGCAAACTGATTTTTATTTATTTCCAAAGTACAGCATGTGTCAAATAATTAAAAATTCAGAATCAATTACCTTTGGCTCGATATGATTACCTTCTGCCTTGACTATGGCCTTCAAATGATTAGGAGACGACTGCCCGATACTGACCTACCGATAATTTCTTCAGCGTTTTGAGGCTGATGTATTTTTTACTTCACCAAAATTGCTCAGAGGGAATAATCTATTGGTTTCGCTTCTAGTAAATACGAAAGCCATTCTGAGGTCGAAATGAAGTTCGGAACGCGGTTTTGCAACCATTCTGCGTTCACTTGAACTTGTCTAACCACGGCATTTACTTTGACGACAGGCTCAGTTTTCTAAGAAATCTTAAGTGGACTTTCTTAAATCTATAAGTTTTTAGTTTGATAGACAGCTATGTTTATACTATATGTCTAGTTCATTCAAAATGTTAAGTAAATAGCATTTAATAATGAATAAAAAGAAACTTATTTATTGTTTAAATCTATTTACCTGCTTCATGTTGGTATTCCACCTAAAATATTATATTCTTTAAATAATAAACCACTCTCTCTCATACTTGTACGAAACCCTTTACCAATTACACCATCCAATTAAGTAACCAGCTTACAAATTCATTGTTAGGTTCACTCAATTATTACTTCATGCTGCAGACATCGCTCACTCGCTCCGATTACCCACCGATTCTGTAATACACAATCAATATGTAATAACAATAGGCTCGGCCGGCCACTTTACCAAAAGTTGAACAGCCGCTGGCCAAGTGTCGACTATTGAACCCAGCTCAAAGGGAACAATGTGGCCGAAACTCTCGAGTCTTCAAAAGTTGAGGGATGGCTGGTCGTGTTAAGTATATAATTAAAAGCCATGAAAACGACCACAATTACACGTTGAAAATGGTAGGAAAATCAAAGCAAATGCCCAGGCATATACTCCATAAACAAAATGTTGTAAAAATAGCCACAAAAATTGGAAGAGTGTCCACAACGGTGCGCGTATAATTATGCAAATTGAATTGCGCGAATCGCCTCCCCACAGACACCGTTAGTTGAGCAAAAAAACAGAAAGGTCATAAGCCGTTCAGCGTATTGGCGAAATTAGAGGGCTCAGGCAACAGGAATTAAACAGACTTTTCATTTGGGCACTTCTATACTCGTGCTCTCCCTCTCTCACTCAAACTCTCATTCTCTTTTGTGCTGGTAGAACGCTGCTTATGCGTGACATTGTTTACTAATTCATTTCAGTGGGATTTCAATGCATTTTTGAGTATATAGTTAACGCGTAGTTAATGCAGCACGCAAACGTAGAACGAAAGCCGGAAGCGCCAATGTCCAACGCGGCGTATGTGCAATGTCCGCAAATGCAATCGAGTTTCTCGTCTACCATTTTTGTTTTTCTTTTTTTTTGACTTATTCGCGTGCCCGTTCTTAGCGTGTTGGCCATTTGGCTGGCTTGGCCAAATGTTTGGGCCAGAACTTCAACTTCAGTCATTTGCCGGCTCTTGGCGTTTCGACATCGTCTCGCGCTCCCACATTCTATGTGCTATCGTTGCCGTCGTTCTCGCTATTGTCTTTATTGTCTATACTAAAACGTGCAAGGTGATAAAAAACAAGAAAGAAAAAAAAAACATATTGATATTACGACATTCACCATGAAAATGTTTGAGATATCCAAGTTGTTTTCGCTGCGAAGGTAAGACGAAGCATTTACACTACACAAAATTCATAGAATATTCTACAAGGTATTTTTGTGGGAGCTTAGAGAACTAGTAAAGTTTTCTATTATGTTTAAATACACTTGACTGGACTTTAGTGAAGCACAAATGAATAATTTATTCTAATTAATAAGGCACTCGTTCTGAAGCAGTTGTCTGTAAGTTGAAACTTTTGCATATCAAAGTAATTTCTTAAAAAACAATATACCTATACAATAAAAAATTTTAAAAAAATAATCTAAGATATTTTGTTACTTAAATCAATAAATAATGTTTTAAATATTAAAAAAAAAAACAAGAAAATACAAAAATAATAATAATAAAGATCAAATAATTTAAAATAATACGTGGTAAACACTTTTCACGGGTCTCCTTAAATAGTGTTTCCCACAGCATACTTTTTATATTGTATCGACATTTTGCTCTTTAAGACTCGTTCACAAAAATAATAGCATAGGTTGCTCTTACTAAGCAAGGCAGATGTCACTGCTTTTATATACAATATACACTTTTAAATATACAAAGTATATATTTGCTTCAGTTGAAATCAGTAAAAGTTTTCAGAGAAAGCGGAAATACTAATCACTTTGGTTGAAAGTGTAAAAAATATTAAATAAAATTCGTGAAATATTTGAACTATTGAATATTAAATAAAAGTATTTTTTCAATATTTTCTATCAAATTAGGTGAATAGAAAATATTTAAAAAAAATTTACTTATAACCAACTTTTTGCAATCTTTTTATGTCAACTTTTTTTCAAAAAAGTTTGTTTTGAGATTTGCTGAAATGATACTGAATCCAATTTTGTTTTATCTCAATTTTGTTTTTGAAGGGTGCCATCTTAATGTCACGCAGTGTATTTTAGACATTTGTTTTGGTAAGTTAGTTAAGTCGAGCTGCAGATATCAAGTTCTTAATTCTAGTCAAGTATTCACAAATACTCAATGCTCCACATTTGGGAAGCCTTCCCCATTTCAAATACTCCGAAAGAATAGTTTGGGCAACTAGCTTAAAATCAAAGAAAACCCAATAAGTTACATAAATAACTGAATGAACTAGAATTACGATCGATCATAAGTTTTCCCTTAGTTTTCCATTTTTTTTATGAAGATAAAGTAAAATTTGTATCTCAATAGAATTCTTGTAATAGCAACCCCCACATGATTGTCAGGGTAACTCCTAGTCGGGCACACCTAACAAAACGCGTCCACTCTGTTATTTATTGACAGCCTGACAATTGCATTCCTCACGCCTCAATTCCAATTCAACATTTCTCATAACGAGTTTATGAAATACCAAATTTATATTTAATCAGTCGAAATTCACTTTTGATCTCTTTCATTAACTATTTAATTCCCAATTAACTTGCTGCACGTTAAAGTTGTGAAGCGCACCTTGTGAACCTTAATGCCGAGTCGTAGCCGTAATATTTCAGCGCATTATGCCATAATTGCACAGTGAAAATGCCAGACATTAATAAATCATATTGGCTTGGATAAAGCAGACCGCAAAGAACTTCTCATGCCACCAGCGAGAGAAGTTGCTTGCACTGCTGCACCAGTTTGCTGGTCTTCCCCAGTTCAGTCTACTTTCTGGCTGAGTCAAGAAAATATCACGTGTAGCACAGTTTAAGGAGCACACGCCCACAGTTCCCGCTTTAGCCAGAAACGGCGAGCTAACCTCAAAACGGCAAGGTAAAACATACGCCTCAAATGCTTTCCGGTAGTAAAACAAACACTCACACACAACAAGGGGGAGTTTTGGTTAGAGAGTTGCCTCTAACATGAGAACACATGAGAAACTTCTTGAACAGAAAACACGACAACAACAACAACAACAACAAGAGCTACAGCAAAAAAAAAAATGAAACAACTTCGAAGCACTGCGCATGGTTTGCTTTTGTTGTGGTTTTTTGCTTTGTTAACTTTCGGTCGCATTGCTATGACATTGGCGCCCAGTCGAGAGGTGTGGGGCAGGGGGACGACGTTGAAAAAATACAAAATATATATAGGGGAACCCTTCAAGCCGGGCCAAAAGTCCAGGCAATCAGTCGCTGGTTGTCAGTCAAACAAACCGCTCTCTCTCGTACAGGTCGCACGCCTTTGACGACCTTACAACAAATTGTTGTCGATTTCTTTGCTCTCTCTTTGTCAAAAGCAAAACATATTGATCGGTACATCAAGACAAATACCACATCAATTAGCGCATGGTGTGTATAGAGAAGGCTCGTTGTGGCCAAACTTTGTGCAATCATTTAGAAATCGCATATGTAAAATTCTCATCAAATCTATCAAATTTATTCCACTCCATTCACAATTCAAAATAATCCAAAAATAAAAAATAAAATAGTGGCAAATACGTCAAATTATAGCCAGATGGATACCGAATAGGTAAGTGATCCGTTGGACAACTCCTAAAGCCTTAATTCCTGTCTATTGCTTATGCTACCTCCTATTTTCTGTTCCATTTGCACTTGTACCTTGTGAATATTTAATTTGATTGCATTTTCTATGCTTACGAGCCACACACATGTTTTCAGTGGCTCGAAAGCCACTACAAAGTTCAGTTACCTCGGCCTGACATTGAAACGCCAGCGAAATGTTGGTTTTTTTCCAAGCTTATCAAACAGAAAACATCAGCAAAAATCCTAGAGTTGCATGCAGAGAACGCCATTTTGATGGAAAAGGACACGCATTAGCATTGCTTAGCTAGCGAATCGATTTTAGCTGCCTTTTCCTGTTGTGGACTGAGAGCGATTATTATTAGTGGGTGACAGTAGAACCACTAACATTAACGTTTATTATTTCTATTGATTTTTGTCTTAAGGATAATTGTATGCAAGTTTTTGTATTATAAATAGCAGGCAAAATGAATTCTTTTTGGCTATTTATAGTCAAGTTTGACAATAGGGAAGTTGAATAAATATTAAGTTAGCATGGGAGATTGGAGTGAAAGATGGAGTGAAAGAGAAAGAAATAGTCAGAGAGAGACTTTGGACGAAAGAGAGAGAGAGAGATTGAGAAAGAAATAGCGAAATAAAGAAAGAAAGATAAAAAGAGAATGATAAAGCGACAGAATGAAAGAGAGAGATAGACATTAAATGAGAGAAAGTGAGCGTAAGAGTGAGAGAGAAAGAGAACGCTAGAGAGAGAGCGAGTGAGGCTGAGATAAAAAGAGAAATTGTGATTGAAAATAATAGAGATAAAGAGAAAGAAAAATGGGAGAAAAAGAGAACGAAAGGAAAGAAAAGAAAAAAAAGATAATGAGAGATAGAAAAAATTAAAAAAGAAGAAATAAAAGCGATATACAATACAAAAAATGATCGTAAGAGGAAGAGATAGAACAAAATAAGAGAAAGAGATATAGAAAAAATTAGAGAACATGGAAGAGATAGAAAAAAGGGAAGGAGACAAACAGATGCAAAAAGAATGAGAGATAGCGGGAAAAATAGTGTGAACGGATAAAAGTTAAATAAAAATTTGTAAATAAAATCAAATACAAATATATGCGAATCTATATCTAAATACACTAAAAAATACGAAAAGAATAAGCATGTGTATTTTCATAGAAACCATGAAAATCGTACGGCAATTTTCAAACATGAAGTAAGATACGAGACAAATAGATTGGGAATAAATGTGAATATGAACGAGCGAGCAGAGCTGTTAAGAATTCCATTTGAATGGAAATTCAAAATGGGTTTTTGTTCTGAAAACCCATTTTGAATTTCCATTCAAATGGAATTTTTAACAGCTCTGCGAGAGAGTGAGAGTATAATTAGAGCAAAAGAAACGAATTTTTAAAACCAAATCGAAAAGAAAGAGTCTGAATTAATTGTAATAAAATAATATAAATAAACTTAAACTTAAGGCAATACAGACCCTGAAGACCTTTAAGCTCAATTTTAATACAATATAATAACACATTTTTTATATATTACGAAAATACTTGAAACTTGAATCTTAAATGGAATGTTTAGCAGCATTCAAACAATTAAACAGAAGGACATAGGAGTTTTCATATCATAAAATTGGCCAAATATATTATTTCTAGAAATTAACTATTTTATGCACAAAATATTTGTATTTTCTCTATTTCTGCTTAACAAACTCATTCACAGCCATTTCAATAACTCATTAAAACTTTTTCTAATCTCATTTGTTTTCGTTGCAAAAGAAATTCATCAAAAAAAAAAAAAATAACACAATTAATCAGAATCGTAAATCAAAACAAAATCAACTTTTGGACAAATAAACATAAATTGAAAATTGACAATTGAAAAACTGTAAATAGTAAAGAACATCAAGTAAATGATTACCGCTCATATATCTATATATATATACATACATATATGCCATATACATATGTTGTCCCGATCCATATATACCACATATGTGACTCTGATCTCTCATGTGTTCCTGTCAAACAAATAACATCATAAACATTTTATGTGCTCAATGCAAAGCAATGCGTCGTGCAAACATCAAACGTGGTCAATGTTTGAGTCTAAGGTAAAGCTAAACTGAATGTCTATCTATCAAATATTAACTATATATATATATATATATTTACAACTTAAGGAACTTTCCTTTTTAATTGAAATTCGAAATACTTTCAGACCACAAGGTAGCAGCAAAATGGATCGTTATGAGAAGCTCAGTCGTCTAGGCGAAGGCTCCTATGGTGTTGTCTACAAATGTCGAGATCGAGAAACGGGCGCACTGGTCGCTGTCAAAAGATTTGTCGAGTCTGAGGACGATCCAGCCATACGGAAAATAGCATTGCGAGAGATAAGGCTGCTGAAGGTGAGTTTTATAAATTTTTTAAAAAATGTATAAAACAGTATATAATTAGAGGACGAAATTCCAAATCAAATGAGTATGAATGGTAGATAAAATATATATACACTCTTGATTTTATATGAATTTGCATAATGATTATAGCATCAATAACTTCTACCAATAATTCAAATAATCATTTGAATTTTACGCAATATTTTTTAGTTTTTTCCCTGATTACAGTCAAAATATGAATTCAGGGTATATTGGTTTTATTAATCTGTATATAACAGGCAGATGCATACGTGACAGACCTCATAAAGTATATATATTCTAGATCTGACCGACCAGCTCAGTCGATCTAGAACTGTCAATCTGAGCGTCCGTCCGTCTGTCCGTATGTTTGAGCCGTATGGTTATTTTATTTACTTGCATTTGTAGCTCTGCATATGGAACGCGCAGATGAAGTTTGTTCTTAAATAATTGGTTATCAATTAAAAACGTTACCAACCTTCAGTTATTTAATTATATCTTGTATATCTTTGATTATTTTTGTTATATTTTAGAAACCGACAACAAATTATATGAAATTAAAAAAATTCTTATAATTAAAGTTCATTGCAAATATATAGAGATGAAGTTTGAATTATTATTAAATTGTTTAATATTCAAGGCAATATGCAGATCACATACTCAAAATTTAATTTAAATACGTTAAGTAACATATTGAAGTTAATAAACAAAAAGTTAGGCAAATTAGCAAAGCACGTGACAAGCAACGCCAAGCGTACGCATTGCTCTATATATTTGCACACTCTCTTTTTTATCGAATTCTATTAATTGAATTGCAATTGAGAATGAATTGTGTTTGAAATGTTAATTTTGTTTCGGATATGCCAGAAAGAAATAGCTACAATGGAGGCAAACCATGTGGTTGTACAGACCAGAGCTCGACACCTGATGGTGTGAGATGCTCCTGGCTACAGCATTTGTTACTTGTTGAATGCAAATAACACAACAAACAAGTAAGAGTGCTCTAGTCGAGACTGCTCGACTAAGAGATACCCTGAACCCTGCGAAGATGCGATATTCAAATCATTTTACGCTTCTTTTATATATACATATACACAAACAACACAGACACACACACACACACACATGCACACGCACGCACAAGCACTTTCTCTGCTACTGCGCAGTTTACGCAGCGACTGCGCGCGGGCAGCGCTTGGGCTGCAGTATGGGCTATATTTTGGAAACTTATTTGTTGAATAGGTTTGCTTCTAGATGGACTTTCGTAATCAAACTTTTACAGCGTAATAATGACATTCATATGTATGTATTTGCCAAAGCGCAAGTCTCTAGTATTTGAAATACGTTTTTTTCAAATTTGGCGGGAAGGGGGCGTGGTATCCAAAATCCAAAAATTGCAAAATGTTTGTATTTATTACTCGGATATACACAGTAAGCCTGAAATCTATAGCTATAAGTGTATTCAAAAACGAAGAAAAGTTATCGATTTTTATCGATAATAAGGAAATGGGATGAGTTATCGAAAAAAAATGATAAACTCGTACTGCGTAGGATATACACGAGTATACATTTTAAATTTCAGATCTCTAGCTTTTGTGGTTTGCGAGATCGCTGTGTTCACACGGACGGACAGACGGACATGGCTATATCGACTCAGTTTGTCGAGCTGATCAAGAATATATATACTTTAGGGGGTCTGCCATGTCTCCTTCTGCCTGTTACATACATTTTCACAAAAACATTATACCCTGATTTCCCATTTTCAATGGGTTCAGGGTATAAAAATACTGCCACACACACATACATACGATTCAGTAGGCAGTATCAAATGTAAAGATGTCATAGATTCAGATGGAGAGAGACAGATAAAGAGAGAGAGAGAGAGATAGGCATGCAGACAGATGTACATAGTTATTATACACTTCACTCTTTATAGTCCCCCAATCCGATTGAACAACTTTCCTATAGAGTAATTATTAGAACATTTTATTAAAATTAACATACGAGCTCATTCGATCAGCCATTTAATCAATTACTACTACTATATCATATTTGTAGCTCTACAGAAGTATTTAATAATTTAATCTAGTTAACTAACTTCTTGTGATTTTTGGCTACATATTCTCTTCTAATATGTATATCTAATGGTTTTCTTTTTATACCCTGAACCCATTGAAAATGGGAAATCAGGGTATATTGGTTTTGTTGAAATGTCAAATGACTGTAACAAAGAAGGAGCCGTGGCAGACCCCATAAAGTATATATATTGATCAGGACGACGAACTGATTCGATATAGCCATGTCAGTCTGTCCGTCCGTCCGTCCGTATGTGCTAATGCGTCGATCGATAATCGATAACTATTCCCGTTTTATTGTTATCGATTAAAAACTTTATCGAAATTCAGTTATTAAATTATATCTCGTACATCTTTGGAGCTACAGTCTCCAAATTAATATTTTATACAATTTCGTGTTTTATTATATTTTGGATACCAAATTAAAAAAAAAATAATAATAATAAAAAAATAATAAATTAAATTTTACATATTTTCTTCTTTTAAAAAATACATAATTGAGTATATTTTAAAGCACAGATTGGAGGGGGTTAAGGGGATCTTCTAGTCGGCCACCCCGACTAGAGTTTTCATACTTGTATAATATTTTTGTTTTGAAAACATGCTCATATAAATAAATTGTCTGAAATTGATAACCTTAGCCTTTTGACCCGATTATAGCCGATTAAGAATTGTTGTCGAATTTGTGTGTCACATTTTTGTCGCTGCTGACGTCAATTGACGTCTGAAATAGTGATAAGAAATTATAAAATGCGAAATACGAGGTTTCTTTAATAATATGAGTGAAGAGCTTGGATCAGTTCGAAATAAATTCAATTGTGAAACAGTTGTAAAGTCTAGCTTCAATTAAAAATGGAAAAATACCTCAAGGTGTTTGCCATTCTAATGATATTAATATCAGTTAATGTGAACTTTGTGGCAATGGAAAGTTCGGTAAGTATTTACATATATCAAATAAAGTTAAATGTTTAATAATAAATTTTTAGGAATACAAATGTAATAAGGAGTTAGATGCACAGTGTGCTAAATATTGCTATTCGATTGTGAAGCCCCTTCTTGCACACGCCTCATCTGTGTTCTCGAAGGAGAAGTCTCTGGCAGAAATACAACTTAAAGTTGATCAATATACTCAGAGTATAGCAGATCTAAAGAAAACAATTGAATCCAAAGATATTGAATTGGCCGCAAAGATTGAAATAATTGAATCAAAGGATAAACATTTGGCTTTTCTAATTCAGTTAATTGAACTTCAAACTGAGCTAATCAATAGCTACAAAGCTAAGAAGGATGTCTGTGAAAATGAAAAGAGTGTAAGACTTAAAGCTTTGGTAACGGAAAAAGATGTTAGAATTTTGCGTCTCGAAGATAGAAGTGCTGAAAATGCTGCGAAGATAAATGATCTCCAATCGAATCAAACAGAATGTCTGAAAATGTTAGAAGAAACTAGCTGCAAAGGTAAATCGATTGCAACTAATGTGAAATTGACCAACATCGAGCCATTCCTCGTGCCCTGCGACTCCAAGCTTGCGGGATCTGGTTGGATCGTAATTCAACGTCGGATTGATGGAACTGAAGACTTCCACCGCAACTGGGAGGAATACAAGGCAGGATTTGGAGACTTGCAGCATGAATATTTTATGGGATTGGAGAAGATGCATTTAATTACGCAATCGCAGCCTCATGAGTTATATATTCACTTGGAGGACTTTAATAATGATGTTCGTTATGCCCGATATAGCGATTTTCTTATTGGAAGCGAAGAAGAATCGTACAAGCTACTGAAGCTAGGCAAATTTTCAGGAAATGCTGGTGATTCCCTTGAGCTCCATTTAGACCGGAAATTTTCAACAAAAGATCGGAATAATGATATAATTGAAAGTGATTGTTCGAATCTGTATGAATCTGGATGGTGGTTTAGAAACTGCTATTACTGGTAAAAACAGAAAAAGTCATTGAAATTGTACAGCTTATTGATTTTTTGATCATTTCAGTAATTTAAACGGACGATATACATCCGACGATGTTGGATTGAATGGAAAGAAAATATCTTGGCATGAGTGGCATCATAAACCGCTTAAATCTACACAAATGATGATCAGACCAAAGTCTGCTTAACAAAACAATTAAATAATTTTAAAATTATAATTGAAATTTGTATAATTTGTTGCCGAAAAGCAAGTTCATTTGTTAATTTTTTAAAAATTGGATATATATCAATAAATGTTTCTCTTCTATATCTTCTAACTTTTTATAATAATATTAATAATGTAAATTAATGATTGCATAATAATCGTTTACTCGGCTTAAAAGTAACTAAATAAATTCAAATATTTTGGAATATTGATGTTTTCTGATTTCAAATGCCTACGGCTGGTGGCAGCAGATATGGTATTTTCGACTTTGATCGAAATCATCCCGAATTGCTTTTAAGACGAAGCTATCAACAAGTATATATGCTATATTTCAAGTCTCGTCGATAAGCGGACCCATTAAAAATGGCTAATCGGGGTAAATTGGTTTTGTTAAAATGACAAATGTATGGAATTATGGCATTCGCATTAAAAATAGTATAAATACTATATTATAATGAGTTCAACAAACTGGTATATAATAGAAAACTTTACTTATCTAACAGAAATTCCAACTTTTTTTTTTGGTTTTTATTAAGTGTTGAATCTATGCCCTTTAAATTTAGCAGCTTAACAACACAATTGTTGTAAACCTCAATAATCAAACCTCTTGCTAAACCTTTATAAAAATAAAATAAAATCAAATTTCATAAAAAAAAAATATATATAAAAATAAAAATAATTAAAAATAAAGTATTTGAAATTATATAATAATATACTACAAAAAATATTTAAAATTAAATTATAATATAATAAATAAAATTGTTTCTCTATAATAATATATATAATAATATAAAAAACTCTCTCTAATTTCACTCTTTTAGAATCTTAAACACCCGAATCTAGTATCCCTGTTGGAAGTGTTTCGTCGCAAGCGTCGCCTGCATCTGGTGTTTGAGTTCTGTGAGCTGACAGTGCTGCATGAGCTGGAACGCCATCCGCAGGGCTGTCCAGAGCCGCTGACCAAACAGATCTGCTATCAGACACTGCTGGGCGTGGCCTATTGCCATAAACAGGGTTGCCTGCATCGCGACATCAAGCCAGAGAACATATTGCTCACGGCCCAGGGTCAGGTGAAGCTGTGCGACTTCGGCTTTGCCCGCATGCTCAGTCCGGGCGAGAATTATACAGATTATGTGGCGACGCGCTGGTACCGAGCACCTGAGCTGCTCGTGGGCGACACACAGTATGGCACGCCCGTCGATGTGTGGGCGATTGGCTGTTTGTTTGCGGAACTGGTGCGTGGCGAGGCGCTGTGGCCGGGACGCAGCGATGTGGATCAGCTGTATTTGATACGCAAAACCTTGGGGGATTTGCTGCCGCGCCACATACAAATTTTCGGACAGAACGAATATTTTAAGGGCATCACGCTGCCAGTGCCGCCGACGCTCGAGCCACTGGAGGATAAAATGCCAGCGAAGGCGTTGCAAAATCCACTCACCATCGATGTGCTTAAGAAGTGCTTAGACAAAGATCCGGCCAAACGCTGGTCCTGCGACAAGCTGATTAAGCACTCCTACTTCGATGACTACACGGCCAAACAGCGCGAGCTGGATCACATCAACAGCCTCGAGGCGGCCACACTGCGCCAGCAGCAGTTGGCCTCGCAGCAATTTATGCTGGCCACCGCCGCCCAGCAGCTGCAAACGGGCGCAGCTCAGGCAGCGGCCATCGCAGCGGCGCGTGATAAATCAAAGGTGAGAGCTGAGTTGATTAAATCGATATCTAAAATTCGAGCTAATAATGTTTTTTTTATTTTCTTTTTTTTTTTTTTTTGTTTCTCGTAGACTTCAAACACCTCGTTGCCGCTGCTGCCGAGCAACCAGCATCATCATCATCATCATACGCATCAGGACTTTGTGAAGCTGCAGCCGTTGAATAAGAACGCAGCCATGCTGCATCGCACCGAACATCATCTGCCCACCATTTGAGCTGCACTGAATCCAACTATTTTTATCTTCTCTCTACGACAACGGCGCACAATACTTTGATGTGTGAAGCTGTTGCATTAGTTTCTTTGACTACTTCAATAAATAAATGTAAAGTGTGAAAAAAAATAATAAAAAACAAACATTTCTTTTATTTGGCAAAGCAAATTAGAAATAAGTCAGTCAAACGTAACTGACTGCATAATACTCGATCAGAAAATGTATCTCAATGCACTTAGATCTAGCTATGGACAACGGTGACTCAACTGCGAAATTTGGTAATGCTGAGTTGAAAACTGAGGGAGTTATTTATACTCGATTAGCCACGCCCCTAAGAATTAATAAAAAAAATACCTTTGATCAATCTATAGATAGAAATCAACTGTTATTTACTAGTCTCTAGACTAAAACTGTAGAGGATGTCATGCTGCCAGTGGACGTAGATATTTATTATGTATATAGTAGTGTTCATGAAAATAGTACTGAATGTAGAAAATGAAAATAGTAGTGCTGCACTATACAAAACATATGCCAAATTAAACAAATCTTTCTGAAAAGAAAAAAAAAAGAAGGAAAAAAAGAATTTTTTTTATTATTAAAATTTTTTTTTATTTTAATTTTTAAACCATTTTACTGCCAGTTTTAGTGCCAACTTAATCTAGTTTTATATAATATTAGCTTTACGTGCAATAGTCATGTTAAATAAGCAGTTTCTACCGATTATAATAATTATTAATTATAATTATCTGAATAGAGTTAACATTACAGTAAATATGTTCATAGAAATGTGTGAACGATAGCAAAAATAGATAAAAACAGTTATTTTGTTTTGATTTCCAAAGACTTAATGGCATCGTAGATATCGCCTTCTATATACATTTCTTTTTGCAAACTTTTAATATTTATATATATTTAAAAAAAAAACAAAACACAATTTTGCCGAATGAAAATGTAGATATGAAAATCCAATTATGGTTTAAAAACTCATGTAGCACAGTGTCCACAAAGAATACCAAACAGATTAAAGATATATGTACATATATGTACATATATATACATATACATATATATATATATATATATGTATGTATGTACAAAAAGCTTTAATAAAAGCTGCTTACTGAAAACAACAGATAAATTGAAATAACTCACCGCTCTCTTTCCTTCTCTCTCTCACTCTATTGCTGTGATTGTGGATCACATTTCAATGAGCGCCATTTTTCTTTTCTTTTTCGCAACACAATTAAAAATAACAAAAAATTGCAACACTTTTTATAGCCGCCTATTGGTTAGCAAAGCCAATAATCTAGACTAAACTACGATAAATGAAAGATTTAATAACACACGCGACATTAACTTAACACTTTGACACTTGGCAGGCTATTTAAATTTTAAGTAAAACGAAAATTGCAACGAACACACCAGCTAACAATAGATGCGATCTGCAAGACAAACGCGCACTGACTAAATCGTTCCATCAAGTGGCTGCCTGCGCTCAGCCGTCACTCAAACCAATACAAACACAACTTAGAGGCAGCACAATGCAACGGACGCGCTCACAACATCCACTAAGTTCACACTCTCCCATAGACAGAGGAGATCCAATAGCATACGTTTTCCAACGCTCACTCTCTGCAGGCCGCTACCATCCACACACATAACGGGATCAAAACGTCAGCGCCAAAGGCATTGAAGCAGCGAAGTTAGTGAAATATCTTACCATCCACTCTTTGATGAAGTGCGCTCTCTACACACTTTTTTCTCTTTTTCTTAAGAGTTTAATAAAAAGTTTTAAAGTTTTTTATATTTCCAGCTGGACTTTTATTTTTGTTTATTTATTGGCCAGTTTAAATACAAGCCGCAATAAGAGTCTTATAAAAGTACAATAAAATTGTGGCTGAGTAGATAATAGCAATAATAAAAATAAAAGGCAGAAGAAGAAAGCGGCAGCTTTATCAACTTATTCAATAAAACTTCGATTTCGCTTTGCGCTGCATTTGTTGTAGCTTAACAATTCAGACACCTCTTAGCATTATCCCTAGCCGCTCCCACTCCCACTCCCACTACCACTCTCTTTCTTTCTCTTCTTTTTGGGCCACTTTGCATAAACGGCGGGACAGATTATGCAACTGTCTGGGATTGTCAAGCGTCGAGTCGACAACACGCTGCACACTTTGCATATCCGTTAGAGTAAAAGAGAGACAGAGTGAGAGAGTGAGTGAGTGAAGAGAGGGTGAGTGAGCGGAAGGTCGATTTACAAATGCTTTTTGCCTCTTGCCTTCGTTGTCAAATGCGCAGCGCTCAGATAAAAGGGAGCAGCGAAAAGTTTCTGGACTTTTGTGGATGCCAAACGAAAAATCAAAGTGTCTAGCAATTGTGCTGCATTCGAGCAGAAGAGAGCGGGCAAGAGCGAAAGAGAGAGGGAGAGCGTGAGCTAGACGATACAGTCAATTTCAATGTCTGCCTGCCACACACACACACACACACACACACACACACACGCACATGGGACTCTGGTCACATAGGCGACGCCCGCAGAGATTTCGGCGCTACGTTGACAGTTGCAGTTACAGTTACTCTGCTGCAGTGCTGCCAACTTGTGCACTAATTTAATTAAAACTTTTCTGTGCCACGCCCCCCACGCTCCGCCTTTAAAACAGAAGTCCATCAGTCGAACTGCTGCGTCATCTGAGACTCAAAAGTGGGCCAGCAAATAACTGTTTTGTATAGACCAGGCCAGCAAAAAGTGGCCAACTCAATTATGCATAATAAATGAATTTGAATAGGTTCGCAATGTTTGCCAGTTTGATGAAATTCACCAAATTTTAGGCCAATGAATAAAATGAACCAGAGTGAACTAGTGAACTAGATATATTCGTGTAGAGTTTAATGAATATGACAAATTGAGTGTCTTTGAAATGAGTTAAAGCATGATCAACTACACTCAAAAACCAGCCGTCTATGCTTATAATGAGTGCAACGAATGCAATGAGCACAAAGAGAAGGCAATTAAGTGACATTAACTATTGAGTGATTATGTTAAGTCAATGCATGCAATAGAGATCCCCAACATAAACACACTGTTAAAAGACCACTCAATCGTGGCCCATACAACATAAGCAAACCAGAACAGAAAATCTGTTAAAATTAACATAGAAGAAAGTGGAGTGAGTGCAATTGAGTGACAATGAAAATTAAGCCACTCAATGTACACAAAAGAGATACAAATAGGAAATGTTAAAGGGCGCTATGTTAAGTAGCGCTTTTCAGCAGTGTTGGCAACTCTTCAAGCCTAATCAACTAGTAAAAAAGCCAGAAATGGCTAAACATAAATTGTAAAATCCAAAAAAAAAGCTTTAACGCACTTCTTGTTTGACTTTAAATAAACAACCTTAAAACATTACGAAAACACTTAAGATTTAAAAATATAATTTAAAATTTATAAAACATACAATTTCAATTTTTCCATATTTCCTTCAGGCTTAAAACAAGCCATGAAAAAAATCAATATAGCTATAATTCTCGCCATTCACAATTTTTCCCGCAATCTTTGTTTGTAAAACCAGAGCTGACGGAAAAAGGCTAAATTGGCAACACTGGCTCTCGGCTGCCGCAGTTAACATACACTGTTAAAACTTACTTTTAGTGTTAACTAACAGCTCTGTTGTAACGTAACATTACTCAATCGTGCTTAACATACTTATCATACGAAATAGAAATAGAATGTTATCATGCTATGTTAACTCAATGTTACTCACTGCCTAAGCTACGCTCATTTCTGTTAACTTATTTAAGCATTTTAATCACTGCTCTTATTTCTCACTCAATATCAAAATAAAATTTTGATAAACACATCACAGCGTAATGGCTGCCAATTTAAAGAACATTTCCGCAACATGGACAGGACACACGTAAGACTACCGTTACGTGTTCTTGATTATCTGCTGTGTGCTTAGCAGCGGATTAGCTTGCCAAAAAAAAAAAGAAGAAAATTCCCCGAGTCGAGCCTTGCCAACAGACTCACTCAACATCCGCGTTGGCACGTGGCAATGTGCTCAACAAGTGGATGGTAGGAGTGGGACATGTGTGTGTGTGTGTATGTGTGTGCGGTAGGTAAGTGGAAGTCAAGCTGTGGGTCCCAGGGATTGCTAACGATTCTGTCGCCGGGTGGATTTTAATTCAATGTGCGTGTGTGTGCAAAACTTATCTGGATTAGGTGGCTAAAGAAAATCCGATCGAGTTTACAAGTTTGCTTATAATGAAATTAAATTGAAGCTGATATTAGCTAAATTATTTATATGCCACTCAAAATATGAGCAAACTCAAATATATCAGGTATAAAGTGTCAACATGTGAGTGCGACGGTTGCATTTTGTGTAATTGCATGAGCTGAGAGTGGACTGTGGAATTGAGCGTTGAAACAATTCACTCAGTCGGCTGCTCACACGCCATTGGCGCTTACGATTTGATCCGTTTGCGAGTGTGAAATGCAACTGGCTGCATGCAGAGAGCGAACATAGTTGGATCGTGTCTGTCGAGTAAAGAGTGTCTAGCATTGTGGATGTTGTGAGAGCGCCAGTTACATTATCGCTGCTCTAAGTTGTGCTTGTATTGGTGTGAGTGAAGGGTTAGCTTAGCGTAGGCAGCAACCACGATTGAGGAATACTAGGTTATGCAAAGCGGTCTGTTAAGTTAACAGTGAAACGTCACTTTATCAGAAATTGGTGCGCGCGCTCTGATCTTTGTATGAAAATCAACCGAATTTGACACTGTTATCTATATTAAAGCCAGTAGACAAAATAAAAACGTAAACTGTTTTTTATTACCAGTTATATATAGATTCTTTAATCGGAAAATATAATGGTTTTATTATTTTTGTTTGCTCTAAACCGTTTTCTATGCAGTTATCGCTCAAGTAATCCGTTGACCGCTCTTACTTTCGTGTTGAATAGCTTTTACTTTATTTTCCAAGACTTTAAATTGAAAAAACTGAATAGTATTAAAAAGTATTATTCGTTTCCATCAATCCACATCATTATATCTACCACTTTCCATCATTATATTGAGATCTGATGGCCAAAGATGATGTGCAGCATTGGTAGCTTCTGCCAAGATCTCTGGAGCTGGTTCAGGCTGATCATTCTTTCTTTGGGCTTTAACAACATTCATACGCAGTCTTCGAGTTTTTATTGCTGCACTACGTTTTATTTCATTCTTTCCTATGTTTCTGAGATTGCTGCAGTTGTGAGCAGCAGGTTTCTTGATGCACCTTCAACGTGTATTATTTAAATATTTAGATAGATTGTCATAAATAAGCTTACTTTTGGCAAAACTCAGTGACACTGTCTATTAACCATTATTCCTGACATATAATCTTTTGGGGCTATAATTGCTGCTGCAAAAGACCCACAGCTTTTGCCATTATCTTATTTTTGGTATTTTTAGGAAGTAAAATTGGATAGATTTTTTATGGTGTTTCTATAATATTAGCTTTTAAATGCTTTATTTTGTTTGATTTGGAGCTTTGCCCGATCTCAGTTTAAAGGCCCGCCAAACTTCACCTGGGATAACAGAGAACAAAGTGATAATGTGACGTCACAAGAGTCTGTTAGTTACTTAAAAGTAACGGACTCGTCTTTGCGTACCTACGGAGTCATTTAACAGTGGGCGCCACTTGCTGGAGCGAATTAGTCTGTGCGCATCTGCCGAGTTGATCGCATGTAATTTTCGTGGGTGCTTAGGAGATTTCATATTCTTCTTAATTTTAATAAATGTACAATTTAAAGTGCGTTGTGTGCTGTCAGTTTTATTTAAAATAACATGCATATATCTCGTTTCATTAATGTATATTTTGGATTACAGAAAACGACAAGCGCTTAAAAGAAACAAAGTAAAAATTTAAAATTTTCCCTGTGTGCAGCAAAAAAAATGGCGTCCATTGAAATACGATCCACAATCGCCATAGGAGAGAGAGCGAGCAGCAAAGAGTGCGATTCTTTAACATTTAAAAGCTTTTTCCTTAATAGAGAGTGAGTATATTCTCATGTTTATAGACAAGGAATATCTTATACATTCTTTATATATCTTATTATTATTATTATTTATATATTATTATTATTATAAAGCCTTATTTATTTTATTTGTTAAAGATATATATTTCTTATACATTCTTTATACATTTATTTATATATTATTATTATTATAAACCTTTATTTATTTTATTTGTTAAAAATATGTTATATTTAATCAAATCTGATGAAGTTTCATAAAGTTTTAAAGCTTGGTTTTTAATCAAATATTGTATAGTCGTATCAGCATCTCAGTTTTAGACTCCATCACCTATGGGCGGCTAGCGCCATTGAAAATGTTGCACCTCTGCGTAGCGTCGATTCAGTTCATTTTTGCGCTCCACCTCGCCGCCCACACCGCGCATCAGCTCATCGCGTTGCCAGTTGCGATAGACGGCCGAGTCGTGGAGCTTGTCATCTCTGTCCAGGGCCTGCTGCTGCCACCATTTTAGATTGACAGCCGGCGTCTGCATCGGAATGACGGAAATGACCTGCGGATGACGACGCGGCCAGAGGCCCAGCTTGGCCAATCGCTTCTGCTCATCAATGTCGGTGTCCTCGGGTGTGCCCAGCACGCGCAGCTGCTGCACCTCGCCGCGTGAACGCCTCACGACCAGTGGATTGAAGGGATCCTCGCCGTAAAGCTGACGATATTTGTTGCTTCGGACCAGATTTATGATTTGGAACAGGGCAATGCACGTGACACAGTTATAGCCCGCAAAAACTGTAAATTAAAATGCAATTATTGAACAATTCAACATGCAAATCTCTTCGCTTACGGCAATAGAAACTGCCCACCAAAGTGAGCACAATGAGCAGACCCAAGTTGATTTGCTTCTTCAGCACAATCATCAGGACAATGTGACTGATTGTGATGCCCAGAAAATAGACGAATTCCACGAAAGCCAAAGGCAGCAGCAACCATTTGTGAAGCTTAAGATTCAGAATTTAATTTAATTATATAAAAGGGATTATTCGGGATTAAAACTTAGCTTAATTTTATAAATATGATATAAATATATAATATATAATAGATTATGATAGCTTTAGATATGCCATAATTTTTAATGATTAGTTATAATAATATAACGAATATGTTTTTGCTGAACTGTAGCAAAAGTACAATTCGAGTTGCTTCGCTTTCTGTGTAGCCTAAGAAATGCTTCCCTTTTGTTAAATGGCACTTACAGCTGTGTGTTCATAAAAATAGTAGTGCAAAATCCTATGATAAACGAAACGAGTATAAACATAAACATATATCTACAATATATATGTATGTATATATGTCCAAAATGTTTTCAAAATTAATTTTATCACAAAATTTTGTTGCCAAAATTTCAGTCTCACTACTATTTTCATGAACGCAGTTGAATATTCCGTTTGCTGTACTTTTTTTTAGAGTAAACAGTTCACAATGCTTAATCTCAAAAAGTACAGAGGCTACAGTCTTTATATATAGGATATAGATATCATGAATCATACGTAGAAATATTATTAAACTAATTTATGACGCAGCCAATCAATGCCATAATATTCTATTAGTATTAATTTCAAAACTTGATTTTTGCAACACAACTTCAAAACTTTAAGATCTAAATCATTTTAACTATTGTAAGTAAATCTCTTAGGATATAGCTATATAGATTTGAAATAATTATAGTTCTTATATATAAAATTTTATATATACAGTCCCGCTCAACTGAATAGGTTTGATATGAGTAAACAATTGAAGGTTCAAAAGAAGCAAAGAACAAAAAAAAACCCATTTTCATTTCAGGCTATAACAAGTATAGAAAACTCTAGTCGGGGGTGCCCGACTAGAGATCCCCTGAACCCCGTCCGATCTGCGTTTTTAAATATATTCCGTATCTTGTATACATTACGAACTTATACAAAATTTAATTAAATTGCTAATCTTGCACTTTCACAATCAAATAGCATGTTTTTATTTTTAAAGAATTTAATATAATTTTTAAAGAGTAATAATAATTTAATAAAAAAAATAAAATAAAATATGAAGTAAAATACCACATAAAAATATTTGACATCGACGAGGTTTGAACCTAGACCTACAAGGCCGACGTGCCCCCTTCTATCAACACCGCCATTGCACTCTTAGACAAGCAGTAGCAAATTTGAACTAATGGCATCTAAGAATTATAACAAAATTCACGCAGTCAGCTGTTATTGTTGTGATTCTTAGAACAGACAAGAATCTCACATTCGAATGTCTCAATGTATGTGTGCACATGTATAGAAAAAATGAAAACAGGGGTGGGTTTCTGGTCACATGTTGCAATTGACAAAACGTTTTGTTTAATTACTTTTGTGATACTTAATGGATTTCAATGAAATTTTCAGCATATGATCTTCATATTATATTGATATTTTGCAGTTGTATAAAATTGCAAACTCATTCACGATATTGGCTATATTTGCAACTAACCTTCAATTTGAAAATTTTTGAAAAATTTTGAACCAATATCCAAAATCTCAACAAAAACCGAAATTGTATCAAATATAAATGAAACTAAATGCAAAATTTGGAGACTCTAGCTCCAACGATGTACGAGATATAATTTATTTACTTCATTTCGATAAGGTTTTTAATCGATAACAAAAGAACGGGAATAGTTATCGATTTTCTAAAACAAACTCGATATGCGCGTGCTCTACAGGGACTTCTCAAAAAAATTTCAAGTCTCTAGCTCTTATATGTTCTGATATCGACGCGTTCATACATACGGACAGACGGACAGACGGACAGACGGACAGCGACAGACGGACATGGCTACATCGACTCAGCTCGTCTTCCTGATCAAGAATATATATACTTTATGGGGTCTGCCACGCCTCCTTCTGCCTGTTACATACATTTGGCAGCCTAACAAAACCATTATACCCTGATTTCCCATTTTCAATGGGTTCAGGGTATAAAAAATGTATGCAATAGAAACGAAGAGAGAAGCAAAATGTAAGCAACTAATATATCAAACCTATGCAGTTGAGCGGGACTTTCACATCTTAACATATATAAATTCATTTTATGCATTTGAAATTCTAAAACGTGTTTAAAAAAGTGAAGAAATGAAGTCAAAATTCTATTTGATCAATCAAACTTTTACTTGCATTAGCTTTAATTTAAACTATGGAATTTATATTGATTAAAAACAAATCTTGCTTACAAATTTTTCTTTGAAAAAATCCATCTTTGAAGATCTTAAATTTTTTTAAAATGATATTTGTATTACACTCTTTGTATATATATTCAGATTATTATATTATTATATTTTATATTATTATAATAAAAAGAAAATCTCAGCTACATACCCTCCAAGCGCCAATGATGCCCAAAATGGCGCAGGCTATGCGAACATAGCACATGATTTGCAGAAATATCATGACATTATCGGGTGCTGAAATGATTTACAAATAAAATTATATGATTCAATTAAATTTTTTTAATATTTATAAAAAATATATATAGAGTAGGTCTATACACAGCGCGTCAATCTTTCTGCTCCCTGTTAATGTTGAATATTCTCTTTATCATTCGAGCTAAAGTCCTACAATTTATTTTCCTATTGTACTCTATTTTATTATTTTTAAAATAAAACAAAATTTAATTCTGTATTATTTCAGCAAATATTTTTGGATAATTTTCATTATTTTCTATTATTGTTGAACCTGAACCTGAACCCAATGAAAATGGGAAATCAGGATATAATGGTTTTGTTAAGCTGTCAAATGTATGTAACAGGCAGAAGGGGGCGTGGCAGACCCCATAAAGTATATAAATTCTTGATCAGGGTGACGAACTGAGTCGATTGAGCCGTGTCCGTCTGTCCGTCTGTCCGTCCGTCCCGTCCGTCTGTCCGTATGTATGAACGCGTCGATCTCAGAACCTATAAGACCTAAAGACTTGAAATTTTTTTTGGAAGTCCCTGTATAGCACGCGCATATCGAGTTTGTTTTTGAAAATCGAAAACTTCTCCCGTTCTTTTGTTATCGATTAAAAACCTTATCGAAATGAAGTTAATAAATTATATCTTGTACATCTTTTGAGCTAGAGTCTCCAAATTTTGTATTTAGATTAATTTAGACTTTATAGAATTTCGGTTTTTGTTATATTTTGGATACCGGCAATTTCAATATTTAATTTTACATGTCCGTCCGCTTACATTTTTTAGCGTTAATAAAAACATAACTGAGTATATTTAAAAACGCAGATCGGACGGGGTTCAGGGGATCTCCTACTCGGGCAACCACTAGAGTTTTCTTACTTGTTTAAATATATATTCTCTAAAAGTAGATGCCTTCAATACGTTTATTAAATATTTAATTCACTCTTAATGATGTATTAAAATTATTATCATAATCTAAACTATCTGCGAGATGTCCTTAAAAAACATTGTAATTAGAACATGAATCAAAATTGGGTTTTCGTTTCATAATGGAAGATGAAGACCAAATTATTTTAATTATAATTATAATTATATTATATTATAATCTCAATTCAAGGTTTTATAGACATTGTTAAAATATATATAACAAGCAGAACAAAGTGTGACAGATCCCAGAAACTATATATATAATGTGACTATTCTTGATAAAGAAAGTATATATAAATGATATATTATTGATCGTGACCCTTGATCTATTTGTTTGTTTGCCCTTATATAACATGGCGCCAATCTTCATTAAACTAAATAATAAGAAATAAATATTCAGACCAGCTGCTTACATTTTGTATCTGGTTTATTATTATTATAGAATATAAACTTATTTTGATATATATACTTGCGCAAGAGCGCAAGAAGATATGGAGTCTCCGGCAAAGTGGAGAGTTTTCAATGCAGGCAGCAAAGACCGTACGTCAGCAGACTATAGCCTCCTGGAAGGCAAAATGGTTATGCGAAAGATACGGGAGATGGACTGCAAAAATCATCCCCGATCTAGAGCAGTGGATAAATAGAAAGCAAGGTGAAACGTCTTTTTATCTGACACAAATGCTCTCTGGTCATGGCTACTTTCGAAAGTACCTAAATAAGATGGGGAAAACTGCCGAATCCAGCTGCATTTACTGCGGCAATGCAATGGACGACGCAGAACACACTTTCTTTAACTGCGAAAAGTGGTCAGAAGAAAGAACCGAATTGGCAGAAACTGTCGGTGAAGCTAAAGTAGAGACTATAGTACAGCAAATGTGCAACAGCATGGATGCCTGGAAAAGAGTCTGTGACTTCGCCGAAAAGGTTCTCCGACGGAAAAAGTGGGCACAGATGGCAGTGCTCAGCTAGAGCATATACAAGGGCTCCACCTTGAAGGTTAATGCGGGATAGCTCCTGGTTCCAAGGTGGGAGGCAGCCCGAGAAGAGGAGGTTTTTTAGTCGGTAAGCAGTATTGCAGTCCGACACACCAGCCAGAGTGACGACCTGACTGACGGTGCATAAAGCATTTTTTCCTTACTAAGAAACATTTTACCTACCTCAGCCACAAAGCAGCAAATGAATGAAGGCAAATTTAATAAAATGTATATCTGCTTTGACTTTGATAACTTTTAGGAGGTGTCTCGGAACTGAATCCCTTAGATTTAAATCTCTGGAGACTTTAGAAATTTTCTACTCTCTGGTTTTATTTAACTAAACTGTTCTCAAAGCGAATATATTAAGCACAAAAACTATGCCTAAGTCTATATACAGCTTTTCTATACTTGAATTCTCTTTATACTTGAATATTAATTGTGTTCGATTCATGGCCAAAACTTGAATTGACAGCAACAATTACAGCAATGCCACCCACAGCCTCGTTGGCCATACTCACAGTCATGTATCCAGTTAATGAGTTTTCGCACAACGTTGCTCGTTTTGTACTGTGAGTCATTTTCCAGCAGATCGATAAGTTCATCGAACAGATGCACACCTCGCACAAAGAACACGCTGCTCAGAGTTATAGAGAAGATCTGTCAAATGAAATTTGTTTAACGTTGGGGAAAGCTGGAAAACTCCAAAACTCCAATCTCCACTTACAATGCTCATAACGCCAACACTCATAACGCCAAGGCGCACGGAGCAATAGCACAAATAGCTTTCCATAAACAACATATTCGGGGCTTTGTTAATTTGAATCGCTGGCCATATTTCATGGCAGACAACTGACTGGCCCAGCTCTGGCTATCCAAATGGGCCAAATGGCCGTCAGCTCAATTTCCCACTGACAGAACAGCGAACAGACAATGGATTCGATAAATGACAAAACCATGTTCCAGCCACGTAGAGATTTCTATCTGCATATTTTACTATTTGCGTTTAGTACACGCGTCACATGTGTGTCCGTAATGCAATGCGAATGGTCACAATTTTTCATTCACCTGCTGGACGTCATGGAGCGCACCAGCAACTGCCGCAGTCCGCTCGAGAAGCAATTCTCAGTTGCTCTCCAATATGCTGCTTATGAAGTCCTATCTCTTCTGTGCCTCAGTGCGCTTGGGTGTTATCGTTATCAGCATGTTTGCCTTGGTTTGTTAACTATTTTATTATTCTAATATATCTTGATCTATTTATATATAAAAAAGAGAAAAGAAAAGGTACAGTAGTTACTCAAGAAAAAGTACGTTTTTATTGCAGAATTTAATATTTATTATAACTCTTATAATATTCTTATTTACCAGCATTCTCTGGTTCCTATCAATGGATTTTTATATTAGGCTGACTTAAAATATCTTTTTTTGTATTTATACAAAATCTTAATTTTCATACAAATTTTGGGGGGGGGGGGGGGGGGGAGGGGGGGGGGGGAGGAAAGTGGGGGGAATTTTTCTGTTTAAACTGAGTGCTTGAAGGGGGGGGGGGCCATGCCGTCCGTCGCCGTCTCTGTTTACTCCGCACTGACCAAATTGAAATGGGAGATCGGTATATATGTTGTGAATGTATGACGCGAATAATTAATACTTGACATAAACTGGGTTCTTCCCTGACCGCGTCCGTCAGGGGGACCTGAATTATGGAATCGTCGGTTTTCGTGTTGCCGCTCCTGCTGAAAACTCCGCATCGCCGAAACCACAAAAGCTAGAGATCTGTAAATTTGAAATGTTACTCGTCTATTCCTACGCGTACGGGGGGGGGGAGGGGGGGGGGGGGGGGTTGAAGGGAATCAGTATTTTTTTAAATTTTATAAGCAGCCAATACGTATATATATGGGGGGGGGGGGTGAGGGAGGGGGGGGTGTTTGATCAGGCTCTCATGAGTTGCATTAGGCCATGTCCGTCCGTCCGTCCGTCCGTCCGTGTGACGCAGCGATCTCGCAAACCACAACTGAAGCTTGAAACTTGAAATGTCTTTTTGTCATTTATTTTTTTTTTTATATTTTTTTTTTTTATTAAATAATTATAGTTTATCTATTTTTTTATTTCTATGAATTTATTCTATTTCCTTATTATCGATAAACAAATCGATATTTTTTTTTTTTTTGTTTTAATTAATTTAAAAAATTTTAATTACTTTTTAAATTAACATTATATTTGTTTATTTTCTATTAATTTTTTCAATTTTTGTTACAGCTAAATATTTATTTTATATTATAAAAAATTTCATAATTTTTTTGATTTTTCGATTCGTTTTTGATACACCTATAGCTATAGATTTCAGATTTACTGTGTGTATCCGTGTAATGAATACATAACATTTTGTAATTTTTATTTTTTGATTACTATTCCCCAATTTGAAAAAAGAACGTATTTCAAATACTAGAGAATATATTATATTTTATGTGCTTGGTAAATACATACTTATGACCGTCATCAGTCGTATCTCTGGTCGAGCCTGAAGGTTAGTAAGCTCTAGCTAGAAGCAAACCTATTCAACGAAGTCACAGATTTTTCCAAGGCATCTATACTGCTGCCCAAGCGCTGCACGGCAGTCGCTGCGTAAACTGCGACAGTAGCAGAGAAAGCGCTTGTGCGTGCGTGTGCATGTGTGTGTGTGCAGTGTATGCATGATTCCGTTTCTCTTATTAGGTATTCGAAAGCAGAGAGCATTGTTAGATAAAAAGAGTTGAATATCGTATCTTCTCCCATGGGTTCCAGGAGGGTATGTCTCTAGTCGAGCAGTCTGCGACTAGAGCACTCTCCACTTGCAGAGAAATTGGCTGGAGAGTGTTATGGAGGGGAGGGAGGAGAGGTTTTTTTCTAAAATGTATTCATAATATTTTTTATATATATATATATATTTATATTATATTATATTTAATATAAATATATATATATTTATATATTTTATATGCTAAAAAATATATTCATAATATTTTGTACTCATTTTTTTACAGGCAAAAACTATTATACTCATGTGTCTATTCACGACCCAAGGATTGGGCTTTACCTTTTCACTGATTGCGAAGTGGGATGATAATCTGTGCTACAGAGCCAGCTACTATTTGGTGCGGGATGCGACATACTTTTTGGAGCAGTGTAAGTTCTTTTATTATTAAATATATATACTAATATATGAAAATTTAAAAATTTTGGATAAAAAGTTCATTTTCTTATTTATATATGAAAGAATCTATAAATACAGGAATATTTGATTGCAAATAGATAATGGGCTATGTCTAGTATTTTCTCTATATGTGACATCATTTTCTTCTATTGTAGATCCAGAAATTGTAACTTCTTTTCTTCAGCTTTATAGCATTGGTCATGGCATTTCATGTGTTATTGCCGCATATGGCGCTTATAAGGTGAAGTTTTGTATTACCTGCCAAATATAACTCAAACTTTTCAACTTTTCTTTTCTCTTCTGCTTTGCTCAGCTTAAACGTTTCTTTGTTCTGCCTATGGCTTTCTTTGAATTTGTTTTTATCGTGGAAATTTTTACAATCACCGTATTATTTCTTCGTATTATTAGACATTTCGTGAGTCTGGAGAAGTTAATCGTTTTGACAGTTTTGGCTGCTGCCTATACAAGTGCGCATTCTCTCGCTCTCTCTCTCTCTGTCTGTTTCTCTCTCTCTTTCTCTTTATAATATATATTTTGTAGCCCTTGTCGTCTATGACTTCTTCGCTTTGATCGCCTTTGAGCAAATTATGGGACTTGTGAGAAGTAAGCGATATCAGCAGCTTTATGGCTCGGATCCATTTAATCCCAATGTCAATGCAACTACAGTGAAATATCCAAATGTCATTAATGTTGTATCAAAAGCGGATAATTACATGCCCAAATGGTGGAAATCGAATGGAATTCAGCATATTTATGATGTTGAAAATGTGACAGATGCAGAAAATGCCCACAAATATTTCCAAAATCATGAACTTTTATCTGATGTTTTGCTGCACAATGTTGTTAATAAGTTTTAGTTTAAGTTGAAATAAGATTTTTTAATTTGAAAATTTATTGTGTTGAGAAGTGTATAAAATATATAATAAAGAAAATTATGTAAATCAAATAAATAAATATTATATTATTAAATATATAAATATTTTTTGTCAATCAAATAATTTTTAAAGCAATAATTTTAATAAACTCTTAGTTTCAGTTACATGGTTCAATTTTTATATATTATGTTTTTTTAACCAATTTTAATTTTAATTTTTGTAATTCATAAATTTTCATTCAATTCACAAATTTAGCAGTTAAAAACGTTGTCTTCAAGCGCCATCTACCGTTTATTACGTGCAAACTCTCAAAGCTAAAAGCTTTCAGCAAAGCACAACACCTGCAGCGTTGCCAGACTGTGTCACACAAAGAGCGCACGATTCAAAAATTTCACAAAGTTTCGGAGTTGAACCGTTAATGTATGTAATATATAAATATTTAACATAAAAAAAAAAAAAAAAAATATATATATATATATATATATATATATATATATATATATATATATATATATATATATATATTTTTTTTTTTTTTAGATATATTCTTAAATATTTTTATTTATATATACATATATTTTGATATATATTAAATAAAAATATGTATATATAATCAGCCTTAATTATTCTGACGCCGAATTTGAGCAAACTTCATGCAATTGAAGAGGCTTTGACGTCTGGAAATAGAGGTCCTTTCTTGTCCTTTATGGCAGCAAGACAATTTCTGGGTCTGTTATAATTTCATACAATGATTTAAGATCCAAGATGAAACTGAAGTTGTTACTCAACTAGCAGCTAGATATACAGATACTGCATTTAGCAGGTATTAGTATAATTTATCTCATTTTATTTTCTTTTTTATTTATTTTAATTTCTTTTAAATCACAAAATTAACTGCTTCAAATTCTGCCTTCAAGCGCCATCTAGCGTTTATTACGTGCAAACAAAATCATTAACATAATCTGAGAGAATCTGAATTTGAATCTGAATCTAAACGCAACATTGATTTACATTTTTTTTAAATTTTAAACTTTTTTTAATTATTATTGAGTATAATTATTTAAGAAATAATAAATAAAATAAATAACACTTAAATATAATTTTTTTTAATTTTTTTAAACAGATTAATTCTGACTTATATACTTTCATATTATTTATATATATTTTTTTATAATAAATATTATTATTATAATAAATAGTTAAAGCATAAAATATTTTCTAATGAATAACACTTTTATATCATTTTTTGATATTTGTTTTAAGCTTAAGTGTATATGTATATATTACTTTTATATTATTTTATTATTATTATTATTTAAAATTAAAAGGTATTTTTTTTTATATTTAATATGATTTTTCCCTTAGTACCAATTCAAAACTTTAACTATTAATCATTCTTAAAGTCTAGCTTAAACTATAAATTCATAACTTTGTATAGAGCAGAAAGCCAAATTGAAGTTATGGCTAACATATCGAAATGGCAGCTATAACAACTTGAAGGCTTTGCCTTTCGAAAACTCAGAGTTATTTTCTTAAAGGCAGTTGCTTTTGTTCTTGAACACTATTTGAAATCTGGACTTGACTTAAAATCTATAATAAATGTTATATCACTTGATTGCATGGCAATCGTATGTCTTAGACTGTTGCATAGCTCCGTTCAGTTCACGTTATGCATTTCTTGTTCTTGCCGTAAAGCAGTCGATACTCGGGCTCGATTTTCAGCTTAATAAACCTGGTCATTTCACGGGCGTATTTGGCACGCACCGCACTACGTGTGGAGTTCTTAAAGCCAGGACTGTGGACCAGGAAGGCCGGATGCAGCACATGATACTCGTAGCCCAGCAGGCACATAGCATAGCCCTGCAAAGGAAATAAGTAAGATTCGATTTTATAAATGAATATAAATGTAAATATAAATATATAAATATAAATATATATTATATATCGATTTATCGATCAAACTAGTTTAAGCAATATATATTCAAATTGTTCTCAAAATATTATGTTTATCACAAAATTTGGTTGTCCTGCATTTCAAACGCACTACTATTTTTATGAACACATTAAATATATAATATTTTAAAAGCAAATTGAAAGAAATATTATGGTTAACATTTTTGTTTCAATTTGCTTTTAAAATAATAAATTTATAATAATATATATAAATATATATATATATATAAAGATATAAACATATACAAAGAAAAATATTTTTTTAAATATATATTAATAAATATATATTGTATGAATAAATATATATGAATAAATATATAAATTCAACTCACTATATTTAACTTTCAGATCTCTGTTTTTGCGTTCATACGGACAGACGGACGGACGGACGGACGGACAGACGGACAGACGGACAGACGGATAGACGGATAGACAAACAGACGGACATAGCTATATCGACTCACTTCGTCGCCATTTGATCTGATTTCCCATTTTCAATAGGTTTAGGGTATAAAAATATCCAATCTTTTATAAGAAACAATTGATATTCATATGTTTATCAAAATTGTTATTTAAGAGCTTTCTATATATAAACACAAATTAACCTAAATCTAAATGCTTTATTACATATATTAAAGACTTAAGTGTTTTTCAAGCTATTATGATGCAGCAAGTTATATGCCAATGCCAGCATTCGGCCTACCTTTATAGATCGGAGATTAAGCAAGGCCTTAAATAATTTATAAATAAATAAAACTTATATTTATAGTTATGTTTTTTGATAAGCTTTCGAATTTGTTTTACTATGCGTCACTCGCATAATCTTAATTCATAAATTGATTTAGTAAAGTCTAGAGATTAGGCAAACTCACCTGAATGCGCTTGTTCGACTGTCCCTCCCAGGTGACGCGCTCATCGAAGATCGGCTCCGTATTATCGCTAATGTAGAAGGGCTCCCAGTGCCGGAATTTGTCCTGCCGCACGGCCATGCTGAACAGTTCAAGTTCGTCTGGGATGCGCGTCGTTTGATTGATCCAACTCTGATAGCCGGGCACCTTGTGGCAATTGGCACAGACTTTCACATGGAAGAGCTGAGCACGACGCGTCTGCAAGAGCGCCAACAATTCCACTTTATCGTTGGGCACACGCACATTCTCCTGTATCTCGAAGACCGGCAGGGGATAGACTCTAGGCCGCTGATTCGGACCGAGGGCCAAGACACTTCTATTCCGATGCACCATGTCCAAGAACTGCTCGATCAGCCCCAAACTCGGGTAGAGCTCGACGTCGCAGGCGAATATAAAGTGCGTGTTGACAGCTTTGCGTGCAATATTCCGACCCACATTGATCGGATAAGTCAGATTGGCCAGCACCTTGTACATGGCGGTGCGATTCTGCAGATAGGGCGGCGCCAATATGGTGTCATTTTCATCCACGCATCGGAAGGGCCAATTCAGGGCCTCGTCCTCGTCGAGCGGCACATATGCGGGCATATGATCGTTGGGGAAATAGACGTGAAAGCTAACGAAGTCGCTGATCAGCTGGCTGCCAGGCAAACAGTTTCTCACATACTGAATGGCATCCAGCGTGGAATTGAGATCATAGCCAGGTGTATGTATAGCAAAGCTAATGGGGCCAAACCAGCTGAAAAGAGTTGAATTTGAATTGCAATTGAAATTGTTAACGAGTTTGTTTATATAATAATATTAGATTTGTTGATCTGTTTTCAGACTCTTAAAATTAAAAAAAAAATAATAATAATAATGTGTTAAAATTTAATAATAAAATTTCAAATGTTCAGCTTTAACTGCATAAAATCTTCTAGCAAATAAGGAAATGTTTAAATTAAAAATAAGAATTTTTAAATATTTTCTGATTTAAATAAAATGATTTAGAAATTTGTATTAAACTTAAGAAAAATTTCCAAATTGGCCCTTCAAAATTCATGTTTGCTTGAGACTTATTTGGCATCATTTGATTTGATTTGATTTACGAGCATGGCTTTAAATTTTGATTTCGACATCCTTGCTTTTTTCATTCTCGGCGATGCAGGAGTTTTCCAGTGCATGGATTGCCGCTTAGTTTCAACATCGTATTGGAATATCCAGGTTTCATCGCAAGTGATGATGTTTTCCATCAATTCAGGCTCTTCATCTAACCTCTCAAGAAAATCTGAGCAGATCTGTTGACGGACGAGCTTTTGGTCAGGGGTCAAATTTTTTGGGACCAACTTCGCACAGACTTTCTTCATGTTCAAGTCGTCATGTAAAATTTTTCTGACAGTTTCTTTATTGGCGTTTACAGTCTCAGCAATCATCCGAATGCTCATACGACGATCTCCGCGCACAATTTCATTTATTTTGGTCACTGTTTGCGGAGTTGAAACAGAGACAGGTCGACCTGGACGTTGGTCATCTTCGGTGCTCTCTCGGCCTTCAGAAAACCTTTTATACCATTCGAAAACACGCGCACGAGATAGAGAATTCTTACCATAGGCCTCTTTCAACAACTTATAGCACTCAGTCGGAGTTTTTTTTAATTTAACGAGAAATTTCACATTGATCCGTTGCTCGTGTTTTTCGTCACACATCGTTATCGGCACGAGAAAAAAACACGTTCGTTTCTAACCTCTACACAAAAAATACTACTACAGCGACAAAAACGTGTTTTCGTACTGGAATAGTAGACACTTCCAGCTATCCAATGCTGCATTCGTTTCCCACCCTACCCTTCTAGGATGCCTTCTGCGCGCGCAGTCTCGTTATTTAATAGCCAAATATTAATACAAATTTTGAAATTGTAAAGAAATTTATAACCATCTTTTTCTACGATTCAAAAATGAAGAACAATTTTTGAAATTGTAAAGAAATTTGTTGATTGTGAAGATACAATATATCATTATTTAGAGTTATCTTGGTATAATTAAATGCACATTTAGAAACTACTTAAGTCTTTTAAGAAAAAATTAAGTAAATAAAAAAATAAATGTAAGAAATACAAGCTTGAAAGAGAGAATTCAAACAAGAAATTCGAACGTGTTCCGGATAATTTCAAAATGATATAAAGAAATGCTTAGTAAAGACTTATTTTAAGATATAAAAATTCCAAATTCTAATACAAATTTTAATTATAAATTTAAATTCAAATTTAATTCTAAAATCAAAAGACCACGTTTATTGCTGTGTTTTCAGTTATTTCATTAAGTATTTTTATAGCCCTTAAAACATTTTTTTTTTTTTTAATTAAGAGAAATGTTGAAATTGACAAAAAAAAATAGAGCCATATGTAAGCCAGATTTCAAATTTTGGTATCATAAAATTATTTTGACAATAAATATTGAGCTAAATCAATTAATACACTGCGCGTCATCAGGATAGCGCATCCCTCATTTTCTCTATTAATGTTGAATATTTTCAGTATTATTCAAGCTATATTCCTAAGCAAAATTTTTCTTCTTCAAATAAAATATGTTATTGCATTTGTGTATTTTTATGCATTGCAAACAGTCTACAAAATCAAGAAAGATATTGAGAAGAACTTGCAGATTTAATAAAACTTATAAATTATATATTTCTATTTATATCATATGGTTATATATAAGATAAGAATATGCTTTTGCAAACATTCTAATTCAGAATGAGAATTTTGAAGCAAGTAGACGTGGTCTAGCCATTAATGCCGAGCTAGTAGATATCCCAAATTCTGTGCAGAGCTGCAATTTCATTCATTATGGGTTTCTTATACTTACAGGTAGAAATATACATACACATACACATACATACATAAGCACACATAGGTGTGTGCATCGCTAACTGCTGCAGCTGCACTATGGGAAATTAGTTGTTGAATAACTTTTAGTTCTAGTTCAGTTCTAGATAAACTATCTTAATGAAATTCTCAGAAGATGACTGTGAATTTCAAATTTATATATAGGTATATACATATATACATATACAATATATAATATATTCTATACATATATATTATTATACCCTGAACCCATTGAAAATGGGAAATCAGGGTATAATGTTTTTGTGAAAATGTATGTAACAGGCAGAGGAAGACGTGGCAGACCCCATAAAGTCCGTCCGTCCGTGTGAACGCAGCGATCTCGCAAACCACAAAAGCTAGAGATCTGAAACTTGAAATGTATACTCGTGTATACTCTACGCAGTACGAGTTTATCATTTTTTTTCGATAACTCATCCCATTTCCTTATTATCGATAAAAATCGATAACTTTTCTTCGTTTTGAATACCGTTATAGCTATAGATTTCAGATTTACTGTGTGTATCCGTGTAATGAATACAAACATTTTGCAATTTTTGGATTTTGGATACCACGCCCCCTTCAACTCAAATTTGAAAAAACGTATTTCAAATACTAGAGACTTGTGCTTTGGCAAATACATTTATATGAATGTCATTAGTACGCTCTAAAAGCTTGATTACGAAAGTCCATCTAGAAGCAAACCTATTCAACAAATAAGTTTCCAAAATATAGCCATATGTATATATAAAAGAAGCGTAAAATGATTTGAATATCGCATCTTCGCAGGGTTCAGGGTATCTCTTAGTCGAGCAGTCTCGACTAGAGCACTCTTACTTGTTTTTATTTTATTTTAATTTTATATGTATATATATATATATACATATATATATATATATATATATATATATATATATATACATATATATATATATATATATATATATATATATATATATATATATACTTGTATATATATATATATATATATATATATATATATATATTCATAATTATAATAATATCAATTTGTTTATAATTTATGAAAATATTTATGAGACATTTGGGGGACCTCGGCTCTTGAAAACCAAGTGAAAATATCAATCCTTAATTATTCTACGAATACTGATTGAGTTATCGAACAAATATACGATATATATATGAATATATATTTAAAATATTAAGTCTTTAATATTTTGTAAGCCTTTCGAATCGCTTGTGCATTGTGGCAAACAGTTGCAAAGAATGAGAATACTAGAAGAGATGAATGAAGAATACTAGATGGACTCACTTTGTCGTTCTGGTAGAGTATATATATATACCTATATATATATATATATATATATATATATATATATATATATATATATTTTATGGCCTCTGGTTGCCTCATATAATTGCACACAAATATTATAACCATTTTCTATTTTTTTTAAGGATATAAAAGTCTTATCAGACTCATTTCAAATGATCATAATTCAGAATCAGAACTCTTAATTAGGTACTCATAAAATCATTTTAGCAACTTTTCAGCTTTACAGCTCTCGTATTCCAATAATGTTTATTTAAATTTAATGATTCATTGAAATAACCTCAATAATGTTAAAAATCTTATTGGCATTGTTTTCAGATTGTTAATTTGTCAATAAATTTATTGTCTTCAATTTTGATATTTATTGGAATTAAATTGGAATTGTTACTGATTAAAATCTGAGTCTCAAGATATTTTTTATAACAATCACACGCCTGTTGGCATTAATATTTTGGTATTTATAAAGTCTGGCTGTAATAGCTCAAATTCTGATTATTTCTATGTTTTTATGGCATCTTAAAGAACAATTTTTATAGCTTGAACTCATTGCAAAAGTTTTAAGTGTGAGTTTTGTGAAAATTAATGTAACAGACTGAAGAGAATTGCTTCGAGCATATCCCATGTATAAGATGACCAAATAGGAATTATAGCAGTTAATGAATGAAATTACTAAAAAAAAGCTTAAGATATTTTAATATTTCAGAATATATGATATATATGATGTATATATATATGATATATATATTATATTACATTGTTCAAATGGCTGCCTCAAGGCAAGATGACAATTTTAGATGAGTCGATTAGATATATATATGCTGTCTTATTTCGACATTGGATATTGATTCCGAATCAATTACTTAGTAGTAGGATCGACGACAAAGTCTATCTACAGTTTATAGCTAGAAACTTTAAATCTTCTAATTGTGTTGACTTTTTATTTTTGACAATTAAGTTGCCTTAGACCTTGTCTTAAGATTGATTAAAAATGATATCGAATCAGGAAAAACTGAAACTGAAAACTACTATTTGACAGCTAGAAACATTTGACGATTGAAGTCCTCTATTAATTGACAACAAATTTTACATATACGTCCCTTCGAGTCGTGACTAGTACAAGATCAAGATCAATTAATTCACAGACATCTAAAAATGCCAATAGTTGTTGAAGTAGTCTCCAAATACAGCAATAGAAACTTACAGAGACTGTAAAATCACGAAAATAACTTGATTTTCAAATTGTTAAACAACAGCAACAACAATTTACACCATTAGATCTTTCACTCTAGGCAATCTAAACTGAAATTTCTGAAATATATCTTTATTATATTGATTGGAAATTAATATAAGTCCAATCATAAGCTTTAAAGAACTAATAGAGATCGACATACAATAGAAATTTCTTTTTCAGCAAGCCTAAATCAAGCTTAAGTTAAATTGGCGACTTCCATTTGCATGTTATCGATTAAAATCGATATCGAAGTTTAATTTAATTTTAATCTTAATTTAATAATAATTTAATTAATTATATTTTTATATATTTTTTTCTATATTTTATTCTAAAATTCTAGTTGGTTTTCAGTGATCTTTCTACTTCTCAACTTTGTTTATTTTCAAGTCACATTTATTTATTGATTATTAATAATAAATAAGTTAACAATTTACATGAACATTTGACAGTTGTTTACTTTTTGGCGAGCTTTATAGATGGGTAAATATAAGTACAACAAGTAAGAAACCTCTAGTCGGGGAGTGATCAAGAATATATATACTTTATGGGGTCTGTCACGCCTCCTTCTGCCTGTTACATACATTTAACAAAACCATTATACCCTGGTTGCCCATTTTCAATGGGTTCAGGGTATAAAAAGTGGACGCAGGCTTCACTCGCTTTTGCGCTGTTTGCAACAGGTGAAACCATCGAAACCAGAGTAGCAGAGCGTATTTAGTTAAGTCTGCTGATGACAGAACTGAGACGTTCTTGACATAGCTGTACAGAAAACAAATTTTTTAAAATATTTGTTTGCTATTTATAATTGTACTTCTTCACGTAGTGAAAAGAGTATATCGGTTTCTGTTCGTTTGTCTGTATGCACTGAGACCACTGAAGCGAGAGACTTGAAACATCTATTCGTACATACGAGTACATGCGCAGTCTCGTTATTTAATAGCCAGACCTCGTATTCTCAGTGTTGGGCGCAGCAATCAGTGTTTCGTTTAACATTTGTAATTAAGAGCGACAATTCGCCCAATATATAAGCATGTAAGAGAATTTATACTTTGTAAAGAGATTACGGTCATTTCGTTGCGTTCTGCTCTCCTTTTACACGCATGTTCGGCCTCACACACAGCGGCTCAGCCTTGCTTAGCCGGCGCTCGTAAATCAAACAGTGGAGAAACTTATTATCGCTCGCTTAGTGCTGATACTCGTGGGTTGACAGCTCTGCAAGGTAAAAACTAGATTGAATATTACAATCTTATAGTAGCATACAGCACGACAGCCAAAGTCGCTTGGCAATAAAGTCAACTTTAGTGCTAAAAAAATATTGTTTAAATTTCGAAAACTCAGCTTAAAAGATTTTTTGGATCATATGTAATGTAATTCGTAATTTGCCACACCCCAAGTAGGCATCTTGGGGCGTGGCAAATTACGAATGCCTACACAGTGCTTGGTATAAATTATATTATATATTCAGAAAATTGAAATTTGGCATATATAATTCTGATATAATAGTAAACAATATATCTACGCTCATTGGAAGCTGTTTGAAATTGATAAAAACCCACACCTTGCTGAGTTTTAGTGCTGAATTCAATATTTAGGGATCTAGCGATTCCTGCAGTAGCAGAACTCTTTGGGCCAACATAGATCCAAATACGCCAATAGATAGCTACCGCATCTAAGCCAGCTCGCATTTTAGCTGGCTACCAATAACAGTAGGCCAAGACTGAAAAGATTACATACTCTGGATGGCAGGGTAATCTAAGCAACTCTAAATATTGTAGAATATAATAAAATAAGAACTTAAAATGTCTATATTTTAGATGTATATGCTGGCTTAGAGGCCCACTTATTAGTTAAGGTATAGAGCTAAATTGAGTTAAGATAATTAGCTACAATAAATTGAACTGAATAAAAAATAGAAAAAGAGAAAAACTGCTAAAAATAATCTTTATATTATTTGCTTTGTTACAATAATATATATTTCTTGTCTCTATATATTTACTATTGTGATAAATGTAGTCTGCTGAAGCCCAAAAAGAATAACAAACAGGTATAAATAGGTAGAAAAATTATTTTAAAAAAAAAAACCGAATGCAGACAAATTGAATTTGGAATAACTGCGATAAGGCAGATTGGTTTAGTGCAGTTTTATGGAACTGTGGGGCGGGGCATTACTCACCGATCGGCAACTGTTTCGAGATTATCGAAGAACGTATAGTCGCCGTTTGTGGTGTATGTTATAGACTCGGCGCAGCCCATGCCTCGACTGAGCCGGCCGCTAATCAAATTCTGCACTACCCAATATTTGCCATGCTGTTGTTTCTGTAGTCGCAGCCGGCGATTGCGGCACTTGAGCAGCTCTTGAAGTTCCTGTGTGCGTGGTGATAGCCACAAAGGTGCCTCCGTGCTGGGCGCAACCAGATTATCCACTGCGACAGCGCGCTGGCCATGCTGTTGCCTGGCCAAGGCTGCCGCCAATTGCTGAGTTTCCCTCAAATTGCGCAGCACAAGCAAAATGACAAATGTCGCGAGTAGCACGAGAAATAAGCTACGTTTATTGATCTGAACAGCCATGATGATAATGTGTACTCGAAGCTGTTGGTCTAAACACACAAAACTACAAGAGAAACTCGCGCCAAACTCGAGTGCAAAATTATTACAGCAATATCTCTTGTTGTTACACGAAAATATATATAGATATATAAATTATATAAATATATATTTATATAATTATTGAAATTTCACACTTTTGTTTGAGCGATCCGCCATTAACAGCTGAACACGATATGCCAAGTACGTGCCCAAAACGAAACTGAATTGATAGCTGCCAAAAGCAAAAGAAGAATTATTTGGCTATAGCTTGGGAACTTTATTTTGACTTATTTATGGTTGCCTATGATAAGACTTTATTGGATGAACTTTACAACGCTTAAAAAACAAAGCCAACAACCGATTAGTTGGACCAATTCTTATTCATTTAGATATTTGAATTAGCTTGGCTATGGCACTTTCTTTCCGATCTGTTTCGTGACCGCCAGCGGCAAGTGGTAAATGCGAACTGTCGACTTCAATGTGAATTTGGTATGGAGGCAAAGCGAGCGAGCGAGCGAGGATTGTGATAAGCGTTTGTTTTTTTTTGCTAAATTCCTAATATAACAATGACAATGGTTAAACACAGCATTTGGTATGTTACATCAGGCAAAAAACACGATATAAATTATATATATATACAAGTAAAATTCTGTTTACGAAGCTGTTTTGTGTGCTTGTTTTTTATCTTTGAAGGCATACCTCTAGCACCTCATCATAATAATTGAAGTTCTTTATCTCTGATAAGCTTTATCTGACGACTACTGTTTGATGTACGTATTCTTGAAGTGTTTGGGCGAAATGTCATTAAACTAATTGATTAAGCGCCAAGTAGCTGACATAGATATCTGTCAGCTATCTGTGGCTTATCGATAAACAATAACATATCGTTATATTGTTTCTTTAATTATATTTCACTCACACAACTTTCCATAACGATAAGATTATATTAAAACAGCTTGTAATCTACACGATCTTACTATAGTTTATCGATAAGCAATAAGAAATCGATATGTTTGACATGATAGATTTAGTTAATCTTTACTTACTGATTTAGAAATTGTGCTTCAAAGTTTTAAATAGTTGTTAAAGAGAAATGAATTCCATCAAACACTTTCACAGTTAGAGCGGAATGTAGTTTATCGATAAACATTAACAGATCGATACATTTTTAAAATTATCTTTTAATGTTTTTCATTGAAGCAATTTTAATAAACTATTTTTGATTTGTAAAAAAGTTGTCACAAATGGGCACTGTTATGGTTAATCGATAAAAATCCAACATATCGATAACTTTTTTCACTTTGCAATATTTTTCACTTACACAACTTTTTAAGTCTTCTATTTATTCTTAAACTTTTAAGATAATCATTTTAAATATTTCACAGAAGCCACTTTTTGAAACTATTCAAAGCTATTTACTAATTAATCACATATAACAACTAAGTAATGTTTATCGATAAGCAATAACGATAAACATTTTGTTATTTTACATGATTAGCTTTTGTATATCTGATTTATAATATAATAATGTAGACATTCTTCTTATCGTCACAGTAAAACAAATGGATCAAGCTAAACCCAATTTCTCATAAATAACAGTTGAATGCGGCTTATCGATAACCAATTACATGTCGATATATTTGATAAGATTAGTTTTATCTGCTTTCTAATGTTCGATGTAGACATTCTTCTTCGTGTTACTGCGAAACAAATTGATTAAGCGAACTAATTTGTAACATGTAAGAGGCTTATCGATGAACAGTCACAGATCGATAAGCTTGATATGATAAACTCTAGGTGATTTCTGCTGTGTGCTGTGCACATTCTTTGTAATTGTTAAAGCGAAGCTAATTGATTAGGCGGAAAAACCATTCTGAGATAAATAAAAACAGACCGAAATATTTTTGAAATATTTTGCACACATTTTTATTTGATAAAAGTTCAACTTTTCATATTCTGTACATTGTTTTAGGCAGACTCGAATCAATCAATAAATATACATTTATGATTGAGATAAGTTAAGAGATAAGCTACAATGTTCAATGTTACATTGTTCACATGCTCAAATATATGTAGGTGCGTATATAAAAGTTGTATGATTGGGTTTCCCACTTTTTGTGATAACAATTTTTGGTAAGCGATACGCATTCGACGCACTTGAATTCCGTTGTTTAGTGATAATAGTGAAACTAAAATCTTAAGTGCAAATCAAATAGCAAATTCGTTGAACTGTTATGACTGTATGATGTCTGATAAGAAATAAAATTTCAGATAGAAACGAAAGCAATTTTATATGAAATTGCAAATGGAATTTGAAAGTTAGATATTGTAAAATTGCAACTTCAACAAATTACAAGTTAGATAAAACAAGTTGCTAAAGATGATGTATATTATGACTTGGTTAGCATTACACAATAGATCTATTCCATTCCACACTAGATCAACATCAACAAGTAAGAGTGCTCTAGTCGAGACTGCTCGACTAAGAGATACCCTGAACCCTGCGAAGATGCGATCTTCAATTCACTTTACGCTTCTTTTATATATACATATACACAAACAACACATACACACACACACACATACACACGCACGCACGAGCACTTTCTCTGCTACTGCGCAGTTTACGCAGCGACTGCGCGCGGGCAGCGCTTGGGCTGCAGTATGGGCAATATTAAGGAAACTTATTTGTTGAATAGGTTTGCTTCTAGATGGACTTTCGTAATCAAACTTTTACAGCGTAATAATGACATTCATATGTATGTATTTGCTAAAGCACAAGTCTCTAGTATTTGAAATACGTTTTTTTCAAATTTGGGGGGAAGGGGACGTGGCATCCAAAATCCAAAAATTGCAAAATGTTTGTATTCATTACACGGATATACACAGTAAATCTGAAATCTATAGCTATAACGGTATTCAAAAACGAAGAAAAGTTATCGATTTTTATCGATAATAAGGAAATGGGATGAGTTATCGAAAAAAAAATGATAAACTCGTACTGCGTAGAGTATACACGAGTATACATTTCAAATTTCAGATCTGTAGCTTTTGTGGTTTGCGAGATCGCTGCGTTCACACGGACGGACGGACGGACGGACGTACGGACGGACGGACCTGGCTATATCGACTCAGTTTGTCGAGCTGATCAAGAATATATATACTTTATGGGGTCTGCCACGCCTCCTTCTGCCTGTTACATACATTTTCACAAAAACATTATACCCTGATTTCCCATTTTCAATGGGTTCAGGGTATAAAAAATTCTATGCTTAAGATCATATTTATTATAGATACTATCATATTATATATATATTTTTATATTATAACTTTAACTACTTTAGGGAATCTTTAGTCAGAATAATTTTATAGATTCAACATTTGAATAGCTTTACAAAAATCAAACTTTAACACAGAGCAGAGCAGGAGAATAACATGTGTGTCCCGGAATGATGCTATAAAATGAAAATCTTATTTAATTCCAACAAGTATATAGTATATATATATACTATATACCCTTCAAAGCCATCCCCCATCAATATCCTGCACGCCAGCTTGTTAGACCTCTCAGCATTGCAACTACACCAAATTTTTGGCTGTCTTTGAATGACTTCTTCGATTCTGTTTCTTTCTCCACAATTGACTCAAAACGATAACTACGAAGTGGTCCTTTGACTGTAGTGAACATACATATGAGAATATCCAAAAGCGTAGTCAGAGATAGCGCATTATCGCAGTCCAAAACTCAGAAGTTATTGGCCAATAATTCTGACCTAACCCCAGTCTTCTTCAAAATGGTATTGAGTCGCGTTCGTGTCTACATGACATCGGCATAGGCAGCATTACCTCTGATTAGGTGTTGTTGTTTCTCATCGGTTAATACATATATTGAATTAAATATTTTTATTTATTTATTTATTTATTTGTATTAATTAATTAATTATCATTATACAGTGGAGTCTCGATAATTCGAAATGGCAAGGGGATCAGGTTTTTTACGAATTAGACGGAAATTCAAATTATCGAGACTCGACTGTACCGAATTTTTTTCAAGGGGATAGATTTTGTTTCGATTTATCGCGATTATCGATTTAGCGGGGTACAAATTATCGAGACTCGACTGTAGTAAAAACAAAATTATATAAATATGTTGCTTAGTTCATGAGTTACAACTAAAAAGCCACGTAAAGGCGCGTTTTTGGCGCAAATTAAGATTTGTATAGTAAAAGTAAATGCTTTAAAAATATGCTTAAAAACAAACTAACCTACCAAAATTTATGATTATATTTAATTGTTGGTTATTTTTCTCGCTTTATATGTATATGTTTTATATCATTTCCAAAGAAACAAGCTGCTGCTGTACGAAGACATTATTGGCACACTGTATTTGAGACTAATTGATTGATAAATTGACTTTGAACGGAATATTCTGCGAAACGAACTAAACTTAGCCCATGCACTTTAAGAAAAGGCATGCTAACATGCCTATATGACTTCAATTTTGAAAATCCGCTTTTTTTCTAATTATACCTTGAACCCATTGAAAATGGAAAATAGCCTGATTTCCCATTTTCAATGGGTTCAGGGTATAATTAGAAAAAAAAGCAGATTTTCAATGGTTTTGTTAAAATGCATGTAACAGGCAGATGGACGCGTGGCAAGCCCCACAAAGTACATATATTCTTGATTAGAGAGACGAGCTGAATCGACATAGCCATGTTCGTCTGTCCGACCGTCCGTCCGTATGTGGGAACGCGTCGTTTTAGAACCTATAAGAGCTAGAGACTTGAAATGTTTTTTGTAGGTTCCTGTATAACGCGCGCATATCAAGTTTGTTTTAAAAAAATCGATAAGTATTCTCGTTTTAATGAAATCGATTAAAAACCTTATCGATTCCAAGTTATTAAATTATATCTCGTACATCTTTGAAGCTAGAGTCTCTAAACTTTGGATTTGAATTCATTTATGATTTATAAAATTTTGATTTTTGTTTTATTTTGAATACCAGCTAATAAAAAGTTTTTTTTTTCTAACTTAATTTTTCAAGCATACATTTTTTGTGCTTCAATAAAAACATATTTAAGTATACTTAAAAACGCAGATAGGACGGGGTTCAGGGGATCTCCTAGTCGTGCACCACCGACTAGAGTTTTCTTACTTGTTTTTATTTTATTTTTTTTTGTGTTTAGGGTAGTAGAGACCTAATTACACTTCTCTGTTGACTAATTGTAAAAATCAGCAACTGTAACTCGAACACTACTGACACTTATGACTTGAAATTTGTCATGGATGTCTGTAAAGGTGATACCAAAGCAAAAAAGAAGTATTCATGGCTTAAATAATTTGTAGTAAGTGGAATATATATGTGCATCTATTTATGCATGAATAGCTGAGTGATCAGTGATATTTTCCACAAACAAGCTTTGCTATATAATTTTAAAACTTTTTAGGACTTTAATCTAAACAAATATTTATGTTATATATATATTTCACTTTAAAGTCTCAAGATCTAATTGGATTCAAGTATAATGTAATTCATACCTAACACTATATAGTAATTTCCGATTTGCCAATTCTTCAGTAGACGCAATGTTATAGTTTGGGCTCTTGATCTACAACTGTGAAAGACACAGTTTTGATACAGATTGAATCCAAATTAAACAATTTAAATTTTCAATTGAATTTAATTTTTAATTTAAAACATTTCAAATCGAAATAAAAATGATCGTGGTTTAGTTTCCCTCAGCCACGGATAGACGGATATATAGCTTGCAGAAGTGAACAAGTGACTAAATATATATGTAAACAACTAAAGTGCTTTAAGATATGAGGAAATATGTTTGCCACACACAGAAGGCAGAAGCACTCTCAGCGAGTGAACAACTACACAGATAATCATCTAAAGTGCTTCAAAATGTGAACAACTAATTTTGCTACTCGTATTGCTACCCATTTGCCAGGCCAATGCAGTTGGTCTGTTAAATATAAACATAAAGATTCCGCATACAATTTACAATTACAATTTTATCTTAAAGTTTATTTCAAATGATGGGCAATCGAGGTCGCCTCACATTGATAGCTGTTTAGTGAGTCTTAAACAATAATTAAGATTAGTTAGTGTCTTCTGTCTAGATGATGCCCGTCTGCGCACGTTCCAGCAGTTGATTCAAACCCACCGGCTGCCAATTCGTAAAGCTGATATCGCTTAACATGCAAACGTTCCGATCAATATAGCAAAAGAGTTTTCCCACGCGGTAGATCTAAACAAAATAAATAAATACAAATTATTAATATATGAATAAATATATATTTAAAATAATAAATAATGACTATTTGCAAATTAATAATATATTTATAAATAAAATACAAAATAAACAATTTACATAAACAAAGCATTTGGCGACTTTCGGAGTTTTATTTAAAATAAGGAGTTAGTAGTAATGCGTCGGCATGAATGTTTCAACCGAAATAAGCTTCCCATATAAATCTTAGCTCGAGTTTAGGGGTTAAATTACAATTTCGGAGTTGTAAGTAATTCGAATTAGGTCAACATGATCATAGAAAGGGAAATGCTTGAGCTCAAAATATAAGATACCTATATAAATATAAACGTGTTTCGGAGTAGGTTTAAAATTTCGCAGTTAGAAGTACTTCGAATTAAGTCAGCAAGACCATGAAGTGACCTAACCAAAATAAGTTCCATATATGAATTTTAACTTGAATTTCGGAGTTCAATTTAAATTTCGGAGTTGTAAGTAATTTGAATTAAAGCAGCAAGATCATGAAGTTACCCAACCGAAATATATAAGCTTAGAGTATAAGATCTATAAGTAAAGATAAACGTGATTTTCGGAGTTTAATTTAAATTTCGGAGTTACTTTGAATAATATAATGATCATTGAGTTAAATACATAATGGAAATGCATAGAGAATAAGAGAACTTCGGAGTTAAATGCACACTCGGAGTTATTCAAATATAATTAACATTAGCGTAGATTGTTCTCTAGAAATAATTAACTCCGAATATGAAATTTAATTGCCAAACAAGTTCTAAAAATTCTATGAAATTAAATTACCAAATAAATTCTAGAAATTGCAAAAGAAATTTCATAATTTCTAAGGAAATTTCGTATTTATTTCGGAATATTCCAATTGGAACAAAATAAATCTTAACTTGAGTTTCGGAGTTCAATTTAAACTTGGGAGAGCTTACAGAGTATGATCCGTAAGTAAAGATAAACGTGAGTTACGGAGTTTAATTTAAATTTCGGAGTTAATTTGAATAAGATGATTATGGAGTTAAATACTCAATCGAAATGCATAGAGAATAAGGGATTTTCGGAGTTAAATGCAGATTCGGAGTTAGTCCGTTAGTTAAATAGAATCAACATATTAAATAAGTAACTCCGAATATGAAATTTAATTGCCAAACAAATTCTAGAAATTGCAAAAGAAACTTTATATTTTCTTATGAAATTTCTTATTTATTTCGGAGTTTTCCAATTGGAACGAGAGTAAATCCAATATGATATTTGGATGAAATATAAATTCAATAAAAGAATTGGATTACAGCAGATTCAAATGAGCTAACGATAGAAATCCTCATAGCTAAATCGATTCTGGGCAAATAATCCTCTAGACAAATCCCAACCTATCCAACTCACCTGTTTGCCCAGTTCGCGTCGGCCGGGCAGTGGGGCAAAGATGATGCCCAGCTCAGCGCATTTCTGCGAGACGAGCTCCTTGAACTCCAGCTGAGCGGGTGGCACCACATCGACGAGCATCACAGGCGTCAGCAGGACGGGAGCAGGCGCCGGCGGCATAGGCGGCGGCGGAGCAGATGTGGGCTGCAGGACAGCGTCCGTGGCACGATGCAGCATGTCCAAGGCGCGACGCAGATGCTCCTTGATGCAGGGCTCACGCAGTAGCGATTCGCTCAGCATGCCCTTCCAGCCCGCATACCAGCGCGAAATCTCCGCAAAGTCGGGCGACTGATTCAGCCAGATGACCAGCACCTGCATCCAGCGCGGGAAGAAGTGCTTGTCCAGCAGCTGGGCCATGTGCTGGGCGGGTATCAGCTCGTGCCACTCCCACACCTGATGCCACAGCTCCAGATTCTGTTGCAGCGGATTGATTACAAGCTCCGCGAGCACCGCCTGCAGCTTGGGTATGATGTGGCGCAGCAGGAACTGCACCAGCTGCTCCTCGGGAAACGCCGATTGCCAGGGCGTAAGCATGGCGCGCGCTGAACGATCCTGCGGCGACCAGGCCTGCAGTGCCACGCCCAGCTTGCTGCGTATGGGCGGATAGATGGACTCCTCCAGCTTGGCGCCCAGTATACCATGCCAGGGCAGAATCCAGCTGTGTATGGGCACCGTATCGGTCAGGGGATCCCAGTCGCGTACGCCGGCTGTGAGGCGTGGCAGCACCAGTTGCTCCAGCACCGAGTCCAGCACCCAGGTGGGCAGCAGCGGCGCCCAGGCGTCGAGCAGCGCTGCCATTGGCGCATGCTGCTTGGGCTGCCAGCTGGCAGCGCAGCTCCTGAACGAGGGCATGACGCCCGCCCAGATGAGCGAGGAGTACGGATCGAATACGTTGCGGGACAGCTCGAGCTCCTCCTGCTGCAGTATGCCGCGCCAGCGCTTGATCAGCGGCAACGGCTGCGTGGGCTGCTCTAATGGCTGCCAATCGTTTAGCTCGCGCTTCAGCAGCGGCGCAATGACGCCCGCCGCCAGATCGGCCAGCCCGAACTCCTTGTACTCGGCCGCATAGTCATGTTGCAACTCCAGGAACAGGCGTTCGGCTTGGGCGAGACTCAGCTCGGGATTCTCGCTGAGCTGCTCGAGCCGCTGCAGCGCCGCCTCCAGCGTGCTCATGTGATTGCGCTCCAGCTGCACCAGCTCCAGCAGCTGCTTCTGCTCGTGCAGCAGCCCAGCCTGGCGATCGGAGCATTCGCGCTCCTCCTTGTCTATGGCGATGATCTCCTGCTCGCACTGGCTCACCAGCAGCTGCAGATTGTGCGTCAGCTCCGGCATGCTGAACACGGAGCCAGGTGTGGCCCGCTGCTCTGCCTGCTCCTCGCCAGCCTGTGCATCGTACAGCGTCTCCTCGGGCGTCATTTTGCTCTGGGCCAAGGCGTGGTAGCCGCTCAGCACACGGCGCTCCGGCCCGGTCATGTCTATCACTGGGACGTTGCCCAGCCGCTTGCTCAGCTGCTCGGAGAGCAAATGATCCGATTTCTTGCCCTTGGCAATGACCTCCTCCACGGTCTTGTAGTAGTAGCGCTTGACATGCTTTTCGCGCGTCTCGCCGCCGCCTTTGCGCCACTTGTTGAGCTGCTCCTTGGACTCTTTGGCCTCCTTGGCATCCTCGTCCAACTTGGGCGCTCTGGATTGGCCGCCTATGCTGGCTGCCGTCTCTGGGCCATAGGCGCCGATGGCTCCACGTCCCTTGCGCACGTGCGCCTGCACCGGCTGCGAGATGCCCTGCAAATCCTTGCCCAGACCCTTGCCGGGCTCGTAGCCCATTTGCAGCAGCAGCTTGGCGCCAATGCCGCGCGTATGCTGCTCCCAGGCGCCCACATTCCGATTGCTGGCTATGTGCGAATGGTGCCGCAGTCCAGCAGTTCGGTTTGTGGAGATTGTGGGGCGTGGCGGCTGCTCCTCCGGCTCCGCGGAGCTGTCAGAGCTGTTGGCATCGCTGTGGTCCATCAGCTGTGGCTGCTTGCGTCCAAATGATGGGCGCGCCTCGTCGCTGTCATCCGCCGCGCTGCCCTCCTCATCGCTGTCCGCGTGCTCCTCTTGCGACTGCTGCTGCTTCTTCTTCTGCTTCTTGCCGGCTTGCTGAATGCCGCCGGCTACGAAGTTCACGGGGGCCGTGTAATCCTTCGGCTTGCTGGTGGCGCCGCCGCCGCCTAAGCCACGTCTGCCGCGTCGCCCACTGCTCTCGGCTTCGCCCTCATTGTCACTGTCATCAGCCCAAATGCCTGAAAGATAATATAAATGAAATTTTTTATTTTTGTTTCACTTTTTAATTTTTTCATACCGTAAATTTGCTGATGCTTGGTGTGGCGTCTGCGTGGTCTGTTTATATTAAATTCATTGTCCAAATCATAGTCGGTGATCTCGAAACGTTCGTATTCATTGTCGGACATATTTAAGTGACATAAATATATTAAATTTGATCAAAGAGAGTGAAATAAACAAAAACGTTTAGCTGACTTTAAGTTTAGTGTTGCAAAGCGTTGTAAATTGGCAGCGCTGTTAATGTAGAAAATCTAATGTAAAATAAGTTTGTTGATTTAAAGTTGAATGCAACTATAAACTCGCTTCACTTTCTATTTTTATTTTTAGGGCTTTTCAATTAAATATTTCTTTCAGTTGGCGTAGTTATTTATCTAATATTAATTCACTGAGCTACGATATTCCAATTCGCGCCATTAAACAGCTGATATGTTAGCTAACATGACTTTTGCAGTTGACGCTGCCATTTTGAGTATAACATAATGCCTCCAGAGAACAGTTTTTGTAGTTCAATTTGTTGATAAATTGCTCACAATATATTATTTATTTATTTTAAGAACTATTATTAACAAAAAAGCGCTATATATATGTTTATATGTTATGTTATATGTTGTTATTTGTTAACATATTTAATTATTTATTAGCCATTCATTTTTGCAAGTATATGTCATATAAATATCATGCGACATAAAATACAATTGTTTAAATTTGAAGATGTTTTAATAGACATAGATTATATAAAAGGCAATTATTATTTTAAATAATATTTATACAATATATAAAACCTCCTTTTTGACAGTTTTACTCCAATTCAGTTAAAATTTAAATGCATTTGTTCCAAAGAACATGTTCTCTTTAAAAGTTCTTAGTTCGATGCAATCGAACCAGTTCACTAGCTCACAAGCGGAACTGCCGCACGTGCATTACGATAACATCACATTCTTCTCAATGTTCTTGTTGCGTGCGGTTCATTGTTCGGTTTTTGCGCGTACAAATTCTAACAACGCGAAATCACAGCTGCGTAAAGTGCCAACAAACAAAATAAATAAACATATTAAAATAATTGCAGACGACAATTAAGCACAGGTCGCGCCGCAATAACCGCTCGCGTTTCGTTTGTGTTCCAATCCAATAAACTGTAAATAGCATTTTAATATTCGTTCAATACATTTGCAAACACTAAGTTTTAATTGTGTCTAAATCGAGAAAGCGCACGCAAATACAGCAAGCAAAACAAAAGTGAAATTAACACGTGCGTGCGCTCTACGTTGTGTTCCCAGTTTTAGCCCGACGCAGATTTTGCCCAGTTACTTTGCATCATTTTCGTTGATTTTTTGTTGCCGGCTTTGAAATTTTTTTTTGAAGGGCTGGCATTTGATTGGCCGTTGGATTAACTGTTAATTAAGCAAAGAAGCAACAACAACAAGAAAAGCAACAACTGAAGAGAAAACAACAAAATGGTTCAGGTAAGAGAAAATGAAATTTATTAAATAATGATTTTATTTTTAATAAACAAATTAAACTTAAATTTGTCTATAAGTAAATATTTATGGTTTAACTATTATAGGAACAAGTTCTTTATTTTGTTGAAGTCAACTAGAATCAAGTTGGAGTACTTAGTTAAGATATTTGAGGCAATATTTAAATATATTTTATTTTTTAAATGTTAAAATATGAATTTCAAATAAAATTCATGAATTCAGAATAAGCTTTTCCTTCACATTGAAGAGCATATAGGATGTATTTTAACATTACTATTGTATGTAATAGGTGAATAATACTAGTACAGTATAGCCTGCTTAAGGCGGACACTTCATAAGCAAAAAACTTACATATTTAGTGCATAAAAGTTGTAAAGTTGTTTAAAAAATTAATTAAAAAAAATAAAAATTATATTTAAAAAGTTATTTATATATTTTTCATATATTATTTTGTACATTCTCTTATTTAATTTTTTTAAATATTATATAATTTCTTTTAAAATAAATAATTATAATTTTACGCATATTATGCTGGAAACGTAGACCGAAAAACATTTGATATTATTACTATTACGAGCTATACTCTATATATAAATAAGCTATGGCTATGGGATATATAATATCTATATCTATTATATTTCATTACTATATAGATTCCATATATCTTGACAAATTCTTTAAATTTTTTTAGTTTTTATTTTGATTTTAGTCTACAAAAAAAACTTTAAAACACATTTTAAAAAACATTCAAAATTTGTAGAAAAGTTTCATGATAATTTCAATAATTAAATTAATTATTTGTAATGTTTTCTTTTATGCATCAATAAATATTTTATATTGGAATTTTTAAATTATTATTTTTTAATTATGGGAAGTCTAGTCAGCTTTTAGAATGAAATATAAAAAATATACAATATTTAAAAAAAAAAACAAAGCCAATATACTCTTTTTCCCTTTGGGAACAGAGTATAAAAACAATATTTATGTTAATACAGTAGAGTCTCGATAATTTGTACCCCGCTAAATCGAAAATCGCGATAAATCGAAAAAATTCTATCCCCCTGATGGGGATATCTATATGATAGAAATCTCGATAATTTGAATTTTTGTGTAAATCCAAAAAAAAACTGATCCCCTTGCCATTTCGAATTATCGGGACTCGACTGTAATATAATGTGTCAGCAATTTTTGACTTTAACTCAATATTTCTGTAATATTTATATAATAAAATCAGAATTAGCCATTCAAATAACACATTTCTCTAATAGAACTTTTTGTTTTATGCTACTCAAACAAATGTATTTAGGCCAACTTTGGCTACTTCACATTTTTGTCTATGGCCCACTCTAGAAACTATCTTTAGTTTTTGGCTTAACCAACTTCTCGCTTTGAGCAAAATCTCGTACTCAATAACAGCTTAAAACACCTATAAAACCTGGCTTTAAAACCAACTGCTTTGGCCTGGGCTATTTCACCATAAAACCCTTAAAAGTCAACCTACTCGACGAATTCAAAAACAACAAAATCAGAAACAGAAAAAAAGGCAAACTCTGCTCACAATCGGACTTGAAAACTTTTCACTTTTTCCCAACCAACCCCCGTGCCCCCGTGCAGAATGTGCGCCCGTTTCCTGACCTTTGACGTAACTTTGAACGTTCGCTTTGCAACCCCAACTGCGAAAAATCCTTGCGTGGGATATCAAAAAAACAAAAACAAAAAAAAGGACGGGAAAATATTGACTAGCTATGCAGTTTTTCCTACCCCGCGTGCACTGTCCCAAACGGGAATCAACAACAGCAGCAGCAGCAGCAGCAGCGAAAACAACAACCACCAAAGAGAGACAAACGAGTTAGCGCGGCATCCAGATCAAAATTTGAAAAACCCAATTGGAAACGTTCGGCTGTTGCAGGACACAACGACAGTGCCAGGACTGGGAAAATTGGCCCATTTGGCCTCCACCTTAATGAACACGAAACGTTGCATTTAGTCAATTTTCCAACCACCATCAATGAGGAGCAAAGCGACTGCCAGAGCGCCCATGCAGCAGGCAAAACGAAAAAAATTCAATTGCTCTAATTGACAGAGTTGCATAGAGTAGCGAGATACCCTGTAGAATAGAAAAGTTCTGTTATGAAAATGAATTTAGGTAGAGAGTTGAATAGATCGTATGACTAAATTGGAAAAATATATTTATTTAATATGTACATATCTTATATACTATACTAATATTTTTATGAATATCAGGAAGTAATAAATATTACATTTATGTATTTAGTTGAAAAACTGGATTAGAAATATATATAAATTATATTTAAATTATATAATTATATATATCGCGGTATGTTTGAAGTTTGTATATAACTTAATATAACTCTAAATATACTTCAATTTGATATATATATTGTTTTGTATATATTTTTTAACTCATGAAGCTTAAAGTATATATTCCTATAGAGCGTATACTTGAATCAGATATAAATGTGTATATATTATATATATATATGTAACAAAGCTAAAGCTCACGAGATGTCAAAGCAAAGGGTTCTTCTTGGCTTGTTGAATAGCTTGAATTGAATAGAATATATTTATATTTCATGAAATCATTACATATACAGCTGTGTTCATGAAAATAGTAGTGCGTCTAAAATGTTGAACTGAAAACATTTTGTGAATCGTGTATTAAGATTAACATATATATTTATATATATATACATTTTTTATTTTTTGAGCATTAAGAGAAGCCAATAATTGATCTCTAAACTTTTCAGATCTATCACAAGGTTTTGCTGTCCAAATTTTCAGTCGCACTACTATTTTAATGAACACTGCTGTAATTTTTTGCATATTTCTGTTGTCCAATTATACAATTTTTGTAAAATAGCTGGGCATATATTGATAAAATCTGTTTCTTATGTAAAGAATTAATAAATCTTTTCAAGTATTAATAATATATATATAGTTAGCTTAGGCTAACTTACATAACAGCTTTATAACATATACGACTATTTGTGAAACACTTCATGTTTACAGGGTACTGAAAAACTAAAACGCTAGCGACTTGTTTACCTGCACCGCCAAATGATTGAAGTTCCACTTTTCGATTTGAAATGCGTTTTGCAACTGTCCACATAGATACGCACGCACACAAATACACACACACACACACACACACATAGACACACTAACTCGCACACACAGTTATGCCAAAGCGCATTTTCCACATTTGCATTTTGTCCAGGCTCTATCAATGGTTGGAGTTTTTTGGGGTGGATGAGTGGAGAGGCTCATTCGAACGTAGCTGATGTTTGACAGAGCTTTGTTGCTATTTCTGACTGTTTAGTCAGCAGTGGATATGTGTGTGTGCGTGTGTGTGTGTGTGTGTGTGCGTGTGTGTGTGTGTGTGTGTGTGTGCTTGCAATATACAGGGGTAATAGGCCTACATCTGTGCCAGCCCGGGAAAATTGCCCAGGCTATCGAGAAATGTTTTTCGAGTCTGTTATTTGTAACGCTCTTCACGCACTTTTAACCAGTTTCCTGGCCATGTTGCGCTGCTCCGGCCATAAACGTGGTATGAAATCCATTCAAAAGATAAGCTAAACGCACAGTTTTCTATGCAAAGTTACGATGTGGCTTAGTTAATAGAGCCATAATTTCGAAGGACTTCCATATCGTTTTGAATGGACTTCCGGACGGTGGGAAGTTGTGAATTTCAAATGCTCTATACAAAATTATTGAATGTTATGTTTTGTTATAGAGTTCAAGATTGAGGAAGCATTGGAAAGAACTTAATAGAAGAAAATTCTGAGTGAAAGATGATCTGATTTATATTTAATATATGATTTTTTATAATTATAATTTCAAATAAAATTAGTAAAAATTTAGATTTCTTCTTTTTCTTGTAAACAAAATATTTCAGTGATTTTTTTTCTTAATAACTGAAACAGTAAAGTTTTTATAGAAAATTGAAATATTACTCTTTATTAATTTATAAAATTTCTTACCTTTCTTTCATGATTAAGTTATTTTATTTACTTGTAAATAAGAGAACTTCTTCTTTAAAAAGAATGTAATAATATTTATTTAGTTCTTTAGTTATTATTATTATTATTATTAATATACCAATCACTTGTTGAAAGCCATAAAATACTTTATTTATTATGTAAAATTTCTGTTAAAAATCTGCCCATTTTGTTCGTCAAACCCTAAATCAAAAAATAAACTCAAATATTTCATCATACAACATTGCGTCTCATCACATAATAGACAAACTCCACTTTGGTCAGTTAAACTAGCTAAGCTTTTTCATTATCGTGTTTCCATTTGCTGGCATGACACTGTTCTGCATATTAACCGTCTCAAATAGCCAGCCACGCCCCCTTTAACTGCCCTCCTGCGACAAGGTGTGAGGCGACATCGTCTATTCAGGAGGCTGTCAAGTTCTGCTCGTCGTCGTCGTCGTCGTCGTCGTCGTTGTTGTTGCTTCTGTTTTGGTTCAATTCAATTTGTGTGTCGTGTGTGCCTAAAGGCAGTCGCCTTCCATTTTTTTTTCTTCTTTCTGATGGACACTCGACTGCCATTAGAAGGTTTTACTTTTCAATTATCAAATGCATGCTGGACTAGACTAGTACTGCAGGCTGCGCGTGGAGCCCGTAAAGTGCAATTGCCTGCAGAGCGATTCGATTGAGGCGGAGCTGGAGCCAATGGACTCAGACGAATCACTATTCATAACAGCTGCGAAATGGCGCAGCATCGTCGTCTCTGGGTCTGTATCTGTATCTGGAACTGGAACTGGAACACTTGGCTCGGTGTTCTGGATATGTCCACTCTGCATCGCTGAGCCCATGCTGCGCTGCATTTTGCCCGGTTCGTGGCTGCCGCTGCTGAGAAATTGAGCGAATTGCTGTGGGGCCTGCAGCTGCGCCAGCTGCTCCCAGTCGGGCGCTGTCGCACGCAAACGTTGACGCATCTCGCTCAAGGCGCGCTGCGTCTCGTAGCTCGCCTGCGCATCGAATTCACGTTCGCTGAGCAGACGCCTGGCCGAAGGCGGCCTAAGATTGCGTTGCACTTTAGTCAACTTCCGGTCGAGCCAGTGCAGCAGCCACCAAAGCTCCGGCCAAGGCAGCAGAATACAAATGCACATCCAGATAAATTTGCCATTATTCGCTGCGCCCATGATGAGTAAATAGGCCAGAAAGCGCATAAAACGGCGATAGACATAACGCATCCAGGGGCGGCGCCACAGGTCGCGATGCTCCTGGCACGCATTGACCAGAATAAAGACGCCAGCGACGACGGCAATGGCCACGCTCGTCGGATACTGTTCGAGCACCAGCTTGAAGTTCGTGCCCAATGGTTGGATGCTGCGCATCTTGCGATCGCCATGACAAAAGAGAGCCACACAAACGACGACCACGTTGGCCATATGAACGCCCATCACGGCGGCCACGCAGTAAACACAAATCATAGAGTCGCCAACAGCTGTGGTTGCCTCTACCAGCCACAAGATGACACCCAGCATGAAGCGTGCCACACGCTCCTTATCGCAGCGCTCCTGCAGCAGCGTCAGATTGTAGGCCTGATCCGTATAGATGCCATAGCAGGAATGCGCATGGGCCGGCAGCGAGATGTAGTGCATCTGCTTAGTTCTGCCAGTTAGAAATTTGCCCTCGAAGCATTCACTGCGCTGCATGTGCGCGTCATAGACACCCTGTGCCGTGGACGCCCTGTACTGCGTGTACTGTACGTTGGGCGCTTGTGTGAGCAGCAGCAGTCGATTGCTCTGAAACATGTTCCTCAGCCGCAGCGGCTGATCACGACGGCAATAGATGTGGACGCGATTCTGTGAGTAGAACGTTTGCAGCATTGTCAAGCCGTCCTGGACATGCGGTATGCCTGCATGCAAATATGTGACCTGCTGGTCACTGAATCGCTGCTCGAACAGGCCATGGCAGCAGCCAATCAGTATCAGCAATGGCAGCAAAAGTTTCGTCAACATTGGAATTATTGTTGGGTGTTTTGTGAAAATTCCAAAAATTGTTTTAGGCAGTTAATGAATACATTGAATGCTAGCAGCTGGTTATGTATATTGTTCATTCAGCTGTCAAAAACTAGCACAGCTACTAGATCTGACTGAAAAGGGACTTCAAATCGTTTTTTTTACCAAATATAGTTCAAATTTATAATATTACTTTAAACATTTTCATGAAGCTTAAAAAGCTTTCAGAGATTCAGTAAAGCAAAGCGAAATTATATAGTCAAACTACATAATTCAGAAAACTTAGTATTATTTCATAGTTTTGTATTTTTAATTAATTTTTTTAAAAATATTTTATTTTTTATTATATATCAAACTAGCTTAAAAAATTAAGTAAGTCAACTGCAGATTAATTTTTCTATTTGTCTTATAATTTTAAACATTATTTTATTATTTATATATATATTTTTTTTTTTTTGGTTATTTTTATTTTTTTTTTTTTTATTGTTTTTGTTTTTTGTTTGTTTTTATATTTTTACCTTTATTAGTTAATTTAAAAATCCTACACTGCTTGATAAATATCAATTCAATGTTCACTGATGAATGTGTAAACTATGTTTATTATACAATATCAATGCAACATCAGCTCTTAAATGATAGCTCACTTAAAAATAAATAAAAACAATTATCGACTACCTCAACATTGCCCTAGATAATCTTATTCCCCACAGCAAACGAAGCAAAAACTTTATTAAATTCTAAATGAAGTTCAACAGCCGAAACTTTATAAACTTTATAATTGATGAACAATAATCATACATCATAGCTTTGGCCAGCCACACACAATAGACTTTGTCTCGCATCAATAGATGACTTCAGAGTTGGCTCATTGGATAACCCAACCCAACTTGTAACACAGCCCACTTCGTGCTCCTTAACCAAACATCGAGTGTGTGGACTTTGTAGTCGACTTTCAGGCGTGCGTCGCATGTACCAAACAGAAAAAAATAAGAGAGATAGAGAGAGAAAGAGAAAGAGAGAGAGAGAGTGAGAGGGAGAGAAGCTGAAGGCATACTTAGTGCTACAATTTTGCTGTTGGTATAACAAATTTTTATCATTGGTGAAATGAAAGAGAAAACTGAATAATAGAATATGAATTTAAAGCACAAAATGTTAGCTAAGCTAACTACGAAGTTAAATTTAAATTAAAACTGATTTAGGTTTAAAAAGTATTTAATTTCGGAATTTTGTATAATGCGAATAGTCGGAAATTAGTTAGTTTAGTTTTAGAGAAGCTTAAATTTATTTTTTAAACATATCTAAGTTTTAGTTAAATATAATTATGTAAATAATAACAATTTTAGAAGTCAAAAATTGTTTTGTTTTTATTTCTAAAAATTGTTTTGTTTTATATTTCTATAAATTGTTTTTTTTTGTATAATTTAAAAAAAGAATAATTTTTTATTATATTTTTAAAAATGTTTTTCTATATATCTAAAAAAATTTAATATCTTTAAAACTAAAAATATTGCTAATAATTTAATAGGTTAGTCTAAAAGATTTTAATATGCCAATTTTTTTTTTAAAAGAAAAATTAGGAAAATTTTATGTTTTAACTTTTTTAACTTTCCTAATTTTTCAAGCTATCTTATCTAACTATCTTATGGTAGATAGCTCATACTTATAAAAGCTTGAGCTTCAGCTCGTCTTATACTAGTTTGCTCATACTTATACTAGCTTATACTGTGAAATATCATTTATAGTTTCTATTTAACTCTGTCATCATTTCCTTCCGCTCATCTTATACTAGCTTGCTTACACTTATACTAGCTAATACTCAGAAATATCTACACTTTCTATTTCAGCTCATCTTATACTAGTTAGCTAATACTTATACCAGCTTATACTCTGAAATTACTCTAGTTCACACTCGTATCATTTCCTTCAGCTCGTCTTATACTAGTTTGCTCATACTTATACTAGCTTATACTGTGAAATATCATTTAAAGTTTCTATTTAACTCCCTCATCATTTCCTTAAGCTCATCTTATACTAGTTAGCTAATACTTATACCAGCTTATACTCTGAAATTACTCTAATTCACACTCATATCATTTCCTTTAGCTCATCTTATACTAGCTTGCTTATACTTATACTAGCTTATACTGTGACATATCATTTAAAGTTTCTATTTAACTCCCTCATAATTTCCCAGAACTCACTTATACTATTGTACAATAGTTAGCTAATACTTATACTAGCTTATACTGTGAAATATCATCTATAGTTTCTGTTTTACGCCCATATCATTTTCCCAAGTGCAATTCATTTTCACTGCTCCTCTTTTCCCTGAACTCTTTTTGTTCATACTCGTATTTTTTTCTGTTTTTTCTTTTTGACCATGTTTTCTAGTTGGCTTTTAGACGTCGCCTGTCCTTTGTGCCACATTTTTCTCTGCTCCGTTGTAGATGCTTTATTTGTAGTTGTCGTTTTTCAGTCGCATACTACGTGAATCAACTAACAATGTGTCTACGTAGTACGTAGTACGTAGTGCCCACTCCCGTCCCCGCCTGCCCAAACTTCGAGTATAAGTCAGGGCCAAGCGAAAAAGAAAAAGAATTTCCCGGTCATTCCATCAAAGCGCAAGTCGCGATAAAAAGCAGCGCTGCAAAAACTCTGAACAAATATAAGAAAAAGAAAGAAAAAAAACGGCCAAGGCAAAGGAAAATCTACGCACAAAGTGGCAAACAGCAAAAGGAAGAGAGAAAAAAAAAACCAACTGAAATGGCCACAAAATGAAAACGAATGAACAAGAGTGAGGGAGACAGAGAGAGAGAGAGAGAGAGCAGGGGCAGAGCTAGGAGTGGGCTGTGTGGTGGGGATAGTAAGAGATAGCGACTGCGAGGCTGCAGCAATTTTTTCCCGTTATGAACCAAAAATCGAACTGAAATTTGTGCTGTGTTGTTTTTTGCTGCTGCTGCTGCTTCGGCTGCTTGCTGTTGTTGTTGTTGTTATGAGTGTATGCTATGGCTATCCATTGCGTTGCTGCGTTGCGTTTGCTGCTTGTTCTCCACGCTCCTTTTTGGGCCTCATGCATTTTCCGTGTTTCGTTTTGTGCGCAAAATAAATTGGTAAACAAGCGAGGCGGCCAGAGGCCTGCATTAGCACGACAAGGACAGTGATCGAATGAACGTCTGACAGAGATGCAAACAGCAAAGCACAGCACTGGCAGAGTGAGAGAGCTGGCCTGGTGGTCAATGGCAATACATGGTCATCCGATGCTCGTACATAGCCATTCGCCTGCATTCATGCTCATGCTCTGTGTATATACATGTGTGTGTGTGTCTGTGCCTGTGTATGTTGTGTTTTCTGTGACGCTGTGCACATTTCATTCTGGCTGCATTTTAGTGCCTGTCCATTGTTTTTGGGTAGTCACCTCCCACTCTCGAGTGGCTCTGCCATCGAATTCCCCCTCTTCTCATTTGTGCTCTCGTTTCTCTTCCTCTCTTCGTTCATGTATTGCATATGGTGCGTCCGTTAGCTGCGTGGGTCACATGCGTTGCGTGGACGTCGCTGCTTTTTTGCCTCTGCGTCTCTCTCTCTCTGTGCGTTTACCTCTGTCATAGGCACTGCCCGTGCCGCTGTCGCAGTCGCTGCCTGTGCCGCTGTCGCTGTCGCTGCTTTTGCCACGGCTTTTTTCCACGTTGTCGTCGCGTCTCTTCTAACTCGCTGCAAAGCTGCGAGGGACTCACGCCTCTCTCTCTTTTTTTACATTTCTATTGTTGTTGTTGCTGGCATTGTTGCTTTTTGGCCGCTGCATTGGAGGCGCAGTTTTTGCATAGCCATTGTGGACAGTGGTGCAAGGTATGCATAAAACTGAAATGGTGGAAAATGTCATAAAATAATACAATTAAATATAAATTGTTTTTAGTTGAATGTTTAATATAAAAATAAAATGCTTATGAATAAATATTTAAAGCGAGTGAGTTTAATATTTATGTTTGAGTAAGATTATTATCATTATGATTATGATTGAGTGAACTTTAAATTATGCATAATCAGAAATGAGTTCTCTAACTAATAATTCTTAAATGCAGTATAATATATACAATATAAGATACATATATTATTTAGGAAAAACTGAAATATTTGTTTTTAAATATATTGTAGATTATTTTTTATTTATATTTAATTTTTGTTTTTTTTTTTCATTTTTTAGAACTTGTACAAACTTCACTTTGACGGTTATTAAATTTGTGTAGATTCAAAAATAATTCTTTTTATTTTAACTTTTATTCAATAACATTGAAATTTTAAATTCCTCAACTTTTTAGAATTTTCTAGTTTTTATATTTAACTAATTTATATATATATTATTTTTCTCCCTATCTTTTCAGGTAAGCAACAAATGCCATTTGCTCCAGTGTCCAAGTCCAATCAGTAAAAGCGAACGAAACGCGACGCTGGCGCTGGTGCTGCAGCCATCGCTGCTTTCGCAACTGCCGCAGTCGCTCGTTATGTGTGCCAGGCAAAAGGCCAAACGCATGTGTGTTCAGTCGACCCTGTCAACCAGCCCCACATGCTCCCCAACTGCCCCCACCCCCGCCTTACGACATGTTGTGCACTGTACATAGGCACGATGAGCGAGCGAAATGCCAGATAGACAGAGCAGGCAGGGTGTGAGCGAGTGAGCGAATGACGAGCCTATACATAAAATGGCGTTGCATATGAGGAGAAAAACCAATGCAGTTGTGTGAGTGACCATCTCGTTGCGTGCGTATGTACATGTGTGTGTGTGTGTGTGTGTGAGCCTACGCAACGGTAGCTTTTTCATGTTAGCTGCTGCTGCTGCTGTTGCTGCTTCGGCTGCACCTCAAAAGCAAAACGCATTGAATGCGTATCGAGTCCAAGTCGAATGTTGATTGTATTATATTGCCAGAGAACTTGCTCCAACTCCATCTCGTTCTGCCTGTCTCTCTCTCTCTCTCTCTCTCTCTCTCTCTCTCGTTCTCTTACTCTCTGTGCATGCACTTAAAAGCTCGTCCAGCCGCTGCAGGCTATAACCAACACACACACACACATGCAAACATGCAGCAAATTGAATAAACTCCCAAAATCAAATTTTTCACCACTTTTGCTCAACTGACGTGAACGCCAGCTGCTCGCTACACACCCACGACGCACACAACAAACTCGCTGTGTGTGTATATATGTGTGTGTGTCCATCTTTGCCATTTAAAGGGTCAATGAAATGCAAAGGCTATAGCATTTTCTCATCCATGTCCCACGTTCATGTCCATGTCATTGTCCGTGTCCAAGTCGGGCTCCTCGTCCTTCATTGATTGCCTGGCCGTTTTTAGTTTTGGCTGAGCGCATTTCAAATCAATTGAAAAACGTTTTCATTTTTTCTATGCTAGGACCCAGTTTTTGTTCATATTTATTGTGGCATTCCTTCTGCTAGTATATATTGGCTTTGATTTAGTTGCTAAAATATATTGGCCCTTCTGATCCAACTAGAGTTGCGAGCTGCCAGTTTCTATTGACCAGCAAAACTTCATTTTATATGCTTGAGTTTGATTGTGCTTCGCTCTCTATGTGTAACGATGTCAATTATGGGCACATTTTGTGTTTCTTGGCAATTGTTTAGAGCAATAAATAAAATCAATAGAAAAGTGTTTGTTTTTTTTTTTTGCTTATGGATTTGGCTGCATTGGAATCTGAGAAATTTTCACCCAAAAGTTGCACAATTTCTTAAAGATTGTAGTTCATATTTTATTAACAGGTATATTCAAACTTTAGCTATGTCAATATAGTCTACTTGAGTCCAAGTTTTAGCTGAATAATAATTGTTAAAGCTAAACTATATAACTGAAACTATATATGCCCATAACTCCTTTGGAAAATGTACAAAATTAATAATTATACAAATAAAATTTAATCTTATTTCTTTTATATACAATATATATTCATATATATACATATATAAATATAAATATAAATCATATATATACATATTTATCAAATATTTCCTCCCAAAATTGATGCTGCCCCTCAAAGTATGCTATAAAAATGCAATTCGCAAACCCTAAAAATATTTAATTTTATATAGCATATCTTAGCTTCATATATACTCGCATTTCATTTAAAAATGAATATTAGAACTTGCTCCACTAGAACGTAGCTCCAATTGAATTTCCATGGCACATCGGTAAGCCTTAAAAATCTTTGCTCATTTACAGCTATTGTGAGCTGAGCATAACAGAATTTCCATTGTGTGGCCACAATGCGAATTGGGATTTGTTGCCATTGTTCACAGTTTACATAACTTGTTGACAGTCTTTTGGCTGGCCAGCAGCTTTAGTCAATGAAATTGGAGCAAGAAATTGGTTAAAGCTGACCCAAAACAGACGGACAGACGGACAGCCAGACTGAGATTGAGCAAACACAAAAGGCAGCCAAGAGGCACACACAGCTGCCTAGAGTAAAGACTAAACGTAAACACAACAGTTTTACCTTCATTAAATAAACGTATAAATATTAGACATGCTCCAGGATCTACAATATATATAGACGTATATATATATTTGAATGTGTGTGTTTTGTGTGTTTTTTATGTGGCATTTGTTTTGAAGGTCAAATTACGAAATCGCCCACAAAAATGATGTTGCCAGCACCCAGGACAACATTATATATATATATGTATATATTAAATGGAGCTAAAGTTGTAACAAAACTTTTGAGCTGCCGAAATGTGTTGCAAATTTGAGGGGCTGGTGCTGATGTGGGGGGCGTGGCGTCTGCTCTGATGTGAAGGACATCAGATGGTGTGCCACAAAATTGTTTTTGAGCTGCAAAAACTTTTGTTGGCAGCACTTGCAGGCAGGCAGGCAGGCGACTTGACCTACTGACAACTTGTGCAAATTTATTTGTTTCTGGCAACTGCAGATGTTTTTTCTTCATGCTACTAACAAAGGATGTTGACGTTAGCTAGGTGCTACGAGACGTATGCGCAATATGTGTGTGTGTGTGTGCTGGGTGTGAATTTGTGCCCTTGTGTCTGAGGTGAATTGATGTGTATATTTAAAACATAAACATAGAAGGCATTCAGTATAGGTCGAATTGTTAAAAGCAATTGTAGCATATTTGTATTGCATTTAAAGTTTATTGTTTGTAGTTTAGTTCAATTGACTTACGGGCAATTAGATTTTATAAACTTATTCGTCTACTGGGCAAAAGGAAATTATATCAAATGAAAATGTAAAGCATAATACATTTGTATGATATAACGATATATATATTATTATATTAAACATAAATACTTATATTAAATATAAACAAACACTTTTGGACCTATTTAATATATAAATCATCAAAATGTTTCTATATATATGTATATATATTAAATAAAGTTTGGAAACTAAATACTTTAATTTTCTTAAATATTTTTATATATTTTTGGAGTGATTAATTCATTCATGAAGTTAAATGAAATAAAATGTTTGTTATGGAAAGTTTAATCTTTTACATCAAATATAATATACAGTCGAATCTCGATAATTCGAAATGGCAAAGGGATCAGGTTTTTTACGAATTAGACGGAAATTCAAATTATCGAGACTCGACTGTAACGAATTTTTTTCAAGGGGATAGATTTTGTTTCGATTTATCGCGATTATCGATTTAGCGGGGTACAAATTATCGAGACTCGACTGTATTATAATATTACATGAAATATAAAAAAATATATATTTTATAAGATGTTTACATAAAAACAAAATATATATTTTCTATCACATACCTGGTTACTTGAGACAAAGAAAGAAAGTTCTAGCGTAACTGATAGAACTTTCGTTTGGCTTCTTTGTCTCAATATTATACAAATATTTATAAGCCCAAAGCCTTACTTGATTTGTATGCAAGATTATGGAACGGCAAATCTGTTTGTATCTAAAAATATATAGTATTTTACATACTCTGATGCATCCTGACATCTTCCATCTATTCATGACATATAATTTCAACTATTTTACATAAAATTGTTAAACCTTTTTCTTTTAGTCGCTTTTTATTTTTTAAATCTATTGAAACTATATATTTTACGCTTAATTCACATGGTCTTAAAAATAAATTCATGCAAAAGTCTTTTATAAACAAAAAATACAGCAAATGTATTTGCTACCCGAAATACAACTGTATAAAAATCGTTTTCTTAATTTTAATTACAAAATATAAAACATTTTTTATCCACAGAAAATATTTATTAAAAATATATACAGTTCATGAAAATAGTAGCACACAAAAGTGAAGCCAAATATTATAAATTTAAATTATAAAAAAAATATAAATTTAAAAAAAATATATAAATTATAATAAAAATTTAAATTATATAAAATATAAATTATATAAAATATAAATTATATTAAATATAAATTTTGTATAATATATATTTTATATGTATATTTTAAGTATTTACGAACTTATTTTACTCAACTCTCTTCACTTGCTACTGCATTATAAGTTACTCAATTTTCAAATGAATATAAAAATAATATATATATATATATATTTATATATATATATATATATATATATATATATATATATATATATATATATATATATATATATATATATATATATATATATATATATATATTTCAATGTAAATATTCTTAAATGTTTATATTCTTAAATGTTTATATTCTTCAGGGAAAATTGGTTTTTAAATAGAATAAAAATTAAATATATTTATTCAATATTTAATTGTAATTTTTCATAAATTTTAAAAGTATCTTTTTCATTATTTATTTACTTCTACTTTTACTGCTACTTTTCTTTTTTAAAACAAATCAAAAAAATATATTTTGTAACTTGTCTATTTATTAAAAATATATACAGTTCATGAAAATAGTAGTACACAAAACTAAAACCAAATATTATAAATATAAATTATAAAAAAATATAAATTTAAAAAAAATATAAATTATATTAAAAATATAAATTATATTTAAATTATTTAAATTTAAATTATATAAAATATAAATGATGTATAATATATATTTTATATGTATATTTTAAGTATTTACGAACTTATTTTACTCAACTCTCTTCACTTGCTACTCCATTAAATGTGCTCGATATTTACTCAACTCACTTTGCTTGCTCAGTCTTACTCTTATTTTGCTGTCGTCCTGATTTGCTGAGCAACAAGTTTGAGGCAATATTCACGCACACTGTGACCGCAAATGCAGTGGGGAAACTTTTACTTTTATTTATTTTTTTTGCGCACATTTTATGCAACTTATATAAATGGCAGACGACACTTTGGCCACCTCGTCCGCCCGCCGCCCACCGCCCACAGCAGCTGCCCGAGCGTTGGTCTTTTTGTATTTTTCTCTTCGTCATCGTCGTCGTCGTCGACGTCGACTTTTTCGTATTTGGCAAAGATAAAGTTTTGTAATAAAAATGTCTGCTCGTAGACACCGGCAGACACTGCCAGCCAGCGGGAGGGGTTAGGAGGGATGATGGGAGGCTCTGGGTGTGCTCAGCCCCAGCCAACCGGGCAGACATTTTGTCTAGCAATTTTCAAGCCCGAAGTGTGTCAGCAACTTTGCCACGTCCTCGACTTCCTCTTCATCGTCGTCGTCGTCGTCGTCGTCGTCGTCGTCGTCGACGTCGTGAACGTGTCCTTGTCCTTGGCCCCCACTCAGACAAACACTTTCTGATATTTATATATACATTAGTTGAGGGTAGGGAACTTTCGCTTTAGTTTTGCGCTGCTTTGCATTTTATATACATATAAAAGCGAGCATTGAAAAACTTGTTGACAGTGATATTTCCCTTTCACTTTAATATGTTGAAATGTGTTGCTTTTGTCTGAACGTTTTAGCAGACTAGGCAAATAATTAGTAGAGTTAAAGTAATTATTAGTAAAGCTTGAAGAATCTCTCTAATTCTTAATTTACTTTAATTATTTTGTATCTTGCGTTTGTCTTTGAGCTAATTTTTGGCTAAGTGAAGGAAATGCAATTTTAGACCATTTTAGTACAGTTTTAGGACATGTTCTAAAAATGCTTCGGGACTTAACTTTTCACATCAAACTTTTATTTTTACTGCAGTTTAAGTACACAGTGTTTATAGTACATGTTCTAAAAAGTTGTATGCACTTTTTATACTTCACAGCTACAGTTTTTAGTACATGCTAATTTCGTGTTGGTTTTAGTACAGTTTTAATACACCATCTAAAAGTAAAAAGTTGAAAAAGAGTTTGTGTAAAATTCGATATTCCATTGAATATATTTATTTGTTGTATTTTTTGTTTGTTTATTGTTTGTTTCTTATTTTTGGTAGCGTTCAAATTTCGTTTTAAAGAATTCGCTTTTTAGAGCAACATTTTAGAACACTTCATTAAGTGCAATGCCTGCTAAATTCTTAAGCATATATATATATATATATATATATATATTTAAAAGATAATATGTTATATATATGTCTTCTTTTCTTTATATAATTTTTTGGGCTATTTACATAGGTTTGGATTAACATAAAGATATGTTCTAAAATTTAGTACATGTATAATTTTTTGTTTTGTTTAAGCTTAAGCTTGAAACGTTTCGTTTTCATGAATAATGTTGTGCTGTGTACTATAAATATGTTGTGAGACATCCCTTAGACCTTAATGATTTTAGCACAGTCTGACATTGGGCTACCGAATTTAGAACATATACCATGACAACTCAATATTGAAAATCCCCGAGGCAACCCAAATGCAGTCTAAAAATTGCATCAATGAGTTTATATATATTTTTTTTTGTATGATGAGAGTCTGCGACATGCGAGTGATATGCTTCCGATAATTATTAAATTATATAGATACTAGAACAAATATATATTTGTGTGTGTGTGAAATCGCCTAAATGGGAAATTCTAATATGCTACGACTCCTAGAAGTTAACCCCAATATTGAATAGCACCCACTACGCCTTACGCTTGACGCCCAACAGACAGAGCACAAAGAAAAGGATCGTCCAGCCGGTCATAACGAGGAAGCCGTTGTAGACCTTCTCGTGGGTAATGCTCCAGCCTTTTTCGATGACATTTCTAGCCGATATTGAGGGTATTGTAAAGGGCAATACCATTACCACATCCTGCAGGAATTCCGGCATGCTCTCCAACGGCCACAGAAGACCTAAACGAAAAAAACCGGTTATCAGAGCTAAAAAATATTGATGAGATATGTGAAGACTTACCGCAGAGTATAATCATGGGATAGAAAGCTCCAGTGGCCACAAAATTAGCCTCCGTATGCGATTTGCAGAAGACAGAGATGAAAAGACCTGAACGAGAGATAAACCACAAATTAGTTGAAAGTGAATTCGATAGTTAAATGGGTTTATCTACCAAACAACATGCCACAGAAAGCTGTCAGCGTTAACAGCCCTATCAGCGTAGTCGTATCTCCATTGTTGTACGTATCGAATACGATGCCAATGTATATGACGACCTCGAACGACTGCAGTGCCATGATAATTAGCTGTGTCAGCAGATGAGCCCAAAGCATTTCGGTGGCCGAAACACCAGCCAAGAGGGTACGATCCCAGATGCCATCCATGCGCTCCGAAATAAATACGGCAGCCGTCATCAAAGTAGCCAAGAAAAATACCATGCTTAATGAGAAAAAGATATTAAATAGGTATAAAGAAAAAGTGAGTCAGTATGATCGGATTTTTATAGTTATCGAAAGATTCGAATCGATGTCTATATTTACCAATCGATTCGAATAAGTTTCATTAAATTAAAGTTATGAAAGAGATTAAGAAAAGATAGATTAGAAAATGATATATAAAATTCAAGTAAGATAATAATCGGCCGATATATGTATATATCGATGGGTTTCAATAAGTTGCTGATTGTAAAAAGAAGACTTCAAAATAAAATTGATGAGGTTTTCAAAAATGCAAAAGAGACTGAAAAGGTGTTACTAGAATGAAATATATAAAAAAAATGTTAAACATATTTAAATTCATAATCGATATATTTATCGATTTTAATACATAATTTAACGTAAATCCAATTAGTTTCTCTAAATGTGAAGTTAATAGAAGTAAATGAATTAAAGAAGTTATGACAATCGCTGCTTATCGATAAACAAATAGTTTGGCTTGTATCGATAAATCGATATATGATAAATACCTGCTGAATCTATTATATACTCACGTCATAACCACGCCAGGAGCGCAATACTGTTGGAACTCAATGTCCGTACTGCCAAAGATGGGATCCTGGAACTGTACAGGCAACTTAACCAAGGCAGCCGACACATTACAATCGTGAACAACGGCGTCCATAAAGGTGCTAAACGTGTCTCGCAGTTTGCGTTGAATAAAGTAGCCAACTTGTTGATCTGTAAATGCAGTTAAACAAGAACATCAAAAATCAGATATATTTTTATATAAGCCGTAGATAGACTCACCCGTCATGTCTAAGTGGACAACTATTTCGGCATTGTCAACTGATCCATCCGAGGCATAGATACCATCCTCGATAAATTCGTAAACCGAGTCACTAAAGTTTTTAGCGAAATATATATAGCCCACAATTTTGGCGCGTTTGGCATCCTCAAAGGCAGCCTCCTCTGAAGGATAATACTTTCTTTTGGCCACATCTTCGTCCAGTTCCTGGATGTAGCGACACGAGAGCTTATTGAAATGACAGGTATTGTTGACGCTGTAAATGGTCTGCAGGTTCTCATCGAAACACTCGGAATAGCTGTTCACCTCGCCGGAGTAGATGCCCAGCTCAAGATTTTTGGGTGTTTTGCCGATGGCCATGTAGAAGCAGGACAATTGGATGATGGGAAACAGCATCATGAAAATTATGCCACTAGAAGAAATGAAGAGACATACTATGAGAACTGTTAACTTAGTTCAAACTACAACTGCACTTACGAGGGCTGTCTGAACAGTTGCACAAAGTTCTTGGTCATCATCGCTTTGAGGCGTCCTTTGGTGGTAAAGAAAATCTTCTTGCAATTATCGTTTTCTGGCTCCACGTACGGTATGGGTGGCTTTTCAGCCGTCGGCTCTTGCGTATCGATCACCTCCGTTGGCAGCGGTGCTCCAGCGGGCGTCGCCTGAGCTCTATTCTGATTCATAATCTGTTCCAGCTGATCTTCATTGCCCTGCCGCTGGCTGAGTATAAGGAAAGCATCTTCGATCGATTGAGTGCCAAACTGGATCATGATATTGGTGGGCGTGTCCTCAGCCAACAAAACGCCATTGCGCATGAGACCGATCTGGGGAAAGAAATAGATAAAAATAATATTAAGAATAGAGAAAGTAAAGAATATAAAACAGAGATTTGTTTGAATGTTAGACAGAATTGTTTAATGAAGGAAGCTTGGAAATAGTAAGAGAGAAATATCAAAATAAATATTGATAAGAGTAGCTAAAGGAACATTTCTTAAGAAACTGATTTAAAATACTATGAAGTAAGAAGTTTATTATAAGTGAGATGATAAAGCTGAAAGATACCGGGAGTAACCGACTAGAAAATACCGCTACATTCATCTAATGCTTAATTCTGTTTCTATTTGTCATATATAAATCTCAAACAAAAGTGAAGTATTCACTATACATACGATATCTTTCACCCTCTAACTCTTTATCTTTATCTCGTCTTTATCTCTCTCTTCTTTTGTCTATATATATATTATATATATTCCAGCTTTACTGAATTTAAAAAAAATATATTTCTAGATTCATGAATTATTAATACAAACAGACGAACAGGCGAACAGTCTGAACAAGTTTATATGTATATATACTTTAATGAACGCTGTTTACTTCTACCTATCATATGCGCTGTCATAATTCCTAATAGAATATTTTTTCATAAAAAAAAGTGTTTTTTTTTGTGGACTTACGTAATTTGCCTGCTTGGCCTCTTCGATATAATGTGTGGTAATAATCACAGCCAATTTGCTATTTCTAGTCGTTTCCACCAGAAAGTCCCAAATTCTACAATAACAAAGAACGTATTTAGTTATGTGTGTATAAATACAAAGCCGTTGAACTTACTTTTCGCGCAGCATCGGATCCAGACCGACCGTGGGCTCGTCGAGAATGAGCAGCTCGGGATCGTGTATCATGGCACAGGCGAAGGACAAGCGGCGCTGCTGTCCTCCACTGCATTGCTTGATCATTTGTCCAGCCGACGGCAGTTGCAGCAGGTCCTTGAGTATCAAAAACTTCTCCCGAATGCGCTCATCTGTCAGGCCATAGATGCGGCCGAAATAGAAGAGAGTCTCCTTGACGGTCATCTCCTCGACCAGCGCGATCTCCTGTGGCATAAAGCCCACGCGAGAGCCGGGCACACCGCTGCCCGGCTCACCGGGCGTAACGCCCAGAACAGAGACTTCGCCGCCATTGAGATTACGTTGGCCAACTATGCAGGAGAGCAGCGTTGTCTTGCCGCAGCCCGAGGCGCCTAGCAGGCCATAGCTAGAGAGAGGGAGAGCAGGAGAGAAAGAGAGAGAGTGGGCGAGGGGCAAGCATATGTAAAAGTTATTGATTGATCAAAAAACAACAATCGATTGGAGTTCATTATGAATGCCACTCACATGGAGCCACGCATGACGTTCATATTCAGCTGGTTGAGCACAATCTTGGGATTCTTTTTGGAGCCATAGTACTTATAGCCATTGCGCACTTCAACGGCCGCCATTTTGCTTGTGTGTGTGTGTGTGTGTGGGGTGTGTGTGTGCTCTCCTCTCTTTTGGCTCTCTCTCGCTCGCTCTGACGTCGCTAATGTGCTGCATGATCGAAAAAGAATGATGAGTATCGGATAATTATTTGCGTCAATAAATCTATATATGGTTATGTGTTTTATTGATTTCCATTGCTTTATGACAGACACGTGCCAAGGCACACAAAGCGCTCGAGCTGCCAAAAAATAAAAATAAAAAGTACAAACAAAAATGTTGTTGCCCAAGACCTAAACTTAGTGCTAAAATCTTAGCACTCGGCGCGTTGCAAACATTCGAACAATGCCAGAAAGTGAAAATTAAGGCAGCTAACTCTTATTCAGTTGACAGAGTTCAGTGCCCCTTTATTTTAGGCAGATCTAAAATCAAATTAGTTCATAATTTGTTTTATTTCTTCTATTCTGTATAAAGTGTGCTGAGCTAATTTGTGCTGAACTTTGTCTTGTTTCCACGTGGTGGCGCGCTTCATTAACCTTTGATTTGCGCAATAAACGCTTTTAAAACTTCTCTGGCAATTATTATTCTTAAGAGCTGATGACACCTTAGGAAAGGGCAGCATGAGTTGTGCTTTTTCATTTTTCGTTAATGAACCTTAAAATTGTGTGGAATTATTCATTATATTTGGCTGGATGACGACTATATCTCTATAGAGTTGGACTTTAAACCGCACCATGAAAGGAGTTACAATCACATTCATGAGATCACAATTCAACATTGAGTATATAACAAAGTTCTATTAACTAAACTGCTCTTTCGACCATATTAAATATTTATAAAACTTAAAAGAATAATATTTATAATAAATAAAAATATAAATATAAAAATATAATATATTTAATTACTGGAATATTGTGAATTTGATTTCACAACTAGGGCTTTCAACTATTGTATGCACTAGACTCAGATTCCAACTACATTGATTGTTTTTGCATCTAAATACAACTAGAAATCAAGCTCAGCTAAACAAGTAAACTACTGAATACAGTAAACGTTTACTTAATTTATGTAAGATTAATAAAACATTATTAGTTCTACAAGTATTATAATTATATTGTCAGATGCAATATGTACTCTATACATAGACGGCACTGCCCACCTCATTTGTCATGCTGAAGGTCATATTTGTAAATATTGTGTTTACCAATAAGAATTAGCCGAACAAATTCGCTAAACGAAAAGACAACGTAGTAATAAAGTTTACCAGAAAGAACCTTCAAGTTGTAAACTTTAATGCGGTTCATTGAAGTTTTGCGGCCATCAGCAAAGTAAATTGTAAAAAGTGCTGAAACACTTAAAAGCAAAACTCGAACAAATTTCGTAAATATTGACAATGGCTATACATACGCTTAAGCAATGTAAAACTCTGTGTACAAGTGAAATTTACTTAGCTCACATTATTTATGCATGTCTGTAAATGCAAATTACAAAGGTGTTCAGAACGCGCTTCGCTCGGACAATGACAATACGGAAAAAATGGAATGACAATGTGCGCTCGCGCGCGCGCGCTTGAGAAGACAAAGCGTCTTGAATAACAAATTGTAAAATCGAATAACCAAATGCACACAGACGAAGACGAAGACACACACCCACACACACACACACACACACCCACACACACACACCCACACACACACACACACACACTGTGATAATTATGTATATATGCACGCATTCCCACATATCTGTACATATAATTAATGTCAAGAAAATGCAGTCAGAATAAGCAAATCAAGTTTTGTGAACTGCACGAGTACACAGAACTGTTTAGTAAACATTTTTCTTTGGAGAAAGGGCAGTGGGCGGGTATCTTTCAACTGGTATGCTTCATAGCACATCTGATTCATAGCTAAAGCACTAAAGATAATATTATAGTATTAAAAAGCTATTGTTATAGTTGCTAATTTGCAAAAAGCTTTTTACAAGTTAGTACTTAAATATTTAATAGGCATATTTATTATCTAGCAAATGTAAAACGTTTTCAAAATCAATTAATGTTGAGAACTTCATCAATGAAAAAAGTAATAAGTAGACTTTTTTTTATAAAAAAAAGGATTCTGACTTGGATTATATTCTTTTATAATTTTAGTACATAAAACAGTATATAAAATGGAAATACATTTTTATTCTGATAATACTTGTTATACTTTCATGAAATAGATTTCATTATATTATAATATATATATAATAATATATATTATATTATAATATAGATTAAAAATATTTAAATTCATTTAAAAGAAAAGAATTTAACTTATTTATATATTTTTATAATTTAATGTATATGAAATGTAACCGAACCAAGTTCGTTATTTAGATTGGAAAACCAACTGTAAGGCGGATATTTTAGTTGCAGATTCAAATACACTTCGACAACATGCATTGGACAAATTATACTTTTCTTGCTTGTGCTTCTTCAAATTAAATTGTTTTGTTTAGTTGAACATAATAATAAATCTATTCCTTAAATTTATTAAAGTAATTCCAATACTTTATCAAAAAAAGAGCAAACTATCAACATAAAAAGAGCTAAAAGCAGTTTAAGCTACAATCTATAATTTAGCTAAGAGCTAAGAGAAGTAGAAGGTTTCGTCAGTTATCTGTTATTCACATAACTAGCTTTAACATGAAATCAACTATGTTAATGCTTGTCAAATGCTTTTAAATATATTTTGCAAACAGTCTAAAAACACTCAATCAATTTTACATTATATTTTCTTGTTATAATTTATTTATAGCTTACATTTCACTTGCACAAAGTAAACATTTTGCTTAACAGTATTAATTGTGTGATACAAGCTTTTGCTGTGTAATTAATGTAATTTGCTATCAAGTCAATTTGCAACTCCTGTTCAAATATTAATGGCCTCGTTGCTAGACTTTGACCCAGTTCGAGTGCCAGCGCATGTTTAGCCGAAATTCGTCATATAGCCAAATGCCATTTACAAACAAAATGTGTCTATATTCAGCTAAGGCTCTCTTGTATCTTTGCATCTCTTAAATATACATAATCAAATGAGCCGGCTAACTAGAAAAACAACAATACGCATTCACTCACACGCACACATGCTCAATCACAATATGCCCATAAAACGTTCGAAAGTCAAACTCGAAAAAATTACAAAAAACACAAAAAAAAAGAAGAAAAAAAATAAAAACTTGCCCAAAAAAACAAAAATTGAGTAAGGTTAGTAACACAAATTCGTGGTCATAAATTTACGTATCTGTTGTTGACGTTGTATTATTTGCTTAACATTGCGGCAGATGACGCAAAGGACAGCAATTTCTCAGCTGATATGGCTTTAACCCCAAAAAGAGAGGCGCGAAATGCGTAAAATTGCGCTGAATTTGATGAAATAAGCATTAAAAGAAGCAAAATGAAAACATTAAATGCGAGCATAAACTTGACGTCAGAAATAATAAAAAGAAAAAAACAAAACAACATTTTGTTGTGCTACAAAATAATAAAGGTTTCAATTAGACGCAACCAAGTCGACAATTAATACTCTTTCCAAAAAACATATAAACTAACAAATATGCTTTCATAAATGCCTTTTAAGTTTTACTATTATTGTTATTTTTTTTAATTTTTTTGAATTGATTGCTTCACAAATTATATAAAAATTTAATTTTCTGGGAGTATACAAAAAATAGTTTTCTTATTTATTTATTTTTGCTTGATTTTTCTGTTTTCCTATTTTCTTGAAGGCTAATAATAATAAATCTTAAAATTATAATTAAACTTTCTAATAATAATAAATATAAAATAGTAAATTTGTATTTAAAATTAAAATTAAAACTAAAATTAAATTAAAGGTTCTGTTCTCTTAGCTGTTTTTATACATAGAGCAAATAAGCGAATGCTTAAAGACTTGGCTTGTTATTGTTAATAAATATTATTAAAAGCTAAGCACAAAAAGTGTTTTGACAGCTATGAGTATGAGTATTGTGAAGTATTGAAATACGTATATGAATATTTATTATATAAATGTTAATTAAAGAGCTCAAGTTTTGATAAGATTGAAAATATTGCAAGTCTTATACGAAATTTGCTTAATTTCTTGAATTTTTGTATATTATTATACTATTATATAAATAATATCATTATACATATATGTACATATGTTTTAAAGCATATTTTTCAAAGAATTTATGCTCAAAATGTAGAGCTATTTATGCCTTCCAGCAGAGATTTACCTCTAAATTATAATATTGTTAATACTTTGAAGAAAAGGAGTTGCAGTTGAATTATTTCGTTCGTTTTTCAGTTTCCTTGCCTTAAGCTTTACTTCCTAGTAAACTATACAACAAGTTTCTTAGTTTTCCAACCTCTATGTAAAACTGCATTCCAAAAACTAAAGTTAATGATAGTTTATTTCAGAATCAAGCAAAATTATCAAAATTATCCCATAATTGGCCTGGCAAACTGCAATGCCAAGTGCTCGTACTCTATGCAAGTTGAAATTAAAAAAATTTAAAAAAAAACCCAAAATAAATAATGAAAAAAATAAAATAAAATAAAAGCGCTCACAACACCGAAAACAAAACAACGCCAAGGTTGAACCAACTGGTTGGCAGCAGCAAGCAGCGAGCCGCGAGCCGCGGGCAGCGCTGCAGTTGGCGTCAAAGTCGACGTTAAATGTTAACGTCGTAATGCCAATTGCTGTCGCGGCTGTTCCAAAAATTGTTTGCTATATGACAACGATATACAATATACATATATAATGTATGTATACCTTATTATTTATATGTATGTGTATGTGTCTCTGTGCATTTGCAACGAACTTAATTTGCAAATTTGCAAATCTTTTGCAATGCTTGCGCTGAGTCAAGAAGCCCTGAGCCAACGTTCGACTGCTTTCTCAGCAGAAAGAATATGGTTATGACTTATACGTATAAACGGAGAGAGAGAGAAAGAGAGAGAGGGGAAGGCATGGCCACGCCTATTTTTAATAAACTTAAAGTTGCTGCAACTGCATTTAGTGGGTATTTAGTTCGTGCAACATGCAGCAGCAGCAGCCGCAGCCGCAGCCGCAACTATCGTGAATCGCTGAATTGGTCGACAGTTGCTTCCTTCTTGCTGTCACCAGCTGGCCACGCTGCTCTCTATCTCTCTTACTCTCCCATTTTGGCTCTCTTTCTTCCTCTCTCGCTCACTGTGTTCAATTTCGGTTTGTGGCATGGCCACTTCTTATATAATCCAGCAACAATCATTTCGGCCAAGCTGCAACACCAACAACAGCAATCAACAACAACAGCTGTCTCGAGCTAGTTGTGTGTACTGTTTACATCATTTACTGTTTAATAGAGTTTTTGAATTTAAAACTTAAGTGCGATCTGAGTAAGATAATCATTTAATTTGAATTTGAGAAGTTGGTAAATACCTGTAATGGCTAAGTAAATAATTTGTGATTGATTCGAAAAGTGTTTTTAGTAAAATATATTTGTAGTTGGGCTGAGATCTTTGTACGGTTTACTCTTTGATTACTGTTTAATTAATCAATTAAATTAACTAGAAATTTCAAGTATGCAATGACAGCATATGAAATACATTTTTTTGTATCCTACTATGAAATTTCTTGGTCTGCGATTTGTTTCATTTTTAAATTACAATAAACAAACATTTCTGAGGAATTCACAAGAAATTTTATATTTGTTGCTAAAATTCTGTAGAATATTCTTGATTTTTATCATAAAATTATTATTTAAAAATATTATTTATTTCTTATTTATATAAGAAATATATATATAAAATATATATTCTGGTTTATGCCAGAAAAATTATAAAATAATATTATATTAGATGAAATATAAGAAACAGTTAAACATCAACTGCTTCTTATATTTGATGTAATATAGAAGTGTAATTAAGTGTTATTAACTTAATTTAAACAAATATATTTTGAGTTTCTTTATATATAAATTGCTTTACTTAAAATAAAATATATTTTTGCTTTAATTTCTCAATCAAAAGTCTAGAGTTGCCTAATCCAAGCCCATCTTTAAGCAGTTGAATTTTATATTCCTAAAATATCCCAACATTCATTCAACTCAAGCAGCTCATTATGCTTGCTATACAAACTTTAAAATCTCAAAGTAAATGATTTTAATTGTGTTACCAACTCCAATTGCTCATTGTTGTATACACATGAGTTTTTTTTTGTGTTTGTTTTCTTTGATTATAATTTGTGCTATTCGTTTTGCATTTTCTTTAACGTTTTGTTTTTGCTTTTTTTCATTTGCATTTTGTTTCATTTCCTTTATGTGATTATTCTCTGTGTTAGTTTTGCCGTTTTGTTTTTTCTGTGTCATTTCGCATCAGTGCATTATGGACATGTAACAATTTTGTTCAGTTGGAGACAGAGCTCGAGTAGAAAGGCATGATAAAGCAAAAGATTTCTGAATATGTGTGCGTGGCTAGACGATCAGTTTACGACAAAAGTGGGTTAGGCTAGCGTATGAAGAAGCAAATCGTTTGTCAATTGGAAAAACCAAGGAAACTGCAGAGGGGTTTTCCTCGGCAGCTAACCGCTTAATAACTAAAGCATCTCTTAACTGATCTACTCTTCGCTTAATCAAAACAGAGCAACGACTTTAGCTGGAGCTAAAAAAATGGTAAATGTATGTGTATATATAGGTGTATATATGGTCAGTCATTGTCTGTTGCAATATTTTGCATTGCTCAATCCCGTTCAGCGTTCAGCGCGCCCGAGCCATATGCCATTTCCCATCTACTTGGGTACTACTGTACGCTCATTTTCGAAATATATTTTTTTGGTGTTGTGGAAAAACAAACAGAAAGGCAGTTAACAGTAGCAGGGGCAGTCAACATTGAGTTGTTGCTGTTGTGAAGTTCACTCATTTTTGTCTGTGTCTTTTCTTTATGTAGATATATATATATATATATATATGTATTATTTTTCTTTTACTGCCTTTTTTATTGCACTTTTCGACTGGGAGATGAACATAAAACAAAGCCAAATGAAACAGTTTCAAATAACTTCTTTGCGCTGCCTTCTTTCTTTTGCGTTTGCTTAGCTTGTTTTATTTTATTTTTGTATATGCTTGGCCAATAAGACACACACACGCGCACACACACACACACACACACACACACACACACACACACACACACACACATTTCACTTGCTGCTGTTTCATGCATTTGCGCACACGCGCCAGCCCGCGCAAGTTTGTGTCTTAAGTCTTTCGTTTTACATTATAATTTTTGTTTTTCGTTGTTTTATTTTTGTCTGTTGCTTTTGCTTAAGAAATAATACAAAAAAAAATCAGCTGACTAACTCAAAATGCGGATATTTTTGTATTAACCCAAAAAACTTGAGTTTTGAATGTTGATAATATTGAAATATTTTTATTTTGATTCATTTAATCAAAGTTTTTGTTTTAAAATATTTCACAAGTTGATTTACTTTATTTTCAAACCATTTTTACTGTCTTCAATTGTTTTTAAATATTTTAGTTTTATTTATAAACGCTTTCCTACCATGCAGCGCTCTTCTAACCAACTTCTCCTTGAGCACGCGCCTCTGTTGCAATTTTCTTCAGCTGTGTTTCTTTCTCGCTTGTATTTTTTTATTTTTTGTTGTTTTTGTTTTTTGCCAACCGACTACCAAGTTTGGCCGCTGCGCGTAACGTTTTTTCTTTTGCTTTTTCGCTTTCTGTATACGTTAACGTGTTGGCATCCGCTTGAGCCAAGTGTCGCGGCCAAGCTTCGTTTATCGACTGAGCGCAGAAAGCGAACACCAGCTCGCTCGCAAGCTCAACGGCTCAGTTCACCCACAAAACTTGAGCTACGCAGCTTTCGCGGCGCTTTGTCGACGCTTTTCAAGCGGCAAACGAAACAAATAAAATTTTATACAAAAAAGTTGACATTTTAAATAAGAAAAAATTAGAAAAAAAAATACCTTCAATATAAAGTGTTTGAAAAAAAGTTAATAAATGCGCCACAGCAAAAGTTTTTTTTTTTAAGCATATCGGAGACAACTTGTTCAGGCGATTGATAATTTAAAAGTAATTAACATTTGCTAGCTAGACATATATGCAATTATTATTGAGTATAAACGTTGACAAGTTCTGCCATATATTATATACAATCTTAGCTAATCTTAGCTCTTAAGCTTATGCACATATTTAACTGAATTCATGATTTCAAACTATTTCTTTACAGGTATGCAAATATTTGATAGCAATTATTATTCAATGGTGAGTGCCTCTTTGATTGTCGTCTTAAGTGCGCATTTAATAATTTATATAAGGTCTCATTGCTAGGCTAACAGTCCCTAACTGAACTGAACTCTCTTCAATTGTTTTGTCAGTCAAGTTTAGATTATTTTTAATGCTGAATTGTTCAATTTCGAATTGTATGCTTTACAAATTTCGTTTCATATGACGTTCGTTTCATATGATTATTTCAGTTGTCTCTTCCTCTATCAACTCGCATTATTATTGACATGCAAAACATGGAGCTCAAAAAGATTATTCTAATTAAATCTATTTAACGACATCATTTAAATTTAGTTACTGTTGATCTTTTCCCAGACTAGGCGACTCCACGTTCAAATTGTTATGGCGTGTGCTTAGCGTAAGTTGATTTTTGCGGAGCAAAAGCCAACTTTATGAGGAAGCCAAAAACAATTTGTTGTTTGTTCTTTAGCCTGAGGAAATTTCATTTCAAATTTGTTATTACATAGTGAGTTAGTCGAACTAGAACTTAGGTCTGTCGCACTTTAATATACTAGGAAAAACTATGTATAGATAATTCTAAGGTCTATGTAAACAGCTAATAGCTGATCTTTAATGCAGCTTAATATTATTTTTTTACTATTAAAATATGCAAACAGCAGTTTGTTTTATAATTGTGAATAATGTTTTTTAAACAACCATAGTTCATTGTGAATCAATGGACTTTAGTATTGAAAGTTCAATTTATGTGAAAATTAAATTTGTTTAAATTTGTAACTGATCAAGTATAGACAATTTTCTGGATTCCACGTTCATCAATCGAGGCATAAGTGAATCAATAATGCATCGATCAGCTTTGAAACCTGCTTTTACTGAAGCTTCAAAGTGTCTTCAAGAATATATTTTAGTTCTTAAAATGATTGTATATAGAAAAACAGCTGTAATACTTTGGTTTTAGGTATATAGGACTTTACCAAGTCTTTTATATATCTTAACCAATATTTATATTGTAGTTGCGGCACAGAGAAAACAACTATTCAATCTGTAACCTAACAATTATTTATAATTCTCAACTAGGCATCAATAAGCACTGCTTCAATTTGTTTTCTTACTTGTCCTCAAAGTGTCTTGAAATTTTAAATTTTATATTTATATTATATAATTTATAATTTATATATTAATATAATATTTATATTTGTCAACTAGAGATCAATAAACAGAGCTTCAATTTGCCTCAACAGAGTCTTAAAACTGTCTAGAGAAATATTTATAAATGTCAACTGACTATTTGACTGACTGTTTTTCCCTTTCACTTGCCTTAACAGCGGCTCCAAATTTCTCTATAAAATATATATAATTCTCAACTAGTTTAAATTCAAACTGTTCTTCCACCTAGCCTAACAGAGTCAGCAAACTTAGCCTAAGAAAAAATTTGAAACTCTCAACTGCAATACACACAAAAAGCTGTTTGATGTTGCTTTGCCAAGTGTCTTAAGCAGGCGCATCAATGTTTTCTTACAAGAATATATAATTCTCAACAAGTTTAAGACATCAACAGCAACAGCTGTTCGAACTGCGCTTGCCTTAACTCAATCAAGCACTCAATCTGTCTTGAGCTTTCATCTGATTTGCACATCCATAAACAGCTCCACAATCTTCCACTCGATTCAGTATCTCAATGTCTTGCCAATACGTGTCTTAATTCAGGTGTCTTGCAACGTTTTCTTTTCCAGTTTCTGTTGCACTTTGCCCCAATTTGCGGATGGGCATGCAAATTAACCCCATTTGTTTCCCATTTAACCCCAATTTTTCACAACCTGCGACTCGTCGCAGGTTTTTGGTTTTTATATCGTTATTTTTTTTCCCCCCATTTTTTTTTTTGCAAAACATTTCGAGATGCTTGCGGCCGTTTTGTATATATCTTGTTATTTTTGGCTTTTATTATCTTTTTTCTTTGTTGTTGCACAAGTTTGCAAAATGAATTGGTTCGAAACATTTTTGGATGGCTGGGCCATTGTCTTACTCAAGCATAAAGTTTATAACACGACACTCGAATGTTGCGATACGAGTAGTTTAAGCATTAATTTCTATGCAAAACAAGACAACAACAATAAAACACTCACCTCAGCAGAGTGAGAGTGCTCTAATGGAGAGAAGGCACGGCTATGAGATACCCTGAGTAGAGTTAATATTTTGAAAATATTTGAGTTTATTTCTTATGATAATATAAAACATATTTATTGATTGATGTATGTATTTAATGTAATATCATGTGAATATTCGAAAATGTAATATTGATATTTATCGATATATATTATTATTATTAATAATTTCGATGCGTCATATACAGCTGTATATCATCATTGAACAGACTCAACCTACTTTACGGTTTCCTGGTAAAACATAAAATTTTATATAGATTTTTTTGATGGTAATAGAATTTGTTAACGATTCTTTGGAATTAGCTTCACATGCACTGGGACTTAATAAATTCAGCTCGTCTGCCTGCTCTAGAATATATATATTTGTCACCTGAAACCAATATATATGTATATATATCTATAGAATTTTAAAGATTTTATACATCATTTTTGCTATTCCACTTTCTGAAGCACCTTTGAAGATTGGCAGTTAAATTTTTAGATTTATTGAAATTAGATAATAAATGGATTATTTAAAAATAACTAGCTCTAGGTCTTCTCATAGCTAAATCCTATAAAAATTGGTGTGTTTTTGTCAAAAATTTAAAAAAAAAATCATTTTGATTATTTGAAATTAATTTGGCGACAAAATCTGTAACTCTTATAGTGCCGGATGCATTTATAAATGTAGTGCGACTTTTTGCTTCGTTCAGCCTTTTTTATTATCTCTAAACAACCAAATTTAAATATTTTTCAAACTTTATTTTGTCTTCAACCTGTCTTTAAACAAAACTATTATACCCTCTTCATCCGCTTTGTATGGTTTCGTGGCATAAGAAGAGAGCTGCAAACACTCCAAACTCGCGAGTCGCACGATTTCTGCATACATCTACCTCTCCCTCACTCTCCCTCTCACTCTCTCTCTCTCTCTCTGTCTCTTCCAGCCAGCATCAAATGTAGCTACACATTTGTGAACTGGCGCTTCTTCATTTGTCTTCTGCCGTTGCCCGCCCTCAGCTTCAACGTCATTCGCTTTAACATATATATTTTCGTGTTCAAGGCCAAGCGCTGGCGCTTTCTTTTACAATAGCCGACCTTGACGCAGCAGCGACTGCGCAAGCGTCAGCGTTTCGAAGCACTCCCTCCATTTCGCCCTGTCTCACTCTCTGTCTATCTCTGTCTCGTTTGCACGCTCTTATCAAAGCGCCAACAACAATCAACTAACCCACTTAGAGTATGTTGGCCCAGCGCTCACCTGCTCGTCTGTCCAGCTGGCTTTATTGATCAGTCCGCTGTCCGAGCAAACAAATAGCCGCGTTTAACCAGACGAACTTTTAATTTTGGCTTAACCGAACACAAAAATGTCGCAAAGTTGTTTTTTTTTTATTTTTGCTGCTTGTTGTTGCTGTTGTTGTTGGTTGTGCAATTGGTTAACTAGCCCGCCTCTGCACAACTGACGCACTCTTTAGGGTCAGTTGAAGTAACTGAAGATAGATACATTGACTATGTTGTGCTGTTTGCTAGTTATGAAAAATGGTTATGCAGCTAGTAGATATGGAAATTGGTTTTTAATGCAGTTCAAATCATTTTGATATACTTTAAGCATTTAAGCATTTTATTTTGATATTAAATTATATTATATTTATATTTAACTAATGCTTGTTAATAAGCTCAAAAAATAATGAAACTAATTTTAAAGAATTTTAAGCAGTTAAACAAATTGTTTCTGAAAATCATAATTTTGTTGACATTTTTTCGTTGTTTTTAAAGTCATTTTAAAAGTTTTGAAAAATAAAAAAAAATTGCCTATATAATATATTTGATCTGTTAGTTCATCAATCAATTAAATCAAAGCTAAACTTGCAAATAAAATACTTAAAATATTTAATTGATATTTATTTTTTATATATTTAAACAAATTGTTTTAGCAAATCATAAATTTTTGAATATTTTTCGTTGTTTTTAAAGTCATTTAATAAAAAAAATATAGTTTTCTATGGAAATTTATAATTTTTTAGAGAATTTATATAACATATTTATTGACTTCAGCTCTTAGAGATGAGGATATATGTTCTAATATATTATAATTGAAATTATATAATTGAAGCTTGTTACCAAATTGGATCGACTTAATGAAATCAAAAATATTTTGCGTTTCTTCCAACTGATTAACTTAATCTTCTTGTGCTATAGAAGAATCTAATTTCTATTTAATTTAATAAAATTTATATATATTATTATTAAATAAAAATTATATTTATTAAAAAAATTTAATATTTATTTTCACTTATGAATTAAATTCCTATATTAAATATTCAAAGTTTGCTAAAAGTTGTTGAATATGCTGGACGTACCGTGCGATGCAGCCAGCAAGAATATAACGAAGTGGTTCGGTTTAATGTTTATTAGAGAGTAAACTCAATATAAGTAAAGTTTGATTAGATTATACTTTTGCTTATTTAAATGCTAACTACAATTACATTTTCAAAAGCAATTTTGGAATAGAAATTAAATGGAATTGAATTACATAAACTAAAAAATAAATTTTAATCTTAAGCAACATTTTAAATACATGAAAATTCTTAAATTTTATAATAAAGTATTATAAATAACTACAACAGATAATTCTGACAAACTAACTTAAATTTATTTAATTATTACTGCCCTTTACCAAATACTCTAGTTTTATAGAGTATCTATAGGTTTCACTTTACTCTTCTCTGCATGCATGTCTAATTGCTGTAACTTGAACATAAACAAAATATGAACAAATGAAAAAAATGCAACTGAATTGAGCTTCTGCTCATCAAATTCATTTAGTCTCTCTCTCTATCTCCCTCTCTCTCTCTCTCTCTCTCTCTCTATCTCTCTCTCTCTCTCTCTCTCTCTCTCCCTCCCTCTCTCTGTAATTCGCTGTCTCTGTAACTTGCTCTCCCGCTCTCATTCTCTCTTAGCCGCCATTGCTCTTCAGTTGGGTCTTCTCTTGGCAATAGCAGCGAGGTTATAGAGTTTTGTAATATCTTATGGGTTTATTGTGCTATTGTCACAGTCTTTCAATTTAATTGCAACAAATGAATGAAAAATAAATAGATTTTATATTTATTTATTTAATGTTTTTTTTTTTAGTTTTAATTATTTTATATGTATATGTTTAGTAAGTGTAAAATCATTTTGTACAACTTGCATAGTGTCCGCTTGAAGCAGCTATTGAATCTATATAGAGGTTTTAAGTGTTGACTTTTTACTCGTATAGACAAGCCCAGATCCAGATGAAGCCATATTTAGTATATAATATATAGCAAGGCCCATAAGGGGTGTAGCAAGCCAATTAATATTTTATATATAAGTTTTGAAGCTGAAATAAATTGTAATTTTAATAATTTTTAAAGAATCTCAACAGATCAAAAAAAAAATATTAATAATTAACCACGCTGACCTGTTAGAACTAATAAATATATTATAATATATTCTTATTTTAAGCCGATCTGTTGATACACTTAAAATATAATATTTTTGTATATAAATATAGATTTATACAAGTATACAAATAAAGATTATATATAAATATAGATTTATTCAGAAATTATATATAAATATAGCTATATATAAATATATTTATATATAATCATAGATTTCATCTTAAAAACAAATATCAATGTTATATAGCGACATTGATTGTAGGCGTGGCTAATCGGTAAAAATATATATATTCTAGACTTGTATAGCCAGAATTATAATATGATACGCCCATTGTTGAGAATACGTTAAATCAGGAACTCTGATAACCTTTACAACAAAAAAACTATAATGTGGTATTGAAACAAGACAGTTGGTATATAAAATATATTATAGTAGAGTCGGCTTGATATAGTTACGCCTCCAACAACAACAACAGCTGATCTACTCTATAGAGGAATTATCTTGATCTAGCAAATGACAAAAAATCGATTAATAAATATAGCCATGAACCATGAACGAATATTATGCAAACATTTGCACTGAACTTTAACGTTCTTTGTCTTTAGTTTATTATTAATATATAACTCGTGTAATATTAGTTACCTATTTGGTTTGTCAATTTTTAATGTTTGTTGTTTTATCTTTTCGTATTCATCGCATTTCCTTTGCACGTTCTTTTCGTGTCGCTGACTTGTTTTGCAATTGATATAATTCGAGCGTAATTAAATTTGGTTGGTAAATTAATTTTTAATTGTTTTTCGAGTTGTGCTTTTTGCCTTATCTTTAGCGTTAGTTTTTGTTTTTTATGGTACAAAAATTTGTTAACTGCATTTTTTAATATTGTTGTTTTTTCAAGGTTCTATTTCAAAAACGAACTAATTATTGCTATGGTAAATAAATTGTTTTGCTAATTAAATGTAAAGTTGTTTAATGGAAACAAGTTTGATATTTAGTTGAAATGTCTTTAATAATTTTTCATTGAATAAGTTTATTTAGTTTAAATACTTTTTTGCTATTTATATGTATTATCCATATTTTTCTGTTACTTTTAACATCTCACTAATTCTTTTGTCTTCCATTTTTATCGCACAGCTTTTGATTTGGCTGCTAGACCTGCCTGAGCTTTATATAAATTCATCAAATCTCTTAAAACGCCAAAAACTTTATCTATTTGGTCATTTGCAAATGCTATAAATAAGAAAGCTTCACCCTGCAAATCAATTAAAATATTTGCAAATTACGTTTCATTAACTCATTTGGCTGCTAATATTGGCAGCAAAAAAAATCACACCTGCTATTAGCCATAGACGGCATAGCTTTTTGCAACAGTCTGGCAACGCCCATTGAAGCTTTCAATGCTCTCTGGCTCAAAAGCTCAGCTCAACTCTTAAGTAAAGAAACTCTTAAACTGGCATAGCAACAGCTAATATGAAAATTATGCAGATTCCAGTTAGATTGGCTCAATGTGAATTTCAATTGAGCAGCGCAACATGTTGCAGCAACAAATACAATGAATATCAATTGAACTGGCATGAACATGTTGCTGCAACAGTTCGCTAAAGTTTGTTGCTGTGCCGTGCTGTCGTGCAACAAAGTGTTGGCAACTTAATCAGCCTCAATTAGTTTAAATGAAATGAAGCTGCGGCATTTTGATAGACTGCCTAGACTCTCCAGCAGCAAATACCCACAACTCCAACTGTGAAGCGTTTATTTAATTGAGTTTCATTTAAAGCGCAAACAGTTGCGGAATGTGCAATGGAATTTCAGGGATCTATGAGAGTTTTGCATGATTTGACAAACCAACTGCGCAATAAATGCAAAAAGTTGTGCATTTAACATAAACTCCATGAGAACTTACCGTACTCGACTATGGAATACCCTATGCAAATTATTTGCAAAGCCCTAAAATATGCTATGCAAAAAAAAACGAAGCGCAGCTGCATGGAATAACAATTATTTAAATTGTTGTCAATTATTTTTATAGCTGTTGAAAGTGGGCATAAGAACTTACTTAAGCAGCGCTTATAAATAATTTATGACTGCAAATGGATAATTTATGAGAGATTATAATAGATAACTTAGCTAAGCGCTAGCTAATTGAGACTTTTTGAATTTTTATTTAGTTCAATTAGTAACAATTAAAGAGCAATATATTGTACATATATATATATATATATATATATATATATGAATTGTATTATTCGAGTATTGTAAGCTCGTTGATGACTTTTCTTTACTTTTTCAACATATTTTTGAAATATGTAATTTTCTTCTTATAATATAAATAATATCTAACACTACCAAGCTCTATTCTATGCTCAAGCCATAAGTATGAGAAACTATTTTCTAGTTTTACTATAACAATTTTTACTCAGAATGTCATATAAAAGCCGAAAAATTGCCTAGCTTCTATTGAGCTCACACTTAAGATTTATAAACTCGCATGCCTACCTCAATAGAGTCGCCACTTCGTGGCGACACCCTGTATAAAAGTTCTGGATTGTCGTCAACCTCACGCACAGTCGCCATATTAAACTCGGGTCCAGAACTCAAGACCCCAAATGTTATAAAAAAAAAATAAAAAGAAAACAAAAACAAACAAACGACCTATTAGATTAAGTGCGCTTAAAAATGTAACTTTTTAGAAGTTTCTAAAAACCAGCAGCCAATGATCTGCCGAAACTGAACAGCATCAGTTGTGCTGCTCTTGAACAAATTCAAATTGAAGTTAATTTAAAAAAAGGAAAATGTTTGGATTGAAGCTGTTGCTGTTGCAGTTGCTCCTCCACCTGACAGCTGCTCGACCAGCTATTGAGAATCACTCAACACGTCTGCTCGAACGTCATGGAGCGAAACTCGTTGATTTCCGCTTTGCGAGTCAAGAGGAGGGCGTGTACTACACAGAGCTGGACAGCAACCTGCGTGATGTCTTGCTGCAAGCGCGAAATTGGTCACAGCAAACGCTGCTCACACAATTCGATTGGATAAGAGCGCGAAATGTGGAAGCTGGTCACATGCAGCTGCCCGTGCTGCAAAGCGAAAGATTTCCCTGCGATCTCAGTGAAGGTCGATCGCCGGAGATACCTAAACACGTCAGTCAACTGCGACCTGGGGACATAGATATTGTGGCGACCTGTGGCGATTCCTCCAACTCGGGCACGGGCATCATGGGCCTCACCGAACTCGATGCCTATGTGGAATATCGTGGTTATGCCTATACGGCGGGTGGCTTTGAAAACTGGCGCACAGCGCTGACGTTGCCCAACATACTGAAGCTGTACAATCCACGTCTGCATGGCTATGCCGTGGGCCACAGCCTGGGCGCCGATGTGAATGTGTCGCGCTTTAATCTGGCGGAGCCCATGTTAAATACTCAGGATCTGCCATTTCAGGCGCATGTGCTGATCGAACGCTTCCGCCGCGATCCCAAGGTCAACTTGAAGGAGCACTGGAAGCTGCTCAACATTCAGGTGGGCGCCAATGATCTTTGCTCGGAGATGTGCAACTGGCCCCATCCGGACCACTTTCTGCGCATGGTCGGGCGTCAGCTGTACGAGACGTTCAGCATACTCAAGGACCAAGTGCCACGACTGCTCATTAATTTTATTGTTCATCCAGACATCGATGAGCTGCTCAGTCTGCTGGCCAAAGCTCCGCCCAGGTGTGCTCAGCGTGTGCCCTATTTCTGCAGCTGTCACGACAAATACAATGAGACGGCCCTATACGATGCAGCCAAGCGTTTTCTACAGATTCAACTCTCCATTGCTGCTTTGCCCGAGTTCCGTAGCGATGACTTTGCCATTGTCACCCATGGAATACTGAGGAACATCAGCAACTTGTGGTCCCAGCAGGATGGAATCATGGATATGCACTTCTTTGCCAACGACTGCATACACAATAGTCAGCTGGGCCATGCTGTGCTGGCCAAACAATTGTGGAATAATATGCTGGGACATGCGGACCTGAGCTCGGTGGAGTCCTGGCGCAGGCCCTTCAAGGATCTGCTCTGTCCCAATGAGCAGAGACAGTATCTGAGAACTGAAAGTGATGTATTCTAGAGATCTAGAACTTGTTTGTTTAATATTATATAGAGTCTGCCGAGCAATGAACCCATTTACTTGTACTTTTGTCTGGAATTCACTTATAAATTAAATATATGCTTAAATATAATATTTAAAATAATATTCTAGGAGGTTCAAGGTTACAAGCACTCACAGCACAAAAGATCAGCTACTGAAAGCATTAAATTATTTTCTGAGAAATGCAAAATGAATTACTCGAGCAGAACTCTGAATACTCTATGAATATATTCTAGATAGAGACTAGAAATATGAAACAAATTGAATTATAATTAATGTAATTAGTCCACAATTAGTTTGGGTTTTATTTATTGCTAATTTATCTATTTAAATTAAAATATTTTTTGCTTTTTGTGCTATTTATTTATTGTATGCAAAACACAAATTGTCTAAAATCTTCAATAGACTTTCTTTTTTTTTTTTTTGACTAAATATTTAATCTATTTGTGTTCATTCTAAAAAAAAAAATTCAAATACTTTTAATGCATACATTGAATAGACTTTCTAGGGATCGAAAGTTAATAGCATTATATAAACACTGTCAAATTGTGCAGCGTTAATCTCTTAGAGTCTAGACAGCATACGATCATGTCAATGCTTTTGCTGCTCATTCCACAGACTTAATGCTTACAAGCTATAAAGGCTGAGATTCATATTCTGAATTGTTACGATCAGAGATATCGATTATGGGCAACTGGGAATGGGGAATGAGAACTGCGCGCTTCTACTATAAAATTTGTTATTAACAGTTGGTTGGACGTCGCTAAACCCAATGATGAATCGAATATTGATTGTCAATTTGTTGCCAGGGAATCTACCGCCAACCTATAATGTGAACCAAGCACGATCGTTGCAGCCACAGAGCTTGATCTCTCAACTGCATGCTGGCAACAATATTATAGATGATTAATTAGATTGCTATCGGAAAGTTCTATAGACATTAACTCCAAATTTTTGGGCGGAGGAATTAACTTTTTGCGATCAGCTCTCACCTTGTCTAATATACTAAGGCTCTTCAATCCAAACCTTTATGGTTATGCGCCAAGTGAATATTCTAGACAGCACTCAATTTTGCCTGATAATTGAGGATCAGCTCTCAACTTGTCCTTATACTGCAGCTGTTCAATCCGCACCTTTGTGATTATGCGCCAAGACATTTCAAATAGTCAAACCCATGGTAACAATCCAGGATCTGCCATATTCAAATGGATTGAATAAGTAGAGATCCCAGATTCAGAGCAGCTTAACTAAAGGTTGGCATAAGTGATCTATGCTTTGAGCAACGCATCTGGCATGATGCAGAGGCGTATTCTTGCTTTCAATTGCGTCGCACCTTCAGCATGCTGCACGACAATGTGCTCGGGCTGATGATCAATTGAATATTGCATTCAAATATCGAAGAGTTGATAAAGTTACTCAAAGACTATTGCACTTGCATTGCATTGTCCATGTGAACTGCTTCTGTCCAATGGAACCCTTGCGTTCCGAATTTCCGGATGCGTTACGTCGTCTTTAGCGTATGCTATGAAAGTTCCAGCAATTTTGCACTTGTGATGCTTGAATTGTTACAAAATATAACACGCATTGTCTTTACGCCTAGTGTTTTGGACTTGAAATACTTTACGCACGTTTGCCTACACCTGAGTCAGCAATTGACTTCAGCTTGCTGATCCCAAATGACTTTAATAATACACAATCCTTGGCACAACATGTGCGCCATATGACTTGTCCCAGCGATGAGCAACAAGTTCTGCGTAGCGGAAGTTCCAATATCTGAACAACCTTCGTGGCATCAACTTGATCCAAGACACACCTATCTACACATGACTCAAACCACATACATTTATATATAATTTATATTTTTAGATCACTTCACTTCAGTTCCCTTGGCTTCATTGTAATAAATTATATATATATATATGATATATCTTTGTATATGTGGGCAATAACCCATATCAAGTACGAATAAATACAGTAAGGCTAGATTTTTGCATAGACAGCACTTAGATCTCAAGACTTCAGTTCCTTTGACAAATATGTCTAAGCAAACAATTAGCTATTAACATTTAAAGTGGACTTAAAACAACCGAAACAACAACAAACAGCAACATACATTTTTTCTCAAGCTTAATGCGCAAATATTTGTCGAGTTGAGCTTTGAGCTGAAATCATGCATAACAATTGGCGGAACTGAGTAACAAAATAACTGATGCTGTGACGTAAATGTAGGGTGTAGATATACTTATTGTGATACATTGGTGATTGTTAAATTTAAAAAAATAAATAACAAATAATAAAATATATTATTTTATATATATTTTTTAATATAAATATATTTATATTATTATTATTTTATTTTATATATTTTTTATTTTTCATATATATATATATATTTTTACCTTATATATAAATACAATATATATAATTATTATTATTATTATTATTGTATTTAATATATTTATTGATTTAAAGTGTAAGTTTTTTTTGCCTTTTAGCAGAGTCTGTCTTTGATTTGATATTTTAAAGATCAATATAGATAACTCACTTTGCTAGCGCATACCTACTTCAGTTATTGCTCGCAAATTTCGTGATGTTCAGAGTTATGAACGTTTAGGCCATAAATGAGCTGCATTCTAAGCCAGCGTCAAAGTGATCGCAACGCTAGCTCCAATTTATCAACATGTTTGTTCAGTCATATACAATTTTTTATATTATATGAAACATTAATAGTTGTTTGTCATGTTGTAGTAGCATCAACATGTTGTTCGCGCTCATGCCAAGGTAACTATTTTATGTTTTTTTTTTATTATTTTGATTTTAATACAATTTTGGACAATATCTTTGAACCCAACGCACTTGTGTGTCGAGCCCAAGCTGTGGCACACATTGTCTGTCCCATTTGCTGTTGTTGTTGTTGCCATTATAATAGTAGCTAATGTCTCGGTCAACGCATTCGAGTCAAGTTCTGTAGTGGCAGCTCTGAACTATGCCGGGCTGTTCTTGTTGTTGTTGTTGTTGTTGTTGTTGTTGTTGCTTTTAATGGAAGGAATTGACTGGCTCAAGTACTCAATGAGCGCTCAAACAGAGAGCTGAAACACAGCAAAACTTTATATTGTTTGAGCTTCCATTTATAGCAACATTTAAGCGCTCGACGCACTTGCGTTCCGTCTGAGAACGTGTCGAGATGTCGTTGTGCGTGCGCGTGCGCGTGTGCTCGTCCCAGAACTAGAAAGGACTTTAAATGTATCAAGCAGTCTATGAAAAAGTGAAAGAGAAATCGATTACGTTCCACATACAATCTACATGCGTTAAAGTGTTGTTTACTACAAATATTGCGTTCCACATAGCTATAGAGGCGCTCTAATATGACTTATACCACAAAATTGATTAAATATTTGTGAAAAAGTATCGAAATCTAATAAACAACCAAATTCACTTAGCATCCACTCACAATATATGCGCATAAACGTGCTCTACGATACAAATGTGATAAATATTTTCAAATAACGAGCAAAATCTGAGAATAACTTATGTTCCACACAACATCCACATACAGTCCACACGCGCCAATGTGATTTATAATACAAATGCTAATGTTTTTTTGTGAAAAGGAATATAACTAACAAAATTGAATGTTCACTTACAATCCACACTAGCAAATGTGTTCCCTGTGATTGATATTTTCACATGCGCGCCACAATGCCATATATACGCACCAGTATATTTGTGCTCTTTGTGGTACTTTGCATCGCCTCACACACAAATCCTTATGTGCTACGCACTCGCCTGCAGAATCGCTCCCACCAGCTGCTGGACAGCATTGGAGTGCATTCCAGGCACTTCAATCCACTTCGACCGGTTACAAATGGTGTGCCACAATACACAGATATTGATCGGCATTTTCGCCAATTGTTTCTCATATTTCGTGGAGCCATGTTAAGCCCGGCGCTGAATGACATTCAGACGCTCTACTGGGCTAGCAGGCGTGATGGCAAGTTGCAAGATCCGATTCCCAATAGAGTTCCATTTCCCTGCCCACTGCAAAACACACGATCCCGCACTACACCGACCTCCGTGGAACGTCTGCGCCCTGGTGATATAGACATCGTGGCATCCATAGGAGATTCCTTATCCGCTGGCAATGGCATTATATCCAGCAATATAATCGACCTGACGAAAGAGTTTCGGGGCTTTTCGTTTTCTGGCGGAGGTTTGGGCACCTGGCGCACAGCTCTCACGCTGCCCAACATTCTGAAGGTGTTCAATCCAAATCTGTATGGCTATGCCACGGGTCACAGTTTGGTAGCAAATCATAAGATTTCGCACCTTAGCATTGCCGAGCCCATGATAATGTCGCACGATCTGCTCTATCAGGCTCGAGTGCTCATCGATCGAATGCAACGCGATCCACACGTGGATATGCAACGACACTGGAAGCTGCTCACCGTGTTCGTGGGCAACAATGACATCTGCTCCGATATCTGCCACTGGGACGATCAGCAGGCGGTGATCGATCGACATGCTGAAGATCTTCGCCAAGCCTTTCGACTGCTACGCGACAACGTGCCTCGACTGCTCATCAATTTGGTGGCTGTGCCCGATGTTTTAACTACGTTGGGTCCGATAAAGCAGGTTCCGTTTCAGTGCTTTTTAGTGCATCACATTGCCTGCACTTGCCTATTAAGTGATCGTCTGACCGCTGCCGAAGCACAGCAGCGACACAACACAATTCAGCGCTGGCAACAGGTAGATCTGAACATTGCACGTTTGCCTGAGTTTCAGCGTCAGGATTTTGCTATTATTGCCCATCCCATGGTTATGAATCTATCGTCGCCTTTGCTGCCAAATGGTAGTCCGGATTGGCGCAACTTCTCCCACGACTGCTTCCACTTCAGCCAGCGCGCACACGCAGGCGGTGCGAATTTATTGTGGAAGGGTATGTTCCTGCCGGATGAGCAGAAGCCGCGACCTAACAAGATGCCAGAGCCATTCGAAAATTTCTATTGCCCCACCAAGGAGCAGCCCTTCTTTGTGGTGCGACCCAGCTGAGAATCGATAGTTATTATATAGGATATTATATTTGTGATGTGTTGGTGTAAACAGCAAAATTGTGGGGGAAATAACTAGCTAACGAAAATTAAAAAAAAAGAACAGAAAAGAATTTAAAGAAATATTTTTAAAAGTTTTTTTTCCATTCTTAGGTTATTTTTATAATATTAATTAAATTTTTAATATTAATTAATTATTTCATTTATTTATTTATTGTCTCAGTCATTATGCTTACTTTAATAAAAATAAAAGAGTTTTTTCATATTGATAATAATGTAATTATGTTTGAACTTTCTGCCTTTATGAAATCATATGTAAATTGAATCTCTGCATAGCTAATTAAATTAATAAATTTAATTCTTAGAATATTTTTGTATATGCAAAACACAAATTTTATAAAACTTTGTATATATTTTGTAAGTGTCTGATGTTAATAGCATTATATAAACAGTGTATAAAGTCCTGATAGTCGTCATAAACAAGACAACATTCAATCATGCCAGTGTGAGGCTCGCATTTTTCATCATTCCAATAAAGATGAGCCAATGAATTAACAATTGGCGAGCGGCTCTCAGCACGCTCTTATACCAAAACTCATGTATGGTTGTTGGTTGACACAGAGCGATGCGTATTTAAATAGCTGACCCCATAATAGTAGTTCGTGATCTACCAAGCGCATTTGCTACTCAATCGAATGACAAGTGATACCAACTTTCATATACAGAAACAATAACACAAAACCCTTGCAACGACCTGTGCTCCATATGACGTGTCCCAGCAATGGGCAGGTAGCTAGGTAGCGGAAGCTCCCATATCTAAACTACCTTCGTGGCATTGACTTGATCCAAGACACACCTATCGACACATGAGTCAAAATATCACACTTTATACATACAAAATTTATATTTTTAGATCACTTCAGTTCACTTCGCTTCATTGTAATAAATTGTATGTATATATATAAATAAATAAATATATATATATATATATATATATATATATATATATATATATATATTTATTTTTTTTTATTTATTTATTTTTATTTTTTTTTGCCTAGACAGCACTTAAATCTCAAGACTTCAGTTGCTTTGACAAATGTATCTGTGCAAACAATTAGCTATTAACATTTGAAGTGTGCTTAAAGCAGCCGAACAACAATAAGAAAACAGCAACAAAAGCATTGCTCAAGCTTAATGTGTAAACATTTGTTGAGCTGCGCTTTGAGCTGAAATCATGCACAACAATTGAGGGAAAGGGTAATACAAAATGCTGTAGGTTGTAGCTAAACTAAGGTGTGTATGCGTCTAAAAATAAAATAAATAAAATAGAAACAATTAAATTAATAACAAATAATAATTTTTTAATAAGATATAATTTCGTAAAAATATGAATGTTATACTTTATTATGATTAAATAAACATGTTTAATATAAAACCGGTAATAAATGCTCTAGTCGAGAGTGTCCGACTAGGAGATACCCTGAACCCGGTATATATACATTAATAATATACGTTATACTGTGAATTACCATTTCGAATTAGCTCAGGGAATAAAAATGCCTTAAACTTGAGTTGACACCAATCTTGGTTATATGAGATTCTTAAAGCTGAATACAAATAAAAAGTACGTAAAAAAGTGCAACATTTAAGCGCTTGACGCATTTGCGTTTCGGTTGAGAACGCATCGAGTCATTGTCGTTGTATGTTCACGAGTGCTAGAACTAGAGCACTACTAGCACAAGAAAGGACTCAAAATGTATCGTTCAGCCTATGAAAAAAGTAAAAAAGTGTGAAAAACAAATCTCAAAAAAACTGTGAAAGAGAAATTAATTACGTTCCACATACAAAAATTTATTGTTTATTTGTAAAAAAAAAAATAACGAGAGTAAACTAAGTCTTTTGCTCTATTGAGCATCCCGACACTCTAAATTATATTAAAGAAGTAACTTGATATTTGCCAAAGTCTGTCAAAACCGAAGAAAGAACAAAAAACATAGAATCCACACACAATTTATACGCGTAAGAGTGTTAAAGGACACAAATATGATAAATATTTTTAAATAACTAACAAAATTCGGTACTATTTTGGGTTTCTCATATCATTGACATACTCGCCGCAATCAATTCCTCTCGCTGCATTCTAAGCTTTAATACAAATAGTATCCACATACAGTCCACACACTCAAATGTGATTCATGCGGCAAGATAGTTCAACAAAAACATACGTTCCACAAAGCCACAATGCGAAATAAATATGCTATGCTGTTTGTGGCACTTTACATCACCAGCCACACAGCCCCCTCATCTCCTCATATCTTACGCACTCGCCTGCAAAATCGCTCCCAACAGCTGCTGGACAGAATGGGAGTACGTGCCAATCACATCGATCCACTGCGGCCGGTTAGAAATGGTGTTCCAGACTACACGGAAATTGATCAGAATTATCGCCACTTGTTTCTCATATTTCGTGAATTCTTCTTAAGTTCGGCGCTGAATCATGTTGAGACGGTCTACAGGAGCAGCAGGCATGAGGGTAAATTGCAAGATCCGATTCCAACTAGAGTTCGATTTCCCTGCCTGCTAAATGATACACGATCCCGCACTGCACCGACCTCTGTGGAACGTTTGCGACCTGGTGATATCGACATCGTTGCTGCCATAGGAGATTCTATATCCGCTGGCAATGGCATCATATCCCGCAGTATTGGTGACGTGCTTAACGAGTTTCGGGGCTTTTCGTTTTCTGGCGGAGGTTTGGGCACCTGGCGCACAGCTCTCACGCTGCCCAACATACTGAAGGTGTTCAATCCGAAACTCTATGGCTATGCCACGGATCACAGTCTGGTTGCAAATCATAAGATTTCGCACCTCAGCATTGCTGAGCCCATGATAATGTCGCACGATCTGCTCTATCAGGCTCGAGTGCTCATCGATCGAATGCAACGCGATCCACACGTCGATATGCAACGGCACTGGAAGCTGCTCACCGTGTTCGTGGGTAACAATGACATCTGCTCCGATATCTGCCACTGGGACGATCAGCAGGCGGTGATCGATCGTCATGCTGAAGATCTTCGCCAAGCCTTTCGGCTGCTACGTGACAACGTGCCTCGACTGCTCATCAATTTGGTGGCAGTGCCCAATATCTTACTCGCAATGAGTCAGATAAAGGAGGTTTCGCTCCAATGCTTCTTGGTACATCGCATTGCCTGCAATTGCCTGGTAAGCGATCGTCTGACCGCTGATGAGACGAAACAGCGACATAACACAATTCGGCGCTGGCAACAGGTGGACCTGGAGGTGGCCCGTTTGCCTGAGTTTCAGCGTGAGGATTTTGCTATTATTGGTCATCCCGGGATTACAAATCTAGCCACGCCCTTGCTGCCAAATGGTAGACCGGATTGGCGCTATTTCGCAAACGACTGTTTCCACTTTAGCCAGCGCGCACACGCAGGCGGTGCGAATCTACTGTGGAACAGCATGTTCCTACCAGATGAGCAGAAGCCGCGACCTAACAAGATGCCAGAGCCATTCGAAAATTTCTATTGCCCCACCAAGGAGCAGCCCTTTTTTGTGGTGCGGCCCAGCTGAGAGAGCTGATAGTCCAAAATAACATAACAATATTGGAATACCTATCAAAATTATATGTGGAAACGGTAAAATAAACAAGCACCAAGCTTCCTTATTTTTCGCAAATTTGGTTTGACAAAGTATTTGCTTAAGAGATTTCACTTATTTATTATTTTGTTATTCATTAAAGTTTAAAGTGTTGTCAAAACAAGAAGTGTAGAATCATTGGTGTTGCATAGAAAATTCTATTGGAAAGTTGTGTCGGTTGGTTTGAATTTTAAGTGAAATATTGTATTACACAATACCTTAAAATATAAAGATTTGACTGGCTGGCCCAACTAAACACAATAAGTTTGGTTCGGGAAAGCAAAATGGATGCAGGAGAATAACATTAAACAAATCTGAAATACCTTAAATTATGTGCAGGTTCGGAAAATCATGTAATTTATGAAGCAAAGTTTATAAGATTGGTGAAAAGATCTTTATTTGTATCAAGCTTAAGATCCACTTGTCCACTCAATCAACTTTATTCAAGAAACACCTATTTCCCCATGACTCAGACCCTATACTTTCTATATAAATAGCTTGAAGTTTTAGATTACTTCAAGCTTAATGTGCGCATATTTGTAGAGCTGAGCTTTGAGCTGAAGTCATGCATAACAATTAGGTGAAAGGGTAATAAATAATACATAAGTAATAAAATCCTGATTCGGTGGCGCAGGGGTAAACTTTAGTCAAACTTATGTATTATTATTATTCAAATATAAAGCATATAAACAGTTAAAATATTATATAATTAGACGGGATTTGCAAAAAGTCTTGATGACAGACATTAGCGTCTCTAAAACACAAAAAAAATAAAAATGAAAATGAATAAACATAATATTATATAAAAAAAGCGGGTTCAAAGTTAAGTTAACAACAATCCTAAGTAAGTGAGATAATTAAAGCTCAAAAAAATAAAAAAGAGCAACATTTAAGCACTTGACGCATTTGCGTTTTGGATGAGAATGCATCGAGAAGTCGTTGTATGAACTACTAGAACTGGACTAGGACTAGAACAGTTTCTAAAGTTATATATTAGTCTTTGAAAAAGTGTGTAATTAAATACGTTCCACATACTATCTACATGAGTCAAAGTGCTGTTTACTGCAAATATGATAAATATTGGCAAAACATAAACGAAATCTAAGGCTTTCGTTCTTCTAGACATTCCCACGCTCTAAATTATATTAGAAAAATATGTGAAAATCAAAGAAAAAAGCAAAAACATAGAATCCACTTACAATATGTTGATATGAAAGTGTTAAAGGATATAAATGTGATTGAGATTTCCAGCTAACCAGCAAAATCTTACAATATTTTGGGTTTCACTTATCATCCACACACAATCCACACAAATATTGTGAACAATTTTTGTGATAAGGAATATAACACTCACTAAATTCTACGTTTAACATATTTTGATAAATTTGATAATTCTACGAAAGCATTCCACAATACCAGTATGCAAAACAAGTGTACTGTAGTGTTTGTGATACTTTGCATCGCCAGCCACACAGCCTCCTCAACTCGTCGTAGCCCACAGACTCGCCTGCAAAATCGCTCCCAACAGCTGCTGGACAGCATTGGGGTGCGTGTCAATCACGTCAATCCAGCTCGACCGATTAGAAATGGTGTTCCAGACTACACGGAAATTGATCAGAATTATCGCCTCTTGTTTCTCATATTACGTGGAACCATGCTAAGCTCGGCAGTAAAAAAAATTGGGCCGCTCTACAAACTCAATAGGCATGAGTTAAAATTGCAAGTTCCTATTCCCAGTCAAGTTCCATTTCCCTGCGCGCTGAATAATACACGGTCCCGTACTACGCCCACCTCTGTGGAACGTCTGCGACCTGGCGATATAGACATCGTGGCTGCCCTCGGGGACTCAATTTCGGCTGGCAATGCTATGATATCCAGCAGTTCGCTCGACCTGCTAAACGAATTTAGGGGCTTTACCTTCTCTGGCGGAGGTTTGGGCACGTGGCGCACAGTCTTAACTCTGCCCAACATACTGAAGGTGTTCAATCCGAATCTCTATGGCTATGCCACAGATCACAGTTTGGTTGCAAATCATCAGACTTCTCACCTCAGCATTGCCGAGCCCATGATAATGTCGCATGATATGCTCTATCAGGCTCGAGTGCTCATCGATCGAATGCAACGCGATCCACACGTGGATATGCAACGACACTGGAAGCTGCTCACCGTGTTCGTAGGTAACAATGACATCTGCTCCGATATCTGCCACTGGGACGATCAGCAGGCGGTGATTGATCGCCATGCTGAAGATCTGCGGCAAACCTTTCGCTTGCTGCGTGACAACGTGCCTCGACTGCTCATCAATTTGATTGCTGTGCCCAATATTTTGACCACGATGGGTGATACAAGGAAAGTGCCCTTTCAATGCTATATAATGCTACGCATATCTTGCAATTGCCTGATAAGCGACCGTCTGACCGCTGCCCAGGCACAAAAACTGCACAAGACAATTCGTCGCTGGCAACAGGTGGATCTGGAGGTGGCACGTTTGCCTGAGTTTCAGCGTGAGGATTTTGCTATTATTGCTCATCCCATGATTATGAATATTTCGGCTCCCGTGCAGCCAAACGGCGCTCCGGATTGGCGCTATTTCTCCTACGACTGTTTCCACTTCAGTCAACGCACACACGCAGTTGGCTCAAATTTATTGTGGAACAGCATGCTCCTGCCGGATGAGCTGAAACCACGTCCCAGCAAGCTGCCAGAGCCTTTGGAGACGTTCTTGTGTCCCACAAAGGAACAACCCTACTTTCAGGTGCGACCCAGCTGATAATCAAGAAGAAGATAACTAATATTTTTTCTTTGATGTGTTGGTGTTATAAATAGTCAAACTGTTGGGATGTAGCTAGTTTACAATTTCGAGTATTAGTTTTAAGGCAACAGAGCTTAAAAAAAATCTAAATAATATTTTAAAAATTTTCGAAATAGTTTATTTATTTTAAAAAGGTTTTGTTTTGACTTGTTAAAATTAATAAACAAAAAGGTAAAAATAATATATTTATTATATATAATTATATATATATATATATATATATATATATATATATATATATATATATATATAATATATATATATATATATATATATATATATATATATATATTATATATATATATTATATATATTTGTAAAGTGTTTTTTAATGACTTAATATTTAAATTGAGATCAACTATCAGACTAAAGCTTCCTACTCACATGAAGTTACTGTTTGACAGATACTTTGTTCTTTTTTTTAGACTTTTTACACTCTTAGCCTGTCTTTATTGAAATTTTTTTAAATTTAACTTTTAACCTAATAAATGAATAACTTTTTATATGTTGGTTCATATAAAATATATTATTCTTTTTTAATGGACCCAAATAAGCAAAGTTTAATCACATATATTAACAAGTTTTTCTTACTTCTATTGAGCTTCTGCAATATCAAGACAAATTTCTTTACTATAATATATATTTATGGCATCAGAAAGCAAAAAAGAAATTTATCTTTTTGATGGAAATATTTTCTGCTTGTCTTTAATAATATTGTATAAACACTTATAATATAAATATATTTGATGTCTGTCTCGGAAGCAAAAAATTAATTGTAATTTTAGTTTATTATATCTTAACCCAACTTGACTTTAGTAAGATTTTTCCTATTCTATGATATTTGTGGAAAATAAAATCCAGAGATTATTGTAGAGATTTTAACTCTATGCAAATAAATGCTTTCATGTAACTTTAGCTACATCTTATACTATGTGAAGCTAAAAAAAGTAGAGTTTGGTTGCCAGTCTAGATTAGTTTTTTTTTCCAATAGTGTCGAGCAGTTTAGAAGCGCCTTAATTAAGCTATTTCAAACAAGCTAAACAGCTAACGCTTTGTTCATTTTAATTTAAAAATTGATTAAGTTTCTCATCGAATCACAAAAGTATCTATTAAGTCATATCAGCTGTAGTTCGCTCTACATATATTATATGGAAACTTAAGATACTTTCCGTTGCTTTAGATATTGTTGGCTTGAAATGCGTTCAATCATTTGATCCAACATAATATTTCAGCCTTTTCTTGTTAAGCTGCTGATAGATATTATATTTAAATGTTGTGTAGCAACATTAATCAAGTTATTCTAAAATCATTTTGGGCCTAGATATTGCACTCAAAGTAAGAGCAACTCTTAAACTCTGCACCTGCTTAAGCGACCTAGCAACAACATTCCATTGTTTCTCCTTGTCCAGTTATTGGACTCGGCTCTTTCCTACTATTCGCCAACTCCATTTCAATTAAAATATTATGCAATTTTAAGTATATATATATATATATTTTTAATTAATTAAAAAACACTAAAAAACAATACACCGCCCAGCATAAAAATTCATTAAAAATACTTTTTGCTTATATGGCAGAAAGTATTTTTCCTGTTTGTTGCGGAACCAAACTCGAACCCGAACCAACGTTTCAACTGTACGCGTGACAACGCCTGCTTATTACGCCTGCTAGACGCTTCCTCCACCCCCGCTAAGCCCCAGCCTCAGTGCAGCAGCAAAAAAAAATTATATATATATATATTTTTATTTTTTTTTTTCATATCTATGTAGCATTTGCATATGCAGCGCAGCCACCTGCAAACCGGACAGTTGCCAATGGGCGGCGACCAACCCCCAGAACTCCACACATGGCATATACAAAAAAAATTATATATATATGTATATATATATACGCCCACTACAAACAAGGCTTGTGCAGAGGTGGGCGCGGCATGTGGGCAAACAGCAACCAAAATAAAAAATTTAAAAAAAATAAGTAAGAAAAAAAATCAGAAAAAATTGTGGCCGCGGCAGCTGAGGCAAGCGTAAGCCAGCGAGGGGCGAGGCAGGGCAGGACAACTGCAAAAATTATATTAAAAATGCACTGTCCGAATAAAGGGCGTTACACACTCGCACACAGCTGGGAAACACACACGCTGACAAGCTCTTAAACCCTCGCTCCCAAAAAAAAAAGTATAAATATATGTAAAATAAATGGTAAAAAAATGTAATAATAAAGTTGAAGCGCCTGGCGAGGGTGTGGGGCGGTCCATATCGTTGATATATACTCTCTCTCTCTCTCTCTCACTCCATTTATATATATTTAAATATATGTATATATTACATATTAAGCAACAGCAAAAGTGTCCCGTTGCAAAATATGCAATTTGGGTACCAAAATAAATAAACCAAATAAACGAAATGGAATTACAAACAGCCAAAAAGCATTCCCAAAAAAAAGGAAAAAAAATAAACCCCAAATGATAAATAAAATTTAAAATCTCGAGCCTTGATTAACCCAAACGAGCATTAGGCCAGCGAAGAATGGGCATCAATTCCATATGCAAAAGTACGACGCTAGGTACAAAACAAATGCCAGAATATGCTCTAATTAAGAGTATCCGACTAGGATATACCCTGAATGCATCCCTGAGCAACAGTTTTAAATGTTAGCCTTACATCTTCTAGATATGTTTTAGTGCATAAATGTGACAATCAACTGTGGGAGTACTCCAGAGCTTAAGCTATCCCATATAGTATTTTGTTAATTTATATTTAATAGTATAACCATCAACAAATTTAAATATTCTTCAACTGTCTTTGCTTTAAGGGAGTCTACAAATCCCATTTTATATCTATAGCTCTTATAGTTTTCGAGTTAACACCAAACTAGGTATCTAAAAAAGAAGACTAACTATTTTTTTTTTTGCTGTAGTTTTGGAGCTTTTCGAGTTAAGCCGTCTCCATCAATATATATAGCACACCTTTCCTTAACTCCTGCTAGCTCCAGCAAACAATTGCCTCAAGCCAATATACCCTTTTTTTATACCCATTTCCAATGTGTTCAGCAGAAAAAAAAAAAGAAATATATCCAAACACATTTCATCAGAATAGAACTGAAACGAGGAAGGGAGGCTGACCAAACAGCGTAGAGCGAGATGCAAACTGTGCATAAATATAATATGATTGCAAACAAAAACATTTGAGCCATTTGAGCTTGTCATTTGTACCAAGTTCTATTATTTTTTGTTCTGTTTTGTTTCGCAGCTCGCGGCATTTGGCAGCTGCCACCCACTGAGCTGAGTATACAGAGTATATTTTGGGTTGGTCGCGGAGTTCCAAATTCCGAGTTGCGAGTGTGGGTGTATCGACAATGCCAGACATACACTCGTGTGTAAAATCCCGTCAGCTGCCTGTTTCGGATAGCGTTAACGTTTTTTTTCTTCCTGTTAGGGTTAGCTAACGCCAAAAACAATCAATAGAAAAATATCTGGCATATACGAGTGGAATTTCGTATTCAATTTGTGCCTGTCGATTTTAGATTGGCAAACGAATAACTTATACATATTTATAGCATCTTTTTCATTTGTTTATAAAAAAAACTCTTAAAAAAAGAACTCTTAAAAGTAGAAATTTTTTATTAGATATAAAGCTCTAGGAATTTATTAAATATATGCAAGCATTTTAAGTTTTTAAATTTTTTTTAGTTGAGTTTATTTACTATTTAGATGTGCTACATATTATATAATATATTAAATAATAAATTTTGATTATGTATGAAAAAAGAGCTTTAGAACTGTTAGTCTTCATATATTTTAGCCCAAAATTATTTGAAAATATTTATTTTTATAATAATTTGAATTTGAATGTAAACTTTAAATTAATTTTAAGATTATTTATTTTTGAATTTATTATTATATAGGTTTTTTTTAAATATTTTTATTATTTCAAATTATTTTATTTTAGAATTATTATAACAAATTTTTTAAAGAATTTTTTAAAAAAAATAAGTACGCACAAATAATAAAAAAAAATAATAATAATGTAGTAAGAATTTAATTTTTAATTATTTGATGATTATTGGATTTTTACTTTATTGTTTAATATTTGTTAAAGTAATTCACAATTTGTTAAAGTAATAATCAAAATATTTATATTAAAAAGGTTATTTAAAAATTTTGATTTTAATTATTTAATAATATTATTATTCGTTTATAAAAATAGATATTGAAAAATACAAAAATAATAATAGAACAAATATTATGAAAAAGGTTTTTATACAGTTGTTCCTATGATAAATATATATTTATGTAAATTATATATATATATTCAAATTAAACTATCTATATATAGTACTATACCGATTCCGTCTAATATAGAGAGTATAAAGATCAAATTTCTACTATATAAAACCAGCTGCTCATCATTTAAGAGCATAAGAAAAACATATTTTGCTGGAAGCTTTTAAACTTCTGCCAAAGCAATCATAGAAGTTTTTATTAAAAATAATTAAAAACATTTTGATAAAACTTAACTCCTATTTTCATACATATTTATACCCCAGCAGAACTACTTATTAAGTACTTTAAAAAATGCTTCACTTTCTGTCCCGATTTGCTGTATTTTCTTGTCGCATTCAATGCAATTTGATCAATGCTCGTTGATGACGGCGCCCCTTGAGCTGCTCCGACTCCAACTTCAATTGCTGTAAGTCAACGAACCGACACTTAGCCAGACAAATCCATCAAGACAGCACATCAACTGAGACAGACAGCCGGCAAGTCGGTGGGTGTGGGGGGCGTGGCCCAATACGCAATGGGCATGAAAATGTCTGCAGTTAGCCAGCGGCAAACATTGAAAGTGGTCAGCCAGAAGATGGGATCGGGGTCAGCAGCATTTGCCATCCATTGGCCAGCAGAAAAAGTCAACGCTTGACATTAAACAGCGACAACATTTTCGCTTTGCATGCAAAATGCCGGCACAAAGGCGCACAGGATGTCGCGACTCGCATAAAGCAACTGACAATCGCAGCTTCCCAGGGCCATCAGCCGATCCGGCCAACGCCATCAACTCCAACCGCCGTTAACGAACCGCTAAAACATCAGCACAGCAGAGCACTGAGCACAGGCCAGGCCAGGCCAGTCAGCTAGCCAGACTTTGGCGGAAATAGAGCAAAGTTTCGCAGCAAAAAAAAAGACTGTAGAAAAAGGGAGAGAAAAAATGGCACACACAAGCTACTTGAGCTGAACGTTCAGCAGGCACTCTGCAGCAGCCATTGGGGGCGGGGAATCCTTTTTTTTCGCGCACAGCCAGTAACCGGGAACGGGCCGTGCATGCGGTTGACGGGTTAAGGCGGACAGTTGACCACCACACAAACACACAGGACAGCTGGACAGTTGGGAAGTTGGGAAGTTGGGCAGTTGAAGTGGAGGCGGCTTTGCGTCTCTGCGTCTCTGTGCCGTCTTTTCATTGTTCGCCCGCTGCCCATTCTCAGCTTAATGGTCATGATTTTGACGGCTGTTTAGTGCTTCCCAGCAGCTCCCTTGCTGTATGCTAAGGCTAATGGATATATATATGTGTGTGTGAGTGTGCTGCTGCTTGTTGTTGTAATTTTTAGGCACTACTCGAATGATTTTGCAAAGGTGCTTCCTGCTTTTGAAAGTGCACGGAAAGCGGCTGCGTCTTTTAATCAGCCAGTAATGGCAATGAAACCGGACATCTGGCTTACGAGTCAGCTCTATGAATGCGGACAGCTACTAAGATGAGAGATGAGTGCCTGAATGTAGAGGGAAGTGTGTAGAATAGGTATTTCCGCAGTAAAGAGACTGAACTTTAATAATATCAGTAGTCCATCAAATATATTTACGTAAACTTGAAAATATCTGACAGACTGATTCAATTGCAATAATAGTTTATTTTATTTTAAGTTGGTCTATATAATATGATGCTGGGGTAACCAGGGTAGAGCATCCTCTCCTAGCTTGGCAGTTACTCTTATAATATACCCTATTTGGTATCTCTATATTCAAACCTAAAGATTGTCTTATTAAATATTAAATATATATATAATACTATTTCAAATATATAAACAAAATCTATACGTGACCATTTCAAAACTTTTCGTATTTTATAATTCAAACACTTTAATTTGACATAAAAAAGTGTCCCATATAAAATATTCGATTTTGAACATGCTTGAAAATAGTTCATAGTTATTCTATTCAATTTAGCTATCGGTTCCGCTTAGGATATTGAGAGCTCCTCGGATAATGTTCGAGCATTTCCTTGAACAGATTCGCCATTCAAGTGCTTTCGCACAACTCGAAAGTTTTATGCATTTGGCCACTATGAATGCATTCATGCGAGTGTTACCAAAAAACCCAAAAATTCGAACGTATGGAACGGGGGCCATACAAAATTCAAATATGTTTCACATGCCACTAAATACTCGCATGTGCTGCATACATACATATGGCCATATCCATTTGCTTATGCCTTTTTGCCATTGTTTGCACTACACTTCAACGCACTTTCGTCATTGATCCAGCGGGCTGCGCTATGCAAGCCACAACTCCACTCAAACTCCAATTGCAGCATTTTTTCCACACACACACACAGACTGAGAGGGATATGAAGCAGACGCCGTCTATCTCGTACTACTTGCAGCGAGCTTTTTATTGAATTTGCCTCCTGCCAACAACAGCAAGAACATTTGACCAGGCGAACTTGCTCGTAGCTGGGGCTTGTTGCATTATGCCGGGACATACGTTTTCAAATTCCATTCCTGCGTAGATTCAGGATTTAAAAAAAAAATATTTTTAATACTCTAGTAGATAGAGCATTATAATTACCCCATTAAATATGAAACAGGGTAAAGAAGTATTCAAAGTAAAATATAATATAAATACAATTTAAATATAAAATGCGTTTTGCGGCTTCATATTTTAATGTAGTCCTGATCAGAGCACAGACGCAGCAAAAGCCAAGTTAATAGCATACTAACTGTCTGTCTTTATAAACTTGTTTTCAGCTAGTTATTTGAGTCAGTTAATTGACTTAAAAAAGGTTCAAAAAAATTAAACTCTTATTTCACGAATGTTTTCATTTCTTAGTGTAAATGGATTCATAATACAAATTTATTAATTTTGTTAAGCTTTTCTCATATGAACAAAGTTATTAACTACCAAAAAATTCTCTATTTTATATAATATAATTCTAAATAAAATATCTGTAATATATTTGTATATTATTAATTGGCTTTTTGTAGCTTAGCAAGCTTCTCACATGTGCAACTAAACCTGTTTAGCCATCCGTTTTGGCAAAAAATTAACTTCTTTATAGTAAGAAGAAGAATGAAAAGTCTATAAGAAAGGTATTTAGATAATTAAGCTTTTTTCTTTAAAAAGTTTTTTCTTCTAGGCATTTAAACATCGTTTCATAGAGGATAAATGTAATTTTTCGGAAAAGTTGTTTTTTATTATCTTTAATTTTTGTTTTCTCGAAGATATGCCTTTTCTTAGGAAGAAATTCGTTTTTGTTTTCTTTTTCCAAGAGATCTTGTCAGCCAACACTAGCTTCAATGTTCTTTAAGTATAGCAATCATACAGTATGTGAATACTATAAGTATAATAAGCCTGGTGTTTACTATTGTAAATAATCTGTAAGGTGAAGGATAAACTATATTTAAGCTAAGGTACATAATGTTTAAATTATTAGAGATAGACATTTTTTCAGGAGAAAGTTTTTGAGATAATAAGTTTTTAATTAAATTTCTTATATTTTGTAGAAAATTCTAATCTAAGTTTAAACTCATATTAAATGAGCTCCATTTTTCTCTGTTTGTGAGCTTTTATCTTTTCTAGTTTATTCTTATCAAGTTCAGATAATATAAACTATATTCTTCTCTAAGTATGACAGCCATACAACATTAATGTATAAGAATTATTTGAGTAATGCTTACAATGCTAAGTAGTTCTACTCTTTAAAAGAATTCAGTTGAAAATAATAAAAATTGAATATAATATTCTGATAAAATCCTACAAATATTGCCCACAATATGCTAAATCAAACTAATATTATATATATAACTTTGTTTCTATAAGAATTAATAAATAACCGCTTTATATCTAGAGTATATAATCTTTGGCATCCAAAAGGTTTCCTCGCTTTCCTTGTTTTTTTTGCCATTACTCATATATGTATATTTTTGCATGATGTGTGTGTGTGGGTGGGTGTTTAGGGGAGCTGCTGCTGGGAGCATGGTATGTTGTCAGGTTGCCACGTGCAGAGCAACGGCGCTAAGCTTTGACTTGGGATTTGCATTTTTTACGCGCCATGGACCATTCCATTCCGCTCTCCCCTTTCGCATGAGGAGATTGAGCGGGGCAATGGTTCCAGTTTTGCTGATGTTGTGATTTTTTTATTCCATGTTTTTTTTTCATATAAATTCTTTTTTTTTTTTTTGTTGCCTGTTGACGCTTTTGCTACGGGTCTTCCTGCTTCTTTTTTCTTTGCCTTGTGCCATAATTCTACGAAATTTCTCTATCTCTTTCTCTTTGTTTTGAATGTTCCCGGCTTTTTCTCGCTATCCTGTTTTGGGATAAAAGTCCATTTCATCAACAGGGTTTCCGCTGCTGTTGTTGCTCCGCTTCTTCTGCTGCTGCTGCTTCTTTTTGTTCGCTTTGTCTGATCGCGTTGAAATTGTAATGAGATTTCAGCTGCGAAGGGTTGTCTGCAATTTTACGCTAATATGGCCAGAACCCGTCTATTTAATTTATGAAATTTATCTGCGGCTCGCATCGAGGCGTGTTCGCTCACAACGGGTCGCCTTTTATTCTTTTTTCATTATTTTCCATTTGCGGCTGCCAAAAACTGGAAAGGTGGAAATGTGAAAATGCATTCATCACTCAAAAAACACAATGTTGGGGGTCTCTCTCTATACCTATCTCTATCTCCCTCTCCCCCTCTCTCTCTCTCTCTCTTATTTCTATTGTTGACTGCCCCGTTTTTGGTTAATTTCGCTCATGTGGGTTTTAATAGATTAGACAGGAGTTTTTTTTCGGACTAGGATAGCTGTGCAATTGGGGGAAACGGAATTGTACTCGCCGGTTCATAAAGAAGGCTTAGACTTTACATAGATGACTGCCTTTCGGCTGGACATTTCACGGACGTGTTGCAGTTTGTTGACTGATGCTGTGAAGAGGGTTAACTGCTCATGAATTGTCAGTGTCTAAGCGATGGGCTCTTTAATGACGATATATATAATGTGTTAAATTTGGCGAACGACAGTTTATGGTTATGTTAATTGGTAAAGAATAATGAATATTATTACTTAGAGAAAAATCAAAAAGAAATTATATTATTATTCACAATTTTATATTAATATATAAAATTTTATATTATATATAACTTAATTTGCTGCGTGCTGCATAAAATATCCTCATGTTGTTCATTAAAAATTTTTAAAATTATTTTTTTTAAAAAACTCTGAAATTGAAAGAAAATTTTATTTGAAAACTACAAAAATATATGTAATTCTCATATCTATGCTAAAATATCAGCTTTAATCTTCTATGAATCTAGCCCTTAAATCAATATATATTGAAGATTCAACTCAATCTTGCCTACAAAGCTAAACAAGTTTAAGCTAATATTCTAACAGTGCTCCATGTTGAACAGTGCAAGACATGGAGACATCCTGAGCTACGTGCCGAGCAGCTCAATTTTGGAAGCATGTTGTAGAAATATAAAATGTGAACTCCTCTATATTTGTGTACAGTTTCGAAGCATTTATCTATGAAATTTTGTGACTCTAGCTCATATAGCGTTTGAGAAGAGCTCAAATAAAACTGAAACTCGACATCGTTTTTAAACTATTTAATAGAAATTATAAAATTATTGATTTATTGGGTGACACCTGATGTAGTCGTGTTATAGCAGCTCCAGCTGGCAATGGCTTAAGGTATTAAAGCTCAAATGCTTCAAAACACACACAAAACACAGACAAATAAACAAACAGACAAGGCTAGATTGACTCAACTGTTCGTGCTGATTCGATGTTCTGCAGTCGACCACGCTTCCTGCTGCCTGTTATAAACAATACATTTTAGAAAATCCGTTTTTATACGCTGAATATATATTTATTTATATATATATATTTTTTTTTTTTTGGTTTAGTTTATAAGATTATAGAATTTATTTCTTAATCAAGTTATTGTTTAGCTGCTCGTAATCAGTTTGCCGAATTGAATATCATTTAAAGTGATATATTTACTAGCCCAATTCCTAATGGGTATTAAATAAAAATAATATAAAACTTCTAAATGATATTGATAGACTCATAATATAATAATAATAATATAAAATAATATATATAAAATCTATTCTATTTACTATAATAAATTGAATGAAAGCTAGGTGTCAAGAGAATTGAAAAAGAGCGCTGAAAAAATGAAGAAGTTGGAACTGTTCCAACTCTTCCATGCTCTCCTCCTTGTATATATTGCTATTAAATCACTTTGAATTTGTAGCTCGAGGCAGCTTTGTCGTTTTCTTGTTTGATGCCAGATCAGAGGGAAGAAGCCACAAGTTGCAGCTGTATCGGAGTAGAGTTGCTTGAACTGTGCAGTCATACCTCTTGCCTTGTCCTATACTGCAACTTAAGACAATCATGTGATATTTTATTATATATATTCAGATATTCAGAAAGCATATATGAAATTTCAATTGACATTATATGCCAATTCAAAAAGTGTTCCTCAATCAAATCTAAAATGCAATTCATTGCGTAATAAAAGTTTCAATCAAATGCATTCAGTTCATGTAAAACATTTAATTTGTTACGCGCTGCTCTTCAGTGGTTATTAAACCTTTTGCAGTTCTATATAAGCCCACATATCTATGTATACATACATCATGTATGTATGTATGTATGTATGTGTGTATGTATGTATGTGTGTTTGCATATGTACATTTTTGCTATCTCTAAAACAATACACATTTCCAATTACTCGACAGTTGTGCGCTGTCCTAGCTCCAACTCCAGGATAACGAGTCTCGTTCCACACGTTGTTCATGTTTGCTGTTGCTGTTGTTGTTGTTGATGTTGATGTTGTTGTCTTTTGCTGTTGTTTGGCGGTGAGGCTCAATTGCAAATTGTATTTAAAATTTATATAAAATGCGCGCCGCATTTGTTGCTTTTGTCACAATGTGTCTGTGCCAACTGCTGGCCAGCCAGTCAGCCAGTCAGCTAGCCAGCCCCCCTTCGCCTGCCACTCCCCCTTTTTTATTTGAAGTGCCAGCCCCGCCCTGCAACAACAGCAACAAAAAACAACAAACAGCCAACATACGCGGTTATTTTTGCCATACAATCAACGCGGCCAACGTGAAAAATTCGCGCGATTTATGCATGCATGGAGTGCCATAGAGAGAGTGAGTGAGTGTATGAGTGTGTTGGTGTGTGTGTGTACTGGTGTGTGTGTGTGTGTGTGTCTGTCGCTGGTTCTTCCTGTGCCGCCACCCACACACCCAGCACTCCACGCCCTCATTCCAATTGGACAGACATGTAGTATGCGCCCTGCCCTGGCGAGTCACCAAAAACTCGACGCTTGTTTATTTTATTGGCACGTAAATTTAATGTCGAGTTCTATATATCCGTTCCTATATATATATATACATACCTATATATATTTATATATATATATATATATATATATATATATATATATATATATATATATATATATATATATATATATATATATATATATATATATATATATATATAACTGTACAGGTTTACCATTTCTGCATTTATATACGATTGCGTTTTGTGTCCTTCCTGTGTGTTTGTATTTATAAATACATTTTTCCGAACACAGCAAATGGACACACCCATTGCAATATTAACGGGCTGCTGAGATATGCTGGACATACAAATTTGTAGTTGGTTCGGGTGTTATTCCTATAGCGATATCGCCAAATAGAGTCGCTTGCAAATGGTCAGATAAGAGGTGAGCCCTGCCGAACTGCCCAACTGAATTTGATGGCCACTTTATTTGAAATATGTAAAAGTAAAACAAAAATATTATTTCATTCAGCTAGGTGTACATGCTGATAGTGGCGAGGTGACGTGGAGTGAGGAATGCAAATAGGTTTCAAAATGGAAAGGGAATTTCTGTTGCCAGCTTCAAAGAGCAGAGTTTGACTGCTAGATTAGCGATAATATCAAGATAATTAAGTTATTATTCATTATATTTTTTAGTCTTAAGTAAGTTATAACTTTACTTTTTTAACTAGTTTAGTTAGTTCAGCAGTTCTTGAATAATACCTGTTAAATTAACTGAATATGAATGTTAACTGATTCATAAATTGAGTTCATCAGTTGCTTGTGTTGGATATAAGAAGAGCTTATAACAAATTTCATTTTATGAACAGCTCTTTCAGCTAAGATTTTTTTACAAAAACTTGATAGCACAATAGAACTTATTGTTCATTGAATCAAATGAAACTTTTATTATTGTAAAATCATTTTAATGTATTATTTAGTAATAAGTTATTATAAGTAGAAGAAGACCGTCATTTAGAGTTGCATTTTTAAAAGCGGAAATATCGCTCTCCCTGTGTTTGCTTACTGCAGCTGAGCAAATCAAGAATAAATTCATTTTTAAATTGCCATCAAAAGCGAGCTGTTGTAAATACCTTTGTTGGTAATTCCGTGAACAAACAAGTCGCAATTGGCACATTTAATATTTTTTACCTTATGACAATACAATGATCCATCAAATTGGACAGCAACAGGAATCCTTCCTGGTCACTAGTCCCTGAAAATAGTTAGTTACTCAGGTGTGTTAAATGTTATAGAGCTCTGCTTATATAACCCCTTTGATTTCAAAACTCTTCAAGTACAAAGTGTCTTCTCACGTCTCTAATAGACTATTGTTGGTTGAGAACAGTGATCTATGCTGCAGTCAGATAAGTGAGCTACAGCGTTCTATGCGGAAATGCTCGTCGCTGCGAAGATCAACGTTTTTATTTAAAATTTTGATTGAATAACGAAATTCTTACAAATAAACAGCCCTTGAGCATAGGGCACATGTGTTTTTCGTATGTCCCTATACTCGATTGCTTTGACTTTTGAGATGGTTGTAAATTCCATATTCATGCTTGAACAATAGTTGAGTCCTTTTAAATGCTTAAAGCCTTAAATCAATTAGCGGCAAAGCCTTTACGTCATGCACTGCTAAGGCTGTTAGCTGTTCTATTGAATAGCTTCATCTTATTTTTTGATAATCATTTTTAATCGTAGTCTCAACTCACATATCTCTCAATAGAAATATTCTTAACCTATCTAAAGTTTCCTTTTGTTAAAATAAAAATCAAACAACATTTTTATCTGCGAATATTTGTATCCTAAAAATTATTTATATTTCATATTCTTTGTTGTTAAAGTTAGATATTTGTAGAACTTAATTATTATAATTTAAGTTCTTTTGCTACGCGAGTCAGAAAATTATAAATTTTTGGTCATAATATAAGATTTCACACAGTATCTCAAAATATTTAAAAATTTCTGAAAATATAAAAAAAGTTTTTCTCAAGCTTTAAATCATTTTATTGATGTTGATAATATAAAAATATATGTTTATATATGACATAGTTATAAACTCAAATATTTGAGACTTATAAAGCAAACCGAAACCTACTCATTATCAATTAATGGACAACTTAGACAACTCAACTAGCGAGGGTCGCAACCTAAGTTTCGGTATATCATTCAAATAATTATTATCTGTGCGCCAAAGATTCGCTAAGATATGGTTTTTAGCTGTTTGGCGCTCTGTGGGTAATGCAAATGATGATTCATAATTTAAGCTTAGCTTCCATTGTCACTGGCTCGTTGTGTGGCCCAGTTTCATCAGGACTCGTTTAAAGCGCCATCCACATCATTGGCATGGACATTTCGCATGTCACCTTTTGACTGAGGCCTGGGCCCGGGCTTAACAATAACTAGCGAAAGCCCCCAAAAAGAAAAGAGAACGGGATGGCAATCAGGTAGTGCTAAAGCAGAGAGACAACTACAGCAGCAGCAGCAGCAGCAGCGTCATCAATATGCAAAGGGCTCGGCACACAGGCAGCAAGAAAATAAAAAAAAAATCGGAATTGTAGCTGCCATTCAATGTGACTGCCGGAGATTCTCTATCCACACACACACGCACTTACACAATGCGACGTACTGGGTGCTGTCCAATTATGCCCCGCACATGCAAATGCAACGTGTGCTAAACCTCACTCTCTCTCTCTCTATCTTGCTCACTCTCTCTCTCTGGATCGCAACTCCCTGGCAACCACTCAGCGCGCTTGTTGTGCCCGCGAGGCTGGCCAGCAGCAGCAATGCGACACGACGAGGCCTAGGCCTGGTCAGCTCTCAACTCTGTTTCAATTTGCACCCACACACACACAGACACAGCAATCACTCAGCGTGCAACGAGTCGCCCTGTCACCCGCTCCTCTCAGCCCGTCCAGCCTGCCACGCCTATAGCCCTCGCATTCACTATCCCCAATTGCTGCCGTTTCCCGCATCGTTCGCCTTTTTTCGCGTAACGCAACAACAAAATTTTGGCGAACTGTTGTCCACCTACCTCAACCTGCCTATCTCTATCTCTCTCTCACTCTCTCTCTCTCTCTCTCTCTCTGTCACTATGTGTCTCTCTGCGAGCAGCAGCTGTCTCTTTCAGTCCGCATCACCAGGGCCATGTCCTCGTTATCCTTTGCCGCTGCCGTTATTTTGGCTGCAACTCTGTCGCCGTTGCTCGTGTTTTTGTGCTCTGTGCGTTTGTTGAAACAATCGATTTATTTTCGGTTTCATTTCTGATTGGCAATATTTCATAGCGATGTGTTTTTCCAACGCTCTTCTCTCCACTCGCAGCTTCTCTTTTATATTTACTTTCTTCTTTTTTTGTATCAACTTTTTTTTTTAGTGGCGTTCGTATCTGATTTTTTGCTGGCCATTTGTTTGTTGTTGCTTGTTTGCATTTTTAAATATAACCAGACCAATGCCACATGAAAGCAGAGCTGGGGAAAAAATCATATGGCGCTCGTCGTTGCTGAGATGAGTTTTTCATTTATTGGGTGAACCTGAGCTGATATTACAAAGGTAATTGATGAAAATATCCAGTCGTTATGGAATATATGTCTATTATTTCTGATGAACTCCAATCAAAGGAATCATCGTGAAATTGACCAAAATTCTGTAAAAAAAAAGCCTTAAAAAGCATTTCATTAAAACGACTGAAACTTTAACTGTTTTTTGTAGAAACTCCCATGTTTTTAAAGGTTGTAAATTTTATTTTATTTGTGTTTTTTTTACTATAAATATTTTTATATAAATAAAATACTGTAGCTGCTTCATTTGAAGCTGTGGTTCAACTTGCTGCCATTAACTTTATTTCATAAGCCTCTTTCAAGTCACTAACAGTAATTTCAGTTCAGGCCACCTTAAGTCCTTAAGGTATTACTATATTGACTGTACTATTACTGGTGACTATATTATTACTAAATAGTTACATAAATCCAAACTATTTTTGTTGTGTCTGTCTTATAATTGATGGAATAACTTTCATATATGTAAAGTAATAAAAATAGTAAGCAGTAATCAGAGCTGTTAAGAATTCCATTTGAATGGAAATTCAAAATGGGTTTTCAGAACAAAAACCCATTTTGAATTTCCATTCAAATGGAATTTTTAACAGCTCTGGCAGTAATAAGGAAAATTAAATTTAATTTTAATTTTTAGCCAATAATAATAGGATACAAAATATTTAACTAAAATTTAATATAATAATAAAATAATATAATAAATTAATAATATAATATAATATTTATTATATAATTTTTAATATATTTTATATAAATTAATTATTCATTTGGATATAAAAATATGTGCACAAACTTTATTTTATTTTAAATTTTACAGTTTTTGTTGTTCTCTTATCTGAAACATATTTTCAATTTTGTACCACTACGTTAATTACCTTCAGACGTTTACGCATTCAGTTTGTCGAGTTTTAAATAATGAAATTGCGCATTTTCATCAAGCAACCACTGAAACAAATTTGAGAATTTTCGTTATGTCGCAGCTGTTGCATCTTTTATAGCATTGGTCCAGTGTAACATGTTCTCTTATAATTGCAGGTTTGTTTGTTTTGTAATTAGAAAAACAAAAAGAATTACAAACTCCAGACAGTGTTAAAATGTCTAATGATTTATATTATTATTATTATTATTTTTATTAAATTTGGCACGTTTTTTAAGTGTTAAAACTTTAGGAGTTAAATTTCATAATGGATATTTTTTGATATCTAATATAAATATATTTCAATCGTACAGAAACTCCTTTAATTTTTAGTATTTCAGTATTACTTTAGCTATTTGATTTATTTACGTTTTTCATACTTTCAAATACATTTTTATCTACTCTACTAAAAATTTTGCGTATGAATACACCCCCTGCAGTTAATACTTAGATCAATTCCATTTAAGCGAAATTTCCACAGTGAGTCTAATCCAATTTGGAAAAAAAAATAAATGTCACTTAGTTCAATTGAATTTTCTTATGAAATTAATTTCAGGTCCTTGCGCAAATCCACTTAATAACACATTTTTGATTTTCTCTGTTTTTTTACCCTTCATTTTTTCTATTTATTGTGAATGTTCACTTTCAGTGGCTCGCTTTTTTCCATTTGTGTGTCGCACGTCCTTAACCCGTTGACGCCCACAGCACGACCGCGCCCCTTTTGTTAATGAAAATTGCTTTCACAAAAGCAACGCCCGTCGACGCCTACAAATATGTGCGTTGCTTTGACACTTTGTTGTTGTTGAAGGCAAAAAAAAAAAACAAAAAAAAACAAAAAATGAGAAAAAAATTGTTTGCCCCGCTGGCTACGCGACGTATGCGCAACATTTCCTCAAACACTCGCCTGTCTCTGCATGTATAAACAATTTCAAAATGTCACAATACGAGTGTGTGTGTGTGTGAGTGCGAGTGTGTGACTGAGTAACTGTCTGTCTGACATTGTACTTATCTGTTGGTCTGCCGGTAGCCAGTAACGAATTTGTCTTCTCGTTTTTTTCTATGCATTTCTACTATGCACTCATACCATATCTTCGCCTTCCATAACTGCGCTATTTCCTGTTTTCTTTTTGCTTTTTTTTTTAATTTTTTTTCATACTGCTGCGCGTGTGCTTCCTTTGTGTTTCTATTTGTTCGCACAATATTGTTTATTTGTGCAGTCATCAACGCTTCGGAAACAGCAGCAACAACAACAGTTGCTTAGTTGGAAAATACGATTAGACTTTTATGGTAAATTGAAAATTTTCAATTTTATGTTATATACATTCAATTTAACTTATATATTATAATATGATAAAACTATATACTATCATTAAAATGGTTTAAAACTCCATTAAACCATTATTAGTATGAATTATTTTTGAAAATTCGATTGGTTTTTTCCATTCGAAAATGAGTTTTAGTCTAATTCAAAGTAGCATTCAACGCATAGAAACCTTACCAGCGGCTATGTTATTTTATTTATTTTTGTCAGACATTTATTGTAGCGCCTCTTTGAATGGAACTGCAGTTCCAATCATCCGATTTGCCCGCATTCGTTATTCATTTATTCAGAGCATTTGTAGAGAGTCCTTTTGCGCCCCCAAATGCCACCGTACCCAACAGGCTTTCATGTGCTGCTTTTGTCTGCGCGAACATTTTTGGTATTTTATAATTATTTTTTATGGTTAGCCAATTATTTAAATAAATAATGGTTCAATATGTGTGCTGAGAGGGGCTTTGCCTCTAAAAACCAAATTGAAAATTGCCAAATGCCAATTGTGGCCGTCAAGTGCGATGTTTGTTTTGTGCGCCGCTGCATGAAATATGCAATTATTTTTGCAGTTCCCCATATAAGTATTATGTAAATACATACACACACACCCATTTCATATGCCCCTATGTACAGTTCTCTCTCTCTCTCTCTCTATATATATTTATATATATATTAGATATATATATATATACATATCTATTTATTGTTCTATGTGTATTTGCATTTTGCGCTACCACAAAAGTTGCATTTCCGTTCAGTGCGCACCTAAAACCACTAAAAACTACCCCAGCCACCCGAGCCACCCAAATACGGCAAACACAACAAATAATATGACATAAACAGCGCCAAATGTCAACAATTTCTGTCAACGACGCAGAGTTGTTATAATTATGGTGGCGGGATCTACTATGCAGAGTTTGTTCCCAGAAACTAAATCGCTTGCAAATTAACATTTGTAATTCAATAGAAGATAAATACACAAAAATAATGAAAATCGATTTAGAAATAAACTTTTAATAATTGTAATTATATATTAATTGTAATTATATATTAATTGTAATTATATATTAATGGAGAAAAATAATATTATATATATTATTTTTCTGAAATGTATGCTGGCTGCTTTAGAAAAAATAATACTATTATTAGTATTAAAAAAATTTTCAAAAAATCAAAAAAAAAACATTGAAGATCAAAATAGAAAAGTTACTAAAATTCGCATATTTATAAAAAATAATAATAATTAAATGGCAAATACTAAATAAGAATTGATTTTTATTTAAAATTGTAATTTAATTATAATTTTATATTTATAATAAATTAAATAAAAAACTTAATAAATAAATAAAAAATACTGAAATAATTAATAAAAGAAAAAAAGTAAATTAAATGCCTAAAGTCCACTTAAAAAATAATATATAATTTATTTAAAGTCTCTAAATTTCAGAAAAACTCATCTCAATTTATAGATGTTTATACGAATCTATATTACCCCAAAATATATAATAGATATAAACACCTACAAATTGAGATAGGTTTTTCTCAAATTTCAATTGAATCGTCTGAATGATATTTTTAGTTTTTATCCAAATTTTGTTGATATAGCAAAACCTCACAAGTCGCACACAAATTTAGTTACATCTGAAATCAACGAGTTGAAATCTTAGCGAAATTTCACAGATATAAATTGAGAGAAAATCGTTTATTTGGCTGTGGTTGCGCGGTTCACGTTTCCGCTGTTGTGGCTTGTTGCCTATAAACTCTAATCAATATTTCGGTTATTGGCCGATGCAACAACGACCAGCAGAAAAGAGCGACACGTTGCACGAGGCGCTGCATAAATATGGGCTCCACTTTGAGCAGGCCGTGGATGGAGTTGGATCGTCGGGCGGCAGTGTCGGGGTTTCAGTTGGTCTGACTGCGGTTTGCAACAGTCGCGCGTATTTCTTCATCAGGCGCTCAACGGACGCGTCCGCCAAACATTGTCGTGCTCATTGTTGGCAACCGCCACACACCCACCCACACCCACACACACACATTTGGGCTGTACATACATATGCATGTATGCAATGCCCCTCCGGTTACAGCGAAACCCTAGGCCAGGCCATATTTTTGACTCTGCTGGAACGTTGCCCCGTTATTTACAGGCTGTCGGCTGTCGGCCCACTGCCCACGCCCTGCTTTTTAGCCCCGCCCATATTGTCGTTGGCTCGCTGGTTTTACGTTAATTTGCACAATTTTTGAGTTATGTCAATCGATTTCTAATGGCCGCCGCGTAGCTCAGCTCCAACTCGACTCGACCCGGCTCGACCCTTTCCCTTCGCTGTGATTTCGACTGCGTGTTTGGGGGTGGCGGGATGGCGGGATGCTGTTGGCGCAGTCTCGAATATCGCACAATTTGTAGTTTTATAATTGAAACAAGTGGTCCCTTTGAGCTGGCTGCTCCTTTTGCCAGCATTTCGACACACACACAGCCACACGGCATGGGTGAACGGTAAAACGTTTTTGGGTGGTTTGAGCTGAAGTTGGGAATTGACTACGCCGATGTTACCCCCATCTACTAGCACGTCAATCAAATCAAAGTGTTCTTTGCCTAGCAATAGATCATATTTACGCTGCCAATTAGGAAATTAACTGCATTTGCCGATATACTAATATCATAATGGTAGAGATGATATGGGGATATATCTTCAGTTAATGTAAGGTGAACTTCAGAGGATATAAAATACTTTAGAAGTTCTCTTGCTCTGCACATCTGCTGACATGTGTCTTAATTACGTATATATGTAGATATTTATAATATGAAGGCAACATAGTTTTGTTTATATATCTAATTATAAAATATATATATATATTTTATATAGAAAATTTGCTTTTTTTATAAGAACAATCAATAAGAGGTTGCTTTGGTTTAGCTTTGTCGCTTTCTTAAGACTTTTTGCCTGACCATTAAACTACAAATAATTAATAACTCTCTATTGTGCTCTAAAAATCATTTTAGACTAATTGACTGACAATTTGACTTTGATATGAATTTTTTGCAAGTCAAAATTGACTAAGCCCATGGGCTTTCAGCCAACACATGCTGGCTTTAATTACTTAAATTTTGATAATTCTCTTTTTGTTTAATTTTGATTTTCGTTCTTTTTAGCAAAGTTTTCGTTGACTCCGCCAAAAGGCAGTCGTGTGTATTAGATAGTTAATTAGATCTTATGATCTAGAAGGTATTCTAAAAAAAACTTTTAATAGCCTTTAATGCAGATTTGTGAGGCATAATTGTAAAAAAATCGTTACATTGTTCAAAATAATTGCCATCGCTAGCTTTGTCCTATCTTTCTGGCAGCTTTTGAATTCCTCGTCTTTTGACGCGATCTACAAATCGATCCAATTTTTTGCTTCTTCGAAAGAAAGAAACTGGAGTTCGGTCAGATCATGCGTCATCAATCGGAATAAGTAAAAATCCGAAGGGGCGTTCTCAGTAGAGTACGGCGGGTGGGGTAGGATGTCCCATTTCACAGTTTCCAGCTATGTTTTCACTACCTTGGAAACATGTGGCCGAGCGTTGTCATGCAAAAGTATCACCATGTCGTGTCTTTCTGAGTATTGCGTTCGTTTTTTTTTTTTTAACGCTTGACACAAACGCATTAGTTGCCTCCGCTAAAGGGCTCCTCTAATGGTTGCACCTATTTTCAAGAGTTCATAGTAAACTACGCCTAGCTGGTCCCACCAAAGGGTCTGGGACGCTCCTTGCCTGACACGTTTTAAGACTTTTGAAACCATTCCCGACACGTTCTTTCACCATAAGTTTCTACAAACATTCGATGCGCCTGAACTGCATTTTTTTCGAATGAAATGCAAAAAGCAAACACTTCCCGCAAATGTCCCTTGTTCGGCTCTCGAATTTCGCCACAGTAAAAATAGACAAGCAAGACTCTGTAGAGTTGTTGACAGACGGCTCAGATGACTATGTATCGACACTTAACAATCTTAACAATCGATTTGCAAAGCTGGCGCTACCCATGGCAAAACGGCGGTTTTCTTGTTGTACGCCAAATCTTTGTCTTAAATAAAGAGATTGGATATAGTTTACACTATTATGAGCAGATCAGCCTGAAAGCCTAATAAAAACTAATTTAAATTAATTTAAAATATATATTTTTTAAATTTCTCTGAAGAATAAATTCACACAAAAGTATTATAAGCTTATAAAAATTTATAATGCAACTATAAATAATTGTATATAAAATGTTTTTTTATATATCATATTTTATTAGTTACTTTCGCTTGTATATTAAATATGTTTATATATACGAAAACCCTACCCAATACTCTCATATGATATCACACTGCGTATAATTTCAATAAAATTTTCATTGAAAAAATATCCTAAAAAACGAAAAACAAAAATGCGTAACGAAGCAGCTGCTGATGGATGTTAAAAAGCGCTCATTGGCCAATAGCAAGCGGCCAAACCAACAGCAGATATAACTCTATATATCATATATATATAATACAGATATATAAAATATATAAAATATGTATATATAAATATATATACCAAGGTATATAAAGCGTACATTTAAAGCGCCTATAAATATGCAATGCATTTTGCGCAATTATCGCAGAGATGCACGCATTTATTTATGTTGTTAATGCCAAATAACAGGCCAAAAATGGAAATAAAAAATTCAGCAAAATTGCGCTCGATGATAATTGCAAACGAGACCGCAGCGCAGACAGCGGCACACGAGCAAGCAAGGGAGACAGCTAGAGGTGGGGAGAGATAGAGAGAGAGGGAGCTGATGATATGACTGCAAACAGACTCATTAACAAGTAAGAGTGCTCTAGTCGAGACTGCTCGACTAAGAGATACCCTGAATCCTGCGAAGATGCGATATTCAAATCATTTTACGCTTCTTTTATATATACATATACACAAACAACACATACACACACACACACATGCACACATGCACACGCACGCACAAGCACTTTCTCTGCTACTGCGCAGTTTACGCAGCGACTGCGCGCGGACTGCAGTATGGGCTATATTTTGGAAACTTATTTGTTGAATAGGTTTGCTTCTAGATGGACTTTCGTAATCAAACTTTTACAGCGTAATAATGACATTCATATGTATGTATGTATTTGCCAAAGCACAAGTCTCTAGTATTTGAAATACGTTTTTTTCAAATTTGGGGGGAAGGGGGCGTGGTATCTAAAATCCAAAAATTGCAAAATGTTTGTATTCATTACACAAATACACACAGTAAGTCTGAAATCTATAGCTATAACGGTATTCAAAAACGAAGAAAAGTTATCGATTTTTATCGATAATAAGGAAATGGGATGAGTTATCGAAAAAAAATGATAAACTCGTACTGCGTAGGATATACACGAGTATACATTTCAAATTTCAGATCTCTAGCTTTTGTGGTTTGCGAGATCACTGCGTTCACACGGACGGACGGACGGACGGACGGACGGACGGACGGACGGACGGACGGACGGACAGACGGACATGGCTATATCGACTCAGTTTGTCGAGCTGATCAAGAATATATATACTTTATGGGGTCTGCCATGTCTCCTTCTGCCTGTTACATACATTTTCACAAAAACATTATACCCTGATTTCCCATTTTCAATGGGTTCAGGGTATAAAAATTGGTTGAATGACAGCGTGCATGGAGGGGGGAATGGGTGTAACCCATGCAATTTCGACAATTTTCATAACCTGCGCGACACGAATTATAATTCATATTTTATTTCTCGATTAATCGTAAAATAGAATGAATGCACAGCCAAATGGAGAGAGAGAGACAGATAGAGCCAAGCAAAGTTGCGAAAATTGCGCTGCAATTGAATTGAATTCGCCGCGCAGTCGGCATGACCAAATAACGGTTAATGCAAATACAGCGACAGCAGCAACAACAAATGAAATAACAACAACATTTTTAGTTGGGCTGTCATTTCCGTTAATTCAGCCTTGTTGTTGTTGTTGTTTCTGCTGGTGTCGCCCAGCGAATTTTAAATCATTCGGCCGTTAGATGGCGCTGCACATATAGCGAGGGTCGTACGTGTGGGTGAGTGGGAGTGGGAGTGAGTGTGGGTGTTCGTCTGTGTGTTAGTTTGCCATTTTGTTGTAAATCGCCTTTGGCAGCGCTATGTACAGCTGTTGCTGTTGTTGTTGTTGTTGTTGAGGCAACGTTTATAATCGGCCCTCGTTATACGCATGCAGCTGGCTTTTGCGGTTTGTGTTTGGGGCAGTTTTTGCTGTAAAATGCATTTGCCATCATATGTTGTATTCGCCTTGTTGTTGTTGTAGTTGTTGTTGTCTATTTGCTGTTGCCAGGCTGTTAAAGTTTTTGCATTGGCTGTCGCCTAAAATATGCGCGTATTTTATTTAACGCCTTTTTTGGTGAACAGCCATGTCTACACAGAGTTAGAGAGGGAGAGACGATGCTCGACTGGTCAAGTCCGTGTCAGCGGCTTAATTGCAAACTCATATTGGCCAGCTTTATAACGCGTCAATAACACTTTGGTACCAACAATGCATTTGCATTGCAATTGATTATGCATATGATTATTTATATTTACAAGAATAGTTTTATAGAGAGGCTGTCCATGATCATAGAATGCCATGAAAGTAACATTTGAACTTTAATATTTAAAAGGAAATAAAATTAGGAATAACTATATTTACCTAACTTTATTTGTTCTTATATATTTCTAACTAACTTTCTAACTCCATTCCTTTTGAATCAAATGACTGCTAAATCATATTCCCTCGAATATTTTAGTTTTATAGCAGAAAAATGTTAATATTTAACTAAATCTGTATTCTAAATAAATAAATATAAATACAAAATTTGGAGACTCTAAATCCAAAGACGTACGAGATATAATTTAATAGCTGCATTTCGATAATGTTTTTAATCGATATCATTAAAACGGGAAAAGTTATCGATTTTTTAAAACAAACTTCACCTGCGCGTGCTATACAAAAAAATTTCAAGTCCCTAGTTCTTATATGTTCTGGGATCGACGCTTTCACACATACGGACGGACGGACGGACAAAGGGACATGGCTATATCGACTCAGCTCGTCTCCCTGATCAAGAATATATATACTTTATGGGGTCTGCCACGCCTTCTTCTGCCTGTTATATACATTTGACATTTCAACAAAACCATTATAGCCTGATTTCCCACTTTTCAATGGGTTCAGGGTATAAAAAAAATTTACGGCGTAAGTCAAGTCTCCATCTGTCTGTTACATAAACTTCAACAATGCAATATAAGCTTGATTTACCTATGAAAATACTTTAAATGTAGAATGTATGTACCTTAATAGGTAACATTATTATTATTTTAAAAATTTTAATAATATTTATTTGTCAGCGAGATATAATCTGGTTAACTCTGTAGAGCAGCTGTCTCTGCCCGACTCGCACTCTTATTATTATTATGCATTGGTTTCGTCAAACTTTCTTCTGCAATGACTGATGCAAGTCTCTGGCTCTTGTAAATTTTAAATTCAACTAGCTTTTATGTACCAAAAGCAAGTCAAATCAACTGTAGGTTGTTGTTCCTGATTATGAATATAGATAAATACTTTATGGCATTAGCCATGTCTACTTCTAATTGATGCATTTTGACAAGACAATATATAAAAATGCCTTCATTTGTCCAATTATTCTTATTTCTTTCAAAATTTAAGTAATATATTAGAATGTATACTATAAAATCAGCATATTCTATATACTATAAATATCTATATACTATGCCTATCAAAATGCTTTTCCATCTCTAAACATCTCTCTTAAAATACTATAATTAAATTTGCAGTTTTTCTATCAAATTAATTATGGGATTGATTGCTTTTCCATTTATTTGTACTTAATTTGGTGAATTATGTAAAAACTTTCTGACAATTTTGTAGCACGGAAATGTCAGCGAGTTTAATTAGATCTCATTTCCCCCGCCATTTGAGCAGCCGCAATTTGTTATGGAGCTTGTCTGTCCGCAAATCCAATTAAATTAATTTGCCAATAATATGCAAATATGCCAAAAATGCGTAAAACCAACAAACAAAGCACTCAAAATGAAAATGAGACAGAAATAAATTTAACAAACAAAAAAAAACAGCAAAATAATAATAAATTTGTTATCAAAATAATTATTTAGTAAATTGCGTTTGTAAAGTGCAAAATGTGGCAAAACCGCAAATAGCAAACCGAAGGAAGGCAGAAGAAGAAAAACCAAATAAATACTTTAAAAATATATACAATATATATGTATATTTATTTGCGAGCCGGACAGTTGACAGTTACGCCCACTGCCACGGCCGCCCACTCTGCATGCAATGCTTTATTAATATTAATTGAAAATAAATGCAGCATAAGCTGCGGCGGTCAAAGGACTGTCCAAAGGGGGGGCTTGGCTGTGTGGGCGTGCCCATTCGGCGGCCCTGCGAATTCAGTAAAATGCAAATAATTAAATGGCAACCAATAAAATATGCAAATGAGTTTCGCGGTGTCGCGCACACAACACACAAGGACAACAACAGCAACAGCAACAGCGACAACAAGGAGCAGCGGTAGGAGCAGAATATGCACATAGAGGCACAGCGCAGAGACTTCCTCCCGCTCTGTGGCATTTCCATATACTAAACAAGTTATTCGTGTATTTGCGTAGCAGATTTAATTTCCTGTATGCACCAAAAATATATTTTTGTTAAATATGGCCAATATAATGACAGCAAAATGAGCGCGGGCGAGCGAGACAGCTGCCGGCACGTTCATGTTAGCGATTGGCTAACGGATTTTATTTTGGTTGCAAGCCTAATTAGTTGATTATATGCACTATATATAGATATATATATGCATATGACAAGTGCGGCTGATTCATACATAAATATATATTCAATATATAAATGTGTTTATTTATGTATATAGCCCAAGTGAGCATGCTTAGCTGCAAATTTGTATTTTGTGCTAGCCAAAAATATTATTTCGTTATATTGCCATATGTTAAGTAAGCATTCAGCTGCGCTTTATAATGGATCTGGTAAGGCAACAGCTAATTATTAGCGAATTAAAGGTTGATCGGAACTGTGAAAGTTATCAGAGATGAGCTGTAAGAAAAGGCTAAAGGCAAAGCTAAAGTATAGGCCAAAAGCTTAGGCTAGGCTGTTAGTTATTATACAATTGAATTTTATTTCGATAAGCATCGTATAGTTGAGCAAGGAATCTGCGTAGCCAGTTCAGTGGGCTAGAATCATATAGGTAATCATGTTTAGGTAACAATTGAAAAGTTATTATAGAATTTTATTTAGATATGGATTGTATAGTTGAGCAAGAATGCTGCGCAGCTAGTTTAGTGTTCTTGAATCATATAAGCCAAATGTTTAGGCAGTTGGAACAATTGAGAAGGTATTATAGAATTATATGTAGTTAAGGATTTTAATCCACTGAAGAATAAGAATGAATGTGTTATTTTAAACAGAGTTCAGTGGATAAGAATCATGGCTGAAATCATATAAGACAAATGTTTAGGCAGTTGCAAGAACTGAAAAGCTATTATAGAATTTGATGTAGATAAGGATAGTTCATTGTTTAATATGTTATTTTAAACAGAGTTCAGTGGACTAAAATCATGGCTAGAATCATATTACCCAAATATTTAGGTAACAATTGAAAAGTTATTATAGAATTATATGTAGATAAGCACTGTACAGCTCAGCCAAAGCATAGTTTAATATGTTAAGCAGAGTTTAGTGGATTAGAATCATGCAGGCCCAAAGTTTGGGAAGTTAGAGTTAAAAAGTTAAAAAGTTATAAAATAAAAGTTATATATAAAAGTTATATATAATAGAATTTAATATAGATAAAGATTATATTGTTCAGCAAAGATCATGCATAAGTCAATTTTAAAGCCAAAACTAAAGCCTAGTCAAATTTAGAATATGTCAAGCTTAGACTAAGCCAGGTTAGGCCTTTAACTCTAAACCTTACCTGGGCTAGACCTTAACCTAAAAAGGTCTAATCCGGTTTAGTCGAAGCTTGATTTTGCTTTAGTTTTCACTTTTGACTTTTGGCCTGCCAATAGTTAACAGTTAGAACTATTTCTTTCTTTGAATAGTGAATGAATTTTAAGGAATGATAGCTATATATATATATATATATATACCACTTATACATATCATTATTATAATGCTTAAAGTCTTATGTGCTAGATTAACCAGCGACAAATTGGTTTAAATTACCTAAGTAGAGCAATAGTTTAATCAGCTTCTTCAAGCAACTTTGCTTGGATACGAAAGCCACTTGTGAATGAGTTTCAAGCAATGATATATAGATACTACTTATACACATCATCCTTATGCTGCTTAAAGTTTTATATGCTAGATTAGCCAGCAAGAAATGGGCTTAAAGTATGTAAAGCAAGAGTTTAAGTAGTTTGCTCAAGCAACTTTGCTTGGATACGAAATCCACTTGTGGCTTTCTTCCTTTGATATAAAGATTCACAAATATCACAACAACATTCGAATGCCTTGAATTTCAATTTAACAATGCCTTTATTCTGGAAGTAAGACAACATAGCGAGAGACAGCGACATTTCCGCTCATAGAACTTCAACTTCAACTTACAATGCTGCGCTTGCAAATGCACTTCAAGTGCCGCTCTTATTACTTATAATAATTTATTATTATATAAAACTAAAATTATATAACACAAGGCTTAGACTGCAACTTCTCATATAGATACTTCACATTTATATAGGTTGGTTGTCTTGTTGGTTGTCTGAGTAGAAGGCCCAAATAGTCAATGCTACTTGAACAGCATAAGAGCTAAAAAGCTTTCAACTAAATTAGGAATATAATAACTAAAACAAAACAAAAACAAAAATATTTATTGAATATTTAAAGTAGTCAAACGAAAGTTTACTTAAAATATTTAACGACTTTTAACTCAAGAACATTCATAAATGCATAAGAATTAATTATTATTCTAACCTATATCTGCCTGCCCACACTTAAACGACATTTCAAAGAGGCATTCAAACATAGTGAATAATACCTGATAAAATCTCAATCTTAATCATCTCAAACAATTTCAATAATGCAAATTTAATTTTTCCTCTCCACTCGCTCAGGCACTGGATTACGATTGCGAGGTGCAGGGTCAGCAGGACATACCGCAGGCCATACAGCTGCTGGGCGAGATGAACAGCAATGTGAAGCAGGTGACGGATCTGGTCGAGGGCATGCTGCAGCGCGTCAAGCGTGGCGAGCTGAGCACAGAGTATGGCCTGAGCTTTCTGGAGGTCAAATATCACATGCTGCTCGACTATTTGATTAACTTGACGTATGTGGTGCTGCGCAAGTGCTCCGGCGAGACCATTGAGGGTGATCCCTCCATTGAGCGTCTGATTGAGATACGCACGGTACTCGAGAAGATACGACCCATTGACTATAAGTTGCGCTATCAGATTGACAAGCTGGTGAAGACAGCGACCACAGGCGTTTCGAGCAGCACAGATCCCATACTCTACAAGCCAAATCCGGAGGATATGTTGAGCGCTGCAGGTGCTGATGGCGAGGCGAATGATGGCGCTGAGGCAGCCAGCAACAGTGATGATGAGGAGGAGGAGGAGGAGGACGATGAGGATGAGGAGGGAGGCGCTGCGAAAAGGCCGCGCAAAGCAGCCACAGCTGGCAAATCGGGCATCTATGTGCCGCCGCGCATCAAGCCCGTCTACTACGATGGCGATGAGCGCGATGCAGACAAGGAGAAGAAGGCTCTGGAGCGTGCCAAGAAGCGTGCCATCACGTAAGACATAGATACTCTTTACACTCATAATAAGTTCTCACTAATTGAATTCAATTACAGTTCATCGATGCTGCAAGACTTGAAGGAGGAATATTTGGATGCGCCCACTGAGCTGTCGTCGGGCTCGCGTGCCCAGCAGCTGCTCTCGCAGACACAGAAGGAGAAGCAGGAGTATGAGGAAACCTACTTGATGCGTCTGCCCGTGACCAAAGCTGAGAAGCATCGTCAACGCAAGCTGACCACATTGGGTAAGTGTCAGCCATGGCTTATACATAAATCGTATATATATCTACAGCAATTATCTCGTTAAAGGTACTCTGGGTGATGAGATATTGGGCGAGATAAACCGCGAGTCGGCGCTGCGTGGCGATGGCTCAAGCAAAAAACGCAAATTGGCCAAGACACGCGGCAAGGGCAAGAAACGTGGCGGCAAAAAGCGAAGTTTCCATTAATACAGCGACGCACCAACAGAAACAGAAACAGATTAAAGAAGTTTATACGATATATAACAAGGAATGTCATATATCCTTAGTGACAGTTTTCCATTTACGATATTTTCTATGATTCATATACTTTGCTTTACGTTTTCATTTAGCATAATTAAAGAAAGGTTTTTTGTTGAATTTCTTATTGCTTTAAACTAATTCACATTATTATACATTTTTTATTAAAGTTAAGTTTTTGTCTTGTATTAAATTAACATTGATTCATTACCCAAAAACTACATTAAAGTTTTTTACATTTTAAACTCTTTGTTTATTGTTTGATTTTTTCTTCTTATGGAAGTAGATTGTTAACAGTTTACAGCATCATTTAACTAATTATTTTTAAATCTAAGTAAACGGGCAACAACAACACGCCAGAAAAAAATAAAATAAAATAAAAAATGCGTTAAAAAAAACATAAAAAATCTTGCGCATTGTAAACTGCATTATATTTAGGCGACAAAATTAAGCACTTAATATTTTCTTTTCGACTTACGATAAAAAATATTTTAATCTAAATTAAGAAATTGCAAAATTTGATGGCTAATACAAAAACCGAAAACCCAAAAAAAAAAAAATTCAAATATATATGAAAACTGTAGAATATTGATAAACAAAATTTCCACTTAAAAAAACTAAAATTTAAGGCACAGCAAAATTTTTGCGTAACCAAAAAAAAGCAAAAAAAAAAAAACGTTTCGTTGTTTTTAGGAGTCCAACTAAAATGAGAACACATTTTGGCAGCTTATGATATGCTTTCAGAAAAATTAACTCTATTCATTAATTTCTTTCAAATAGCAAACGTTGAGCAACAAAATTCAAATTCCAAATGCAGTTTCACATGTAAAAAACAAAAGAAAACAAAATGAAAACAAAAATTACAAATACAAATTACAAATTCTGTAACAAAAAAGCAGTTGCCTTAACAAAAAATACAAGAGACCGGTTATACTTACAGTAAGAAAAGCAAAAAAAAAAACAAAACCTTAAGCAAAAAAAAAGAAAGAAAACAATTTGACAACAAGTTTTTATGTTGACACGATGAAAGAATCAAGAAAATATACCTATATAGCATATGATAAACGTAAGCCCCACCCAAAAAGTTACAAAAACAAAAACAAAAAAAGAAAAGAAAAGAAAAAATCAAGAAATTATCTAAAAAGCCGAAACATGATTCAGAATATTTGTGATTTCATTCCAATTGCGATCTGAGGCTCTGATGAATTATTTAAGTTTCAGGTTTAAAAAGCAAAAATGAAAAACTCCTAAAAACAACTGAATTTGGACACAAAATTTTATATATTTACTATACGTACGATACGAGTATATAATAATGAAAATTACATTTAAGCAAAACATTTTTGAATAACCCCCAAAAGAAACGACTTCATGGAAATGGAAATGGAAACGGAAATTGAAATTGAAATTGAAGCCAGCGAACGTCCACTTGAAAAGTTTTAAAATTTAGCTAACGCAGAAAAAGTATTGCGAAAGACTAAGCAGTTTATGAGACAGCGCAGCGCATCTAAGAGAAGTAAAAGAATTAGCAGAAGACGAAGAAGATGATGATGGATTGAGATGATATGAATGAAATATTACCAAAACATATATATATATATATAAATATATATGTATAATTATTACAATAATATGTAAATGAAAAAAACAAAAAAACAAAAAAAAAACTAGCATTAAGTTAAGTACTTTTAAACAAGCAAGCAAAACTTTTGGCTTTTACAACCAACTTCGACTAAGGATAGAAATTTTTTCCAAATTTTCTTCAAATGCGAAAGGTCGCAACTTTTTGGCTATAAACTTTAAAATGAGCGCAACGTAAGGCAGACAACGGAAATTACCACATAAATGCAATAGAACACGAAATTATTTACAGGCAGCAGCACTTGAAACATTTTGTAATGCAGTTAAATAAATTAATTTAATTAATTTATTTATGTTGAAAGCTGAAAGACTGAATATGTTAAATGAAAAACAAAAAAAAAACGATACGAAATACGATAACAAAAACGAAACGAAACGAAATGAAAACGAAACGAAACAATGTGTAAATCTTTTCTCAAAAAAAAGTGTATTTGGAGGCGTGGTATGAACATAAATAATTTTAATAGCCGAATTTCTAGCACAAATTATAACGACTTAACGAAACGAAAGATATTTACTTATTTGATTTTTTGTTTTTGTTTTTGTTTTTTTGCAATCATTTTGTTGGTTAAACGTTTTGCCAGTTTTTCTGTTTGAATTTTTTCGGTTCTCCTTCGATATTCAAATGCAAATTCAACGTTTTTTGTATCAAAATGAGGAATGGGACAATTAGGAAACAAAACAGAGACAACCGGACAACGGACAACAGAAACAGAAACTGAAACAGAGACAGCAGAGAAAGATGAAACTAATGTTGAAAAGAATATATTGCAAAATGTAAAACACACAAAACGAAAACAAATGAAAATGAAAAACACAAAAACAAAGTGAAACAACCAAACAAAAGTCGCCTTAGCCTAGCACCACAAACAAAACGAAACAAAAACAAAAACAAAAACTAACTAAAAATTGCAACGGTAAGAAAAAATTTGTAAAACCAAAAAAAAAATCATACTCTAAAGCAAAATACTTAAACTTAAATATCAATTATTTGTTGTAATTTAAACGAACACACACACACTCACTCACTCACACACACACATGCAGAAAAAATAGTGCAAAAAGTTCAAAAAAAAACAAAATGTAACTTAATTTTTATAGCCAAAAAAAAAGGGAAGCGAAAGCAGGAAACGGAAGGAAGTAGAGATGGAAGAATAGCTGGATCTTAGGATCGTTTAGTTTAAGCAACTCCAATAAATTTTACAAAAATCAATTGGTTAATTAGTGATAACAGAGACATGTTTTTAATAACGGATTCGAGCTTAGATTTATTTCAAAAACTAAAAAGAAAAGAAAACAACAAATTGAATGTAAAACAAATTCATTTAAAATTAGTTCTCTCTAAACTGGAATTGTTTAAACAAACAAACAAATGAAACAAAAAACACAAAGCAAATGATGTTGTATAGCAGCGGCAGGTGAGTCAAGTTTAAAAGTAATCTCTAAATATATATATATATATATATATATATATATATATATATATGCACATAGCTACATATGTATGTGTGTAAATGGTTGGCAGTCGGAAAACTATGTAAAATTCAAATAAAATAATTCGAACTAATCTACCAATTAATTATAATAATACAAAATAAGCAACCAGTAAAAACTAACTAATAAACCAAAAACAACAAACAATGATAAAAATAAAATTTAAATCTTACAAACCTAAAAAATATGAGTATTATTTCGGATGGGGTGGTCTTAAATGTTTTACATTTATTTGATATGTTGTTATGCCAATCGAAAGACTAGACTTCGAAAAGGTAAAGAGTGCAGTACTCGAAATATTCAAATAGGCCATCTCTAAGATTTCAAATACTTGAATGTCAATTGACAGATCTGGCTTCGTCAAATTCGAAACTGAATTTCCCCTTTCAATATGGAAGCTGAAGCTTATCTAGATATTCGAATTCGAAAACTAAAATAATCCATATATCGTATAAATCTGTTGAATTGAATTAGTAACAAAACTGGAATCGCCTCGCCTTTTGTGAGTTCGAAAAGCTTTATCATTTCTACATTGAATCTCAAGTACACAAGCAATTCTTTGTATTGCAATGTCTGCCTAAATGCACCTCGTACAACGTCGAAGGTAAACAGTTGACTTATGTATCCTTGATTATGCCATATCAAAGATTTAGTCCTGGTAAACCTACAAAAGCCGATTCTCGATTAATGCTCAAAAAATGAATCGAAAAATATGTATGATTTTTTTTCCACAGGCTACAGCAACAACCACTCCCTTTCTTAATGGTTTCCAGTTGACATACATAGTCTTGGTTACAGCATACCATGCACTTAGTCCTGGCGTATCTAAAAGTTCCGAATCCTGCGAAATTCGCAAAAGAATGCCCATAAATATGTATGATTTCTTTTTCAGCCGTCTTTTTCTATATCTCCATCCTTGCATAGGCTTCGAAATCTAAACTTTGAATTTGAATCAATTCTCTAGACCATCACGTATTCAAAAAGCCGTATTTATATATTAAGATAACATTTAGCTGTCAGCAGCCGTTGCATAGTCAGCTGTTGCGGCTGTTAGTAAACAAATTTGAACGGAAATTTTGATGAAGTACCAGGGGAACAGAAATGATCAGTAGGGTGAAAAAGTTAGTTAACAGTACATTAACAGCATACTGTAAACTCACTGTTAAATAACAGTACGATAACATAATTATGTAAACTAACAGTGGAGTAACAGTGCTATGCAAAGCCACTGTTAACTAACATTTTTCACCCTGCTACTCATTTCTGTTCGCCTGGTATTTCCGAAATTTTAACAGAAATTTTGGCGAGATACCAGGCACACAGAAATGAGTAGCAGGCTGAAAAATGTTAGTTAACAGTACACTGTTAACGCACTGTTATTTAACATACCTATGTAAACTAACAGTGCCTTAACAGTACCATGTTAACCCACTGCTAACTAACATTTTTCACCCTATTACTCATTTCTGTTCGCCTGGTATTTCCGAAATTTTAACAGAAATTTTGGCGAAATACCAGGCACGCAGAAATGAGTAGCAGGGTGAAAAATGTTAGTTAACAGTGTATTAACAGTGTACTGTTAACGTACTGTTATTTAACATAACTATGTAAACCCACTGTTAACTAACATTTTTCACCCTGCTACTCATTTCTGTTCGCCTGGTACTTCTGAAAAATAGCCGTTCAAATTTGACCCCAACGGCCACAGCAAAAGCCCCCTAAGTTATGCAAGAATATTTTTTACAGTGCATTTTTGACCGTTGATTTTTGAATACAAATTGCCAGCAAAGAAACCCTTTGAAATGAAAAAACAGAAATTTGTTTATTTATTGTAAAAAAATATTTATTGCTTTTCAAATTTAGTTTTTGCTTAGCTAAATGTACATTATTTATATATATTTCTCTTAAACTAAAGCATATACCGTAAAAGCGTAATATTATGATAGATATTTGCTGTGCATCTCCGTTAAAATGCGATCGAGGATAAAGATGTTCTTGGACGATTTTAGCTGAAGATGTAATCTGAAACCATAGAAAGTATTTTAGAATACAATGAACTGCAAGAGAGGTGAATAGGTTGATTGGGTTAGGGTCAGGCTGGGCATAGGTTTGCGCTTACCTCTGATGACTTATGATGAAAACTCTAGCTCTAGGTAAAAGATTGCCCTCTCGGTTGAAACTGTTCTGAGGTTACATTAGAATCTGCAATATCAGGTCCTTCCTTGGTCGCAACTCTATATGCTTGATATTATATTAAATTTAAGAATATTTATTACAAAAAAACAAATGCAACTTTCCCCAAAACCCCTTTGGATAGAATAATGTAGTGTTATAATCAATTGGCTGCTTACAAAAGCTCGAATTTTTGAGGGATGTATTTTGAAATTCCTTGAATGTCAACAGTAAGTCGTTGTCTGATTCAAGCTAAGAAAGGAGAAACATAAATATTCAAAATTTCCTTGCTGAGAAGATAAATTAGCTTGTCGATGTTCGAAGGATACGGACTCCGTGTTGCGTATTCTGAATACACTAATCATGTGAGTCAGAAGACGTTCCTCTGCCTTTTAGAAATTCTTAGCAATTTGCCTGTACGACAATAGCCAAAATTCTGTAAAAATCTAGCATTTGTTTTACCTATGCTAAGCATCAATTTTAAAAAATTATCATTTACAAAATTCCAATAATAGCATAAAATTAAAAAACTTCTATACAAAAGACTTTTGTGTGTCGGTTTATTAATTTATTCAATAGACACGTTAGCTGTGCTAGTGGGTAAGGTAGGGTATCTAAGAAACAAAGCTGCGCAAGTCTGTCCACTTACAAAGGAGCCTCTTGGAGAGTCAGCCTCTACGTTAACTCTTTACGCCCGATATGTGGGGCTTATAGCAAAGCCTTTTCCGCGCCGGAAACCTTGCGTTCGGCCTTCAGCTTTTGCTTCTCCTTGAGCAGGGCATAGCACTCCGGCACCTTGCTGTAGAAGTCGCAGAGCTTCGTCTGGGCATTGAAGGCCAGATATTTGCCGCAGTTGTAGAGACGCGGATGTCCATTGACGCAGACGAAATACTTCTTGCACGTCTGCGGGTGGCGATAGTAGCGCAGCTCACCCTCGGGACTGACATCCACTTCGGGAACAACGCCATCGACCAGCTCAGGTGCGGGGCAGTTGAAGCCGAGATAGGCCTCAGCGTTGCAGTTGGCCACTAGATCGGGCCAGTCGCACTGGTAGGTCTCCTCGTTGAAGGCCAAGCCTTCGGGGCACTTGGTCAGGCTGGCCACACCATGGGCGCAATTGCGATAGACTCCGCACTTGGTCTCGTCTCCATTCGGATAGAAGCCAAACTGACGTGGGCACTCGTCTGTGCCGTTGGCTGGCTGCAGGCGAGCGCGCTCCTTGCAGGTGGAGTAGGGCGCATAGGTGCATTCGCCCGTCGACTTGGTGCGCTGATGGAAGAGCAGACCGTCTGGGCAGACCTTATCCACGGGCACATCATCCTGGCATTCTGTGTAGGCATCGCACTGATCACCAGCTGCAAAGCGTCCATTGGGCGAGGGACACTCGGGTGAGCCAAGGGCTGCAAAGGCAAAAGAGAGTTCGAGAGTTAAAAGAGAATCGCAAAATTCTAGGACTTCAGCTGGTCAAAACGAAAGACTTGAATTTCAAACTCATTACAAAAATGAAAACTGTTTATTGTGAATGGCAAAAGGTATACAATAAATGGGCATTGGCAGCCCTTTAACTACAGACTAGAAAACTCGAGCAGCGGCTTGTGCATGCTTTACATATCCAAAATCTGATTTAACTTTTCAATCCTACACCAGTTCCTCCGTCCTGTCGCCTAGTTTTGCTTGCGACGACCGGCAGCGGCCGAAGCGCGTGCCGCCTTAATCTCGGCGCCCTTGGCACGAATGTCGCTGCTGCAGGTGGGCACATTGTCGATGTCGTCGCACTGGTTCAGCTCCTGGTTGAAGGCCTGATCCTCGCCACAGCCAATGCGACGTGGGCGACCCTCAATGCAGATGAAGTACACCTGGCAGTTCTCCGGCGACGGATGGAAGGTATAGTCCTGCTCCTGCTCGCCCAAGAGATCCGACTTCAGCGCCAAGGCGGGGCAACGGAAGCCGAGGAAAGCCTCAGCATCGCAATCCTCCACCTGATCGGGCCAGTCGCACTTGTACGTGGCCGGGTTCCAGGCCAAGCCCTCGGGGCAGTCAAACACAAAGCCACGACCCGCCGCACAGTTCATGAACTGTCCGCAATGGCTCGCATCGCCCATGCGATAGTAGCCAAACTGATGGGGACACTCGTCCGTGGGCTGAGCGGACTGCAGGCGAGACTGTGCTTGAGTGCACTCCACATCGATGGGATAGCCACATGGATAGCCAGTGGACTTCTCGTTGTAGAGCAGGCCGTCGGGGCATAGCTTCTCCTCGGCCACGCCATTCTTGCACTCGATGTAGGCGTCACAGGAGCCAGAGACTGGCGCAGTGCCGTTCGCTTCACGGCAAGCGCCAGCTGCTGCTTGGGCTGCAAGAGAGTCGGATAGGTTGATTGGGTTAATAGGGTCGGGCTTGGGATAGGTGCGCGCTTACCTCTAATGATTTATGATGAATACTGATGCTTGCACTATCTCTGCTTTGCAGCTCTAAGCAAATGAGCACTTTGAACAAAATACAATTTAACTCTAGGAAATAGATTTACGAATTGCATTACATCACTTTGTTTTTAATCGATTACAATATGTAAAACAATTTAATTATATCTTGTTGTTAATCAAAAGTAGCTTAAAACGTTTCTTATCTATACTAAACAGTTTCTACACAAGCCGACGATACCTAAATTTTCAATTTTGGCAACAAGATTTGCATTGTTATCATAATTTTAAATATTTTATATATTATTATTTTCATTGTCATTATCATTAATGTAAATTACAATATTAAAATTGCAGTTGAAAATGTTTACTTTTTAATATGCTGCCCAAATTGTGTAATATTTTGTATTATTGAATTAAAGTAATATTTAATATTGCCTTTAAAATCAAAGAAGTGGTTTTTTGTTGCCTAATACATTTTGTTGTGATTTGTATACACATATTTTTCCTATCTACCCCAATCTATTCATCCTATCCAAATTTCTTTTAATTAATCAAATGCAAAAAAATTTAAACTTGTAAAATTAAATTAAATATTTTTAAAAAAAATTGAAATTGTATAAAATATAAACTAAGCTAAATACAAAATTTGGAGACTCAAGCTCAAAAGATGTACGAGATATAATTTAATAACTTGATTTATTTATCGAATTTTTAAAACAAACTTGATATGCGCGTGCTTTACAGAGACCTACAAAAATTTCAAGTCTCTAGCTCTTATATGTTCTGAGATCGACGCGTTCATACATACGGAAAGACGGACAGACAGACGGACAGACAGACGGACAGGGCTAAATCGACTCAGCTCGTTTCCCTGAGCAAGAATATATATACTTTGTGGGGTCTGCCACGCCCCCTTCTGCCTGTTACATACATTTGACAGTTGAACAAAACCATTATACCCTGATTTCCCATTTTCAATGGGTTTAGGGTATAAAAAATTAAATATATAAATCTATTTATATAAAATATATAGAGCAGCTCACAGTCAGTCAGTCAATAATTTATGAACCTTTAACACGTCTTATAGCATTTTATTACTATATATTTAATGAAGCATGATAAGGGTGTAAGCACGTGCGCTATGTCAAAATGCATATTCCGATTCTTGTATTCTTGTATAAAGTCACGCACGTAATAAATCAAGCTATATAAATAGTAATAAACGTCGTCAAAACTAATTTGTTGCCACATTTAAACGAAATATGCCGATAGAACCACGTATAGCAAGTGAAATTCGTATTCGCGCCATGACATTGGGCGATTACAAAGAGGTTAAAGAACTTTTGGGTAGAACTTTCTATGTGGACGAGCCACTGTGCATGATCTCTGGCACGAATATGCAATTGCACTTTGAGCAAGAGCAGGATGCATATCATCAATCAATGATCGAGCAGAATACCTGCGTTGTGGCTGTGGATGAGCGCAATGGCAATAGGATTGTTGGTGTGGTGCTGGCAGGCGTTCAGGTGCCAAGCGATCTGGAAGATCATCGACTAATGGGTGACAAGTACGGAAAATTCTATAAGTTCATGTCTGAAATCGAAACGGAAGTCAATATCTTTAGGAGACATGGAGTCTCCAAGGTGCTCTACTCACACATTACCGCTGTGGAAGCGTCCATGAGAGGCAAAGGACTGGGCACGCGACTCGCGGCTGCTGCAATGGAAGTGGGTCGCACGATGGGACTGCCCTTATTTGTAGCCTACTGCACTAGTTTCTACTCGGCACGCCAGAAGGAGGCCATGGGCATGAAGTGCATCTATTCCGTGGCCTATGCGGACTATAAAAACGAACGTGGCGAAGTGGTGTTTGAGCCACCAGCACCACACACGCATGTTCGCTATATGGTGGGTATTCTATGAAATTTTGATCAGGCAAGCTTTTAGATGGCTAACTTGGAGAATGTAGGAAATATATTTTGGTTGAGGGACATTTCATAGATCTAAGAACTAAGATAAGGGCTATTAAAGGTGAATGGAAAATTTGTATATACTACTTGTAAAAAATTAAATATTTTTATAAATTCAAGTTACATTTGTGTTCGAAAGTATTGAAGGACAAACTTCTATCACTTTTTTGTATTTTAATAAGTACAATTATTTTTATATTAATTATTGAAAAAATTTTTTAATAAATAAATCTAAATAATAAAAGAAAATATTCTTTTATTAAAAAAAAATTCTGAATTTTATTACTTCTGAATAGAAAATATAAAACAGAAATTCCACTATTCAGTAGTCAAATCAAGTCAAAGAGTTAAGATTTAATTTTAAATAAGTAAGCTTTATGACTTTAATAACTACAAATATATACAGTGCAGCTCAACTGAATAGGTTTGACCTTTTTCAACAAATTTAAAAAGTTATATCTCTTTAACTAAAACTCCGATATTAATTAAATTAATTAATCATAAATAAATCAATCTGAAATATTTACACTTATCTATTTTTGATCAATTAATGTCTGATCTGAATTTTATTTTTATATAATTTTTAAAAGTTTTTTTCATTAATTGTGGTTAGTCTGAATACGTTTCCCTACTGTAAGCAATCAAAAAATTATATAAAGTAAAATTTGAGGGCACGGGGTAGTGCAAAAACATAAAAATATAGGCAAAAATATAACGAATTAAAATATATACATAAATTACTAATTTCTCAAACCTATTCAGTTAAGTAGCACTGTTTCTGCATATAAAGAATCTTCACTCTAGCAAAAACCTCTCAAATATAGTTGAGTGTTTGCATATTAACCGAAAACAACTGTTAGCCAATACGCGTGCCAAAAGTTTAGGTGAGGTTCAAGCAAAAAACACATTTTTAAATTGCCAAATACGTGTACATATTTGTCTGTCTCAGTCTGTCCAAGCGGCTGTCTGTGTCTGTTCAATCATCTCTTGGCGGCACTTTTGAGACGCATGAAATTTTAATGAGCTAGCGGTTATTAAATGTGGATACACACCCCGTTTGTTGAACCCGTGTCTTGGAATTTCAATTATGTTTTACACAGCGCACATTTCGAAGCTATTTACGTTGCTTTGTGTACCCATCTGCACTGGGGCAGCCCCGCTTGTTGGGAGTCTGAGCAGTCAAGTGACAATGTGGCTCAGATTTATGTTTAGTTAAAGTTAAAAAAAAACAATTGTTTGCGTACAGAAATAAATCAAATTTGAAATAAATTAAGCAAACAAAGATGAAAATAAAGAAGATAAATCAATCTGAAATATTTAGACTTAACTATTTTTGCTCAATTAGGATTAGGATATTGTAAAGAATCTAAATCATTTTTGTACCCACAAATGTTGAGAAAGGACAGGAAGAGCGTAATCTATTAAGCGGAACACCTAGAATTATGGGCATAGTATTGTAGCATTGCCTCTATATAGATACTCAATATAAAACACGAAGACTCTGCGACACAAACTTGAAGTGGAAAATGTTTATTGTTGTGTTTTAATTTCTAGAGTCATGCAAAGCTCAAGAGGTTTTTTTCAGAATCAAGTGAATATTTTGAAACGTTCTATAATCATGGAAAATTTGTGTATAGAAATCGGTAATCCGAATCCATGCGCATTCAAAAAGGTAGGCTATCCAAACATCGGATCAAAAACACTTCAGTTGAAGTCAGTCAAAGTTCAATGCTAACAAATACAATCAAAAAACCACTATAGAAAACGTTGTTAGACCAGAGACTATAAAAAAGAAAATATTTTTAAAAAAAACTCTAAAATATTCTAATTTAATTTAATCTTAATTACTGTATTAAAATTAAATTAAATTAAACTTTCATTGAGTAATTAACAACATTAGTAAACTATAAAATTAAAGTCAATTAATGCCTTCAGTTTATCCACAACTTGTCAAATTATCTTGCTCAACTGCAGCTTCTGCAAAAATGTTCCCACACATTGAAGTCAAGTGCTAACTCGCTTGATTCCGCATATGCGATCCCATAGCTTCGTTTTACGGGCAGCATCCACAACATCATCGTGTTAAATCACATTTAATAAGCTGACCAAAAAGAAATACAAAGCACAAAAAGCTGCTGAATGCAAACGCGCTCAAAGGTCACGTCAACCGGCTGGGCACGCAACGAGATCGAGCCATAGCGGATTTATATGCGAGTAGCAGACCGCTGCTGTTCCATGCTGTTCGAAAACAAGTTTCTGGTCATATCAATAAACATTCAATAAAGAAACAACAACAACAAGCCACAAGTAGCTGAGCCAGCGATTGTTATGTAATATTGATTTTTTGGTACTAATTTATTTATGCGCTGCTCAGGCGGCTGCCGCTGCTGCTGTTGGCGTGTGAATTAATTTTGAAAGAGCGGTTATTCGGCCTTGAAATCACTTTCAATTAACATTTACAAAAAAAAAGAAGATAAATTCAATAAATTTATGCGGAAATCTTATGCTTCGCATTTTTTTTTTTGACAATTTTCATTTGCTGCAATTTCCTGGCATTGTTCGGAAAAGTTATTCATCATGGCCTGATGCTCAATGCCTGTTGCCTAATGGCGCGATGACGCTGCTCGATCCACTGCATTAACAGCAGACATAATTAAAGCAATGTGTTGTGTCTCCCACACTTTGAGACTTGGAGGCGTGGCGCACTTATACAAAAGGCATTTATTCAGCCATTTTAATTGTGGCGCCTCCAAATAGAGGCAATTACAATTGTTTTGCGTTGGAGAAAACGTGAGACTTAAATCTAGTTAGGCGTTTAGTTTTTTTAGCGTATAAAATATATATTATTTTTGATTTAATGCGAGAATTCAAGCAATGAAAGCAGTGCAAAGTTAATTTTTTATTAGCTAAGAGCTGCACAAATTTCATCACTTTCATTCGAGATAACGCTAAGAATACAAAAATAAGAAAAGAAGTATTTTTTTATTTTTATACTCTAAGACGCTGTATATATTAATTTCAATTAAAATTTGAGCTTTTAATTAAAAAAGTAACATTTAATTGAAATAATTTGTAATTGGATTTGTATTATAAAAAATTATTGCAACATTTTTTTCTAACTTTTTCAAATTAAAATATTTTTAAAAAAATGCAATAAATTAATCTTTATTCAGAAGAAAAAGATAAAATTATTGCTGGATATTAATTAATTACTCAATCACAAATCAAAACTATCACTTAACTCCAAAGTTACACTTTTCAAGTCGCAATTCAGCCTATATGGAGATACGGGTGCTCCATTTGGCGAACAGCTGCTCCTTATCTCATAAAGAAACTTCAAAGTACTGAACATCGCATTATAAGACATTTTATTGGATTTCCATTGCCAGGAATGATGATATCATGAATGATGATATCCAAGACACTTCCATCAAACAGAACTCTAAACACTCATCTCACCCAAACCCTCTTGCACAATCACTCACCTTTGATACTTTACATCCTTCCACATACAGACTTAAAAGAGCCCAGCTTGAACAGCTACCAGACCGTACACTCCCTTTACCTAATCCACGCACACGCAATATGATCCTTATTTATTAAGATAGCCCACACCAGTTACTCTCACATATTTTGTATCAATTCCACACACACACTGAATATTTGTCAATGTTTTGCCAAAAAGAGGTTTTAAAGTTTTTCTTAGAAAAATGAAACCTACATACAACAAATGATTGCCATAACAAAAAAAAAAAAAAGTAACTAAGCAACAAAATAACATTTTTTGAATCAAACTAAATTACAATTTTAAATTTTACATTGATCTAATTAAAAATAAAATAATTATTTTTTTTTAACAACATATTTAAAAGAATTTTATTTTAAGCCAGCTAATAAATGAATATTAAAAAAAAACTGCCTGCATCTGTTCATCTAAACGCTTACACAAGAAATTTATTTCAATTACGCATTTGAAATAAATTTTAATTCAATTTGAATGCACTTTAATGCTAAGCAAATAATACAATATCTTTATAGACCCAGTTCAGTTGAAATTGTCATGAATATTAACAATATTATAATAACCTGGCTAAGTGATATTTATATACATATTATATACATTATACTCAAATTTACATATCTATAAATATTTTTAATATTCATATTCAAGTTTAATTATGAGCAAATTAATTTTTGTATATTTATTTTTATATGCATCTAATTATTATTTATTTTTTGATAAGGTCATTTTGTACGTTAAAATATTTTTTTAAAATATTCTAATTTTATTAATTTAAAAATATATAAAAAAAGAAGAGAAATCAATCACGAATTCTTTTAGCTTTAGTCAAATTTTTATAGTTTATGATAAATAATTAAAAGCCAAACAGAATTTAAATCACGTTTTCTGTTTTTTGGCAAAAATAAGCTTTGACCACCATTGCACAAGATTTGTATTATTTTGGTATATATATACGCTTAATATACTGGGGCTTGCGAGCAAAACGCATTCTGTGAGCAGCGAAACACGCTTTAAGTGGGTCCACAACCAATTTGTGTGTCTCGATATATGCGCACAAGTTTGTTGCCTAAGTCTTTCGTTTCGGTATGAAATGCTTTTTTTTTTATTTTTTGTATGGAATTTGATTTTCACTTACCCAGCGAGCCGAACATGGCCAAACACAACAAAGCACTGATAATTATTTTAGCCATGTTGAACGTGTGTATGTGTGAGTGAGTGAGTGTGTGTAGGTGGTTATCCTTCAAATGCAGTGTCCTTAGGCACTACGTGACGTGAGGCTAGCAGCGAGCGCGATGTGCAGCCAACGAGCAGACAATTTCGACTGTTTTGCGATAGATACAAAACGCAGATCTTAACTGGTAAAATGGCAAGCGACGTCAACGGCAACGGCAACGCTGATGAGCATGAGTTGAGCTGAGCTGCGATCCGGGCTGACGCAGTTGCTGATCTTCTTCTCTACTTTGGGTTACGTATGCGACAGCGACAACGGCAGCGGCAGCGGCAGCGGCAGCGACAGCTTTTGTCGCCTCGTTGCCGTCCGTTTGCTGGTGCTGTTGCAATAAAAAGCAAACATGTTAATAAATAACCAAAGCGCATAACAACAACAAATGCCGCCAGCAGAGCAGCAGCCAACGAGCAAGCTTCTAGCACATCATCGAACAAAAAGCTCGAGATGAGTCAGTTAAACAGAGTCAGATGCCACCAACAGGTTGTTTTCAGCTGAGCAGCTAGCAACCGCCTTAGTATTAATCAAAAGCATTTTTGCTTAATTTATGTTAAGTAAATTCGATTGAATTTGCATTTTTGGCACTTTTATTTTCGTTTTAAAGCCACAAAAACAAAAGCTGTCAGAAAACCAGAAAAAATAATCAAAACAACTCTTAAAGTCAAGGACGCGGACGAGCTGCGCCCATGCGAGCATCCAAGCATTCAAGCCTACGGCTGTGCCAAGTGCGGGGCTACACCATTGTGTCAGAGTCGACATGGCTAATCTGGTCTTGAGCTCACCAGCTGACAACGTGAGCAGCTCTGGGGTTTTTTTTTTTGCTTCTTTTCTTGAATTTTAGACAACTTGTCTGCATATAATTCACACAGAAAACAAATCCAATAAGACATTTGCCAATCAGATTAGCAGCAAGATAAAGATGAGCTATTCTTTGAAAACATATTTTATTATAGGTTTAAAATAATAGTAACAAACCTGTTTATAGAATCTATTGATATACTTACTTATTTCGAGTTTTCAATCAGATGAAGTTAGAATACTTAACAACTTAAATTGCATGATAAAGCAGAGAGAGATAGCTAAATAATAAATATTATATTTGTTTCAGAGAAACTGTAGAGTAAAATAAATAAATATATATATATAATAAATAATGAATTAAATACATAAATAAAGTAAGTAAATACAGAAATAAAGAATAATAAATAAAAGAAAGAAATAAATTAATTAGCAAATAAATAAAGAAATAAAAATAATTTAATAAATATATAATAACAAATAAATTTTTTTTAAATAAATAAATATACAATAAACTAAAAAATAAACTAAAATATATGATTAATATAATAAATAAATAAAATAATAAATAACTAAGTTAGTAAGTAAATAAACAAATAAATAAATAAAAAATAAAAAAATAAAAATTTAAAAATAATTTAAAAAATATAATAAAGAAAAGAAAGAAATTAAAAGAAACAATTTTTATAAATTTACAATAAAAAAAATATATGTTAAATTAATAGTAATAAATAAATAAAATTGAAAAAATTAAATAAATATAAATAAAAAATTAATCTGATAAAAAAAAACTAAGAAATAATTACTTAAATAAATAAAAAAAGAAGTAATTACTTAAAAAATAATACTTACTTAAATAAAGAAATAAAAATAAAATAAAATTAATAAATAAATAAATAACTTTTACCAAAATTTACTCTCAGCCAATTCCTATAAATATGAAGTATAATAATAATACATTTCATTGTTCATTTTTAAATTGTTTTCTTTATTCTTTTTTTTACAATACTTATGCATAGATATACTTCAAATCAGTTTTGTGAATTTTTCTTACATTTCAGCTAATAGTCCTTGCTCAGCGAAGAAAACTCATATGTAAACGAATAGAAACGATCAAATGCTTAGCTCAAAAGAACATAAAAGAGACCTAAGTCTAAGATTAGATTGTAATTGAATTATGGCCTAAATAATTGATATACTGCCAAGTGCTAATACGTGGTATGCAATAATAATAATAATCATAATCATAATCATAATAGGAGTAATAATAATAATAATAAAAGTCGTAATAATAGCTCGTTAAACATAAAAATTGGCAGGCTAGCTATAAGAAGACTCATTCAATATTGGGCATGACTTCGACTAACTGCAACTTGAATTTCAATTCAATCAACAAACTTCTCTTCTTTTAAGTAATGAATTTGTTGAAATACTCATACGCACACATACATATTCAATATATGTATAGCTTATATATATATATATATATATATAATATTAATTATTTACATACAAAAATAATTGTCTCTGTTTTGATACGAAAATCGATCTCATTTTTTACACTTATGTAATTTGGCCTGAACAAAATGCCGCTAAGCCAACACAACAAAAGGTGTTTTGTGAATTATTTATAAAAAATACAACTCAAATACAATTCACTGCCGCAATAACTATTATTTATAATATATATCTATATATATTAATATTTATTTTTTGTTTTTTTTTCAATTTATTTCATTTCATTCTCTAAGGCACTTTAATACTTTATCAATAATTTTTTAATTTTTGTTTCTTTATAACAGTTTTTAAACTTTTGTTTTGTTGTGTCTATGTTTTAGCTACTTTCTCAATAATCTCTTTACTTTTATGATATTTATTTGGGCATTAGTTTAGTCTGGCTAATTGAAGTTTAAGTTTGGTTTTGTAACAGTTGAGCGCATAAAATTGTTTTTAGCGAATTGAAAAGTTATTGCTAACTGCTTTAGGTGTAGACTTATATATATGTATATGTATACCTAGAGACATACAATAGATACAAACACCAATTGTTTTTCCTCTGTTTTGTTTTTTAGTTTGTTTTTTTGTATGTTGTTCCCAAGACACTCGCAAAAAATGTTTTTTCCCACACACGACAATTGCTCTACAGCAAATTATGAAATCTGCCGACTGTCAAAAAAAAAGCGCCCGTAATTCCTATATAGTAGTTCTTGTAAGGCCTGAACAACAAAACCCCTCCATGCCACGGCTGAAGCATGTGTTTGTCTATACTTCTCGTTATGTTTTTAACATTTATATGTGCACAAGTTTGACTTTAAGTTCAACACTAAAAAAAAGCATATACAAAACTAGTTTAATGCATATGATTTTTCCGAATTTGTTACTTTGTTTTTGTTATCTTCTCTAACTTTTCGCTTCGTTTCTTACTGCTTAAGTTATACATTTATTTATTTATTTAATTAATGCTCAAACTTATCTTCGCCTTTACTAGTACAAATATCACGGTTTGCATTTACGCATACGCTTGAAAACGTATTTCTAATTAATTGTTTTGTTAATTGTTTAATTTTAGGCATTTAACTTGAACATCATTCATTCATCATCATCATCAAGGTTTTTTTTGTATAATTGTAATTTGTTTTCTTATTCTTCTTCTTCTTTTAGTTCTATATATATATATATATATATATGTCTATATAGTCGTAAGTCTGTATGCATTATATGTATTCTTCAATTGTTCAGCATTCTAATTTTAAACGTTTCCCAAGTCTATTTAATTCATTTAATTATTAAACGTTCTAAACCTTTATTTTGTAGCGGCTTTTGTTTTTCATTATTTTCCTTTAAATTGCTGCTGTCTAGAGCTCTACGATAAGTTTCAACTAGTTGTCTAAGCCTATTTGTTGCCCACTTGATTCGCTTCGAAACTTAAACTCTGAGAAGTTCGGTCTAGTAGACGGCCCCAAATGTTGGCCTACATAGCATATATATATAGATATATATATAAATGGTTAGACTATTGTGGCTAGGAATTTGTATATGTCTTGCAGAGCAAATCCACCACCTAGCAACCATTCAATGGCAGCTGGTATACAAGAAATGGTATAGATTTCCTTCAAACAAAGGGGGAAGTACGAAAGGGAAACAGAAGTGTAACTAAGTGTAATGAAATTCCATTCATGATGCTTAAATGATAATTGGAAGTAGAACTAAATCGTAATGACTGCCTATGCGTAGACAATGCAGCGTGTGGACAGCAGAGATGAATGCTTGGATTGGCTTTCTCTGCAGCCGTATGGAGGGCTGCATTGCATGGAAATGATGTGAGCCCTATAGAATCGTTGAGAAACTCTTCAGCTGTATGGCAGCGCCTGCAGCTAACTAACTCTAACTATGTTCAGCATTTAAAAAAGAAACAACAACAACTAACTACGTTTAACGTACTTAAGCCGTGCTCCTAAGGCTTCGCTTATGCATATAGAGTAGAAAAAAACACCCGCTCCGAACTCGGCTCGTCTATAAACCTAAGTAATTCTTTAAGCCTAAGCTAACTAACTAACACTAACTAATTGTAGAGCACACACACACACACACACACATATACACACACACACGCACACACACACACATACACATGTACACGTAGACGAGCGCGCCATAAGGAAGGGCCTCTAGGATAGTATATATATATATAGGATAGAAGGACATCAGCATGGCATGGCCATTGGCATCGCTCTTCCTCCTCTCTCTCTCTCTCTCTCTATAGCATTGCAAATATAAATAGTGTGTTTCGCTCCTCCTTGCTTTGCTTTTGCAGCCGTTGCAGTTGCTGCTGAAGGCTTGAAGAAGTCGGTGCTCAACTGTGCTTCATGATTAGTTACTATATCGCACAGCCTTTGCGCATGCCGTACATGATCTTCAACTCGGGATAAATGATCTTGCGTATCAGCTGATTCGTCTTGCCCGCCAGCATCGCGCGCCGATTGTCCTTCTTCAGCACTTTGATGCCCGGCTTGTGCACCAGAAAGGCATTGTCCAGTATGTGGAACTCGTAGTCCAGCACGCACAGCGAGTAACCCTGCAAACAAATCACATTGAGTACAACTCCAACTGCAACAATTTGAATTTGCTGTGTTCGCTTACCTGTGTCATCTTGTCGCTCTTGCCCTCCCAGCTGAGCCGCTCGTCATAGTGGGGATCCGCATGGGTGCCAATGTAAATGGGCTCCCAGTGCACATAGTAGCCGGTGCGCTTGCCTATGTGAAACACACTTAGCTCGTCCGTCTCGTTGGCCGCCATCCACTCCTTGGACTTGGGCACGCCATGACAACTGGCGCACACCCGCTTATGGAAGGGTATGGCCTTGCCATTGCGCAGAAACTCCTGCAGCTCCGTTTTATCGTGCGGCACCGGCGAATTCTCATCCACCTCGAATATGCTCAATGGAAAAACTCTGCAAAAGGATATGATTGGCATTTTATTAGAGTTTTGTTTGTGAATTTAAATACTTCAAGTTCAGCTAAATATTAAACTCTGCTTGATTAATTTCTTAGACGAAGTCTGGGAATATATTAAATTAAGTTTATGGGACAACTAGGCCTAAGTCTCTGAATTCTAAATTATTTGTTTATATTTCTAAATATTGAATTAAGTAAAAATCGTGAAATAACAAATTCGACTCGCGATCATAGAAATATTTGACGAAAAGCTGATCCAACTGTGCCTGCTTTCAGCTTTTAGTAAAGATCAACTGCTTAAACTAAAAATTTCAATTAAGTTGGGTTTTATTCTCTAGCAAGAGAGAAATCATGAACAATATAATAATTTTTTGTAATTGCTATAAAATAAATAAATAATTATTTTGAATTTTCTTGTGAAAGCTGTGTAAATTAAAAAAAGAATATTCTTACTTAAAAATATTGTATTTTATATTAAAATATATTTAACATATATAGATGTTTTAAAGGAACAAAAACTTAATAAAATCATTCGTCACATCTAAGAAAACTAAAAGTAAGAACGTAAATTATAAATAAAACAAAAAATTTAAGATTCCTTTTATGTCGTCAAAGCCTTCCTCCTCGTGATAATATTCTTTTTCATTCAAAGCTTTCAAAATGTTGATTCAACAAAAAATCGACGCAGCTTAAGTAGAACAGAGCGACATTCTTTTTATTTTACTGTGAAATCTCAGCTTTAATTCAACTAAGGAATTTTGCTCGCTGATCGGATAAGGCACTCCTGGGAGCAATTACTACACCAAAAATGTTTGACGAAATATATGTATGTGAGGTTCAATTGTAAGCACTTCGAGATTATTTGTATACCCTGAACTTATTGAAAATGTGAAATCAGGGTATAATGGTTTTATGAAAATGTAAGTAACAGGCAGAACAGGCAGAGGCGTGGCAGATTTCTTGTTGCCTCTCAAAATATTACTGAGTAATTAGCGATGATAGTTTTGGCAAAAATTTGCATAAACGAGAGTTGGGAGACTATGCGATAATAGTGGAAACCTATAATTTATCGACGAAACTTCAATTTTAACACTAAAATTTCATACAAATAACATACAAAGTGATAAAAAAAAATGAAAAAATAAAAAACTAAAAAAAGCGTTTTCCATGTTCTGAAAAGCTAGAACTCCCGCTTCCCGCTGTTTTCGAATTTTTCGAGCAATCGGACTTTTCAAAAAGCGGGAGTGACATCAGTGGTATTTTCCCAATTTTATAATATCATCTAAGATGTTTTTTTTAATTTAAAAAATTATTAAGGTTTAACCAAAACAAAACAAAAAATATATATAAATAAATAAAAAAAAAATAAAAAATAAAATAAATAAATACATAAATAAATAATAAAATAAACATTAAAAAATAATAATAAAAAAGTATTCTTATAGTACTTACAATTAAATTAATATATTTAAAGTTAAATATGTAATTTTTGATAATATAAAATTTGGACATAATTAAAAATAAAATTTAAAGGTTTTTATTTAAAGAAAACCAGTAATTAAAAGAAGTTTTTCAAATTTAAAACTGTTAAAAATGTTCATATTGCACCAAATAATATTAAACAAAAAATAATTTAAAGATTTTATTTTTTAGAGAAAAAAAAAACAAAAAGTCGTTTAGTTATTCTTTTTTTCTGAATTTAGAACTGATTAAAAATAGTTATACACAAAAAAATATTTTTTTTTTTCAAAAATAAAACTAATAAATTTTGAGCAATTTTCACTTTCTTGAATATTTTCACATTGGCTGCGCTTGCTTCACTAAGGCCCAATAAGTTAAATTCAATGAAAAGAGAAAGAAATCAAGTTGGGAACTCACCTGGGCGCCTTGCGCCGCAAATACTGTTCGTTGCGAGCAATCATCTCGAGGAACTTCTTGACCAGTCCCGGATTCGGATAGAGTTCGATGTCCGAGGCGAGTATGAAGTGGGTGAGGGCAGCATCGCGCGCAATGTTGCGACCCACATTGACCGGGTAGAGCAGCTTCTTCTGCGCCTTGTACAAGTGGCCGGAGCTGACATTGAAGTAGGGCGCAGGCAGCGAGCAGTTGTAGCCCGTCTTCAGAGCATCCTGTGCCTTGGGCACGCTCTTGGGTATGTGCTTGGTGCCGAAGTAAACGTGGAAGGTGGCATAGGCGCGCACCAACTGATTATCGGGCACACAGTCCCGCAAATACTTGATGGAGTCCAGCGTGGGCTGGAAGTCCGTGCCGGGCGCATGCATAGCTATGCTAATGGGTGCGTTCCAGCTGTGAGAGTACAAACATGAGACTATACCAAAGAGACGACTTCAGATCTGATCACTTACCGTTGCAGCAGCGGCACCAGGTTGTCCAGAAAGGTGTAGTCCGCATGCGTGGTATAGGTAATGGACTCGTGGCACTTGAGCTCGCCATGATCGGCTCTCACATAGTTCTGGAGCACCCAGAAGTCGCCGCGTTGCAACGTCTGCTGATTGTAATCGTGCTCAAAGCAATTGAGCAGCGTGCGCACGCGCTCATCCAGCTCCTTCTCATCGCCGGTGACTATGTAGCTGTCCGCCGACTGTGTGTTGTTCAGCTCGGACATGGAGCTGCTGCTGCCAATGTTGCCCACCACCTGGACAGGATCCACTGAATTTGAGGGCAAGCCACTGCTGCCGCCACTATCGTTGACCACTGCGGCCGGAGGTGCTGCTGCAGCAGCAGCTGCTGCAGACTCGGAATTGGCATTGCCTGTGCTGGCGGCCAAGAGTTTCTCCTCCGCAAAGGCCGCCTCTGCCTGTGGGAAGAAGCCAAAATTTAATTAAATTTTACACTCATTCACTCTGCACACTCACATTTTTGGACGTGGGCGGCTGTTGTGGCAGCAGTGGCGCAGCCTGCAATGAGGCTGCCGCCGGCGGCTGTTGCTCCTGCAACAAAAAGCCGCCGCCGCTGGTGAAATTGTTGCCGCCGCCATTCATCACAATGCAGCCGATGTAGAGCAGAACAGCCACATTTATGAGAATGCTGCACCGCAGCAGCCAGTTGCGGCGTGTGAACATTTTCTGACCCAGCGGCTCAAAGCGCATGTTGAAGCTGCAACAAGAGCAAGAGTATTGTTTAATTAGTTAAATGAATTGAAAATCGCTTTAGTTTAAATTCAAAACAGTTAAACATTAACATCACTGTTAGCTAGAGCGCCATCTATATTGTTATTTGTGTACCAAAGAAGACTTGCCATTCACTGGCGATCAACCGCAGCGGCACTGTTGTTTGCTATCAGTTCACAATTGAGCCTGTTAACAGTGAGCAGTATCAGTTCCAGCGCACGGCAGCAGCTTTAACATTCAGTTAATTTTCATGTAAAAGCAACTAGCATTAACATTGCTCTTAGCTTGGGCGCCCTCTATGTTAATATTATTGTACTATAAACGACTGCCAGCGTTGCCATCTCTGCGCAACTGCTCATGAAGCACTGCCCGCAATTCCAGCGCGACTGCTTTTACATTCTGTTAAGTCTTACATTCTGCTAACCTATACGAGTACTTTTTTAGGTATCGCCCATCTCTAAGACTAACCATTTTGAGTACATTTCAACAGCTGTTCATATCGGCGCCTTTTTTACTGCGGATGCCGCATTAATTTCTTATTAATTTAATTGTTCGTACATTTGCATAATATTATATGCACACACACACACACAAAATGTCGTTGCAACAAGCTTTGGAGGATTGCCTAATCGACTTCGACAGACGTGTGCTGGTCACCGATTTGCTGGAAGAGTACAAATTGACGTACAAAGAGGCGCACGAAAAGCTGGAGGCGCACATTAAACAACAGGAAAACTCGAGTGCTATCAAATACGAGAAGCGCTTTGTGGTCCATGGCACGCTGGCAAATGATGAGGGCGAGCTGTATACGATTGTGCAAGGCGACGACAAATTAAACGAATGGCTAAACAAATTGGAAAACTCGCAATACCACCTGTACTCCGTGGAGGTGGCTGGCGGCTCCAAAAGCGCTGCGCCCATTTTCAAGCCCATGCAGAATGTGGAGGTGAAGCTGGCCAAGCTGGAACAGCGTTCAGGCATCAAACCACAAACTAATGGCGTGAGCAATGGTGTGCACAAGCCAGCCGAGATAGCAAAGCCCGCCAGCATCAAGGAGGAGCCCTCAAAGGCAGAGGAGCAGAAGAAAACGCCACCTAGCGAACAGAAGGGCAAGGCTAAAGCAGCAGCTGCTACAGCGAAAAAGGGCAGCATCGGCAGCTTCTTTGCCGCAACGCCAGCTGCCAAGACGCAGCCAGCCAAGGAAACAAAAGCAGCTGCAGCTGCCAAGCCAGCGGCTGGCAGCATGGACAACTTCTTTAAGAAGCAACCAAAGTCGAGCAGCGTAAAGAAGGAAGCATCGCCCGAGCAGAAGAACAAGTCCATTCAGCTGTTTGCTGCGGAGAGCGAAACCTCTTCTGATGAAGAGGAAAAACTGGACAAGCTGCGACGCAGTGTGATTGGCTCGGGTGACGAGTCAGACGAGACGGATGCCAAGCAGAAGACAAACAGCAAGCGTCGTCGCATTGTCGACTCCGATGATGAGGAGCAGCCACAAAAGAAATCAGCAGAGAAGCAGCAACAGCAGCAGGAGGAAGAAAAGGAGAAGGAGAAGGAGGAGGAGCCAATGGATGTGGAGGCGGCAACAAATGAAACATTTCTGGATGATGATGGCTTTGTCATAACGGTAAAGGCCAAGAAACCAAAGCAGCAACCAGTTAAGAAAAAGGCTTCGCCGACAACAGCAACTGCAACTGCAACAGCAACTGCGCCAGCTACAAAGAAAAAATCACCGCCGGCAGCTAGCAAAAGCGCAAAGGAGACGCCTAAAGTTAAACAGGGCAGCATCACGAGCTTCTTTGCCAAAAAGTGAATGAGCCAGAAACTAGTTGTATGGCTTGATTCAATGTTTAGCTTAAGAGCAACAAAATTCTTTCTAGTTTAAGATTAAATTAAGTATTATTCACTGCACAGTTTGTATTTGTTAATGTTCAATAATTAAATTAGAATCCATGTAGAATGAGTTCTAAGTAATTGATTTGTAATTATTTGATATCTAATTTAATTAGAATTTTTCGATATTATATTGTAAAGCGAATCAGTCGCAATTTGTTAATTGAAACTTGAAATTTGTATGTAAAATTTGCTTGCCTTTTGTTCGGCTCCATTGTGAGAGTTTCCGTATGGTCGACAGCGAACTGTTTTCCTATCTGGACGGCAAGTGTTCTTATAAATAAGAAAAGCAAAAGAGCTGCTCAATGCGCTATTTGCATTGACGCTTGTTGTTGGCTTCTTATCGCAGACGGCTGCACGTCATGAATGTTGCGCCAGTAGTGAGTGAGTGGCATATCTGTTTGCCTTTGCAGCAGCAGCAGCAACAGCAGCTTATCAATCTTTGCAATTACTAATTAGTGCCGTCTAATAAGTAGACTCTGCTCTAACTTTATTGCTCTTGATGCTACTTTGCGCACAGTTTAAACGTAATTTGCGGTCTGCTACAACAACAACAAAATAACGAGTTTTGCATTTACTTTTTTTATTTTTTTGTTGCCGCTTAAAATGCGAGTGCAACGACTTTCCGGAGCAAACCAAACGGACGAAATGTCGTCAGCATTAGTCAGAGTGGGAACAAAAAATGTAAAAAATAAAAATAAAATACCACAGAACAGGAAGCGTGAAATTAGCTGCTTTTTCTCTTTTACTTTTATTTGTTTCGCTTTTTTTAGGGTAGTTTGCTTAAAGTGCCGCCAGAAATTTAATTAACAACAATTAGCTGCGATTCCCACATTAATTACGCAACGTTCGCGCTGCCTCAGGTAAATGATGTCCACGAAAAAAATAATTACGAGATAATATTTTTATTAAATTTGTGTGACAAGCGAAATGAAAAGTGCTTGAAATAATGCCAAATGGGTTTCGCTGATGTGGAAAATTCTATTCTCGCTTGTAAATATTTAATTAAATTTAATTTTTTCTTTTATTTTTTTTATTAAAGTGTATTAGCAGATCATAAGCGTTATATGCTTAAGTAAATTTAGTATGTTATACATATGTTTTATAGAGTTCATTGAAATGGAAAGAGCAAAATTGAGCTAATTGCATCAGCTTCATAGGCTCTGAGCTAGAGGCGTTCATACTAACGCACGAACAGGGCTACTATAGCTAGAACTTTAGACTAGATTGGGCTGCTCTTCTGGATCAAGAATATATATGGTTTATATATTGAGAAGGAGGCATCTTCTGTCTTTTACACATATTTGAGCAAAGTCAAAGTTGAATTTTCATAGGATTTAACGCATACAAATGGTCAAATTCATAATTATGTTTACCATAAAATGTATAAAATTAAGTTTGACGAACAGAGGCAAGCGGTTGCTTTAGTACAAGTCTACCCATAAAGAAATGTCAAACCAAGCTCAACAAAAAGCAACTATCAGTTGCTAAATGAGCAATCAAATAAAGCAATGTTATCAACTCAAAGTTGTGAGACTCTAAAGAAAAAAATACCCTTCAGATTGCATACTAAATATTGCCAATTTTAGCTTTAAATTACATTTATAAATACATACTACATATTGAGAATTAAATTTATATCTAAAGTATTATTTTGTTAAATTGTTAGTTTGTATGTATTTAAACAAATATAGCTTAAATATGAAGTTTAGAAATAACATCCTGAACTTCCTCTCAATAATTGCAACATAACAAATTGCTGATGTAACACAAAATTTAAGTTCCGCTTCTTTGTTGTCTAAGACTCCACCAAAGGAGAGTTGAGATACTTAAATAAACTTTCTTAAATCACAATCGGACATTTTTTAAATCATTAAAGAAAGATAGAAAGCCAATATTTGAGCATTGAAAATATAGAGATAAGAATATATAGAAAAGAAAGAAAAGAGAAAAGATAGATGATTTAAAATCTAAGTAAATGCATCTATTGAGAGATAAATAGTCTATGGAGATATATTACAAAGACATATGTATGTATCTCGAGTGATTTCTTGAGAGAGAGAAAGATAGCTTTTATCCCATCTTATAGCCATCACTGACACTGCCAAAATTACAAGCCAAGAGAAATGCCCAAAATCTATGTCAGATTATTGAAATAAAATTAGGAAAGAAAAAAATAATAAAAAAAATTTGTGTGTGTAGCACGCAATGATCGTTAAACAAACAAAAGTGAATATCCATAAATTTGGCATAATCTCTTGACACTTTCGAAGAAAACGTACGAGAAACGATTAAGGGCCATCGACTGCATTGGCCAACTGCGCGTATTAAATTCGCATTTCATTCTTTGCTCAACAAATAATTTTTTTTATACATTTTTTCTTTCGTTATTTTGTGGCTGTTGCGTGTGCTCATTAGGGCAGTAAAAACGTATTATTCGAATACAAATTGTACGGTTGCTTTTGAGATGTAGCTGTTGCTGGAGCTGGTCCATTCATTAGGGGCTCCCCCGGGGCCACACGCGCCCCGGCATTTTACACGCGTCATTGGAATCGGCCGGCGTCGCGTCGCGTCGCGTCGCTGATGGATTGAAGTGAAAACTGCGAGATGTTTCAAGTTCAATGCACTGTCTTGACTGATGGCCCTCCCCTCCCCTCCCCTACCCTTCTCTTCCCATCCCAGAGCGTGGGGGCTGCTGTGTTAGGCGATTTTATCAGCAAGTTCTATAGAAATATAAAAAAAAAATAACAGTGCCACTGGTTTTTGTGTTTCTGGGACACGAAGCCAGCATATGGGACTGGATTGTTTGATAAATTTGCATAGCTCGGGGGCAAAATGTTCAAGTCGAACGCCTCAAGGCATCTGCAATGCCACACGCACACGCACAGGAAGCCAAGCCTGAGAGAAATCAGCATCTGGAATCAGAATAAGAATCTCGTCAAGCTTTTGCACTGCCCGCGGGCCAATTTGATAAAAATCATTTGAGCTCGCGCACAAGAGCGCGCTTCGCAACAAGTCTTCTGGCTTTGGTTTTGGTTTTGGAACCAGAGAGTTCTCTTCTCTTTTATGGTCACATTTGCCATCGTAATAATCGTGTGTGTACAGAGAGTTCAATGGCTGGCACTTGTGAGTGGGTTGCTTGGCGGGTTCCTCGGCTGGCGTCGTTTTTATGGCCCCGTTAAGCCCCCACTCACTCTATGCAAAGCACAAGAGCCAGCGAGCGACCGAAGGCTGCCATCAAAATTTGGAGCAAAACGTGAGAATTTTTATGAGTATTCAATTTGCCAATAGGCACAGAAGTGCGACACACGTTTTAACCATATTCAATTGTTTATAAATGTATTTTTCTTCTGCTCCTCTTGTCTATGTCAAATTTCGTTTGCCTGGCAACAGCGTCTCGAAGATGACTGATGGTGCTTGGGTCAAGAGTTTTGGCCAATCGACTGCTCAGTGAAATATGAATATATAATAGGGCTTCTCATTGAAACAGGTTAAGCTTAGCTTGGGGCTAACAATTGGTAACAACAACACCAACAGCAACAACCTCTACACATTAGGCTTGAAGGCAATTCTATATTTAAATACGCAATTTATATTCCAACAGAATTAGAATTCTTAATAAATGTCTACATAATAGACACCAAAAATAGAGACTAGTATAAGCTGCTAATTAAATTATGTTAACTCAGTTTAAGCATAGCTCCAAAATTTAAATACAAAAAATAAATTTCCAAGAATAATAAAAGCTTCATGAGATTGTACTTTCTGGAATTATGATAAGATTACGTACTTCATTATAAACAAATTATTTTAATAACCTTCACATGAATATTTGGTTTCAGCAAAGAGCAGATATTTTTTTATGTTTTAATTACTATTATTATTTATGTGAGCAAATTTTAATTAATAATAATAATAATTTTAATTAATGTTTTTTAAATTTTTTTAAATATTACTAAAATGTAAAAATATATAATAAATTTTTAACTAATAATTTATTTTAATTTTTTTACATTTTAATGTTATTAAAAAACAAATTAGCGAATATAAAAAATCTCAATTTGTATATACACTTTTTTTTATAAAGAATTCTCATCAATCAACATCAATTATAAATACATCTAAGATAAAATACTTAAGCTTGCGTTACAGCTTCAGTAAGCCAAGCAAAACTTATTCGAAGTCCAAAGTTTCTAAAGTTGTTATCGTTCGTTTCGAATGCATCAGTGTAGCATTAGATCTGAAGCTGGGATTAACTCATTGTGCCACCTTAGATTAACCCCACTTTCAGCATCGATTTTCGCTCTTTTTTTAGGAAATGCTAACGAAAACTAACAATAAAACATTCCAGCTACAGCTACAGCAACAGCAACAGCAACAACAACGGCAGCTGTGCTGGCAGCACAATCTAATTAGACATAATAAGGCACCAAGCGAAATTTGCTGGCCAAAAGGTCTGGTCAACTGAGTTTTGTTTGCTAGCAAATCGCCCTGGCTCGCCCCGCTGCCTGCTGCCGGCTGCCTGCTGCTGACCAACAAAGCAACAGAGCAACTCCGTCTGCGTCTTCGACGTTGAGTTCGAGTTCGAGTTTCGAGTTCGTACCGAGTTTTTCCGGCCGCTGCGCTATTAAAATATATTACAGCAGCAATTTCACTCGACTTTATTTTTGCGCTTTAGCGGGAGCAGAGGCAAAGGCACTGCGAGCAGAAGATGAGAGCAGGCAAACAGAGCTGCGACTCTGCACTCGGCAGCCTGCTTTGGTGTATATAACTTAATTTTTATGGTCATGCAAGTCAATTGCAGTTTGGCATTTCTTCGATGAATTTTTTTTCTTCTTGGGCCAACCTGAACGTCATCGCGCCGGCTCGTTGCAGCCATCATCTGCTTTCTGTTTCGGTCTCGGACTCGGACGACTGGTTGTTATGCTGCCAAAGTCGTAACATGAAACGCAGCAAATTGTTTGCACAATGCTACAGCAACAACAACAACAACAACAATAACAATAATAACAACAACAAAAAGAAGACTAAGCCAAGCTGAGCTTTGGGCGCACCGGGACCAGGGCATCTTCACTTGGCCATTGCCAGCAACGGTCTGTTGTCCAGCTGCTGGCCAAGTTGCAAGTTGCTGGCCAATTTCTGCATAGAAATAAATCTATGGGCGTCTCGACATACACTCAGCCTTTCAATGTAGAATTAAAATGTAACTTACTTGCAACTGGTTATGTTGCGGTATCTATAAAGATTCTTGCTATAAATAGATTAAATATCAATTTCTTTTATTATTATATATGCATATTTATTTGATTAATATATGCATGCATGATTAGTTGCCTGTGGAGACTTTTAAAGTAAATAGATTTTTAAACTAGACAAGGCTGTGTGATACAGTTTTAGCTGAAATCAGTATTTGAATCAAGATTGTTGCTTTAAGCAGGTAAAATATCAATTTATTTTATTATATATTGCTTAATTGATTTAAATATGTTTTTGTGTTTCAATTTAAGAAATCTGGAGTATACGAAACTCGTGAAATAACTAGAAGTCTTGTCGTCATGTGATCCCTGAATAAATTTTATAGGCATTTCATAATAAGGTCTTACATTATACCTATGACATATCTAAGCGAAACAATAAACATATAAATAATATATATAAGCAGCCTTGAATCTCAGACCTTTTGAGTTTCTAAATGTAAATCTAATACTAGAACCTGCTTATCAAATACAGTCGAGTCCCGATAATTCGAAATGGCAAGGGGATCAATTTCAATTTCAATCAAGGGGATCGATTTACACAGAAATTCAAATTATCGAGATTTCTATCATATAGATATCCCCATCAAGGGGATAGAATTTTTTCGATTTATCGCGATTTACGATTTAGCGGGGTACAAATTATCGAGACTCTACTGTATTATCATTTTAAATATAAAAAGTGTTTTGATATCAAAACAATAATTTAAAAAAAAAAATGTTGTCTTGATAAGACTACTTAAATTAAACTTTAAATCTAGTCAAAAATTAATATTACAATTTTTTGTTCACTTTTCCTAATAAAAGTCTAAAAAAAACCATTTTTTGTTTCAAAATACTGATTAAATTAATCTCAAAATACTGTCTGATGCCAGAATTCCAGTTTAAGTTTAATTCTAAGCACTTTAAAAAATTTCATAAAAATTTTCTAGACCTGGTAAAAGTGTTAACAATATCTTATATCAGCAAACCCATACAAATTTCCTCTAATGTAGATGTAAAACACTTAATAAAAGCTGTGAAAATTGTTGCAATTGTCCACTTTAAAATTGAAATATTAGAGATAAATAAATGTAGCTTAGAATAGGCGTGAAAAATGAATTAACACCTGAATAAAAACTTCAAGGCATTTACAGCTTTCACAACTATCATTTAATTAATCAGCTACCACTGGCGCATGTCTTTATGGCATATCTGTTAAATATAGCTTGTTAAGCTGTTATTTCAGTTCAACTCCAGCAAAATATCGATTAGAGTCCAATGGCTACGTCAATCTAATTATGTTGCCTGCATTTCAATCAGCCTAACAAAGCAAAGAAATACATTAACAGAAATATTTATACATTTCTTACATACATACATGCATAGCTATAGCTAGCTATGCACATAGTTGGTCTTGGCAAACAAGATATTGTGCTGAGGTATTATAATGGCCGCAGAGACAATAATATATATATACATATATATAGATAAACAGATAATTATCGATAATTGAACATTAATAAATATCAACATGGGCACAAATCGAACGAAAGGCAATGGAACCCAGTCCATGTGTGCCATTAATGATGATACTGTGGTGGCCTGTTGGTCAGCTAATGGCCTCTATAAATAGACCGGGTGTTGGCCGTCGTGTGATGCTCTACACACCTCGTCGACACATTAGCGACACATTTCCAACCGCCGATGGCTTAAAGCACAAACAAAAGGGCGGCCGCGTAATTGATGAATGTCTATTTGTTTGCCAGCCAAAAAGAGAGCGAGAGAGAGAGAGAGATGTAGAGAGAGACAGAGCTAAACGGAAAACATACTCATAAAATATTGAATTTATATTGGTTCATTTGGTTAGACAACGGAAATGGCAGCGACATGAATTACAACTGTTTAATGGTCTGCCACGTCAATGGGCGTGGCCGCGAGGCATCGTCTCGGAGGTGGCCTGACATGTCTGCCCCGCAAGATTTATGCCGCATCATAAAAGTTTTATTTATACGATACCGTCCTTTGTAGGCCCGGCTTCAGCATTAGCTAACGGCACTTGGCCAAAGTCAACCGACAGCTATATATGTATTTACCTGCCTAGCAACTGTTGCTAAACTCAACACCAGCAGCCAAAAAGAATGAGAAAAAGTAGCAAACATTAACAACCACAAAAGCTAAAAAAAATGTTTGATTTTCAACTGATTACAGCTCCAGCATTTCAGGCCGTTAAATGTGCCATAAAGCTGGCCAACCGGCAGCCAGACAGTGCCCGCAAATAAAAATCCAAATAAACATTCGATTTGCTCGCCCAAAGACAACAACAAAGGACATAAATCGTACATAATTATGTACATATAAAATATATGTGGACTTAAGTGGAAATTCTTATAATTAAAATCATTTTAATTAATCTCTAATCATTCATGTTATTCGTTGGCTTTCTTTTGTCGGCTTTAAAGTGCAAATTTCTGTATACTTTTTTTTTTTTAGTATAGAAAAAATTTATTTTAAAGAAATAAATAAATAATTTCAAAACTACTTTGTTCTGGATATACCTTAAAATTTTTGCTTACAAATTTAAAAAAAAAAAAAACAATTTTAATTTAAAACAAATATGTAAAATATATATAAAAAAAATTTAATTTTAAAAAAGTTAATGATTGTATAATAACATACATTTTTAAATGTGTGCAAATTAATTCAAATAATTTCAAAATTCTATTATCATTAAAAGTATATGTTTTCTTATCAAAATATATTTAACTTTACATATCGATTTATTTTATTATATTTTTAATAACACATATTTATATTAGCTTTGTATAAATATTTGAAAGATTTCAAAGTTGCATTAAAAATTAATAATTTAATTTTCCTACTTCTACTTAGCCGTGGCTAAGCAATTTGTGTGATTGAAGTATTTAAATTTTAATCGCACTACGATAATCACACTGTCGAACAACCTTGGCAATACACAATACATTGATAACAAAGGCCATCCCCGAAATTGTTAACAATGGAAATGTTAATCAAATATTTGATAAGATTATAATATTTGTTAACAAAAAGTCGACATAGAAATTTGTTTAGATAAGCTTATCGTGCCCATTGTATGTTTGGCTATACGAATTTCTTTATCTAACAATCTGCCATAGGAAAAAACCATAAATAAAAATCAGACAATGTTGGCTGCAATTTCTAAATGCCCAATTATACAAATGTCATGGGAAATAGCTTTCATTAATTAATGTCCAAAAGCTCAGATACGAATACAATTTGAACTATGGTATGTCACCTTATATAGCCAACAGACATACATATCGTATGTAAATTGGCTTGTTCCGGGCAGAGTTCGGTATAAATAATATAAATGTTCGACTGACAAAGAAGGAATTAACTAACTCACTGGGGTAATTGAGAGGCAAAGTAAGAACGTGACCATTGAATATGACTCACTGACGCAGGCATCGAAAATACAATTCAATTGTTCGCTGACATACATAAATAATGCTGCAGAGAGCTGACCAGCAAAACTATTTTCTGGCAGGTACTACGTGTAATTTGTTTTAGAAACGTTTCATGTGCAACGAACACGCTATATTAAGGCACCTCAATAAGCAAACCCATAAAAGGATATAAATATCCTTTACTACTTAAACTTATATATATAAAATATAAATCAATCAATATTTTTTTAGTATTTTCTTAGCAGCGCTAAATGTAAAGACAAAATAACTCACATATATGTGTATACAATAGTATATATATACTGCCGAATCCAGCTGCATTTACTGCGACAATGCAATGGACGACGCAGAACACACTTTCTTTAACTGCGAAAAGTGGTCAGAAGAAAGAACCGAATTGGCAGAAACTGTCGGTGAAGTTAAAGTAGAGACTATAGTACAGCACATGTGCAACAGCATAGATGCCTGGAAAAGGGTCTGTGACTTCGCCGAAAAGGTTCTCCGGCGGAAAAAGTGGGACCTGGACGCAGGAACACAGATGGCAGTGCTCAGCTAGAGCATATACAAGGGGTCCACCTTGAAGGTTAATGCGGGATAGCTCCTGGTTCCAAGGTGGGAGGCAGCCCGAGAAGAGACGGTTTTTTAGTCGGTAAGCAGTATTGCAGTCCGACACACTAGCCAGAGTGACGACCTGACTGACGGTGCATAAAGCATTTTTACCTACCTCAGCCACAAAAAAAAATAAATAAAAATAGTATATATACAAGTATATATTTATTTTTTTATTCAGGCCCAGAAGCTGGTTACGATGAGCTAACATTTAAGTTAAAAGTTAGGAATTTAATTTTGAAAATATTTAAAAATTTATTTTAACTGTCTTTGGTCTTCAAACTTTTGTATTATTTTTTAAGAATATTTTTTAATCGAGATAAAAAAATTGATATTAATGTTTATTATTCTAGTATTAAACAATCTCTCTGCCTTTCGACTTAGCAGACGAATATGCGTTTCGTTATTCATAAAGATTTTCATATTCATTTCATTTCATAGAAATTTTCATTTAGAGTAAAAGAGTCCAATTTTTTGTATAGCTTTAATTTATAAAATGCATAATTTGCTTTTAAATTTGTATATACAAAAACATCTATTAATATTTAGTCTTTTTCTAATAAACTAGACTGTAAGCCTAAAAAAAAGTTTATTTCCTGCCTTAGAGTCGAGTTCAAGATTGGCAAAACTTCAATAAAAAGTTAGGAAAACACTTTAAATAAAATGTGGTTCATAATCTATTATTTTACTCAGTTGATTTTTGAGGCATGGGTAATAGTTAAATGTGAATTGGCATTTCGGGCTGAAATTAGTTTGCCTTAAAATAGATCAATTGTCAACCACCTCTACTTATCTAAGGGATACAAAGCCCTAGGCGTAATCTCGTAAAGGTCACTGAAAAAAGAGCTAAATATATAACTTATCTAGCTAATTATATGTAGTCGTAGAAGTCGTAAAATTATTCTCATAAATTTATATATGTACATGTGTACCTCTATCTATGTATGTATATCTATTTGTAATATAAACAATAATAGTTATTTACATACGGCCGGCACAACTACAGACACATGTTTGTAGTTAAGAAGCGACGCCAACACAGTATAGCAATTATTGTGGTCACAAATATAATTACATTGGTCACGGAAATATCAAATTAAGCTGCCTGCCCATATATACATATATACCTATATACATATAGTTTATGTTTGTATAATATAGATTATTTTTATTTGGTTTGCTATTGTGAAATTGCGCTGGCTTAAGACTAAAAGTTTCGTAATTTTGATACTTTTTTGTTGGGTTTCATCTTTAAAAACTGACAAACTTTGTTATTATAAACAAATTTTGCGCTGCCGGTTAAGTCCCTTCGAAGTTGAGACACGCACGTGTGCGGATTGTTTGAGAGTTTCCTGTGCATAAATTTAAAATTGGTTTTTAGCAAAGGTAACAGAAATGTAAAACTAAAACTTTTGGCTTTAAAGGAAGTAGTTGCTGTGAAAATTAGATATTTAAATTGCATAAAGTTTTACAATAGTTTCAAATATTAAACTTAAACTGATATTTAAACCTTGCCAATATATTTGTTTTCAAACTGAAAAGTTTAAGATAAAACATTTATACATAGGTATATAACAATATAGTTTCAAAAACACATTTCAGCTTAGCGACTTTTCACACTAATATTTATAGAAATTTGTTAGCCAATTTAGGTTTGGCTTTTATTAGGTTTAACACCTGAAACATACAAATATATTAGCTAATTACAACGGCATGAATAGAAAATCCCATAGAGACAGCTGAAAGCCAGGGCATTACTCATACGCAGCGTGTGACAAGAATATATATACGAGTATATATATATATATATATATAGAATATATTTTTTTTAAAGCATTCACATTGGATGTCATAAATATTTTTTTAGTAGCAGCACGTGAGCCAAAAACGAAGCGGGCCAAAGAAAAGAAAAAGTCAGAAAAAGAAAATGAAATGAAAATCGATTGTTTTTGACCTCATAGAGGCATAGCACACATTTGGAACGTTGAGGCATTAGGCGACAGTCGGCCAGCAATTCCACACATTCGCGATTCTCATTTCGCATTTCTCATTTCTCATTTCCCATTTCTCGTTTGCTAGCCGGGTGCAATGGCACTAATGAAGAAAAGAGGCAGCAGAAATAAAAACGAAAACTGAAAAAGCAAACAAACACGCCATGTCTCGGCGTGTAGGTGTCTGGCTTATTCCCAGTCCCAAGATTCAAACCAAAAAAAAAAAAAAAGAAACGAATAAAAAAAACCAGGCAGACAGCTTTAATTCTATTCTATTATATATATGCTGTTTTTTCTTCTTTTTTTTTCCTTTTCAAGCGTTTGCCCATTTACAGGCAAATGAATGTAACACGCGAACTAAGCCCAGTAGCACAAAGAACAAAATAAAGTAATGCCCACAAAAGCCAATAAATTTGCACAACACTCATGGAAACCATGGACAAAAAAATAAAGTGAAAGCGAAATGATGAAAGCGCATAGATATAAATAATATATATATATATATATATATATATATATATATATATATATATATATATATATATATATATATATTATTCTAATGGCATTTCGTCCCAAATTATGCCCAGGAGCGCAAGAGGCGCCCAAATTTTATTTAATTAGTTAAAAATAAAAATTTCGGTGGCTCGTCTCATGTGGGCGAAGCGCAGAAGTACTTTAGAAATATAATTGTTCTGCCTACTTAAAAATGTTATTAAATGGCCTGCGCCTTCGCTTGTTTCCATCCAATTTGGGGCAAAAATTACTTCACATATTCAGAAGCTATTTTTATTTTTTAGACTTTCTTGAGCCATAACAAAATCTTTTACCTTAAACATAATTTTTATATTTATGCAAGGAATACATGAGATATATACAAGTCATATTTATTTAAAGGCTTTGATAGACAAATCTTGATCGAAGAGAATCCAACAAAAATACTAACTGAGCGTGCAATATGGGTAAACATTATAGATATATTAAGAAGGATGACGAATACTTTATTAGATAAGCAGATACATATGTCGATATCTTTTCCACCAGCCAATAGCTAAGCATTAACAATGATATTATAATTATCATTTTAATTTTAACACCCTATATATTTTGCGGCTCATGGTGAACGAGAAATGTTTCGGATTGATAGAAAGTATTTTTTAACATTTTTTAAACCATTAAAAAAAACTTGTAGCCTGCCAAAAATCCATTTTAAATTATTTGATCTAGAAATTGATATATAAATTTTAAAGTTTCATATAATTTTGGCGCCCAATCTGGGGCGCTTGAATGCGACGCAATCATTTGCTTGAACCATGTCAAAGGCTACACAAAAATAGAGTACGACATTAATGCGGATAATGAGCGACAGTCGTCGAACGGCACGGAACTGACACGGCCAACATGTCAGAATAGTAACTAAGCGTCACGCCCACTGCGCCCTGCACACTAAAAGGTGTTCTGTTCTGTTCTGTTCTGTTTAGGTGGAGCGGGGGCAGCAGGTGCGATTATAATCGATTGTCTTTTGGCATAGGCATGCACAGCACGGTCGAAATGAAATGCATGGTTTATGGGCAATAACTATTCGAAACGTAGTTACCCTAGAGCAAAGATATAGACAGACATATATATATACATATACCTATATGTATATATTTGTGTGTGTGTACATAGTTATACAATCAATGCACACTTAAACAGTCACACACACAATCGCATTTGCACGCTTAATTTCATTAATTAAGTTTTTTTCTGTATGCTTTCCCTTGTGGTTCGACGGAATGTATTTGCATCCGTAGTTATTGTTGTTATTGTTATTGCTTTCATTGTTGTTCTTGTTACTTGGCGTGTTGCTCTGGCAAATGTCATTTTCATTATCGTTTACATGCATTATGTGATTTGGCCATTAATTGATTGGTTAGCTCTTTGGAGCGCGCATTACAAATGACGCAATTGGAAAAGTCGAATGCATTTGCATTGTCCGCCCGATATACCCAACACAAAATCAACATTTGCCACATAAGACCAACTAAACACTTCAGCCTAATTAAATTTGTTGTTGCACGTGTCGGCTGACTTACATGTTAAGTAACCCAATTACAGTGTCGTCGCTGTTTTTGCTCAAGGTCTAGGCCACATACCTGCAAATGAAGAAGAAGAAACGTAGAAAAGTTAAAGAACAACATTTAGATAATAGCAATTACTGATCAGCATTAATTTAGACATTCAAACATAGGTATTTGTTAAACACATAATATAAATACAATATATAACTATAATATATTTATATAATATATATTTTATATTATAGCTATTTGTTGGATCTAAAGCAAGGCACATCAGCAACAACTTAATATTTATTTAATAAAAATTAAAATTTTTAAAATATATTTATAATAATAATCATATTTTAATTTAAAATAATAAATTAGATTATAATACAATTTTACAATTAATTAATTAATGTATATAAGTTAAATAAAAATAATAAATATAAAACAAATATTTTTCAAATTTTAATTAAATTTTTTATCAGTATAACAAGAATAATAATATCATTAACGAGAAAAAAAACGTATATTTGGGTGCGTCCGATATTTCAAAATAGTTCAATTTACTTTAGAATCAATATTTTAAGACTTGACACGCGTCAATGTACTAACAAAACAGTTTTTAAGTCTATTTATGGAGGAAATCAACAATGATCCACGATCGACGATTTAAGCTCTATGAGTCAGGAAGGCAAATTTGATTCCCAGTTTTGACATGACATGAGCTAATAAGAATAATAATAAAACTAACATTAAAGTTGTTGTTTTATACCACAATTCATATAATATATTTATAATTAAAATTATATTATATTATAATATAATTATAATTTCATAATAAGACTAATTTCAAAGACATTTTTCAACTGATTTACAGTTTCGGTATCTTCAATAAAAACCAGCAATGCCATGTCAAAATTAATTCATTTCAAATGATAAGTATTCAATTTCAGTTTTTCATTAAATTATATATATTTAAAATATAAGAAACCCTAAGATTCTTTTTTTTCACAAATCAATCTTAACTTTACACTCGAAAGATTTTCTCAGTTAATTCTTTTTTTGTAAGATTCGCTGTAGCTTCACTTCTCACAGTTTAATCTCCTGACCACACACATCTCAAAGTTCATAAGGATTCAAAGCTAATAACTGAAAGCTGTTCTGCAGCCACTGTAAAATGTAAGCAAAATGAAAAAACACCCATTTTTTTTTTCAATTACTGAAACAATCGACATTAAATAAGACTTACGGAACATGTGTGTGTAGACCCAAAACCGTTTCTTAAAGTGCTGGCAGCAATTTAAGGTACCACGCAACGCACACGCAATGTGAATATAATATGAGAGATAAATTGAGTGCGTCGGCGAATCAAGATACAAGGACGGAGCGGCACAGGCACAGGCACAGCTGAGACACCGAAGACAGAGAAGCAGAGCAGAGCCAGAGCCAGAGCTGTAACAGAGTTGAGCACTGGCTGACGGGCAGGAAGAGCTGCAGAGTCGCCTTTAAGTAGGCAACAAAAGACAAGCGCTAAAAGTTAACAGCAGCAAGCACTCAAACGCAGGTATACAACGTACCCAAGCGCCCACCTGCACTACAGTTATATATTTATTTATTTATGCAAAAGCCAAATGGCAACACGTGCGAAATGCGCGCAAAATTTCACTGCCTTCCGAGTTGCCTTACATTTTCAACATTTGACTGACTGCACCTTGGCTGGGGAAAGTTAACAGCGGAGAGAAAAGGGAGAGTGAACAGAGAGAGAATTTTGAAACACATTTCGCTTAACGAGCATATTCAATAGCACTTGTTGGTCAGGCCGAATGCTTTTTAGCGCTCAGCTACTTGCACTGAAATGACTTTAAAGATGTTTGAATAAATGAAGAACTTATGAATATTCCGTAGCTGAAGTACATGTTCAGCATTTACAATTGGCCATGGTTAACTAACAAGCGATAAAGTTCTTATGGACAGAGAAAGGTCTGTCTCTCTACCCCATTCTTTCTCCCTCTCTCTCACTTTCTATTTACTTCCAATTTTAAGTTTGAAACTCATCAAGTGCAGCTTGTAAAACTGTAAAAATGTTTTTTTTTTCTCCCTTAGCTTATAGACAAACTTATGAAACCTATGCAAAGTGAAGACGTCATCTTAAAACAATTTAAAGTTTGTACTCAAAAGAATTTAAAGTAGCGAACTTAATAAGTTGTGCAGCAGAATATATAATAGTTGCTATTATATATATAAGCTAAGCTCAATTTGGAATTATTAATTATATAAAAGGAAGAGGCGAAGCAATTATCTAAAGTATCATAGTCTCATCAAAGTCGCTGCTAATTGGATATCTGATACTCAGGCATAGCTCTTATATTTCCCTGATTAAAAAGCATTACATTTCCACTTTAATGGCAAATAGCACACATAAGAAGCGAATCCATGTGAATAAGCAGTTCATAGTTTATGTTTCTGCTGCCTGCCAATTACCCATTTAATCCTTGCTGTCAGTTGCTCGCAGCCAAAAATAAAGCGAATGTGAATGCGAAAATGTATCAATAGACAACAAAACTAAATACCTAAACATACAACATACAACATACTAAAGCAAAACACACTCGTGTACAAGCATTGTACAATATTTGTATAACATTTTGTGCACATTGTTCATCCTTATGGTCTTAGGGGTTCCTCGGTTCGGTGGCTTCTGCCACCAAAAAAAAATGCGGGCATCATGCAAAAAGCAACGCGGCGAGTTTTATGTATTTTGGCATTTGTTTTTTTTTTTATTTTTATTCTACTCTGCATTGTAATAGCTGAGGTCAGGATATGACAGACTGAACTCAGTGATTCCTAAGTAAAAGTGAATTAAAGGGTTTTCCATCATTTTAATACCTTCAAACATATTTTTTTTTAATAAACGAAGGGTATCTGCTAGTCAATCAATTTGAACTCTATCAGTCTTGTTATTGTTTCCACGTATTATCATGGTTTGCATTGCCATTGTGAGCTCTCTCTCTCTCTCTCTCTCTCTCTATCTATCCGTGTGTATTTGTGTGCGCTGTTAATCCTATCAGCTAGAATGGCGATGCTCCATACAATCTCTCACTCCTTGTCCAACCCAGCGAAAAGATAAAATTGGCGAGCTTGTAGCATTTGAAATAGTATAACAAACCAATGAAGTGGAAGGCACAGCCAGAGCTAGATTCAGAGCTGTACAAATATGTCTATAAATATTTGTCTGAATGCGCCAGCTCTTGTATTATATTCACTTGAGCGTAATCAAATGTAAACGAATCACATTATAGGCTTTTGCTATATTAGGTAAATGCAAAGTGTTTTAAGTGCGAGCACAAGTCTTTTATTCTATTCTATTCTATTGAATTGTTGTTGAGTTTTTTGTTTAAAATTAATTGCCAAAAGGCTTAAATATTTAGATTAAAATTTATTATCAAATATTTATTTGGAGAAAGCCTAAATGCAATTTAAACATGATAGAAATTAAATTTTAAAATTGACAAAACAATACATAATATATTTATATAATAAATATTGTCAGCAGCAATAAAAATAAATCAATAAAAAATATATAAAATAAATATTGTAAGCACAGAAATGTTGTATTCTGTCTGCTCTTGAGGGAATTACTTTACTGATAAATAAATCATGCTGATGAAATGACAAAAAGTGTGTGAAAATACAGGTAAGTCTGTGTTAACAAATCATAAAACAATTTTTAAAAAATGTATTTTAAATATTTTAAGGTGTGTTTATATTGCTTCTTTAATTTTTGCAAGCAATACAAATGTAAATATTTATATTTGTACATAAGCCAACAGCGAACAGACTATGAGCCTTGACAAGTTAACACATTCATGCAGTATATGACTGGAGCTGAGATTGCAGTGTTGCAGATTATGCAAGTATTTTCAAGACTGTACTCAGACCCTTATCGATAACATGGGATAACAATAGGCTGTGTAAATTATTGTATCGTATTATATAATTTATTGATAAGTAACCTAAAAGACTTAATTATCACAAAAAAATAATTCAAGTGAACAGCACAGAATAGCTAAGCAAAAAACTTGCTTTCAATTATTGCAATTTATGCCAAACTTCATTATAATACCTCCCACCTTAATACGAATAACTTGCTTTAAGTGCATATTTCAATATTCTGAAGAGTTGAGTCTGAAAGTTGAGTCAACCAAGAATCAAATTACAGGCACAGAATTCACTAGCTGGACTAGCTGTCCAGTTTCAATTACCATTTACAGCAATCAGCTAACTCATAAACCAGGTCCACTGATAGGCAGCTACTATGTCGAAACTCTCATTTACATGTTTGTTCTCTTTGCCAACTGCATGCCAGCAGCGAGGCCATGCGTGAGACTCATCAAGCGGCATGAAGAGTTCAAAGATTCTGTCTGGCATAATGTTGCAATTTCTATCTGTAGCAACGGAAAATTGGCACTTCGATCAGTTCTATACGAACTGCAGTTGCCAGTTTCCCATGAGAGTGCGAAAAACTCAATTTACAGCGACGTTCCATCCAGTTCGCCATGCGGAAGAGAACTTTGCCAGAAAGAAAATAGCACTCCAGCTCGATTCGATTAACGACTGTGCCGCCAGGAGGCAGGCGGTGTGGGTGTACGCTGAGCTTGGTTGGTGGGTTGGCGTGTGTTGACCAATAATGGGTGTGCCATTATAATAAATACTGCTAGGCCATTAGGAAATTGTACAGGGGTATGCGGAGTAGTAGTACTCGGAGTCGTAATTCGACTATCATCAACTGTTGTTGAACAACCACAAATTGTAGTTGCCTTCATCGAAGAATTTGCATTAATAAAATCAACTTGATATCTAATTTCATGCAACTTCTCAAATTTGTGGTTAGAAAACATTTTCGAATTACTTTTAAATGGTTTTAAATGAAAACTAAAGAAACTTTTCATTCAACTTGAATGGACCAAAGCTTCAGCTTCAATGTAATTCAGTGAGAAGCGAGTTTGGTTTATTCTTCTCAGGCACTTTAATTTGAATGTTCTGGTTCTGGTTCGCAGCCTGTCGCCATTATGTGCCTATGACAGCGCGCTAAATTAATGGCCATAAAGTGAATTAACTAAAATTAACTCATTAACAAGAGTGCCATCATCATAAAGTTGGCAAAACGCACTAAACGAGCTCATTTCAAGACTATTTAAATACCTCTACATACATATACATATATACAGACTATATATCAAGTCCAACTAGAGTGCCAATTCACGTGAAATAATTTCAAAGACTTTTTTAACGACTTCAACGCAATTATTGGGCTACTTTAGACTTGAACTTTGAACTTGGCAGCAGGTAATCATGCTTGCTGCATGCAGCTGACACTTACAACGCCTATTAATGGAAGCAATTTGCGCGTGTTTAAAAACGTATTTGAGACGTCAGCTCGCTTAAGGCAGAGTAATTGCTACACCAGATTATTAAATGAAGACATTATGGCAACGCCTTAGCAGCGGCTTCAGCTCTGGCTGGCTATATATGGCCACAATAGCCAGGCCAGCCCAGCCCAGGCCAGTCCAGACCAAGCCAAGTGGGCAGCATGGCCAAGACAGGCTGCTCATTTCATGCGCATTTAACTAATCTGTCATCTAATCCGCATGTGCATCAGACTGTGGTCAAGGAGAGCGTAGCGTCGCTTCGCGTCGGCTCGGCTCGACGCTTCTTTTGTGCGGCTCTGGCTGCCTGGCCTGCCTTCCCACCTTGAAACCTGTATCAGAAGTCGGCCTTAGCTGTGTTGGCCATTTGGCAATTACATAAGTATACAAGAACAATAAACAATTAGCTTGTTGCAAATAAATTCTGGAGCTGGTCGTGTAACAGGAAATGTGTTAGTTTAGTGAACATTTTCTAAATTGAAATTTGTTGCTAGAGCTGCCCAATGTGCTCGTCACGTCGCGTCGTCATGAAACTCAATGATGAACCGCAAACCGGAGACTTCTTGACTTTTGGGCTTTCATGGCAACTGCTGCTGCTCACTACTACTCACTCGCATTATTGTTCATCTCTGTCTGTCAGTCAGTCCCACACGTCCGTCTGTCCGTCCGACTCTCTAGCTACTTTCATTTCACAGCCCGCTGCACTAGTGCAACATAGTTGCCCTCTCTCAATCTGCCTTGCGCTCTGTTTCTCAGCATTTATCAGTTGCCATTGTGTTTGGACTACTATTTCCCCCTTTGTTGCAGCTATGTGATAAGCGCCCAAAATTTCGCGTCCCATTCAGCTATTCACTGGGGCGGCGGTGCCTTTTGTTGAAAGTCGTTGGGTCAATTCGACAGATAAAGCGAACCTCATAACTTTCATGTATACAATTTTATTAGAGACCAGCTCTAATCTGTTCAACAGCTGCAAAGTATTGGAACTCAAATATTGTATTGTAATAAGTACTCTATCAGAGGAAGCCAACAATCTATGATAAAACACAACAGGAAGCAGCTGAAAGCCTTCGCTTTAATTATTAATAATACAATTCCGCAGAAAAAAAACTGAAACTCAAAGAACAGAGAAAAACGAGCAGCAGTAAGAACAAAGAAAAAGTCTGAAGCAAATTGGCAACATTCCAGACAGAAAGTTATAAAAGCAAAACGCAGCTGCAATGCTATATTAAAATTTAATATACCTGAACCAGGCCGAACTGAATAAAAACAATATCAGAAAATTACATATTGAAATAAAAGCAGCATAAAGATGGAAACGAAAAACTTTATGAACCGCAAGAGTCATAAAATTAATTGTCAGAGTTATTTATTTATTATTTTAATAAAGAGTGTATTGGTTTTTGCTGTCCGTCCACTATTAAAGCTAGACATGGAACATATGTACTCGATGGTGCCCTCCGCTTCTAAGGGCGAATCAATTGGGGAAATAGTATGCCTATGCTATACCTATACGAAAACGCTATGAAAGTGCTAGAGACTTGAAAATTGGAATAAATACACGCGTTGACAACCTAAAGCCAAAAATAAATATTGAATATTTGTACGCCTATTGTGAAGCGCAACAAATCGGGGAAACTGTCATGTCCACCACTGTGGAACCTTAACTTCTAATGTTTTGGAGCTAGAAACATACAAATTCGATAATTGAGTTACTGTTGACCTCCTCTATCAATGACACGAACAAATATTTTACACCTCTTTGGCGTGGAATATCAAAAACAAACATTGAATTTTCTCAGCTTTGGAGCGTTAGCATTAAAATTTTACAATTTAGTTACCGTACTGGGTGCGTGGCAACTCCAGGCAACTATATCTTCCACACTTTATAGATATAAACTCAAAATTCCTTTATTAATTTACTACAAAATTTAACTATACTTACATGTATCTTTGGGGCGTGGCAACTCGAAAATATCTTCCAATTGACAGCTAAGTTACTGCAGACTTCTTCTAAAAATTTACCCCAATAGTATTATACAGTCGGTGACGCCCGTCTACAACATTTTTACTTGTTTTATAATAGTCACGCATTTTGAAGCCTAACACAAATAAAAAACTGTGACTAATAGCGAGACGCACCTCCTAATGAGCAATAAATATAACTTAATTATCGCATATTCAGCTTTTTTGGCCAGAGAACTTATGGCAGCAAAAAAATAAAAATAAATATGTAAAAAAAATTAAAACAATTTATCAATTTTTAATAATGATTAAGTCTTTTTTACAGCAGTTTTTTATTTTTTATTTTGTATATTTACAAACGCCAAGGCTTTTTAATTAGTTTTATGCTGTGGCTACATAAAGGCAGCACAGCATAAATTAACAGAGAGGCCAAGTTCCCAGAGGGAAGACCGGGGGACACTGAGCTCACAACTGGTTAAAAGGCAGAAGAGTAAATGAAGCATAAGAAAAAAGATAAACAAGCATTGCAATTAAGTCAATGCTTAATTGAGTTGCGAGTTAATAGAACTTTTCAATTCATTATTTGACTGTTTATTATTGTTATTATTTTAATTATTATTAGTATAATTTGGATAATTATTATAAATATGATTATTATAATTATTAATATTAAAACGTGAGTCTAAAAATCATTTTTATTATTTATTTATTTTTATTTTTAACTTTTTGGTATTCCTTAGATCTTTTGACTTTTACATCTCTTCTTTAGACTTAGGCTAATTTACTGTAAAGCTTCATAGGAAGGACATTCTGAGCAAAAACCACATCTTTTTCTTAGTTTACTTTATATTTTCTTCTATTCATGACACTTTTTAAGTAGTTACAAATTTTACTTTTGTTCCCCAAATCGAAATACTACATTTTTATGTCTCCTATATCAAAAACCTATCAGCTATTAGACCAACCTCAGTTATGTGCTATCTCCACAAGAGCATCTAATCTTCGGCATGTTAAAATTTTTACTTTAAAGTTCTCTCATTATATTCATTTTCATAAATCACAAATGGTTTCTTCAATTGCATCATGCGGCATTCCACTGGGCCGGTTTGCCTTATGCAAACTTTAAACAAATTGTCATCCGATGTCTTTAACGAACAGAGACAATTAACAAACCGTTCAACAGCTTATCGGCACAAGGTCGTTGAGGAGGCTTCCTCATTAAAAGTAGTCATTAACCGAAATAATCAGAAAACAAATCCCCGCTAAAAGGCCTTCAAGGTTCACTAACTAAATTAACCATTTGGCTGAGGAAGAAAAAACAATTTTGCTTAAGCACAAAAGACATAAATTATACACACAAAATATATATATATATTTATATATATATTTAATGTGCTTAAAAATATGAAGTAATAAAATAAATTAATTTAACCTTGAAATATATTTGCTTAACATGTTTATTTTTTAATCAAGAATCAATCATAATTTATTCTCAAATTTTTTTGAATTTTAAATGTGGGTTGCCAGAGCCCTTGAAGAAGTTTAAAAAAAAAAGAGAAATATTCTTGATTTGTTGTTCATAAAGAGGTTATCAAAATCGTAATCATAATAGCAATAAATTTAAAAGATTATTATGTATTAAATATTTGTACGTGTATGTTTTCAAAATATAAATATAGCTTATAAATTATTTTCTATAATTTAAATTTGCTAAGCTTAGACCTTAAAGAACTTTTTAGCAAAAATAGAGAAAAATTCTTGATTATATTGTAAATAAAAAACTAATCATCAAAGTTATAATTATATATTATTTATTATATTATATTTTTCTTATAATTCGAGAAGAAACTAAACATAAACTATACATAAATATAATTCATTTAAAATATGTACATTTTGTAAAAGAAAACATCAAAAATTCATCAAAAAAAAACCTAATATAAACTATATTAAGCCAACTATAAATAATAATGTGAATAAACAAACAAGAGCGCAGCTGCCTGATTCAAAGGGGCAAGCAAGTGTTCATTTTAGTCACTCAGTCACTCAGTCAGTCAGTAATTTCGTCATTATTTTCAATAAATGTACACGCAAAAGGCAAAATAAATATGGCAAATTGAAGTGGGCAACATTAGCAGCCGGAGGCTACAAAAAAAAACACACACACACACACAACGTAAAACAACATCAACGCAATGCGCATGCGCAGCACGCAATGTCAAAAGAGAGTCCAAAAGTTGTTGCTAAAGCCAGAGCCAAAAGCAAAGCCAAGGTTGTTGTAATGATTGTAGTTGTTGTTGTTGACTTGTTGTAGCTTCAAGTACAACAACGTACAGCATAGTTATGTTAGCGCCATAAATAGTTGGACTCCAGCATAGAACGTGGAAGCTGCTGATGTTTAATTGCAAGTTGTAAAAAACTGCTTGGGGTGGGTCTAATCAAAAGCCAGAGAAAAAACAGAAAAACAAAAACAACTTTAAAGCTAGTCAATTGAATGCAACAAGCCAAGGGTTAAAGGCAATAATTCTTAATGAATACAGAATGCAGAATGGGAATTGATAGATCGTGTGAATAGCTCACATACTTCTCTCTTAAATTAAAGTGTTATATAGCTTAATTGCACTCAGATGCTGTTATTACTCTGAAGTTTATGGCTCGTCAGAAACTCAAATTTATAATAGAAAAAAATCACAAACAATTTTTATGCTACGTTCGACTTAACATAATGCATTGCTATGCGTGCGATTAGTCATAATCAACTCGTTGAGGCAAATATGCCCATTAATTCTAAGACCACAATAAGTGCTCAGTTTCAAAGCTCCATCACGAGAACACAATCTCTTAGCTTGGAACACCTGCAAGCTAGAGTTTTTAATGCCGAAAGCATTTCTCAGAAGTACTTAAGCATAAGTAGAAGAGCGCCACCACTGAGCACCACCGAGCCACAGCACAGCAGAGCACAGCAACAACATTATTCCTCATATCTCAACAATTTGATTTATTGAGGCGCAAATGTTAAGACCTTGCCCTGCTGTCATCCAGACGGACCTCAGACATCAAAACCATGTTAAACACATGGCGCACTTAAAGATAGGCAGACGACGAAGTCTGCACCATCATCTGGCTAACATGTGACTGCAGTCCGAGACCGCTGTAGATAAGCACACCAAAACGGGCTCAAACTGACACGAGTATAAACTTTAATGAGAAATAAATGAACACTGAAATTGTCACATTTCAGTCGCAAGTCGCATACCGCCAATGCACTCTTGGACAATGATTCTTTTTTTATGAACTTCAGAAATGCTAAGTTGCTTGCCAGCCTATGAAATACCCTGGGGATGCAACACAGCTGCTGATAGCTGTAATGCCAGATATTGAATGCAGTTGTAACTTATGTTAATTATCTAAGTTACAATAAATGTCATTGTCATTGTCATTGACATTGTCATTGTCATTGACATTGTCATTGTCATTGACATTGTCATTGTCATTGTCATTGGTATTGTCATTGTCATTGTCATTGGCATTGTCATTGTTATTGTTATTGTTATTGTTATTGTCATTGTCATTGGCATTGTCATTGTCATTGTGATTTTCATTGTCATTGTCATTGTCATTGGCATTGGCATTGTCATTTTTCTGTTAATGCTTGTATTTGTAACCCCAACCTACCATAAGCATAATGAAAATGTTCATTGTCCATATCATTATCATTCACCATCTCTGTATACCATTATACTTATGACTGTTATTACCAATATTGTTATTATTGTATTATCAGATTTTCCATTGCCCATCCAGATACTCTGTTGCATATACCCTATACTACTTGCTCATGCGAATGCATAAAAGAGTTGAAGTAGGCGATAGGATGAGATGGAGAGCATAAGCGACAAAGGAGAGATATGAAAGATCGTTTAGATAGGCGCTCGTTTCGACACGCAAAAGGCCACTTAGGCCAAAAATGTAGCATCGCTTGGTATACGACATTTCAGATGCTATGATAGATTAAGCGCAAACTCTATGTTGCATTACCGGATGAAATTCTCGCGCGTGACAGGCGTTGCAATGCTATCGATTACCACGAAGATAGCACGGCTGCAAGCAAAGGTATTTATAAAATGCACGCCCTAAATGGACACTCATTAAGCGGTCCACTAAGCTGTCCCTATGCGCCCTGCCATGGCAAATATATATAACTATATATATATACACTATACACTATATACTTATAAATAGCCCGGCTGAGTGAGCCAAATGAATGCCATGGACGTGGGTCAGTCCATGGGGCTGTCATTAATGGCGCCGCTCGTTGGCCCACAAAAGAGGTTTCTATAAGTATATACAGCTAGGCCAAACGAGTTTTCGGTGGCCACGCAGTTCAGTTCAGTTCATGATTCTTGTTTCTCGATTCTTGGCCAGTCTGCAAAGCAATTGCCTGTATGGTAGCTAAAAATGCACTACAATTAGCCAAAACAAAAAAGGAGGAAAGACATCAATTGCATTTCGAAAGAATTAATAACTTGGCAATTTGATGAGCATCTAATCTTTATAAGACATCTAGATTAAACTGTTAAATGTTTTCCTAGAAATCAAATGAAAATAAACAAATTTTCGTAAGGCTCAACAAATTTCTTTATTTTATTTTTCACTTGGTTCACTTTATTATGTTGCAATCGTTTTTATTTATTTCAAAAAGTAACAAAGTATTTTACAAACAATTTAATTTATTTAAACAAACTTTTGCCAACTATTTCACATTTGATTTGATTTTATTTTATTTGTTTTGTTTTTTATTTTCCGCTTGTGATTTTCTACTCACACGTTTGCCTATTGTTTGATATTTATGTACAATATATACCATATGGCCATAAGAAATTCCATTTCATTTTGATATTGCTGGCTATTTTTAGACAGATTTTTGGCTTAGTTTTGTTTAGTATTGTGTTGTGTTGTGTTGTATTTTGTTGTTTTATTTTATATTGTGAAAAGTGTAACATCACATATGTGGTTGATGAGATTTAACAGCAAATAACTGCACGTCATTCGGATCATGAAAGCATTCAGACCGAAGCGGTATGAGCCATACGAGCATTCAAGTATACGGCACATAGATTTGCAAGCAGACTGAAACACACACAGACAGACGGCCAGAGAGACAGACAGACAGACATGGCTCTTGATATGCAGGCAAGCGGCAAACCGAATAACAAAACGGCGGCAAATTGAATTTTGTGCAAAGAATGCTTAAAGAGAATCAAAGCAAAAGAATCGAAATGTAAAAATAATACTTTTACTAAAGAGTTAGCTAATATTTGCAAAGCGTAGTTTATATATATATATACAGTTGTTTATCTTCCTATATTAAACTCTTTTATATTAATTTCAGTTTATTAATCTTTCTATAAATTCTAGCTAACAATTCTAAAATATTTTTAACTAAATTTAAAATAAAATAATAATTTTATTTCAATTTTGTATGGCCAAATTGAAAATAAATTATTTATTTAATCTTCATTTAATCAAAAGTAATAATTTTATTCCATTTGTACATCTAGTTTTCTATATGTCCAAAGACAACTTTTGATTAAAATCTGCATTTTTATAATCTCAGCATATTCACTTAATTTTCTATATAATATAATTTTATATAAAAAAAACTTCTAGTCAAAATTTGAATTCACAAAATTCACAGAATACTTCACGTCAGCGCCCAAATTTATGTAATTGGGTCTTGCTCAAGTGGATTTTCACTGAACCAAAATAGTTTTCAAGATGTTCGTGGCTCAGTTCACTTCAAAGTTCTGTTCGTGTTCGTTAAGTTGAAAGCTTAAGGTACAAAAATTAATATCTTGGCTCAGATTAAGCTCGTTTTAACCATTTTTGATAAACGTGTATTCTGACTATTGCTAAATTTTAAAAATTGAATGTTAACAAAGTTCTAAACTAAACTTTTCTATTATTTATATATGTATTTATACACTCTTCTACTACCTGCTACCTCATTTTAATTTCTTTTTTAATTAGGTTGTGCACAGATTAATTTCTCTATTTGTCACTTGAATGAATGTTCATTCACAAAGGGAGCGAGCTCGAGTCAAAGAGTAATAAAATTATATTTAGGCACTACTAACAGAGGCCACAAAAATTATTTAATACTCGTAATTGTTATATAAGTTGCAATCGTGTTTACTGACAAAACAAAAGGCATGCAAGACGACAATTGTGAAAATCATTGCCGTCAATTTGTTGCAACTAATTGCAAATGCCTAGGCAAACAAAAGACAGCTACGACAACAGTGACTACGACTACGACAACGACAACGACAACGACGACCTTTAGAGCAAATATTTTTATATTTATTTTTATTTCAGTTTTGTTTCCCTTCATCCACCATACAGAAATTTAATTGTGCAAACAAAAGTTGGCCAGTGCCATCTCCAACCTGTCCATTTATTCAACTCTGCTTTTTTGCGTTTTGTATTCGTTGGATTCTCTAGTTATATACGGTTAATTGCTTTTGGCTGTGCTTTTTTTTTGGTTTTCTGTATTATTGGTAGTTGGGTTGGTTTGTTGGCTTTTTGGTCGCTTCCTACTCGTGGCTGCTTGAACTCTTGATCTTTCAAGGTTATGACAGCACCTTGGCGTCTCTTAGGCCATTATCTTTATAATAATAACTCATACAACATATATATATATATATAATGTTAAGTAATATTGTAAAAAAGAAAAGAACAACATCACGAAACGTAATTATCACGCACCTTAATAATAATAAATAATTTTCCTCATTTTTTTTGGGCGTAGATCTTAAAGATTTCTGCTGCTACTTGAAATGAATGGACATTATGCAAAAATGTGGGCGTCTACCTGGTACACGCCCACCGTCAGCTCTTAATTTCGGTCACTGCCACCGTGACGTATACTTAACATAAAAAGCAGCAGTAAAAATTCAAACAAAGCTAAGACGAATTTGTAATACTCTGGCAATGTTAATTGAGTTTTTCTCATATGCAAAAAATACACAAAAATAATAGCAATTATTAAATATGTTTTTAATATTTGTATACAAATTAAAATAATTATCTTAATGCTAATGGAATTAAAATCAAATATTTGTAATGTATATAAGCATAAAATAAATTAACTTTGAATCGGATCATTCTAACACCTTTGCGTAAGGGCATAAAGACTTAAAGAACACATTTTTAGCACAAGCAGAAACTAGAATAAATAGCCAGAAGACAATTGCTTTGGAGCTTTAGAGTAATAAAACAACAACCTTATTTCCTTTACTTTATTTCCGTGAAAGCTATTTGGTTATAAAGAATAAATTCAGTTTTTGTAGCCAGCGATGCGTAACACGATTCATGCGAGTATTATAATACCCGCCGCAAGGGTATCCCAAGAAAAGGTACATGGTAAAGAAATTTGCATAGTGTTTGTTAAGTGAAATAAAAAGGAAAACCCTCGAACAGAAAGCAATGCTAAAGTCATGTCGAGAGAAATCTGAGCAAATGAAGTAAAGGTGTCAAGAACTTTATTGACAGGCCTCAAGCTGGCTGACTGAATGACTGACTGACTGGCTGGCTGGTTGGGTGCTTGGCAAACAAAACGTAATGTTCGCAAAAAAACAGAAAAAAAATAAAAGTTAACACAAAGACCAAAAAGCTGGAACCCAGAACTCTCCCTCGTGTAGGAAGCCGATGAAAGCAAATAAAACAAAACAAACTGAAAACGTGACAGGCCTGCTGCCTGTCCCAAAAACAACAACAAATGCAAGATGACAACAAACAGAAAAAAAAGAAAGAAAAAACAAGAAAAATATATTTTTGCATTGACAAATGAGCTACGTGAAAGTTTTGCACAACCAACTCCTCAGGCCATTGGCTCGACCGCTGCCATCGCCTGACTGAAGCACGCAGCTGGTAAAATCGAAACCCGAGTAATTAGCACTTATTGAGATCAAAGTCAAGTGAATCCGCAGCGAGCAATGCGAACTAGTTTGGCGAACTCATGTGGGCAGCAGCAGCAGCGAGAGGTCGACACACTTTTCGCAGTCACTGTCATTGGCAAGTAAATAGAGCACAGCAAATAATAACAAATATATTCATAAACCTGACGCTCAGCTCACATCTAGCATAATTAATGTGCACATACATTGACAGAGAAAGAGAGAGAGAGAGAGTGTGTGTGTGTGTGTGTGCGTGTGTGAGATAGACAGCCTAACTGGGCAGCCTATAGAGAAGGTGCATTCAATACTTGCACTAAACTGCAATTGGTTTTGCATGCCAAAGTGTTTCAGCTCGAGCAACTGTTTGCTCAGCAAACACTACGCACAAGTGGGGCAAAGCCGATAAACTAAGACTCTACACAAGTAACTAAATATTGAATATTAACTAGTTTAAAGCTAACTGAATAATAAATATTTTGTTATTAAAAATAAAAATATGAAACTAATAGAATGTTTATAATGTATATCATATTAGATGATATAAATTTCTAAGAAAATATATTTCTAAAAAATAATAATAAATAAAAAGTTTAATAAAATAATATATAAAATTTACATACCACAAATATTTTCTTCATGAAAAACAACAAATTAATAAAAGAAATCCTTTGTACTAATCTTAATTTAAAAAAAAAAAAGTAAATTCATTTCTAATAAATAAGTTATGTTTATATGAATTTCGTTTTATTTTAGATATTACAAAAATCAATTTCAATTGCTACAGCTTTGCAGCGCATTAGATAGTCGTCTAAAGCTAGAAAAAATTGCTGAAAGCACTTGCCATTCGCACATAGTGCACAGAAACTCATTTGCAATCGACACCAACGGCAGTCGGTTGCAGTTGCAGTTGCAATTCAGAGAGAAAGAGAGCGATAGAGAGAGAGTGAAAGAGAGGTGTGAAATAATGCTGGTTTCTGTTGGCAATAAACATCAGAGGCAGAAACAGAGGCATAGCCAGCTCTGCCTGCTGTCGAAGAAAACGTGTGCCACAAAATGTCACTCTCATTTAAGCGACATGGAAGTGAGTGTGTGGGGCAAGGTTGTGGGGCTGGGAGCAAAGCGGGAAACAAACCAGGCTGTTGGCCAGTTACTGGTTGCTGGCTGCTGGTTTGCTGGTTGCTGCTACATGTGGCACTCATTTGCGGACGAATGTCAACGTGCCGCTAATTAAGGTTAATCAAAATGACAATTTGCGCGGAGCTCGAAACAAAATGAATGGTCATAAAGTGCAAGCGATCCAACGCCCGCCAGACATTGATTAACGAGGTCGTCAACCAAATGCGGCACCAGATGAGATTTGGCCAAACAGCACGCTAGCCTAACTTCGACAAACACATAAACTAATTATGTGCCCAAAATACTCACAAAATAAATACCATATACTATATATACATGTGTGTGAGTGTGTGTGTGTGTGCTGTTAGTTATGAACAACTTGACTTGCCTTTTGCGGCGTTGTTTTATTTGCATAGTGTGTGTGGAGTTTCAGCAGGCGTAAGACTAACAGAGTAGCGGGAGGACTTTACCACATGCTGCCTGTCAAACTGTCGGCGCTTGAAGTTTTGCATGCAGAGTTACGCAGTTTGGCCCGACAGTCGCCTGGCCCTCTCACAGCCTTTCACATAAATCAAAGCGGCTTGCATTGTCAGCACTAAATGAGTCATTTACTTTTTTTCTTATACCCTGTATTCAGAGAAAATGGGATGGTTGTATGAAAACATATTGAGATCTGCTATAGAGAGAAGAAAGCATTTTTAATTCTGGATCAGTTGATTCAATCACATCTATTTGTCTGTGTGTTTATATGGATTTATCTATTAGAAAATTGAATTTATTAATTTCTTTTTGCAAGCATATCTAACATTTCTTTCAAAATTATAAAATCGAATAGAGATTGATATTAAAAAATTATTTTTAGTGCATAAGTGGAAAATTTTAAGTACTTAAAAACAAATTTCAGATGTTGACCTTTATATATAGATATAAAGATTTAGTTTACTTGATGCCTTTCAGGATATGTTTACGTATCTAAATATATATATCTTAAGTTTATGTTAATATATGTATATGTATATTTATATGGAAACGTACATATAACAACAGGCTATATTCTTGCACCTCAATGAATTTCAGATCAGCTTTATTTTGTTTTTGATTTAATTTTCCCATTATTAATACGGAAAAAGTGAAATATTTATTAGTTCTATGCTGGCTATAACATCGAAATTTTTAAAAGTTTGAAAAGTTATATCTCTTCAACGAAAACTTCAAAGCGAAGTTTAAACTAAATAATAAATTTAAAAAATTTCGTTACATAAAAAAAATATATTTAAAATCCTCATACTGCGTTATGGGGTTTGGCTCTAAATAAATTGTCCACTCAGGTGTTGTTAAGTTACTAAAGTATTATGCACAGATTCCGCACTTAATAAAAAAAAATTTAAAAAAAATTTACAAAAAAAAAGTTTTTTAAAATTAAAAATAAAAAATAACAAAAAATTGTTCAAAAAACATCTGTAAATTTTCATTTTATCTGACTTTTATTAATTTTTTCATAAACAGAAAAAATGCGTATTTTCATATTACATAAGCAAAAGATAATCTCAACTTCATTGAGCTACAAGAAGATGGTCTGTTTTGAATATTCCTAAATAATAAAGAAATACACAACAAAATAATTTCTAGCAACTCAGTTTCTATCAAATCAAAATTTGTTAATGATTTTGGATATATGTTGCATATAGATCTACAAAATTAAACTATTTTTAAAGCATATAAAAGGAAGTCTAAAGATTTGCTAATAATATAAAAATATATTTGTAATTGCTCAATTTTATTAATATAAAAAAGTTATTAAGATTTTAGGTGCATATCAGAAAGGGATAAACAATATATAAAAGATTGGCTATCTTTCCAATTGAATATAAATTCTTTTAGAAATGTGAAATTAAATATGTGAATATGTGAAAAATGTGAATATAAATATATATGTACATAAATACTAGAATATTTGCAAGTCGCCTAAGCCCTCACCAGCTCCGTCCTGTTTTATGTGTGTTTGGGTGTGCGGGCTTTGTCTTTGAAGTTTCAAACGAAAATCAAATAATGCGCTGCCTAATTAGTGCCCAGTCGCATAGCTACGGGCCGTTTGAATTTTACGCAAAATTTGAGACAATTAAAGGCGCGACTTTGAACGGATTTGCGATTTCCACGAACACAGCTCTTATTACAATCAGAATTCAACTCACCTGAATTGGTTTGCAAGTAGCTATAAAAAAGAGAAGAAGTCAAATTAAATTTAATTGTTTGCAAGAAGTAAATACGTATTTTTGCTTTAAACTGGCAGAGATCATACATATGTAGTCATAAAATATTTGATACTTGGCGGGGTATGTCTTAAAAGCCAAGTTCATTTAAATTTCTGTCTCTTTGATACTCAGTCAATTGGCTTTTATTTTAAAATATGACTATATCATTTAGTTGACAGTCGAACCATCCTTAGATATAAGAAGAATTCTTTAAGTAATATAAGTCGAACATTAACTTAGCACTTATAACACTACACTCACGTTAAACTATTTCAAATCTGTTTGCTTAATCCTAAACATAATTTTTTTCTAAAAGTCTCATCCATGCCATGGTCAACTATATAATATATAAATATATATTTTTTTAATATAAATAACTTTATTTATTTTTATCTTAAATTTCCATAGTAAAATCAACAAAAAAAACTCCAATTCCTATAGCCTGTACTCGTGTCTTCTGCCAACTACAATAGAAGAGCATTTAGATAATGTCTAAAATACTTAGTGTCTTGCCATTGTCATTAATCTATTATCGTACACATTATTTTCTATGCTATGTAATCCTTGATAAATGATTCCACAGGGTAAACGCAACACTTGCATATTTCTTGTTCTCTTCTTTCACTTTTACTTCTTTCGTTTCACGCTTCCCTCATTTGTTCGCCTTGGGCTACCTTTAACTACTTCTTCCTTCTTTTTTGTTTGCACATGCTGCACATTTTCTTCTCCACTTCTTGGGGTAACTAAGGCGCAAGAGTGTCCTTTGGGCATCACTTATGCAGGCACTCATCTCATTCTTTTTTCTCTCTCTCTCGCTCTCTCTCTCTCTCGCTCTCTCTCTCTTTCAGCACATTAATTTTTTAACAGTGCAAATGCGACTAAAAACGCACACACTTTGAAGTTTGCCTTGGTGCACTTTGTTCAAAGTGCAGACGGCGTGGATTGCAGAACTTCATGCCACATCACAGGAGACTGCGTGCGACAACTAACTGGGAAATTGCGTAGAAAACAGCAGATGCAAGCTGTTGTTGGAAAAAAATGTCAGCGCAAGCTATTTGAATAGCAAATAAACTATTTGAAGTTACATATAATTTAATGCGATTTTCTATCAGTTAATATTAAAATACATGTTCATAAATGTGGAGAAAATATAATTATAAATATGCAAATATAATTAAGTATTGCTGAAATTACATAGGCAACATAAACAGAATTTGAATAGACGAAGCACATATGTTTAGGTATGAAGTTCGAGGAAAAGATATGTTAATTATATTACGATAGACTTATCAAAAGATAAGATTGTTAATATAAACTGTTCAAGCTTGAATATGTGGACGGCTTTATTAAACCTTTTGAAAAATAAAGTGTTTTCGCGAAAGCAATAGTCTCTCACAATAATGTTTTCGCCACTTGGGGCTTGACCATACATTTGCTCTTTAAATATGTTGTAGATAAAACTAATTAAGTTCTGAACTCCAACCACATATTTGTGGGTTTACTTGTACTATAATTTCCCAAGAAATTGAATATTTTCAAGTAAAGTTTTACACTTAACCGAACAATTTCCTTTACACAAGACCGTAGCTTAAGTTCAATATTGTTACTTGATTCTTGGAAAATTATAGTACAAGTAAAAGGACCCCAAGCATCATATATAGTGAGCTTAATACATGCATATATCTACCATTATCACGCTCTAAGAATTTCATTAAGTAAGTCCATCTAGAAGAAAAGGTATTCAACAATTAAGTTCCTATGGTAAGGTCCAACTGTAGCCCAAGCGCAGTCGATGCGTTAAGTGTGTGAGTGAGTGTATGTGAGTGAGTGTATGTACATGTTTTGTTTGCTATGTATATACATAAATAAAAAATATATATACATTTAGAGAAGTATAGAATGATTGGAATGGCAGTTCTTAACAGGGTTCAGGGTATCTTGCTATTATTAAACAAAATATGCTTTAAGTTTTCAATTAAATCAATAAAGGGAAAGAAAGATACAATAGTATATGAAATATAAAAATGTAAACTAAGTTGATTGAGCTTTAGATAGAGTTCGATCAGATGCTAATCTCCTAAAACAACTTTATATTAAAACAAACTTCTTATTAGGAATAATTCGCTTTATTGTGGATTTTTTAGCAGCTGCCTCTTTTTAAAATCGATAATAAATTAGAGTTTCGACTCAAAGCTTGCAGCAAACATATATTTATTCCTAAGATTACAGTAGTGTAAGTATCTAAGTTGTTGCAATATCTTTTAGACTTCCATGACAGCTTCAAATAATTTAAACTTTTTTTTTTGTTTTTTGTTTATCCAACCATCGACTGTCTAGTGAAATACCAAAAATTTCCGTGCCTGTCAATATAAATAAAGCTTATACTAAATACATCCGCAAAGCATTTTGCTTCGATCCAACAGAAAACTACGCCAAAATGCAGCAGCAAAAGAAAAAACTAAAAAAAAAGATATGAGAAAATAGAAAAAACAAAAATAAGTGTATATATATATATATATATAGAAAATAAATGGAAAGACAACCTGCGCATCGCAGCTCTCCTCTGACGACAGATGGGGGCGCATTATTTTCGATGTCACTGTAAACGTTGTTGTTGCTATGGTTATTGTTGTTGCCGCTTGATGCGGAAGTTTTTAAATTGTGCAGCAATTTCATTCATTCATGAGCATTTTCTTATACAAGCAAAAGTCGAGCACTCTGTGACCGACATAGTCACAATCTCAGTTTTCAGCCTCAGTCTCAGTCCTTAGCCAGCTGCCAGCCAAAGCCTCAAAGTCCCCAATGCGTTGGCAGCAGCAGCAGCAGCAACAGCAGCAGCATTTGCTCCTCACTGTTACGGCTACCACTTGACTTCTCAAGTGGCGGAGTGTGCGCCTTACAGTAGGTACTGGGGGCACGGCTCAGCGACTGCCGGGCAAAGCAAACAAAGTCATTTGTTTTGGATATATGGTAGATGGCTGCGACTACGGGTCGGTTGGGTCAAGAGCAATAATGTTGAATAATACGATTTTCTTTGCTATGACAGCGAGTGAACTATAAGTGTGTGTGTGTGTGTCAGTGTAAGTGTGAGTGTGTGCAAATGGGCGTGGCAGCATTGTGTGTGTGCTTGAGCATGGCAAATGCAGCCTGCGACCTCACCATTAGAAACACCTTAAGCACCAGCTAAACACTTTGCTAAATTGTATTAAATATCTTTTTATAAATCGCATATCAAGTGCGCATTTATTTACCAAGAAAATTTACATAGTTAACTCGAGACTGTTTAAGTTTTTTATAAAGCTAAATTTGCTTATGCAATTAATATGTTCAAAGCTTTAAAGTGAATTTGATCATATATGTATAATGCATTCAAGCTAACCGTACTGGTTACAGCTATATAACGCCGAATCAGAATAAGCTTAAGGATATGTAAAGCGTTCTAGTCAAACTGAGAGTCATGCTAAAGATAAAGCTTTAAGTAAGTATATAAGTAAGTATATTTATTCAAGGTATCTAATTTCTTTATTTAATTTAAATGCTTGACAATTTTGTCTGCCAATAAATAATTTTGTTGTACTAATAAAAACACTTTAAAGTGTTAAAGTACATATACTTAAGTAAATTTATCGAAGTGTGAGTCGCTAGCTTTAGAGGCTGTGAAAGAGCTCAATGAACCTATCAAATTACTCTAATTACATTGTGAATGAGTATATACAGCTCACAGCCTGCTTTAAAAGGAATTCTTTGCAGTTCAAAGCTAGAAAACAGCTTTGAAAGTAATTTATCAAAGTCATTGAAATGAAATATGAAATATCAAAGAAAGGCAACTATTACATAGTTTTAAATATATGTATTTTGAGGTATATAGTAAAGTATTCTACATATTGTATATATACATATATATATTATAAACTTTTTATATAAAATTCCTATTTGACAACTGCCAGCTGGTGTTAAAAAGTTTTCTTTTAAAGGCTGCACTCCATGCACAATCCGCAAACACTCTGGCAAGGCAAGGCAAGGCAAGGCAAGGCAAGTTTATGCAATTCACACAAACTGAGCGACGGCAGCTAAAGCGGCAACTGCCTGAGAATAAATGCCAAATGCGACAGCCAAATAAAAAGTTAAACTGCAATAGCCTTCAACGCACGCATAAACAACTCTCTAATAAACAGAGACAGAGACAGCGAGAGAAGAGCAGAAAAAACACAGGGACAGAGATGCGCTCATTAAATATTTAAAACTCTTGTAGCGTTAACAACAAACGGCACAAGACAAAAAATATAAATAAGCCAACACACACACACACACACACTCACTCACACACACACACAAAAGACAGCGCAAGGCACACAAAAAAAAGTTTTGCATTTGGCCAAAAAGGAAGTTTCTGTGTGCATGCCATGGAATTTGAAGCAACAAAAAAGCCAGCCTCAAGGACCTGCATAAAGGGGCGTGGCTGTGCTGTCAGCTGCTTATAAATAAGGCTCATGTACGTGTGTGTGTGTGTGTGTGGGTGTTTATGGTAACGTATGCAATTTAATTAGGACTAAACTAAATTAATGGCCACGGTATTTGTTTCCCTGCCTCCTCCTCCAAAAAAAAGCAAATTGCAAAAGGGTTTTTTTTTGTTTTTGTCGGCTCCTTTGCGACCACAGCTCGGCACAGTTGAGTTCCTTTGACAGCGAACAAATGTGTGCGGCGGCATGTTGTTAAAAATTTTGGCAAAGCTCTCGACGTCTATTAGCGACAAGCACACACACACAGAGACAGAAAGATACGCCCACACACATGTACGGAGCTACACAAGGAAGTGTGCTACATGGGGCGTTTATCTCTCCGCCTACTCGGCGCTGCGCGTGTGTGTGGGCAGGAAGTGCTCATTGAAAGTATTTTACTTTGCCGGTTGTGTCATGTGTAGCAAACTGTGTGCGAAACTCTGTCACAGTACACCAAAAAAGTATGCTACCGTTTGTGCGGCAAGTGGACTCAGCGTGTGGAGACAGCTGGTTATGGGTAGTTACTCCTTGTTCACAGGATTTGCGCACAGCGTGTCAAAATACCCGAAAAAAACTCAAATGAGATGAAAACTCGAATTCGACAGGTACTCAGATTGTCAATATTCAAAGAATCTGTTATCATTTGTAATTAAATGAAATCAATAAACGTTTAAAAATATTGATCTGATTCTTAATTTGAAACCAAAAAAGTAATTTTATATCAACTCAAGATATTCAGATTTGCTTAGTCTTATACTAAATTGACTTAATAGAAAGGGGAGAGAAATAGAGATTATATGAAATTTTAAATATTAAATGCATGAATAATATTAATATTATATAATAGAAGCAACATAAATATCACATTTCACGCTTGACTTTAACCAAGATATAAAAGCTTTTAGAATTAAGCAAACTTTCCAATAGTATGATAAGCAACAAAAATAACTACCTGATAGTCTAACTGAAAATTTAAAAAACTTAAACACTCAAAGACTCAATAGTTTCTTGCCATAAGAAAACTATTTACCAAACAAAAAGCTAAATCAAACTGCAACATTCTTATTTACAGTAATTTCCACCGCACATTTTATTTACAGTTGTTGAGCAGCAAAATAAAATCAAATCAAGAAGTGGCAAAAAATAAACTTGAAGAGCATCGTGGAGACCAATAAAATGTGATTTATCTATAGATGTAAAAGGTTAAATAATATTTTTCAATGGAAATTTATGAGAAAACAAGATGGCTCTAGTTGGGAGTGCACGACTAGCAAATACCCTGAAAGTTGTGACGAGTAACTGTTAAACACATCCTGGCATAAACAAAATCAACAATAATACATACGCAGCATCATCAAAATATCTAGTCTCCAGCTCTTAAAGGTATCGACATCACCGCAATTTATACACAGACATATAGACGGACAGCTGTACTCACATGTTGCCCCTGCTTAAACAAGAATATGCATCTTTTAAAATGTTGACCACGCCTGCTTCTACCTTTTACACTCGTTTTATTTTCATTTGTCTACACAAAACACACGTTTACAATTGGCATAGGGTATTACGCATATTTTATTGAAGTTATTCTTAGTAAAGACAAACAAATAATATTCTGTGATGAATATTCTCACACTTAAGTCAAATCAAATGCATGAAAATTAATATTTTAAAATTAAATATTGATTTGAGAATAAAGTTGAACATGAAATGAAATATTTAAATGAATGAAAAAATATTCTACATTTAATAATAACTTAAATTTACTTTAGTTAATTTGCAGACATCATATTTTTTAATAAGAAAGCGAAAGAAATCGTAAAACTTTATTTTAATTGTGTTTTTTAATTTAATTTAAAACAGAAAATATTTCTAATTATAGAATTTATAAATAAAGTCAGTCATATAAAAAAACATAAATAAATAAAAATATTGAAATAACTTTAGATTTACTAAAATATTTGAATAGATATTACAAAATTTATTTGTTTTGCTGTCGAAAGTAAAAAAAAATTCATGTAATCAACTTTTTTTTTAAATTCTAGTTTTTTTTTATTTTTTGGCTAAATAAGATAAATCTATATTTCTGTGCTAAAGAAATTGATGAAATTTTAAATAAAATTTTATGAGAAAATACTCCAAATAATGCCTCGCATATTACGGCTAATTTAGTTATATATAAAAGTCATAAAAGCATATTGCACGTAATTTCTATGGCAATAATAGCACAAGTTGACACAATACGCGTGCGTTGAACTGGATAATTATTAATAAACTTTATTGATATTTTAATGCTGTCAATGAGGCGTAATTAAATGTTCGTTTTTAAAATGCGCTCATTGTGGCAGCTTGATAATGGAAATTGAGTGCGGTTGGGTTGGGTTTGAGTTTGATGGGCTTGGTTGGGTGTTGTATATATAAAGCAGATTGCTTATTGTGTGTTGTGCTCACACATAACAATTTGAAAGGCCACATCCAAAACAACGACGCAACGTTTGAAGTAAATGTTATTAAATGTTATTCATACGATGTGTGAGGGCGCAACCTTGTTGGGCTTACAAAGTCATTTCCTGTTCCTGCGGTGCTTAAATTTTATCAACATATGCGAGTTGGCGAACTTAATGAAATTGTTGGCACACACAAAACTGACAGCTGCGTAGCTAAGCTAATGCGCCAATTAAGAAGAAACGAAAGTTGAAAAGGATAAAAAGGCCGCAGAAATACCTACCTCTATGAAATGTATATATAGGTATATATTTATTAATATATATGAGTCTCCACACTACGTATATAAGACTATATATCTACAATTATATATTACACTTTTTAAGTATATATACATATGCTTGATTAGAAACAAGAACTCTATTCTCTATATATAAATTTAATCATTTCATCTTTCATGTCTTACTTAATTCCTAATCCTACCTGTCCATTTGCATTATTAAACTGTTCAATTATTATTATTAGATGGCAATTTAATACTCAATTAATTAAAATGTTGGCTTATCGTGTTTTTATATATTAATTAGTAAATGTGCATGAATGGAATAGAAAAAATTATTTTCATTTGTATTTCATTTCAATTAGCAATGCAATTAGCATATGTAAACATTTAACTTTTAATTGATATCATTGAAAATTTATTTTAATTAGAAAGGAAAATAAAAATGAAAATATAAAAAACTAATCATTAAATTGAAAATATTTCTTGGCCAAATGAATATTACAAAAAAACCAAACCGAAAAGTAAATATTTGCATTAGTTTTAAATGTTTGATATAACAAGCTTCAATTAAATTAAAAGGATTTTAATTAATTTTTCGTAAAAAAAGGTTGAAATAGGATAATGTTCAAAAAATTGTGTTATAAATAATCACATTAGATATATTAATAAATGTAAAAAACCCAAATAAAAGTAGTATTTCAGTTTTCCATTTTTATTTTGCAGTCTTTCGCACTTAAAAAGTTAAAAAAAATATATATATATAAATATAAAAATATCTCTTCGTATGCTTGGAAGGTATGCAAAATGATAATTTAGACCTTAATATTTTTGTTAAAATATATTTAACAGGCAGAAGGAGGCATAAAGTGTCAAAAACAACAGCCGATTCGCTCTAGCCCTTCCTTAGTGACTGTCAATCCCTCTGTCCTTTTATCCATATGCCTGAACGCAACGAACTCGAAACCAACAAGAACTAGAAATTTGTTATGAACACTTTCGTACTCTCTTAGTTCGCACACAGTAAGTTGAATCATTGAATTTGAAAGTTTTGCGATTATAAACGCACTCAAACTTCAGTCTTTTAAGTCTAGTTGAAGTCAACAAATTTTGTATATTTATGTTTGTACACAAAAATTCCGGTTACTTTAGTTTTTGCCTGACTTTACCATCAGAAGAGTATCTCTTAGTCTCACAGTCTCGACGACAGCACTCTTACGCAAAATTAAATCCACAATATATTTAATGAGAGGTAAAAATCAATTAAAATCGAGTGCACATTATAAATCATTGAGTTTCAAACCAATTGAATTATGCAGCCAAACAAAGTGAACGAAAATTCGTATTCGCTTGAACATTTTAAATTTGATGGCAGTCGCTGGAGTGTGAAAACTGAACGTTTATAATTTATGCATGATAATTAAACTTAAAATAATAAATGAATACATGCGAGCTAAATGGATGTTTTGTTGCCCAAGGGTCAAACAATCAACGGGCTTGTCACAAGATAAATTGAAGGACACTTGCTGTCAGAGGGCAGGCATAGGGACAGGAAAGGGACAGGCCGGGACATATGTAATGGAATGTTCTAACAGTTTCGGTTGGTTTGTCATTTCAGCCTGCATTTCATTTCGCCTATATTGCGCAAATATTTAACATGGAATTACATGAATATTTCAAGTCACTCCCATGGGTTAAATTTTTTGGAAATGGGTAATGCTCTCTCTCTCTCTCTCTCTCTCTCTCTCTCTATGTGTGTGTGTGTGTCGGACATAAATTTGTTGCTTAATATGCGTAAACATATGTGTGTCTCTGTGTGGCCCCTAACAAATCAACAGTAAAAAAAAAAAATATTGCAAAATATATACGAAGAACTTCATCAAGAATTCTCATAAAAACACATTTTACACTTCATATTTTTGAAGTCCAAGTTGGAGAATATGCAAAAAAAAATACTATAAATTTCTAAAAAGGTAAGAAGTGTAAAAATGTTGATTGAGCTGCTGAATGAAAATTTAATGACTTTTACTTTTACGCAGTGTTACGCAACATGGGTTTGGCAACTTTTTCACTTTATATTTATTGTTCAATATTAGTGCTGGGCGCCACGTTTAGCACCTTAATTTAAATTCGTTACACGAATATATGTGTGTTCAAAATTTCAAGTGTCTAACCCTACACACATATGTTGTGTTCACTTTATGAACTATTATAAAAGATTTAACATTTATCAATTGCTTCTATTTTTATATTTACATCATAGCTGCCTGCTAGGAAACTCCATGCATTAAGCATATTTATTAGCAAAATAAGTCAGAAATGCATTTTAATACTTTAAAGATTGCCCTTTACTTGATACTGCTACTAAAATAAATTTACTTTTACAAGTTTTGATTACATTTCAATTGAAAATTCGGCATATTTGTGAAATTTTCCAGCTGTTATTGTCATGTGCAGTAGATTTGTTAGAGCTTAATATTTATTAGGAGACTGCGATAATTTGTGCCGTTTTACTCTTGTTCTTGTTCTCTAGTTCAAGCAAACTATAAATTCTTTATCGTTTAAATAGCGTGCATTAATAGCTCTGCAAATTGTCCAAGTATTGTCTAGAAATTCACATTTAGATAGTAGCGAACAACACAACAGACACTGGGATGCTCGCAATCAACAGAAAACTCTGTAAACTCAATTACCAATAATCTTGCTAGCAAAATTGCATGACCTGTATTATAATCTTTAGTAAATCTTTAAAGCCCCATTAAAATTTGCTGTTTGAAATTCAGCCTAAGCCATCGTTAAGTCCAGAAGCCGTCATAAATTTTATGAACTACAAATATAAACAAAAATGTTACTGTCGGGCGCTAACGACCTTATAATACTTGCTCACGGCTCAAAATGAGTTAATTTTTTATACATAGTATATTTTCGTTTTTTTTTTCGATCTGTATTAATATTTTGATCAACAGTTGCCCAATTTTTGTGGTTTTAGCTTTAAAATTGAAAATTGAAAGCGAAAGTTTCAGTTTTACCCTATTTGATACGTCCTCAAATGAGCTACGATTTACTTACAATTTATTAGTAATCCGGCATTGCTTACACATGCATATATTGCGGCTTTACTCTCGCTCTCTCTCTTAAGTCTCTAGCTTCAATATTGAATTAATTTATATTATTTATATTTCAACTGACAGAGCATTTGCCACGGCCAAGAGTATCCAGGAGTATCGAACAATTCGTAATATTTTATAAACTGAAAATATCAACGAGTATATGCTTCAAATTTGATATATCTATCTTTAATAAAGACAACACTCACACGAACATCGCGCACAACCAATACACTCCTTTCACATCATGAGCGAGCATAAAAAAATTTTTGCCGCCAGCTTTATACGCATCACTGAGCAATTGCCATGGAAAAAAAAGGAGGAAAATTCTGTGAGAAGCCACTCAGCATGCAAATACGTATGCATATGTATGCATAGCAGCACATATAGAATAATAAAATATTTTTTTGAAAATGCAAAAGGATTAACATTCATATGTGCATGTCGAAAAATTAAAAACAAACAAGTGAGAAAACGATGAATAAAAGTGGAAAAAAAGTTTTTTCTAGGAAATGCCCTGCAGCAAATAAGAAAATATTTATATTCAATTCACAAAGATTTTATATATCTTTAGCAATAAAATATCATATAGGAAAATACAAATATAAGAAAGTATATTTTTGGCTTAACTTTAACTATAGTTATATAACTTTTCTACTTTTCTAAAAGACCTGTGAAAGTAGTTGTTAATATATAAATAAACCTTTAAATATTGTAGAGGGTATTATGAACTTCTATTAAGTAGTATAATACTTGTATCATATATATTTATAAATATATATAATATATATATTGAATATGGCAAACGCATCATTGACACGCTTAAAGGTGCTCGTCTATTTCACAGTCAACTCATCATCAATTTTCCTAGTTCTAGCTCTCTATATTCCATCAGCTTTAACATGTTTTTATGCACAGCAGCTGCTGTTGCTATTGCTGCTGCTGTTGTTGTTAGTTTTATGTTTATTGTTATTGTTGTTGTTGGTCGACTAGCTAAACTTTTGGTTCATGTCCTTGTTGCTGTTGTTATTATTATTATTTTTGCATTCGTGAACAAGTCGGAATAACAAACTTTGTCATGTCATAAACACAAACGAGACGTGTGCGACAGTTGCTCAAAGATAGCACCAATACTAACAACAACAACAACAACAATCAGCAACTTAATCAAGCCTACAATGCTTAGGTGTCTCTATAAATTCAGGTGTAATCATGTGTAAATCCTTAAAGTTTACTTTCTGCAATTTTCTCTGAAAGTTCAGCCTTTTGTTCACCAACTTCCTTTTTCTATATGAAATAAAAGCACAGAAAGTGGATGACTCTAAATATACGTATATCCGTTAGAAAAAGGTGCGTGTGGGCGTGACTGCTAACGGAAGGTGCGTATCAAGGCATTGATTAGAAAATATGATTGACCTTTTTGTATGGCGTCAAATAGGTGAGAAAATTGGTCAATTTTATTTCACAGAATTTTGGCACCTTTCGATAAAATATTAAACGTTTTGTGTGAGCATAAAGACGGAGCTAAATGTGGTTTAAGTCTGATAAGAAATAAGGCATAAGCAATCAGAACTAAGAAATAAGAAGAGGAAAAATTTTTAAATAAATAAAATACAAAAAAATACAAAATAAGAAACAATAATAATTGAAATATTTCACTACAAACAATTTTATCTCCAACAAGCACAAAGCATAATTAAACTCATTTAAACTCAATTTGACAATGAGCCAACTTTGGTTGGGGCTAAAACTTCATATTAAAATAGCTTAAGCTTAGCTTAATACTTCATATTAAATTCCTCTAGTATATTATCATAATGTGCTAAGAGATAACAGTTAACTGGCTTTTGCAAACAAAAAATGCTGTAAAATTTGTTGGCATAAAGTGAAGGGATTAAGAGCAGGCTTTAAGCCAGTTTAAGCCGCAGCTGTTTGTCCAGCAGCTCTGGAGCGGCAGTGGCAGCCACTGCCAATATAGCATGAAATATTTGGCATAAAATAGCGCGCATACGCCGGGTCGGCCAGCACAGAGAGACAACCAGCAACTACAATAATAACAACAGCAGTTACTGCAGCTACCCCAGACACTTGCTGGTTGCAAGTGTGGCACGTGGCATGGCCCGGTGGCAATACAGGTAAATGGTAAATGTGGTGTTCGAGCGAGCGTCAGGCACAATGCAAAATTTATTAGTTTTGGCAAAGGACGAGGGCAATACAACAACAACAACTAAGTTCATTGTTGTCGGATGCAAACGACTGCTTAATACTCGTTCACAATATTTATGGATTTGTCTCGCCTCAATGGGCGGCCTATATAATTCACACATTCATCTTAACTGCAAAACTTGTTGATCGTAGCTTAAGAGCTATGGATGATAGAGTTTTTGTTTGCTTTGTCATGCTCCAAGAAGTCAGTCTACAAAAGGGCTGAATTACAATTCAGCTGACAAATTTTGGTACTCTAGCGCCAAAGCTAGTGGTTTATTCCGATTTTCCTCATGCCCAACGAGCTCTTTATATAATATATTTTTCTCAGGAAGATAATATACACAAGAATATATGTTTAAAATTCCAAGAGCCTAGCCTCCACATAGAAACTCATATAAAACTTATATGGATAGCCTCACTTTGCCAAATTTATCTTAGCAATTGGTAAGCCCATTATAAATTTAGCCCAGATGGAAAGATAGACAGCCAAGCAGCAAGACATACATAAAACGAATATACTATTATTATTTCGCGAGCGTGTATAAAAATAAAAAGAGTGAGAGAGAAAGAAGCATTGTAATCCTGCGGGTAAGAACTGCAGGCAGGGCGCAGTTTTGTTGCCTACTTTTTTGGGCAAGGCTTTGGTACGACTTGAGCCCATAATAAAAAGGCAGCCTAGATTTCAGCAGACAAACACACATATACACATACATATATATGTGCATATAAATGTATGTACATTTATATATATAAATGGAGCATTGTGGCCAGATAGGCGAGCACAACAATATCTTTAAAATGGCAGCTTGGCCGCAATGCAAACGTTTTACCTTGTGCCCGACCGGGTTTTATATGCCTTTCGTTTTCTGTTTTTAGTTTGTTTTTTTTTTTTTTGGCAGCTCCAAATAGTTGGCACCACTAGCATAAAAGCAAACGATCTGTGGCCCCAAAATTGACTACGCCGAAGAATACCAGCCAACTGCTGGAGCTGCCGAGTCACAGCTGCAAGTGCTTTAGCCTTGCAAATGACTTTTGTCTAATTCATGCCACACACTGGGGCCTTAATTAAAAAGGCTTTCGAGCTGCAAGACAATAACTAAAGTGATGCAAGTCCCATATCGAATGGCATATATCGATTGGCAAAAATATTTTAAGAATAGTTTACTTACTGCAGATGAGTAGTTTACATAATTGAAGTGAATTGAATTAAGTGGGCTTACCTGTAAAGAAAGAACAATAAAAGTAGATATTTAATAAAGTTGAATTATTTTTAAAATTGAAAAATATAAATAAATAATTTGTATATATTGAAATTCTTAGTATAATCATATATATCCTTAACAATCCCGATTCTATATTTTATTATTATTATTAATTATTTATTTATCGAATATACAATATATCAGAAAACCAAACCAAATGTTAGACAAAATATTTCTTTGAATGCTTTTTAGAAGTTAGAAGTTATTGTCTATGCTCAAAGAAGCTAAGACTAAGGATATTCAGACTCATTTATTTCAATAGTTTTAACAGGCTGTTTCAGCCCAATCATAAAGTTATGTCATTCAAAGTAAAATTTCTATTGAAATTCAAGCAATAGTTAAAGTAGTTAAATAAATTTGTATTTAAGACAATTTATATTTTATTATTTTATTTTTACTTTAAAAAATATTACTTTTTAACTTACAAGACATATATAATAAATAAATATAATATATAAGTACATTTAATATTTAGCGTAAAATATAATTTATTTTTTCAATATTGGTAACGAAATGTAAAAAAATATACATAGGGAAAATTTGTTTACCTAAAGTTTTTAATTAAATTTTAAACTTTAAATAGATTTGTATAATTTACCAAAATATATAAAAACTATAAATTATATACATATATATTTAAATGCATATAAATAAATATATCTAATATAAATATATAAGTTTATAAAAGAAAATTGCAATATGCTAAGCTAAAATGCCAATCTTCAAATCTAGAAAATAATTAATAATTATTAAATAGTTTTAAGCTGAATTTTTAAAATATTTAAAAATATTTAGAAAATATAATTTAATTTATGCTAAAAATATATTTTATAAATTAATACATTTTGATGCATATTTATTTTAAAATACTAAAAAATAATTAAATTTTGAAAAATGCTTAACTACAATACATTTTTTTGCAATTTTAATTGTAAATGGTTTTTCAAAACATACAAAATAATATATATTTTATATATATTAATAATACAATATAATTGTTCAATATATTTTTTATATATATATATATATATATATATATATATATTGTATGTATATATTTAAAAAAAATTGCAATATATTTCTAATATGTCACGTAGATAATTTATTCAGCACATGCCAAGCTTTAGATCAAGAATCTAATCAGTGAATATTTTAGCATAATAAACAAGGGAAATAAGTTAAAAACTGAAGCATATTCATCACTCCAGTTGTTATATAAAACAAAACTCAAAGCGAAAATAAATCTTGCACTCATGCATGAACTTGAACTCATATAAAGTAGCTTCGAGCCCAGGAGAGGCTTCATATATTATGACCCACAGTGATTAAAATCAACAAAATGTATAAAGCTAATCAAAAATCAGAAGAACTTTTAACTAAATTAAAATGCCAAACTAATTTAAGATGCTGCACACGTTTCATAACATCAACTCAGACTATGCGCAATATTTGCATTTAAAGCATGTGTTAGAACCAACATAAAACAGATACAGAGAGAGAGGAAGGAGACATATATTTATATATATATATATATATATATATATATATATATATATATAATATATATATATATATATATATATATATATATATATATATATATATATATATATATATATATATATATATATATAAGAAGTTCAAATATATCAAGTCCAAAAAAATGTTGGTCGAATGCAAATAACGCAATTTTAATTAAAAGCGTCAATAAATCGCTCCGCAAAAACAAAGAGCCAAAGTGTGCCCTAGGGAAAGACCACAGTGCGTATGCTTGACTAATTGAATGTACTACAAACACACACACACACACACACACACACACACACACACACATACACACATGTATGACCAAAGAGTCATAGATAATGCCACGCCTGAATTGGACAAACAACTTGTGCAAACATATTTGCGCAAACGTGGCACAAACTCAGCCATAGCAAAAGGAAATTGAATTGTCAAATGAGATTGGCTGCCCAGCCAAACAAACCACTTTGCCTTCCAGGCCTCCAACCTAATTAAAATTTGCATAATTAATCAACTTTTCGGACCGAAGAGGACATTAAAAAAAGAAAGAAAAAACTTGGCGCCAGGCACCCAAACAGTACTCAGCGGAAGGAGCTAAACCACCAAAAGCGGAAGCGCCTACTAAGTGAAGCGCTCTACAGAAGTGCACTTAAAATTGCATTTGAAATTAATTGAATTTTCAGCCAGCGGGCAACGTGACCCCCACCACCCCCACTCAGCCTCCACCAATTCACCATCTCCCTCGACGATAACTGCAAATTTAATAAGCTTCAATTGTATGGTGTGTGTGAGTGTGTGGGTGTGTGTGAGTGTGTGTGTGTGTGTGCGTGGGTGTGTGTACAATGGCAAAGAATGTTGACAGAGTCGAGAAATTTTAGCACAGCAGGAGACGCTCATATAAAACAACTTTTGCCAGAGTTTCATATGTAATCAAGATGTGCTTAATACGTATTTAATGTCTGCACAAAAGCTAAAACAGCTCTCTAACATAGCTTAATTCGATACCCTTCAAAAGCAGCGGTTGCTGAGTTTGAAAGTCTTTTAGCTGTTTCAGTATATAAAATATATATATATATAAATATATATATACTTGATATTAGAAACTATAAAAAGTTGTTGATTCAAAATTAAACTAATTGCATCTATAATCCAGTTCTAGTAAATTGCCTTTAACAAAAAAAATTGCAATTGATTTGAAGTGCGGGTTTAAGTAAAACTGGTCAGATCAGCTCGCTATATCAAGTAGGTGTTTTTTTCAATCAAAAGTTACAGTTCCAGTTTTTTATATTCACAATTCACAATTTTGTTATGCCAACATACTACAGAGGCGTTTTATTGTTAATTGCTTACATAATATCTTTGTATACTCTGTTGAGAGCATAATAGGACCACAATGACTCCATTAACTTACTGTTTCTATACAAGGTGCAATTCAAAAGTTCCAGGACTTTTTAAATTTCGCGCTTTCTAGTGGCGCCATCTGTCTGAAAATTTTATCGTTTGATTGTCTATTTCTCTGTCATGTTGTGTCAAATTTCATGACATTCGGACGTATAGAAGCCGAGATATCGCGCTAAAAGTGACAGTACTTTTGTTGTGTCCGTCGGCCAGAATACCGTGAAGAAGGAAGCTGGCGATTGTTGCATGATAATGCGCCATCTCACCGTTCGACGCTCACGACGGATTATTTGACCAAATATCACATTTTAACCATCAACCATTCACCGTATTCGCCTGATATGGCACCCTGCGACTTCTACTTGTTCGGAAAACTTCATTTGGCAATGAAAGGAAAACGGTACGCTGACATTGATGCTATTCAAAAGGCTTCGACCGCCATACCGAAGGATGACCTAAAAAAGTCATTTGATAATCTTCTTGATCGTGCAAATCGTTGTATTCAGTCCGAAGGGGACTATTTCGAAGGCGACCAATAAAATTTTTGCCAAAGAAAATCTATTTTTTATTTTTTTTTATAAAGCCCTGGAACTTTTGAATTGCACCTTGTATATTGTACATGCATCAGCTTCAAAGGTCTATGTATATGAAAAAATTTTTTAAATTGACCCTTATTAAATAATTTAAGTGCACTTTTTTTTATAAAATATAAATTATTTTATTTATGAACATAATTATAACTGTTTCAAAAATATAACTTTAATTCTAGAAATCAATGTTGAGAAATTAATATTTTTTTAAAAATTAATATATTTCTAAGTAAATTAAAATTTTTTATTATTTTAATATTTTAATCAAATTTGGAGTATTCATGTATAGCAATATCATCATTTATAAATATTTATTAATTTAGAAACATTCATTTCAAATAATCATTGAAACATTCGTATTCACGTAATTTGTCACTCGTTTTGGCGTTATAAGTCGAAACAATTGAACGGCTTTTGCAAGGGTATTAAGAGTTAAGCTTTTGTCGACATTGCAATTGCATGTGAAAAGCGGAACAAAAGTAGTTGTAAGTGGGGCTATTGTAGCTTTCCGGTGGGTGTTGCTCGGCATTAAGTCGAGGACAATTTGAGCCACTCGTTAAGTGGCTCGTTGAGGCCTTGATGTCACAGGGTGTGCCGCATTTAATTGCAGTTGACATTAACTATGTGGCTCAATTGTAAATTTAAATGCTGCAAATGCTTAGCAAATGATATGTAGATGAACATAATACATAATGTATTGACAATGTTCCACCTGCCTTATACAAGCGAATAGATAGTCTATAAATCCTCTTCACATCATTAGCTAAAATTTACGATAAGGCTTTGTCGGCCATAGAGTTCACATCGTATCTACAAGCAGTTAACATTTGTTTCTGGTAATCAAGCTAGTCAGTTGCTGCTACTGCTGCTTCTTTCAATAAATAAAAAGTAGCCCCTATCTCTAAACATGGTTAATTGACAACTGACAACTGAATGTTGACTATTTCTTTTTTTTTTCCTGATAACAGAGCTGCCGCTGAGAGCTTTATATCTCATTTGACGCCTATGATTTGTGAAGTATATAATAATCAGTTAATAACTTTAGCAAATCATTTTAACAAAGCAACTTGATAAGTTCAGATTAGTGCATAGACGTTATTTTAATTTCAAAAGTAAATATTAATTAAAATAAGATTAGGATTTTTTTAAGTACTTGCAATTTAATATATAAATAATTTATTTATTTACATATAATTAATTTAAATATGGTTTATGAAACTTAAATTTATATATTATATATAGGATCTCAAACATCATTAGCTATCACTTAATATATTGTATATATATTTAACTATATAAAAGTAAGCTTTAAGCACACAAACTCCAGGGTAAATTAAACAATATTTAACTTCAAACTGAGAAAACTGAGAAAATATTATGGAAAACATAAATCAAGCCACACAAGCAACTACAGCGCGACGCAACTTAAAGGCGAAAAACTGCCTGCGTTACGTTTCAGTTAGTTAAAACAAAGAACGCTTCTGTACAAAGGTGATTCATTTTCCATGATTGCTTGCATTAATCATGGCGCACAGCAATTTTCTAGATGAACTCGAGCAGCCAATTGCGAAAGGTTACCCTACTCCTCGCCCCTCACTCCTCCCACGCACATACTCGAACTCGAATTCTAGTCTCTCTCTCCCCCTATATATATATCGCACAGATGCACGAGTGAAAGTGCATTGTTGCTCAGCGTCTAGTGTTTGATTTATGACTCGCAATGCATTTTCAATGGTGCCATGAAAAAAACACAAACGAAATTGGAATGAGAATGAGAAAAACGTAGCACGTGTGTGCCCATGGATTTTAATTATCATCAACGAGGCCATAGGATCACAAAGCCTCTTACGTGAATGGGTTTTGTTTTTATACTTTAAGTACATATCACTTTTCGCTCAAACTGTGATAACAATATGATTCAATGGATATTTCCCACTCGGGTTTCTTTTGAGGCCAATCGGAATATCAACATTGACTGATTGATTTTGAAATTAATGCACAGCACTGAACACATGTTAAGTAGCTCAGATCTAAACGCGATGCTCAATATAAATTATAGCAACAAACGCGCTTGTCATGCCAATTTTTAATTCGTGAAATATAAATATGAAAATAAGAAGAATAAAAAACATTTGCACAAAAGTCACGAAGTATACAAACGACACCTTCGCCCAGCAAAATCTACAAATAATAATAGCAAGCGACTGACAGACAGTGGAGCACTTGCTTGAACAATGGAGTAAACAGCAACAACAACAACAACTACGAAAGGTGCTCTAAAGCTAGGAGTACGTGCTAGAAACACAACTATGACGGTCGATGTGGTAATGCCCTGCAGAAAACCGAGTAATTTAGTGTGTCAAAAGTACAAATTATATTTGATTATATTGTATTTATTTTTACCTGCTGAGCATGGAGATAGGGCGCTGAGTTACAATTATAAAAACTATTAAATTATATTTAATAATAATATTTTAAATAATATAAAAGTATTTATTCAAATTTACGCGTTACTTTTAATAATAGTAATAGTTTTAGTAATAATGTGATAACTAATAAATTGATACAAAATAAATATTTTTATACATAAATAAATCTTCTGTTTTGTAGGGTCTGCTGATAGGATGAGAAATTTTAAGAAATATAACAAAAATAAATTTTAAGTATTCATTAAATTTATAATTAATAAAAATTTCTTTATGTTTAAAAAATATTTGCTTTTTTGAAATTTAATTATGCTTAGCCCTTCATACATTATAGTTATAGTTATATTTTTAAATATTTAAGCAATCAATTTAATAACCACAAAATTGGATTTTTCAATTTATTTACTACTTTTTTCACAAGAAAAAATATTGGTTTAAATATCTTGAAATTTATTTAAATTCTGCTATTAAATTATATTATAGTTATAAATCTTTTATTAGAAGCACCAGCCAAATTCATTCACAAGGAAAAATAACGTTGAACTTTATTATGAAGTACTTAAGCCCACTTTAATAAACGCCCAAACACAAGCAGAAGCAAAGTTCAAATTACAGTAGAAACTAGTAAAACACGAATTTGATGTGTTTCCATTTTTAGCTCAGAGTCATCTTATAATTTCATAAAAAATGAGAATATTGGCAAACACTATTAAAAATTTTAAGTGTATTTACTGAATAATTGTATGGCAAACACTTGTCAGTCAGCTCGAGGTCTCACTGTATGCTACAAACATTTGGAATTAAGTTTTTGTTTGCACAAAATTTAAGATGCGCCGAGCCCTGCATTAAGTTGTTAACCAGTGACAGCCGCTGGGAATTGGGAATTGCATCATTGAAAGGTTAGGAAACATATGTCAATGAAATGCTTAATCATTCAAGTGCAACTCTCGAGAGACTCATTCAATTGTTTGAAAGCCACCAGCGAGTCATTTACGCAAAAAGTCAAATGACTGGCAAATTATGGCAAATATTTGTATGAAAACAAATTGTGTTGAATATAGAGAAAGCGAGAGTGATGCAGTTGAAGATGCTTTAGAAATATATTATAGATGTTATAGATGTTATAGATAAAAATACTGATAGATAGAAAGAAAAATCAAAAGAAATAAATGAAAAATAATTAGTAGTTTATAAAATTTATAAAATAAAGTGTTCTAGAAATATATTATGTATATTACATATATTATAGATATATATAAAAAAAAACTAAAAGAAATTAATGAAAAATAAATACAGTCGAGTCCCGATAATTCGAAATGGCAAGGGGATCAGTTCTTTTTCGATTTACACAGAAATTCTAATTATCGAGACTCGACTGTAACGATTTTTTTTCAAGGGGATAGAATTTATTTCGATATATGGCGATTCTCGATTTAACGGGGTACAAATTATCGAGACTCTACTGTAGTAGCGTATACAATTAAATATCTCTTTTAATATACCCATACATTTTCACTTATTCTTTTATAGGGTATATACAAATCAGAAAAAAATTGTCATCCATCAGTAAAATATTTAAAGAAAATATGGATAATTCAGAACGTCCGGAAAGTAATCATATTAATGACAAAACTAGTTAATAATTCACTTTATAATCATAGCTAGGGAGGAAGCTAGTTAGGGAACTACCATACCATTTATTTTTAATTTTTCAAAAACAGGGTAGACGAAATTCACTTTAAGAAAAACAAAATAAACGAAAATTATTAAAGCAACCAAATGGATGCAGGTAATTATAAATTTTTAACACATATTCATGGCTCATATCTTTATCGATCACAAATACAGGGTATACAATATTGATAAACAAACACACTTCTTATCGCATGCGCAAGTATGCAAATTTAATGAAAACGACAAAAACAAATTGCACTCACGCACGCACCGCAGGCGTCAATCAGTCAAAAAGCGACAGCATTTACAGCTAGTCTGGCATAGATCAACAATTCTCGCCAAGTGCAGAGGGCCCATAAGTATGACAGACAGCGAGACAATCAGTCAGACTGAACAACGCACAACGCACAACGCACACCGCACAGCATTTTGTTTGACAAATTGAGTATGAATATAAAGGAAATGCCGACTCAAGCACCGACTCAAGTATCTATGGAGATATGCATAAATTTGAGGTACCCTCACCGACCCCCCCTTTATACCGTGAAGGTGTATTATTATTATTATTAAAAATCATTTGCATATCTCTCGAAAATATGTGAGAAGGCTAATTTCTATAAATTTCATTAGCATTTAATTTAGCCATAGATCAAAACGAATTTTTGCATAATTTAGCTCGTTAAATATTTGATTAAACGAGAAACACATTTGATTTTGTGAGAAGCCGTAAAATAAACTAGCTTAGACAATGCCTCAATAAGTTTCTTAAAAGCAAGTTGCTAAAACTACAATATTTTATTATATTTGGGGGATTTTTTTTATTTAATTTGTTAGATAAACTCACAATTTTTTAGCTACTAGACTTATTCACACTGTTTTCGGTCAAGTGCCTCATGAATATATCATTTGTATGAATATATAATATTTTCCTTAAGTCCTTTCATATACTCTCCTCGAACTGCATTATATGTTTATATTAAAACTGAGCAGAAAAAATTATACAATGTTCTGTTTATGCTGCAACTGTTTGCTAATGCTAATACAACGGCGAGTAAATTCAAATTTGTTTGTAAATTGTTATGGAATTTTTTATAATAATTAAAAACATTTTCGAAGGAAACTAAATTTAATTATAATAAATCTTTAACAAATTAAGATATTTATTTGACATCTATCTTCCAATAAGATATGTAATTTTGTAGATTTTTTAAAGTAATTTTAAAATTAAATGGAAGATAATTTTATTTAGATTCTATTATTTGATAGATACTACTATATATATATCAGACTTGGGTAGCTCATGAGTGAGTGAGCCAAAATGAATGGCTCACTGAACTGAGCCACTGAGCTTGTTCCTTCCATATGGCTCATTTTGGCTCACTAGCTCATTTTCATTCACTAGGTCATTTTGGTTGCCTAGCTCATTTTTGCTCACTCGCTCGGATGGATTACTATCGGCTCATGAGCTATCAGCAAGTGAGCCAGTGAGCTATATGAATGAGCTGGCTCACTTCACAAAAAAGAGCGAGTGAGCCGGTTCACCTCAATGAGCTGCTTTTACCCAAGTATAATATATATAACATATACCCAATATTTATTTAGAATGCCATCTTTTAACACATTCATAAGACTACTATAATGCCTCTCAAACATAACATAAATGTCATGAGAATCTCGGAGAAAGGCGCTTCACTTAATAGTCTTTAAATAAAAAAAACAACAACAAATTCATAGTTAATAAATCAGCTTAACACAAATTATTAAATACACTCATTCAACCAGCTTAAGTACTTTATAAACAACCATTAAATACATCAAAAATAAAAATAAATAACTGAAGCTAACAACCGAAATACCAAAAGAATCACAGAGAAAGGCACCACGCTTAAGTCAAATTTAAGTCACAACAAAAGACTAATTGTTAAATCAAGCACAAACAAATTGTTAAACATATTTGCTTTATGAGCTCAAATACTTAACAAAACATATTTTCGTAGAAAGTAAATTCCTATTAGGTTAGCTAAGCTAATTACTAAGTGTGTTACAATGTGCTTTCACGCATTGTGGCTACTATTTCATTACACATATCATACACATCATTCGTTAGTTACACATGCAGTTAATGTAGAAAACTTCCAGTTATTAAGCTGAGGCTCCCCACCCACAGACAGACAGAGTTTGCTTGCTTTATCCACAGCTTCACAGATGTTTGCCCAGTTACTGAGAGCTAGCTACCTGGGTTTGCTTAACACTTAATTAGCAGCATTTTACGTCACGTTAGGCACATTAAATCTTATCAAAAGATTGAAACCTATCGCCCATGTAATAGACAAACACACACACACACACACACACACACACACACACACACACACACACACACACACACACACACACACTCGCACACACCCACTGAAACTGTAAAGAAGAAAGTATAACAAAATAGAAAAAGTAGAGTAAAAGCCAATGCACAGAGCTGCGAGCGACACTTGTGAGTTATGTCAAACGCAATGAAAAGGAAAACGATACGCGCGCTGTCAATGATAATGTTAATGATGATGATGATGATGCTGCAGCTATACAAAAAAACTTGATACAAAAATGATAAACACACACACACACACACACCCACAGTTGTGTAGCTCAACTTGAAACTCAAATTACAAACTGTCAAAAAATGACTACGCAGAAATGCGAACAATCTGAAAGGATGAGCTCAGTATCAATAATGATTCTTTGACTCAAATGCAGGCAGGCTTCACTTCTTATTGATAAGTCGCCCCATTACTTTTCAGCACAATTCATGGGCTCACTGTCACTCTCTATAGAGCTCAATAGCAACAAAAAAAGAGGAGGCAAGTGAAAACATAGCAGACGGGCGTAAACGACTATGTAATACTCGTCTAGAAAAAATATTAAAAATGATTAGAGATTCTATTACAGTAGCTTGCTTTGAGCCTATAAACTTTAATCCTTTGTAGACTCTTCCTAAGATTTTGCATATCTTAGGTCATATAGAGTTTTCCAATTGGCCAGGCCTTCAATAGACGATCCCTATCATTTGACAGTCAGCTTATTTTTTAAGCAATCAAAGGACAATAAATAATAAATAAATAGTAATAAAAAGAATTGACAGAATTTATACATAAATACTTTCTGTTTTGACACAGCAGTAAGCCCGAGCATAAAATACAAATTTAAAGTTATTATCTCTTATAACAAACAAATAACTTCATCACAATCAGCAAAACCAATATACTCCTCTTCACGGCATGAACGAGTATCATAAAAATTGACAAGCTGACGCTATCGCCAAGCACAATCGAGTGCAAATGAGTCAAATATAAAAAAACTTGTGCGTGTGTGCGTCTTTTATTTACTTTTTTGTTTTGCGTAGGCGTTGCTTCAGTTTTTTTCAGAAACAACAACAAAATTGCTAAAGAAAGCTGCAGATTTTGTTTATTGTCCGCTGCTCTGTACGCCGCAGGCTAATGACAAAATTAATAAAAAAATCAAAACAAAATGGCGTCACGCTGTCAAATAAACGTAAAAACAGTTAGCTTGTTACGTCAAATTGCTTGACTCTGTTTATATGTGCTCCAATTGGATTGAATGAAGCCTAAGTCGATTTAATATTGATTTGCTTAAACTGCGATTTTTGTAGTTAGATTTTATGTTATTTTAGTAACAAGTTGAAATAGGATTTCAAAGAGTTACGTTACGTTACGTTGAGTTATGGTTATAGTGAGTATAGTATACAACGAGGTTTATAGAATTTTAGTTTAATATTCTGATTATTACAGCTAAACATTTTTAACAAGCCTTTTTTCTATATGAGCTGTGATATATTGTATCTTTAAATAAGCCACACAATTTAATTCAATCGAAATCATAATTAAAATTTTAGACAGAGAACAAGACACATCTAATGTTGTCTTTTCTTCTGTCTAAAACTTGGATTTCGATTTCGATTCGATAACTATTGTTGGCTTAGTTAAATATCAATCACAAGTCTTATATTTGTCTCAATTTAATTTAAATTAGAAAATATATAAAAGTTTCTGTTTTACATTTAATTTTATTGTTATTGAAGATTAAACCACTGTCAATATGACAATCAGTTTTACCAGGAGATCAGTACTACTAATGAGATATTACTGAAATATTATATTTAAAAAAAATATATATAATAAAATATATAAAAAAAAATAAAAATATATAAATATTTATAGGTAAATTGTAAAAATGTTACTTACGTTTTAAAAACAATATTTTTTTGTTTTTTTTTTTTTTTTGTATTAACTTCTGGCTTAACACAGATTTTAAGTTGCTCTCATTATCTCTTTATCAAAAATCTATATCAGCTTTTTCAGATCTATCTGTTAAGCATTGTTATAAAGGCAACATCTAGCTTTGTTATTATTATTTATTATTAGTTATTATTATTTATTTAAGGTTACAAACCAAGGACTCTTTCTAAATTTGATGTTTCCACAACTGAGTTCTGTTTATAAAAATTTAAATATCTTTATTTCTGTCTTTATCGTAGTTTAATTTGAATCATTTGATAGCTCTCTAGAAACGTATCAATATTTCTCAGCATTTAAAAAGAAACTACCAAAAGTTTTCATATCTTTCATTCCATCTACATTTCCTCTAAGTCAGTCAATTGTATACAATCAACTTACATTACTCGACGATCTCTCAAAATGCATTCATTCACCATCTCAAATTAAGCTAATTCAGGTGCAGCAAAACGTCAACTCAGTTTGCTAAACATAAGAGCACAGCCTCAGAGCTCTCTCCACATAGTGATAATCGGAATGTAATGCGCCCTTTTGAATGGTACTCAGTAAGAGCTCTTTACTCGATGCTCACCTTGTTTACACCTGCATAAATTCCTCGATTGCAAATGCAGCAGAAATACTCGCAAACATAATTTCTGCAACATCGAGAACAACTGAATCTAGTTACTCGAATGAGAGTGAGGGACATAAGCCTCAGATAGAAGCATATTAAAAGGTTCTGACTATTGCTCCGTCACTGGCTCTCCCTCTTCCTCTGTCCCTCTCTCCCTCTCTCTGTGTATATTTCTCTTTGCTTGTCTCGTTCCCTAGCTGCCTGCTGTCTGCATGCTAAAGCCATAAATTGATTTATGATGTCTGCCGCATTTTTAAGCGCCAAAAGTTATGCAACAGAACGTTTGGGGAAGTTTGTGGCAAGTGGCCGCAAAAATGTTTCCATATTTTCTGTTTGCCTTCAACAACTGTGCAAGGGCGTGGCACACTCCTTCAGCTCCTGCCCGACACACTCAAATGCAGTGCTGCTGCTGCTGCTGATGCGGATGCTGATGCTGCTGCTGCTGCTGCTGCTGGAAGTGTCAAGTGGGCCTCTGGAGTTTACGTTTTCGATTTCTTGCTCTCATTCCTCATGCTCTCTGTGGACTCTTCGTATCGCTTTTTGGCCATTGCCGCTGCTATGGCCATCATTTTTTATTAACAATCATAATTCATATTTATTAATGTGCTCAATTTGTTTTTAATGATATTATGTGCAGCTCGCTTTCCTTGTGTTCTCTCAGTGGATGTGAAGTGAACAACGTGCGCTCTGATTTACGGTTGAAATGTCGTAAATATTGCGCCCCAGCCTGTCAAGCAGCTACAAGCAAATAGACACCGCCTTCCCACCCGCCCACACACACACACACACACCTGGCTCAGGTAAAGTTTGAAGTACCGTGTGTTTACACATATGATAATGGAGCTCGTTGTGTGGATCATGATGTGCTAAGTGCTGTGAAACGCCCGACAAAATTCTGTTTATACTGCAAGTTAAGTTAAGTAGCTATAAATCTATGAGGCGATGTGCCAAGTTTTTAAATTTATTGGAATTAAAATAAAAACATTTTGATTTAAATTTGTAAAGCACGGAAATTGTTTTCTATTAAGTTTTTTTTTTTATATATTAAATTTAGAAAATTTTCCTTTTATGTTTTTTGTCTATTAAATTTTCGTTAAAACTGTTTTATTTGCAATTTTTACCTGCAGCTTTTCACTTTTTAAATATTTAAATATTTAGAATTTCGGATTAGAAAAATAATTTGCATGCGAAATATATTTTTATTATTTTAAATATAATTTTTTATTTCTTTATTAAACTTTTGAGTTGCTCGCCCAATAAAATTAATTGATTATTGAATTTGGTTAAGCCTATGCCTAAAAAGTTTTCTATGCTTATCACGCAAGCTATAAAAAGAGCATTTACTATATTTCCCTCAAGAACGACTTAAATTTGATCAAGTTTATCTTTTCATTCTCTACATAGAACTTTTTGGGCTCTATCAAAACTCTCTTTAAAAAAAAAAAACATCAACTTCCAATCATTACGATTGAAAATCAACAACAACAAAAAATAGAAAACCTCTGATAAAGTAAAGAAAAAATCGCTCAATTACGAAAAAGTTGAAAGCAGTTGAGGAAAAAGTGAAACGAATCCCAAAGAACCACACAAATCCAAACAAAACAACTACAAGGATAACAATGGGCAACCAGAAGAAGCGAAAAGAAAAGGAAAAGGAAAAGCGCACACAATGCGGCTGGCCCAGGGAAAATGGACATGAAAGCTGTTGGCAAATGACTTGGCCAAAAAGCAAATACAACTAAAAAAAAAAAAAAAAAAAAAAAAACTTGGCAGTCAAACACGCAAAACGACGAAATGATTAAGAGAGGACCAATTCCAGTAAGCCGCAATAACAAAACACAGAACAAAACAAGAAGCAATTTGCTAAGGCTACGGATAATGCGCTGCTAAGTCGGACTGAACAAAGGTGCTGCAAATACTTATAGAAAACACGAAACTGAAACTGAAACTGAAACTGAATCTACATTTTAATTAAGTTGCATTTGAAATGTTAACTAAATCTTCCATTTCCACTTTATACTAATATATATTTCCATTCTTTTATGTGAAATGAGCTTGTTGCCCTAGTTTGGAAATCGATTGGCCCTTTAAGCACTGCCATTTTAATTGGTTTTTACAGCTGTTCTGGTTGTAAGAATCAAACTCTCTAATCCCTTGAATTTCCTAACGGATAGAAAGTCTATTAGACTTTGGGTATGTGTGTAAGACATAAAATCCGACGCAAAATATAATTGCAAAGGGAATACAACTTTACTTAGGTTTTTGTTTAAGATATATTTGATTTCTAGCCAAATTTTAAACTTCCATTCAGTGTTAGATAAATGTGAACTATTGTAGTTTTTATATAACCGGATCTATTTTGAAATATTTTTAATCTAAAATCTGTCTAGGGAAATCAATGGTTTGGAGTCTCAAGCCGAATAATTTTTTTAAATTTGTTTCAATTTTTTTAAAATAATTAAGAAAATACTATTATTCTTATGAACATCATTGGATTCGTGCAGCATTCAAGACAAATGGCGAGTTTTTATAATTTTTTTTATTTTTCTATAGAAAAAATAATTTTAAATTGAATATTTTATTCACTTTTAATTCAAATATATTTAAAAAATATTCTAAATTTTTAAAATTAAATATTTCATTTGCTTTTAATTACATCATCGACATGTATTAAACTTTTTGTAAATTTTCAAAACTCTTTTGTAAACCAATTTTTGTTTTAGCATTCACAATAATTACAAGAAATCTATTATTATTACGAACAACATTTTTTGTGGCGCATTAGTTACGCCAAACTGAAGTAATTTTTGTTTTTGTCGCAAAGCGCGATTTACTTCGAATGGCGAAAACAAAGCGCCGTGTTCCCATTTCCAAGGCTCGGGCTGTGCAAATTTTGGTCAAGGACTTTTCGCCTGCTGCATGCTAATCCTTTTAAGCAGCTTTGCTCTGCACCTACAATGCGCACTCTAGAAGTTGGGTCGGCTCTGCATATACGATGTATTTGTCGCCGACTGGCGTCTCTCATGGGCATAAATTAAAACAAGAACAGCAATAACAACTGGCATAGGAAATGCTCCAGCGTTGCATAGCTGAAAACTTTATGACATTGTTGTTATACCCTAAATCCAAGAGCTGAGTGGATAAAACACAATGGCATATTGGTTTTAAGCGAAGTTATGTAACATGTCTAGGCATGAGTATGTCTAGGCATGTCCATCTATCGATTTGTGCAAATGCTTTAATCTCCGAAACTACTCAAAGACTACAAGAGCTATAGAAGCCAAATTTAGCATATAAGCTCTAGAAACTTAAATATCTTTTGTCATAGAATTAGAGTCAAACTCATTTCAAATAGTATAGCCATGGCTTTTGATTACATTTACTTATACCCAGAACACTTCAAAACATTAGCCAGAGTATATCCTAGTCGAGCCCTCCCGTTACTCTTACTTGTTTCTCTTTGTTTTCGTTTTCCTTCAGCAGCAACTGCAGTTTTCTTAACGTTTTTCGTCGCCCAGGAAACAAAAGCCAGCGCACTCGTAACTAACACATGAACATTTATTTTCATTTCCATTTCCGCATTGTGCACAGCTTTTCGGCCCGTTTCTCTTTCTCTTTCACTTGCCGCTATTCGCTTTTCACTTTTCACCATTTTGCAGTGTTGTTTAGCGCGATTTTAATTTGCTGTCACATTGTCTGCTCCGCCTGTCAGAACTGAAGCATATGGCCAGCCTGAACATCCTCGCCAAGAGCCCAACTGAACTGACGCACACCCACATATGACCATCTGTCAAATTTGGGGCATTGTTAAAGTTTTAATGAGTTTTTGTAAAAGTGGCCAAACGGACATGCCGCTGCAGAGATCTGGACACATTTTACAGTTGCCTGGTTTGCGCTTCAAGTAGCTCGCAAATACGTTAGCATACTTTGCATTACTCAACAGCCAATTCCGGCAATTCCAAAGTTAACTTAGACTTATCTACTTAAAAGACATTTGTATATATATAATTTTTTATAATTTTGCCATTTGGCTTAACAAACAAACTTGGGTAACAATTTGATTGTTGTACTTTTTTTCGTGGCTAAAAATAAAAAAAAGTTTATGCAAAATAAGAAAACCCAAGAGGTTTTTCAATTTATGTATATATTTATAGCTAATGGTGTAAAGCGATGCAAAAATAAACTACAAAAAAATTCTTATATATTACAAAATATTTCTAAGCTATATTTTCTGTGGAAGTCATAGCATAAAGTAATTTTGTAAGATTTTAAAATAATTTTATTCATTTTAATTGAATGAACATTTTGATTTTGATTGATTGAATTTTTTGTATTATTTAATTGACAAAGCAATACCATAGAAAGTTTTCACATTGTGTGATCAACTGTTTTTTTAATCTTTAAGGTTTTTAAAAGTCTCTTGAAGCGAACCCAAAAACGAATTAACGAATATATTACCTAGTTTTCATTGTATACTTAAATTAAATAATATTTCCTATACTCTAGTATCCTATATTAAAGAACATAGTCTATAAAAACAACCTGTAATGCCCATGGCAGCAATTCATTGTCTATATTTAATTGATATCAAATAAACATTTATATAACTAACAAATGACTAACATAATAATGAACATAAATATTTTATAGACCACAGCTTAAGATATTTTCATACAGTTTTATGAAATGGCATATCAATTTGCAGCCACAATTCATGTCGAACCCACAAGCAAAAACTATCGATTTTCAAAAGCCGCAAAGCCAATGGCTATCGATAAATAAACACACACACACACAGAGAGAGAGACGTGTATGTGTGTGTGTGTTTGAAAGCTTTTAAGCAATCAACTAACTGAAAAACGCGCATACAGCTCGAAATTTATAATGTATTTTGCGCAAATTCATTTAAAAGGATGCTCAGCCTGAGCATCAAACTTGGCCAAGGCAATCAAGTGTGAGCGAGTGTCTGTGTGTGTGATTGTAGTGCTGCTTGTGGCTGCTTCTTGGCCTTGCGCCTTAGCCACACACAAGGGCCGCATTCACTCAGCCTCTGTCAAGTTTGAGTGGCTTGTCTGCTGCTGGCGCTGCTGCTGCTGCTGCTGCTGTTCATCTGCCCAGACTCTTTGCTCTATCTTGGCGAGGCTGCAACTGCATCGATGGCGTTTTTTGTCTTTTTGGCAGAGTGCCAAATACATTTATGCAAGTAGCACGTGCGGCCTGTGTCAGCAGCAGTCTGACAGCAGTTAACAATATATAATTAAATTTATCTAGCAAAACTCAAAATAGTTTACATTGGACTTTAGACTGGACTTTAACCGGTCTGCAAGGGTTCAAAACAGTTTAAGCACTGCATTCACAACAACTACAACAATAACTACGACAATAACAACAACTGTCTGGGAGTTGTTCTAGAGTGTGCCCGTTTGCATAACAATTAGCCACACTTGGAGCACTCTCCCTAACTCTCTCGAAACACTTTAGCCGATGATTTGTGCAAATGTTTTTGACGTCGCGTCGCGTCGCGGCGCGTCTTTGCTGCTGTCGTTGTCGCTGGGCTTTGTCTGCCTCGACTTGTTCATTTGCATATTAATTACAACAAAGCACGCAGATGTGGTTTTTGCTGTTGTTGTTGTAACCTTTGCTCGTGCCCGAGTGCCGACAAGATTAATTGTGCCCGCGAATCCTAAAAGTAGACTACAAAGTTTTTTTTTGTTGCGCCCCGGTTAAGTGTTCAGCCCGGGATGCTAACACACTTGGCAAATGGCTTTGTTGTAATCGGGCTCAGTTGGTAATCAATGACAGCTTGTGGCTAATCAATGTGCCAATAAGTGGCAGCAAATTATCGCTGATTGATGGCCCGATACAGCTAGGATAACAAGCGAGATAAATTGATTACCGCAACTACGATTAGCATCTCTTGTTGTTGCTCATGCACGTGTGCTCCATTTAGCTAAACACATTTTAAATGCTATTTAGCTCAATTAGGGCAGCTTATAGTGTGTAGTAATATGTAGTAAACGAAGTTTTTATTTAAATTAACCAAGCGTTAAATTTCGTATTTTCCTCATTTTTCACACACAAACAAAAAGTTTAGGGGCAACTGGAAACTGGAATTAAATATTAATTTCCAAACTGTTTAAAAACTTTTTATTTTTTGTGTTACACTATGCCAAATGCACGAAATATATTTTACAAATTATAATTTCAGTTAGGTTAAACGTTTAAAAATTAATATTTCAACTTTTATGCACTGCTGCAGACGAGCTGCCAAACTTTGTCCAATGAGCATAGTTGAAATTAAAATAAGCTTATATAAAAAAATATTAAATTATAATTAGCAGCATAATGCAGATGAGCAAAGCCAAGTAAGGCATGATATGATAGGATTTTTTTATTTAAAAAAAAATCTATATAATAATCCATAAAAATTGTTTTGATAAACAATTTGTACTTTAGTTAGTTTCTAGTCAATTATATTCATAATCAGAGATTGATTGTTGGGCGGATAATAAAATATAAACTAAATTCAATACTTCAAAAGCTAGATAGAAATCAATAAGCTTTGCGAACACTGTGACATTTGCTTTAGAAATTAATTGAGAAATTGCTCAACATGGAACACATTTCGGATGTTGTATTTATAAATTGAATTTAAGATTGTGCTATCAAACAACACGTTTGATATTCGGTATTTGTTTTTTAATAAAGCCTAAGCTGATAAGAGCAAATATTAATTAATAATAATATGTCGACGATTCAATTGGCTTCAACTCACCTTATCCAAAATGTTGTGCGTTGGGCGCAGCTGCACGTTGTCTGCAAATGATAAGAGACAAATTCAATTAGCAATTGAAGAGCTGAACTAATTGCTCGAATGTAAAATAACAATTCGGTAAATCGAGCACGAAAATGCTGCTCAAATTAGCCCTAACATTCACTCGACTAATTGCATTTGCTCAATGGACTGGAAGCATTCAAGTGTTCTAACTGCATTTGGAAGATTTTTAATTGTTTTTTTTTTTTATGTTCAAGCTTACAATGGTGAAAGTTGGACTCATTAATTGCGTATTTAAAAGATACTTCGTTTAAAGATATCATAACATTAATTAACATTGTCAGACTTTCGACCATATAGAAAATACGAAATACCCTACAATTTCTAAGTAACTTCTATACAGGGTTTCTATATAGGGTTTCTTTGGAAGAAAAGTATGGATAAGATATATTATCTTATGTTCTACGAAATATTATTATCTTTGTATGAGCAACTGAAGTCCACATACCAAATTCAATGTCAGTAGCTCTAATAATCTTCGAGCTGTGATTAAAAAATGTGTTTTTAACTAAACATTTATGGATATTTATAAATTAGATTAGATTAATGTTCTTTTCTTATACCAGACAGACTGACTGACAGACTGATAAACCGACTGATAGACAGACTGACAAACTGATGAAGAGACAGCTCAGTATTTTAAAAAAATATATCTATATATATTTGTAGGTCAAAGCAACACTCCAATAACAATAATATTACACCAAAAAATATGCCCGTTCCTCTTTGACAAATTTTTTGTTCAGTGCATGAAGACTAATCCAACGAATATTTTCCAAAAATATATTTAATATATATTCAATTTTCAGTCAAGTTTTTTGTTATTTCAATTTGAGCTTAAAAAGCAATTCTCATTAACATAGAAACTAACTTAAAAGGCAAAAAGCTCAAGCTCAAACTATGAAGTAACTTTTCGCCCACTAATAAAAAAGAAGAATAAAGAAGAAGATTATAGTCCACACATTCCGTACTGTAAAGACTTTTCAACAAAGTACGTGACATGGAAAACTTTATCGACAATTTGGCCATAAACATAATTAGCAAAAGGTCTGCACAGCCTCAATCTCATGTGGGCGGGACCAACTGAGTCCGAACTGAGCGCAACTGAAGCATAACAAGTGCAATCTGGGCAACAGAGAACTTTGCCTCGCCTCGCCTCGCCTCGCCTCGTCGACCCACTCGAGACAACGGAAGTCAATTTGTATGGTTCGTTGATTTTTGCGTGAATATTACAATTTGGATTCAGTTTGAAGGATGTTATTGTTAACCAACGGCAGCGATAAGAACAACATTTGAAATTAAAGTGCTAACAATGCGAACAGTTGAGCATTTAGGTTCACTTGGCAAGCGAATTTTTATACTTTTGTCGGATTTGAACAAAGATCGAAAAGCGTAAGAAATAACAAATGTAGAATGAGAAGAAAAAATTACAAAAATTAAAATCAGTCAAAAACAAAACCATTATACCCTGATTTCCCATTTTCAATGGGTTCAGGGTATAATAAAATTTGTAAATCTAGGGGGAAGAGCGGAGGTAGCCAAAATCTAGCATATAGAAATTTTCTGTTTTCATCACAGAAAGCTGCACAGTAAATCTAAAATCGCTAGCTTTTACGGTATTCAAGCTAATCTTAAAGAAAGGCAATCAATTTATCTATCGATTTATATTTCGATAATATGGAAGTGTGTTTAAATATCGAAACAAAAAACCCGATAAATTCGTACTGCATATATAAATTTAAAATACCAAGTCTCTAACTCAACTCAGCTCGTCATCCTGATCACCAATATAATACATACTTTATATGCAAGCTAGCACACCCGTCCTGCCCAATAGAGGACAGAGTAGAAATCCTAACGAGCTGGAATGCAGCAATGCATATTATGATAACAATAGTAGGCCGTGTCCCATAATATGAAAAGTCAAAGTCATCAAGTGCAGGCTGTGCACATGATTGAGAGCCCACAGCGCTCAGACATTGGAGACTTCCTCAGCTAAAGAGCTCAATCGAATCTTGACTAAATTATAAAAAAATATAAGAGCACCTTTTTTAATAGGCTTAAGATATAAAACAAAGAAATTTTAATTCTTGAAACTTAAAGAGGGTGAACTTGCTCTACAATTGGATTGGCAAAGAAAAAATGTGTTATTTTTTGACGAAAGACAATAAATAGAGACAGTTTTTTAAGTAAAATAACAATAAGAAACCAATTGAATGAATGAATTGAATTGAATGAATATAAATCAAAAAAATATATGATTTAAATGCGAGTCGTCTTTAATTCAAAAATAAGTATTTTTGATTTAACATTTCACTTAAAAAAGAGCAATTGAAAGTTTGATGTCAGTCAGGTAATTCCCAGTATAATCTTAGTACATTATTTAGGTAATATTTATCAGTACATGTAGGTAATATAATAAATCTTTATATAAGTAAGTGTAGTACAAGGAATCTCTGTATAAGTATCATTATAACCTATTCCCTATTAAGAGCTAAAGCTATTATTAATTTACTCAGTATATAAATTCTTATTCATATTATTGTTTTGAATATTCCCATACATAGACTGCAATATTCTAGTCAATTTGAATAACGACCCATACAAAAATGATTCGTATTGTATTGCAAATTGCATAATATTTATATATATATATTTTTTCTTGGAAGAACAAAAATAAATAAAATGTATTACTGCCCAAAAAAAGAAAATCAACAACATGCAAAAAATCAACATTAGATTTTACTGAGAAATTACACAAATTTTGCCATTTAAATGCGCAGGCCTCAGTGAATGGAACCAAAAATTATACCCTGGTGACTGCGGCTCTAATGAGTAATGAAAACAGATTTATCGGTGGGCTTTTTATATTATTTGTTGTTCCATTTGTTGTTGTTGTTATTGTTGTTATTATTATTGTTGTTGCTGTTGCGCTTTTGCAGTAGCCACTGCGACAATAACAATATCAAAATAAAATTCGATGCCCCAGAGGGTAGAGCTGCAAATCACGAAGCTTTGCGAACGAGGTGGCATTCGCTTTAAAAATTCCTGAAAATTAGTCAGCACGGAAAAGATTTCGCGTGATTTCTTAATAAATTACAGTGAAGCTTGGGTTATTGAACTAAGCGTTTGATATGCGATATTCATCAAAAAAAGAGAGAGAAAAAAACAAAATTTAAATGCAAATTAAAGAAGCTAAACAAAAGCCTTAAACAGCAGATGAAATTGGATTTAAGAGCGCTAATCGATTATTTATAGAAAACCTAATTTGGGTTTAACATACGAAAAACAGTTAATTACGTAAGCGGCGATAATCAAATTTAAGAAGACATTTGGCATCATTAAATTTGAGTGGTAGAAAGATTAATGCAAAATCTGAAGACTTCGGATTTCCATACAAACAAAAAAAGAGCACGTGTTATATATTGAGAGTTGGCTATTGTAGAATTCAACTTGCTTTCAAACGTGTTTTGCATATTAGCCAATTCTTGATGACAAATGTTTAAAAGCAAGTTAAATATTTACAATGAACATAGAACTATAAAGCTGTGGGTTTAATATTACTGAAATGTTTAAGAATTTTTAAAGTATTTTTAAATTTATAATAAATTTTTTTTTAAATTAAAAAGCGCTTTAAATAATAACAAAAATGTTTGCATAAAAGTCTATTAATTATATATTCATTATTAAACATTTAAACATTTAAAAATTGAATATTGAATATATTTAATTTAAAAGCTGTTTTAATAAGCTTATATTTATCAACTCACTTGGTAGATAAATATGTTACTAAACTCTTATTAATATTAAGCAGAGAATTATAGAAAAATATCCAACATGAAAGTTAATATGAATAAAAGAAAGAAATTTGCTTTCGCAAACATCCATAAATTATCCATAGCTCATACACTAGCACATTACTTAGTTCAACCTATCCCATAACAGTTGCCTTTAATACTTTAAGAATCACCCTTAAATACACTTTACAAGTCGAGTTCTAGTTTAACTAACGCCACATGGTTCCCACTTCAATTCAATCAACCGTAAACAGAAACAGACCTCCGACCCGCCACATCTGTGCCTTGGGCGCTTGTCAAGCGAACAACACATGGATGTGCACCCGGGCCACGCCCACTCACCAAGGTGTCAGCACATCACACGCCCTGTTAGAGGGCCGGACCACCTGTACCGGTCCCTCCCATCAAATGGTTGCGTGCCTAATTGCTAGGCGAACGCAAAGGAAATATATTTTATCTTTTTTCCCTAGCTGTCTGTCTGCCTGCTTGCCAGGTTGACTGCCTTGCGGTTGCTATGACACTTGCTTTTACCAGGAATTTCAGTTGCTACTCAGCATAAACATAAGCCAAAGGCATCCTGAAAACTCCTTGATAACAAATTATACAATTTTGAAAGCCAATTAGCAATAAGTTATTTCAATTGCCTGAAGCTCTTGAACATGGAATTGAAACTCTTAAAATATTAAAAATCAGAGTAACCAAATAAATACTAAAAAATATAGTTTAAAGCTAGTTTATATTCTAAACATAAATTTATTTGGTATTGAATAAACTTCAAATTAAAATCATTTTTAGTCAACTTTTTTAAATGTAAAAATAGTGTTAAAATTAAAGGTAAAAATTTGAAAATACTTTTTGTTTTATTTGAAAAATATTAAAATTAAAATTATAACAAATTTTAAATGTTTTTAAATGTTTTCTTTCTAGTTCCAATTTGGTATATAAGTATAAAACATATAAGAAATATATGTGCATTTAAATGCATATTTTATAATTTAATTTTAAATATTTATAAAATTTGTATTAATTTTTTCTTAGTATTTAAAGTTTATATTTTTAAAAAAAGTTTATATGAACTGAAATATTTTTTAATATATATTACAATTAATATAAACTTTTTTTTTAAATATAAATTTTAAATATTAAGAAAAAATTATTAAAATTTTTATAAATATTAAAAGTTAAATTAAAAAATATGCATTTAAATGCACATATATTTCTTATATGTTTTATACTTATATGTTTTTTAAATTATAGTTTGGGCTCATGCAATTCCTAATACCAATTCGGTAAATATTAAATATTAAACAAACACAAATAATGTCAGTCTAGGTGTGGAAAGAAAGCTAAAGAATAGTTTAGATACCAGAAATATATTTTTGTTTTTTTGGTGATAGATAAAAAATATTAATTACATTGGCCAATAAGATTTGATAACCACGAATCTAACTACAATTACCCAGAGATATTTTATAAATGTGAAGCTGGAATATCCATATGAGGTTTTCGAGATCAAATTTGTTGCGATTTGGTGATTATAGCTGCAGATTAAATATTTGCATATTAAAACAAGCTGGTAAGAATATGATTTAAAGAATCTTTAATAGTTAGTTTTAAGAAACATAATACACTCAGATAATAATAAAGCCAATATAATCATATTATAGCTAATTGTTATTATTACTTTTATATTTTTTTGTATTATGTCTTTTTTTATTACACAATTTTTTACTACTTTCCGAACTGAAATAACATTTAAATTAATTGTCTCACATTCATTCACTTGACAAAATATTATAATTGTTTTCCGTTTGATAAAAATATTTTATAACAAACATTCTTTAAATCTTTAAATTGCATAATTTTATGTTATTTGATATCTTTGTCATAAAATAATACCCAACCCAACAAATAAAGAAAAATACTTCGATAAAAATATTCCACATTATACTAAAATGACTCACAAAAACATTAAAGTTCATGATAACAACATGAAATCATTAATTAATAATAGTTATACGCTCTCAAGTTATTTAAATAGAAGAAATCTTAACGCTATGCAGACAGCAAAACTCTCAAAGATTTCTAAGCTGAGCATATTGTTTGCTCTTAAACATAATGTGTAGATATATTTACTCTGCCGTTATTTGATATTTTGAGGAGGGAATATTGTCAATAGCAACGCTTTTCATATAAATAAATATAAAGTAAAAAAACATCGCACTTTCTGCGCATTGAGACGTGAGCACAAAATCATGGGAATGTCATAAGAACGCAGCTAACTGTGAAAATTTGCTTGGCCGAAACGAGGAGGAGAAAGGCAAATGGAAAGAAAAACAGAAATTCTATTGATGACCAAGCAAGCAGGACAAGCAAGCCAGCTAAACAGTCATTTTTCCCCAAAACGAACCCGAGTTCAACTTTTACAAATGGCCAAGTTTGATTCGGGCAAATGGAAACACACACAGAGAGAGAAAGACAGAGAGAGAGGGAGGAGAAAGAAAAACCAAAAAAACAAAATGCACAAAATGCTTATTTGCGGTTAACCACAAAAGTGTAAAATAACACCAAGCAAGGGAAGCATGTTGTCATAAGGGTACCAGCAGACCCAACCCTCCTCCACGTCCGCCTCCCACCCACCATCCACCTACTGAGGGTGCGTTGGCGACTAAAGCTGGCTGACAGCTGATTTGAGACGTCTGTGAAATGGACTTGGCTTACATTTGAGGTCGAGTTTGTGATTAATTCAAGTGTAAATTGTATTGTGTTCACTTCTTTTAAATATGGACTGCAAATAATTTGGGCCAAGGTCAGTTACCTTGAATAGGGTTTAGTCGGGTATGGCCTACAGCGCGAGTACGTGAGTTGGGTCGCTATCGCTTGATTGAGTTTTTTGGTAATGGCGCGCATTAATTACGGCTAAAGTTCATTATCAAGGGAAACGGTGAACACAAAACTTTGGAGTAGCTGAAAAATTTGTATGCAGGAAATAAAAAAGTTAACGCAATTAGCGCAGAAAATCGATTGGCTCAATTAATAATGAGTCAAAGAAGAAGAAGATGAACTAACAAGCATAGGCAAGCGGGTGTTATGTTTTCTAATCTTATCTGATTAGTAAAAACTTTGGTAACATAATTAGAAAATTACAAGTAAAAAATATAAAGTAGTCAAAAACAAATCAATTTATTCAACAATCGATTTTTTCGGGTTTGCCACGAGTGAACTAAGTAATTTATTGATCTATCTGTTGAGAAGCTCAACAGACAGCAATCTTTTCTGATTTACCATGCCGCACGCGGGTGTACTCAAAGAATACTTTAGACCTTATCAGACGAAGGTCTCACAAAGGTCTCTAGATTCAACAGGCGACCTTTGCATAAAGCCAATATACTTTTTTGGTTGCTTCAGGCACGTGTACAAAATCTATATATAATTAATTATAAGCCATTTAAGAAGGTAAAATGAAAATAAATGCCAAATGGTAATAATAAAAAAAAACAAAAAATTAGATACAAATTATTCTGAGAATTTTGCCTTCAAAAAATTGCTCGACAAAATTCCCCAATGAAAATGCAAAAAGAAACAAGAAATAAAAAATGCCAAACAGAAATTGAAATTAATGCGGCATTTGAAATTTACAGACAGCTTGATAAAAGAAACGAAAAAAAACATGTTGACCCGCTGAACCCTGACACACGAGGCACGTGCCCCTTTGAATATTTTGCCGTTGTTTTTGTTGCCATGACGCTTGCTGCCAAACAAATTACGTGTAAATACTATACATATATATTTATATTTGTATATACATCATATAGCATATGCATGCTAGCAACTTATATCAGCCAAACTGTCTTCAAAAGCAGGCAAACAACTTTAGCTCTATGGGTCAGGGGAAGGTGTTACTTCACCTCATGGATTGGTTGGAGTGTTTAATTAATTATGCGTCGCTGACGTCGCTGCAGCTGAACAAATAATATTTCATTTGATTTTGAAGCTTTAACATTAATGCACACATCGTCAACGTTTTGTTTAACAATGATTTAAGAGAGGTATTATTAGATTTTGAAATTAACAGTGAAGATTCTAATATTTGCATTTAGCATTTAACACTAAATTGTATTTAAACAGAAAAAACAATGAAGATTCTAATATTTGCATTTAGCTTAACACTAAATTGTACATAAACATAAAAAACTTCAGCAACTAATTGAATACAACATATAGAAACAACTTGATCAATAAATCAGTCGCAATATCTAATCAAATTTTAAGCAATTGTTAGCTTTGAGTGAAGCATTAAAACCTGAATAAAAACGATGACAGGACTCAGTTGATATCGATGCTAAGACGTTGATCGTGTGTTATTGCTTATACGAGTATAAGAACATGTAAATACATAAATATAATATAGCATTTTTTATTATTTATTTATTATTTTTAGATTTCTATTTTTTCTTCATTTTGTCTAATACATTACAAATTAAAAATGTGACATAGAAATTCAGTTTCTTTTCTAATTAGCTTAAGAATTTTTTCTTCTAAAATGCTAGTCTAAGTTAGCCCAACATAAAACGATTTTAAGCAAATTGCCGATGAATGTGATATTTACTTTTTCGCAGCTTCGAATATAAAAATATTCACAAATAAATACTAAAATATTTATAGTAATAATAATACTAATACTGCTAAAATTCTCAAATGATCAACCTAATGGAGGCATGATATTACACTGAAAATATTATGCAAAATCGCATGGCACGCACTGTTTCAAGTTAATTTTGGATGCCTCTAAAGACATTATTAGCCTGTTATTATTTATTTATCTGCTAAACAAATTTTCGGATATGTTTTTTTTTAATATAAGGTTGTCAAAAAAGTCTTGCGGTATTTCCGCAGGCGCGTAGTTCTAGTTGTATTCGTCGCATCGGTTCATGCTAGAGCATTTTGGAAAGCTCTTTTCACGTGCTAACACGTGTTTGATTAATTGTTGTCTCTCCGAGTTTTTTGACAATAAGGAAGCGAGCTTCTATAAGAGGGGCATCTCGTTGGGAACTCGTCATCGAACAAAACGACGCATATTTGACTTAAATCGCATTATTATAACCAATTTTATGAACAATTGAAAATTCAATAAAAATACCGCAAGACTTTTTTGACAACCTATTATTTTATAGGAAATTTTCGTGTACATTTTAAAACTCTGACCTGATATAATATTTTTAGCTAAAATCGAGCTCTTAGCTTTCAATCAATTGAAAATATTAATATAAATAAATGGATAACCATAAGAATTATATAAAATAATAGAATGTTTAAATGTTATCAGCTCTTCATTTCTAGATAGTTTTCAGTTTGATTTTTTTTACCAAATAAATAAATAATAAAATAATGTAAAAATTATATAAAAAATAAAATGGGAATTTTTGAACATGATTGTGATAATAACATTAAAAGTCCGCTATTATTTCCAACTAAATATTTTACTGTTGCTCTTGTTATCGTCATCTTTACTACTTTTAGTCGCAAAGCGTACTCACTTCCGTTCAGATTTTTTTTTTTCTTTTCGTGTTTTTATCGTCCGACAAGTGTAAATATGTATGTCAAGCTTATCGTGCGCTTATTAAGCAGCTACTGCAGTGCGCCTTATCGAATCGCTTGGGCGTCAGCAGAAACTGCGACAGCTTATCGGCTCGACTCTATCGCTGGGAGAAAAGCCTCTTTCATGGCATCTGAATGTGGTAATGTTTGCCAAGCAAATATGTGATAAACTGCAAAAAGCAGTTGATAAAAAAAATAAAATATACCTAAATTTCGTTACACAAGCGAATGTTAGCAAAAACATTTTCAGACAAATAAGCTTACTTTTTACTAAGTGTAAATGAAAGATAGATAATTCCCTTGCAGACATTAAACTGATATGCGAACTGTTTGCATAGTATTGGCAGCGAAAAACTTCTGTTAAGGTTTTATAATATAGATATTCGTCAGGGAAGACCAAATATTACTTAAGACTATCAATTTTTCTATGCTAAAAGCAGAAGATGTTTGCATTACTTTTCTGGATGTATGTACATATGTATGTATGGATGTATGAATGTATGGATGTATGAATGTATGAATGTATGAATGTATGAATGTATGAATGTATGAATGTATGAATGAATGAATGTATGAATACATGAATGTATGGATGTATGAATGCATGAATGTTTGAATGTATGAATACATGAACTTATGAATACATGAATGTATGAATGTTTGAATGTATGAATATATGATTGCATGAATGTATGAATGTATGAATGTATGAATGTATGAATGTATAAATGTATGAATGTATGAATGAATGAATGTATGAATACATGAATGTATGAATACATGAATGTATGAATGTATGAATGTATGAATGTATGAATGTATGAATACATGAAATTATGAATACATGAATGTATGAATGTTTAAAGGTAGGAATATATGAATGCATGAATGTATGAATGTATGAATGTATAAATGTATGAATGTATGAATGTTTGAATGTATGAATGTATGAATGAATGTTTGAATGTAGGAATATATGAATGCATGAATGTATGAATGTATGAATGCATGAATGTATGAATATATGAATGCATGAATGTATGAATGTATGAATACATGAATGTATGAATGCATGAATATATGAATGTATGAATGTTTAAATGTATGAATGTTTGAATGTATGAACATATGAATGTATGAATGTATGAATGAGTGTATATTTGTCCGTAAGTATTTATGATTATGTGATCTTATGACAATTGCAGTTTAGTAAGTTAACTTCCAACATGACATACTGCCCTTCTACGTAATTCTCATGTATTTAAGCAAGAGTCTTTCCATTTTTATTAAAAGTGTTGAGCTATGAAATTGATTTTAACTCCGATTATAACTCATTTCACTCATTTCAATTAAACTATTTCTCGTTGTATGTTATCAAAAGTGTATTCATTTGAAGTTCACTCTCTAATAAATGTTTAGCCCAACCAGTTCGTTACACTCTTGCTGGCTTCCCAACATTCCTAACACTTATTATCCTTCAACACACATATATTTCATATATAACATATAGATATTTCGAATTCAACTCCAACAAAGTATTACACGTTACACAGAGATCAACAAAGTGTCAAGACTCACACAGAGCACATAAATAACCTCAGTTATTATTACTACAAATTTAGAAAGATGTTTTCATTTTTATGCCCTTCTAAATCAGTTTAAAAGTCTTGAAAAATTGTTGTAAAACTAAACTTAACAAAGTATTTAACAAATATATTTTCTGTCAACACGACATAAAAACAAACAAACAAAAAATAACGCTTTTCTAATTTATTTGAATGCTGATATAGCAACACCTAGCGACTCTCGATTTTTTCAGTCTGCTGCGCAAACCGCTCGTCAGTTGCTATTTTTAAAAGCTTTAAGCATAAATTATATATTTTTTGGCCAATTCAAAAAAATATTCTTTTTGACAATTTAAATGGCAGACGGACACGTTTTATGTTGTGTTTACGAGTTATTAATTAGCTTATTAAAACGAAATCAATTTGCTTAATTTGTGAAAATGTGCGAACGGAAAACGGAAAACGGAAAACGTTTTTCATTTCGAATGGAAATTAAATGATTGAGTAATTACGTATTTAACATGTGGAAGCTAACACATTTGTGAGGATATTTCACAAAAAATATTTCATAAATTAATGGAATTTATAAATGGTGATAGACGAAATACATTAATTAAGGGAAAGAAATGTATAAATTAATACAAAATGAATTGCAAGAAATATATTTTATTTTAAATAATATTCAGGAACATAAAGTGCAAATAAAGGCAAAGTAAAAACCATAAAAATAAATATATAAATATGCAAAAAATATAGAATTGTATATATAGTTTTATAAGCTTTTTAAATTATTTACTAAAAATAATATGTATATTTATAGTAGATGTATTATATTTATAGAAATATATAAACAATATATGTATATAAAAACATATAAATGAATAAAATACCAAAATACAGCTCATAGTATACGAATTTCTATAATGTTTACTTTTATTATTAAACAATTAAAATGCCTAAAGACTTTAGTTTAGTTTAGTTTAGTTTAATTTAGTTGCAAAATAGCGGAAATGGACTTACGAATTCAATTCCATAAAAGACAAATCCAAAATGTTCAATATTATAAATCGCTAAATCTTTAATCTGATTATATTTTAGCAGTTTTATATATAAAAGAATAAATAACACTCAATGAAACAGTTTACACTATTTATCAAATATATTTAGCAATATAAATCAAATATATATATATTTTCATGAAATTTTTGTTATATTGAAGAATTTATATATAAACTGGAAAATTGAAACAAAACAAATTCTGCCCGGAATTCCCATTGTCAACGGATTCAGGTTATCATAATTATGCTGGCATCGATTTGAAACAATATCAAACAAAAAACACGAGCGCGAAAACCAGTTCAGTATAAAAATATAACATTAAAAAATGCAACAAAAGTCGGTCAGGGTAGCTCGAGCTCGCCTATATTTGGTCTATAAACGCATTTTTTTGCCTATAAAGATAATGAAGGGAAACGACTGCATATAAGGTTTCAAAGCTGGACTGAACACGTCTAAGAGAGTGCATGTTAAATGGAAAACATTATTTTTTAAATATACTTAAATTAAAATAAAAAAAAATTAATGCTTGCTCCCATTTGTTGTGAAAGGTGTTCAAGATCTTAAAATATTGAGTAATATCTATACTTTTTATATGCAATTAGGCGAAAATATAGAGAAATTAGCTATCAGAAATTTGCAAATTGTTTAGAAATTCTATATTAACATACGTTCTTTAGTGAATTACTATATACCCATCAAGCATTCATATGTTACAGGGCATTTTAAAACAAGAAAATTGCCTCTTTACGAACCAGCTCTATATATTCGCCTTGCATTACTTGCTACAAGGCATTATTGAAAAAGATTAAAAGATTTTTGTTATCTATTAATTTTTGAAAATTTTAATAGAATACCCTCAAATGTCTTCTTTACAAACGAGCACTTTATGTCATCCCCTCTTTTAAGGCAAATAATATTATTATTATATTATTAAAGTAGTTTTCATTAAAAATATATACAGTCGAGTCTCGATAATTTGTACCCCGCTAAATCGATAATCGCGATAAATCGAAACAAAATCTATCCCCTTGAAAAAAATTCGTTACAGTCGAGTCTCGATAATTTGAATTTCCGTCTAATTCGTAAAAAACCTGATCCCCTTGCCATTTCGAATTATCGAGACTCGACTGTACTAGAATTTACTATTAAAGCACGAGCTCAATATACTCGTCCTACAAGCTATTTTTACTACAATAACATCATATAAGTACTTTTTTTTAATAATTAACAAATTCAGTTTTAATTTTAAAAAAAAATCAAATTTTGTTTATATATTTTTTTATATTATTAAATTCAATTTAAAAAATATTTACGAACTAACTCTCTATAGCCTACTCTCATTTCCTAGCTACAGAATATTTTAAAAACAACAGAGTTTACAATTATTATGACAATTAACAATTACACTTTAAAAAAAAATACCCTACTATATCAAATTTACCAACGTCTAACAAATACCCCTTCAAACAATGCCCTGCTACAGGGTATTGTATAACAGCAACCACTATAACAGCTGCAAATATGCGTGGGCAAGTAACTGTAACTGTTGTTGTTGTTGTTGTTGTTGTCACCTCGACATGTGATAATAAAAAGCCGGTCAGGCAGCGCACTATCAAAACTTGAAAATGCCAGCAAAAAGGCAAAAGCCAAACGCCAAATTACCAACAACAACAACAACAAACGGAACAAACGTAATGAGACGAATAACAAACGGAAAGCAAACAAAATCAAACACAAAATGTTTAAAAATACTTTTCAAAATATACAAAAACTTACATCACAAACATTCACAATTCACATTCACTAAGAAAAACAAAAACAAAAACAACAGCAGCAGCAAATGCAATAACTGTTATTGCTGTTGTTGTAGTTTTTGCTTTTGCTTTTGCTTTTTGTCACTGTTATTTTTTGTTGCTGTTGCTGCTGCTGCTGCTGACGCTGTTACAAGCTTGAAATTTGATTTCTTTTGATTTTGCTTTTGTTTGATATTTTTGCTTCCTTCTTCTTTTTTTTATCTTTCTCAATTTTTGTGTTTTTTTTTTGGTTGAAAATAAAAGAAATTTGAAAACGCGCGGCCTAAATTGAGCAGACGATCGCTCTTGTTGCTGTTGCTGTTGTTGTTGTTGTAGCTACTGCTGCTGCGCTGCCGCTGTGGGGCTCATGAATGAATTGCGCGATTAAAAACACAAAAGGCGTGACGCGTCGCACAACAACAACAATAGTAACAACAACAACAACAACAACAACCACCACCACCACCATTGGCAACTAAATAGCGAAACAAGTTTTGTGGCTCTGGCTTTGGCTTTGAAAAGTAGAAAAGCGCAGAATATGTAGGCGAAAGAAAAAGAAACGAACGCAACGCAGGCTTCAAAATTTAACACCAAATAACAACAACAAATGCCAAGCATAGGCCTACACACACACACACACACACACACATACACACAGACAGTGGCATACTCGCCGAAGCACATGCACACAAAATGCAGACACACACACATACACACACGCCTATAGCAGACAGCTGATTTTTGGCCGCAGCTACAAAAAGCGCTTCTTGCTCTCTTCTCACCAATTAGAATTGGTTTATTTAGGTGACGCACACATACACACGCACACGCAAACAAACTCTAATACACTCACACACACACACGCACACTATTACGCTGGCAGGCCGCACGCCTCGTACATTAATATTGTGTGTGTTACACTTGTTTTTATTGCTGTGATTGCGATTCGCCTTTCTGCATTTGACTCTGTGCATTTAGCATTTTGCATTTAATTTGTATATTTTTTGTACACACCTTGCACTCGCACTGCTTAACACGCTTTGTTGTTATTTTTATATTCAATTTTTTTTTTTTTTTTTTTGTTTGTTGACGATTTAAGTGTTATTTTGCGAAAATCTCATTGTTCGGTTCCAATTTCTTGTTTGGTGTTCTGATTGGCACGCGCGTGGCCACCCGCACGGTTGGAAATTTCTTTACAGACTGATTAACATGCGGCTGTTAGCTGGCGCATGTTGCATTAACAGCTGTTGATACATTTGGTATTTCGTGGCTTTGGCATTTTTTAGCGCTACTGTTAAGCTGTGAGTTTTAACAGCTTGGCGAGGCTGTTAAATAGATGTTGAACTTTCGACTTTTAAATTGTTTTGAAGTTTAAGTGTGTTGTTTAATATATATATAAATATATATTGGAAGTGTGCGTAGTAGTAGTAGATTTGGATATGTAAAGAGTTCTTTGAGGCAGTAATTAGCTAATTTCTTAATGGCAAGTGCCGGTTGTCCAATTGGAATTTGTGCTGCTGTTAACAGCTGTGCTGCCAGACATTTGAACTTATTACTAAAGGCGCGTAAATTTAAATTGTCTTTTTTATAGTTTTTTTTAACTTTGTTGTGCTTTACTTTAAATTTTTTAAAGATATTTAAAGGTAGCCTTGCTACTTGTTGCTTGGCAACTCGTTTGCATGCCACATACAACATAAAAATGAAAATAGAAAAAAACGTTTGAATAGCCAACACTTACAGCAGCAATTAAGTTGGCCTTAAATTCCTGAGTGTCTAAATTGAGCTTAATAGCACGCAGCAGCAGCAGCAGCAGCAGCAGCAGCAGCAGCAGCAGCAGCAGCAGCAGCAGCAGCAGCAGCAGGCGCAGCAGGTATCATTAATCCACATTTCCCCTCACCTTATTCCAGCTTCAGCAGCTCGTCCTGCATCTGCTTGGCAATCAATCAATCAATCGATCAATCAGTAATTTGTCTTTTTTTGCAATTTAACATTTCAATCGCATGCCAAAGTAGCCAATGGCATGCAAATTTCTTGCCAAGCTGCTGACGATAATGATGACTGGTTGCCTGGTCAACAAATATTTAGCCAGCCAACTGGAGATGCTCTCGCCTGGACAGGTGCAAACAGGCATGAAATATTGCGAATGCTTCTCAATTCAGGCAGCTCCTCAACTCTTCAACAATTTTCTTTGTCTCATTTGTGTTAAATTTTATGCATTCACAATTTCGTTTCCATTGCTAAATAATTAGCTAAGCATAAGCAACAGCAGCTGCTGCCAAAAAAATTAATCCGAAAATTCAGGAAATCCAATTAAACGCACACGCAGACGACACCTGTGCGCAATTAACAGACCCAACGCTAGCCCAATTCGCTCGACGAACTTTGAATATCCTTACAATTTTGATAACAAATTTAATTGTAATTTTTGGTAAAATATATCAAATTTAAGATAATTTATTTGATGAGAAATATTAAATTAATTTACAATAATTTATTTGATGAAATATAATAAACTTTTTTATTTTTGATAACAAAGAATATCAAATAATTTATTAATAAAGAAATTTGTTTATATATTAATTATTGTAAATTAAGCTTAAAAATATAGACTTAAAGTTGGATACCCTTTTATTTATTTTATTTTTTAAAACAAAAAATATCAACTATTTTATTTTGTTTATCAATTATTGTAAATTAAGTTTAAACAAGTAAGAGTGCTCTAGTCGAGACTGCTCGACTAAGAGATACCCTGAACCCTGCGAAGATGCGATATTCAAATCATTTTACGTCTCTTCTATATATACGTACATATACACAAACAACACATACACACACACACACACACACATGCACACGCACGCACAAGCACTTGCTCTGCTACTGCGCAGTTTACGCAGCGACTGCGCGCGGGCAGCGCTTGGGATGCAGTATGGGATATATTTTGGAAAATTATTTGTTGAATAGGTTTGCTTCTAGATGGACTTTCGTAATCAAACTTTTACAGCGTAATAATGACATTCATATGTATGTATTTGCCAAAGCACAAGTCTCTAGTATTTGAAATACGTTTTTTTCAAATTTGGGGGGAAGGGGGCGTGGTATCCAAAATCCAAAAATTGCAAAATGTGTGTATTCATTACACGGATACACACAGTAAATCTGAAATCTATAGCTATAACGGTATTCAAAAACGAAGAAAAGTAATCGATTTTTATCGATAAAAAGGAAATGGGATGAGTTATCAAAAAAAAAAGATAAACTCGTACTGCGTGGGATATACACGAGTATACATTTCAAATTTCAGATCTCTAGCTTTTGTGGTTTGTGAGATCGCTGCGACGGACGGATGGACGGACGGACAGACGGCCATGGCTATATCGACTCAGTTTGTCGAGCTGATCAAGAATATATATACTTTATGGGGTCTGCCACGTCTCCTTCTGCCTAATACATACATTTTCACAAAAACATTATACTTTGATTTCCCATTTTCAATGGGTTCAGGGTATAAAAACCATTTCTTAATAACAAATATAGAATTTTATTAAATTTCAAATGCAAAAATGTACCCTAAAAAAACTATTTTCCACATTCAGTATAAAATATTCCGACTTTTTTTAAACTTTAAAATCTAGAAAACAGTGAAACACTTTGGAACTCAGCTTCTGTTGGAACTCAACTTCTTTCGTTCTTAAATTTTGATTATAATTTATTTTTATACATTTTAATTTTTTTGGTATTCAAATTTTTATGTTCCAAGGAATTTACTATCGCGCGACAATCCACTTGGCTAATAAACATGCAACAGGCATTTGGAAGGCTTCATCTTTTCAGGCTCTTGAATAACTATAAAAAATTATTATTTGATATAAAAATTTGATGTCTTCTGGGTTGCATGTTGGCTAATAAAATTATAAGACCCATTGCAAGGGTAATAAAAAATAAAAAAAAAACAACGAAAGGACGAAGAAATTCACACTTACCACACGTGTGTGACGACGTTGTGTGCGTGTGTGTGTTGGGAACGGGGGCGTGGCAGTAGGCAGTTAAAGGAAATTTAAAAGAATAAAATATGACACGACCCAGCCCGCAGCCTCCTCTCGTAACAAAGCAAAACAACGTGCGGAAAGCGGAAATTAAATTTTTGTCTGCTTATGGGGAATACCAAACGGGGTCAGAAGGAAAGCTTATTGACCTATTTCCTTTAAGCAGACGGATTCTACTTAAAGAAAACACAACACGTTAAGAGTGCTTGAAAATGTTAAGACTTCATAAGTAATAGCAATAAATAATATAAATATGCAAAGAAATATATAACAATTAATTTAGATATTAAAAATATATACAAAAAATTATATAATTATTAATTTAAAATTTATTCAATTTTCCTAATAACTTTACAGCAAAATTTGTTTAAGCTAATGAAAAAAAAAATATTAAAATACAAATTTCTCTAGGATAAAAGCAATAATAAAATTATATGTCGATGAGTTTTTTATTATTAAAAAAATATTATTATATCATAATATAACTAAAAAATAATAACTTAACTTAATTTTAAAAAAATAAAAATATTTATATATTATTTTTTTAAATAAAAAATTAGAAATATTATGATCAACATTCTTATCATAGAAATATTCAAACAAATTATTTATAATTAAAATTATTAAACAATATTAAAATACAGTCGATTCTCGATAATTTGTACCCCGCTAAATCGATAATCGCGATAAATCGAAACAAAATCTATGCCCTTGAAAAAAATTCGGTACAGTCGAGTCTCGATAATTTGAATTTCCGTCTAATTCGTAAAAAACCTGATCCCCTTGCCATTTCGAATTATCGAGACTCGACTGTATTTGTATTATATATATTATTGAAATATTATACAAAATAATTATTATAATATGCAAAACTGCGAAAACTGCGAAAAGTGGTCAGAAGAAAGAACCGAATTGGCAGAAACTGTCGGTGAAGTTAAAGTAGAGACTATAGTACAGCAAATGTGCAACAGCATAGATGCCTGGAAAACAGTCTGTGACTTTGCCGAAAAGGTTCTCCGGCGGAAAAAGTGGGACCTGGACGCAGGAACACAGATGGCAGTGCTCAGCTAGAGCATACACAAGGGCTCCACTTTGAAGGTTAATGCGGGATAGCTCCTGGTTCCAAGGTTGGAGGCAGCCCGAGAAGAGGAGGTTTTTTAGTCGGTAAGCAGTATTGCAGTCCGACACACCAGCCAGAGTGACGACCTGACTGACGGTGCATAAAGCATTTTTACCTACCTCAACCACAAAAAAAAAAAAAAAATATATGCAAATTCTTTTTTTTTTAAATATAAAAATAAACCTTTAACTATACAAAAATGCATAATTTTTTTACATTATATTGTATTATAAATAAAAAAAAATTTAAATACAAATTACTTATCACATATTATTATTCTAAAAATTAAGTAAAGCTTAAAAAATTAAATTAAAAATAAGTTCTGATAAATTAACAATTATTAATAAATATTTTTAATATATTTTTTTTTAGAACATAGCAACCGATTAGAAAAAAAAACATTTATTAAATCCATTGAACAGCTAAATATATTTATAGCAAGCTTAAAGAAAATACTGTCAAAATTTCGGGTATATTCGAGTGAATGCTCCTGTTATGGGTGAGCCGAGGGTTGGGTTAATATATCGAGCGATTCGTTGACTGAATTAGAACTAATTTCACTATGGATATCATCGATATAACATCGTTAACCTCGGCCATGCGAGAGGAGAACGCAATTCGATTGGGTGCCATTAAGAGTATCGATGAGATCTACAAGACCTATATACCAGCAACAGGAGAGCTCGAGCAGAGCAACTCATCCACGACCACCTTGAAGGAAGCTAATAGTTATAACTCTGACGAAGAAAGCAAAAATATTAAAAACATTAAAGAATACACAGATGGAGAAAGAGTTAAAGAAGAGAAAGAATATAAAGAGGCGAACGAATTTAAAGCAGAGAGAAATCAAGAGTATTCTTTGAAGTTGGTAAAAACAGGGAAAACAGAAGCCGATCCCTCAACGTGGGTTAACGTAGTGAAAACAGAACTTGATTCCTTGACATCGAAAATCACAGTGAAAACAGAAAGCGACCCCCCAAAATCGGAAATCACAGTGAAAAAAGAAATCGATTCCTCAATATCGGAAATTGCAGTGAAAACAGAAAACGATTCCTCGACATCGGAAAACGTAACAGAAAATCTGAAAGGATCCCAAGTAGAAAATAAAACGTAAGAAAAATCAAAATGAATTTGAACTAGCTAAATAATTGATTAACTTGTGGCTTCTTGTTCTTATAGATCTAATTTCCGTATGAATTCTGGTGAAGTAGAAAAGAAGGTCGATGAGAAATGTAGTTCAAATTATCCAAAAGCCAATGAATACCAAAGTGAGTAGAAGATACTGTACGAATCCTTAGTTCAAAATATGTAGGGGAGATGAGAAAGAACTGATGAGTGATGAGAGATGAGTGATGAGTTATGAGATATTAGATATGAGAGATGAAAAATGAGATGAGAAATGACTGATGAGTGATGAGAGATGAGAGAAGAAAGATGAGAGATGAGAAATGACTGATGAGAGATGAAAGATGAGCGATGAGAAATGACTGATGAGAGATTAGAAATTACTGATGAGTGATGAGAGATGAGTGATGAAAGATGGAAGATTAAAGATGAGAGATGAGAAATGAGAGATGAAATATGAGAGATGAAAGATGAGAGATGAGAAATGACTGACGTCAGATAAGAGAAGAGGGGGACAGATAGAATATGAGAAATAAGAAATGACTGATGCGAGATGAGAACTGACTGATGACAGATAAAAGATGAGAGATGACTGACAGCTGACAACTGATGACTGATGAGTGATGACTGATGACTGCCGACTGATGACTGATGACTAATGACTAATGACTGATGATTGATGTTTGATGACTGCCGACTGATGACTGATAACTAATGACTCATGACTAATGACTGACGATTGATGAGTGATGATTGATGACTGACGATTGATGACTGATGATTGATGACTAATGGCTAATGACTAATGGCTAATGACTAATGACTGTTGACTAATGACTGATGACTGATTACTCATGACTCATGACTAATTAGAGATGTGAAATTTTTACTTTCTTTAATAAGTTTTACATATATAAAATATTAAAATTTTCTATCGTAGATTATTCAAACATCCAAAATCAACTAAAATCGATGAGCTCTGGAAATAAGGAGCTAAAAGTCAAAGAAATGGATCAACTTGGCGCTCAGGAATACTACGCCAAGCAGATGGGAATGGATATGGAAACGGCTACGAAAATGGGAATGGGTATGGGAATGGGAATAGATATGGCCATGAGCATGGGCATGGGCATGGGCATGGGCATGGACATGTCTCTAAACAACGCTAATCACTTTAGTCAGTCAAGCGCATTGGGTTCCTATCAAAACCCAATTCCAGAGGATGAATATTACAAGTACATGCAGTCCGAATCCGGTATGGACTATAATTATATGCAGTACCAATCGCCAGCAATGTATCAGCAGCAACAACAGCAACAGCAGCAGCAACAGCAACAGCAACAGCAACAGCAACAGCAGCAGCAGCAACAACAGCAACAGCAACAACAGCAGCAAGAGCAGCAAGAGCAACAGCGCCATGAAGCTGGCTCATACAAAGATGACAATTCGAATCGATATGAGTCGGAGCAGTACTCTAATATGTATCACATATCCGATTCGAACTCTTTCCAGCATAGCTACCAAGATCACAACGATTGCAAAATACCGACGTCGGCTTCGTGTTACCAGACCCAGAACCCAGACGAATCTATCAAGATGGATCACTGCCAATGTGCCCAGAACAACAGCAACAAGCGATCGAGCGACAGTTCAATGTGCCAATGTCCGGGCTGCTCATGCCCAATGAAAGCGACGGCAGGCTACACTTGTCCACAGAATGCCGAGCAGTCGAATGGCAACCTGGAATCAATGGGTTTCTATGCACCTAACCCCAACATGATGAACAGGTGCTGTCCCCAGCCAGTTGTTGATGCGCGAGCCATGTACTGCCCGCAGCAGCCTTGTTGCCCGCCCATGGTCAGTCCAGGCTCAGGTGGCTGTGCACAGATGCCGCAATCCGACTCCAGCAATTGCCTAGACGTAGAGGGCTTCGTAAAGCAGATGCTGACAAGGACAGGTCAGTGTTATCCCAGCTGTTTGACTAGCCCCTCGCCACCCTGTTTGGGCCTCGGCATGGGTCAGGGTCAGGGTCAGGGTCTGGGTCAGTGTCAGGGCCAGAGTCTGGGTCAGGGCCAGGGCCAGGGCCAAGGTGGCTATGGCTCCGGCACTGTGGCTCCAGACCCTTGGATGCAGCCACGCAATGCTACGCTCCAGGATCAGACAGTTTACTCTACGGACTATAAGCCCGTCCCTGTGCCGGGCAACTTTTTCAATCACTTTCCCAAGTGCGACACCTGCGGCAATCCCGCCAGCAGCGATGGCTGCACCACCTGCTGCAACTGCCTCAGCTATTCGCCTCCAATGAGGTAAGCACTGATTGCCTCATATTTTTAGTTAATAATTATTATTAATCATTATTATTAATTATTATTATTAATTATTATTATTAATTATTATTATTAATATGATTCATCTTCATTAGTTATTGTGCGCCGCCGCCTAGTAATATGATGTCCGCTCCGGATAACTACGTGGTGCGCACATGTCCGTCCGGCTCTGGTCCTGCTCCGCCCAGCATGCCGCTTAGCTATGCCTGTTCAGTGCCCTGCTGTATAAACTGCCCGCCGCCCTACTCACCGCCCTGCCCTCCACCCAGGCCTATGTCCTGCCCGCCGCCCTGCTCCATGTCCTGCCCTCCGCCCAGCCCTATGTCCTGTCCCATTTCCTGCCCCATGTCCTGCTCTATGCCCTGCTGTATGCCCTGTGCCCCAACGCCTTGCTCAGCTCCTTATGCCGTGCCCATGGAAGGCTTTTGCGAGCCGCAGTCGCTCAACAGTTACGTTAACCAGGCAACCAGCTGTAATCTCAGCCAATACTCGAGTAAGTAGAGAAAAGATCACTTTCAAGAAGTCTTCAATATATCCACTATATCCTATATCCTTACAGCTTTCAACTTGCAAAAATGACAGTCCCATCTGCAGCTGTTCGATACATTTCTATGTGAACAAGGTAAAAATCAACTGAATGAATTTAATTCGATTGAGAATATAATCAATTAAAGAAAATAATAAACAAAAAACTCATTCAAGCAAGGCTTTTTAATCTAAAGTGATAATTCCTTTGATTACAGAAAAGTCAATGGGCTCAATCTTACAGCAAATCAAAGAAATATTCAAAATTCATTTCGCAAAAACTACTTAAAATCATATTTTAGTTTATAATATAGCAAAGCAAATCGAACAATTTGACGTTCATCTCGTCAAGTTGTGACCTTTGAAGTGTGTTCCATATGCCTCAGGATCTTTTAAATATCTGTCAACACTTCTGGAGCTGCGCTTTATCTGTTTGGCAATATTTCAAATCGATTATCCCTGTGAGTGGAAGAAATTCACTTTTTGATGTTTCAACAAGCTCAATTCAGTAACTTTTTTCATTTTTTCTTGAAATAATGCTTAAAAATCAGTGATTTCCTTATTTGCGATTTTGTTTAATTAATATAGCTGATCTTGTTAACACAGAACTTCGAAATTTGCTGTGCTATTTGTGTCTATTTCAATGACCAAACGAAAATCCACGTGATTTTATAGAAATGTTTAGAGTCTTCGGATGCACAATTATCTTTTGCAAGTCAACCAACAATGAGCAGACGTTTTTCGAACAAGATTCCAACTTTGATAAATCATATTTTATGCAACTTATGCCTAATAGTAAATAGAACAACTTATTTAATGAACAAATTGGTGCGTCTAACATATGACCAGCAGTATAAATATATATATATATATATATATATATATATATATATATATATATAAATAATATAATAATATGTAATATAATAATAAGTATATATATTTCTGGTCAGAATAACGAGCTGCATTCATCGAGCCATTTTCGGCTGTTCTTCTGTACCTGAATCTGTTCTTTGAGCCATCCATACATCTTTCTATACATTCAGCTATTCCAATCTGTCTATCTTGTAAAAACTCTACAATCTAGAGACTTTAACTTTAATATGTATGTACGCAGTTATTATATGTAGCTTATGTATTGGGTATTAATTTTAAGTTTAACCACGATTATATTTCTCTTTTCCCTAAAATCAATAAATCAAAATTACAAAATGTGTAAAACAAAAAAAAATCGAATGCTGAAAAATCAAATTATTTCTTCTATAGTCAGTAAACACAAATTTAAAATATATATTAGAGCTTTAGCGAACATTCCTCACATTAATTTAAATTTTTTTAAATAAATTTCGTTTTATAAATTCAATTATATTTTAATATAAGTTGTTAATTATATGTATATGTATAGGCATCAAAAAAGGTTATCAAATCTTTATAATTTTATAATTTATATTTATATTTATAATTTATAATTTATAATTGTATTTATAATTTATAATTATATTATTGAGTATCTCCTAGTCCTGCACTACCGATTGTATCACTTTTATTTATTACAAATATTTTAAATAAAAACTCACCAAAAAATTGGACAACATCTAGGAGCATATTTTGCGACAATCCAAATATTAAAATTTGCTTTTACACCAAATCTGAAAAAAAAAAAACAAAAAAAATGTTGCTATCAGATGTGACCGACTGCCTTATACTCGTTCACGACAAATACAATTACATTTATATAAAAAACAATATTTTTCCATTTGCCATTTCATTTATAGCGCCAGCTGTAAAGGATGTTAAAAAGTAAAGTAAAGTTTAAAGTAAAATTTGGTTATTATACATAGCTCAAGCTTGAAATACATTATATATATGTATATATTTTCCCGATTTGTCCCGACACCAAAGTGCATAGATATATCTACTATAGGTTGTTGTGAATATTACACAAATCAATCAAATATAATAAAACAAGTAAGAGTGCTCTAGTCGAGACTGCTTGACTAAGAGATACCCTGAACCCTGCCACGCCTCCTTCTGCCTGTTACATACATTTTCACAAAAACATTATACGCTGATTTCCCATTTTCAATGGGTTCAGGGTATAAATATATGAAACGAGTATTAAAGATAATTACCAAACAATGTTTCATTTCAGCTATCTGGAATTCAAATACAATTCAATGAAACTATGAAATTTTGTATGTAAAAATTAAATCTAGCGCTCATCCTATTAATGAAAATATGTGTGGCAAATATTTTCATTAGAACTCGAGCGCAGAAAAATATTGATTTGAGATTTTAAGCCTATGAAATGCTAAAAGAAAGCTTGAACTGAAATACATAGCTGCAGTAAACCTGGTTGAAGAAACCAACTTCAAAGAAACCTCCATAAACAGAAGTAAAAATAAATTAAGTAATTTGAAAAAAAAAAAAATTCAATATACCAAAAAAAATATGAAATTTTGGTTTTCATTAAATAAAGTCTAGCATGTCCTAACAAAATAGTTTTTTTTATTTAATATACATAAATATTTCTGCTTTTAGTATCCCAAAAAAAATATCCCAAAATCAATTTTTTACTCTTCATATTTTTCAGAATTTTACTAAATTTTTTTTTTTTTTTTAAATTAGAATATTTCTTAACTCTTATTTAAATCAAAATTTGTTTTTAAATTAGCATATTTCTATACTCTTAAAACAAATTAAGTGGAGTATTAAAAAATATGAAAAATACTTGACCAACATTTTATATACTCTTCAAACGATTTGAAGAATTTGAAGAAAAACAAACAAAAGTTTTTATATATAGATTTTTTTTTGAAAAAAAGTTTATTACAAAATATTGCATTGACAATTAATATGATTTAATTGTTGTTCCATTTGAATTTCAGTTATTACACTTATCAAAAAAATGAAATTAAATATTTACTATGGATGAGTAGATGAAAAACGTAGCACCGAGCGCAAGAGACAAGCACAAGAATTAAGCTAGAGCTTAAATAATTTTGAAAGCTACAAATAAATTAATTTTCTTTTCTCTTTCTTTCTTTTTTTTTGGTGCAACTTTAACTATTTAAGCGAGTGACTTAAATAGTAAAATCTAAGCACAAGCTGCTGCAAAAGGGTTTCTAGACTTTTCGTTTTTCGTTTACAAAATTTGTTTTCTGAATGCTTGTTCGCTGCTACAATTTTCGATTTGTTGTTGTTGTTGTGGGTGTGGGAGTGGGAGGCGGGAGTAAAATAAGAGAACTATAAATTAATTTTGATTTGATTATCAGTTTACAATTGCATTTAACTATGGTATATTGTATATTGATATTTAGTTAGCTTGCATTAAATTAACATTTAACTATTTGCATTTAAGTTTACCATTTATGGGGCCGGGGCCAGGCAGCAGCCGAGTTTCATCTCTTTACTATTTTAATGGACATTGGTTTAGTTTACTCTATCAAATAAACAATTGAATTTTGATTTTTGTTTAGGTTTTTCTTTTTTCTTTTTTACTGTGATAGCGAATACTTAATCTCAACATTGCTTGAATCACAGCTTATATAGTATACATATATATACATACATATGTACTATATGTATATATAGAAAAGATCGTGAATATTGAGGAATACCTCACCTGGCCTTAACTATTTTTTTTATTTTTATTGTTTTTCTCATTTAAATTATTGGAATTGTTTTTATCGTTACGTTTTGTTTGCTGGTGGGGCTGGAAGTTATTTTTGTTTTTGTTTTTGTTTTTGTTTTTCTCTCTTTTTGTTTTGTTTATATAGTTAACGTACACATACACATATTTATATATAAACATATATATATATAGACATTATGTTGGCTATATAAAATCTAGGTTTTGTTTATGCGTTGACAAAATATATATATATATGTATGTAGAAATAACTGTACGTAATGGTAAATGTTTTAAATCCTGTTACAGGATTTGCTTCAGCTATTAAGTAGAATTACAATAAAACAAAATACACACACATATATAGGTATATGCATGTGTAAACATTAATTTAAGACAAAATACAATTCAAAGACAAATACAGTTACAAATATACAAACAGCTGTCTGCGTGTTCTTGTTGTTGTTGTTGTTGTTGTAATGACAAAAAATTATAAATTTGATTTATGTAGTTTGTTTATGTTTTTTATGCAACAAATAGCATCACTGGAATAGTTTATGCCACGCGGCGGCAATTCAATCGAGTGCTCTTTACCTTTCAGTTTCCTCTGCATACAGATTTAGATATATATATATATATAGATATATCGATATATAAGTTAGACATGTGTGAAATTGCACTAAAACTAAATGCTACAACATTTAAAAATTGATTTTGATCTCGTTCACGTTTTATATACCTATATATACATATATATATATATAGAAAAATCTAGCAGCTCTCTTGTAAACCAATTTCGGTTTTGGCATTTCTTTCTTAATTATTACAAAATATTTTTAGATTTTCGCTTCGATTTCCGATATTTATATATATATATATTTATATGCATATAAAAAACATTTACTTGAACTAAAAATTTAAATTTTATTTTTCTGTTTTTTTTTTAGTTTTTGTTTTCTTTTAATATTAAAGTTAAATAAATTTCTAAGTCTTTTCATTTTCCATGTGTGCTTTAGTTACTATACATAATCCATTTATATATATTTATACATATATATATTTTTATGTATATATAGCAAAAACTTTATATAATTTTAATAAACTCTGCCAGCACAACAACAACAACAACAACAACATACACTTGGAGCACATATACATATATTTATGTATATATATAAAAAAAGATTTTAAAAATTTGGCTGCGTATAAAAACTTCTTTTCCTTTCATTAAATTTTTAAGTGCTATCAGTTTTCTTTTCTCAAAATTTCGTTGTTGTTCCGGTTGTTGTTGCTGTTGATGTTGTTGTTGTTGCTTTGGCAATGGGTTCATCGTTTAGGCACATGTTTTCAGAGCTTATACATAGAGCACTTAACACTATGCATAGATATACTAATACTAATCATATAAAACTTGTTTTTTTTTCTTTTGTTGTTCTTGTTTTTTTTTTTGTTTTTTTATCTGCCTTAAGCCCGGCAGCGTTCCATGCTTCTAAAGAGCATTTGTCAATGTTCTCCGCGCAGCAGCTCCATCAGCAAATTGAAATCTGCGCCATCGCGCGTCTTGATCGTCAGCATCTCCTTGCCCAGCTGCAGTCAGCAAAACAGAGAGAGAGAGAGTAGAGTTATAGTATCTCTCAGCTACACTTTCAGTTGCATTTACTCACCTGACACGTGCGCTGCAGATCGGGTATGCGCAGCAGCAGCTCCCCAAACTTGGACGGCGTATCGGGATAATGAGCCAGCGTGTACGCCTGCAGCGCCTGCAGCGCTTTCTCCTGGCACTCGCGCACCTTGACCGCCTCATGCAGCTCCGTGGTATCTAGATATTGTTTTCGATTATTAGTAAAGGCACTTTTAGTACAGCCAGAGGCAATTACTTACCGGACTGCAGCAGCACAATGACCTTCATGGCAATATATTCGTAACGATCAACACGCAGGCGCCTCAAATGATCCGTCAGATTCAGCATGCGCTCAATGCAGGCCTGCAAAAATAAAACGTATAAGAGTAAATTATAAGAGTGAGTTTAGTGTTGACAAGAGTTACGATAATAGCAGTTGGATTGAGTTGGAGGAGAGAAGAACTTCTTTTGACGGATTCATTAAAGTGAACTACTGAACTAAATATGCGAGTTGTGAACGATGCAGTCGTTCGTTAACGTTTTTTTTTTATGAGTTTATTGATTGTTTAGTCTTTTCATATTATGCGTAAATGTATGGAAAAATCTTAAACATTTACAATATTTTTCCCAACTTAAAATAGCGCAAACCAACAAAATTTAATGATAATTAAAAATTATTCTATACTTTTTCGAATGCTTTTGCTGTGCTGCATGTGTATCATAAACTGAAACTGCTAAAGCTCGTAATTTTAATTTGATTTTAATTTTAATGTTAATTTTGTTAGGCGCGGGTGTTTTGTATAGTCGGTTCCTTAGTTTCTAAATCATGTTCATGATCTGTATAATTGAATGAGTAGAATAACTCAATAGTTATTATTCCATGTATGTTCACTCATAACTTAGTTACTAAACTAGTGCATGACTCTAAGATAAACTAATAGACTTATATATTTATATGTCGTATCGGTATAATATTATGACGTTATCCTGTAATAGTACTGAAGAGAATCTAACTGCTTGTATTATCCAAGTGAGTCTGCATTTTAGTGACAATTAAAGGCAGTTTTGTCATTGCGAGAGAGACAACTATAGCTGTTGCTGAACGTAGTCCCGGGTGTTGCTGAATGAGAGCGAGAGGGCTACTTATGCATTTCACATAGGGTCGCTGTGATTTCCATAAACGAGGGGAATGCGACTAGAAGCAGAGAGTCTGACAGAAAATGTCTAAAAAATAAAGGACTTGGTCCATGGCGGTGGAAAAAGACGGAGGGGTTTGTGTAAAGAGCTACTTTGGAATAAGGTATAATAGTAACTCAGCAATCCGGGAATTCGTTACTAGACAGAGCAACGACTATGATGGAAGGCAATCAAATAATGGGCGCTTCGACATATACAAACAATTTGTAACTCTTTTCAACCTGGTCAATAACTATCCTATTAAAATATCTAAAAAAATCTTATGATCAACTTCTACGCTTAGACATCATTTTTGAACATTTCTAAAAATCAGCAGAAAGCTTATTCTTATAAAAAAAAATCCAACTAAATTTGGAGCTATTCTAACACAAATAAAAACTTAACAAATAATAAGATATCAAATCTGTATCCTGACAAATGCAATCTAGCCTAGCCTAAACGAACTTCTTAGTCCACTAACAAAATTAACTCCAACCACACTAGTTCTTAGCTCACCTGTAAGCCATTGGTCTTGGCCTGTGCCAGTGTTATCTTTCGGCCCTGCGACATCTTGATCTCGCCCGGCGTGTCAATGGATCGAAAGCAGCAGGAGAAGAGCAGCAGTTCACACCACGAATTGATGAGCAGGCAAATCTGATCGTCGATCTGAAAGATTAAATTAAGATAAAAAGATTAGATAAAACGTTTTTTGCTAATATAACCAACTGAGACTCACCGAGATGTTCTTGAAGAGCGGCAAACTCTTGCACCATTTGACGATCTTGTAGAGTCGATGATCGGCCACATTGCAGAGATGGGCAATCAGATCGGGATTGGCGTTCTCGCCATTGGACGAGAGACCAGCACTGGCCAGCAGTGGATTGGTCATCTGTTGTGCATTGGCTGTGTGCTGTCCGGCGGAACTTGAACCGCCACCACCCGACGCACTCGACGAGGAGCCGCCAGATGCAAATGAGGACAGCGGCTGATTGATGCGCGCCAATTCCGCATCAGTATATTGCCAGAGATGTTCAACATCCATGATTTCCTGGTGGATGAAGAGGAAAATCAAGTTATTAACAGGGAAGTTGTGTAAAGGTAAAAAGTAGAACGGGCAGCGATGCCTAACTAAGTAGGATCTATAAGGTCTGGCAGAGAAGCAAGAAGCAGCTTGATGTTGATGAGTTACTCTAAAAAAAGTCAAGTCGCTAGCTCTTATATGTTCTGAGATCGACGCGTTCATACATACGGACAGACGGACAGACAGACAGTCGGACAGACAGACAGACAGACAGACAGACAGACAAACGGACAGGGCTAAATCGACTCAGCTCACCTCCCTGATCAAGAATATATATACAGTCGAGTCTCGATAATTCGAAATGGCAAGGGGATCAGGTTTTTTACGAATTAGACGGAAATTCAAATTATCGAGACTCGACTGTAACGAATTTTTTTCAAGGGGATAGATTTTGTTTCGATTTATCGCGATTATCGATTTAGCGGGGTACAAATTATCGAGACTCGACTGTACTTTATCTGGGTCTGCCACGCCTCCTTCTGCCTGTTACATAAATTTAACAAAACCATTATACCCTGATTTCCCATTTTCAATGGGTTCAGGGTATAAAAACTACTTCAGATATTACTACAGTCAGACAGCTATTAGTATATAAGTATACATATTCCATGTCTTCAGAAGATAACTAAGCTGCAGGCAAGCATATCTCCCATGTGTTTCAGGCCATATGAATGAACTGAAAAATCTTTGTCTTCTTCATAAGCGTCGCACAGTGGGGCCTTTTCTCATTTTGCGTTGAACCAAGCAAGGTATTTTCAAAATTTAAATGGCATTTGACAGAGAATTTCTTCAAGCTTTAAAATAAATCTATACACAGGGTGATCTGTTGTCATGTCAAACATGAAAAATGTGGTTTCAGTCAAATCATATGTGTTTTTTTATCTGTTGACAAGGTGATTCGCAGTTTCATGTCAAACATGAAAAATGTGATTTTAGTCAAATAATATGTTTTTTAATTAAGTAATAATTTTATTTTAGTTTTAAATAATTTTTTTCTGTTATTTATAACTAATATAATCAGAAAAACATTTTAAAGATTAAAAAATAAAGTAAAATAAAAAATAATAAATTATCTATCAGATTCTATTATCATTTGGCCAATTTCTTTCATCAAAATTTTGATTTATGCCACGTTTAGACTGCAGAGGCCCTACTGTGCGTCGCTATACCTAGAAGCAAGTCGAAAGCTTATTTGAAGCTTGTTACTACTCATAGATGTCAGGAAATAATAGATGATTGCAGGATAGTCCGATAGACTTGGTCGACCTCTTCAAAAAGGTTGATGTAGCCCCGATAGCAAAAACTTAGGAAACAGTCTAAGACATTACTGAGGAGATCTAAGACCTAACATCACGCTAGACTTACAGACAAAAGTGTTTCTAATGAGGAAGAGTAAAACTCTAGTTGAATGTAACTAAGCTCTGTAGATCTAGAAGATGTCGATAAGTAATTCAGAATCTATGAATCTATGATTGATCACAATCTCTTGAGTTAATTCTTACTTTAACTCAAAAGATTGTGATCGTGAATAGATTCATAGATTCATAGATAAGTCGATCAGTCCACGACTCTAGCTCTAAGATATCACTGCAAATTTGAGCTCTTTCAATCTGCACTCACCTGCAGCAGGGCTGGAATGCTTGAGGCTCGCTCTAATTTATGATGACTGAGCGAATCTGTTTGCTCCGTCTTGATGGATGCGCCGAGACTGGGACTGGCCGGCAGCGAATTGGACCCGCTGCCAAAGCCATTGAGTGGACCATGTGGCTGTTGTTGCTGCTGCTGTTGTTGTTGATGATGATGATGATGTTGCTGATGGTGTTGCTGCTGCTGTTGATGATGATGATGATGTTGCTGCAATCTCTGCTGCTGCTGCTGCTGCTGATTGACCACGGCGGCAGCTGCTGCAGCGGCAGCCGCCTGATCTGGACTGAGCAGCGGACTGAGCATTGAATTGGGCAGCGTATAGGAGCATTGATAGGTGGAGCGACCGCCGCGTGTGCGATCCTCACGTATGGCCTCCAGTTTCATGCCCTTCTGCAGGCACTTCTCGAACCGGCAGGCCGGACACTTCTTGCGTGTGGAGATGCTCACCTGGCAGGGGCCGCCGCGCACGCACACATAGTTCTTGCGGTTCTGGACGGTGCGCTTGAAGAAGCCCTTGCACGACTCGCAGGAGAAGATGCCATAATGAAATCCACTGATCTTATCGCCACAGATCGGACAGGGCGAATTGATGAGCTGCTGCCGCGAGATGCCCGCCGGCGAGGCTGGCAACGTGGCCGAAGAATCGAGTGCTCCGCAGCTGCTGCTGCTGCCATCCATGCTGAGATTTTGTGCCTCCTGCGCAGCAGCAGCAGGATCCACCTTCAAGGGCGGATACAGCACGCTATGATGATGCAGTGCACCGCCATTGGCATGACCCGGAAACAAGGCGGAGCCAGCGGGCGGCGCATGACGCGCCTGTATCGGCGAGTGGGTGGGACTGAACTCTGAACTGTAGCTGTAGCAGCTGCTGTGCGAGGCATCGCTGTTATTCCTGCTCAGCGACGGCGTATAGGGCGCGTGCCGCGACGTCAGCGGCGACTGCGACGGACTGCTGTGCGTGTAGACGGAATGTATGGCAGAGTCGGGACTGGGATTGGCGGGCAGCAGCGGCAAATGGCCGCCGCTGCTCGACTTGCTGCGATCGCAGAGTGAAGTTGTCGAATTGGAGGCGGAGGCGGAGGCGGAGGCGGAGACTGGTTCATATTTCAGATTAATCGGATCACTTTGTGTGGGCGCCAGCTTCAGCTTGTAGCTCTGCTGCTTGTGGCTTTGCAACTGTTGCTGCAGCTGCTGCTGCTGTTGCTGTTGCTGCAGCTGCTGCTGCTGCTGCTGTCGCTGCTGCATCTCGCCTGCTATGTGCTCCAGCTCCGTTTTGATGGGCTGCAGCATGGCCGTGACCTGGCCCCCAGCACTGCCCGACTCACTTTTCACCACTGTCTCCGTTTCCATGAGCTCCTCGTCGGGCGCCTCCTGCCCGTTCGTTTCGGCATCGCTCAGTTCGCCCTCCCAGGACATGGGACGTGGTCCATTCTTGTCGGCCGCACGTCTACGCACCTTCAGATTCTCAATGTTGGCCAGCTCCGCTTCCGAATCGGATTCGTCCTCCTCCTTGTTGTTGTCACCGTCGCCGCCTCCGCCGCCGCCTCCTCCCAGCGGTATGCGCAGGCCATGATTGTGATTGTTGTGATTGTTGTGATTATTGTGATTGCTATGATTGTGATTATGATTATTGTAGTTGGCTATAACCGGCACCAGATTCCCATTCGGCGTGGGCAGCTCGTCCAGCTCACACTTGATGTTCGTCACGGAGACATTGTGACGCCCCGTGGGCGTGGACATGTTAACGGGCAGCTGATAGCTGCCACTGGCACCTGGAGAAACGCTTTGCTCCGTCTTAATGCTCGACATATTGGGCATCCTTAATGGCTCACTCGTAATCCCTATTCCAATACTTAATTACGTTCAACTCTTAGGCTGCTTTTACTTGTGCAATTTGTAGAAATTGGAAAGATGTCGTTGATGCAGTTCCATTGTGTTGTAAATCTGAAAGAGGCCAAAAGTGAGACATGAGCATATATTTTACAAAAGGAAAACCCCCAAGGTTATATGTTTAATATAAGACTTAGTTTCTAAGGCTTTTAATTATAAGTTAGTAGTAACTTTTGTGCATAGAGCTCTAATCACCTTTTGAAAGTTATGTTTTAATAATTTAATGTAATAGTTCCACATTAAGAAATTATTATTTTAAGTGTAAATGTTTTTTTTTTAATATATCTCATATTCATCATTATATTTTATATAACATTATTAATAGTAAATAATACATTTAATCAAATATATTTTGTATTTAATTTTAATTTTTATATATTTTAATTTATCATATTATTTTATATATTTTATTTTATATGCATATATAGAATAAAACTTATACAATACAAAACAATTAAAATACCTTGAAAAAATATTATAAATAAAAAAGTAAAATAATAATAATTAAATTTATATATAATACAAACAATATTAAACATATTATAAACATCTCATACATACATATATGCGATTTTATATAATATATTAAATTTTGTTTTCAATGTCTTCAAATATCCAAGTTTTTGGTCATTTTTAAAAACATTTTTTTATGGTTTTTAATTTTATTCTACGCATACTTTATATCTGTATTTTTTATGTATTAGTAAACATTTATTCCTTATTATTATTATATTTTTTTTAATGTTTAATGAAATATTTTCTAACAAAATATTTTTTTCAATATTTTCTTTCTGTCATTTTTTCTGAAGCTGTCCAAAATATAAGTTCCCAAAAAATTAATAAACAAGCTTTCTAACTAATTGGATATTTTTTAAAGTTTTTTTTTATTCTATCTATAAATACTTTCTTCTATGTTTTCTCTACCTAATTTTGTAATATACTTTAACGTATAACATATTTAATCATGAAGTTTGCCAACAAAATTTAATGTTATGTATAAAATATAATTGATATATTATTTATTATTTAATTTTCATAAATTTTCAAAATGTTTTAGCTAAATCTCAGAGTAAAAAGAATTGATAAAGAAAAGAAAGCATAAAATATGTTTATATCATTAAGTAAGTAAATAAGATTCTCTTTTATCTTTTAGGATAATTTTAGTATTTAACAAAAGTATGGATTTTAAAATATATTTTCAAATAAACTATTTATATATAGAGCTTTGATAATACATTTGAAATTATCGGTAGAAGCCTTACTCATAAATACAAGAAAAACTAATAAAAGAAAATTTATAAGTGTATTTTATTTATAGATGTTTTAAAACAAATTATAATCTACACAAAGTTTAATACAATTGTTTCACACCAATATTAGAAAAAAAAACGAATGAAATTTCATCCTACATTTGATAGAATTACAATACTTCAGTTTTTTGCTGCCCCATTCTTACGAATAGATCTGTCTGTTGATCGCCATTCTATCAGTCACTCAATCAATCAATATAAACCGGGTTTTTTATTTACCTATCTACATATGAAAGTTTAACTTTGTCTTTTCCAGTTATGCACAATTTAAACAATTCTGAATGCTTAAATAGGTTAATAAAAACCCAACTCATTTCAAGTTTATAGTCTGCAGAAACAAAAACCTTTCGGTGCAAAAACAAAAAAAAAACCTGAAGCAATAAAAAGCATTATGTAAACCCTGTTCAAGTCAGCTCCACACATGAATCACATTTCGTGGGCTGTACATAAAAGATAGTTTTGTTAACATAAAAGAGAGATTCAATATAGAGAATCGCTTGTCTATACAGAAGCGCTATCTCTTTCACTCCTTGTGCAGATGTTTTGTAGTTAGCATACAAATTTCGTTACTATGCGAATTATTATTACTCATATAGAGAATCATCATTCAATAGAGATTTCAACTCCCCGCCCAAACCGACGACGACCTTGGCCTCTGCATGAGTCTGAGGCAGAGGCAGAGGCGAGTTATGCTAATTGGAACCGCGACATGTGTACTACACACACACACACACACACACACATAGAGAGAGAGACAGTTATTACACTGTCCAGCTTGTTATCAGCGGCGAGCACACGAACAATAGCTTAAAGCAAGCAGCAGAACAATAGCGCCAGCCGACGAAAAATGTCAACGACCTTAAAGCGAAAGAGGCGAAAAAAGCCAATGGAATATTATAATAAAATTTAAGGTACATTAACCCAAAACCGAACGAACACGCTCGGCCGGCAGCTGAAAACGGTGTGTGGCTATGGGAAGGGCGCGGCTAAGCGAGTCCAGCTCTAAAGGGCATTGCTAATGACACTGATGGGAGTGGGTGCGCGGGGGGTTGGGCAAATGCATTTCACTTTTTGGCATATTACTGTTAAGTGCAAATGCAATAAATTGAGTGCAGCTGACGGCCGAGTTTACAGGCTAAATGGGCATCTTTTGTTTAGCCGGTACAACAACCCAGCAAACGCAGCGGCCAAGACGCCAACCGGCAACTGAAAAGACAAAGAGAGATAGAGAGAGAGAGAGCACACACACGTAAGCAAGAGAGCGAGAGCGAGAGCAACCGCGAGCGCAGAATGGGCAAAGGACGACCTTCAAATAATGTTGAAATTTGTACGCAAACGACCTTGTATACAACAACAACGAGAGACGACGAAGCAACCACGAAGAAGACGCAGCGACGACGACGACAGCGGCGACGGCGGCGACAGCGAAACGAAGCAGGGCAGTCAAACTGTTCATAAGCACTCACACACACACACATACACAAAAGACGCAACACATGCGCGGGCAACGACAGCGCGGGTGAGTCGTAGTCGTCGTAAAGAGCGGAGAGCGCAAAGAAAGAACAAAAAACAACTCAGAAGTAACAACAGCAGAGGGGGAAGCGTATGCAAGTGTGAGCAGCACAAAAGAAAATAAACAAAAATTTTGATATCAAGAGCGTCGCTCCGTGAGTTGCGCGGCGAGCGAGCAAGCAAGCAAGCAATCAAGAATAATTCTCGTAGTTAAAGTTGTGTGGGTGCAGAGAGGTCACAACGTAACAGAGAGAGAGTGTGAGCAGGCAACCCGAAATGCTGACCAAGCAAAGAGCGTGCTAATGAAATATTGTGAGAGGGGCAGAGAGCGAAGAGCGTGAAGTGGTCAGACGTTGTTGTAGTTTGTCTATATGTATATTTTTTTAGGGAAATATACCCATGCATATGTATGTATGTATGTGTGTATGTATTAATGTTTATGTGAGTGTACTTGGGACCCGACAAATGCAGCCAAGCGATTTGATGATGGCTCGTTTCTGGTTATAAGTATAGACACACACACACACACACACACATACATACATACACAAATGTACACATAAACATACTTTCAGCTAGAACTGTACCTTGTTAAACGAAGTGGGAGCCATTGATTAGTGCGGAAGTGCTAAATGTAACGGTCGCTGGCCTTTTCCATAACTAAAATTTGATTTAACTTATGAGCTTTGGTAGTTGAATGTATTAACAAATTTTGATTAACTGAATAAATCATGTTAAATATGTCATCAGCATAGACAGACTAGTATTTAAATACTAGAATTTTAGTTTATTTTATTGTATAAGCTTAATATAAATTCAATCTAAATAGAAAATATATCTAAATACAAAAATGTTTTTAATTGTATTTTTTCTAACTCTGCCTTTTTTCTTGTTTTTAATCCAATCTATATAGAACATAATTTTTTATAAAATTTTAACTTTAGCTTTTTTTCAGACATTTCTCTAAACTTTAGCTTAATCTAAAACATTTCTCACATTCCTCTACAAGTTATTCAATTATATAAAAAAATACAAAACAAACTACAAGCCCTAGGCACTTTGGTAAACGCCCCCATTTGAACTACCTTTCCATTTGTGACTGTCAAAGTTTTAGCCATTTACTCGAGTCATAATCTAATTAAGTATGTATTATGTCTACACAAGTCTCGATGGCTGGCACAACCTTTGGCTGTATCTTTTAGCCATGACATATTGCCAACTGCATGCCAAGAGATATAAATATTTTTTTTTTTTACAATTTGACAAGCCCCTGAAATAAAATCATAAAGCACAAATGGCATACCGCAGCTCTTGTGGGGCGACAGGGGGTGGAGGAGGGGGGATAACTAAACTGAAGTTGTTGCTGTTGACCGAGAATCGTCTGTGCTAGGAATGTGCAACGGGTTGGGCAACGCTTGCCCCTGAGCTCTACGGGCGACTTGTCTGCCGTATATCGATTTTTATCAGCACAAAATGCTTTTGACTTTGACAGCTCACAGAGATGAAGAGAATAAAAAACAAGTAAAACTGTGCTCGGTGGAAGTGATAGACTAGCAGATACTCTGCACTTGCAGTCAGGAGGTGAGATATTGAAAAATTTATATAAAATTTGTTATATTTTGAAAAATTTAATTAAAAACGAACTAAATTGATTATATAAAATTAGTTATATATTGAAATATTTTATTAAATTGGAACTAAATTATTTGATTTTAGGTCAAACAAAATTAAAATATATAGTGGTTAAATAAAGGCTACACAGCAAAGTTTTGTTAACTCTAGTTTTAAATTTTTTAGAGCTGTTCATTTTAGACATTTTGATATTTTAATCAATTTGAAAAACCAAAAAAATTAATAAAAAAAAATTAAATTACAGTGAAATATTTATGTATTTACAACATTTGTATAGCCAAGCTTCTATTCTATAATATAATCCTCCAGATAAAGTCAACAATTTTATTCCGAATATGGCTATATATTTAAGAATACAAAAATTATTAACCTCTGTCAAATTGTTAATCTCTGTCAATTTCAACTATTCAAGATATGCTCAATAAACTGTTAATTTAAAATACCTCTTATCTCTATTGTTTGGCAGATTCTCAGAAAAGCTGATCAACTAAAGACATTTACTGATTTGGTTTATCGATTGCTTAAATATTTCTAAGCAAATTATGCTACAAAGGAATGCCCATAACCAAGATACCCTTCTTGAACTACTCCATTTTCAATGGGTTCTACGTATACAGAGGGCGTAAAAAACACAAATTCAACTTGCTTTACAACTCCTGGCAGACAAAGGGGTTGACCTTCACATTACAGCGTTTTGTTTTTCATTTCTTTTTTCCTGCTGTTCGTTCAGTGTGGCGCTGCCGGTTGGTCTCCTTTGGGTTTTCCCCAGTTTTTGGTGGAGTGAAACGCGGAAATGCTGCCGCCTAACAAAATGGCGACGTGCTTGTCGTCCCCATTGTCGTGCTGTCTGTGTGTGTGTGTGTGGTAAATCCATGTCAATAATATTCACGACATTGACATGCTTTGTGGGCCAAAAGCCCCGGTCGGTCGAGCTAGTCGAATGGGGGTTGAGTATCCAGGAGCCAAGCCCCGGTTCAAGTTGTTCTTGGTGGTGCTGGTGGTGGTGGTGGTTTGGCATTGACGCTGACGCTGACGCTGATGCCGACGTTGATGTTGACGTGGACGTTAACGTTAACATTGTTGTTGTTATTCGGTTGTTGTTGTTGCCTTTAGGCATTTGGGGAGTTTGGAGTTTTGGAGTTCGTTGTGCCCAGTGAATGGGAAGTTGGTTTCAATTATGCGTAACATGAAAGCGTAAAGCGCATTTAATGGGGGGAAATTTCCATTTGGCAGTAGGGTGCTCTAATTGGAGAAAATCGACCCTTTCTCTCCACACCCACGACACACAAAAAAAAGCTGTACAACGCAATTGTTTAGGGGTTGCTAGGAGGGAGTAAATGAGAGAGAGAGAGAAGAAGAGTAAGAGAGTGTGAGCTGGAGCTTGGCATTTGTGCTGGTATGGCTGATAATGTGTAACCAGGAAAGCAGATAATGTTGTTATCTTGTGGGTGTTGAAAAGCTGTTGGGGATTAATTTGACAAAGTTAGACGACACGCAGTACTCTGGGGTATATAAATTAGCCGTTAGTTTTGGAAGTTCGACTTTTTGACATACTTTGACCACTAAACTTTCATATTATTCAGAGCTCTAATGAATGAGAATAGGTCTATAAAGGGTTTTCTTAAAAGAACCAAACAACTTTGTTGCTAATTCCTTTTTTCTGCTAGTTAGAGTTTTAATCTAAAGGCAGCTTTGCTGGAGTATATTAATTGTAAATTTAACATGCACTTTAACATGTAGTTTGTATATTTAACATGTACTTTAACATGTGGTTTGTATATATTATTAATCTATTTAGAGCACAGTAAATTCTATTTATTACATGCTGATTGCAAATTTAACATGCACTTTAGCAAGTGGTTTGTCTACTTCAATTGATTTCTTTCATTCATGTTTTTTCTTACGCTTACCAAATCCATTTAGATAATAAAAAAATGTAATTTGTACAAGCTGATTGCAAATTTAACATGGACTTTAACATGTGGTTGTATTATTTTTATTTTACACATTTATATATATTCTTCTTCTGGGTCTCTAATATGTGTAAATATTATTTTCGTTAACTTCATTGTAATTTTGACATGCAGTTTAACATGTGATTATGTCATTTGGATTTCAGTTAATGTAACAAGAAAAAATGCATCTGCTTATCAAAAATGTACAATTGCAGAGCTTCTACATAACCATGTGAACAATAAGACATACGCAGCTGATTATCTACAGCTTAGAAGTTTGTCATCAGGATAAAGAATTATATATAAGCAAAGAAAATTCTCATAAAATTGCTATCAAACTCCAATTCGTTAAACAATCTTCCTTAGCATATCAAAGAGCAGTCTATCATCTAGTCAATCATCCAGTCTCAGCCACATTCGATGCAAAACAGAAACTCTTTGAAAGCCCACTGACATTTCTAAACGTTTAGTTCCTGCCTAGCCTATGCCAGAAGCTTACATAACGTGGCCCAAAGAGTGCAACGGCAATCGAGGCTGTCTAATATTTTAACACGCTTCAGACCCCATGGACAACACACACACACACACACACACACACACTGAGAGAGACGCACACCTCTAACACCTTTCGCCAATTGCAAACAAAGGCAAAAGCTTAGACATAAGCTCCAACTACGTACCATGTCGGGCTAGACCAAGTCGGCGTAAGCCAGGCCAGGCCAGGCCAGACCAGACCAGGCCAACCCAGGCCAAAACACCAACAACAATTGCAAATTGCAATTACATTTACCTGGCAACGGGCCACATTTTTCGCTTTTGATTAATCATCGGAGCATGCAGCTGTGCAGAGAGTGTTTGTGTTTGTGTTTCTGTTTCGGATCGGATCGGAGCTGGCACGTCATTAGCATAATGTGCAACAGAAGTTACCTATGGAAAATGGCAAACAAATTGCCAAAGCAACAAAATATTCGCAAAAGCCAACAGGTTATATAGGTATATACATAGTATATATATGTACATATGTATATCCATGCAGCCAGAGCTGGCTGTCGCATTGAATGCTGCGTGGTTGTCCATAGAATTTCCTATTGCCATTTGCAGTCTGTTTGTGCTGCAGTTGAAAATCAAGTGTCTAGGTGTGCGTCTGTGTCTGTGTGTGTGTCAGGTACTTATAAATCCACAAACATCTATGCGAATCGACGCGACGTCTGCAGAACTTGATTTCCAACAGGTGCGTCGTCGTCTGGTCGACTTGGATATGGATACTGTTGCCAATAGCTAAACACACACACGCACACACAGAGAAAAAACCGGTACGATTGCAAGAACTGCAATACACTTCAAGAATTTATGCTGCAAGTAGTTGACATTTAATTGAGTAATAAATTTATACAATATTTGATTTTTTACCAACTGCTAAAAGTTCTTAAATTATGACAGGAATCCTATCTATAAGAAAATAAATAAATATCAACTGCTAAAAGTTCTTAAATTATGACAAAAATCGTATCTATAAGAAAATTAATAAATATCAATAAATATTAATATAAATTACTCAAGTAATCTATATTTTAAATATTATTGAGAATATGTTTTAGCTGCACATGAAAACATTTGTGGATTTTGTTGAAAGTGAGATCTTCTTTAAATAAATTCATTAAATAATCAATTTTCTGTCTGCAGACTCTGTGTGCGAACTTGACTCAAATGAAACCCATTTTGAATCAAAATAACTTTTATCATAAATTTGCACAATATTTTCTGGTGGAAATTCATTAGTTTATTTATCTTGACAATATCTGGTAAACAATTTGTTTTTAATCAAAAATCTCTTTATCATTAATATATTTTCACATTATTATCAGGTAAACATTTGTGACAGAGATTTTTGATTCAAAGAAGCTGCGCCTTTGATTCAAGTGCTTGGACCGAACCTTCAGGCATCAAATATCTGCTTTAAGAGTTGCTCTAAATATTACTTCTATACAAATATGCATTTAATATTGAATAAGTTAGTTTGAATAGTTGTTGTTGTTAGCTGATTAGTGCACTCAATACAATTCTATATGAAATTATATAATTAATAATAAATGCATGCACTACTTGACTATCTAAAAACATGTGCTGAGTTGACAGAGCTGTTAAGAATTCCATTTGAATGGAAATTCAAAATGGATTTTTGTTCTGTGAGTTGTCTTAATAATTGAGAACCTTTTTATACCCAGAACCCAATGTAAAGGATTTTAAATTTTAATTAATGAAGAGTAAAATACTACGTTAATCAGGGAAAATATTAGATAAAAGACAGAATCTCTTATAAAACTTTTTTAGCGATTCGTAGAACAGAGAATTCCAAATTAAATTAACTATATAAGGAAATTTTAAAAAAAGTAATAAAGGTTTAATTTTAGTAACATTCGACTTCCACTTAACAATTATGTTATTATTATTATACATATATATTACATATATATAATTATATATATTATATATTATTATTATTATATATATTATATTTTATTATTATTAATATTATATATACAGTCGAGTCCCGATAATTCGAAATGGCAAGGGGATCAGTTTTTTTTCGATTTACACAGAAATTCAAATTATCGAGATTTCTATCATATAGATATCCCCATCAAGGGGATAGAATTTTTTCGATTTATCGCGATTTTCGATTTAGCGGGGTACAAATTATCGAGACTCTACTGTATTATATATTATTATTATTATTATTATACATTTATATTATTATTATATTATATATTAACTAAACTAAACTTCAATTACAAACTCTTATTTAAATTTTTTTTAAATTCAGATACTTTAAAATTTTCTATAGTTGATTTTCTGGAAAATTGTTTTTAATATTTCGACTCAACAGAGTTTCTGTTTAAGTTTCTAAGAGTTAAAGCTAGAATTATAGCGTGTATAAATCATAATATTTTTTATTTATATCAACTTCTAAGTTAGATTATAAATAAATAAAATGAATTTGAAAATTGTAAAAATATATTTATGGCTATGAATTGGGGCATATCACCTGGCATCTGGCACCTGGCAAATAAAATAGGCCCATAGGATTGGTAATATTATTGTGAAACCTTTTTCTGTTTTTATTTAGGCTATGTCTTAGTTTTAGTTTTTTTGACACTCGCTTTGTCCACATATTTAAATAAATAAATACAAATATTTCTGATATATATACAATATTCTATCAAACAAAATATACTTAGTATATATAAATTACTACCAGAATTGGCATAATTTCTCACAGTTCACTCCACAGGTAGTTTCAAAGAACTTGGGACAAGTTTTTAGCACAAAAGCAGCACCCGCTGATAACTTTGTCAACGTCATCGTCGGACACGCTGCAAATTAAATGTGGCCAGAGATTGGGGCGCGCCATTGGCGACGCTGGTTGGCGTTTTTTTTTGTGCCCGAAGAGCCCGCATTTTTTCGGGGCGTTTGCAATGTGGCAAGCTTCAAGTTGCAATGTTGCCATGTTGCAAGTTGCTAAGCTGCGTCTGCATAACAATTACAATTTACCGTACGACTGAAACAGGAAATGTTACGCTTGCGCCGTTTGCATTTTTATGACTCGCCAAAGACTTTCGAGTATGCGGCACTCCCTAAAGCCCCTGCCGCCCAGTGCTGCTACTCCTCAAACAGTGCCCCAACGCACTGTCAAACCTGTGCACAGTTTTTTTTGTTTTTTTTTTGTTTGTTTGAGCAAAAATTCTGTCTCTGCTTTATGTCATTGTTATTGGCCTGCCATAGCCTTATCGTGCGGCTGGCTCTGTCTGCTCTACCCCCTTGCAACCCAACCCTTTGCTTGCGCGTTGCCACGCTTCGCATTGCTATCAATATCAACAAAAGATAAGCAGCCAAGGCATGGGACACAGACGCTGACTGAGCAGCCCCCAGTGCCCATATCGGTATCAGCACAAATACATACATACATAACCAGAGCTGATTTTATACTCTAAGCGAAAAAGGGAATCGACTTTGTCATGATATGGGTAAAGCTAGAAGAACATGAACTGAGTGAGTATATAAAGGAATTTATAATAAGGTCTTGTTTATAATTCTTATATTATTTAATATTTTTTATATATATTAATAAGCATATTTTTTTCTATTTGCAAAATTAGCTGAGTTCATATAGCTATCCATGTCTATTTATACTTTTCTAGGCAAACTAATTCTAGGTAAGGCAATATTAGAATGCTTAACATAGCTGCAAGCTGGATGTTGGATTGATATATGATGATATGATATGTTTATATTTATAACTGATATATGATATATGGCTATGGATTAATATAACATATAGCAGCCAGAGCAAATAGAAGTTATATATGTATATAGATCTTCTCTGAAGTTTTCTGTTTGCGAAAACTTATGAAATGGGAATAATAATCCTGCATCTTATATAAGATCAACATATAATCAACTATACAATATCATTCTCCATCTTATGTTGCTTCTTACATTAGAGCAACATATAAAGAACATCTACTATATCACACTATACTATATACTATATCATGCAAATGTCTGTTCAACAATCACTCTTCTTTTAGCTCAAAATATAAGTATTCTACGGAAACTTTTAGCCATAGTCAGCTTTCATCTGTTTCTAATATATAACAACGATATCACATGACTTCTATCAGAACGGAAGACACACAACTGATACTGATATATTTCCGCCTGTTAGTGTATTTAAAATTCGTCGTATCAAAGTTAGTTTTTGCTTTGTTGTTTATTATTGGTTTCCAGTTGCTGTGGCCGTTGCAGCTACTGTTGCCCAGCTGTTGTTCTTATTGTTGTTGACAGTCTTTGCCTCAAGGTCGTACGAATGTTCTTTATAATCACATACATGTATATATGTATAAGAAAAAAAAGTTAAAAAATTATAAATAAATGAAATAAAAAGTACAAATAAACACGAAAACTTATCTACAAACTGTCGAAGATAAAATGCCCTTACAGAGATTTAACAGGCATGTCATAATTAATTAAATTTTCATGCTCTAACATCTATTTAACATAGCTTAAAATTGATGAGCAATAGCTAAGCAATGTGAAGCAATAGTTAGTAAATATATACAGAATTTAAAGATTATTATTTAGAGTACAGATTCATGATGCAACTTCAAGCTATATACTACATACTTTTCTCAATCTTTAATATACTTAGACTAGAAGAAGAAAATCTTACATCTTCTAAATAAATTTTCAGTTAAGAAATAACTGACTCAAATATTAAATATGTCCAACTTTAAAGGCTTTTCCTTTGATCCCATCTCATATGCATATACATAAAAGTGCCTATGCAGCACCCTCTTCAATCTGTCCTACTCCCCACTTTAGCACTCTTTCAATAATATTCTCTCTTCTTTTACCCCCATAAATCATTTGGTTCTTTGACGTATTGTCGTGATTTCTGTTGATATTTGCGATTCTTTGTTTACTGCGCTGTGTGAAACTTGTTTCGATTTCTGTTTATTTGCGACTCAACTCTAAAGCGTTTTAATGAAACTAATTATTTTTATTGCAAAATGCTCACTATATACATACATATATGTATGTAGATAGAACTGATATTGTCGATATATCTGTGCATATATCTTATAAATCTGTTGGAATATTAAATCATTAATATATGTCTAGATTCTTTAGATAAAATAGATTCTGTTCTATAGGAATTACGATATTGAAACTGAATTTTTATATTAAATTTGATGAGTTTTTCTATTAATATTCAAAATTCGAGATTTTCATTAGTTTAGTTAGGATTCAACATCTATGTGAATAATATAAATATAATAAAATAAATAATAATAAACAAATAAATAAATAAATAATAATAAACAAATAAATAAATAAATAATAATACTAATTATTTATAGAAATAATAACAATTATAAAAAAAATAATAGTAATTATTGATAATAATATTTAAGATTATAATGAAAATGGACATATAAATGAAGATGATTATGTTAAATAGAAAAACAATAGTTATTTATCTATGGGTTTTTTATGATTCCTTAAATTAATATTAAAGATAATAATAACGTTGATAAATGTAAGCAAATGTGCAACAGCATAGATGCCTGGAAAAGAGTCTGTGACTTCGCCGAAAAGGTTCTCCGGCGGAAAAAGTGGGACCTGGACGCAGGAACACAGATGACAGTGCTCAGCTAGAGCATACACAAGGGCTCCACCTTGAAGGTTAATGCGGAATAGCTCCTGGTTCCAAGGTGGGAGGCAGCCCGAGAAGAGCAGGTTTTTTAGTCGGTAAGCAGTATTGCAGTCCGACACACCAGCCAGAGTGACGACCCGACTGACGGTGCATAAAGCATTTTTACCTACCTCAGCCACACAAAAAAAAATTAATAAATAAGGTATTTATTTAAGGTCCTAGAGCAAGCACTCTCATTTATTTTCATCTTTTATTTATAGCTCTACACAGAAGCTTAAGATTTTTGGAGCTAAACTAATGTTTGTTTTGATACAAATATGGCTAAATTTCTTAATAAAATGAGCTATATAATATTACCCACAAAAGAATTATAATGACAGTAACATTTGATCAAGAAACTGTAGTATCACATAGATTTCCACACATCTTGCAACTCTTTAAGCCATTGCAACTCGTGCGTTAAGCATATTTGATGAGTATCAGTATTTGTTTTAATTGTTTGTTTAACTTGTGCTTCTTTTGCTTCGTATTTTTTTTTTTGGCAACATTTGTGTGTTTGCTTCAATGACACAACGTTCCAGTTTATCGATTACACAATAATGCGCAACAACCTGCCAAACAGTTTCACTAACTAACTGCCCAACTGGCTGGCTGGCTAACAGTTGCAGTTGCAGTTGCAGTTGCTGTTTGCTGTTGCTGTTTGCTGTTTGCTGTTGCATCTATCTAACTGGTACGAGTCTCAAGAATGCCAGCACGCACACGTTGCATTAAAATTGCACTTAAGCCAAATGCAAGCAAGCCAACGCAAAAAAATGAATAAACAAAAAATGTGACTGATGGAAAATGATGGCCACATAGATGCTCTGTAAGACATATGCAAAATTCATGATCTTAAAAGTGCAGAAAACTGGACTTAAATTTAGTTTTCAGTATTATGTTGCTATTCTACAACATATACTATATATTTTAGAGAAAATAGTCTTAAGTAAAAACAGAAATAAATATTCTTTTTTATCATAAAAAGATTTGAATAGCTTAATACCACATTTTGTGACTTTAGCTGGCTTAATTTCAGATATAAGCTTTGTCTTTATCTAAATCTCGATAAAAAATATATAAAGAGATCAATAATATGCATAAATAAACTTTAGTCCTTTAGTCCCAGCCTGAATCAATTTTCACAAAATCAACACACCCATTTGTCATTGCGTACAGGGTAGATTATAAAACAAGAAACTCAGCTGCCAAACGGCCTGCAAGACCAGAACGCGATCGCCAACAACCTTGTCCCAAAACAACTTGCCAGTAATTCGTTTTTCCTTTTTATATCGCTTACGAACATGAATATATATATAGTTATATATACATATATATATACATAAATATATATGTATGCATGTATAGTTTGCACGTACGACGTTGCCAACTTGACTTGACTTGATATTAATTAAACGCACGCAAAGAGCCAGCGGCAACTGCTGCAGCAACAGCAGCAGCAGCAGCAACTGCCAATTGCCCACCCAGCGTCGAGGAAACGAGTTCCAGAAGAGAACAAGAAAAAACCAAAGCTTAGAAAAGAAGTCAACGTCTTGTGGATGTGGCTAAGGCTGCAGCTGTAGCCGCAGTGCGTCGATAAATGTGGGCGGCCTGTACAGCGGCCAACTACAGACCAACTGCCTGCCTACTACACACTGAACTTTGGCCTTTATCATAAACTAATTAAAATGTATATCAAACTAACTTTAATAAAAGAAAAGTTTTATAAATGTAAATAGTTAATATAATGTACATAATAATAAAAACTAATTACAAAATGTATATTAGTTTATAACTTTGGTTAACAATATGACTTTTATTTTTAAGTAAAACTAGTTCATTATTAACATAATAAGAAAAAGTTTCGAGCTTGGTTTTATTATATAAGTAGAACGAAAGGTGAATATTTTATTTTATAATTATTGTTGTATATATTATATTTTAAAATATATTGAATTTACTTTAGATTTGAAAAGTTTTATATTTCAATAAAATATATTATTTAAATAAGTTTTTAATTATTTTAATAAATATCTTTTACAAATATTTTAACACGCTGAACCCATTGAAAATGGGAAATCAGGGTATAATGTTTTTGTGAAAATGTATGTAACAGGCAGAAGGAGACAAACTGAGTCGATATAGCCATGTCCGTCTGTCCGTCCGTCCGTCCGTCCGTCCGTCCGTCCGTCCAAAACTTACGTATAATATGCCATAACATCAACATTCTTTGTACATGCCTTAACACATACAATCAAAATTCAAATAGAAAAAAATATATTGTAGAAGGATTGTAAAATTTATAAGCTGCTAAAGAACAAATCTCATGTGCAAATTTATTCAGTAACCTGTACTCACAGAATAGTTAGTTATTTGTTATCTATTTATATGTGCTGTTTATTTGCTTTGTGTTTATTTGCAACTATTTTATTGCACTCGCAGCCACTGTGCGCTGTCGGGCGCGTTGCATGCGCCGCTGTTTTGCATGCGCCGCTGAGCAGCAGGCCAGTTGCATTTGGAAGCGTATCGCTTAATGACTTTGTTCAAGGGGCCTTGCTGCGTGGCAAATGCAACACTGACTGACTGTCACTTTGACCAACAGACCACAGTCACTCAGTCACTCTGTCAGTCAGTCAATCAGTTAGCCAAGTTGCCTGCAGCTCGTCATGGGAAAGCCAATGGAGACGACGTGCTCATATGCCAAAGTCAGAGGCAGAGCCAGAGCTAGAGCTATTTGCTATTGCTATTTGCCATTTGCTGCCACCACCACTTGGCCCTCATTTTTTTTATGACAATAGCAAAAATGTTTACAATTTTTATTTGAATTATATTTAGTGCACACAATTTGTTTCGTTATGTTTATGGCCAAGAATAACAGCCATTGGTAAGTGCGAGCTGTTTGCAACAAGAATCGACTAATTTTCAGTAGCTCATAAATCAGTTTGAAGTAATACAAAAACTAATCAATTTTATTAGATAAAGGTTCGGTTTGAACAACTGTTTTTCAGGCATATAAAGGTACGTACATATATACGCATAAATACATAAATACATACATTATTTATACATATACACATACATATATACATAACAAATACACACATTTAATTTATTTGTATATTTCTTAAAATTTATTTGTATATTTATATCACTTCAACTTTAAAACGTGAAATCTAATCCAAACACTTTCTTAAAATAAGTGCACGCATATTTACATGCATATGTATGTCGTCGTCTGTATGCACACACACACAAGCACATGCTTGCTTGCATGCATGTGTGAGTGCATGCAGACATACATAAAATAAACCCCACATCAATGTCATTGCTCCATTTGCCTTGGCCCTGTGCCCAACGCTTGTCCGTCTATCCATCTGTCTGTCTGTCTGTCTATGCTCGTCCTTTGTTCCGTTTTAATAGTTTCTCCAGCCAAAAAGTCCATTGCAGACGGCTGGCTGCAGTGTCACCAGCTGCACGCGCGCACCTCCAAATTAAGCGCTCTCTGAGTTCGCTCTCTTTCTCTCTCTCTCTCCCTCTCTGCTGTTCTAACTCTCTATTTGTCGCGTTGTCTGCCGTTTTGTCTTTGGCGAATGCATTTCAGCGTTGCGCTCGCTCGCTCAACTTTCAGCTGCCCATTTTTACGTATGCTTTGTGTGTGTGTGTTTTTTCTACATTTCTCATTTTTCTTTTCTTTTTTTTTTGTTTCGCTTTACCACGCCATTTTTCGGGGCAAGGTCATCAACGAGACAAAGTCAATGCCCGCCAATGACCTCTTCTTCTGGCCAGTCTTCGTTGCTCTGCCGGTGCTGCTGCTGCTGCTGCTGCTGCTGCTGCCGCTGCCGCTGCTTCTTTCTTCGCTGTGCTTCGCCGCCTCATTTACAACTTGTTCTTGGCATTGGCTGCGGCCATCGAAGGGGCAAGCATGATGACGTGTTACTTTTATTCTTGTGTTCTTTGCTCTGCTCTCGCATTTCTTTATTTTTTCCTGCTTTGGCTTGTGTTTCCTCTTCGTTGCCATCGTCGTCGTCGTCGTCGTCTGTCGCTTTGTTTGGCTTTTTATGTCTTGGCAACAAGTCGTCGCAGTTGCTGTCGCTGTCGCATCGCAGTCTGCGTCGTCGTCACCGTCACCGTCGCGTCGCTGCTTCGACTTGTGCTGACAATGTTTGAACGTATTTGGCCTTTCTTTTGTCTGGCTCTGTGTGCTGCTGCTGCGTTTCTGTTTTATGTTTTATGCTTGGCTCTTTGTGTCTTCTGTTTGCTGTTCGAGTTCGATGTTAGTTACCTTTGTCTCTCTCTCTCTCTCTCTCTCTCTGTGTCTGCTTGTGCAAATGTGTCCAATGATCTTCTTCGCGCGCTGCTTTTATTGCCTTTTGTTTTGTTGTTATTGTTGCAAGTTCTTCGCCCTCCCGGCGGGCATTTAGCTACCTCGCGGCGCTGTCAATGTATCTGTGTGCTTTTTTTTATAAATTGTTGCCTGTCAGTGTTGTCAATGTTATTGCCAATGGGCCCTCTGCTGTGTTTGACAACTCTCTTAGCCTTACAGGTTACACACACACACACACACCACACACATAAGCAACTTTATTGCTTGCTGTTCTATAGATTGACTTGTCATACAATTTAAACTTCTATTAAATCTCATAAATCCTTACAAAAACTTGAGTATAATTGCTTTTCAATCGCTTTATCAATTAAGCCTGTTTCCTGGATTTCTAAAGCGATTTTATTGAATTATAGAAATGTATTTGCTTTGATGTGATATGAAAAGCTAAAAAAAATAAAGTTCTCCATGGACGAGTTTCTTATTAGAATAAGCATTTTCTTATTGATGTATTTTAATCTAATAATCTGAATCATATTAATAAATCAATTTATTATAGTAAATAATATAAATAAAACAATTTATTATAAAAAACAATTTCAAAATAAATAATTAATTTACTCGAATATGTCTCTAAATGTAAATAATCAATTTATTATAAATAATTAATGCAATATAAATAAATTTGAGCTGTTTAAATATATCATTTTGCAATAACTTTTTCTTCATTGGACATTAGACTTAAGCAAGCAACATTTCCATAAAGTATTTCCATCTAGTCCTACATGATTGAGCTATGAAAATACTTTGTATTGTTATAAATATATTTATGTTATTTTATTTGATTATTATTAATTATTATACACAGATTTGATAAGCTTTCCGACTTTACTTCTCATATGCTAACAAGATCAACAACTCAAAGTCCTGCCATCATCAGCCACATCTATACAGCTCATTAAGGAGCTTAGTTATATAGGTATGTTCGCAGTTCAGTTTCCAGTCGTAACTCTTAAGATCTTAAAATAACATGTATGTATGAATGTATGTCTGTCTGTCTGCATCTAGGCATGTACAGACAGATGTAAACATCAAAACAAACCGCTTTAAGACCCGCCTGTCCCATTCGTTCAGATTTCTCAATGTGCTGAGCCACCTTTTAAAGCGCTGAATAAGACATAAATCCTTGAAATTATGTTCGACTCGCTCCTTAAGTTCCGTCGCGCAGTGTCTGAATCGCTGTCTGGCTGTCTGTCTGTCGTTCTGTCTGACAAAACGCGCGTTGCCACACTTTTGCACAAATCTTATATATGTAGTATATATTTATTTTTTGTTGTTCCCTCATTCGTTTTGTTGCCTCGCAAACTTGATTTGTTTTGATTAAAGCAGCCCAAAATGCGTTTGCTTTACGCCTGGCTATATATAATGCTATCTACATACATACATATATATTTATATACACTTTTTTGTATTCTTCTTGATTTTGATTTTCTTAGCCACCTTTTGTCGATGCGACTGTGTTGTTGCAGTGCCCACGTTTTGAAGGACATTCGCTTAATTTAGGACCTGAGAAAACATATATATTAACAGGCGTCGCTTATTATAAGCGCGGCGAAACGTTTTTTTAATTTTTTAAGTGGATCCCTGAGGCTGTTTCAACTTGTTGAATAAATGTACTACATAATATATATTATTCTGAGCTCGTTTCACTCTCGATTCTTTTTTTTTTGCAAATCTTACTTTAAAACCTGCACAACATTTTTGGGTCAAGATTTCATTAGGTGGCTTAAATAATCTTCAGAAATATATTTTAACAAGTAAGAGTGCTCTAGTCGAGACTGCTCGACTAAGAGATACCCTGAACCCTGCGAAGATGCGATATTCAAATCATTTTACGCTTCTTTTATATATATGTACATATACACAAACAACACATATACACACACACACATGCACACGCACAAGCACTTTCTCTGCTACTGCGCAGTTTACGCAGCGACTGCGCGCGGGCAGCGCTTGGGCTGCAGTATGGGCTATATTTTGGAAACTTATTTGTTGAATAGGTTTGCTTCTAGATGGACTTTCGTAATTAAACTTTTACAGCGTAATTATGACATTCATATGTATGTATTTGCCAAAGCACAAGTCTCTAGTATTTGAAATACGTTTTTTTCAAATTTGGGGGAAAGGGGGCGTGGTATCCAAAATCCAAAAATTGCAAAATGTGTGTATTCATTACACGGATACACACAGTAAATCTGAAATCTATAGCTATAACGGTATTCAAAAACGAAGAAAAGTTATCGATTTTTATCGATAATAAGGAAATGGGATGAGTTACCGAAAGAAAAAATGATAAACTCGTACTGCGTAGGATATACACGAGTATACATTTTAAATTTCAGATCTCTAGCTTTTGTGGTTTGCGAGATCACTGCGTTCACACGGACGGACGGATGGACGGACGGACGGACGGATGGACGGACGGACGGACAGACGGACATGGCTATATCGACTAAGTTTGTCGAATATATATACTTTATGGGGTCTGCCACGCCTCCTTCTGCCTGTTACATACATTTTCACAAAAATATTATACCCTGATTTCCCATTTTCAATGGGTTCAGGGTATAAAAATGAACATAAATATTAAATATTCTACTCGATTCTACAGTCTTTCATCTGTGCATTTTGAGCAAGTTCACATCGTCTGGCAAGTAGTTATTAAATAAACTACCCAATTCCCGCCGTTCTGAATCATTCGACTAAACAAACTAATTAAATATCACTTGAAATTTCATGCTACTCGTGACTTGTAGCTTTCTAGTATACAGATTCTTGAATGATAATCTTTTTTTTCTCTGCATGTGTCTTTCGCATTTCTTTGCAAATCTTGGCAAGCGACGTTGACCTTCATTAGCCCTGTATCTATGTGTATAAATATATAGATAGATAGATATATAGATAGATGGAATAATAATAATAACAATTGACCTACTTCAACTCTTGCCTAAAACCTATAAAATACAATACAAGTAGATAACGTATAGGAAAAATTTGATTATGAATTGTACGTGGGCAGAGAACGAACGTTCATCAATTTGTCAATTTAATCAAGCGACAGGTTGACAATGCCGGTAACTGACTGAGTTTCTCTTGCTCTCTCTCTCTGTCTCTCTCTTTTTCTGTCTTTATCTCTGTCTATAGAATACAATACATACATAATATAAAGCTTCCAAAAAAGTGTATGTACACAAATAAATTAGCACATTTCAAACAGGAAATACACACATGAAATAATCAAGCACAGAAGAACGTTGTGTTTGAGTGTGTATTTGTGTGTGTCTCTATAGAAAGCCAAGCAACGACCTTGAGGCGATTTTTTTTTCAAGTATATACACGCAATTAAACATATATATATAAAAACATATATAAGCTGATGAAAAATTTCGCCACGTTTTGGCCAAATGAGTTTGGCAAATGATTCATGACAGCATTTCGATAGCTTTCTTTATACATATATACAATATAATGTGAATATATAATATATATATCTATATATATATTCTGGTCGATATATCTTTATGTACGAGCGGTCGCGTGATAGGACGCTACGTACAATTTTGTATCTGCTAATTGGCTGTGAAAAAGGCTGCCAACGCAAAATGCCACCAAAAACAAAATTAATCGGCCAAATATTTGGCAGATAAGTCAACAAAAACCGCATTTGATAAACACCTGTTGTGGATTGGCTTATATAAGGTAAATATATAAGATACGCCGCCTCTCATTTCAGTCGCACGCAAGTTAATGAATATTGTAAGCCTTAGCAAAAGAAATATCTATAGGAATAACCATAAAAGTTGAGCTGAGTTTATCACTTTATAGAGAGAAGCTTGAAATATTCATAAAAAATTAATATTTATTATACACATCGAGCCATAAAGGCAATCAAAATTTATATAAAAATATTTTCTAGGGTGTGTGTTTTAATAGCACTTCAAATATTTTAAATTTAATCAAATATATAAGAAGAATATATATATAAGCAATATAAAACTATTTTACTATTAAGGCGTTCTCTTATATAAACGTGAATTTTATATGAATTATTATTTGTATTCCATAGTATTTTTATTATTTGTTTTAAATATATATAATTGGCAATGATTCCATCCCTTTACGTTTACAGCTTTATAGCTACAGTCTATAGACACCAGCTTAAGATTTGCCAAAAATTGTATTTTTCGCCTACCAGAGACGTGTCAAATCAGTAAAAAGCATATTTTGGGTTTTATAGCAAAAATTGCTAGTCATTAACATTTCGTAAGAATCATTGGGGCGCGGCACATCGATCAAATTGGTTTTATAAAATAGTTTTTTTTGGAACACCAACAAGTAATACGTTAATTTTTTTCCTTTTTTAATATTTTTAATTAAAATATTGTTTATTTTTTATATTTAACTATTATTATTTTTAATATTTTAAATCTTTTTTGATAAAGTAAATTTTTAGTAAAAATATTATTTATTTTATTTTTGGTTTAATTTTTTTATTATAATTTTTAAAAAATTATTTATCATCTTTTCTTTCATTATTTTCACATTATATTTTCAATCTAATTCATATTATTTTTATTTTTATTTATTTATTTTGTTTAATTATATTTTTGAATAAATTGTTATTAATAAAATTTTTATACAAAACATTTATTTAATATACAAATTTACAAAGTTATTTATTTAAAAAATAAAAAATAAAAACTTTTAGAAAGAGAAATCATTTTACTTTTTTTTTTTACTTGAAAAAATTAAAATTAAATCTTAATAATATATTAAGTATTAATGAATATATTAGAATATATGTATTTATTTTTACATGAAAATATTTATATTTCTTTTATAATTTTTTTATATATATTAAAAATATAATTAAAAATTATATTAAAAATATAAAAAAATATAAATATTTGTATAAACACATATATTTTTTATAATATTGACTCATTTATTTTAGATTAGATTATATTGCTTATTATTGTATATATTTGATTTTGCTTGTATTCTTAATTTCTTAAGCTTTCTATTTATTTATGATTCTGAAGATTTTATTAAATTTGTAGTATTTATTGTTTTGCCTTTTTCATACCAAGCTAGCTAGACTTTACTCAAATCTTATGCAATGCTTTCACAATTTTGTTTCTTTTCTTATTATTTTTATCTAATATGCATATGTTGGTCTAATTTGTTATTATATCCACCTTCGGCTGATAGTGCTTGAATAATTAAAGTGAATTGCTTTTGATTTGAGCTACTGGAAGTTTTCAGTGACTCTTGAGATTTGAACAAACACTCACACACACGCACACAGACACACACACACACACACACACACACACACACACACACACACACACACACACACATGCATACATAAATCTAAGGTAAGTGTTAGCTAGCATTTGTGCTGGTCATGTATCTCCTTCTAACTACTTATACTCTATACAGTTCCAGTTCCAGTTCCAACTCCAGCTCCAGCTCCAGCTCTAGTTCCAGCTGCAGCGTGTGCTTTAGTTAGGAGCTAAGCGCCAAAACATCATGAACCATGCGTCATGTGAAAAGTCACTCAAACTGAGACCCAAAAGAAACCTGAAACAGGAAGAAACCCGTTTCTGCTTCTATGAATGTATGAGAGTGTGTGTGTGTGTGTGTGTGTTGTGTGTGTTTGGGGAGGGAGTGGAACCAATCAAGCAAAACAGCCAAAGAGGACCAAAGCAAAATCCAAACAAACTGGAGCCCAAACGCTAAACCACTCGCTCGCTTGCTCTTTGGCACGCTGGCGGCAATTTTCGAGTGATTAGTCATCAGGCAAAGGCAAAGGCAAAGGCAAAGGCAAGAGCCAGACACACGCAGAGACGGCACCAAGTTAGAGTGAGAGAGAGAGAGAGAGGGGTCAGAGATCGTTCAATGTTTATTCAAAAACAACAGCAACAAAATAGAAGAAGAAACTTCAGCTGTGCTGAACGACTCCCCACTTAGAATAGTTTCTAATAAAAAAGTTTTTGTTATTTTTATAGACTCGCTCTCTTTTTTCGCTTCTTCAGACTTTCAAAGCTGGGCCCGTGGTCCAATCAATTTTTATCGTTTTGCTTTAATTTGATGAGATTTTTATCGATTTCTTGTTCTGCCAACAGCCGTCGCCATCCGCCGTCTGCCGCATCTTTTGTTTTGCATAAATTAAATGGCTAATGGCCATAAATTTTGTTCTTGTTGCTGTTGTGTGTTGTGGCTCTCTTTAAGCGCTGCTGCGATTTATTAGCTGACCTTCAGCGATATATAAATAAATAAACAAACTTACAACAAAACTGAGAACAAAACGAAAAGCTTTAAGCCACAGCTCACTTTGACTCGGTCCAAGACTTTAATACATTTTCGAAGGAAGCAATTAAATAATGCCGTTTGATGGGCATATTAGCAATTTAAGTGAGCTATAGACCATAGGCTACAGGCTTAACTTTATTTAAGTTTTACAATAGGGAAAAGTTTAAAAAATGATTAAGCCTTTCTCTTTGATGGCATAAAGATACAATATATTTTATATTGAATTATATTTGTTTCGATTCTGATTTCATTTCTATAGGAAGTCTTTAGCCATAAGTGATTTAGCCATATATGATATGATATATATATTCAGTGTATAGTTTTAGTTTTAGTTTTTTGTTTTTATATATATATTTAGTGTGATTATTAATATTATTATTATTGTTATTGGTGGGATGGGGTTACGAATACAAGGCAACGCTATGTTGATGTTACTCATCTGGTGACTTCCAATAGCAATCCTTGTCCCTGGTAATCCAAGTTGACACACAGCCTCCAAATATTTATTTATTATATATTATTTGTTTATTTAGTATATATTCAATGTTAATACAGTCGAGTCTCGATAATTTGTACCCCGCTAAATCGATAATCGCGATAAATCGAAACAAAATCTATCCCCTTGAAAAAAATTCGTTACAGTTGAGTCTCGATAATTTGAATTTCCGTCTAATTCGTAAAAAACCTGATCCCCTTGCCATTTCGAATTACTGAGACTCGACTGTATTTGATATATATTAACTTTATATTCAGTGAATATTTTTTTATATATTCAGTATATTTTCATTAAATATTTAATATATATTTAGTATATTTTCAGTATATATTTTATAATTGTTTAGTATACATTTAGTATATTTTTGATATTTATACAATATGCATTTAGTTTATATTCAGTTGACATTCTGTAGATTATATAAAATACTTCAACTATAACAGTATATACAACATATGGTATATATGATAAACATTCAGTATATTTTCATTGTATATTTAGTATGTTTAGTATATATTTAGCAGATGTACTGCATGAACATATATATGTAGTATATGTATGTATATACTATTATAATGTATATATATATGTAGTATAAATTAATTTTGATTTTAGCATATATATTTAGTAAAGAATATAGAGAATCTTAAGTATATATTAAGTATTCATTGTGTAAACATGTAGTATATATTAGCCATGTATTCAGTATATTTAGTAAATTTTCGGTATATATATTCTTTGCATATTTAGAATTTAATCAGAATGAATTAAGTATAAATTTAGAATATATTTAATGCATATATACAGTATACACTTAAGTAGATTAAATAAAATACCTTTAGTAAATATTGAGTATACATTCAGAATATATTTAGTATATATTTAGCATACATTAAGTATTTATTTTATATAAATACTAGATATTCAGAATATATTCTGTATATATTTGATGTACATTCACTATATTTTCATTGCACATTTAGTATTATTTGTTTACAAACTATATTTTGTAAAAATTCTGCATATATTTCGTATATCAAACAGTATATATTTAGTACATATTAATTGTGTAGTTCGTATATATTTAGTATATATAGTATATTTAGTAAATTATATATAATATCTTTGACAACTATTTCTTTTATATTTACTATTTATGGCATTGCAAATTTATTATATTTGCAATATATCTGAATATTAATATACTCATTTGAACATTTGCTCAGCTTAGAAAAAGTAAGCCTTGATTCGCATCAATGTAAACAATTTTATCAACTGGAACAATCTGCTGCTAGATTATCTTTTATAGAAGTATAATATATACAGTAGAGTCTCGATAATTTGTACCCCGCTAAATCGAAATTCGCGATAAATCGAAAAAAATTCTATCCCCTTGATGGGGATATCTATATGATAGAAATCTCGATAATTTGAATTTCTGTGTAAATCGAATAAAAACTGATCCCCTTGCCATTTCGAATTATCGGGACTCGACTGTATATTTTTAAAATTTATTCATATTATATATGGAGTATGCCATTTGTAGCTTTAGGTCCTTTTGCTGTTCTAGTCATTACTTATTTTTATTTTTTTAATATTTGTCACTAAGCAAGCATCTAAATTTATAAACAATTTATCAATATTTTAACCATAACAATCACTAAATAACTTGGCATACAAATTTATTTTCTTTAATTTTCCTAATTTTCAGTCTATTCTCTTTATCTAAGAAGCCAATATTATAATATATATATTTAGTCTAAGGTCTATTAAAATATATTATTTAAGGCACTATTGCAGAGCATTTACTTTCAGACTGAAGACCTTCGTCTAAGACTATAATTATTTAATTTAACACTACAACTTTTAGGACAACTATAAAAATAAACTGTATATATAAAATATATATAAAGAATTCAATAAAAATTTAAGTCCACTATAAATTATAAACAGCAAAAATTTAATTGCTGAATGGAAATAAAAAAATCTTTTGAGTTATGCCTTTTCTACAGTTGGAAATAACTTTAACAGCATATTTAATTAGTTAAGTTAATGATTTAAGAGTTTAAAAGTTATAGTATAATAATTGAAGTACGTTTAATATATTTTGTAGTTGAGCATTTACCATTTTTAGTTCCCATTTACTTCCTAAATGCAAGCCCGAGTTCAAATGCAGTGCGAAACAATTGTTACACAACCCATCAACATCAACAGCAGCAGCAGCAGCAGCAGCAGCAACAGCAACATCAACTGCAGCAGCAACAGCAGCGCAACAACTTTTGCTGTGCAACATGTTTCGCAGTTGCAGCAACGGCAGCTGCTTGCTTAACGGGCAACAGCAGAACGAACAGCAGTTGCAGCGCACAAAAATTGGCCAAAACGATCATGTTTATATAGACACATAGGCCATAGAAACGGCACCGTGTCGACCAGCAGCAGCAGCAGCAGCAGCAACAGTTATGGCAATTGCCAAAGTTGCAGTTGCAAAAATCAAACAAAAAGCCACACAAAAAAAGAAGGCAACAAACGATAAAAAGCGAAGCAATGTTGGCCAAAAAGTCAACAGCAGCAACTGTTGCAGCCAAATGGCAACAGCAGCAGCAGTTCAGCAACAATGTTGCCAGCCAGCAACAACAACAAGTTTCTTGGACTGCTTCGTCTGCTTCTTACCGTTTGAGGTTACAACAAGGTAAACCTGCTGCCATGTTATTGTATCTGCGCTTTGATCTCTCGCCTCAGAGACAATAGAACAAAGCGAAAACCTTGTTGTTGCTCGCGCAAGACAACAACAGCAACAGCAACAGCAACAGCTGAAGAATTATGGGAGGAGGTCAATGCTGCAATTGTTAACTGCTAATTAGCAGTCAGAGAGTGAAAGAGAGCGACTGACGTTGCCATGTAACAATCGATATGTGCCTGCGGATGTATCGAGAACCGGTTAACAGATGGTCGAAACCAAAAACAAAAGATGTTGCCGCTGATGTTGTTCTTGTTGTTGTTATTCTTGTTGTCTTTGCTGTTGTTACAACAACTGGCAAATTAGACATTTGACATGGCATTCACTGACAAATTACAAACAACATAATGCACACCAAACTATGTTTTTTTCTTTTTGTTGCTTTTTTAGAATACAAGAATCGAACACAATGTGGACCACACGCAACGTTGGCACAGTCTGAGAATGAATCAAATTCCATATTGATTGACAGCAGCTTTTAAAAGTTGTAGCAACAGTTAGCTGACAATAGCTTTGTTATCGATATCGATCAGTTTTAGGCAATCAATAAATTGTAGTGAACTGATTTAATGTTTACCAAACTTTTGCGGCTTTTGCCTAGTTCTATTTCGGTTTATAGCTCTAATTGATATCAATTTTAAAGTTTTAGCTCTTATCGAGAAATTTAAAAGAATATATATTATTTAATCAAAGCAATTTGTATAAAAATGTTAAATATTAATGTACTATCGATAGTTCCTTATTGACTGAATTATCTGTAATTCATACATCTCCCACGCTATATTGTTGATTTTTAACAATTATCGATTACATAGCCGATAACATGCTAAAGCCTCAAACAAATGATATCGGAACAGAATAAATTTTAAATGATTCTCGATAAATGAGTCGCTAAATGATAGTCGCTAATATTTGAACTTTTTGTTTTTGGTTTTTATAGGTGATATTTAAGGTTTCAAAATTCGATAAAAATCGTTATCTGTAACATTAACTAATCTGACTCAATTCCAGCTTGCAACTTGATTAAGCATTTTCCAAACACTCTGTAGATGCCAAAATTTGTATCGATATAAATATGTTGTTATTGAATATTTCATAGCTATTATTATCGATAGCTAAAACCAGTTAAACTTATTTGCAGTTTTCATTGCATTTTCTTCTTGGCTTTTCTGATTAACATAAAAAAAGTTCTTTTCTTTAGTTTAAAATCTCATAAAAAATTGTCATCGATAACATGAAATACATTTACTTTATTATAATTCAAAACTCTAACCTTTCTTTTGGCATTTTACTGTTTGATATTAACTTTTCATCAATAACAATAAACATTTATAGCTTTTTCTTATTGTTAACGTTCTCATAAATTTTGTTATCGATAACATAAAATTCTTCATCATTTACTATTTTAGCTGCAGTTTGGCTTTTTATTCGCTTAGTGCTTTATAGATCCCTACACATTTATCGATAACATTAAACACTTCTACTACGAACCTTTAACTTAATTGCTCATCTTGTCTGCACTCGCTTCTCGTGATCCTTCCACCTGGCTGCTGCTTAAGTTATGACAGCAAAAGCTGTAAATTAACATTTGAGGCCACGTTAAGCCACACACTTAAATAAAAAGAGTTCAAGAACATAAACAAAGCATTGGACGTGTCCAATGGGGTAAGCAGCACCAAAAAAATAAGCCAATCAACTTACAAAACTTGCCGACAACCTTGGCCAAAAGAGAGCGATAGAGAGGGAAATACCAAGTGAAAGACAGAGAGAGAGAGTGAGATAGCAAAGCAGGCTGCTGCTGCTGCAGCTGCTCCCGCTAGCTGATAAAAGCAAAGACCGCACATAAACCCAAATACAAACAAGTAAGAGTGAGCAAACTAACAAGTCACTCGACTAAATAATACCCTATCTGTTATTAAGAATAAGTTATAATTTTCAAATAGATATACTTGAATATTGAAATTGTATTAGACATAAAAATCTGAATTATAAAGTTTTTAATTTTATTTTTTCAATATATTTTTTATATAATTATTTAAAAATTTTTATTTAAATTTTAAAGTAACAAATTTGTTTTCAATATATTTTTTATTTGATTATTTTTAACTTATTATTTATATTATTAAAAATTATTTAATTATTATTATTTTATTAATTATTTAATTATTTTTTAATTTTTATTTATATATTTAATTATTTTTAAATTATTATTTATATTTTTAATTATTCTTTAATTATTATCTATATTTTTAAATTATTATTTATATTTTTAATCATTTTTAAGTTATTATTTATATTTTTTATTATTTTAAAATTTTTTTTATATTTTTTATTATTATTTAAATTTTTTAATTTTTATTTACATTTTAAATAATTTTTAAATTATTATTTAAGTTTTTAAATATTTTTAAATTATTATTTATATTTTTAAATTATTATTTATATTATTAAATTATTATTTATATTTTAAATGATTTTTAGATTATTATTTATATTTTTTAATTATTAATCATATTTTTAAATTATTTTTAAATTTATAATTTTGCTCGCATGCCAAAAAAATATATTTATATATTCATATCTATATATATATATATATATATTTGTCGCCCTCTGTTTAACCACCTTTCAGCAGCATCTCTCTATTTACAGGGTATACACATGATGAGTGAGAAGCGCAACTGCAGCGCAGGCGACCAATAAACACAATAACCGCAACTCCGTCGACGTCGCGTCGTCAAAATAATAATGAGCCAACATTTAAAATGGTTTATGCGATGCCAGCATCATTATCATCAATGGCCAAGATCATTAACAACGTCATTATCACAGTTATGAGCATCATTATTACAATACACCTACGGCACAGGCCGAAAGTCTTTGATTTTTCTAGGTCAAGCCACACACACAGATGAAGGAGTAGAGAAAAGAGAGGAAGTGGGACAGAGAGAGAGAGAGAGAGAGAGAGAGAGAGAGAGGGGGAGAGAGAAAGAGGAGAAGTGGAAGCAGAGTTCAAAACGTGCCCGGGCCGCATCGTTAAAAGCTTCTCTTAACTGCGCCGAGTCTCTCCTCTCCTCTCTCCTCTTCACTCCCCCTCCTCTCTCCTCTTCTCCTCTCTTGACAACTCGTGTGCTTTTTGACGTTGGAAACAATTTCCGGTGGCCTCCGGGCCAACCGCTGCACAATTGCAGTTGCCGCGGCCGCAGTCGTTGTCGCGCTGTCCCGATCCGATCCGATCCGCTCCCAGCCGAGCCGACCGGCAGTCGCATGAGTCAGCTACCAAGAAAGTAGTTCAAGTGACCAATGGCGCCGTTACATTTCGCTGCTTCAACTGAAGTGGACCTCGGTTCGAGTCGCTCGAATCGGATCGCATCGCATCGCTTCGACTCCAACTCTGGGCAAACGTTTCCCTCGCAATTGGGCGTTAATTAAATTGTTTTCATTTGGTCCGCCTGTCCCCCCGCTGAAGAGGCTTTTGTGGTTAATGCTCAAGTGGACGTAGACCAAGAGCGAAGCGCGTCCAAACGTGTATGTGCGATAAGTAGGCGGAAATATTGGTTAAGGGCCAGCAGCAACAGTTCAAGATTAAAGCAAAGAGAGTCAACAAAAATTTGGATTTAAGCAAATAGATACAGCTGTGTGCATAAAAATAGTAGCAGCAACATTTCGTATTAAATAAATAATTTTTGAAACAATTTGAAACGAATATTAAGATTAACATATTTATAATTGTATATATTGTTTATATTTTATTATTTTTATTATTTCTTTTTTAGATAGATAGATTAAAGAATATTTTATATAAATATTAAAAAAATATTCGTTTCAAATTGTTTTCAAAATATTATATTTATCACAAAATTTTGCTGTCTAACCTTACAGGCGCACTACTATTTTCATGAACACTGCTGCATACATATATATGTACATTCAAATACATATTTATGTGACTCAATGAGAATCTTATTAGACAATCCAAGTTTAACTCGAAGTAATTTCTATTTCAAAACTATCGACAAACGATTAATTCGACTTATGCATTACATAACTATCGATAACTAACGTACTTTAAGTTGCCACCCTAAATTCTATTTATAAAACTTTGTTCACTTACCATTCAAAATTGTCAATTCAATATTCCAATTGGGCGTGTAATCAGTCTAATAAGATTTGTTATTGATATTCCCTAAAAAATTGTTGCCGTGTTGCACAAAAGTCAGAATTATGTTTCTCACTTAATTTAAAATTGTTTTTATTACATTAAAAATTGTTTACTAATTTCGTATATACATATATTCTTTATCATTTAATTTTCATTCATTATTTGTTGTTGTTGTTGTTGTTTTTTTATTAATTGATTCATTTTCTATGCACATGTTTTACATTTCCTTTTCAATGCAAATTTATCAGACATTTGTTGTTGTTGTTGTTGTAAAAATGGATTTATAAAATATATTTGCACAATAACGAGAGCGATTTTATTATTGCACAATGAATGCCGCTGGTTGTTGTTTTTTATTTATTTTTTTATTCTTTTCACCTGTGAATTATTAACGGTAAATTAATTATTCAGTGTCGCTGTGTATGTGTGTGTGTGTGTGTGTGAGTGTGGGTTAACGAGCGACCGAGCACAGCAAATTGACAAAAAGTAAATAAACAAAATGCTGCAAAACGGCAACTGTTGAAGCTGCAACGCGGAAGCTGCAAGCACAAAACCAGATTTTATTTCTGCAACGCCATCCCAATAAGAATCACACGTACGTGCGCTTTCTTTATAAACGTACGTGTATATGTGTGTGTGTGTGCATGCCTATGTGTGGGTTGTTCTTTTTTGCACTTGCTTGTTGACTGCTTTCTTTGCTGCTGCTGCTGCTGCTGCTCTGGGTTTCATTTTACACGGCAGCAGAGCGCTGCCTCTGCCTCTGCCGCTGTCGCTGCCTCTGCCACTGGCAAGCTACTCTTGCGTTGCGTTTTTCCTCACCTTTGCAGAGTTTATTGACATTTTCAGCATTTGCTTTTGTGCGCTGCTTTCTTCGAGTGAGCGTGCGCTCTCCCTATTTTAGTGTATGGCTCGCGCTCTCTCGCCCTCTCTCTCTCTCTCTCTCTGTCACACATATACACAGGCACTTGTTATTTTTTTCAGAGAATAACCTTCAATTTTATCTTATTGCGCTCTTGTCGTCGTTACACACACTCACTCACACCCATACACACTTAACTAACACACACACACACATGCATACACGTACGCACGGCCCCACATTTGCAGCTTTGGATTTGTAGTTTTGTTATTTTACGCTGCGTGAATTAACATTTGCCTTTTCGATCTGTTTCTTATGCAGCTTGCACTTAATTTATGTATTACTTATTTTGAATGCGATTGTTGCTTGCATTTTACAATTCCGCTACGCATACACTTGCACTCTCGCACACATACACACACTCATTCACACGCACACACTCATGCGAGTGACGGCTGATTCTGCTTCGAAAACATACACAAAAATATCATTTTTTTTAACGGTTATTATTGTGTTTGCAATTATTTGAAAATTTTGTGTCATGAATATTTATATATCAGAAAATTACATTTTATTTTTGTTTTGTGCCATTGCTGCTTGCTGTGCACAGTATAACGAAATTCTCACAAACACTTTTTTCCACAAACGCTGGCGGCGTTACACAGACACGCGCGCAACTTCTCCGATCGGCATTTGTTTTGGTACTAACCGCAGTGTGACCGGAGCTGAGCTGCTTCAAAAACAATACCAAGTAAAAGAAAACAACAAATTCAGCGTGACCAGACGTGGGAGAACAAAATAATGACAAATAATACATAAAAATACCGAAATACCTAAATACCAACCGTTGGATTTGAGCACAAGTTGAACAAACATGTTGCGCTGTATTACGGAAATTAAATAATTGACTATTGTCTGCAAATATTTAATAAACTAATATGATTTCAAGTTTAATTCAGCAAAGGAAGCAATATACCTCTAAAACTTTTCTTTTGTATGCAGCTTATCACCCGCAAGGTGACCATTAATCCATAAAACGATATTATACAACACACATTCGTCACTTAAAACAACAGCAACAGCTGATTGGCAGCCTTTAGTTTAATTTAGTACGCCATTTCGTGCGCGACGTGGTGGTTGATGTTATTTAATTGTACCTAGTTTTAAGCATAAAAGCAAAACACCTATTGTTGTTCCAATGAGCGGTCACTGATTGCCAAAAAAAAAAATAAATAAAAAAACGAATGTGTTAGTGAATAAAGTTGATAGAGTTTACACAAAATTAGTACAATGGCAAACAACGATGTGCGAAAGAGAAAGGTAGGCAAAGGTTAAAGGGCAGCGCTACATTTGTTTCAAATGCTAATTTCGGCGCGTTTACACACATACATACATACGGAAATTAGAGCCAATACTTTGTATTCATTGTGCCAAGTTTATTTACATATCTAATTGATGTTCAATTTGAAGTGTTTTATTTTTTATTTTGCGTGTGGCCGGCGCAGATAACTGTAATGGATAGAGATGAGCAACAACTGATCTGCATAGTTGATCTAAGTTTAAAGAGCGTGCTAAATTTTATCTGAGCAGCAACTGATCTACGTCATTTGTTCTAAATGATCTAAAGCATAGTGAATTTAACAGCTTGTAGCCATGTGCTAAATCGTATAGCTAGAGATGAACATTATTGCTAAACTGAACTAAAACTGTTTGTTTATAACAGTTGGTAGTGTAAACAGTGCTGTATAACTGTTTGCTGAGAACCTTTGTGCTTTTTACAATCAAATGTATAACAGGTGGTTTTTTTTTCTTTTAATTTACAAATAGAGATGAGCAAAATATGTAAAGTATTTAAAGTATTTTCCAGTATAACAGTATAACAGTTACTACTGCAACACATGGATTTTGATGCTTGAACAGTTCTCAAGCGCTTTGCTAATTCACTGTATAACAGTTACTACTGTAACAGAGCTATTATAACAGTATAACACGCTAACAGCAACTTCTGTAACAGAGGAATTGAGCTGTTTTGAAGCGAGCTCTAATACAATTGCTATGAAAAATTAAGAAATATTGACATATTGATTTATTTACATGTAAAATATTGATTATACATATATATATTCGTATCTATTCACATAGTTAGCTGAGTCAAACTTTGACCGTTCCGTCGGTCTAAGTCGTGTTTTCTTTGTATTCGTCATTTGGAAATCAGCAGGTTTTAAATTCTCCTCACTTTTTTGCATTTCTCTCTTCCTCTCTCTCTCTCTCTCTTTCTCTCTCTCTCTCTCTCTACCGCAAGGTTATTAAATTGATGGGGGCATTTGAGATAGTTCAACGTAGTAAATAAATTGCTTTCGAGTCTAAAGAAAATTTGATGTGGGGGCAAAACGGATTGAAATAGTGACGTTTCTTAACCCTTATGTGTCGAGAATTTTTTATATTTATACATATGCATGATATATATATAGTATATAGTATAGACTGCCTTAAATGGATTTACAATTTTAGTAAATAAATACATATATTATAATTAAGACTTTTTTATTTTAAAAGAATTTAATTCTTATAAATTTTAATTCATTACTTGACTTTATTTTCGAATATTATTATTTAAATTCGAATCCAAATTTGTATTCTTTTTTTTGATAGTTTTTATTTTTAAGCAAAAACAAATACAAATTTTTTGTTAGCTTAAAATAAAACTTTAAATATCGAATTTTAATTTTATTTTCTCTAAAAAATGTAGCAAAATACAAAAAAATTTTTGTAGTTTAAAAAAATGTAGCAAAATATAGAATTTGAATTTTATATTTGATTTTTCCAGCAAAATGTAGAAAAATTAAAAAAAAAATGGTTGCAGTTTATTTTATCTTTTTTTATTTTTGTTTAAATATATTTTTAATTTTATATATTTATATACTATATATATATATATATATATATATATATATATATATATATCTTAAATTTGATTTCTTATTTTTCTTTTAAATGCAGAAAAGTTAAACAAAAATTTGTTGCAGCTTCAAAAAATATATATGTATATAGAAATGGAATTTTTTTTTTAGTTTTAAAATGTTAAAAAAGTTAAAACAAAAATATTTTTTTTTACTAAGTTTTGAGTTTTAATTTATATATTTTTTTCATTTCAAAATGTAGCTGTCTAATTCAAAAAATATTAATATCAATATACTATTTTAAGCTTAAGAAACAACTAAAACTTTTTTAAAATTAAAAAAACTTATTTTGTTTTAAATTTTTCCATGTGAAATTCTATATTCTTCATTTTATATTCTATATTCTTTACATTACTGACTTAGCCGAGCCATTAAAAATTAAGATTCGTTTAGTGATATTTCTTTGATTTTTATAAATTGCAATTTCAAAATTTATATCATTAAATATAACTTAATTTGTTTTTATATATTTATAAAAATCCTAGAAGTCTTGCCAAACGAATTCAATTACTTAGCCATAATTCACTTTAGTGAGTTGCCACTGTTTGCTGCTGTTATACTCCTAACGCCTGGTGAAATAGCTGAGCAGAGAGTTATTTTTATAATGCCAACTGATAAGCGCAACACTCAAAGCATATTTAACCCACATTATGCACTGCTCAAGATAGGCGATACGCAAAATGTTTGACTGCAGAAAGAATGCCGTCTGGTCACGTCATAATTATCAATTGATTTTTAGTTTATTTTCTATATACACATATATTCAATTAGATGTTTTGTAATTGAATCGATTGGAAGGCGGCGCAACCTTTGCGCACCTGGCGAAATTCCCAGAGGTTTCAATGAGGGACAATTTAGCGCTCTGTTAAAGCATTGCCAAGGCAATTGACATGCAAATTAACGATATAATATATACTATATATATCATATACTATATAGTATATATATATATATATTTATATAATTGCAATTGCCGTCTGTAATAGTTGCTAGTTTCGTTTGCTCTCTTAGTGCTAATTTATTTGTCGAGTTTGAAACATTTGTTTAAATAATTTAATGGGAATTTCGGTGAGTTTGTCTTCGTCTTCTGCATCTTTCCGGTTGTCATTGTTGTTTCAGCAATAATATTTAATCAAGCTAAAAGACTTGAAACGTTCAACAAACCATATCTTATCTGTCAATAAGATAACCTTCACGTAGCACTAGGGAAAATTGAAATTTTGCATGACTGTTCAGTTAGTTAACACGGCTGTAATTTCTATGTAAACAAAATGTTACATATATATTATATATGTATATGGAAGAATCAGATAAGACTTGAATACAAATCCATGTGTAAAATAGAAGTCCAAAGAATCCGCTCTGACTGAATGCAATAAGTGCGTAGTCATCGTTATAAGCGAATGATAGAAGTAGTTTGCATACAGTAAGCACTCAATAAAAGGTACGCTTATGAGTGCTATAAATATGCTACATAGTTGAGTGAATATTTCAACAATTTTATTGTTATAATAATATATAATAATAATAATTATAATAATATAAATATATAATTATATTAATTAGTTAAGTTAGCATAGCTGAGTCACCTAAGCAGTATAACACTTTTACTTTACCTAACAACTCAAGTATAACAAAGTTCTAAAGCGCTGCAATGCTAAGCTAAGCTTGCGTATAACAGTTAGCATATAAACAAATATTCACGTATAACAAAATCTTGTTAGACAAATATACAAAAAGTTGTATTTAATTTAAATTAATTAATAATTGTTATTTAATTTAAATTAAATTATATATAATTTCGCAAAGTTAGTTAAGCATGAATATAACAGTTGACATATAAACAAATATTCACGTATCACAAAATCTTTTTATATAAATATGCAAAAATTTGTAGATATATATTATTTAATTTAAATTAAATCATTATTTTTATTTGTTTAAATTTATTTGTATATTACAATTGCTTAAAGACAAGCGTATAACACATCTGTAACAGTAAACAAAGCGTATAACACTTTTCCCATTGCCCAAGCAGCTCAGATATAACAAAGTTCTAAAAGGCATTAGCAAAGCTTATACAGCATGCAGCCCTGGCAGCACAGTTTATCGATAGTTCGATAGTTGCATTGTTAGGCAGCCCTCGCTGCCGATTAGCACAGCAACAACATTGCCAAGTAACAGATAAGAAACCGAAATAGTTTTACCCAAAAAGAATTGCATACGTTGGCGTCACAGCCCAAAACGACAGAGCAAATCGCAGAAATTCAAGAAAACAAACAATTGCGGAAGCTGGCAACATGTGTTTTAAGGAAAATGCTGGTTATTTATAGACAGCAGACACACAGACATGAGATACGAATACAAGCTGGTATAGCATTTGGGGCGATGTTTTCGTTTATGCACATCAATTTCACAGACTTGACTTGACTTGATTTGATCTGAATGTTTGTTAACAAATGTTTCGCATTTCTATACCGCAGCTGGCCAGCGATGATAAATTGTCGCAGCCAAGTCGACGCAAGGGCAGCCCCAGCAGCGGAAACGGAAACGGAAATGGACGCGGCGGTGTGACCAGCGGTCTGAAAGTATCATTTCTATGTTTGGTTGTCTCTGTTGTCCTGCTGCTGTTTGTCTTTGGTGTGTATCAATTGTATTATGCGCAAGCGACCAAACCAGATCCAAATCTAACGAAATCCTCTGTTTTTCCCACTGTCTCCATTCCCTATCGCTCACACAAACAACAACAACAATCACAATCTGGTTCAGGCATTGCCTCGGACAATGCGAGTCCCTATCTGGCACGCCTCGCTTCCAAGCTGGGCTACAGCAAGGTGCAATATGCCGCCATCATAGATGCCGGCTCCACGGGCAGCCGCGTCCTGGCCTACAAATTCAATCGCAGCTTCATCGACAACAAACTGGTGCTGTATGAGGAGCTGTTCAAGGAGCGCAAGCCGGGACTGAGCTCCTTTGCGGATAGCCCAGATGAGGGCGCACACTCGATCAAGCTGCTGCTGGACGAAGCGCGTGCCTTCATACCCAAGGAGCATTGGTCGTCCACGCCGCTGGTCCTCAAGGCCACGGCCGGCTTGCGCCTGCTGCCCCAGAGCAAGGCGGAGAATCTGCTGAATGCAGTGCGAGATTTGTTTGCCAAGTCAGAGTTCAGTGTGGACATCGATGCCGTGGAGATCATGGATGGCACGGACGAGGGCATCTTCAGCTGGTTCACTGTTAACTTCCTGCTCGGCCGTCTGTCCAAGACGAATCAGGCAGCCGCCCTGGACTTGGGCGGCGGCAGCACGCAGGTCACCTTCTCGCCCACAGATCCCGAACAGGTGCCCGTCTATGACAAGTACATGCACGAGGTGATTACCTCCAACAAGAAGATCAATGTGTTTACGCACAGTTATCTGGGCCTGGGTCTGATGGCTGCCCGCCATGCCGTCTTCACCAAGGGCTACAGCGCCGAGGAGACATTTGTGGAGAGCGTCTGCGTCAATCCCATCATTGCCAATCGCACCTGGACCTATGGCAATGTCAAGTATCAGGTGAGCGGCAGGGAGAACAGCAAGTCGAGCGCTGAGCAGCCCGTGGTGGACTTTGAAGCCTGCCTGGAGCTGGTCAAGAGCAAGGTGATGCCATTGGTCAAGCCAAAGCCCTTTACGCTCAAGCAACACGCTGTGGCGGCATTTAGCTACTACTTTGAGCGCGCCATCGAGTCGGGCCTGGTGGATCCGACGGCTGGCGGCGAGACGACCGTCGAGGCCTATCGCAAGAAGGCTCAAGAGATCTGTGCCATACCCAATGATGAGCAGCCCTTCATGTGCTTCGACCTGACTTTCATATCGGTGCTGTTGCGCGAAGGATTTGGCCTCAATGATGGCAAGAAAGTTAAGGTAGTTTAGGAAATGTTCAAATAATATAAATATATATATAATTATATATTCTCATTCTTTTAGTTGTACAAGAAGATCGATGGCCATGAAATCTCCTGGGCCTTGGGCTGTGCCTACAATGTCTTAACCAGCGATGAGAAATTCAATAATTCCTAGTTCTCTTCTTCACTTAGTCTGTAGATATATATATAACTATTATATATATATATATATATATATATAGCTGAAATTGTTTATGGAGTGCCTTAGACGTGCATCGAAGTATACTACACACACACCAACACACACACACACACACACACACACACTCAACTATATAGCCAGTTAAAATATTTACGCGCTATGAATTCATTTCAATTGACTTTAATTGAAAGCGCAAATTCATTTAGAATATAAATTGTGTAGCGGCCGCACTTGACTTTGTTTATAGTTTTCTTTCTTTGTTTCTTTTTTGTAATTCCAATTTCTTCGTTTTGTATGTAATTAAACACGCAGCCTCCTAGGCTTTAGACTCAAATACATACCTTTATATGTACATACTCTATATATGGATATCTATATATATATCTATATATAATCTCTGCATGCATATCTAATTTATAAAATTGTTTACATTAATTGGAAACTATGCAAGTTATATATAAATAATATTAGTTTATTTTTGCAATAAAAATAAAAATTTGTTAAATTGGAAAATGAATTTTAAATAGTTTTTTTAATCTGTGAATTTTCAATACTTTTTCATATTTTGTTTAGAGAAATCTTGCTGAATAGCACAAAGATTTATATTCTCTTCTTTAAAGCTGACTTTTCAATATTTTTCCAAATTGATTTAGAACAATTTGCAAGCTTTAAAAATATTATAATATTAGTTTATTTTTTGCAATAAAATAAAAATTGGAAATTGGAAAATGAATTTTAAAGTCTTTTTTTAATCTGTGAATTTTCAATACTTTTTCAAATAGAATGGGAAAAGTTTGCAACATATAAATATTAGTTTATTTTTAAATGAAATAAAAACTTGTTAAATTGGAAAATAAATTAAAATTTTTTTTTAAATCTGAATTTTTGATTTATATTTTTTTTTAAATCAGAACTTTCAATATTTGTTCAAATTGATTTGGAAAAATTTGGAAGTTATATAAATATTATTAGTTTATTTTTTGCAAGCAAATAAAAATTTGTTTAATTGGAAAATGAATTTAAAAACTTTTTTTATCTGTAAATTTTTGTTTTATATTCTCTTTTTTTATCGAAATTTTCTTAATTTTTGAAATTGAATTGAAAAATGTTTCAAGCTATTAAAATAAAATTAGTTTATTTTTGCAACAAAAACAAAATAAAATTGTGTAAAATTGGCAAATTAATTTTAATCTGTGAATTGGCCAAACTTTTTCAAATAGAATTGGAAAAATTTATAACTTATATAAATATTAGTTTATTTTTTGCAATAAAACAAAAATTGGAAAATGAATTTTAAAGTCTTTTTTTTAATCTGTGAATTTTCAATACTTTTTCAAATTTCCTTAGGATTTCTCTGTCTAAAAATATATGTTTATATTCTCTTCGATCTGTTTTTGCATGCTATAATAAAAATAGTGTCTTTTATTAACTTTTTACTCTATTATAATACAAATATAAAAAATGTTTACACTGCTGGCTTATCAAAACAATAGAATATATATATATATATATATGTATATATATATATATATATATATATATATATATATATATATATATATATATATATATATAAATGCATAACAAGCGAAAATTGTTAAAGAAGTAAAGTAGCTAACATAGAAATGAAAATGAACTTTTGACATTGTTTCGACGGCTCGACTCGCGGCGAGTTTCGCTTTTTGGGCTCTTTAAGGTATCCGCTCTATAAATTAATCATTTAACATTGGCTATAGCTTTTGTCTTAATATCATCAGCTTGCAGGCTGCTCATGCCTGATGGAGTACTTGGGGCTGCAGGCCCAGCCTGTCGATAATATATTGGGGCATGCAGAGCGTCGGATTGATGGGCTTCAAGCCGGCATAGCCGAGCAGGGAGAGGCCGCCGATGCCAAAGAGCGTGTGGAATATGTCGGGCATGTTGCCCGTGCGATCCGAGAAGCCGCCCGTCTCCGTGTCCTGGCACGAGAGTATAAACTGCTGCAGCTTCTCGGAGCTAATCCAATGCAAGCGACCCATAATCGTGAGCGATGAGAGCACCCACCAGGAGTAGCAGACATCGGGCAGCTTTTCAGGGCGACCGTTGAGTCCGCCCGAGGGCAGCTGTCGCTCGCAGAGCCACCAGCCCAGCTTATCCACGTCCAACAGATGCAGCCGCTGGGTGAGCGACAGAAAGCCCACGCAGCAATAGATGAGTCCTGAGTGCCAAGAAGCAAAGATTATGACTGAACTCTCGGAGCAGCCCATTGTGACTGTGACTCACCCGCATGTGACTCAGCGCCCGGCTTGGAGCCGAAGCCACCGTCCGTCTGGTTGCAGCACGACATGACAAACTTGACCGCCTTCTCCACATCGATGGTCTGCTCCATGCGCTTGAGCAGCGTCAACGTGGCCACCGCACAGAAGCTAAACCTGTTGTCCACCTCGCCCCACTTATCGCCGAAGAAGCTGCCGTCGGGCTGCTGCAGGCCGACGACGAAGCGCACCACGGCATCACAGTCGATCACGTCCAGCGCATCGTAGGTGGCCAGCACCTGGATGGCAGACAGCGTGTACAGCATGTGCGCGTCGTGTCCCTCGCAGGGCGCAAAGCCGCCGCTGGACGGGCACTGGCAGCGCCTGACGAACTCAATGATGGACTTGCGATCGAGCCGATCCAGCTGGCCCATAATATCCAGCGCGGTGACGCCCCAGAAGATGCCGGACATGCGCAGGAACTCGGTCATGCAGTATTCGTAGTCATCCTCCTGCTTCCCATGATTCTCAATGTATTTCACATGTTTCCAAAATTGTAGTTTGCTTGTGTCGCTGCTCTCAGTGGCGCTCCCATTTGAAGGCTTAACGAAGGTCGTGAAATCCATCGCTGATTGTGCTCAATTGAGTGTTGATTTTCAGCAATTAATTGCTCTACTGCTGTGTTGACATTATTAATGCCTTTGCAACAATTTATTTGTCGCTTTCCTAGAGGCGGAGCGCACGAAATGTGCTAAAAAATCTCAAAACTAATAAAAAATACCACAGCTGCAGCTGATTCTCAATTGAATATAAAAATAATTCAATTTCTGACGAAAAATATGAAAAGTGTTTTGGGAAATATTTAACAATTAAGCTAAACTTGGAAATATGCTCAAATTACTATTATTTAACTACAAATAAACATATATTAAGCTAATTTGGTTTCTTAAAAGTAGTTGGCAACGCCATGTTTTGCCATTCACCGGGACTAACAAACAAAGCACGAACAAATTCTACAGTGCATGACATAAGTAAGCAACGTAGTTGATTATTATTGTTATATATACATATATTATTATTATATATATGTATATTATATTTCTAACAAATGTATAAATATTTATATCAGATATACTTATATAAATTTGTTCTTTATTTTTTTTACTAAATTTTGTATAGGCTTATATTAAAAACATTGTTTTTTCTGACTCTTCACACATTGCAAATTTAAACTTTTTGTTTAAGTGTATATCTTTACACATTGAAAATTTAAACTTTTTGTTTAAGTGTATATCCAAAATTTGACTTTTCTTCTTTAACGGACTTATCTACAACTTACCAGGTGTTCAACAGAGAAACTTCAGTGTAGATAAACTTTTTGGGCTCACTGTCCACACATAAGAATACTATATATTTATATATGTGCGTGTGTGTGTTTGGGTGCTTGGGTATATGACTTTATGTTGTTTAGAGAATTGTCGAGGTGCGCGGCTCGTCGATGTTCAGTGAGACAATGTGCTTCTTGGCCACCATAACGTTGCCCAGCAGTCGTGGCTCCTGTCCCTCCACCAAGTACTCGGCGCACATGGACAGCACAATGTTCGCATCGCGATCCGTGCAGTTGAAGAAGCCAACCAGCACACGCCCATCGGTAATAACGATGCGCAGCACACGGCCCAGCCACTTTTGAAGCTTCCCACGTCCGGGCGTTAAGTTGGCATCGAGCATTTGCGGTGTATTTGTTGTTATGCGAAAAGACGCTGGAGGTGGTGGTGGCGGCGGGGGCTGCATTTGGGTGTCGCTGCTGCTGAGATCAGAGATGTTGTGGTCAAGCCTTCTATGCTGTATATTTTATGTGAATTACTGAGCAAAAATATTTGTTTTATTTTACTTGTTGATAAGCGCTGCAAGAATGGAGACGATAGTTACTTATCGCTAGAGATGCGACTCCTGCTATCGATAGCTCGCAAGCAGTTGTTTGATTATTTAATTTGATATTGTGAGTCTGCGGCGCTTGGCGGTGATGGCGGGGCTGCATTTGGGTGTCGCTGCTGCTGAGATCAGAGATGTTGTGGTCAAGCCTTGTATGTTCCGTATTTGATGTGAATTATTGAGTACAAATATTTGTTTTAGTTTACTTGATGAGCGCTGCAAGAATGGAGACGATAGTTACTTATCGCTAGAGATGCTACTCGTGCTATCGATAGCTCGCAAGCGTTTGTTTGATTATTGAATTTGATATTGTGTTATCGAAACTTTGTCAGCTGCATTTTAATTAGCTTTTTTCGTTCATTTTATTTACTTGACTTTTTTGCAAGATGTCGAACAAAGCACTGAATATCGGTGACCAGTTTCCCAATTTCGAGGCTGACACAAATGTGGGACGCATCGATTTCTATGACTGGATGGCCGACAGCTGGGCCATACTCTTCTCGCATCCGGCGGATTTTACGCCCGTTTGCACCACGGAGCTGGCTCGAGTTGCCCAACTAATGCCGGAGTTTCTGAAGCGCGGCATCAAGCCAATTGCTCTCTCGTGTGATACAGCAGACTCGCATAACGCCTGGATCGAGGACATTAAGAGCTATGCCAGTAAGTTGCGTTAAAACTTAATAATCTACTCAATACTAAAACTTTGTTGCGCGCAGAGCTGGGCAGCTTCGATTATCCCATCATAGCGGATAATAAGCGTGAGTTGGCTGTCAAGCTGAATATGCTAGACAGGGATGAGGTGAGTGCCGAGGGCATACCGCTCACCTGTCGCGCTGTCTTCGTCATCGACGACAAGAAGAAGTTGCGTCTCTCCATCCTGTATCCAGCCACGACAGGTCGCAATTTCGAGTGAGTTTGAATTTGAAATTGTTTGTTTGATTTGAATTGATCCATGCTGAATCGTAGTGAAATCCTGCGCGTCATCGACTCACTGCAGCTGACACAAGCAAAGCGCGTGGCCACGCCCGCCGACTGGAAGCAGGGCGGCCAGTGCATGGTGCTGCCTACAGTGCAGGCTGACGACGTGCCCAAGCTGTTTCCCAAGGGCATTGAGACCATCCAGGTGCCATCCGGCAAGAGCTACTTGCGCATCACGGCACAGCCACAGCTCTAACGCCTCATTCCACAGAACAACGCAGTCCTGACTTGTGATAAACAGCATTTGACATGATTTTATTACAAAAATTATAATTAACAAATTAAATTGTTCGTTTTCTTCTTTTTTTTACAATCATTTGCCGCAGTCTCTGAACAAAAAGCAGAGGCAACGCTTGGGGCCAAGGCAAAAGCGCGCCCAGCCTGGGCAAAAGGTACAATAAAAAAGCTTTGGGCTTACAAACTAAACAAAATGTTGATGGGATTTGGGGGCGGAGGCGCAGGCGCAGGAATGTGCCACTAATAGCTTGGATGTTTCTCTAATAATAATATATAAAATATACATATTGCAACTGGATAAACCTTAAGAAACTAAATACAAGGCCGACTCTGCACAAGACGTGCAAAGCATTCGAGAATAAAATCAAGCCACACAAAGCTCGTGCCCATAACCGTGAGTATCTGCAAGCAATCGAAGGGATATTAGTTAATAATAAATATAATAATAAAAGTATAAATTACTTACAATTTAACTACCATACCAATTTAGCTAATCTAATGTTGTTGGCGCCGTCAGCGGCGTTTGCTCTCCACCATTCGCGCCAGCCGCCGCACCACGAATGGCCAGAGCACCAACATGGCAAACCACATGGGCGATATCGCCTTGAATGGCCACCAGGCGGGCTGCTGCTGCTGCTGTCGTCCACTCTGTGCCAGCAGCTTCTGTGCATTGCGCAGCTCCAGCAACGTTTGCTCCATGCTGCGCACGCGCTGCTGCACTGCAGCCATGTCGCTGTTCATGCTGGCGACTGTGTTCTGGATTTGCCGCAGCAGATCCGTATTGTGCGTGATGGCTTGTGTTAGCTCTTGGGGCAGCATCGTCTCATAGGGATCATCGTACTCATCGTCGGATGGCTCCACAATGGCCACGCTGCTGTTGTTTGTGTAATTGTTGTTGTTGTTGCTGCTGCTCGAGTCGTGCATGGCGTAGCCATTGCTTGCTTTGGCGCTTGTAAAGCCATTGATCAGTGGAGCGGCGTGATGGCCATTGGTTAAGGTCTCTGTGGACGAGGCAGCCAGGGGCGCATCCCCAGCTTCAAGTCCATTCGCACTGTTGCCATGCTGTGGACTGTTTGTGCGCGAATGGAACGGCGAATTGGGATGCGATTCGGCTAGCTCACGCATGCCAGGCGACACCAGCTCCAGCTCGTCCAGGTTAATGTTGCCCAGTCCGTCGAGGCTGCCCACAAAGTTTTGCACATTCTCCGTAAACGACATGGTCTCAATGATCTCCTGCAGACTCTCCACATAGCGCTGCATCGCCTGTTCCTTGCTCAAGTGTCGATTGCTATTCCATGCATCCCATTTGGCGCGACCCACCACATCCCAGAAGGCCGGCTTCTTGGGCGAGCAATCGCCCTCCGATGCCTGCTTGAAGAGCCCATAGAACTTGAGCATCATGCTCATGCTGGGCTGATAGGGTCCATTCTTGGGTAGTCCCTTGATCACATTGACAGCCGCCTGGAAACGTTCCTCAATGCTGGCCATGGTTAACTGAACAAATTGCTGCAATGGAAATTGTTGCTAGTCATAAATTACATATATATATATATATATATATATAGATTAGATACAGTAGTAACAGCGGCTAAGGTTCACCAATAATCGCTTGTGCCTCTCTCCCTCTCTCTATTTGTTGGTGAATGGCGCTGATGCTGTCGCAAGCAGCTTACAAATTACCTAATTAACTTGTGCAAGTGCAGACACCCAAAAATGACGCCGTAAATATCTATCAGTTTGTGATATTGCCACTGTTGTTGTTGTAGGAATTTTGTTATTGATTCACATCCACATCGACTGACGCTTTCAACTGCACTGTGCGTGTGTGTGTGTGTGTGCGTGTAGAAGAGACAAAGTTCGTGTTCTGTAGAGTCGAAGTTCAATGCAGTAATATGATTTTTTATTGCTGCTGCTGTTATTGTTTGTAGCAAACGAGCATCTCTGATAATGGACTGCTACTTATCAGCATGAAGTGCGATTTGTTTATGCGAACAGTGAAGCAGCTACCGACGGTTTGCTACTTGTTTTCAAATGCGTTTTGCAATAAAAATAAACATACTCTAACAATGGCTGTGTGTGTGGGAGCACATATCGATATCTATTGAAAGTTGCGATACCTATTGAAATGGTATTTGTCGATATCGATGCCAAATACTGGGTGCTCCCGCAATAGATTCAATTCACTTCAACTTGCCAAGCCCATGATTGAGATTAGATTATAGTTTAAGGTATCTCTTAAATAAAATGGTCACGAAATTTATAATCAATCAATATAGCTGATCGATTTATTGATCTGTATTTGATTTACACAGCTTAACACTTAATTTCAGCTAATAAATTTGCGTATTTAAATTGAATTTTGTATTCCTTGCCATTTCAGATTAAATTTAATGTTTCTTTGTTTTTAGAATTGCATGAACTATGAAAAAACAACTTCAAAACAATTAGGCCTTCGTCTGATTTTGTTGTTTACCTTGATTTATATTAGATTATCGATAACATCCTCGCACCCAAACATTTTGAAATATATTTAATAATTCACTATTATTTAGTTTATATTAATTTGGTTTTTGTTTAAATAAAAAAAAAAACATTTTTGACTTGATTGTTTATTTATAATTTAATTGTATTTACTGTTTCGCGCCCCTTTCTATCAAACAGCTGATTCGATACTCTCAAATATCAACACTGAGTTTGTTATGCACACTTTATTTTAAATTCATAATTTTCTTTAGTTACAATACAATCAAAATCAGTTCAGAGCACACATATTGCAGATTTCAATAATTTAATTTTGTTTAATTTTGATGACTGTGGATGACTTTTGCAATTTCGCCACAGTGTGCGCAGGTGCGCTGCAAGCAAGGTTGTGTAATCTTCTAAATTCGATAACTTATTTGGGATATCAAGTTTAAATCAGTTCTCAACACTGGTCCGAATGTGTCATTATAATTTCGTCAACTTCAGCAACACGAAAAGTGCTTAATTATTTGCATTATTTTAACAACTCATCTACGACATAGAGCTTTTGCCAAAAGCTACAATAATCAAAGCTAAAGCTGTGCATGCGTGCATATTGAAAACATCAGCCAGTGAATAGCAAACAATTTCACAACTCGATTAACACCCTCGGAAAAGGCGGCGCTGTCGACGTCAGACACAGTCAGTCTCAAGGCCAAGGAAGTCGCAAAGAAAATTCAATTGCAATTAAACATGAAATTTGTGTCATCACAAAGCAACGACCAACATTTTTATAATCAGAAGCACCAACAGCAGCAGCAGCAGCCGCAGCAGCAGCAGCAGCATTGTATAAATATAAAACGCGCGTTCAAATCAACATCATTCAGTTCAGTAAAAGTTCTCAACATTTCCAAACGCGTGTTGTGCAACAAAAGGCAACAGCAGGCGCAGCAACAAAGACAATATTGGAAACATAAAAGCTTTTGCATAGCTGCATCTTGATTAACAACAGTCTTGCCATTTAAGCAAAGCAAATAAAACCAAAAAGAACTCTCGCCTCATCCAATCACAAACAACAATTCTAACCTAAATTCCTGAACGCCCTGAACGCATAGAAAATCAATAAAAGCCGAGAGCACGTGCAAGTGCCGCCAATAGTTGCCCGCCAAACGCGTGTGTGTGTAGACATTTTTGTGTAGACTCTCTCTCGCAGTCTCCCTCACTTACGCTCGCGCGTTCAAAGGACACTGCGTGTGTGTGTGTGTGTGCAACAACAACAACGACGATCGTAGTCAAGAAGAGCGAAAGTAAATCCAAACACAAAATTCGTGGTTCGAGCGAACAACGCAACAGCAACAACAACAACAGCATCAATATGTCGCGACGCAATAAGAAAGCAGCAGGCAAAGGTGAGTCACAAAGCCAAAGCAAAAGACTTGCAGAGGGTGGGCATTGGGCATTGGGTATTGTGAACTTCAGCTACTTTTTACAGGTGCTATCAATAGACAACATTTTTGTATGTTGACCTTTTTTGGCTGGCATTACTCATGTTGGCATAGCATTCAAATATTGTACATTTCGTAGGCTTCAAGAGCTTTCGTCTCCAACCTGTTTGGCAATCATCGAAATAAATATATTGTTGCTGCGCTGGCAAAAGCAAAAAAGCTTTGCACGCGCTCAGCTGGTGAATCAAGCAAAAAGAAAAAAATACAAAAAAAAAACACCAACTGTTATGTGTCATGTATATTGGACTATAGAAATACCCTGTGAGGGAAATTTGCAAAAGAGCAAATATGTAGAGTTGTTGCGCGCACATTGTGTAGAGTTATGCAGGTAGAATGTTACATTTATTTACATATAAATATAAAGTGTAAATGTTATTTTGAAATGTTTTGTTTATCATTTCTATTGTGCTAATATGCCATACACTATGTAACAAGTTCAGGGTATGTTCGTTCACACAATGTAAGTGTGAACGTTCAATGCCAGCTTATTAAGAAATACACAAAGAAACACGCAGTGCTATGTACATGTGAATATATATGTATGTAAGTGTGTATACACATTTGCCTGTTTCTCTCATTAGAAATTCTGCATGTAAGCGCATGTAAACACATCTGTGTTTAAAGTTCGTCATGAATGAACATTATTAATAATAAATCTATTCTTAACAAAAAACAAAGCATAAATATTAAATATTATTTGAAAAGAAGAAAGTTTTTTTTTTATGAAATTACAAATTTAATAAAGGCTCTCAAATTATGAAATTTATCAAGCTCTCAATCAAACTAGCCAAACAACTTTCAAATCAAAGATATGTTTTTCCAACAGCTGTTTTCATATGCATTGTATTTGTGTGTGTGTATGTACATACCTGCTATACAACAATGAGCAAAGAAAAACTCAATGCCGGAAATTACCTTGTCCCCATTCAATAGCTGCTGCTAAATGAAAATGGTTTGAATGTGTGTGTGCGTGTGTGTGTGTGTGTGTGTGTGTGTGTGCATAGAAAGTTGAGCAACAACAAACGCTAAAACTTGTTGCACAACATTTTCATGTGAAGGTCACACAATTGCCCTAAAAACAAAAGAAGAAATACCAATGGACATTCAATTACTTCTATAAACATACATACATATACTTACATACATACATATGCATATATACATACACATACATACATGCATACAGCTTTATTTATAACACACGCACACATACACTTACCTAAAATAATCGCTGCCAGGCGAAAAATTATCGTAGAAATTCGCGCACACACATTTAAATACATATGTATGTGTGTGTGTGTGTGTGTATTAGATTGAATCGTTTCACAAGCAATGAATGTGTTAACAGTTTGAGCAGCAATGTACAGCTTTAGCACTGACTGCCAGTGTTGCCAATTCCCGCTTTTTTCCCGTCAGATCTGGCATTTTTCAAAGTCCGATTGCGGGAAAATTGTAATTCTTCATTGTTCTTAGCATTTTGATAGGAATATTCATAGGAATTCATAGTTTTTAAAGGCGCGAAGCAAAAAAAAGATCTGTATTTTGATGCGATTATAAACTATTAAATATTTCAAATTGAAAGTTGTAATTTGGAAGCAAAAAAGTCAAAAAGCATTGCATTGCCCTTAACATTGCTTTCAGCTCTTTGTAGTTTCGTTTCCCGCCAGATTTGGCGTGTTTAAACTTTAAAAAGTTGGCAACACTGCTGAATGCCGTCATCTAACAGTTTGGCGTCCACTGCCATACAAATTTGGGCTGCACTGATAAGTAGCAGTTATGTTATGTTAAACAACATTAACAACTTAGATCAATGCTGCTCAAATAGCTATGTTATGTTACAGTTTGAGGTAGTTCTGTTTATGTTATGTTAATTAACATAACATTTCGCCCCATTTAAGCAGCACTTTAATGCAAATCTCTCTCTCTCTCTCTCTTTGCAGCCCGCACCAATGACTCGAACTCAGAGGACGAGTCCTTTGACAATGTCAGCGTTTATTCGCACGTCTCGGAGGCCGCCTCTTCAGAGGCTGCAGAGGATCTGGCCAATGAGCGCTTCGAGGAGAAATTCGAAAAGGCCCTCGAGCAAGCCACCGAGAAATCGGCTCAGACACGCATTCAGGCCTTGCAGTCCATCTGCGAGCTGCTGATGCATCGCTATATGCCCGACTTCGTTGAGGATCGTAAAATGACGCTCATGGACTTTGTGGAGAAGAGCGTGCGCAGAGGCAAGGGCCAAGAACAGGTGTGGGGCGCACGTCTGGCTCCACTCTTGGTGCTGCAGCTGGGAGGCGAGGAGGGCATGTCGAAGGCAATGAATCAGTTCCTGTTGACAACCGTGCAGGATAAGTCGGTTAATTATGATGCACGCGCCAAGTGCTGCACCGCCCTGGGTCTGCTCAACTTTTTGGACTGCGAGGACATTGGCGAACTGGTCCAGCTGATGCAGTTCTTCGAGACCATCTTTGCTGGCAGCTATTTGCGCGGCGACGACAAGACACCAGTTTCCGTCACTGCCGAAGCGGGCACTCTACATGCCGAGGCTCTGTCCGCATGGGGCTTGCTGCTGACACTCGTGCCCTCTGGCGACTTTGTTTCCCTGATGACCACTGGACAACACAAATTTCCGTAAGCTAATGACTAATGACTGATGACTAATGACTAATGACTGCTGACTAATTACTAATGACTGACGACTAATTACTAATGACTGACGACTAATGACTGATGATTAATGGCTGAAGACTAATGACTGATGACTAATGACTGATGAATAATGTCTAATGACTAATGACTAACTGTGTTTGCAGCTCTATCAAAAAGTTTTTGGGTCTATTGCAATCACCGCATTTGGATGTGCGCATGGCCGCTGGCGAGACGATCGCTTTGATTCTGGAATCGGGTCGTGCACATGACGAGAACTTCCTGGAGGAGCACATCGGCGAGCTGTGCGACGCTGTCAAGCAGCTGGCCACCGATTCGCACAAATACCGAGCCAAGCGCGATCGCAAGGCTCAGCGTGCCACCTTCCGGGATGTGCTGCGCTATCTGGAGGTAATTTCACCCAACATTTCACTTTGTAGTTTAATTGGACACACTTGCAATTTGTACATATGGAAGTAGAGAGTAGAGAATGAAGGGGAACAAAGAAATGGACAAGATTAGGGCTTCATGTCGGTGCAGTTGAACCGAATCTCGTGCCTGCAATGGTTCGCCAAGCACTTGGAATGATCGTGCAGCTTGTTGCGCATAATAATGCAGCCGTTCCGACTGATCGAGTCCATATATTCCGAGAAGTTGGGCATCTTGCTGAACGTGCTGGACGCGGTCTTCCAATGCGAGTTGTTGCCGGAGTTGACGAATTGCGAGGAGTCCGAGAATGTTGCCTGGAATGGCTTGTACGCCTGCTCACATTCATCGGCCTTCACCTCATAGCCGGTGGAATTTTCGCGCTCCAGCTGCTTCATCACATCCGAACGGAACTCGGAGCAAGGCGCCTTATCGGCCATTAGCTTGTCGGATTTGATCTTGGATGCCTCGTCGTTGGGCTTCAAGCTCTCGTAGATGCCCTCCGGATACTCCTTAACGTCACAGTAGTCGATCTGATAGGTCGTATACATGCGATTCGTTTCTAATCTGCGACCCAATTCGCCTTTGGGCATTAGCTTCAAGCGCTCATACAAATCTGGGTAGACGTTGCGTAAGATTTTGAGAAACCGATTCGGCTGCAGCTTCAAGCAGTCGGATTCCGGTGACATTGCCATTTGATCTATCTGATCCTGCGGCAATTCGGCTGGTATCAAACGTGGATCAACCAATCGCCCCATCGGCGCTATGCCCGTCCACTCGACACCCGCACAGTTCTTAACTGCATCCGGATGCGCCTTAATCTTGTCATCCGCTATGCATTCACATTCCACCAGCTTGCCGCCACCCAAGCCTTCGCTGGTCTTTAGGTGGCTCATAAACTCGTACCGCTTTGCATTTGGCGTCACATAGTCATGCTGATACGTGGAGATCATCATTTTGAAGGCCTGATAAAAAGAATATTATTTTTTTCTATTTTCAAATATTTTTAAATTTTTTTTTCTAATTTTGTAATTTTGTGTTCCCTAAGAAAAAGTAAAACTAGGTTTAATAATTTTAAAGGAATTATTCTGTGACCTAAACATTTCTCGACTGAAATTTCTCTCGACGCTTACTAAAATTCTTATTTCTTATTGTGCAGGAGGACATTTCACCTGAGATCAATATACGCTTCGGACATGATGCTCTCACCTTGGATGCCTGGTCCATACATCATCAGTACTCATCCCTGTGCGCCGTTATGGGCCCCGGCATGACCTCCCATCTGCAGGAGAACGAATTCATACGCGACATTTTCCAACTGGGTCCGCGTCCCAACAATGTGGGCATCAATGGCAACGCCAAAGTCAAACAGTCCAAGCTCGAGCGCGTAAGTCAGCAATGAAATACTATATGCACCGATCTCTCTAATCTATGGACTCTTCTGTGTTTTTGCAGCATCTGGTGAATGCCGCCGCTTTCAAGGCACGTTCCATCACGCGTGGCAAGAACCGCGACAAGCGCTCGGCTGTCGTTCAATGAGCACATCCCACGCCGGCCCCAGTCATCTAGCAACTCATCTAGCATATATAGGCAGGCACAAGCACTCATCATAGCCGACCCAGGACTCTCGCCTCCCCCATAGTTGAATTGTTTCACGTAGTTGATAAGACGGCTTAGCATACTAACAAAACGCAGCATCAGTCGCTCCAAATTACGCCAATTGCGGCCAAGTTATGTTTCGTGACTAAATTCATATAGTTAATAGCAATCAACAAAATAAAAGATATTTAGCTTCTAGATTTTAGTTCATTTAGCATATATCTATATAAATATAAAATATTAGCTAGTAATGTGATCTTTAAATTGAATTTTTGGCATTAAATTGTGTGCCAGCTTGAAGGACTGTGTGAATTTTAGTTCAGTTTACTTATTTTTGTTTCCTTTTTCTATATTAAATATGAAAACATTACGTTGTTTGATCTTGAAATGTATTCACATCAAAAGTACATTACGATTGTATACAATAGTTGAAAGTATGTCAAAGCTCGACTTCTCTTTTATTATGCATATTAAGTAAGCATATTCTGTATACACAATATAATTATTATACATTTTATAGGTAAACCGTGTAAAATAAATGTATAACACTAGACTTAAAGGACAACAAATGCACAGAGAGTTTTTTTTAATTGGAAATCATGTTTTGGGATAATGGCTCTAGGGCCTAATGGAGCTGAGTTGCTAGCTTAAAGCGCGTCTGAATCGTTACGTTTCTACAGATCTGCTTAACAGTGGTGCTTACCCCTCGGAGTGCAGCTGCAGCCAGAGCTTACTTTTAACATTAACATCTCTGCAGAGCTGCTTTTACATGAGCTACAGCTGCAGCTTAACACTCGACTAACAGCTGCCCACCCAGCCTGCAGCCTGCAGCCTGCAGCACTTGTACATAACTTAAACCAGCTTACGTTTAACAGCGCTCCTTTTACATGAGCTACAACTGCAGCTCAACAGTCGATTAACAGCTGTCCATCCATAACAGTGACACGTAACCCTCCAACTGCTGCTGCACTTGAACATAACTTAAACCAGCTTACGTTTAACAGAGCTCCTTTTACATGAGCTACAGCTGCAGTTTCACAGTCGATTTTACAGCGCGCCATCGCGCTTAACAGCTGTTCATGCCAGCCAGAGCTTACGTTTAACATCTAACATGCACGTAAGCTGGTTTACGTTTAACATCCAACATGCACAGCTCCTTTTACATGCGCTACAGCTGCAGCTCAACAGTCGATTTTACAGCGCGCCATCTCGCTTAACAGCTGTCCATCCATAACAGTGGCATCTAACAGTTCCCTTTGCACTTCACGCCGTCTCCATGGCCAGCAGCTGTAGCTTAACAGCAGCCCTTGCTGACCGCCTTTTACATAAACTGTGCCTGTCTGTAAGTTAACAGTTGACTTACTTTTGCGCTTGGAAAACTCAATATTAATGTTTTCTCCACAATTTAAAATATGCATTTTATTTGATATAAATGTTTGAATTTATATTTTAGCTGGTTTATCACAAAAATGTATGTTAGCTTAATGTGTAAATATGTTGTGTTGAATTTGTGGAAACTATAGGTTTGTATAGCCAAAATTGCGTTAATTAACACAATTAAAATGTGGGCGCGGTTTTTGTTTTTGTTTTCTTTTTATATAAATAATTGAATAAATTGTTTATAAATTAGGTTCGTTAAGTATAGGCTTAAGGTATGCTGCGAACTGTATTCGCCTTGAATACAAATTACACGAAAAAAAACGTAAAAAAATACAAGTATAATATATATATATATATATATATATATATATATGTGTGTGTGTTCCTAAATTAATATTCGCCAAATAAACTTAGCTGTGCTGTATGGAGAGACGTACGCGATTCATACGCTCACAATTTAAGATCTTAACGTGTTTCTATATATATATATATATATAAATATATATGCTACAAACTACAAACATGCTCAGCTAGACTGACATTGACTGTGGTGCCTTTTGTTAACTCTACGCGTTTTTAATTTTTCTTTTTTTTAATAAAATGAAAAAACTTCTCCAACTACTTGGCAACGTGTGTATGTGTGTATATGTAAGTGTGTGTAATCATAATCTCAAAACGTTCTCCGTAATTTGTGTAAGATAATTGATACTGGCTTATGTATGTGGTACACAGATTATATAATATTTGGCTTGTTTTTTTTTGTTTTGTTGTAATACATGTACCGCTTGGAATAATGCGTGCTACTTTGAGAGACAAAATTGACTCGTTTTTGTTTGCTTTCTGCTTTTTTCTTTTTGCTTCGAACCATTATCCTACATACTAAATGACTTAAAACCTATGTACACAGTTTGCGGGGAAGAATTTTGTTTTGGAGGGGGCCTTGAGCAAAAATGTGTGCAAAACGGGCGCTAAACCTAATAAACTAAATCGTTCGTGTAGTGTCTCTCGTCTGTCTGCATATATATACAATATATGTATATGTTATGTATACGCCGTATTTGCATTTGCACTTGTGTACGGGTGTGATGTTTCCTTATGGCATAGACTTTGACTCCGACTCCGACTCCGGTTTTAGGATGCGGCCTGTGATGCTGCTGCTGCCGCCGAGGTGCTAGCTGTACTCACATCCTCGCATATGGTATGCAGTTTTTCCATCTCTGAGCTAGTCACAATGTTAATGGAGCTGACCTTGGCACGCTGATAGGCCACCACTGTATTCTCGCCCAGGCACTTGACACACACGTAGCCGATGAGCACAGCAACGCCAACGGTCAGGACACGCACCAGCGGATCCACATACATTTGTATAATGGCCCAGGCTGTGGCACCGGTCACACACATCAGCGTTATCAATATGACGGTCTTCATCCAATGCTGTATGGTAAATCCCTTGTCCCACTCGAGTCTGTAAGTTGGGGTGGGGTTTAGAAATAAATTTGGTTTCAGTTGGGGTGCATTTCACTTACTTTTTTGATTTCTCAATTTCGTAGGGATGTGAGCAAACTTTGCAGGCCAACTGCGCTTCGTTGTTGCTGCCACAGCTCTCGACCAGCCAACGTTTGAGGCACTCGTGATGCACAGAGCTGACATCGCCGGTGCAGCGACAGGGCTGAATGAGGGGTTCCGGCTTATCGCTGTCATAGCATATCCAGCAATCTTTTTTGCTCAGGAATGTCTGTCCCTCCTCGGGCGACAATTTGTTGCTGTCGGCATCGAGCGTGGGTATCGATGGATCGATTTGACGGGACAGCAGCTTGCGCGGATTCAATATCCAGAGCTGTTCGGGTGCCATAGAGTTCCACAGGCAGCAGGGAAACCACAAGGCGACACCTATTTCGGCAATACGAAATATGATATCATACCAGTTGCGTGAATTGACGGGTACTCTATACCAGAAGAGAGATAGAAGAGACATTAGAGTTGAGCCTAGCTTACACATTGAATAGCGAAACTTACTTGCCCTTCCACAAGTCACCAAGAGTTTCGGAGGTAAGAAAACCCACAATCACAATCAGCATTATGGCCTGGCTGAGCAGCCCGAAACGCGACTGATGGAGCTGCGAGGCATTCACGATTGCCTCGCTGGGTCCAAGTATTTTGCCCGTCTGATCGTAGACGAAACCGCCGCGCAGCTTAAAGAACACCTCCACGCCATAAATCAGAAAGAAGATAACGACAATCAGCAGGAGCACAGCATAACAGCCATTGAAGATGTGCGCATAATCACGACGCTCCGAATTGATCAGTGAGCTGAATACCTCAATGCCAAACAGGCTGTACAGGAAGAAGTTGAAGGCGACAAAGCCCAGGAAGCTCTTTGAAAGAAACTGCGACTTCTCCCAGCGTATGTCGCGCAAGTGAAATATCTGAAACGAGCAAGAAACCAAATATATTATTTCATATATAACATATGTATTTATATATATTTATATATATCTATATTCCAGCTTATTCAACACATATTTATATGTATTTGGTAAATAAGCTGGCGAGTGCGCAAGTACGCGACTTTCTAACGTTCCCACATAAGTTTAATTAATGGTCGCGATAAATTGCGGTTGCCTATCATAGCGATATGACGAAGTGTTGAAAAAACAATTGTAATTGTGTGTAGGGTAAAACTTGAGTACACTTGCACTTAAATAATTGTTGCACTTGGCTGTTTCTGATGGCAAACTACATGAGTGCTGAGTGCTGAGTGCTGAGAGCTGCTGCCATTAGAGCTTTGGCTCTCACAAGAAGACTTCAAATTCAGATAAGATTGGATCGACTTGGGTAAACAATGCTCACATGATAGCTAAACATTTTCTCACTCCACTCGTGACGCTCATAGTTAATTATTTTAAGATAAGAATTCTATAGCGTCGAGAGAGAGAGTACATTTTCAAATACAAAAGCTCTTTTATTTATTTTTAATTTTTTGTTGTTATGTTTTTTGGCAATCTTTAAGGCATTCGTTTTCAGTCTATATCTCAAATGTAGCACGCTTATCAATGTTCCCATTAACGCTTAGATTATGGCATAGTTTATTGGCCAGGCCTACAGAAGTCTATATAAAAGTTGGTTAAGCTTTTGTATAATTTACTTGTTAAGCGAATTAGTTGCTATTAAGACAGTTAGGATTTCAGAAAGATATTGAAATTGGTAAAAAAAATATGATTCTTAGAAGATTTCTAGAAGTTAATTTGGCAGGTGAGCATAAAATTCAGTTTCTGTCTGTAATATATATGGTCTTATATATATATATTTATGAAGATCGTTGCATTTGTATATTTTAATGTGAGTAAATTTATATATAATTATTTATATATACATATTTATTATTTATATTCATAATTATAGATAGATCTAATTTAAATACACTAATAAATATTGCATTTAATAAACTGAACTTTGCATATTTCAATTGCTATAGAATAATTGCTTGGATTTTGCTATTACTCAAATGTGCACAAAAGTGAATAATTCTCTATTTGAATGAATCTAAATCCAGTTTTGAATGAATACAATATTCAATTTGAATACTATATACTTGTTGTATAGTATATACATATATATATATATACTTTATGTATTCAAATCTAGTTTTCTGTATAATTAAAACGTTCTGATATACAAGTTCTATTTTGAAACAAGGCGTAATATATTTAATTTTCTTTTTTAACTGTCTGAGATTTGTGAATTTTTTACTGCATATTCAGTTATTCAGTTAAAATCTAAGATATTTAAAAAACATTTGTAGAAACTGCTAAAAGATTTTTTCTGTATATTAAAATATAAATGTATAAAAAGATTAATTTCTAAGACGATTATTATTTTAAAGTTTTCTGAAACCTTTTTTAAACATCTTTAGATTTTTCTTTATTTTTATCACGCGTTAATCTCCCACGTATTTGATCGCATCGTCAATTCATTGACAAACCCTCAACTTGACTCACCTCGGCCCACATGCAGACGATGAGAGAGGCGCAGGTCATTAGCAGCGGGTAATAAGCGGACATCAGGGTGACTGCCCACTGTGGTTGCAGATCCAGCTGTGCATAGAAAGAAATTAATCAATTAAATAAGAGGCATTTCAATTATAATTGATGGTTTCACTTACAGGTGTGGTAAAGTAGGCGCCGCGCAGCGAAGAAGCCACAAAGACCATAAAGTAGAGCAGCTTTTGAGTGGTTATGCGGCAGGCGCGCAGTATGGACGGCCGCTTGAGCCGCTGATACTCGGCGACAATGCAAATGAGCAGCTGAATGACCGAGACCAGAGCCACCACATAGAAGACGGTGGAGATGCCCGCATAGTAGGATAAATTAAAGAAGTCACACTCATCGCCGGCATAGCGAATGTCACAGACGCAGGTATTGTTGACGCAATCGCCGCGGCCCGAGCAGCTCAGATCGTTGGCCGGCGTAAAGGGCCCATACATGCCGCCGCCGGGCGCCTTACTATGGCCAGAGCTGTGCATCTTGACCGCATCCAGCGGCGACTGCAGCACACGCTTCGAACAACGCATCAAGGTGTGCAGGCTGGGTAACATTCTATATTAAATTAGCTGCAAATCGAAGACAGAAAGAGAAACAAGATATTAATACTGAATATTTGACAAGTTAATTAATAATTGATCAAGGCTGCAAAACGAAAAAACCAATATGCTGACACAAACAGCAGAATACAAAGCGAACGAACAACAACAACATTGGCAAACACCCTTTTGTCATTTGAATAAACATTTGGGTCTCGTCTGGGGTCGCTAAAAACAAATGCAAATATATATAGTATATATCTCTTTCTCTCTCGCTCTCTCTCCCTCTCACTCTTTCTCTATTTGTGTAGCAGACACAACGCAAATAGACGCAGACTTAGGGGTATTCGAACGGCAAACGAAAAGCTTTTCCAGTTAAAACTAGCATGCAAACTCATAAATGTTGTGTATAATAATTTATACAATGTTTTTCATGTTTTCAAATGCCTGGCAAATGCATAATAAAATAAATATAGAATGGTCTCTTTGTGTTTTCAAAGTAAACTCATAGATTTAGTGTAGTGTTAAAATTTTAGCTATACATTTTTACTTATTTTCCGTTAAGTTTTGAAGATTTGCCTTTAAATATGTGAAAAGTTAAGCAAATAAATTTTGCTATAGTTCTTGACACATGGTTGATAGCTTCAAATAAAATAATTAAAAATATACTTATAAAAAAATATATATATAAAATATAAAAAAAAAAATACTTTTATGTTTATTTGTCAAAAGTACTCATAGCTCTTATATTAATCACGATGTTTAAATAGTATATAAGCTATGTATATGCTTTGAGTTGACTTCCTATTTTAAAGTTTAGTTTGGCTCGTAATCGAAGTTTCTCACATCTATAAATATAGTCTCATGGCATACTCGTATTGTGTTATTTTTATTTTATTTATTATTTTGTTATATTTATTTTATTTATTATTTTTGTTATTTTTATTTTATTTATTATTTTGTTATATTTATTTTATTTATTATTTTTTTATTTTTATTTTATTTATTATTTTATTTTTATTTTATTTATTTCGTTATTTTTTTTAATTTATTATTTTGTTATTTTTATTTTATTTATTATTTTGGTTTTTTTATTTTATTTATTATTTTGTTATTTTTATTTTATTTATTATTATTTTTTTATTTATTATTATTTTTTTATTTATTATTTTATTTTTTTAAATTTATTTATAATTTTATTATTTATTATTTTATTATTTTTAATTTTATTTTTATTTTATTCATTATTTTATTTATTATTTTTTTAAAAGTTTTTTTTGTTTTGTGCTTAGTTTTTTTACACATTTCTGCATAAACAATATGTGCATTAAATTTGATATTTATAGAATTATCTATGGACATCCTCGTATCTATGTAGTCTAGCCTGTTCTTCACTCATTCTAGCTCGCTATACGTAAAAATGTTTCTTTAAATGAAAAAATACATTTTTGTATTTACATATTTTTGTTTATTTATCAGTATATATACCTGAATATGTCAAAATCAAGTCTATTTTATATTATTTAAATTTATTTAAACATTTCCAGTTACTTAGGCCTGCGTGTAAGACAATAAAGCAACATTCATTGCCTAGCCCTAGTAGTTGAACCCATATCAGCGTTATTTAATAGTCTAGTAGGGCTACTTACATCTATGGACGATGCTAAATAAAAAATATTTAATTTAATTTAATTATAAAAAATGTATAAAAATAATTTTTTCTTATATTTTTGTTGAATACATTTTGATGTTTGCTAAAATGCATTAAAATTAATTTATTCATATATCTACTCAGTCAATTTAGTTGGCATAAATAAATAGTACAAGATATGAATATATATATAATCTAAAATAATTGTTTTATATACAACATATACAGATTTTTGCTCAACCTGAAGAAAAGTGAATGTTCTTTTAAGATTTCTTATTTGTACATTCCTCATACAACCGGTCTACAATAGTTTCTTATGGAGCTCCACTCACTTATATTCAACTCATATTAAACTGAATACCCCTGTTGATAGGAATTTAAGTGAGTGTACGGGTCTTGTGGGTCACAACGCGGACTGCATAACATCCATCAACTAGGGCTGGCAGCGAGTGTCTTACTTATGGCTTAGCATTATTAGCATTGCAACGATTTCCCCAGGCCCATCCATCAAAATGTGTACAAACAAACTGAATAGACAGAGAGAGAGAGATAGACTGGATCGATATAAATGCCGTCGTTGACAGTTGACAACGGGCGACAAACAAAAGAACAACAAACAATCAACTGACCAATCAATTCAGTTCGCAGTTCTCCACATATATCTCAATATTAGCCAATTGAAATGCATGCGACGTGTCTGAATCGCAAGTTTCTTTCAGCAAAAGGGCTAAGCCTGAGCCAAAGATGAGTTAAACATGTCACGCGTCTAATTTCAATTAAGTATAATTGTAATTATTATTATTGTTGCTAATATTGTTATTGCTTTTGCGCTTTGCCTCTTTCTATTACTTTTCACTGATAAGAAGTAGCTGTTAGAAGAGTACGTGTGTAGTCAAGTCAGTCAGAAGTCTTACCTAATGTTAATGCACGTTTAATGGCCGACAATTTCCTATTTTGGCATGGGGGAAATGGTTGAAGTACCTTCTGAAAAAGGCTACTTGCAGAATTTGGAGAGGCGTATGCTCGTGATATAGGTATATAAATATATATGTATATCTTTGTGGATATACCAAAAGATTAAACATATGAATTAGTTGCAGATAAGACTGCACTTTTGTAGTCATTCATAAATCAATGTCATGTGATTTTACTACGCAACATTATATAGTATAAAAATATATTTTAATATCCCTTAAGCTATTTCCCTTCTCTACTTTATTTACATTTATATAAAAATAAAAATGATTTAAGTACGGCAAAATTTTGCTCAAAGCATAGCCGCAAGCAGAGAGGAAATATCCAAAAATATTACACAATTTCCATAAAGTTTTTCATTTTCATTTCGACATTTGGCAACACTTTCAAACATTGCGAATGTGTTTTCTATAAATGACTAGAAATTTTGTTTTTGCTTTCTAGAGGCACTTTAGTATAGCTGACTAGCGATAAGATAAACGAACGTAAGACAAAGCACAGCAACAATTGCAAAAAAGCTTCTTCTTCTTCTTTTTTTTTTTTAGCAGCTGTATACCCTGTAATAAAAGACCGCCACTTTGTGTCTGGCATATGCTTGAGCTGCTTATTAGACCGGAAATATTTACATATACAGCTCGTTAAATAGATCCCAATGCGAGGCCAAAGGGCGAACATCATTATAAGACCAGAGTGGCAAACAACTATAGGAAAAAGCAGACGAGAGAGAGAGAGAGAGAGGGAGAAAACAGAGGGAAAGAGAGTCCGTTACACCCACCATGTATTGCATTTTTGACCATGTGTCAATTGTTGCTTAACTCATAATAATACTCGTAATACTCGATATATAGAGACGCCTGCAGCGTCCCTGACATTTTAACTAGACTGTTGCGTCTATTATTTAGCTAGCTTTTCACATTACAAGAAGCCCAAATGTCGAAAATAGCGCGCGCGCACACACACCCACACACACACGCACACACACAGCTAGTCTTGTTTTTATTATTTCTGATATTTTTTATGTATATGTATTTTCTATATATACTGTCGGCACTGTGTGTACTATTTATGAGTTTGTTTGCTTGTCGATTCGGTTTGTGTCTGTGCTGTAGTTAGATAACGCGTGCCAACGCACCGAAGCGATCATAACGCGACGCCGACTCTGGCTATACTAAACCAAAAGTAAAAGAGAGAGAACCTGTTGCGATCCAGACTGTTAAATAAAAAGTATCTCTCATGCCAGCTATGCGTAGCGCAGCAAGCACTCTGTTAACTGCAAAGCAACTTGCGCTGGTGATGCGCAGGCTATATACATATATGCATATATATTGCTGATTCATTCACATTCATTAAAAACAAATTAATAATTAATTAATAACTTTGAAATTTACATTTTATAGATGAATATATATTATTTCTAAGTATTTAAGTAGTCATTTATAAGAATTTTTCTTAAGAAATATATTTTTATTTTGGATTTCTGTGTTCTCAATTTCAAATAATTATATTTTCTTTTTAAAAACCTCAAATATTTTCATTAAACATTTTCTGCATAAGCTTCAGCAGTTGTACAGTCATTAATATTTATTAATATATACTTCACAAAAATTATTTTGAATTTATTTGATGTGCTCATAAAATACTTTTTCCAAATATCATTTTTATAAATTTTGCCTGAAGCATTTTGAGCACTGTTATCATTCTGTTAACACATGCTCATCTCTAATTGACACTGTTAACGGCGCTAACTTTAGCAGCGATCAATATTTACTTTGCGCGCAAGCAGTGCGCAGAGAAGAGCACGCTGCGTATACGTCATGGCAAGCAGTGCAACAGAACATATACAGAGCAAGAAAGCCTATGAAAAAAGTATGTTTCACAATAGTTGGAGAAACAATTAATTGATGATGAATACATACACATGTGTGTAGATGTGTATATGCAAATATATGTGTAGATTTATATATATATATATTTATGTATGTATGTATTCACATCGTTTATTAAAGGCGCGTCGTTTTTGTAAACAAAAACCGTTTGGCTGTTCAAATAAAATTGAAATAAATTTAAGCGTTGGATCAGCAGACGCTACAAATTGTCTACATATATACACAGACAAACAAACATACATACATATATATACATATGGTTGCATAAAGATAACTATCTATGTCTGTATACATATTTCAGACATCATTTTTTTGTGCTCTCCTCTTTGCTCTGGCATCAATTAAAACTGAGCCTGTGTTTGCCGCCATCATAATAAATTATGGCAAATAATTGCCAAAAATTGTGTGTGTAATTATCATTTATATAAAAAGTATGTATATATAGTAAATAGTATAGTATATATTGCTATCTATCGGCTATAACGAAACTGGAGGGTAGCACGAGCAACAATTTTAATTTAACAACTGTTTAACCCATTTGTAAGCGTATCAGAATTTAACGATTGTGTAAACTACATTTTTATAGCCAACTATAAAGTTATTAACATCTGCTCCTACTGTGAAAAAGCTTAGCACTGTTTTTTGTTTAATTGTAACTAAATTGTTTTATTTTGTGTATACTGAAGAAATGTTTTTCGTTTTTTACAATTTTAAGATCAAACATAAGCAACACAACAACTGCTTTCAACTATTGTTAATGTTTCAGCGCTTGTTTCTCCACTCTATAAGGTAAAAGAGAGTCAAAAATATAAAAGGAAAAAAAAAACACAATCAAAGCAAAAACTAGTTTGTGGCGCCCGCAGCTAAGTTACAATAGACTGGTTTTGAGATTGAGAGGGGTTGTGACGTTCAGGGTCCATGGTTGAACGTACGATCGTGAGAGCTGTTCAATATTTACACATGCTGATAGTGCAAACAGATATATTTATATATACACATACATATATACATATGTATATGGATCTTGTCACGATACCACAACTTCAATGGCATGAAGTGTGCACGTTTCTTCTTCATTCGCGAATTGTTTTTCTTTCATTTCACAATTAGCGCAACTCTAAAAATTCATAGCACACGACCGAATACAATTAATGGTTAATAATTAAATTTGTTTGAGTTTTGAGGCAGTGACAGCACGCAGCCTATAAGAATTTGTCAATAAACAGTATATAGTATAATACTATATTTACAAAATAAATGCCTGGGCTCATGTAAAGGGCGTGCTCAAATACGCCCACAAGTGCGAGCCCAAATAAGGGGCGTGAGTGTCCCATATAAGTAATTTTTTATTCAAATTATAATTAGAATTTCAGTGTCAGAGTTGAGGTCTAAAAAAATTATAGAGTGTTAAATGTCTTCCCTGCTTAAAGCAGTGGGCAAGAGCCCTAAAATTAATAAACAAAATCATTTGAATTTTTTTTTATAATACACGAACTTTAGTATTTAACTCTCTTAAGTTTATGTTATATAATTTATTGAGTATCTATATAAAATGTTTACTTTTAAGGCTGATTCACTTCACTAAATGCAAATTCAACTTATTGCCTAATGTAAACTCAATGAACTTTACTTTGATCACTCTTAAAACTGCGTAGCAAACTTGTAAAACATTTACTTCCATCACACATATCGCTCTACTATGTGATTCTCATGAATTTACGTAAGAGTTTCATGGTTTAATTGAATATATAAATATATTATTTTGTTTAAGCTAACTGAGCTCATTGAAAAGGAGAGTTCAGATGTATATATGTCATAACTGAAGGTCATACCTTCCATCCCATAAAGTATACATATTCCTTATCAAGATTTAACAGTTGAGTCGATTTAGCACGCTTTGTTTATCTGTAAGTACAATATGAATACCTTGATCTATACATATGTATATATATAGGTTCTCCTATAAGTTAATATTTGATCTTTGTCTATATATAGGTATATTTGTTTCTCTCCCTCTGACTTTGTTTTCCTTTTTGTCATTTTTGTCTAGTTTGACCAAAACTCTCTTTCATGTTATTTGACATTCAACTCAGAAATTTTACTTTTTTATTTTTAGATAATTTGAAATATAATATTTTATCAGCAAGTTCTGTTGACAAACTCATCAGCCTTATCTTTGGCTAGGGTCTAGCTCTAATGCACTCTCTGGGTACTTTCTTATCTACCTTGTCTCATGTTATTTATCTTTCTTTCACTTATGGCTTATTCTTCTGCTTATGGCTTGTCTACTTTATTTTAATAAGATAAGTTTTGCTTCTTCTTTTTTTATTATTTATTTCTTAAGTTTTTTCACATGTTTATCTTTGATCTTCAACTATTTTACAAGTTCCTCAATTTTTAATAGTTGAGTTACGAACACGTTGCTAAAAAAAACTCTCCCAGTATACTTGAAATATGCACACGGCGAGTCAATTAATTGCCAGTTAGCTGCTATTAGTGTTCATTAAAAGAACAACTTAGGTGTAAACAAAACAAAGGTGTTTACTGGGCTGTCAAGAAGATGCAAATAAATTGCCAAGCAGATGGAATAAGCTCAAATTGACGGAGCGCTAAATGATGCCTATTACCATTTGTAGCATATATTTTAGTTTTTATATATATTTACTTTAAATTTGTTTTGTTAAACATATAAAGTTGCGAGTGTACATAACCTTATCAACAGTTTGGTATGTACACCCACTTCATTTGCGTAAAGCCAACTGATAAGGAGCAGCACTCTATGGGTTAAAGGCAAACTCTGACGTTCATTGCCTAAAATCTGACGCCTGTAATGCATATGATAAAAGTATTAAAACCGATTTGCTGCATTGTTAGAACTTGGGTTAGAAGAGATGACGAATTGTTGGCAAAGAGACTCCAATATTGTTATCAATATATTGCCTAGCTGACTCAGCGAGCCAATAAAAACTGTCGATAAGATTGCTAAGAAAATGCAACAACAACAACCTTCAAAAAAGAGCCGCATAATAATAACACAAAAATTATTATATAAATTATACATATATATGTATATATACATATTATATAATATTATTTATGATGTTTAATTTTATTACTTGATTATTTATAACAAAACTTAGACAGCTTATTTATAATATAACATAAAATATTACTCGTCAGTATGTTAATTTAGTTATGTTAGCTAAGAAATGAATTGATCTTGACATACAAATGTTAAACTTAACATCAATGTTAACAAAAAATCACGCCATAGTTTAACAGCAAAATGCAATTACTTTAATTACAATTTCATATTTGCTGAGATTTCACAGCTATAAAAATGCGAACTTATGGTTGACATCAGGCACTTTAACCCTGCATATGTACTTAACATCCCATTATAGATTCCACACTTAACAAATAAAATTAACATTCGAGCAATAATATTTTGGCAAAACATTTGGCTGCGGGCCTGGAAACACCAAACAAAAACACCAGCAAACGCTGCCGATATGAATGTTCTTTAGTTTGCTGATTAGAAATATGGCCTACCACCCAAATAATTGATATTTATAGAGTATAATATTCGATACTTTCTGTAGAAGTTCAACTCATGCAAGCTAGCTATCTTTGAACTCATGCAAATCAATTAATTGAGCAATTAATTTGTTTAAATTTAATTTAGATACTCACAATACTTGGACGGTTGGTTCATTGAGTGCGCTGATTCTTGTGAAGGGGCAAGCGCTACGCAACTAATTTTCAGTGTTAGTTAGCAAAAACTTAGCGTCAGCTGCAAGAGAATTATGTTAGCTATATGTACACAAGCAAAAGTTGACAAATATCGTGGGGTAAGGTAACAAAAGAGATATTTGCATTTGGCAAGTGGGACTGCGACTTGCTTGCTCACTAATGCGATATTCTAGAATGCAGAAGTTTGTATACCCTTTCGAATTCAAATTAATGTTATACTCATAATGTATAGAATTATTTTTATTTTAAATAATTTATTTTTAAAAAGTTCGTATCTTTAAATATATTTGTATTTAAACTGCAGAAAGTTGACAAAAAATGATTGACTTCAGATAGAACACTGGCTCATTATAGCTAATAGATAATTCCCATTTTTATTTGCAAAATTGCTGAGAATTAACAACATTTTTAATTAAAATAAATAAAAAATATATTTATTACAAATAAAAACTCCTTTGAGAGAAAATATCAAATCGAAATTAAAAATTATATTATTATAATAAGAATAAAATTTTACATATATCTTAAATTATTCTAAACACTTTCAATTCACTCTCAAGTTAGTGTATACATTCATATTAAAAAAATACTTTTTATTTAACTTTTTTTCGAGTTTACAAAATGAACAGAAAATTGCTTAGATCGCGTACTTTCACTTGACATAGTTTAAGAAACTTTGAAAAAATAATTTGTTAGTTATTTTTTAAGCAAAAATATGTTTCTCAAGAAATTAAAGAGAATAGTTTTGGTATTTTGCAATTTGCAGAAAATAATTATTATAACTTTTGATGAGAATGTAGTATGAGTATTTTATAAGAAAATTTCAACATTTGAAAAGAGACCAGGAATGCTTTACTGTTGAAAATGTTCGATAAGTTTTCAAGTTTTCGATTTATAGACTAATAAAGGATTCTTCCTCTCAAAACATTGTTTGTATCTGTTATTCTTAATACTATTGTTCTTAGAAGTATAGGATATATTTATCTAACTAACTTTGCAAACTTTTAACCTAGGCTGGAACTCAAATTTTTAAAACTTGTTTATAAATTGGCAAATATTTTTTATACACAGTTCAAACCTTTTCTAATTTAATAATAATAATATATTTAAAAGGACTTTATTTTTAATATAATACCTAAAATAACCTTTTGTGGTTAACAAGAAAAAGATAGTTAGCACTTGTTGAATCCTTTCTAGTTTTTATGAAATGTCTTTCTGCTCTTAAATTTCTATCAATCAATTTCATTGCCTTAAATATTCTCAGATATCTCCTTCCATTTGGAGGCATACTTTAAGACAAGAAGTACTCATTTTTCTGTAATTCATTAGCTCATGCACCATGTACACATGTATGCATATATGCATGCTCCAAATGTCATATGTTACGCTTATGTGGCCTACGCATAAAAATCATAAAATCAATACGGACGCTTTAGCAGAAGGAAGAGGTGTGGGCGGATGCCTACAAGCAGCCGCGCGTAATTTTATACAGCAGAGGGCAGCCTAAGTAAGTGAGCGAGTTACATTTACATTTTCACGGGGCCTGGAGCCTAGGTATTCAATTTTTCTTTCCTTTTGTTCGTTTCATACCCAGGTGTCATGCGTGTTATTTGTATACGCGCGTGTCGTCGTCGGCGCCTTGTGAAGCGCAAAGAGAGGCGCGTGTAATGTAAATGGAAATGAATTGTGCGAGAATTGTTCAGTTCCTCATTTTTGTTTTCATATAGCAGATTCACTTATTGCCAGCGCAGCAGCGACTCTGTGCACTGACCTGCCCTCAAATTGCAAATTGCAAGCGTTGCAGCAAAATCATAAGCGTAAACAACAAATCATGCTGAGCATATTTATATACACACACACACACACACACACATATTGCCCTCCTCATGTGTGTGTAATCAATTAAACTGATTCAATCATATTTAAGTGAAATGCCTCTGTGAGAGAGATGTCGGACGAGCATTGCGTGTGACGCGCAATTGGAAAGTGAAAATTGTTTTTGAACTGTTGACAACTAACTACAGCAAAGCGTCCTATTTATAAGACAGATGACTGTGCGAGATTTTTTAAAATTATGTAATTAGTATAATAATTTAAATGAGTTCCTAAAGAGCTGAATTCAAGCATTGTAAATAAAATAATGAGTCTAAAAATTAAACGAAATTAGTTTTAAAATTTGTGAATTAGTAGAATTATGTTTTTTTTTTGGGTAAGCATTTGACTACAAATGGTATATATATTAACATATAAATAAATATAAAAATATTTAAATATACAAAATAAATAAATAAATTATTATTTTAGTATCTTTGTATATTTTTATATCTTCCAAAATTCTTTGATCTCTTCTCTTACGTTTCAATTCACATTTCAAATTAAGTCTTTGGCTTATATTTTAATAAATTTATAAATAATTCTTTTTGCATTAGATCATGTTTTTCTTCTTCAAAAAATATTGCTAGTCTTATATACTTCTATATAGGATATATGCGCAATAATTTGAACTTTAGCCAAAATTTGCTGCTATTAAATAAGCTAAAAGTTTTTTATACTTCGTATTTGTTATTGCATAATATATTTTTTGCCTAATTTTAAGCAAATTATTTTCAATTATACATCATTCTTGGTCTAGAATGAGGGGCTTTAATTTATAGTACAAAATAACTGAAAATCTTAAATTCCCATGAATTTGTTTAAAGCCCTCGTATAGTGTTGAGTTTCTAGACATATTTAAAATATCATAAGCTTCTAGTTAGTTATACGACGTAGTTAGTTAGTCTAGTCAATTAAGTGACACTTTTACTGTGAGCATTATGAGTTTAGACTATACTATACTATAATGTACATATATATATATACACATATATATAAATATGTATATATAATTTCCCCATTGTATAAACGCCTCGCCTTTTAAGAGATTTCTACTGCAAATAATAATAAAGCATCCATATGCGAAAAAAACGGCCTTTTCATTGTCTTATATGGAGGGTTAAGGATACAGTGAACACACCTTAAAATGAACAGCTGCAGTTGGTCACTCATTAAGATAAATTTTAAATGACAATATTAAAATGAATCATAGTTTTACAAAAATATGATTCATAATAATTACAGGTTTACTAATCTATTAATTGTCATTTGTTTCAAGATAAAGAGTCTATATTTTGGAGTATAAATACTTCAAAAATTATTAGACTCAAGATGTGAATCCTATATTATTACTATAATACTATAATATTACATTTGAGCTACTTTAACTGGCTTTGTCTCGTCTAAATAAAAACTCATTTTATTTATATCTTTATCTCTTTTATTTTATCGACAATTGCCGTTTACATGTTAAGAGAATATCAACTGTTAGCAGTTTTAGGTCTGTTATGGCCAGTGTTGCCAACTTTTTATAAAATCCGGTTATGACTTTTTTTTTTTACTTCGCAGCTTCAAGCCAATGTCTTCCCATGAATATTCCTGTCCAAATGCTAAAAACAATGAAGAAATAAAAAAGCTGAAAAAAGCTTTTTCGTTCTTCTAAAAAGCTAAAAATAGAATTCCCGCTTCTCGCTATTTTCTTTGAAAAAAGCCAGATCTGACGGGAAAAAAGCGGAATTGGCAACACTGGTTATGGCTGCGCATGAAACTGAATTTAACATAAAATTATCGTATAATTAGCTTTTGCAAAACACAAATTCAGCCCTAGCTAAATATAATATTTATAGCAATATTAATACCTATTAACCTGCTCAATATTTAAATAACTTTTGAAACTGTCAAAAGTCGAAGATAAATAATTTATTTAAATATTCCGTTGTTGTTGATAATAAACATTATTTCGTGCATTGCGAACACTGCACGCTTCACCCAGTTTAACCTATTTTTAATAAAGATCAAGTTACTATATAAATAAGCTTCGTTGGCCCACATCTGTGCACAGCTATTAAAACTACATATTGTTGCTTTTCGCTTTTGCTTCGCTGTTATTGTTTGTCATAAGCGAAAAACGTTTGGCTCGGTGCACGCGCACCTAGAATGAACAACTGAACGTACGAACAGTTATTTGGGTGCATGTAAATAGATAAAGTTCGCCGTGAAGTCAAATGAAAAGAGTTGCGCATTTAGCGAGAGCGAGCGGGAGAGGGAGAGGGAGAGGGAGCGAGCGCTAAGCAACAAGCAGTCAGAACAGTAATTACGATGTAGAGAAGGCCGCACTAAATGACAACAATAAATTCGCAGAAGAGCGAGACAAAAGCTAATTTGGAAGTGAATGAACGCATTGCCAAACACACTCGCACACACGCACACACACACGCATGCATATACGTTGGCCCGCATAGGGTTGGTTTGCCATTCAAATTTCGTATGCCTTTAGGCATTTCATTTATTTGCTTATGATTAGAAACTTTAACTTTAACTTATCTGCGAATGCAATGTAATTCGTTTTAATTACACAATTCGCCATAGTTTGCCATAGCTTTTTTTTATGATCGGCAATTGCCGCTTGCATGTTAACAGAATATCACTGTAAGCAGTTTTAGGTCTGTTATGACTGCGGATGAATGTCCGTAAACGGGTTGAAGTCTGTTATAACTGTGGATGAATGTACGTAGCGCACGAGTGCATTTTGAGTACATTTGCACCCAAACGGCGCCAACCACAGAATGCGAACACTGCAGACAGGCAGGTAGGCAAAAAAAAAAAAAAAAAAAACACAACAAATATTTTGCCAATACAACACTTATGTAGGCTTTGCCATGAGCATGACTAAGAATTTGTATACTGCTAGCCCAGCTGCATCGATAGTGATTGAGTCACACGGGCGCACGCGACCAAAACAATTTGATACGCATTTATGAAATGTGTCTGCATTTCATTTACCACTCACCTGGTCAATAGATATTCCAAACAAAAGAGGTAGCTGACGAATTATGCAGCAGGAAACAAAGTGCACATAAAAACACACACACACACACGCGCGGGCACACACACTCACATACGTATGTTTGTGTATGTATTTATATTTTTATTTATATACCAAACGTCACAGTTCGCTGTTTTGTTTTATTTTCTTTTATTATAAATTTATATTGCAATTGAATTTTTTTCGAAAATTAACTCTGTGCTAGTTTCTAAATTGCATTTTTCACATTTTTTGTTGTTTGTTATTTATTTATTTTAATGACTTCTTTCGTATTCCCGATTTATGTTGTATTCTCTTTTTTGTCGCAGCTAACTTTGCAGTGACGTGCTGTAACGCTGCTGGTTCACAGTAGACTAACAGCGCGTTGCTATGTTGATACTCAAAAGAGACTGTGCACTGATCAAAATCGATTAGTTTCGATAGATGCGCGAAATTTAAAAATGCAAATTTTTAGTTAACATAAATTTAGTTTATTTGTTTACTATATATTCATATGCTTTGTTTTTTTGGAATGTTTACTTATTGTAGTAAGTGAATTCGGCTATGTTTTTCTAGATACTCTCTCCTGGTGAAGCTCTTCATGCAGTCTAAGCACTGAAAAGGACGTTCGCCCGAGTGAGTGCGTATGTGATTGACCAGGTGACTGCTCTGCGTGAAGGCCATGTGGCAATGTGGACACTGATAGGGTCTGTCACCTGAATGGACTCGATTGTGCCGCTCCAGGTTAACACTTTGCGTAAATGTTTTTGGACAGCTCAAGCACTTGTACGGCCTCTCGCCGGAATGCACCCGACTGTGCCGCTGCAGATCTCCGCGATTGGCAAAAGTCTTTGGACACAGGCAACACTTGAAGGAACGCTCGCCGGAATGGGCGCGTATGTGCTCCTGCAGATACCATTTACTAGTGAAGGCCTTGGCACATTCGGTGCACTTGTAGGGTCGCTCGATATGGCTATGGCTCTCCAGCTGTGTCCATGCAGATGCGTGCGAGTGAATGCGACTGTGATTGGCCAGATGATTGCTCTGGGTGAAGGCCTTGGGGCATTGGACGCACTTGAAGGGTCGTTCGCCTGAGTGAACTCTCATATGCTTGTCCAGGTTGCAGCTCTGATTGAAGGCCTTCTGGCAGTAGATGCAGGAATAGGGTCGCTCGCCGGAATGAATGCGAATGTGCCGCTTAAGACTGCCTCGACTCGTGAAAACCTTCGAGCAAACGGGACACGGATGAGTTTTATCGGATTTGTTTGGTTGCAGTTTGACTGGTTCATTGAGCTGTTCATTTGTGCTGCCATTGCCTATCGGTTCCTCCTCGCTCTTTATGTGAACTTCTTTATTTCTATTGACTCGCTCTTGCTCCTCTTCCTCAATTTCCTCCGCCTCCACTTTGATGGTGCATTCTGGATATTGCCAGGCCTCGCACAGCAGTTGGCAAAAGTGTTGATAGCTCCGCTCGCATCGCCTTTTGAAACGATACGCATTCTGCGCGTCCAGCACGCAGGATAAACATATTTGCTTTGGAAATGGATCGTCGCGTCGCACAAGACAGTCAACGCATTCATTGAGCATGTCGGCCAGACAAGGCTCGGACTCGTCGGATTGGTCACGCTTGGCGAAGATGTCCACTAGAGTGACAGCGCTGCTTGTGCAAACGCGACAAACTTCTTCCATTTTAAATGGAAAGGAGAAAACTTTTTCAATTCTCAATTTGTTTATGTTTTCTTTCTATATCAATATGTAGTGTAAGCTGCGGCCGGATTGTCTGCAAATACCTAAAAATATACTAGATTTTGGTCAAAATACCAAGTGCAGTATTTTGAATTTGCAGCGATAACGATTAAATATGTTTTTATTTGAAAATATAATTTTCAATAATTTTTATTTATTTATATAAGGTAAAAACATTTAACCATTTTTAATTAGTTAAGCTCTCAATTCTATATTGTACTTTGCTCGCAACATTTGCTGTGTATCGTCATCGAGCATATCGAATAATGCGGCGAAGTTTGTTTAACAGCGCAACATGTTCCTACAGCCATAACATTACTCTCTCCGCTCTCATAAGATTACCTGCACGTACATCTTATTGGACTGTTGAGAACAGCACTTGTTAACATCGTGCGTCGACGCTAACAGCTGTTACACAAAACTGTTATTGTATATCTTGCTGTTGACGCGTGTGGTCGGGTTTTTTCGGCGGTAAATGCGGGTATTTTAATCTAAGCAACAAATCTAAAGTGCAAAATAAAGAAAAAAAATAAAAAAATTCATGAAAAAAATTGCAAAAATTTCTAAATGTGTTGAAGATCGCGACAAACATAATATTAGTTAAATAAAGGTAAATTATAGCAAAAGCACAGCAATTTTTATGAGTGTGTGTGTAGCAAAATCGATTATTCAATCTGTGTGTGTGTGTGTGTACGTGTACGTGTACGTGTATGCGTATGCGTATACCTCTGTGAATGTGTGTGTGTGTGTGTTTGTTTTAAACTTTTTTATGCACTGGGCATATATGTAGCTATAAACGGAAAACTTAACATAATATGCCAATTTAACTAATTTAAAATACAGCAAAGACAACTGAGAAGAAAAATACGAATAAAACGCAAACGCAAAGCAAAAGCAAGCTGCAAAATGTAGAGAAGTGTATACCAAAAGCAGAGCGTAAAAAAGTCCAACCAGAAACGTACACACACATACAGCAATACAAATTCATTTGCTCACACATACACGCATACTGAGACACGCGTACACAAAGTAAATGAGCGCAAAAGCAATTGCGAAAAAGAAAAACAAGTGCAAAAGCAAAACACAGTCTATGTATGTGTGTGTATATGTGTGTGTGTGTGCAAAAGCATAAAGCAAACGCAAAGCAAAAGATTTAATAATTAATTTAATGCTTTAGCTTGAGTTTAGCAGAGACAAAAGTTCTCACTGAGCTGGCAGCTGCTGCCGCTGCTAGCGGGTGCGAGCGAGCACGCAGCATATGTCGGCCATCAGCTGTTTTGACACTTGACACGATCGTCGCCCGTGTTGTTTTTTTTATTGTTTTTGTTGTTGTTGCATTTGATTTACTTTTTTTGTTGCTGTTGCTGTATTTGCTTTGCTGCTGCTTTTGCTTGCCTAAACGAGTTGCGCTTTGATTTTTGCGTTGTGTTAATTAATGCAAATTGGTTTATTTATTGAGTTAAATTGTTTTTTATGCATAGTTTGGCTTCAATTGACGCAAAAGCAAATGCAAAGACAAACAAAGTCAAAACCAAAAACAATATTTCAAATAAATATTAAAACAAAAAAAAAAAAACAGTAAAAAGTAAAAAAAATAATTATAAAAATTATAAAATAAAAAATTAAATAATAAATCCAAATTTTCAATGCTAATTTTTGTTTTTTCCTTTTTTTACACCATTCTCTTTGCAGCTACACAGAAAATAAAATAAAAAAGAAAAAATAAAATTTCAATTTAAAAAGCGGAATTTAAAAAAGAAAATTTCAAGTGTTAAACCAAATGTTAGTCTAAGCTTAAAGTGTAAAACTAGTTTAAGCCCGCAAAGTGTTAACAAAAGTAAAAACAAAACAAAACAAAATATAATATAAAATATTAATCCAAAAAATTAAAAAAAAACTGTAATAAATAAATTAAAAAAAAAAAACAACAACAAAAGCTGAAGCTTCCACTAATCCAACAAGAGCAAGAGTTAAACAGTCAGTTTTGACGGCTAAGAAAACGAAGGCTAAAACCAAAAACGTCTAAACGTGATTAGCTGCGCTTTGCAATCAGCCAAATTGCATTAAAAATTTCCTTTTTACCGTTGTTAATCAATTCGCCAAAATAGCTAAATCCATTTTACAATTTCTAAAAAAGAAAAAATCCCATCATAGTTCAGGGACGGCAAGCGGCAGCGGCAGCGGATCAGAGGGCAAGCTACAGCAGCAGCACAGCAACGAGGAGGAAGGCGGTGGTGCAGGTGGAGGACAGCAGGAAGCAGCCGCCGCTAGCCACAAAATAACGCCGCCGACCACAGCAGCAGCAGCGGGAAGAGCATCGAGCGCAGGAGTTGAAGGAGCAGTCGGAGGAGTCGGTGCCGGCATAGCCAAAACAGACGCAGCAGCAGCTGCTGCCTCTGGCGAGGAGCCGCCGTTGGCGAACAATCAAGCCACCTCAAGCTCACCCCAAGCCCAGGTCTCGGCCAGCGCCACGTTTCGTTTGTCCTCGCTGACGGGCACCATCTCGAAAATGGGCAATAACGCGACCACATCCAACAAGAAGGTGGATGCCGCCGAGACGGTCAAGGAATTCCTCGAACAGGCCAAGGAGGAGTTCGAGGATAAATGGCGCCGCAATCCAACCAACACGGCTGCGCTCGATGACTTCGAGAGGATCAAGACACTGGGCACCGGCTCCTTTGGCCGCGTCATGATCGTCCAGCACAAGCCAACAAAAGACTACTATGCCATGAAGATATTGGACAAGCAGAAGGTCGTCAAGCTGAAGCAGGTGGAGCATACGCTCAACGAGAAGCGCATCCTGCAGGCGATACAGTTTCCATTCTTGGTCTCGCTCCGCTACCACTTCAAGGACAACTCCAATCTCTACATGGTGCTGGAGTATGTGCCCGGCGGCGAGATGTTCTCGCATCTGCGCAAAGTCGGCCGCTTCTCGGAGCCCCACTCCCGTTTCTATGCGGCACAGATTGTGCTCGCCTTTGAGTATTTGCATTATCTGGACCTCATCTATCGCGATCTGAAGCCGGAGAATTTGCTGATTGATTCGCAGGGCTATTTGAAGGTGACCGACTTTGGGTTCGCCAAGCGTGTGAAGGGTCGCACCTGGACGCTATGCGGCACACCTGAGTATTTGGCGCCCGAAATCATTTTGTCCAAGGGCTACAACAAGGCCGTCGACTGGTGGGCGCTGGGCGTGCTGGTCTATGAGATGGCCGCCGGCTATCCGCCGTTCTTTGCGGACCAGCCCATACAGATCTACGAGAAGATCGTCTCGGGCAAGGTGCGTTTCCCCTCGCACTTCGGCTCCGATCTGAAGGATCTGTTGCGCAACTTGCTGCAGGTGGATCTGACCAAGCGCTATGGCAATCTGAAAGCGGGCGTCAATGATATTAAGAATCAGAAATGGTTCGCCTCCACGGACTGGATAGCGATCTTCCAAAAGAAAATCGAGGCGCCGTTCATACCGCGGTGTAAAGGGCCCGGAGACACAAGCAATTTTGATGACTACGAGGAGGAGGCGTTGCGGATTTCCAGCACCGAGAAGTGCGCCAAGGAGTTTGCCGAGTTCTAGAAGATGCACAAACCACATTTCGCATTCAACTCACCATCTTCGTTACCATCGTCGTTGTTGTCGTCGTCGTCGTCTCGTCTATATGTCTACTTACTACAACTACAACTGCAACTGCAACTGCAACTGCAACTTTTACATCTACTTGGGTCTAGCTGGTCATATACTTATCATACAAACACAACACTACACAACACACACTCAAACACAAGCATAACAGAACACAATACAAACACAACACTCACATACACAAACACCATCAAAAGAAACCCCAATTGGATTTTTCATACCCAGTCGCAACTAATAACAAATAACAGTGAGTATCTAATTGGAATTGTTTACACTATATTGTTCTGTTATTATATGACATAAAAAAATATATATTTTTAAAATATTAAAATAAAATTTTGTATATAATTAAATGTGTATATTTATATATGTATATATGTGTATATTATATATTCTCAACTCCAACTGATATACATATGTATATTTTACATTAAATTTATTATAATATGTAAATTTAAAGTAAAATATATATCAGTCGGAGTTTAACAAAAATATATATATATTTTTATTTTAATATTAAAATTGAAATTTATATATAATTAAATATATTTATAATATATATTTGTATATAGTATAAATTGCATTTAAAAAAAAAATATATATATATTGTTTAGATTTTATTTAAAAAAAAAATATATATATATATTTTTTAAAATATTAAAATGGAAACTTATATATAATTAAATAAATGTATAATATATGTATATTTATATATATTTGTATATATAATATATTATATATTCTGAAATTCCTACGTCAATGTTGTCCTAAGTGTGTTTAAAGTTCATTAAGAATTAACACTTTACAACAAATCTTTGGTCTAAACAAAAATTTATATATTCTGAACGCCAACTGAGATATATTTTAAATTTCATTAAATGGCTGTTTGTTTTACAGTCTTGCTTTCACATGCGTATGTGTACATATTTATAAATATATTGTATATATTGTATATACATATGTATATAAAGACAATAAAATTTCAGAATTTAAATTCAAATTTCAATTTCCTTTAAAAATAATATATATGCCATATAAATCATGTGTATTTAATAAATATGAAAACTACACTAGCCAACACGATCAAAGCACAAGTTCATAAAATTTATGAAAATTTATTAACATTCCATGTTAATTCTTTAAAATATGCTTTTCCAAAGGCTTTTTTTTTTGACATGCTGAATTGGAACATGGAACAAGAAAAGTTTTAATTTCCTATAGGATTTATAAATACACTTACAAAATAATTTTTTATTTTTGTTTATCGGTTATATTTGTAATACTGTACTATCAACACATGCAAATACTAATCTTTGCTTTCATTACTACGTTTAAATTACAAGAAAATCTTTATTTGTTACCAGTTATTGTCTGTTGACTTTACGCATCAGTTGTAAAACACGCCATCTATGGGCGAGCAGGGAAACCTGCCGCTCTTAGATTACCTTTTTGGGAAGTCTCTTTCAGCAGACGATATCGCGCTGATAAATAGAGTCATTTTAAATATTTCAAAGGGCCTTTCGAGTAGAGAAATAGTACAATCAGATAACACCATAATTATTTTGTATAAATAAGAATTTAATTTGATATGACAAATTCCTAAAAATACGCGAAAATCGATTTTTATACCCTGAACCCATTGAAAATGGGAAATCAGGGTATAATGGTTTTGTTAAATGTATGTAACAGGCAGAAGGAGGCGTGGCAGACCCTATAAAGTATATATATTCTTGATCAGGGTGACGAAATGAGTCGATTTAGCCCTGTCCGTCTGTCTGTCTGTCCGTCCGTCCGTCCGTCCGTCCGTCCGTCTGTCCGTATGTATGAACGCGTCGATCTCAGAACCTATAAGAGCTAGAAAGCTGAATTATTTTTTGGAAGTCCCTGTATAGCAGGCGCAGATCAAGTTTATTTCAAACAATCGATAACTTATACCGTTTTAATGTTATCGAATAAAAACCTTATCGAAATACAGTTTTTTAATTCTATCTCGTACATATTTGGAGCTAGACTCTCCAAATTTTGCATTTAGTTTCATTTATATTTTATACAATTTCGGTTTTTGTTATATTTTGGATATTGGTTCAAAATTTTTAAATTGAGGTTTAGTTGCAAATGTAGCTAATATGTGAATGATTTTGAGATTTTAGGCTATTGACAAATATTCAATATAATATGTAGATCATATGCTGAAAATTTCAACGAAACCCATTAAGTATCACAGAAGTAATTAAACAAAACGTTTTGTCAATTGCAACATGTGACCAGAAACCCACCCTCGTTTTCATTTTTTCTATACATGTGCACACATACATTGAGACATTCGAATGCGAGCATTCTTGTCTGTTCTAAGAATCACAACAATAACAGCTGACTGTTTGAATTTTGCTATAATTCTTAGCTGCCTTTAGTCTCAAATTTGCTACTGCTTGTCTAAGCAGTGCAGTGGCGGTGTTGATAGAAGCGGGGCACGTCGTGCCTTGTAGGTCTGGGTTCAAATCCAACCGATGTCAAATATTTTTATGTCGTATTTTCTTAATATTTTATTTTTTTTTTTAATTAAATTATTATTACTCTTTAAAAATTATATTAAATTCTTAAAAAAAAAAACATGCTATTTGATTGTGAAAGTGCAAGATTGGCAATTTAATTAAATTTTGTATAAGCTTGTAGTGTATGCAAGATACGGAAGATATTTAAAAATGCAGATCGGCCGGGGTTCAGGGGATCTTCTAGTCGGGTACCCCCGACTAGAGTTTTCTTACTTGTTATTTTTGAAATAACTTAAATTATGTCAACAATTTGAGCGTGCATGGAGCTCGACTCCATTCAACTTTCACTTACGAACTCATTTAACCACCAAAAACCTTCGAAAAAGTATAGTCTGATACTTGCTGATTAAATCTTGTGGTTTCTTCTAGATTTGATAGACAAGCAGATTTATAGGAAATGTATCTCTCACTCAGCTCAGCTTGTTGTTTTATTCACTCTGTTTGGTGTAGCCACAAGCCTGGGTATAGAGTATCACTGATATACTTATTATCTTTCATTCGTATAGTTAGCTAATATAAGCAAACGTCATTTATACTCTATATTTACATTCTCTAATAGATCTGTGTTGTGAGTGGAAAATTTGTTATATAAATGATTTACGATTGATGGTTGTTTGTTTCCCTTTGGACATCACCTTGAAGTTGATGAAGCACAGCAGCAGCCTCTTAAGCACACCAACCCGAACTGAGTTCATCAACTCAAATTGTTCTGACTGTGCTTCAGCTTTTGCCTTGCTCTTGTTCTCTTCTTCCTCCTTTGCCTTCTCTCACTCTGCCTCACATTTTGCTGAACGCGTGCCGGTCATTCTTTTAATTAGTTTGACTCGCTGCAGCTGTCAGTGAGTCGAAATTCTTGGTATTTGGGCGGGCTCTATATGTGTCGGTGGGTCGACAAAGGCTTTGGCAACCTGCTCGTACCACATGTTGAGCACATGTTCCTTCTATACGAATAATTCCAAATACGTGCTCTTTCTCGACTCTGGCCGTTCCAGTTGCTGGGAAACACCATTCGAGATAATAATAACTGTCAGAACTATTTTTTTTTAATGTTCCAATGTGCTCAATGAATCAATGAGTTGAAAATAATTCACTTTTGACACTAACTATGCGACGTTAGATAAGAAATGTCTGTTTCTGTCATAGGTGGTAATAGAACACTTTGCGGCTAAATACTACAAATATTGTACTACCTAACTTATTATATAATGTGGTAAAAGATTAGATTGAAAGTATTATCTAATATCGTAACTATATGCAGAATAATAAATTTAAAAAATATATATACATATATTTAAATGGTTAATTTTAACTAAATATATTTTATTATATACTATTTATATATATATTATTATGTATTATTTTATACTAAGTATATAAATAAATAAAGTATATAATTTTATTTTTAATAAATAAAAAAGAATATAATATATATTTCTTTTAGTTATATGTATTTGTATATATATTCTTTTGTATTTGTATTTAATAGAAACAATACATTTTGGTAGCTTCAAAAAATAAATACAAATATATTTACATACTTATAAATTTATATATTATTTATGTATAAATATCAAAATTAAATATGTATTTTTTAATTGTTTTTAATATCTATAAAATATAATTAATTTTGTTATTTTTACAAATTTATACAACTTTCTCCAGTTGTTTTTTGTTTATTTAAATTAAAAACGAATATATTTCATATATTTATTGTTCATTCTGACTTCGACTGATTGATAATGAATTAAAAATATTCAAGTATTTGGGTTAATTAAATTGCGTTTGCTATAGAGATAATAGCTGAAGCCCTTCTTCCACAGTTGCCCTGCTCGTAATTGTTATTCGTTTTGTTATTTGTTTTTTACTTTTTCGTTATTAAAACTTTTGCGTGCACGAAATTTGGTTGCTTGTCTTAAGAGCATAGCCCTTAATTTACTACCTGTCTCTTTCTGTCTCCCTCTTTCACTCTCTCGCCCTCTCATTCTCTCTCTCTCTCACTCTCTCTCTCTGTGTGCATGCTAACTTTTCGCATTGAACTTTGCGTTTAACCAAATCAACTTGGCGACCAAAATGCCACAGAATATAATATTGATATTTACACTTGACCCATTTGGTTGCCTTGACAGTCGAGTGTATATATGTGTGTGTGTGCGTCTTTATGTGTGTGTGTGTTGTGCTGTCCTTAGCATAAATAATGTCAAGCCCAGCAAGGCTAACAAAATAGAGAATTTGTATATATATATTTATATTAAATATATATATAAATAATTCTATGCGCTTTTGCTGTGCAGTTACAAATTGTTTTTAATACTCGTTTTCCAAGTAAAAAAAGGGTATATTGGTTGTGCATAATGGTTGCCTTGCTGTTTGAAGCTACAAGTTTTTTGCCCCTATTGAAGCTAGAAATTTGATAAATATATGATAAACAGTTGATGTGATGATGTTGAAGTCATAACCCATTGGGAATTACTAAAATTAAAGTTAGTTTTTATATTGATAACAATTGATACAAAATATCATGATTATATAGATGATCATTAAGGGCTTGTTAACATGAACATATAAGACTTTGAGAGCTTTATAGCTAGAATTTGTCAAAAGTAAATTACTGTGGGCTGCCTCTATAGATTGTTCAGTTAATATAAGTATATAAAGAGACTTGGCTGGCCCTAAGACTCGTCAAGTTAGCTCGAAATGATCTCTTTTATAGATTAACCACAAATTTTAGCTACGCTAAACTGGACAAACTACAATCACCTTGACCACTTACACAGATAAATCTTTATTAGATGGTTTATCCATTGAGGCGTGGCAAATTCTGATATATCAATCTTTGATATATTTCAAATTTAGCTGTTTCTCTATCGTCAACATTTATTCTGCAGTCTGTTAGACCCGACTGCAACATTCTAGCTTTTCGCGTGCCTTTGGCCCATTAGCCAAATATGCATTGTTGTTGGGTTTTCATTAAAAGTCAAGACGCTGCGCGTTATTAATATAACAATAAATTATAGGCAGGCAGCCGCTGTGCGGCAAATACGTGTAACAGGCGCATAAAACGTCAAGAAAATATACAAAAACCAGAAAAAAACAAAAATTAAATAAAAATAAACATAAAACATTTATAATTATGAAATTTACAAGTCGAGGCGTGGGCCGTCGTCATAGTAGAGGCAGACAGTGTGGACTGCTGCTGACCTCCACAATAGTCGAAATATACATACAACGAAATGCTTTAGCTGCATTTCATATATTTTGACCCTGACCTTGCTTGACCTCTGCCCAGGCCATTTTCTTGTTGCTGTCGACTTGTCTTCTGCCAATTTGTTTATTCCATTTTCATTCCTTCATGTGACACATTTCTTGCTCAATTTTATTGGCACTAATTAATGCTCGAAAGGAAACAGAAAAATAAAGAAAACAAAAATTTGATTCATCAATCATTTATTTTTTATTTGCTTCACTTTTCGTTCAATTCTAACGATAGTCTGAGCAACTAGCACTTAAGCATTTGCCTATTTACATAAACCCCTCCAAAGTGCTCAATGAATGTACATATAAGTCGCGCTGTCTCAGATATGACTAAGACTAAGGCTTTAAGGCCTAATAGGGATATTGCGCTAGGGTATTCATGTTAAAGTTCATAGTCAACTAAATTGCTTAATGATAATTACCTAAACTGATAATAGCTCTATCAATTTCTCAATTTGTCAATTTATCAATATTTCTTTCAATGTTCGCATATTAATCAATTTTATGGTAGCCATAAAACTCTGTGTACATATTTCGTTTTTTCTTTTGTTTTTGTTCTCTTTTTTTTTATATTCTTGAACATGTTTTGTATTTTGTGATAAACGATTTCTTATTGCTTTTACTACTCGTTCGATTTCGATAGGAATATTTTGTAATATTATTTGTTGTAATATTGTTAAGAAATTGAAATTGTATTTAATGTCAGCAAAGTATTTTTATATAAAATATGAATATATTTATACAATATATATTATGATAATTGCAAGATAAGAAAGAACTTGAAAGAAGCTGATCCCTTCATAAGATGCTAAAGTTCGTTGTTATCTTTCAATTATTATAATTTATATTGTATATATACAACCTTTAGAGCTCTTTCTAAATCAGTTCAAAGTGTATAGAAGCTATTCTTATAGTTCGATCATCATATTATATACTATATATATAACCTATTGAGCTCTTTCTAAATCTCTTCACTTCAATCATTATCATAGCATTATCATATTACTATCATAATTTATATTCTTAACATATATACAAACATTTATCTATTGAAATTACTTCCAATCGAATCGAAGCCAGTTTAAGTCTTTATAAATTCTAAGTGAACTTTATAATTATGAATTCTGTGAAAAATTGTTTTTTTAATTTAGCTGTTTTTTTTTCAAATGTATGTCACAGTTATATACAATAAATATGTAAATATAGACAAGGTGGTTTCCAAAATAAACGAGACTGAGCTAAAATTGTAACTACAGAAGCTTCGTACTGATAAATTCAAGTTTATTTATTCAGATTAGTCCCCTTCGGTCTCGATACACTTTTTTGCGCGATCTAAAAGCTTTGCGAAAGAGTGTTTCAGGTCATTGAGCGGAATGTCCTTCAGGATGTCAGTACAAGCCTCTTGGCTAGCCTCTACGAACACAAAACGTTTTACTTTCATGGCCAAATGCAATTTTACGAATAGGTAGAAGTCACAGGGAGCCATAACAGGCGAATACGATGAGTGACTGATGGTTAAAATGATTTCTCAGTCACAAGAGTGGATCGATTAGAAGGTGCATTATAATGCAATAAGCGCCAACTTCCTTCTTTGCGGTATTCAGGCCTAATTCGACGAATGTGATGCAACAAACGCTAAGATCAAAATTTCCATTGACGGTTTAGCCTGTTGGCTTGAGCTCTTTGTGTAATATTCCCTTTGAATCGTAAACACAAATTAGCATCGACTTGATTTTTGACTACTCCAAACGAGATTGGGTGCTGGCTCGCCTGGGCCTTCCATTCGGCACTTTGACGCATCTATTTCGCTACCTTTTGGAGCCACACACTCTAGATACACTAAGTTTACACTTATTTCAAACTGATACCAAGCTTCATTTATTACAGCAAATTCGCATATTTGAGAAGCTAAATTCAAAATGTTTAAAATTGATTCATAAATCATTTAAAGTTTACTCTTTTTTTTGTTACGTACCATAAAAATCACAATATATCTTATTGTTAAAAGAGACAAAGTCAATTCATATGATTATCTCAGTCATATCCATGCCTTAGAATACTTGCAACAAGAAAATTGCTCAAGGTATTTCCTAGTCGAGCACTCCCCACTAGAAAACTCTCACTTGTATTATTTTGACATTACCTAAACAGCAGCAACTGGTCGAGGCAGAAGCTAAACTAGCAAGTTTTAACTAAGAGTTAATTTATATTTAGTTTAAAAATAAATTGAGAGACTTTTATAAATTAGTTTTTCACAGCTTTCAGATTGATTACAATCGAAATTTCTTTAAAATTTCACATTTGTTAGTGTGAGTTCTTCATCGAGCCCAACATTTGTCAGATTTATATTTATCTAGAAGCATTTTTGATATACCAACAGAAATTCTAATTGACTAACTGTGAGCGGCAAATTAACAAGTTTTATTATTATCACTCTAAGAGTTGTTTATTTGAACCAGATATAGCTACTTTTTATTGGTTTACAAATTAATTAATTACCTACAAATTCTGGATATTTTTTTGATGAAATTAAGGCATTTGCTAGTCATTTCTTATAAAATGTAAGCCATGCTTTTAATACACTTAATATTATAGTTTGTGGTTCAGTGCATTGCATATCTTCTTGTCTCGTCCTCAACTGGTGCGGAACTGTCTGATTAGTTAGTTGAAATGGGGTCAAAATTGGTTCAAGTGTCTGAGCAGTGTAAGTTCAAATCGCTGCTGGATGCCACTCAGCAGTAGCAACAACAAAGGCAACAATCTTAACATTCGCCACAGCAACTCGTTCAGAGCACGCACGAAATTCGTTGCTCACACATTTGTGTCGCTCCAATAAGCAACCAGAAACCAAAGTTAGATGCAACAACTGCTGCGCTGCTGCTGCTACTGCTGCTGCTGCTGTTGCAATAACAGCCACATAAATCTTTGCAAATGCAACTGCCAACGCGCTGAGACGTTGTCTGGCCAACTGGGGGCTGGCCGGCTGACAAACTAGAAATACGTAGAGGCAGGCAGACGGACAGCAGAGACAGACCCACGTACGAACAGATACTCTGAGCAGGCTGGGTAGCCTTGTAACAGTGCCCTCAAATCAACTAGCAAACACGCACGCGCTGCAGCCACTAACAACAGCAGTACAAAAGCAACAACAATAACCACATCATTATAGTGTCAGTAATAGCAAAAAAAAATAAAGAAATAAAGACTAGAAAAAAAATTAAAATGCGCAGAATTAACTGCAAACAACGGCTTGCATGAAAATTATAAACAATGTAGAAGAAGACAACGAAAGAGCCATGCTCTATCAAATAGTGTACGAAGCAGTAGATAAATAAATTTATAAACATTTATAAAATAATTAAGAGTGAGAAAGCGTTAAAAGTTAGAAGAGTGTTTAGTTCGTTCTTCAAGCTTTAAACTATTTTCAAAACAAACAAAAAGTTCTTAAATATTATACAAAACTAATGTTGCCTAAAAAAAAGTTAATTTATATTTTGTTACAGTCAAACATATTATATAAATCTAACAAAAAACACCATCCAATGCTCTTCTAGTTAGTTGACCTTTCTCAGTTCTTTGGTTTTATTCTCAAGGTCTAATGAATAATTATAAATTTATAAATTTCTATAAACAGAAATGAAATCTACAACCAAAAGAATTAAATAAAATTAGATTTTATTATGCAGTTTGTGTTATATTAATTTATAGATTAATAATATAAGCTAATTTTAAAAAATTCTTTTGTATTGTGGCTTTCATTTATTTTTATATAAGCAATATTATTCAAAGATCTAAAAAAAAACAACTCATTTTACAAGTTTAATTAGTTTTTCAGATAACCTGTGGCAATTTATTATATTCCAATATATAAATAATTTAATTTAATTTAAACAATTTAGTAATTGTTTTATTTATAAAATTTAACTTATAGAAATTTGTTTAATATAAATTAAACATATTTATTGAATATAAATTTGTTGTTATGTTAGATAGTAGCTCAAATTTCGAAGAACTCTAAGTAACTTTCTTAAGAATAATAATTTTCACCGTTTTATTTGACATTTCATTAAATTTTCTTGCTCTTTTTTAAAAATACGAATTTGTTTCTTTGATAAATATTCATATTAATAATGAATGTGTCAATATATGTGACGGTAAATCGAACTTAAAATATTTATTGTGGTAGGAAAATGTAGATATGCCTTAAAACTCTTACTTCAGCTGTTAACTTGAACATGTTTTGGTTGGCAAAGCTATTTACTTAGTAGATATTTTATATATTGTATTAATATAATTTTGAATTATACAAAGCTTAGTAACTTACTTAGGATCATATATTTTTACACATATAGTTTGATATTTTACCTAACAATATGATATTGCTTTTAGGAATTTCTCAGATGTATAATTATGTGGTATTAACATTTATTCCATCACTGTGTAGTTTTTACATTCTAATATATTACCACATGGTACTAATATTTATTCCATGACTGTAAATGCTATTGTAAACAGTGAGCACTCCAATAAGCAAATCTAACTAGACTGTTAAAGTTGCACTGTTAGCTTGAACTGTTAGCTCTGTTATGCAGTTTTCTAAGCAATTGTTTATTTTTCAAGTATTCTGTTTACTTTGCATATGTTAATTAGCATTTAGCTTATTAGCTATTAGAATTCACGAGCTATAACTCTACGTAGTAGTAGCAAGAACATGTACAGAAATTGTGTAAATGTCTAAGACTATTAACTCTCTGTGAGCTCACAGATGTTGGTCGGTTCACGTGATGACATAGTTACGCCGCTTGCGGTTGTTTTTCTCTTATTTTCATTATTTTTAAGTTTTAGCTATTTCGTTGTCGTTTGTCAAGGGTATTCGTATTCATAATTCATTCTTAACAGGCTGTGTCAACTTGTCGCTCGAGCAGCGCGTCTAGTGAAAAGCAGAGTCAGAGTCAGAGTCTGAGTTTGCTTATCGAGTACTTTTTGAGTTTCTTTCATACGCATCGAGAATAAATTACACGATTTTCTCTGTTAGTTTGTTTGTTGCTGTTGCTTTTGCTTTATTTTGTTGTATTTTATTATTATTTGTATTTTATTTTGCTGGAGCTTGCGCGAAAACGAGTTTTTGTTAGGAGCGGCATGCGAATGCATGGCTATAAAAAAAAAAAACACTGAAAAAAAGCATTTAAATTGAGACAACCGAAACAGAAAACAGCAACAACAACAAAAAATTGTCATTTAAATAACGCACACGTCGTCGTTGTCGCCATGTTATTTTTTTTAATTTTTTTTTTTTTGCTTTTGTTTTTATTTTTGCAATTATTTGTGCCGTTTTGTTTTTTTTTTTGTATCTTTTTTTGCGCTTTGTCGTGTGTGTACATGACAGATAAAACGCGTACATTTTGCCCTGTTTTGCATTGCCTACTGCCCTCACTCTCTCTCTCTCGTTTCCTCTCTCACACTCTCTCTCTTTCTACCCCTTCTGTGCGCTGGCTTCGCTTCGCTGCTCGCTATGTCGCTTTGGCTTATACATTTTGCAATGCAATTTTCATTCAAAATTTATGGCCTAGCAAAATAGAATCGAACATGAAAAAGGCAAAACAATGAAAATTGAAAATTCGCTTAGCTTTTAGTTTTATTTTTATTTTTCTGTTTGCTGTTTGCTGTTTGCTATTTTTCTTTTGTGTCTTGTTATTTAGCATGTTACGTATCTTTCGCGATGCACAGATGTGTGTTGTTTTGCCGGAAGCTGCTGTCTAGGCAGTGGCAATCCTATTTGATGCGGTGTGAACCGGTTGCGAATTACTATGGGCAAACAAAAAGTGTTGTGAAAAGCGTTGAAAACTAAAGTGGGTTGATTTTATTTAAGATCTGTCATTTGAATTTCTAATATTTGTTATGCTATGTTAGATAAGGTATAAGGTATAAGGTAGAAAATGTGGAAGTGTAAAGTGTGGTTGGAAGTGCCCGACTAGCAAATACCCTGAGCTGCATGTTGTGCTCTGAATAAGTTCCTAATGAATGCAATTTTTTTAAAACATGAATATAGAAGAAAAACCTGTCTATTTGTTAAGGCAAAAGTTTGTTTATTCAAAATTCAGTTTTGGTCAGATTTAGTCTAGATTGGGGCAAGTACACAAAATGTGCAGCGTTGTTTGTGTTTTCCTTAGGACTATCCATAAATAATAAATTTATTAAAATTCAATTTATTAAAATTAAATATATTTTATTTATTAAAATTAAATTTATTCCAACTAAATTTATTAAAATTCAATTTATTAAAAATAAATGTATTGAAATTAAATTTATTAAAATTAAATTTATTAAAATTAAATTTATTAAAATTAAATTTATTAAAATTAAATATATTTTAATTTTTATGCATATAAGATGTTTTCAAATAGTTCATACAAATTGACGACAAGACGGATAGACAAGAATATATATAGCCAAAAGGCCTCCTCTATGCTTAAAAATAAAAAAAAAATCAAAATATAATACCCTGAATTCCAATTTATTTATTAAAATTAAAATTAAAAATATATAAAATTCGAAAACATTAAATAAAACAGATTTCGCTATTCAATATTTTTGAATTTATTTTATTTTCTATTTAAAATACCATACGAGGTTAAATTATATAAGGTGCGCGAAATAATTAACTGGGACAGTACGTTGAAGAAGATAATAACTGAACCGATCAAGATTTTTCAAAAAAGTAAATTGGTGTTTAAGCTTCATAAAATTATCAATAAACCTCAACTGAATTAAATCCGAAATAACTTTCGAAAATATTATAAAAAAATTAAACAAAATATTTTCAAACGAAATAAATAACTGGGACAGAATACTTTGCATTCATTTGTGGATAGATAACCACGTGCTATTTGAACTTTTAGTAAGCATTTTTGTTTAAAGTATTAAAATAAATAATATTAAGTGAGTTTTAACTAAAATTAATATTTGAATTAATTCTAAATGACTTTTTGTACAAAGATATGTCGAGTTTCGCCCGATTAACTGATGAAGAGCGTGGCAGAATTGTGGCTCTGCGTAATAAGGGGATGTAAATTTTCAAAATAGCAGACAATGGCCACAGAAATAAGAATACTGTAAAAAATTTACTCAAAGCCCCGGAAAATTATGGAAAACCCACCGATTTGGTCGCATACCATGGGTTGACAACCGGGTCTAAAGACGAATCAAAAATCTAGCGGTCAAAGAATGTATCAGAACATCTCAAATATGGAGTAATTTGTCTCTGCGGACATCCACGAGACGTATGCAACAAATTTTGAAGAGCTCAGAAAATATTTCATACGAAAAAAAACTCCTGAAACCGGAGCTACTGCCAAGGCACAAAATTGCTATATTACACTTTGCCAACAGATACAAATTTTGGGACACTGAGTCCAAAAATATTTTGTAGGTGATGAGAAAAAGTTCAATTTAGATGTGCGAACACTAAAAAAAAGTCCATGTGCCAGAAATTTTTACGAAGGGTCTTTAATGTGTCCAGAAATTTTCACGGACGGTCCTTAATGATATAGGCAGCGTTCGGATATAATGTAAAGACTTCAATTTGTTTTATAACGCATAGAATGAATGCACAAAACTATGTTGAACTGTTGGAGTCTGTTTTAATGCTATTTGGAGAGGATCATTACTGTGAGGATTAGACTTTCCAGCAGGATAATGCGCCCATCCGCACAAAAAACTTCACGAAGGCTTATCTTAAAGGCTCAGAAATGCCTGTTTTAGAGTGGCCACCACGCAGTCCGGACTCAAATCCGATATAAAATCTGTGGGGCATCTTGACTCAACGGATTTATACCAACGGGAAGCAATTTGGAAATTTAATTGAATTAAAAAATGCCATTGTCCAAGAATGGGATAAATTGGACATCCAATTGCTCCAAAACCTGATTAATTCAATGCCAGCGCGAAAAATTTAAGTGTTAAACAACAAAGGGAGCTCTATTTAAAATTAATTTTGGTTTTTAAGCATTTTGTATTGATTTTTGTTTACTTTTTACAGTTTTAAGATACAAATTTTGAATTTGTCCCAGTTATTTATTTCGTTTGAAAATATTTTGTTTAATTTTTTTATAATATTTTCGAAAGTTATTTCGGATTTAATTCAGTTGAGGTTTATTGATCATTTTATGAAGCTTAAACACCAATTTACTTTTTTGAAAAATCTTGATCGGTTCAGTTATTATCTTCTTCAACGTACTGTCCCAGTTAATTATTTCGCGCACCTTATAATATTAAGTAGATTATTGTGCTATCACCTTTAGCTTGGCTAATAGACACACAGGTGCATATCGTACCAGCTGTTCAAACTAACAAATTTTTATATTAATTTTCGTCGTTGTTGTTGTTGTTGTTGTTAGCTTTGAATTGTGCAACAGTTTGAAGAGACGATAACAAATGCGAAATGTTGAGAATGTCTAAAGCGAATGCCAAATAGACGTCAAGTGTAAACCCCTTCGATGGCTTATCAAAAAAATTTCTGTTTGTTTTTCTAGTATTTCTATTGTTTTTTTTTTGTCGTGTCTACAACTTAGCAAAATAAATAAAATTCAATACAAACTGGCAAGAGTTGGCAACAGACAAAAACTGCAGTAATTTATGCAGAATAGCAAATTATGCGGGTTCTAATTCCAATTTCCTAGGTTATTTTGTTTCTAATTTGATTTACTTACCTGAGAAATGGGTTAAGATTATGCACCCTCCACTGGCTGGCAAATGTTTGGACTTGTTTTTGGCTTTTGTTTTGTTTTAATACTGCCAACTGCGAGCATTACATAAGCCATTCATTTTTTGGCCTGATAACAAAGACGTCATGCAAGCAACAAACAATAACTGTTATATATATAAATATATATATATTTATTTATATATAATAGCCAACACACACACACAGTATAAATGTTTTTGTTGTGTTTAGAAGCGAGTCGTGTGCCTAATTGAATTTGTTAAAGACTCCCGCTCGCTCTTTTGTTTTCGTCCGCCAACAATTCAATACAAATGACATGTAATCAATAATAATTATTTGTTATTGCGTTGACATTAGACAGTCGAGCAGGCGCTCGGCTAGAGCCGGTGAGGGCGGGGCACTGTCTGCATGCAACCAAATGCCAACGCAGGTGCTTGCCAGCAAATTAATTGAACTCATTTTTTTTCTTTGTATTTTTTATTTTTGTCTCTAGGCCAGCCCCTCGGTTCATCTCTCGCTCGTAGTCAAATGTTACACGAAAGGCGAAATTATTGATTAATTATTTGTTGAGAATTCTGTGTGGCTATTTATTTCTTTTTAACACTGGGCAACAAGAAATTGATTTTTTGCGTATGGAAATATTTATATAAAGTGTAGAAGGAAGAATTATTTTTATAATTGATTGTTGAATTAAAAATAGTAAAATTATAAAGTAAACGTAATATACAAATGTTTACTTTATAATTATTTTAAAGAATACTAAAAAAGAGGTTTTCTAAATTATTTATATATCGTTATTTTTAATTATATATAAATTAATATTTATTTAATATTTTATAATATATTTTAAAAATGTACAAAATAAACCTTTTATTTTGTAATGTGAAGAAGATGCTTGAGCACATTTTTAATAAAGTTTTTTAACGTTAAAATGATTAAAATTATTAAATATCTTCGATTTATATATTCAACTTTTAACATCAAAATTTATAAACAATTGTAAAAAAATCGAACAAAAAAATTATAAGACTTCATCTTAAGTTTCAACACAAAGAAAAAAAAATAGAATGCTTAAAATATTTTCTTTGTTCGACAGTGTTACTAATTAAGCTATCATTTTTCCATAGTATTTCAATATGTATGCATCTCGAAAGTGTTTGTCTGTGTGTGTTTGTGTGTGTCTGTGTCTGAGGTTCTGTTGGCTGTTTAATTACATTTGCTTATTACGTATGGAAATGTCTGTCTGATAGATGGGCTCTATATGATTGATCGTTGTAAACGATATTTGCTATAAATATCAAACTACGCATTCGCTGAAAATGTGTAAAAGCGAAAGAGATACAAAAATCTATAGCCAAGTACAGTAGAGACGACGCTTAGATATTGTTTGCCTGAAGGTCAGCTGCCTATAGAAATTTTTATTTAGCAAACGTTGCGGACTTACCTTGGACAGCGGGCGTATACTTAATATATGGCATATACATGTATTACGCATACGCAGCGTTATGCGCGGCCCACGCACGCTCTCAAGCATTCTTGTGCGAGCTGAGTTGTGCAGACTGCCAGCAACAGATAAATGTAATTACTGTCTTATCATAATTACCAGCAAAATGAGAGCAAAAAGGAAAAAAGTAACACAAAACACAATAAATGCTGTGTGGAGAGCAGGGCGTGGGATGGCACAAGCGATGACGATGAATGACGATGCTAGAGAGTGAGCTCAGCTGTGTAGCTCTCACGCATGCACACACACACACACACACACTCACATATATATACACGCACACACACCCACACACACACACACAAGTGCACTTTACCCGCAGCCGCAGAATGAGTGCGCTGCGTGTTGGCAAAAATGAGAAAGCAACAGCTTCCTTTGGCCTGTCAGTTGTTGCTGTTGCTGTTGCTGTTTCAAATTTAAATTTTATTTTATTGCAGCGCACAAATTGTGCGCCGGCAGCGTTGTTGCGTGTAAGCCTCAACCTCAGCCCCAACCTCAGCGTCAGCCCCAGCCTCAGTGCGAGGGTTGTCCTGTAAGAACCTAACTATGCAGCACTTAACCAGATTTCACAACAAATTTAGTTGAAGCAAAGCCTAATTGATATAAACTGTGCTTTTTAACTTGAAGAATAATATCGTCAGTCAACAAAGCATTTAACTTTCATTGAGATATAATATAAATATTTAGCTATCTTAATTTGTTTCTATACAAAGTTGAATTTCTTTAAAAAGAAAAAGATGTCATTTTGTGGTTTAACTAATATAATTAAAATAAAGCTCAAATATTTAAAAAAAATTTATTTTGCACATCTGATATATAAAATTAGTAGGGAAGATATCAATTATATGCAAATTCTAAATATATTATATTATAAATATATAAAGCACTGTCGGTGAAGTTAAAGTAGAGACTATAGTACAGCAAATGTGCAACAGCATAGATGCCTGGAAAAGAGTCTGTGACTTCGCCGAAAAGGTTCTCCGGCGGAAAAAGCGGGACCTGGACGCAGGAACACAGATGGCAGTGCTCAGCTAGAGCATATACAAGGGCTCCACCTTGAAGGTTAATGCGGGATAGCTCCTGGTTCCAAGGTGGGAGGCAGCCCGAGAAGAGGAGGTTTTTAAGTCGGTAAGCAGTATTGCAGTCCGACACACCAGCCAGAGTGACGACCTGACTGACGGTGCATAAAGCAATTTTACCTACCTCAGCCACACAAAAAAAAAAAATATATATATATATATATATATAAAGCAATTAGAATTCTTACAGCGAAAAATATTAGAAAGTGTTTTAAAATATATATTTAAATATATATTTTAAATATATATTTATTAAAATATAAAGTTGTATATTATTCTAAAATATTTACTTATATATTATATTAAAAAAATCGCCTTTTCTCTATGAAACAATATTGTTTTTTTTCTATATATATATATATAAAAATAATTAAAAATATAATATAAAAATAAATAAAATAGATAATATTCAAAATATTATTTTCACTGCAGTCCTCATCATCTAGCTCTAAGTGACTCAGTTTTTAAGGCAATTGTAAATCTAACTAGCCGAGCTTAAATCTTAGAGAATTGCCCTGATAAAGTCGTTTGTTGACAGAGCTGTATTAAAACATTTTGGCTGTTAGCTTAAAACTATATGTTATATTTTATTTAATAATAAATTATATTTACTGTTCGCCAATGTCTTTCTTACTCCCCTTTGCAAGATACTGACTCAGCAGCTGAAAGAAAATTAATTTTAAATAAATCTGAGCAATTCTTAAAAATGTTAAAGTTGCTTTGACCAAGCTTGCGATGCAAACAACTTAAATATATTTGATTTTAAAATTCAAATACTAAGGAAATATTTTATTTTTAAAGAATTATAAATACAAATGCACTTAAAATTCTTGAAACTCAAATATTTCTACATAATTATATACATAATATTGTATTAACCTATTTGAACTTCGTTAAGACTCTCTGTTGTTCAACTAGAAATGCCTTTCATATCTAACTCTATATTCTACTTACGCATATACCAAACTCTAATTATCTAAAAGTAAATTTCAGTCTTATTAGCATAGTTATTTCAATTTGAAAACATATTATCTTTCATTGTTGAACAGCCCTCTAAACGTTGTTGCGTTCGTGTGTTTGTTGCGTTAATTGCCTTCATGCGCGCGCAAGTTGAGTTTCTGACCTCCCGGGCCACTTCCTTTACATGGCGCACAGTGTGCCTGTGGGGCTCTTCTCCGGGCTGCTCTTAGCCTTTAATTACTTTCGTAGTTAATTTTGTTACAACAAAAGCGACAGCAGCAGCAGCAGCAACAAAAACAACAACAACAACGGCAGCAGCAGCGTCAATGCCATTGCAAAAATTGAAATTTGCTTTTAATTCACGCGTCTGGCCCTCGAGTTGTGTTCTCAGTGTTCAAGTGTCCTGTTTTTGCCCAGTCCGTTCGTTGTTCGGCTTCCGTTTCCTGTTCATTTCCAGGCTGACATTTAAAATGTATTTGTCATTTTCCCATTTCCATTTCCATGGAATGTTTCAAGCCAAATCTTAATTGATTCGTCTCGAGGGCCTCAATCGATTTCTGCTTTGTATTTTCAATTTTTTTCGCTTGGTCACGCTCTCTGTTTTCGCTTGGCCCGAAAATTGATTTAAATTTCAAAGCCAACAAGTTTATTGACATTAGATACGACGGCCGCAACGCATTTTATATATTTATATGTTTGTAAATATATATAGAGATATATACATATTGAATGTGTATTTTTTTTCCAGTTGCTTGGCCGCAAAAGTTTTCCACGCTGTGATTTCACGATATTGGATGCCTTTTAATTGTCGCTCTTTTTTTTTTTTTGGTTGCTACGCCCAGAACTCGCATTGGTTCTGTTATTGAAAAAGTTGAGAGTTCAAAGCCGTTGCACACTTAAGTTGCTCAAGTGGGCGTGGGAATAAATAGAGCAGAGTCAGTCGCAGATAAATGATAACAATGAAGGAACCCAAACTCTTGATAACGAGTTGCAGATTTTTGGGCGTTTGTTGAACTTGAGCATTCAGCAAAACTGACGCCATATATATGTATATTTTCTCTTGATGAACTCGAATAATTTTCTTAAATGTCCCCAATGAGCGCTGAATGCTGCCAGATGAAAAGGCCAAAAGTGCGTTCATCAACACTCGCCGAATGCAAATTTTTTTTTACTGAGTTTCATTTAATTAACGTAGAAGCTTTGGATTTTTCGAGATGTTTTGTGCTGAAAAGTACTTTAAGCAATAAGGCGTGGTATTAATAAAGATGCAAGAGTTTTAAGCTCTTCAAATAATGTAGGATTAGCTTTCGAGCTCTAACTTATAATTTGGTCTTAGCAGAAGAACAAAAGTTATGCTGCTTAAAGGGCAAAATAGCTCAAATAATAATCGTATTATAATATCATCAATAATAATGATGATCAAATTTATAATAATAATTTTTTTAATAATACTAATTATAATATTAATACTAATAACAATAAATTGTTTTATTTTGTTTGTGGGAGTTATGTGAAAGGCTTTATGCACGGTCAGCCAGCTGTTCACTTTGACGCGTTTGCTCTTGCTGCTTACCGACTAAAAAATCCATCTTTCCTGGGCAGCTTTTCATCTTGGAATTGGGCGTTGTTCCTAATAACATTGTTCTGCCTCCAGGTCCTACTTTTTCTCTTCACTTTTCAATATCTTTTCAGCGAAATCCCTGACTAAGCATTTTTGCTTTTGTATATTTGTTCTATTATAGTCTTTACTTGACTTCACCAACAGTTTTTGCCAGATCGGTCCTTTTTTCTATCCACTTTTCGTAGTAAATGCAGCTGAACTTGGCACTTTCCACATCTTATGTAGGTACTTTCGAAAGTAACCATGAGGAAAGAGCAAAGACGCCTCATCGACCTTTCTATTCAGCAACTGCTTTAGATTGGGAATAATTTTCGCAATTCATTTGCCTTACATTTCGTTTGTCATAATAATAATAATGATAGTTATAATACTTATATTAGTAAAAATATTTTAAGTTATAATTGAAGAAAACTAAAAAAGAGGATAATAATAATAACAGTATGAAATATATATTTATATATATATGAAAAAATATATAAATAAGGTGCGCGAAATAAGTAACTAGGACAGTACGTTTAAGTAGATAAAAACTGAACCGATCTCTTGTTTCATTTTTTTATAATATTTTCGAAAGTTTTTTTGGATTTAGTTCGGTTGAATTATATTGATAATTTTATTAAGTTTAAACACAAAGTTACTTTTTTGAAAAATCTTGATCGGGTCAGTTGTTATCTTCTTCAACGTACTGTCCCAGTTACTTATTTCGCGCACCTTATATGATATAATATATTTATGATAAAAATAATATTGAAAAACTCTAATTTATTGCAATAGCAATTGCTGACAATCTTACAAAACAGTTGTACATTATTTCAAAAAAAATTGTTTCAATTAAATATTTAAAAAAGAAAACTTTCAATTAAATGCCATTTAGAAAGTTTAAAAAATTTCACATTATATATATGTATGTATATATTTATTTTTTCGCTTAGATTGTTGTTAGCATTGAAGCACAAGATTGTAGCTTTGCTTTTCCCAGAGTTTGTTTTCTGGCAATTTGAATGGGCAGTTCAGTTAGAAAGGGCTTGTAGCATCGTGGCCAAGAATAATTGAATAGCCTTGAGTAAACATTTTTATCTGATATGTACAAAGTTGATAAGTACAAATTGCTAGCTATCTTTGCTACACATTTTAAACACAAAACTTTTCCAAACGCATAACTTTATGAAGCGCACTTAACTAAAATCGCTCGCTCTCGCTCTCTCTGTGTCTCTCTCTCGCTCTTCGCAAACACCGCAACATATTTGACCTACACGCAATGACAAATATGTTGCTGACAGCTTGTAGAGAAATATACAAAATATTAAAAAAAAAATATATATATATATATATATATGTGAATAAAATCATATGAATATAAATTAAATTATATAAGCATGAATTATGCACACACATCTATAAAATCATATATGTATGTATATGTAGACAACCTGCCTGTGCTTCTGCCCGCCCCGTCGCCTTCTTGGAACATTTTAATAAATAAACACGCCCGGCTAGCTAGCGAGTGGACAAGCTCGAAATATCTTAAACGAGCAGCAACAACAATAACAAATAATAAGAAACAAAAACAACACTCTATATACATATTTACACAAGATATAGACTGCAAATATCATGAAAATGAAATGAACAAAATTGTTGTCTCTGACGATTCGCAAACTATTTTCGATTTGCGACCACACACACACACACACACACACACACACACACACACACACACACACACACACACACACACACACACACACACACACACACACACACACACACACACACACACACACTTATGCATAACATATATTCATATATCTATCTATCTAGCTGTGTCTCTGATGTCTGTTTCCATTTGTTTGTCTGTCTGCTTTGACCAGTAGAACTGCTCAATTCTGTTTGCATTTCAATAGAATCGAAACATAAACAATAATAAAGTGTGACCAGACAGCAAACATTTATGCGCTCAAGTAGTTAGGGTATTTCAATTGGGTTGTGTGTGCTCAAGTCATTGCTCTCGCAAGCAAGCGTAAGAAATTACTATCGAAGTAATTAAATTCAATTGTAAATGATTCATGGCATGTTTAAACAGTTAATGCCAAATACACTTAGCTATTATATACCCGCACTGCACTAATCAAGTTTAGGGTATATAAGTGCATAATATTTGAAAGAAATTTGATCTGCACTAATATACCCGCTTAATATTGAAGCTAGTGTATCAAATGTGTTTATTCTAAGACTTCACGCTCTTTTCTTTTGTCACATGTCCAAAAATTTACATATATAAAGAAAATCTGATTATCTTTTGTATGTATAAGAGCACTTATATGCCCGCTTGGCTTATATGCTAGAGTATTAAATATTCCTTATTTTCTAAATCTTCAAAGTTCCATATTTTATTTATATGACTAAAATTCTTGTATATTTTATATGATTAGCTTGTTTATGTTGCTAATCTGCACCAATATACCCAGTTAGGATTGAGTCTAGGGTATAAAATGTGTTTATCACAGATTTCCACGCGTTTTTACTTAGTCTCTTGCTAAATAATTTATATAAATAAGTTTGATTAGCTTTTGTATGTGTTTAAGTGCACTAAAATACCCACTTGGCTTCCAGCCTAGGGTATTAAATATATATTTTATTTTATTTATTCCATAAAAGTCTTATTTATTTATATAAATACAGTTCATATATATTTAATATGATTAGGTTTGTTATGTTTAATACTGCACTAATATACCCACTTGGCTCTAGGGTAGAGTATCAAAGTTCTTCATATTAAGTTTTGCTGGTATTTCTTGTTACGCATCCCATTTATCCGTCATTTATTGACTATACTAATACACCCACTTGCCTTTAAGGGCAGGGTATCTATAGCATTTTTCAGTCTGCTTTGTTTTGTCTAACATTTGTTAAACATTTTCGATATTGAGCTGCGCATGATATATGGTCAGCGTATTTATGTGCTGGCGCATATCGTAAAACAAGCCTCGACTATTTCCTCCATTTCGCTTCCACCGCATATCTATGTAAAGTAGATGTTATCTCTGTGGCTGTACATGGGTATGTAGCATATGTAGTTAGGCGGTTGCCATAGAGCCGTTAAGCCAGTCCAGTTGTTGCCTCTCCCCAGGTGATAATTACGCATTTTTAAAATGCAGTTTGTCTCGCTGTACTTCATGAAATATGCAGTGGAATTGAGCGGGCAGGTAAAAAGGTCAGCAGCTAGAGCGGTAGGCAGCGGTCTGAAGTGCACTCAGCTGGCCTTATTAAAAAACACAAAAAGCAAAGAGTTGCTAAAAACACACACACACACACACACACATACAAAATACAGACAGATAGAGAGAGAGAGAGAGAGAGAGTGAGCATACAAAAACTTTGCAAATGGCTTGGCTTTTGAGCTTTGTGAGCTCTGTACACATCGCTGAAGACTCAATTACGTAAGTTATTTAAACTTTTTACATATATAATACATATAAATGTGTTAGTTAGTTAGTTAGTTGAGTCTAGTTAATCAGTTACTTGGCAACTGACGCTTTTGATAAGGCATACGTGCCTTGTCAAACAAATGTGGACTAACACACATTAAATTGTGATAGGATTGGGACTTTTTTTTATAATCTGTTTTTTAAGATATAATTGGAAAAGTACCAAAGCTGATCTAATTTTACACCGAAGTAATATTTATTTTAAAGTTAAGAGTCATTATAATTTAATAAAAAGTTGTTAAAGTTGTTGAAGTAAACATGTTCATAGTACCTTGAAGTCTCTGTATATGCTTTTTAGAGATCTCTCTTGACTTGACTAATTTTAACTAGCATCATATTTTTAGATAAGAGTTTTGAGAGCACATTCAGATAACAAGCATTATTTTATCTTGAGTTATCATAAAAATCTATTTATAAAAACAACAATAAATATTAAGCAGTAGTTCATAATGTAAACAAGTAAGAACGCCGCAGTCGCGACTTGCCGACTGCATAATACTCGTTTTTTCCTTCAATAGTATATATTAAGTTTATTCAAAAATTAATATTTGTGCATTTTGTAATTTATATATCGAACTGTGGGCTAGTTTAGCTGGAATCAACTTGAAAAATGACTGTTTTCAGCTTTATAATAGGGGTAGGATATATTTTTTCTGATTTGCCAAGATCTTGAGAGGAGGTCAACACAGTAAAATTGAGTTTGTACCTGTAAAAAAAAAAATAAATAAATATAAATAATATACAGTTCATCTCGATTTGCCATGCTCACAATTATTGTAGATATTTCTTTTGTATATCTTGTATATCTTCTATATGTATTTCTATATATATACTCTATTTACATATTTCTAATGTATACCTTTAGTTTGGGGTTCTCGATTTTCTCACAATAATATATATTCTAAATGTTAAATCTCTAGCTGCAATAGTTCCGCTTTGTCACGCCCCTAGTGGGCGTATCTATATCATCTTAACACTCTGTCAGTTGAGTGTATCATCAATAAATTCAAGTCTCTAGCTTCAATTGCATTCATACAAACACACTGACGTACAGCACGAAGGATGCTGCGCAAAACCAATATACTCTTTCCGTTAAGTGAATAAGCTTCACAATGTTTTTGACTTTCACATAAGACTTACTTTTAATGAACTTTACGTAATTACGCATAAGCATTTTGCTCACTCAGAGTTTAGTTTAGTTAAAAATTATGAAATTTGCCAGGAAACATCAACATTTTTCTGCAAATTTGCTGTCTACTTGGCAATATATATTTAATCATTCCAACTAATGGAGTTTATGTAAGACTATATCCGACTACAAGTACAACAAACTAGAAGAGTTAACAGATTTGACGACTGCATACATATATACAAATATAAATATATGTATATAAAAGATATATATCTATCTATACACTTATATATGGTATTATATATCTTAGCTCTTCAATGTTTTGATGTTACATAGTGGATTGTTATTGTTGTTGATGTAGCGTGGGTGCAGGCAACAGCCCGTCGCCGGTTCGCTCAATGACGGCTTTTGTTTCAGCGATAAAAGGCCGCCTGAAAATACAAAACTTTTGCTGCCTCTTTTTTTTCAGACACGCTGCACCCATTGAATGCGCCCAATGAAGGGTAGATTGGTTATGTGCAAGTGTCATTGGTAGCAGCGTATATTAATATTTTCTTATCGCAATGACAATTAGAATCTGATACAGAGTCTTATTAGCCAGCTTTGACTATCTTCATGAGTCAATTTTAATGCTTAAAAGTTAAAGTTTTTAAATTGCAATAATTTCTACATTAATAATATATATTATAAAAATATATAAATTACTTAAGTTTCTAATATTGAAAAAGAAATCAATATATATATTTATAAATATTAAATTATATATGATATACATATTCTTTTTTGTTATTAAAAGTAATATGTATTAAGCAAATATATATTATATTAAAATATATTCCCATATAACATACAAGGAATGACCTTCTTTAATGGCTCCTTTTATACCTCTTATCTGTATCTTCTATTTAATTTCGTTAAAATTTGTTATTGAAGTCAAGAAAATATTTGTAATACTTACATTTTTGTCTTCATTATAATATTTAAAGCTAGTATATTAGATATAATAATAGTTGCTTGGCATACACAGATAACAAACATGTTACATTTTAAAAGATCTTAGCCAAAACCCACATAGTTAAAGTAACAAATGTAATCTATAACCCTGCGCTTTGCTTGTGGCGACTCAGACTACAAGTGTTGCGTGCGTGTGTTAGCTGTTGGCCATGAGGTAGTAAAAGGCAGCATGTTACTGTTTACAGGATATCTGTCAGTTGCGAATACTCGATTAAAGCACTTCAACTTGCTTTATTATGTTGTTTTTGTTACGTTTTTCGGTCTTTTCGCTTTGTTATTGTTTTTGCAAAACAACAAAAAAATAAAGATTTAATATAGCACGCCCAGTTGCTTACGTCAGAGGCACCCACCAGCAGGCAGCAGACTGTTTGGTGTGTGTGCCAGGCTGATAAGGAGCAGAATCTATAAAAGTTTATATGTATATAAAATATTTGTATATATATGTGTGTCTGCCAATATGCTATGGCACAAGGCACAAAACATAACGAATATTAGCTGGCATGAGTCTATATATTTATATATAGTGATTTGATTGCAATTATGTGGGCTAAATATTAATTAATGATTGGCCTGCCATGCGTGGGGCATGACTAGTTACATTACATTATATATTAGAAATTAATTAAGAAATAAAATATATTAAGTTTTGGGAGATTGAAGTTATTTGTGATTTTTTATATATTTTAGTTTTGTTTCTGAATTTTGTGATTATTATTATTATTTTTTTTTTGGCTAAAATATATCTTGACTCAAGTTCATTCTTTATCAATGCTATTTGTCTATGAAATGTATTTAATGGCTTCTCTAAGAATACATTTTTTAATTTATAAGCAAATGCATTAATGTCAATGTTATATTAATAAATCAAGAAAATAATGTTGAAAAGGTAAAAAACTTGAAAAATGTAGACAAAAAAAGTTCATTGAATGCCTAAAATCCAATATGAGAGCTTATGCATGTCTCAATATGTTAAACTTTTATATATAGCTATGCATATGGGAACATATAACTAGTTTCAGAGCTCAAATGATTAAATTAGAGCTCAAAAGGAATGAAATATTAATTTTGAATAATTGATATAGTTGCTTCTATAATCCTTCTCTTACTTACTTATTTGTATCTCACATTGCGTGAACTTCTCACTGTTAATATTCTTAAATGAAATTAAAAGAAATTCTAATAAACTTTAATTAAAAAATTATTAGACAAAAATCTTATAATTTTTATTTAAAAATAATTTATTTATTTTCAAATAAAATTGTTTTGGTTTATTATTATTATTATTATTTAAACCAGTTTTGCCCACGCTTAACCTATTTCAACTAAATATTTTAACCTTGAACTTCTCAATGCATCATCTCTTGAAAGCCATGGCAACAGTTTGTCTGCCCAAAAAGCAAGCCGCAAAGACCCATCAAAATCTGAGTCAAACTTTAGCGTTTTATGGTTATTGAGAGTTCGTCTAAGTTACGGCTTTTTATGATTTCTAGTCAGAGACTGAGGTTAAAAAACTCAAATAGGAAGTGTCTGCCTCACAAATGTAGACGCAGTCAAGGCTATCCCAAAAAAATAAAATTGTTCATTGGCAGCGAAATAAAAGTTTATGCATAATGAGCGTAGCTACCAAAAAATCAGTCTAAGATTTATATATACAATATTTATGCATAAAGACTTACGCTAAATGAAGTATTTAAGCTTTCAAAGTTTGAAAATGTTTAAAACTAATTAATTATTTATTCTTTTGCAGTGCGTACACGAAATATGTCAGCAGCGTTTACCTTATATGGAACTTAGACTCTCCCCACAACTGGTCAACGCACTCTCGAGGCCAGAAGAACACACACAATTTATTAAAAATTTGATAAAGAATACATTTCTTAAGTCTAAAAATAAAAAGAACTTGGAGGTTAGAGAGCGAAAGAGCTAAAGAGTGGAGGGTAGCCAACAATAATAATAATAATAATCATAATAACAAAACTAAGAATGTAATAGGTAACTAAACCTTATGGCATATGCATAAATAATCATTCATAACATATAGCGTATAGTATAACCACGAGACTACAGATATTTAGTTGTAAAGTACATAGTTTAGTTTAACTGAAAACACACACAACAAAAACAAAATGAAAGAAAAAAAAAAACACGATTACCAAATCTGGCTATGGCGAAACAAGAACTTCGTAAAATTGGGCAAACAAAAACTTTTTCATTTTCAATTATCAGCTGGCAACAACAAGAAACAACAAATATTTGTGAAAGTATGAAACGCTTTATTAATTTATAAATTTAACAAACGTAAAATGTAAAAAAAAACCAAAAAAAAAAAAAATTATGGCGCACTTAGTGTGCTTGAAAAAAAAACCAACTTAAAATAAAAATAAAAATAATAAAAAAAAGAAATTAAAAGCGAAATACAGACAGAAACAAACAACTAATTAAATTCACATTAGGTACAGTTCTCACATAATTAAAAATGCGAAAAAAGTGAAGCGAACTAAATAAAAAATTTAAGAAAAAGAAGTAAAACACAAACAACAAATTCGCATAGGCAGTTAAATGCAGTCAGTGTTGGTTAACTAGCCACAACAGTGTTGTCAAATGTTCAAAGCGCACACACAGTGCCGTCTATACAAACATATATATTCAGTGTTGCAAAAGCCGCCAAAAAGTAAAAGAAAATTTCCAAGAACTGCAATTCTTATGCGCCCACAACACAACAAAAAAAAAACAAAAATAAGAAGTTAAAAAAAAGAGAAAAGAAAATGTAATCTGCTATTAACTTGAGCTTGCGTTTAGCTCTTGATGTTTTAGGCGTCTTAGACATACGATACATATGTACTATAAATGTTGTACAATCAGCGACGACGTGCAACAATAAACAAACACAAACACACAACATTTGTGGTTAGAGTAACAGCCGAAAGTTAATCAACATCCAATAGACACTCACACACACACACACACACACGCTCATTAACAGTGGCACCTAAAAGTAAGCGCACTCACCGAATACATATATACATATACAACATATTTACATATACATATTAAAGCAAAAATATAAAAAAACCAGGCGTATATATATATATCCACGTATAACTCGCAGGATCTAGGGCCAAATGCGCCAGAACCACATCAACTACTCAAATTCTAAAATAAATATTAACATGAAGAACATAAACAAAAAAAAAAAACAATCGCAGCAAAAAAAAAATCTGAATGTTTACTTTTAAGTCGCAAATATATATAAATATATATATACATTTAAAAAAGAAAAAGAAAAAATAATTAAAATTAAAAAAAACCAAAAAAAAACCAACTGAAATTTGTGTGTAAAAAAGCGTAAACCGTAGAATTAATGAAAACAAAAAATGGGGCGTCAAAAAGTCTATATAAATATTAAATATTATACACCTACATCCATATAATATCAACAACAAAATATGTGCAAGAGCGAAAAAGAGAGCAACGTGAAAGCAAGAGAACGCGCCAACTAAGTTAAAACAAAAAAAACAAAACAAAAAACAAACAAAAAAACATAACGTTATATACATATATATTCGAGTAAAAAATCATTTACATATTTATTGTTTTACATTTCTATTCAAATTTTCTTAATGTGCGTTTCGGCATAAACATATATATATATATGTGTGAAACTAAAAAAGATCTTAGGGGTTTACAACATGGAGCAGCCTACATTATATTTTTTTTTAATCTACGCTAAAGGATTTACTAAATCGTGTAACTTTTATTTTTTAATTGCTGTACTTTTTGTTAATTTATTTTTAAATATCCAGCGTTTCGATTTATTTTGTGAAACACAAAACCCGAAATAATAACAACAAAATAAAAATGAAAACTAAAAAAAACTAAAAACAAAAACAAATTATTTATAATAAAATGTACAACGTATGTTTTAAACTAAAACGACTCTATTAATTTTTCTACTAGTTGCGACAAAAAGTCATAAATAGGCATTAACTAAACAAATAAATTACATGAAAAAGAAAACTTCATAACTGGCAGAGCTGTTAAGAATTCCATTTGAATGGAAATTCAAATTGGGTTTTTGTTCTGAAAACCCATTTTGAATTTGGGGTTTTTGTTTCTGAAAACCCATTTTGAATTTCCATTCAAATGGAAATTTGAACAGCTCTGATAACTGGACATTTTGAGGGCACAAGGCGTGGCCACTAAATCGTAACACTTCACATCACATTGTTTCTACATGTTTAATTCAATTTTGGTTAAGAAACAAATTTCAAAAATAAATGTACAACACTTTTTTTTATTCGACTACAACACACACACACAGACAGACACAACAAAATAGGCATATTAATAAATAATTTAACAACAACAAAAAAGGCAAAAGGAACATACAGACATGCATAAGATAGTCTATTGTAGTCTGAGCAAACAAATGAATATATATACAAATATAATATATATATATATAATACATATGTATGTATACATTAAAAAGTCAGTCAAAGTTTGTTTATAATAATTAAAAAACAATTGTTTTTTTTTGTTTTGTAAATTTTTTGTGCAATTTTGTTTATTATTTTCGTGTTTAGTTAATATTTTATGTAATTTATTGCTCTACAAATCAATTACCTGAGCTTTAATATATGACTAAAAAAAAACATTTGTGCGTTATGCTTTATGTATGTAACTATATATATATATATATATATATATATATATATATATATATATATATATGTTATATACATATATAATTTTGTATAACTTCCAAGCGAATCTTTTTAAGCAACACAATCTGCGGTCTGCAAAAACAAAATAATAAAAATAAAAATAAATAATTGTATAACAAATTTATAGTTTGTAATTAATTAAAGCAAGCAAATCATTTTTTGTCGACATCAACTGAAAATGAGCAAGAAAAAAAACCCTTTTGTTGTTGTTTCATGTGTGTGCGTGCTAAATTCGAGGTACATATATTTATAAATATAAAAAATCTGATTAAAGAAAAAGGAAAAGAAACAAAAAACAGAGAAGAGAATTCAAATTATTTAATTTAGTTTTTAAACTTAAGTTTATATAGCAAGTGCGTATATATATATACAAATATAAATTTCAATACCAATAAAAAAAAAACAAACAAAAACAAACAAAAAGCAAACAAAACCAAGCATACAATAAAAGTAAAAGAATATTACGAGCAAGTAAACCAATTATAAGTAATGAATGAAAGAAAAGAAGCAAGAAGAAGAAAGAAACACTAAGGAAAAGATAAGCAAAAAAACAAAACAAAGCAAACAAACAAACAAAAAAACCAATAAAATGAATTTGAAATCCTTAAAAAATATATATGAAATAACTGTGTGTTTTATCATTTGTGGGAGAGCGGCCAACTTCATCATCATCTCTATAATGCTTTATTAATTGATTCGTATGGGAGCCGAGAAAGCAAAGGAAATACGAAAAGGAAACTTTAACAACTTTTTCAGTGTCTCATGCAAATTTACATATGGTATTTGTTTTCGTTTTTATTCCGTTGGGATCCTGCCAAGAACTTGTAGCTAATGTGCAAACTTTTTGAAATAATTATTTTTATTAAACATTGTGGCCTTTTGTATGGAACCTGCTCACGCGAACGAGCGCTAAACATTCAGCATAATTTAATTACTTAGTTTTGGAAGAGACGCGAAACTTTGTCTTTTAGCTATATTACCTTAAGAAGGTGTTGCCAAGGTAGTAAGCATTCTTGTTTGGTTAAGCTACACGCACATACACACACTCAACTTGACATAGATGTATGTAGGTTATAATATACTTAAGTATATGAGACAGGTAAGTAATTTCGTCAGCCTAAAAACACCTGTGATTGCACTTTTCGTTATAAAATTGGCGCAATCGACTAATATAGCAAAAAAAAGAAAAATTTCTATAATTATTATAATTTAGTTGTTAAATTAAGATTTGTTTAGCATTATTTATATTTTTATAAGTACTGATTTAATTATAAACATTTTTGATTTAGCTTGAAATTTACATTTTATTAATAGTAACTTCCATAAATTAAATATAATAAAACAAAAAAAATAATACCTTAGCTTTGATTTTACAAGAAATAATTGTATATATTGTATATTTCTTTTATATATTAGATTTTTATTTTTAATCTTATTTTTATTATTACTAGACTTACTTTTATTATTCATTTTTTATACCCTGAACCCATTGAAAATGGGAAATCGGGGTATAATGTTTTTGTGAAAATGTATGTAACAGGCAGAAGGAGACATGGCAGACCCCATAAAGTATATATATTCTTGATCAGCTCGACAAACTGAGTCGATATAGCCATGTCCGTCTGTCCGTCCGTCCGTCTCGTAAACCACAAAAGCTAGAGATCTGAAATTTGAAATGTATACTCGTGTATACCCTTTTCGATAACTCATCCCATTTCCTTATTATCGATGAAAATCGATAATTTTACTTTGTTTTTCAAGCGTAACTTCAATACCGTTTTGGCTATAGATTTCAGATTTTCCGTGTATATCCGTGTTATAAATACAAACATTTTGTAATTTTTTGGATTTTCGATGCCACGCCCCCTTCCCTTCAAATTTGAAAAAAACGTATTTCAAATACTAGAGACTTGTGCTTTGGCAAATACATACATATGAATGTCATTATTACGCTGTAAAAGTTTGATTACGAAAGTACATCTAGAAGCAAACCTATTCAACAAATAAGTTTCCAAAATATAGCCCATACTGCAGCCCAAGCGCTGCCCGCGCGCAGTCGCTGCGTAAACTGCGCAGTAGCAGAGAAAGTGCTTGTGCGTGCGTGTGCATGTGTGTGTGTGTATGTGTTGTTTGTGTATATGTATATATAAAAGAAGCGTAAAATGATTTGAATATCGCATCTTCGCAGGGCTCAGGGTATCTCTTAGTCGAGCAGTCTCGACTAGAGCACTCTTACTTGTTTTATTAAGCCTATGTATTAATTTCTGAATTTTATTTGCTTCCAAATTCAGTGTGTTTTACTGTACCTAATATAACATAATAAAAATATATATATTTTGGATATATATTTTAGTCCATGCATTTATATTTATTAAGGCATTTGAGAAAATTATGAATAAATTGAGAGAATTATGAATTTATAAAATCTTAGCCCACTTTTCACACTCATCATGCTCTCCAGACGCGATAAGTCGTGCTTCACGTGGACTTCCAGAGACAAGCAGTTGAAAGTTGCGAATTAAACTACAAGCAATAGGTTTAATCGGACATTAAACTACAAAAAATAAGCTTACGTGAAAAGAGTTTATGTACTTATATATATATTTTTTTATTTATAAGAACTTTGCCTGTTTTGAGTCTATTTAATAACTGGTAACATATATGTATTAGATATAAGATATAAAAATAGATTTAAGCCGTTTTTAGAATTTCTCAAGTGAGTACCTTGGCTATAACTGAAAAGCTTGTGTTATACAATTTTACTTTATTTTACACTACTTTTATATAATAAATATACAGCACATACTATTCAATTAATAATTTGTATAAACCTTAAATGTTTAACAAAACTTATATGAAATCGATGTTCAGTTGAACTTTGCATTGGCTCGCAATATCGCTTACAATTTCATCAAGTTGAAGCTTTAATTGAGAACCAAATATTAATTAAAATTTATATATTTTCAATTTATTGTTATTTATTCTAAAATCTTCTACTATGGAGACTAATAAACAGCATTGCCTAACCTTAAACTAAACAGTTTGATAATAGTTTCGAGTATTCATAAGTTGCTTTTTCTTTTTTTTTGTGGACATTCAAGGAAGGTCTTAAAGCATTTCTTTGAAATAACTATTACTGCACCACTTCCTACCTAATAGTGTTTAGCACATCTATAACAGTATAGACTATAGCTATCCGCAACAAAGCAAAAATAATGAAACTTATGAAGCCGAGCAACCCACAAGAACTCCAAAACCCACATCCAACCATCCAGCCCAACGGCGACTGCCAAACTTTTGCATAATTTCGTCTTCTTCGTCTTTTTGTTTTGCTGCCTGTTTTTACATATGCGAGTTGCTTTGACACACTTGCCGTTGGGTTTGCTTTATAAGCAACAACAACAAAAGAACTTGTAAAAAGTAAAAGAAAAGTAAAAAGGAAAAAGGAAGAAAAAAGTAAAACGAAAAGCGGTTTTTACTTTGTTTCCTTGATTTTTGTTGCAGACAAAAGTTACAAAAGTTGGCGTGTATACACGACACATGCAAAGCACATACATATATATAGATATATACATAGATATATACTTGTGTATATACATAATGCACATACTTCTAATATGGCATGTGAGGTTAGGGCTTGGCCAGTATGTCGAGCAAAGTACGGAGCATGTCTAAGGTTATTTATAGCAACACTTTTTGGGCATACATATTTATATATTAGTTCGGCTCGTTTGCTTGGCTGCCACTTTTGCTGCCAAGTTTTTGCCTGCCTGCCTGCCACGTGGGCCAGGACATGCGACAGTCCAGCGGCTAAGCGGATATATAATTTCGGCCCACATAACCTTAGGTAACGGTATGCATGTTGTAGCATACATCCAAAATTGAATGCCTTATTCAAGGAGTGCTGGACAACGGCTTTTCTGTTCTTCCTGACATTTTTAAAGTTGTATCAACTATTGTTCTTTGAAATACATACGTATAGTCAGACGACTACAGTCTTGATTCACACACACAACAAGACCTTGTGGTAGGTTATACTCATTGTAAATGTGAATAGAGCATATTAGCTTTTTGCTGTCTACTTTTCAACTTGACAACAAAGATTCGTCTAAAGGTCTCTCTTAAAATATTGAAGTTCTTCCGCCACAGCTCTTATTAAGCAATGAACGAGTATTATGCAGTCGTTTCCATTCGACTATAACATTCCTACTTAGCCACATTGTCTATGTTATTTTGAATAAGACGCGACGACAACTCCTAAGTATATAGCCTGCTTTTAGCTGATTCGGCCTACAGCACAAGAAGAAAACTTTTTAATGTGTCTTTGTCTCACCAATTAGGCTCTCCGACCCAGCCCTGAACTCCAGCCCCACAGCCTGAGCACTTGCACCAGCGTCTGATTTGATTTTTTGTGTGGAAAGTTTTGTTGATTGTGGACTTTGTTAGGGAGTGGCAACAATAATAATTCATGGAAAAATTTAAGACTGGCGAGTGAATCAATGAATGTACACAAATATTAATTTAAACTGTCTTTGTTAAGAGAGCTGGCAATATCAAAATCAATTTTAGGTGCAGGCAGGCCATATATGATGTAATACATATAGAGTTGTTCCAGATCTGATTTGGTTTAACGATATTTGTCTATTCATGCATACAACTACTTTACTCTTTTACTTCATGAGCGAGTCTTACAGGGAGCATTAAAAGCGCTCAAGAGTTATGCTTCACTTGGAGTGAAAATTTGTCAGCTATAAAAGGCGCGCATGGAGCAGAGCTCGATCAGTCGCTTCTCAAACTTTCTGCTGGACAGTCGCAGCGTAGTGCAGTGTTCTTTAAATATTTAATATTTATGTAAACAATATTTCTTGTAATAATGATTGCGATGATAATGATGAATATGATGATAAGAAACAAAATTTGAATATGATAATAATGCTATTAATTATAATAGATATAAGATTGACTATGATCGACTTTAAGCTCATTTCCTAGTCGTGCACTGCCGACTAGAAAACTTTTACTTGTTATTTTTTATTTTTTTATAAATGCTGATGCCTTTTGCCCACAGACATATGCTATTATTAGTTTGGACTGGTGAAAAATATAAATTTTATTTATTACCCATTATAACGAGCCAACAATCAGATATACTATATTCGAAATGAGCATAAAATTCCACAGCAGATGGCCAGGCCACAAGCAAACAAGCAAACCAAAACTTATAACTAATCCATAAGGATTTATAAGAATCAGATATACACACATATAATAATTATAAGTATATAGCGGAAACATAAACAACTAACATAATAACAACAACAAATATGTTTATTGACTAAGTTGGCGGCCAGCGGAATGAGCAAACCAAATATATAATTTCTGATCTAACACATTATATATACATATCCACATATATAAAATACATATATGTATGTATGTATTTGTTTCTATTTTGCATATTGTTCGCATCAGCTATTCAAAATATTTATAAATAAGAAAATAATATTTTTTAAATTGTCTGCATTTAGATTGATTTACATGCCACATTAAAAGACACTTTCTCATTGAGTGAAAAATTTGGATTTAAAAAAAGTTTCGCTCGACTTGATGCGAAATATTTATAAATAATTCATATTTTGTATACCAATGGCACCTGTGTAAACATTTAAGGTGCCATGTTAAGTCTATTAAAAATAATTAAACAAAAATATTTTAAAATTGTGCAGAAATATATAGAAAATATTTTACGTGATGAGTGTGGGGAAAAATTGATAGGGAACAGCTTTAAATTCGATGATGCAACCAACTGATCTTTTTTATCTGAATGATATATTGCGATTCTATTCTGCTAAATTAATGAACTATCAAAGTTGGCTTATCAAAATATTTATTTAATTTTCTCGTTTATCAGACGGCTATTGTGTATAACATGGCACGTGTGCCAATAATTTGCTTATTAGAGATGAGCGTGAGTCGTAAGAATAATGTATTCGTGAGTAGTCTAGACACGGAAATTAAAAATATATATAAGGAATAAAGAATATATAAACAATTAAATATGTGTTTGATAAATACTGCAATAATAATTGACAAGAAAATTATAAAAAAAAAACAATTAAAAAAAAATTTAAAATAATTAAAAAAATTATTTTTAAATATTAAACTTTTCTGATTTTCGATTTAAATATATACAAAATGAATAACATAATTATTTTTATAATTTTTCTTATTTTACTATTCAGTTTTTTTTGCGATTTAGAATCAGCATTTGAAAGCTTTTCACAAATAATTCGTTTCGTGAGAACACGATTGCTCTGTTTTACTCAACGTTTGTCGAGCTTATAATATAAATAGATAATTTAACAAAATAAATATTCTAAAAATATAAAATGTTATTCCAGACAATTTGTTGATATTTTTGTGCGCATGTTGCCAAATTTGGTTGTTGGCTCGTGTCGTGTGGAAATGTCAGAAGGCGTCCATAGGCGATTCTCTGGCTTATATAATTGTTAACTTAATAGCAAAGAGGATATATTAACGATAATTTTTATACAGATTATCGATGTTAAATTTGCTCGTTTGCAGTTGTTCACTTATATAATTAGACTGTCACTTTGAAACTTTGAGCACGTAATTAAATTTTAATTTTAATAAAATTAAAAACAGTTTTTTCCCCACATATAAATAATTTAAAACAATTTCGCAAATGTCAAGAATTAAACATGCAATTATTGGACGATTTCCATTGTCAGTTATATTTTCAGCTGATATTCAGTGGGCTTTACACGCCATTTCGTAATGCAATACAGATAAATATTAACTGGAGTTGGTGAAAAGTGCATGCCTGGAAGTTACCCTGTAGTTTATTTGAAGTTGCAAATATTTTTGCTGGGAAATGTACATTGGGAAGAGTTTTTGGAGTCATTTTAGAATGGATGGAGAGATATAGTGAGTTTGGCTAATGTAATTAAAAGGAAATATTTAACTCTCTTTTGTTTAACTTTTAAGTATTTACAGAGTATACAATATTTACTTAAAATATAATATATGAATTTTTGCGGAAAAAGCTTTGATTAGAACATATAAATGTACAGATATTGTTTAAATTAGATTTTCCTATACTAATTATAAAATTCTTTACCATACTCAAAGCATTTTCCCTACAAATATCCTATGCTTTAAAACTAAAAATTATATTTACAAAATTCATTCGCCACTTCAAACTGGTCAACAAATTTTTGTAATCTACCTTCATACCCTATGTCATTTGTCTTATTACAGGGTATAGAATTTTCGCTATAAATAAACTGGTTCATTTAAGTTAATTATTAACATGCCATTGTTAGCAACGAAATAATTTGCTCTCTGCTCTGATTCGGAATTCTGTTTACAATTCTGAGTGTGCGTGTGTGAATGAGTGTGTTTTCAGTGCTTGTGCCGCTAAAAGCTGTCAATGCTGATTTTCATTTGGCTTGATGCACCGCCAACAGCTGCCCACTGAGTGGGCCAAAAAACATCAACCTGCATCGGGCTGCAATGGGCCCTGTCCCCAGTTCCGGGCCCCGTTTCGAGTTCAGCTGAGTCAGACGAACTGGGAGACAGAGGCTGGTTTGTTTGGTTGTTTGGTTGTTTGGTTGGTTGACTGGCTGGCTGGTTGGCTGGTTGGCTGATTGCTAAAGTGATTTCTGATTTTATTTTCCAAATGGCTGCACATACAAAATGCCGCCTGCATGTGGTGGGCGTGGCAGTTGCATTGCCTGCCTGTCGGTTGCCAACCGCCAGCTGCTGCTGTATCCCGCACTGATTTAAAAACAACAAAAAAACAAAATTTATATATTTTTTAACGATTTGTACAGCTCGATTTTATGGGCATCAGCCAGATTGTATTGTGTATTTTAATTATTGCAATTATTTAACTGATTTCGGAAAATATATATGCCAGCGGCAGCTGCTAATTAGATAAAATCAAAAGGAGCTGCGGCTTAAATGATGTTAAAGCTGCACGTGCGAATAACGGGAAAAAGAAATTCCGGCATCCAATAATTGACATAATTCAGTTAAATGTATTAAGGAATCAAACAGTTTATATCTACTTGGTACTTGTGAATTGAAAGTAATTTAAGGTACACAAAGCGTGACAAAAAGTAAATGCATTTGCACTTAAATACATTTACTAGTTGGTAGATTATTTGTGAGTCAATAAAGATGTCAGTTAGAAGGTAAAGTAAAATAGTAAGAAATTATAAATTAACAATTTTAAATGTAGAAAATAGTATACAATCTTATACTTATCTAATACTAACCAATAAGCAAATGTACTAAAATTAACAGTAACTAACACAGACCCCGATGGATTGACCTCCAATGAGATTAGTCCATATATTTACATATTTACATTTCTAGTTAGCTCTATTCTCTATTTGGCAAGTCCGGAACGTGATATCTTTTTAAACGCCGTCGGCTATTATTTGTGTTGTCTAGAAGTCTAGAAGCTAGAACATTGCAGTGGTCATGTAGTCTATTTAAATATCTTTCTGCGCTTTTTTGTATTTCCTCTTTGACAAGAGGAAGTTTGAGATCTTTATGGATGTCAAAGTTTGTCATATACCAAGGAGCACCTATTATTGTTCTAAGGGTTTTTGACTGGTAACGCTGTAGTATCTCGATATTTGACTTGCTGGCTGTTCCCCAGAGCTGCAACGCGTAAGTCCATACAGGTTTTAGGACGGCCTTATATAGCCGTATTTTGTTTTCAAGGCTTAGCTGCGAACGCGGTCCTAATAGCCAGTACATTTTCTTAGTCTTGATTTTTAGCTGTCTCTGTTTTGCGTTTATATGCTGCCTCCAGGTAAGCCGCCGATCCAGGTGTACTCCCAGGTATTTTACCGTTTCGCTGACTGGATTTAGTGAGACTGTGGAACAGTTTCCGGGTCTGAGAGCGAATGTTACTTGCACTGACTTTTGGGCGTTCACCACTATTCTCCACTTTTTTAGCCATGCTTCAATTAGACCAAGTTCTTCTTGAGGCAGGTTGGATGCATCGATTGGATCAGTGCTCGTAGCAATGACTGCAGTGTCGTCAGCGTATGTTGCTATCTATAAATTAACAATTTTAAATGTAGAAAATAGTATAAGTATAGTTAATGAGTAAAAATTTAAAAATTTAAAATAAAAATATTGGAATCAGTTTTATATATTGTAGTTTGCTATATATATATATTGTAGATGCTAGCCATCAACTGAATTTATAAACAATATTTCACAAAATTGAAATGTACATAAGTATATAAATTTTCAAAATATATATTACTTATTTTATTATTCTTACAAATTTTGAACTAAATAGGGATTACCTTTTTCTTAAAAGACAAAAATTTAGTTTGACTTGATTTAAGTATTTCTTTATAAAAATAATTAAGTTAAGACTTTACTCTCACCTTGAAATTACATATAATTCTTTATACTTAATGTATAAATATTCCGCTCATAATAAAAAAGGAATTAAAACTCTTCATTCCAGTTTGCAACCTTGCATATTATTATATATTTTATACAAATTTGTGTATATATAAGTATATATATATATTTCTATATATTTTCAGCTTGTTATATATAAATAAATATATATATATGTATATAAGTATCTCTTATTTTTTCTTAAACATTTATTTATGTTGCTCGCAAAATATATATAAAGAAAATAACTCACAGTTCTAAAACAAGAGATGTTGCTATAAATTTTGTTTAAATAACTTTGTATATATATATTTTTGGCGAATATATGTATGTTTGTTATATATAAAAGATATTCAAATAGAATGAACAAAATGCTAAGGACAAATAAATAAATTAAGATAAAGAGAATTGGCGCAGGTCTATTTGATATAAAAAATATATTATGGATTTTATGTTTGTTGTTTTTTTTTTATAAAGTCAAAGAAATGCAATAAAAATTCATTTAATTGACTTGCAGAACATAAAAATCGGACTGCTGCCAAAATTCCAAATAAGAAAAGTAAACAAATATTAAAGCTACTTAGGTAGGCATAGGAAAATATTGGAAAATTCTTGAGTCATGCATTTGGTGTTTGTTGAGTGAAAGTGTGCTAAAATATTATTGTTTAAATGTGGCTAAAAATAGCTCAAAGCGTTCGAAATTGATTAATGTGCTATGCAGACGTTCTGACAGTCTAAAACATTAACTAATTGCGTAAACAGTGCGTATGAGTAACATTGCAGAAATTTCAGTTGAATAATTTCTGTTTTAATTAAACACACCAAAAATAAAAATAAAATAAAATTAATAAAAGTTTTCGACTACTGAGTAAAAGTTTTCTGTTAGCTGCTTATAAATTAAATTATCAGCACAAAACTTGTAAATACTCAAATATTAATTATCAATTAACAGCTCCTAATTGATTCAAATGTTGCAGATGTCCGCTATATTTAACACAGACAGCTAATTTAATCTGAAGAAATTCCCATATACATATATGTAAATATATATATATATGTGTGTGTGTGTGTGTGTGCGTGTGTAAATTGTAAATTTATAGCTGATTCGCTAATTTGTTTTATAGACAGTGATTCGTGGAGTGGGTGCTCACAGATAATGGCATCTATAGCTCGAACGGGGTCCCACTGATTAGTGCATACATAAAATCCGACTTGTTGTCTGGCTGTCAGTTGGTGTTTCTGTTTGCTCAATTTATTTGTGTGCCTCATGTGCGTGTGTGTGGCAAAGTGGTGTTAATTGATGGGGAGGACAAAAGCTGACACAACTCGCAGCATACCAGCAACAACAGCAGCAGCAACAGCAACAGCAACAGCAATAGAAACAACAATAACTTGTTGCCAGTCGTCGTCGTCAGTCAGTCATTTAGTCATATCAAAAATAATGTTTGGCAATGCGCCTGCGCCTTCTCCAAAGAACGCACACACTTAGACATAGGCAGCCAAAGATTTAGATGATACAGTAAAACATGCCTTGATTAAACTACCAATAACATAAAATTGTTTACGTAAATAGTATTTGGTATTGGTTTTTTTTATTTTTCTTATATTTATTTTAGTAATGAGCCTTAGTTCATTGAATTTGAACGGTTTTTTATTCAAGGCATTTCCTCCAAATGACTTCCAACTTGTTGTATTTGCCAACACAGAAAAGCTATTATAATAGCGTTATATGTGATTAATGTTTAAGTTGAATGGTTTATGCCTTATAAGTATTTTATATTTAATTATTATATTATTATATTTAATTTAAATGAATTATTAGCATAATTTTGTTTAACTCTATGTTACTCTTTGTACTTATTTTTGCAGTAAATTTTTAAATATTATTTGCAGATTTTTCAACTTTGAATCCTTAATAGTTTTTTATTTCATTTAAAATTGAATGTAAATTTTATTTTATTTACTTTAGAAGTCAAGTTTTTAAAATTAATTTTTATAATTGAAATTATTTAAATATTTATTCTTTTTATTTTTAATGCTGCAAACTCGTCAATGATATTAATTTAAATATTTAAATCATTTTTTTTTCTATTTTCCACTGACATTTGAAGTTTTGTGAGTGGATGTCAATACTTGATTTATTTCTGACAGTTCGTTAAAATTGTATTTAACTATAGCAATGTATTTGTCGTCAAAGGCCTCACCAAATACACAAACAATCGACGTCTGGCCAAAAACGAAATTGTGACAATTGCGTCAATTTTGTGCTGATTTTACTCAGTCAATGTATCACTGTGTGTATTAGTATATATATTTATATACATGTACATGTACATCTAATATGTATGTAGATATGCATATGTATCTGTGCGGCGCATCTTTTGGCCAGCTATTCGATTCATGTTCACACGTGTGTTTATTTTGCGTCCGTTTCTTTGCGAAGGCGGAGTCGGAGGCCCCCATCTGCAGAGCTTAGCTATAGTATGTATAGTATATACATGCATACATCATATATATATACACTTACATATACAGTTAAATATAGTAAATAGAAATATATAAATATGTGTGCATGTTTATGAAATGTTATGGCATTTCTGGCATTGGTTTGCCTCAAATTTAATGACATACACACACAGACACACATATATATACAGAGATACATATATTTGTATATTTCAATTTTATTGAGTGTCATTAAATTATTATACAATTCATTTTGCGGTTGATGGCAAAAATGTTAAGCGAATTTGTTTGAGTTTATTTATAAATATACGCTTTTTCCATTAAAAATTACATTGTTTCATATTTTGTTTGATAGATCTGAGCATGGTAAATTTATAATTTATTATTTACTTTTTTTGAACACATTTTTTTATATTTGGCTCATTTTGTTTTTCGCTTTTTATGACTTATTACATGCTTATATATATAAACATAACAATACAATTTTAAATTATGGTTAAAACAGTATTTTCAATTATATTAAAAATTTTTAATTCTTTATATATATACATATATTTATTGTAATTTAATATAATATTAAAAACATAAAGCTTGAAATGTTTTTATGTGTAATTTATTTATTATTATTAATTTTTTATTTTCTTATATACTTAATTTATATATTTAAAAAATAATTAACAATTATTTAATTTATGTTTATTCTTTTCCTTTTTTTTTATATTTAGATATTTATATTCAACTTAATGAATTGGGTAAATTTGTATCTGTTATATGTGCCTTAGTATTAATTATATTTTTTTGATATACATTTTTGTTGTAGAAATTAATAATTATTTAATTATTATTTATTATTTTAATTATTTAATTCATTTAATTTAACATGTGTAAAATGTTAAAAAAAGCTAAAAGATAAATAGTAATTAATTAAATAAAAATAAAGTTCTTAAGTATTTATTTTAATAATATTTATTTTAATTTTTGAATTAAGTATCTACAAAAGTTTACTTTAAAATCTTTAAAGGTAGAAAAAACTTCTTGGACAGCAAAATATCCGCCTTCAAATCAATTTCTTGGTTCAGTTGCCGTCTCTGAGCCAAAGAGAACGTAAAATTTGCTGACTCATGCCAAGAAATGTTAATCAAAATAATACGCGACGTGGCACAAAATTAGACAATAAATAGAGAAGAGCGCTCGGACCGGCAGAGTCGGTCGTCAGGTGTAGGCCACTAATTAAGGGCCATGGCCCCCAGCTAGAGACAGCAAAACCAAAAACAAAACCAAAACAAAAACATCAAACTTGGCCAAAAGAAAGCAGGGAAAATGTAATGGCAATGGCAAATTACAATTGTTTGCACTTTACCCAGAAGCTAAAAGTCACTGCGGGTGCGGAGCAATAGATGAGACGATTTCAGCTTGGCTAGAATTCTCTGGGTTGGGATTTGGGTTAGTGTTGGGGTTTGGGGTTGGGTTTGGGTTTGGTGTGCCAGCGATAAAGACGGTGGAAAAAAGCCAATTCAATTAATTTGTGATTATTTAGCAAAATCAAACAGAGAGCCGAAACCGAAATGCAATTAAAATAAGAGACCAGGCAAAAACGAATCGACGTGCATGCAATGTTGAATGAAATGCTAAAGAACTTTCTGTAAATATGTCTCAGGTGAATAAACGGGTTACAGAACAAGAACAATTTAGACAAGCTATTAACTGGTGGTTAGCTTCGATGGGCATTCGCATTCGCATTCGCATTGGCCTGCTCCCTAACTATAATTATAATATTTATTCTTATAGCTACCATTAACAGTGCAATAAACTTATTACTCATCTAGTTTATAACGTTGCGGTCAAAGTTTACCTAGAAAAGTAAACACAAGCGACTTGAACATGCCTCGGCATTGTTTATACCCTAAAGGAAATTGCTTTGAGGGTATATTAAAGGCGTGTAAGTGATGTACTAAATATAAACTAAATATGTTGCTAAGTTGTTATAGTTGTTTGACTATCTATTAAATTATGAGCAAAGAATTCAGTAATGAGGGAATTAAGTAAAGCAAAAACAAATATTAATGTTAGCTTTTTTTTTTTAAGAAAAATGGAATTAGTGAATCATGATTATGAATCAGACAATTTCTGAAATTTTGAGATATTTATTTGTATTATTATTTACATTGTTATTTATATAAATATATAAAAAAACTGCCGAATCGAGCTGCATTTACTGCGACAATGCAATGGACGACGCAGAACACACTTTCTTTAACTGCGAAAAGTGGTCAGAAGAAAGAACCGAATTGGCAGAAACTGTCGGTGAAGTTAAAGTAGAGACTATAGTACAGCAAATGTGCAACAGCATAGATGCCTGGAAAAGAGTCTGTGACTTCGCCAAAAAGGTTCTCCGGCGGAAAAAGTGGGACCTGGACGCAGGAACACAGATGGCAGTGCTCAGCTAGAGCATATACAAGGGCTCCACCTTGAAGGTTAATGCGGGATAGCTCCTGGTTCCAAGGTGGGAGGCAGCCCGAGAAGAGGAGGTTTTTTAGTCGGTAAGCAGTATTGCAGTCCGACACACCAGCCAGAGTGACGACCTGACTGACGGTGCATAAAGCATTTTTACCTACCTCAGCCACACAAAAAAAAAATATATATATATATATATATATATATATATAAAATATTGTTTATCATTTTTTCATAGTCAAAATTTGACAATTATTATTGTATATTATTATAATTACTTATTATTATACATAATATACATTTTTATAATAATAATATTAAGAAAAGAATATAAAGTAAAAGCATTACCTGTAAGTATTTTAGGTTTATTTAATTTTAATATGTATATTTATATATTGTTAAAGGTATCTGCAAATCAGTCTGACTTACTGCATGCGTCTATTCTTAATGTTTATAATTACTACTCTGATGCAAAAGAATTATAATTATGTTATGCAATACAATAAGAAAACATCTGTGACCCAATAAATTATATATTTTTAATCAACCTCAAGAAGTTAAGTCAATAAAGCCACATTTCTATATTTTCTATAGAAGTTTTTTAGTTTAAAAGCTGACGTCATAAGACTTGGCGAAGCTGCCTCTTTAAGAATCCAGCAGAATAAATATTTAATAAAATGACGCATATAAGTTATATATAAATATACCAGATCAATCAGTAACAAAGTTATTTTGAGCTATTCCATTTTAAGCCCACTGCCTGCCTGGGTATTTATACTTCGACTAACTAAACAAAATATCGTTCCTTTCTTGCTTTAATTAAAAATGATGTTAACACGTGAGTATTTCGAGATATCGCACTGTTGACACATGCAGGCAGCTTGTATCTGGTCGGCCTACAGATATCTCGTTGAGCATTGCTCAAATGTCTTTCGCAAATGAAGATAAACGCAATGGCCTATAACACTCGTACGCCGCGTTGATGTTTCCGTTCCGTTCCGTAATTGAGATAGAGTTGGATCTCGATGCGTTTGAGCACGCTAAAAGTGTTTGCCCCTAATTCGATTTGCCGTAATCTGTGACCATGTCTGCCGCCTTTTAAACGGATGGGGCGTGGCTTTGTTAGATGAGCTCATTGTCAAATTGTTCAAAATATATGTTGAAAATGTCCATTAATTAGTCGACTCTAGATTTTTTTGTTGTACATTGATTGGCCAGCGGCGCGTGGCTTTAAAATGTTCAAACTGTTTGTTGTTTCTTTATAGATAAAGTCGAGAGATAAGAACAACATGAACAAACTTAAAACTAATATTAATTTTTATTTAAACAAGGCTGATCTTGGAACTAGTAGCATGAAGTTGATACAGTAAACTACATGTATGTGCACATATATATATAAGTACTATATATTCTGACATGAATAGGCTTGCCTTTGAGTACAATGAACCCCTATAGTAGCTTACTTACTTACCCAGAACTTGCATACGATTACATTTCTCTTCTTATATAAAACCTGCCGCAATTTGGGCTTCAAACTGGTTTTCGAATGATTCAGAAACATCTTTTGTTTTAGATTTGATGATGCAATTGAACGTGTGGGCTGGCATTATAGAGCTAATTTAATTTTTCAAGTTTTAACGAGGCTTTTAAGCACAGCTAGTCGTGCTTAAGTCTCATTAAGAAATTGTTATTGCGGTTAATTAATATAAATCTGTTGCAGATTTATCTGTAAAGAGTAAGGAGCTTATGGAGAAAGAATACCTAAATCAAAATATAATATATATATTTAAATGATTTAATATCATATATAAATGAATATAATGTGAATATCATAGTATTTTGCATGTATTCTGTACTGTATGATAGTTTTTATACCATGATCGCTTTGAAAATGGGCAATCAGAGTGTAATTTGTATGCGTATGTATGTGCATAAGCATATGTTGTTTGATATGTACATATGTATGTATAAAAGAATAGCAGCTCAGGGTATTTCCTAGTCTGGCATTCTCGGCTAGAGTTTTCTTACATGTTTAAGATCTCTGTGTTATGTAAATAATAATATTTAAAGTAACATTTAAATTTAATCTCTCATAGATTTTTAGAGTCAACTACTATCTGATTAAAAGACAAACATCGCTTTCCAGACTATAAGCTAACACAGCATATAGAAAGCCAAAAAGAAGCTAAATAAATGATATGCTTAGTAAATTTTAAATAATAAATAAATATGCTAATGTAAGAAATAAAACTGAGATAAGAATTTTAAATATACTTAACTTCAAAAGATTTAATCTTAAGCCTAGTTTATGACTTGATTTACAAATGACATAGTAAATCTGGCCTGTCTCTTAAAATTGCCCATGAATATTCATATGTTTGCAAATTAAGTATACGCCACAATCGGTCTTGAGTATGTGTATAAATTTCACGCATCTCATGCTACACGCATTACATTTGCTGGAGTCACTCAAATAAAACCCATTGAACCGCACGAAGCCACTAAAACTGACAGAGTCAACAGCAAATGACAACAACAACAACAACAATTCATATCAATTTGAACAACATGCCAGGCCGCACACGTCAATATATACATATGTATACAAAATATGCGTACTAAATAAGTGAATTGTACTATAAATTCTATAAATACGCAAGCCAAAATAGAAATCACAATGAGAATATCTTAAATAGTAGCCCAATTCGAGCCATGTGTTCTCAGATCGATTGATTAAATCACACACACGTGTAAATTATGCATGATTCACGGTTCAGAGGCATCAAGTAAATGCTGAGGATAGTATTTATGAAACGAAAACATATTAAATAACTGAGCAAACTCTAGTGGGGAGTGCACGACTGTGAAATACCCTGAGCCCCGGTTGCATGTATTTAATTTATTTTTAATTTAAATTTCTTTTTATTAATTTGTTGATTTATTTAATTTATTTTCTTTTTTTTAAATTTATTTTATTTTTTTTATATTATATTTTTTTTTATATTATATTTATTTTATTTAAAAAAATTTATTTTATTTATTTTATTTATTTTATTTATTTTATTTATTTTATTTATTTTATTTATTTTATTTATTTTATTTATTTTATTTATTTTATTTATTTTATTTATTTTATTTATTTTATTTATTTTATTTATTTTATTTATTTTATTTATTTTATTTATTTTATTTATTTTATTTATTTTATTTATTTTATTTATTTTATTTATTTTATTTATTTTATTTATTTTATTTTATTTATTTTATTTATTTTATTTATTTTATTTATTTTATTTACTTAATTTATTTAATTAATTTAATTTATTTAATTTATTTAATTTATTTTATTTATTTAATTTATTTTATTTATTTTATTTTATTTATTTTATTTATTTTATTTATTTTATTTATTTTATTTATTTTATTTATTTTATTTATTTTATTTATTTTATTTATTTTATTTATTTTATTTATTTTATTTATTTTATTTATTTTATTTATTTTATTTATTTTATTTATTTTATTTATTTTATTTATTTTATTTATTTTATTTATTTATTTTATTTATTTTCTTATTTTCTTTATCTATTTATTTATTTTTATTTAAATGCGTTGACGAAAACAAAGAAAAGCTGTCTCCATAATATCATCAACACGATGGGGGTATTTTCATTGGCCGACTGGCCAGCTGTGTCCCAATTCCCAGCCAAATATAGTCAGGGATATTATTTAACCATTATACAATTAGAATATGTTATTGGAAAGTTAAAAAAGAATTTTGTATAGAATTTTAAATTTAATTTTAAATAACAATAAAATTATTTTAAATAAAAATTACAATAAATAAAATTACAAAGAAAAGAGATTAGTCAAACAAGGCTAGAGCAAAGGGAAAAATAAAGATATATATATATATATATAGATACAAAAAACACACGCAATGTTAATGTATGCATAGAAAGGTTTAAACTTGAAATAATTTTCGATTCGAAGTCGCATCTTCTCAAACAAATGGAATAAAAATTTGCCTTTGCCTGAAGTCGAATCTGTTACCACACGCATTGGCTCTACCATTGTCTACTCGCCGAGTTGCATATTTGAAACCTAAGGGGTCAGCTGACAACTCAAACACAATTCAATCGAAATTTCGCTTCGATGAATAGATTTCTATCAAAACTGAACACATTTGAATGCATGTGTGCAGATGCAGATGCAACTTAGATATAGAACAATTGGCATAAATTACCACGCGGTTTTGCCAATTAGCCACATGTTTCTTTAATAACTTCTGCTTTACTTAACAGATTTTATGGCAATTTATAGCAGTTAACCTATAATAATACTATTCTGTGGCAAATATCTTTCTTTTATAGGCTATATTTGCAACTGAAGTATAACAAATTCAAATATAAAAAAATATTGACTAAATGCAAAATTTGTAGACTCTACCTCTAAAGGCGTATGAGATATGATTTAATAAGGGAAGTCCAAAAATCTAGTTATACCCTTGGCCCATTGAAAGTGGGAAAGAAGGGTATAATGGTTTTTGTTTTATTTTTATTCATTTTATTGAATATAAAAAGTTAAGGATTATTTGAACAACCCCTCATTTTTACGCTTGCAATCGGACCTAGTTTGTGTAAGTTTCAAGTCTCTAGCTCTTATAGATTCCAAGATCCACGCGTTCAAACACACGAACAGGTGAACCGACGAACAGATACATGAACAGATAATCCTGTCGATCAACCCCTCGACTTTGCTGTTGATTCTCATCAGGAATATATATACTTTGATGTGGTTTTCCGAAACTCCTTCTGTTTGTAACACACGTTTGATCCAAGTCAATATACTCTGAATTCCCATTTTCAATGAGTATAAAAATATTAAAATTTTATATGAAAATTGTCCAATTATAAAATACACTTCACATTACAAATTTCTAAAAATATTCAGGGCAAACATTAAGTTGTAAACGCCCTTTTGAGCTTGAAGTGCATTTACAAAGTCAATCGATAAATTAAAAACTTTAGCCATGAAGTTAGCAAGAGCAAAACTGAACTCGTCAGCAGCTTAAAAACTCCCATTCAATCCATTTAACTGCGCTCGCTCGCATCCATCTATGCACACATGAGTGGACTAGTAGTAATTCGTAGTGATTTTTACGCGCACTTTGGGGGGCGGCGCACACTCAATTATTTGGCGCCTGCTCCCAAAAGTGCCTTTTCAGTGGCAATTACATGCAAAGGGAACTCAGCGGCAGCCGAGACCATTAGCGTCATATGAGAGCTCGAAAAGGATGCGTTGGCGTTGGGGTTGGGGTTGGCCTTGGCGATGCGACCTTCTGTGCAGCATATGCTGTTCCCGATTCGTATGCGGATTCTGTTTAACAAATGAAGCAAAAGTTAAACTTTGGCTCGCTGGCAGCTTTATTTGATTTACACGCAGGTGTGCAGCCAGTGTTGTTGCCAGCTGCCGTATCGTGGCGTCAGGATGAAAAATGGCATTTGGCTGCAACAGCCGTGTCGGCCGATAATAAATCAATGAACAAGGGCGAGAGGGGCGGGGCCGCAGTCGCTGGCCACGATGGTGCGGTGATGCCATGGGCAGGCCACATATTGAACGTTTGCATACTTAATTAAGTCAATTATTTTGATGCGGTTGCGCTATAAAATGTTAAGCGACAACGAATCAATATGCGTTGCGCTCCTCGCCGTCGCATGCGGCGTATGCGTAATGTCAACTAACGTTGAAACGGGCAGACAAGCGCGTTAGCGCTTCAGCGAGCAAACACACCTCAAAATCCTTGACCAAAAAAAATATATATATATATATATATAGTATATATATAAAAAAGGGCGAGCCCCAACCACTGGCGCTAGCCCTCCGCAATGCCCACGTGCCCGCTTAGCTGTTATCCTTTTTGCTATCCTTGAAACTAAATACATTGGCGCTAAGTGGACGTTCAATATAAATTCTGCTGCTGCTTCTTCGCCAACGGCTTCACATGCCGGGTGATTGGGTCGCAAGCGAAGAGCGAAATTTGTTAGGCAAATATTTTGTAAACAATTCTTTGTTTTCTGCTTGCATGCGTTAATAGCCACCCACATGTCGTATGAGTAATGCGTTTGATTAGTTGCGATTCTGCGACATAAAAAGGGGGCGCGCTCTATTATAGTATGTATTTCCATGTGGCCCACCCATAAATGGCAACAAATTACCCATTAATATGGAACAAGTGCCCACTTGACAGCTATTTTTACCCCGACGCCTGCTGTGCCAATAAATTGAGCAAAAGAGGTCGAGTTATGTTTTATGGATAAGCCGGACTTGCTCATGAGCAAGGGTCGCTGAAGGGAGTTCACTTAGCTTCGAAGTAACAGGCTTGACAATATATTGAACTATGAGCGAAGGAAATGCTAGATGTGTTTAATCATATTATCAGCAACTATGATTAGATGAGGGCTCTGGCTGGTAGCATAACCATGATTTGTAACTGATTAGTTCTATATATATATTTTTTTTTTTGCATTACAATATTTTATTTATATTAAAATTAAAATTTAAATTATATTTTTAACTAAAATATTAAAATAAATATACATATTTTATTTACATTAAAATTTAAATTACATTTTTAGCTAAAATCTTTAAATAAATAAATCAATTTTTTTTTAGTTTTTATTAAATTTAAAACTTTATTTGTATAATTCTAAAAAATATTTAAAATTTTATTAAACTTTTTAAAATTTGATACAATTTTTAACTAAAATGTTAAAAAAAATACATATATTTTTTTATAAATGTGTGTTAAATTTTAAATATTATTTTTTTAATTTTAAAATTTTTTAAAATTTCATTTAAATTTTTTAAATTAAAAAAATATTTTTAAATATTTTTAATTAAATTTAAAAAAAATGTTAATTATTATTCGGATGACTTATCTTAGCTTGTTTCTCTTAAAAAAATCAAAGTATTTTATGTTATACATTAGCTTTATACTGAATTGCTAGAATCGCAGTTTGAGTGTTTTTTGGTAATCAGTCAAATCTATAAGCAAAGTAAACAGCAAATGATATTTATGTATTACTTATTTATCTAAACATGTGAATCACTGCACTCAGCCTCCAGTTCATTCTGAAAGTGTAATCTTATATCTTGGCATTTTGCTTAACTCTAGATATACTGAAAATCCTGCGTCACACGCTTGGCAGTGTCAATGACCTCGGTATCCTTGGTCAGGCCTATAGTGCGTATACTGAATATGATGACCTTGCGAATCGCACACATTTCATGACTATCTTCATTTGCTCTAATTACTATTTCGATTTGCTCAGCTTAGTCTACGTCAATTGAGTCTCTCCTTCTCTCTTTCAATGATAAGGCAACTTGGCCAATGACTGATACTGAGTGTTGATTATATTAATATATATTTTTTAATTTAATATTATTATATTTTAATGAACTACTATATATATGGGTTGGGGCAAAAGTAATACCTGATGTTTTTTTTTGTTGTAATGTCGGTAAGAATAATTTGTGGCTTATGTCGCTGGATGATTTATATTTTTTAGTGCGGTAACTTTAAATTAGTTGCAGCATATAAATAACTAATTCCAAATGCTAGTTTTTAGCTAAGCAACAGCAAAGGCAATAGACTACAACAATAGCAATATCTAGATATCGATGTATATATATATATACACATATATATGTTTATATATATATATATATATCTATATAGACTCAAAAACTTTCCATATCAACAACAAAGGCAAAATCGCTGTCGGCGTTTTGCCAGCTGTGCGCTAATCTTCTTAACAATCGCAGTTGCCCAGAGGCCCGGGAGGCGGGACTGTCAGTGGGCGTTCTGAACAGAACAGAGCTCAGTGGATGGACAACCATTTCCGCGATAAGGAAAATGCGAGAGCGAAATTAAAAGAAAATGCAAATGCCAGCCCGAAAACAGCTGAAACGAACAAAAGTTTTGTAATTGAATATGAAGTGCCCGAAGCACAATTATTTTTGCACAGATCCGACCCTGAAGGTTCGCACTCCCACACTTCCCTCGCTCACTCTCTTCAAAGTTTTGTTTAGCTGCAGCTAAGCTAAAATCAATGGATTGCCAAAAAGTTTGAAGTTTGATCAGAATGCAGTTTAGCTGTAGCTAAGCTAAGCTGCACGTTTATTGGATTTATGAGGCTGATGGAAATTGTTTGGCGATTGCTGATGTTACTTTTGTGGCTGTTGTTGTTGTTGTTGTTGTTGTTGTTGCTGTTGTTACTACTATTGTAATTTAACTACCATTCAGCATTTACATTTCAGCCTTTGCTGTTTTCCATTTGCCACTGTTGTTGTTGTTGTTGTTGTTGACAATAAAAATCGAAATCAATAAAATGAAAATTGATGCTTTCAGCCGTAAAACAAAACGGAAATTGAAATGTGGTAAACTGTGTGTGTACAAGAGAGAGAGAGAGCAAGAGAAAGAGAGAGCAAGAGAAAGAGAGAGAGCTGAGGCGTGAGTGTTGGCTTACTTTTGCTTTAGCCAGGTGTTTGCTGCAGTCCGCCCGCTCAGGGTCGATTTCCTATTGCTGGCACGAATTTTTAGTCAGTCGATTCTCACAGGTTTCCGTTTTCGTCGACCCATTTAATTAAATATGTATGTAAACGTAGGTATATACATATATTGATTCATATAAGGTTCATCTCTTGTCAGCTGCTTATCTGTTTCGTGGTATTTTGTAATTATATTCAATTAAAAAGCAATCACTCATTGTTGTTTGAACACTTTCAACACTTTGCAAAAAAAAATGTATATAAAACTATATAAATATAAAATAAATTCATATATATATATACATACATGGAGTATATATATAGAGCAAAAAACGGCGCCACTTAAACACCTACAACAGCAACAAACGAAAATCATATCTAAGCCAAGCTATCTATACACACACACACACTTTAGTGTGCCTATGTGTTGGCCTTTATTTGCCTTAGATTAGATTAAATGTAACACCGTCTACTGCCAACGCGTCTAAAGCGTTCGAAAGAAAAACATATATAGTTTTGGTTTTTATTATTATTTTCTAATTTTTCTATTTATTTATACATTTTTTTTTTGTAAATTGAAGTAGAGTTTGGTCATCATTTACACAAGATAGCTTGAAGCTAAAACAGTTTAATACTGTTTTGAAATTGTATAATAAATAAAATAAAGCTAACAAAGATTATGTTGTGCTAATCAACAAGAATTGTACATTTTATACAAGTTTTCGGTATGCCTTCTTTTTATACCCTGTTTTGTATTTACTTGGTCTTTTATGACTTCAGGCGAATTTTGTAGTATTGGGAGTCGATGTGGTGGCAATTTGTAGACTTATACTAATTATAGTATGTATAAATTATATGCGTGTGAATTATACTTGAAAAACAAAACAAAAATTAAATAAAATATTTAATAAAAGTTAAATTGGTGTTAAGGTAAATAGAAACTTTGCGAACGTCTTCAGTTTTGTTATTTGCTGCATTTTTAATTTAATACTCACTATATAAGTCGATTTCAGAGACTCTTAGATATCTTATTTTCTGTAAAATATATATGATATATTTTAATATATATAACATTTATATTTCAAGTGAATACTGCTTACCGACTAAAAAACCTCCTCTTCTCGGGCTGCCTCCCACCTTGGAACCAGGAGCTATCCCGCATTAACCTTCAAGGTGGAGCCCTTGTATATGCTCTAGCTGAGCACTGCCATCTGTGTTCCTGCGTCCAGGTCCCACTTTTTGCGCCGGAGAACCTTTTCGGCGAAGTCACAGACTCTTTTCCAGGCATCTATGCTGTTGCACATTTGCTGTACTATAGTCTCTACTTTAACTTCACCGCCAGTTTCTGCCAATTCGGTTCTTTCTTCTGACCACTTTTCGCAGTTAAAGAAAGTGTGTTCTGCGTCGTCCATTGCATTGTCGCAGTAAATGCAGCTGGTTTCGGCAGTTTTCCCCATCTTATTTAGGTACTTTCGAAAGTAACCATGACCAGAGAGCATTTATGTATCCACTGCTCTAGATTGGGGATGATTTTTGCAGTCCATCTCCCGTATCTTTCGCATAACCATTTTGCCTTCCAGGAGACTATAGTCTGCTGACGTACGGTCTTTAATAATTTTGCTGAAGGCGATTCCAAGATTTACGTAACATATTTAATTTAAAGTTTTATATGTTAAAGAGTTCCATCTATTTATATTTGATTCAAATTTAAGACGTAATCTAAGAAGCTGAGCTATCTCTACTTTTTTTTTTCTTTTCTTTTTTTAGGAAGCACTCAGAGCTTCTTTTACTCCATTATCATCCTTGTATCTTAATTTAACATCGCCTGGTTTACGTTGATTAATACTAACCTAAACTTATATTTATGTTAGACATTTATTTACAAAGAATGGGTGAGAAGGTTTCCAAAGTGGCGTCTTTTTAGTCTTCTTAGGGGGCGAGAAAAAGGCAGCTTTCTTGCGTGCCGGTTAGCGTGGACTTTGAGTCGATCGTTATACTGACTCAAGAAGAAGGAGATCTGGTCTTCCACTGTGGCCAGGTTGAGATCCCCGTGTAGGCAACTGTTTCGGACGAACCAAGGGCAGCCAGTAACTTGTCGCATGGCTTTGTTTTGCACTACTTGAATCTTATGGCGGTTGGCTTTGGCGGCCATTCCCCAAATTTGCACTCCGTATCTCCAGATAGGTGTAATTATGTGAGTCAAGATCTTGCGCTTGTTGCACAGGGATAATTTGCTTTTGGAGTGTAGCAGCCAGGACATCTGCTTAAGACGGGATCGGCAGTAGCTATCTCTAATAGAAGTAATTGTTGATAGCGTCAAAACGACCTGAGAAGTATTTTAATCTTACTCTTTGCTATCTTATTAGATACTCTTCCTCTGTTAGCTGCGGGAGTGGTTTGATCTCTTTGCTTATATTATCGTTGACTTAAACTAACTTGTGTTTCTTGAATGCCCATTGACTTATCTTATTTCGATTCCTAGAAAAGTCATTTCAATTTCTAATTATCAATCAATTGGATTGGAAATTTTTGGAGCAGAGCAGAAAAATTAGACATTTGAGAGTTAATTTATTAAAGAAGAATTAATAATAAATAATAAAAATATTAAATAACTTCTATTTCAGCAAATTAATACAAAACTATAATATGATTATTATATTTCTATATTTATTATCTGTTCTCAATGAAAGCTAGTCAAAGTCAGATAAATAAACTTAATTTATATTTGTATATTTATATACTTATTATTTAGTTGTATATATATGAGCTTTTTCTTAAGCATGAAGTCATCTGCTTTTATTTATTACTATAAATATAGCTTTGAGTTACTCTCAAAACATTTCTGACGTTTTTATTGTATAACTCGCAGCTTGCTCTAATTTTGTAAATGCGCTCATTATATATTTATATATATATATTTATATACATATAAATATATATCTGTACCAGCTGCTATGTAGCTCAGCTCTAGATTACTTATTTTTAAACCGCCTTCTTTAAGCAAAATGAGGCGCACTTTGTAAATGCTATTAAGCGCTATTTGATTCAAAGTTCATGGTCTTCAAACTGAATTGGGGAATGTATAGAGGGCAGGGGGCAGACCGACAGAGTGGCTCTTAGGTAGAGAGAGAGAGAGAGAGCTAGTTACTTTTGATTTGTGACTGCGGTTGGTTGTGTGCCAGAATTCGCAATCGGAATTGCAGTTGAGTGGCGTGCAATTATTGTTGTTGCTTGAGTAAGTGGCTCGAGTTGCGCCACAAATATTTCAAATGCACGCCTACAATGCCTGTCAGAAATGTAGTCGAGTATAGTTTGTTTTTTATTTTTGGAAATTTTCGCATTTCGAAATTTTGTTTGCCGTGGGCAGAGTGTGACACAAAAAAACTTCAATACAAATCAACCAAACAATTCAACATATGTAACTATGTGAGTGCGTAGTTTGCAATTTGCCAAAAATGGCAACGAAATGTGTGTGAGTTCAGCTTGACCGGCTTAACACACACTCACGCACACGCACACTCACACAGATATTAAGATACACTTGTCGCATATGAATTCATTATGAAGACCTGCTGGAATTGCTGTTTGACTGGGTGACATTACAATTTTTGCACTCTGTCCCCCAGTCACAGTCTCAGTCTCAGTCTCAGTCTCAGTCTCGATTCTCGACTGAGTTTCATTTATTTACACGCTTATTATTATTTTTTGTATTTATTTGTCGTTTTTGTTGGTCTTTTGTATGACGCTCACGTTGCGTTGAGAAATACGTTTGTATATAAGAAATGTCGCGCAAAAATTTTATTGTATAAATTGCTGTGGTTGTTGCTTCGGCACGCACAGTGGGCATTTTGTCAAAAAAGACAAAAAAATCGTATGTGATTAAAGTGAAGCAAGAACAGCTGGCTTCAGCATAGACAATATAGACAAACCTACCATATGCCAGTGAGAGAGAGAACGTTTTACATGCAATTCTTTCTGATTCTTATTAACCAAAATCAAACAATAATATCTACGCTTATTAGGCATGGCAAGTTAAGTAAAACTTTACTTTCTACATCTTGGAAGCTAGAGAGCCAAAGTTTGACAGCGAAGTTACTTAAGATTGATATATCCATGACTACAATGAACGTGGCCAATTGGGTACAATTGTTTCTTTAGAATTATTAATTGACATCAGTTTTTCTTCAGGTGGAGCACAGTTGACCCACTTCTCAGAAATGCTTATAAATTTTATGACAAATACCAAAATATTTAATTTAACTGAATTTGGAATAACGAATATTATAATACTGCTTACTGCTTTTTACTTATTTTTTAAGGTTTCTTAATAAGTGACGCTCTATTAGATGATTATATTATTTAGTTTGACAGCTTTGTTTTAATTACATGATTCGCAAATGCTCTCATGCTGCGTGTCTTCGTGAGAATAAAAGCAAATTATAAATTTTACAATAATTCTACTGTAAACACAAAAGTTACAAACAAAATAAGCCCCCAAGAGATAGACACGTATTCTATGTTGCAGCAATTACATTTTAGCTACAGGAAATCCTTTAGCACACTCATGTCAAGGGAGAATATTATAATTTAGTCACGAAATACTTAACGGAAAAAGAAAATATATTTTATATAAATATTATATATATAAATATTTTTTGGACTATTGTAAATATTGCTTTACTACGAAATACTTAGAAATAGCACTTAAAGACTTTCATGTTTTTATAAGAAAAGTTTTGTCTTAATGCAATGAATGTGTGATACTTTAAATGTCGCCTAATTTCTCATACTTTTTATATTTTTGGTAGACAAATAAATGAACACAAAATAATCAATTAAAAAAACAACAAACCAAAAAAATCTCATTTAATTTAGAGTCCATTCAACGTGATTGCGATACACAATTTAGCTCGATTTATTCATTTATCCATTTCATTAATAAAACCAAGAAATGCTAATAGGTTTAACTGCTGTAGACCTTAACCCATATGCCTGATTCCCGCAATCTTCGATAAAGCCAATTGATTAGGTGCGCAGGCACAATCAAAAGAAACGAAATGTCCATTCATTATCAATGCTTTGCTTTGACATGCGCTACGCTCTAAAATTAACTATTCAGAATGCCGGGCGATACGTTCGGTTCCGCGTTTCGCAAAGCCCAAACGACACTCAAGTGCCGGCCACTTAATAAAACATACTCTAGAAGACTTCACTAGACGCCTCTCATAAATTGCACTTAAGAAATTTAAAATATGCGACCCACTGCTGTGGTATCATGTTGAGCTGCGCAGTTGTGGGTAGCTTCGCAACAAGTGGAGGCAGCAACTGTCTGCCTCCGACTCCTACACAGTGGGCGATTTGCTTCTTCATTCTTTCATACGCTGCATTATTCTCAATTTTGCTGTGGAGCGTACTTTGACATTGTTATGTGAGCCACGTTAAGTACTCACAGTTTAGTTCGTTATTAGTCTAATTGTTGCTTTCTGCTGCAGTTGTAGTTCTTAAAACAGTATTTAACTTAAGCAAGTGATTTGTTCAATGGCCTGTGCACGTATATGTAATTAATTAACTTACATTACTCATACGCCAAGTGAACTGACATCAAATTTATACGCTTACGGGCAATTGACATTTGACTCGACCTAACTTGATTTGACATGAAATGTGAGTTGAAAAACTGAGAGTGAGAGAGAAGAGAAATGAGTTGGAGAGTTCAGATAAAGTGCGAGGGTCATTGGAAGATACAACTGTGGCAGACAGTTTTCTCAATGCTATTGATACAAAATTCTATAAAAAAGTACTAAATATTAAAAAAAAGGTTTTTAAGTGCAATTGTCTTGCTTGTATTGACTGACAGTAAATATAGACTGTCTACATTATGTCAACGTCCTGATCAATAATTTATTGGGTTAACAACGTCTCCTTCGGTGTATGTAAAACTTTATTTCAAACTTAATAATGATGTTTAAATTGAGTTTATAAATATATAATAATAAAGACCTTGCATTGCCGTTAGTAACAACCCTTTATCAAGATACTTCAACTCGTTGTCTCTGACAATTGAGCGCACCTTGAACCACATTGCTTACATATTAACAACCATGTCGAAATGTAGAGAAAGCAAAGTCCCAAAACTGTCATAGATTTCAATCAAACTCGACTTATTCTAATCTAAAATGCTAAAATAGATAAGTGTAGAGTAATGAATACACAATTGACTAGGAAACTTAGGCTGAGGTTGCAAAGTAGTTTATCTGTAAACTAAATCAAGTTAGAAAGAATTGCAGCTGATGTTGAATGTTGAATTTATTTGAATAATACAAATAAAAAGGGATTTTAACTTATTACTCTATTTATTTAAAATAATGTACATAGATTTGAGTCATTCTTTAATATTTAATGATTTTTTATTAATTTGTTTTCTAAGAAAACGTATTAAATAATTTAATTTAGCTAAACATCACCCTGATAAAACGTTTGTTTGTTTAAAAAAAGTATTTTTTAATATAATAAAAATGTATAATTAATAACTTAATAACAAAAAGAAATCAATTTTACAAAATACAAAATAAATCTTTAAAATTTATTTTTAAATTACATATTATAATACTATTTATTTTTCAAAATATTTAAATTTCAAAAATGTATAAAAAAATAGTTTTTAATTATTATAAATATTATATATTATATCCATTATATTATTATATATACATTTATTTATTTTATTTTTATTGACTTTTAGGCAACCAGTTTTGGTATAAAAAAATTGTTTCTTGAATTATTTCTTATATTAATTTGTTTCTATAATATTTATCAATATATTTTATATATAATATTCTTACAACATCTGCTTGCTTATAATTAAAACTTAGCTAAATTAAATAAAATTAATTATCTCTTATCAATTCGTACAAAGGGCAAGTCATGTGCTCGAAAAGCACAAAGTTGGCTTCCCAATGTTTATTTATTTAATTATATAATATTAAATAGTACTACACATTACACACAAGGTGGCTGAACTGAGTTATGACAACTAGGCTTTTCCACTCAATATAGACTTATTATAATATTTTTCAAATTTTTGTGCTATTAATTAGAAATAGGTTGTTAAATTCAAAAACTTGTTTGTCATTTCATAGGCAACAAATGCTAGAGCATCTGCTATTCGAGATGTTTTAGTTTCGATATTCCTTTGTGCTTTAATTTTGTAGTTCTGTACAGCTCTTCGACACGCTACTTTATGTAAGCATTAAAACTAGCGCCTCGCACAAAAGCTACGGCTATAGATACAGATACACGACGTTGTCGTGCGGATTGTGTGCAATTTTTATTTATTTTTTTTAAATTTTTTGTAGCTGTTTGCTGTAGTTGTTGGTGTTGCTGTTGTCGTTGCCGGCGTTTGCAATTTGTGCATATTTGTTACAAGGTCAAATCGTCTGATTGTAAAAGTGCGAAAAAGCAAAACTGTAATAAAAATATTGTGCCTATTTTTATGGCCAAATATGTAGATAGAATATAAATGTTTTTGTTATATAAAATATATATATATATATATATATATAAATATATATATATGTATATATATATATTATATTTTTATTTGTATAATATACATTTATTGTTTGCTTAAAAACTTTTTCATTTGTTTGCAGTGCGAAAATTTTTGTATTATCAGTTTTTTGCAGTTACTTTCAGGGCAATTTGTATGCAAATTATTTTTTTTTTGTTCGTTCACAAAAAAAGCTTTTTTATTATTTAAAAAAATGTATTTTATAATTTTTTGTTAGTAGGTAATATATGTATTGGCTTTAAATTTAAAATAAAGTGACTTTTTTCTTTACCTGTCACGAAAAAAATTATTTAAATTAAATTGCAATAAATACTATATAAGAAATGTTTGGGATTATATGACTATGCCAACGAGGGAATTGGGAATTCGTATTAAAATTTTTGTTTCATAGTTTACGGCTTGAAATTAGAAAAAATTTAAGTTCCACGCTCACTCACTCTTAAACTTATGCTGAAGCTCTCTTGCACTATACGACAAAGTTCCGAGAGCAACACATTTCCTGCCAAAGGTGAGACAATTGATGATCAAGTAGCAAATCTTATTAAATATTTAAACAGTTCTAATATAATATTAAATAATATCTCGATAGCATGAATAGCTGTTGCAATATAGTTATTGGAAATTGTATATTTCTTCGTTAGTCAACCTTAAGATTAGACCTTAAGATCCGGCACAGTTAGACATAAATAAAGAAAGGAAGCAGAACTCATAGCTCACTTTTAACAGTTGAGTCCAAAATTACTGGCCAAATGTAGATCATGTTGCAAATTAGCTTTATAATCAAATTGAGCAGTTCAATTTTAGTTTTATTTTAATTCAATTAGTTTGATTTGATTTTATTTTATTTAATTTTATTTTATTCAAATTAAGTTAAATCTAAAGACAAAAATGTAAAATAAAGTTGTCCGGTCAAGCTATTTGCCTCGTAAGTGCTGCTGATGTTGCCAACAGCTGCAGCCATTTGGTCAACAGCAGCAGCAACAACAACAACAATACACAAGCGACACAGCAGCAATAGCAACAGCAAAAATTTTCAAATTGAATTTTCTGTCAGCTGGCAGGACAGATAGCTGACGCTGACGCAAATGACTGCTCGTCTATCCCCAGTGTCAATGCCAGCCGTTTGTCCATATGTCCAAAACTGTGCCTTCAGTGTCGGTTTGGGGCAAATTAATTTATGTGGCCGAAATGCGAAGTGAACGGCACTGAGTGCATGCTGGCCATGATGCAAGCCACTTTTGATGACGTGCTGTGGTCTCGGCCGAAAATTACATTTCCCCTTTTGTTCGCATTTCACTCGACAGCGCCTAATTTAACGATTAGGCGACAAATTGCAAAACCAAAGACAGCAGACGTATCTCAAAGTGTGTACGAGTATCTGTAGCTATAGCTGTTGCTATAGTTGCATCTCTGGCCGATGACATAACCAAATGCAAAGTCTCAAGTGAGAGAGAGATGTGGGGCCGGGGAGAAAATAGAAAAAAACAATTACGCACAGTAAGCGTAAATGTCTTCTCTATGTATGTGTGTGCTTTGAGTGGTTTGTGTGGTTGTATGTGTGTGTGTTAGCATTTGTAATATTCCTAAGTCATTGCCAGCAATCGATACTAATTACGCTTCAAGGACTTTTTGCCATGGCACCCAGTGAAAACTAGCACACAGATCAGAGCAGGACAACTGAGTGAACTAGATATAGACAGCAAGACAGTTGGACAGACAGACAGACGGACGGACATACAGTTGACAAGATGTAGGAAACAGAATACATGATAAGACCATGTAAGCTTGTGCAAAAGTCAAAGACACACACAAACACACATACACCAACACAGAGAGAGTCAAACGAATGACAAGTGCTAGCAAACAGGTGGAATGCAGCAAAGTCCATTAGAGCACTTGGGAATGAGTTCCTAGAAAAAACATTTGATATACATATATATATCGTACATGTATTCAATTCCAGTTAGAAAGCAATTAGCTGGCAATAATAAAATAAATTAAATGTCTTTTGTTGCAATTAAGGAAATCGTTTACGATATACTTTACATTTTATTACCCAACGAAGTTGCCATAGTTACAGAGATGCATATATATTTAATTAACCGGGACACTGGCATGGGTTGTGTGGTATGGCTGGCAATGGTTGCTGTGTTTGATATACAGCTTAAGTGCAAATATATTAGGTTACAATCATTTTCATTTGAAGTCATATATATACGTATATATAATTAATTACATGATACATTTTACTGGAAGAAATTATATAAATTGATTGATCTTGTTAGAGTAAATCTAAAAGTGAACTTTAAGTTTTAGTACTTTAACAAAAATATGATAAATTTGTGGGTTTTTAGCTGAGACTGTTTTGACATTTGTCGTTTGCTTATTTAAATAAATAAAATTCAATATTTTAAATTATTTTGGTGTATGAAATATAAAATATAAATAGTTTTGTGTATTAAAATATCTAATATTGCTTAGAAAATAAATGTATATTTAAATAAATTTAAATAAAATATTTAAATATTTAATTTTATATTTTTTTATATTTTTAAATTGTTTTAAAAAATAAAAAAAGAATTTATTTTGCAATTTAATATTAATTATTTTAATATTTAATATATAATCTAAGTGCCTGATTATCTGCAACACTAAAAGCTTTGGCCTTATACTAAAACAGCTTAGCTGTTTTGTCATAAAACGAAAAGAGCTATTTATAAATATATTTCAATATATTCTGATATATATATATAAATATAAAATATATTTCTATATAATTTTTTTCATATTTTAATAGATTTAATCAAGCATTTATAAAGTCTTATACCTTCTGTCTTTTAAATTACAAAATTAAAAAACATTAAAAAATTAAACACAACATCTATGCCGCATAAGCTTTTGATATTCCGTAAATATCATATGATATTCAAGTATATAATATATATAGTGTATCAGCAACCCAGTTGTAGTTTTACTAGCACGCTGATATAAGTATAAGTACTTTGACCAATATTTACGATTTGATTCAAGTTAAGTTGTTGAAAATTCGCATCTTCAAACTTACTTTCCAGCCCACTATAAAAATGTTTCTTTTAACAATTGAGTCTCGCTGTCCTTACTGCTTAAGCTATGTTTTATTCCCCAATCAATCAGGCAGTCAAAGCTGACTGCTGTTAAACCCATGTTAAATTTGATCTTTAAATTTTAATAATGTACAAAAACCAAATAACTAAACCCTTCAAAATAATCATTATCATTATGCAAGATTAGTTATTACAATGATTGAAAACAATTTGTCTGGTTTCGTTTGAATATATATATTTTATAAATATTACTTAATATGTATTTAGTAATATATTTTTTTTTATACATTTAAGGAAATTATTAGCCAATTACAAATTGAAATTCAGAAACTCTCCAAGTCGACTTAAATCAACTTTGCAGCCTCACAATATATATTCTTCCAAAACGAAAATAGACCTACATAACTTACAGAAATCAATTTGCGGCTGCCAGTCAGATAGATAATGCATATGCCAATAAATCAGAGAAGGCAAGGGATACAAATTGCAGGCCAAAAATTATACACATACAAAATAAACATGCTAAAGAGAATTATTTATATAGCAACATATAAAGGATTACGCAGAAGCAATCAGCTCAAGGCAAACAAGGACAGAAAGCCAACGATTTAAGCTGACTGCAGTAGCAACAGCAGCAGCAGCAGTAACAACAACAGCAATGACAGTGAAAATGGCAATGGAAGGATGCAACCACAGATGGCAGTTGGCTGGGGCCAAGGTAAGCTGTATGAGGAAGGATGCGAAAGCCTGCTGATGTTGCAGTCAGAGCGGATGTATCAGTGAACGTTGCCAATGCACAGGACATGCAAGGACAACAACCAAAAATCTGCTGCAATTGCAGTTGCTGCTGAGCAACAATCGGATTGGCATAAGGACATGAGAGCCACAAACTGCATATGCAGTGCATAGCTCTTGCCATTTGTACATAGTTAAGCCAATTTTAGTGCGCCTATAAAACGCTTGACTTAAGCACATTGTAGCTGCTTTAAAGCCCTGGCTCTGGCCCTGGATTGGAGTCGTTTTGCCCATCAAGTTTACTGTACTTTGGGTTGGGCGCCACAGGCTCCGACAATCCATGGCACGTGTTGGGCAACCGACAAAACGCAGACAAACAAACAAGTCGGGCGCCAATTTTGGGGGCACAAATGGGCAAACTTTCCAAGTTATGGAAATTATATAAATAAGCAGAGAATGGCATAAGTGGACATTGAGATATCCTATAAGTGCAAGCACTGAATGTATACAATATGAAATTATTTAAATTCTTTAGATATATTTTATATAAAAGCGCTCTCGTTCTAAAGAAAATATTGAGCATCTACATATTTTCATATACAAGATATGCGCAAAATGTGGATCTAACACATACGATCGTACAAATGCATAGGTTAAAGCTCAAGTTACATATGATTTCTAAATGGGTTTCCCTAAAATTATAAAATTGTATAGCTAGAAACATTTCAGAATTATAATAATGTTTAGTTCGAATATGAAGTTTGTTGTTTCTAGCTGTTGTCTTCCTTGACCAGGTTTTTCCTGTGTTCGAATTGCCTTGATTAAAATTCTTATATAGGTTGAGGAATATCAACATATATAGAAACATATCATACAAATTTATTTTTAGTAAAGGGAGTAAAAGGATTATAAATTTTTTATAAATATATTCGTTTTGTTTTCCTTAACTTATTTGCTCATCATTTTATTTATGCAAAAATGGATATCATTTAATTTGATCTATGTTAAATTGCGTAATAATACCCATACCCATACAAATAATACCCATTAGAAATATGCATATTTACTGATTTGTTGGGCATATTCATCTCATATCTAACCATTGCCAAATCTTTATTATTATTCCAACTTTACCCTTTTAGGTATGCCCTATAAAGTAGGCATGTTGATGACGGTTTATTTTGCAAATTATGACCAGCAGACGCAGACCTCAAAATAACTGCAAATTGTAGTAGATGAACATGGGGGAAAATGGTAGAAAGTGGGGGAAACTGATTGTTGGGGGTGGAAAATATTTTACATACGCGCGGCTCTCCAATTTATGCAGCATTTTGCGGCTGAGAATAAATAAAGCAATGAAAAAGGCCACATAAAAACGAGAACAACTTGGCCAAGAGATAAAAGAGAAAGAAAGAACTTGAAATAAAACGAAACGAAGGCAGTTCGATCTATATTCATAATTTACTGCAAGGATGCCCATTGTGTGTTTGCCATAGTGTTGGGTCATAAATGCGATTTCTAATTGAATGGCTTAATATATTCAGACAGCAAATTCTTTATATTTAGCTGAAGCTTAATCAAAATTGACAAAATCTAATTTGAAATTTATATGCTTTAATTATTAGCTTTAATTATTTAAATAAAATAAAATAAATTTCAATTATATTTATATTTATATTAATATTTAATTACAAATGTAATAAACATATATGTAAGAATTCTTGCATACATTAATTGAAATTGGATTAATTTTTAATTATTTTTTTTAATTTTTAAATAAATTTATTTACCAAATTATTTATATATTTTTACCCCATATATTGATATAGTATAATTAATTTGTAAGTGCCTTGAATTTTAAGTTCAGCTACCTCTATTTATACACACAAGTTCAAGCCGGATTTTACAAGTCACAAATTGCTTTCAGCCGTCGTGGCAATTGTGCAATTGAAAATTTCACACTTTGCCAGCTACTAGCTCAGCGTAGGTAATTCAATCTAAAATTTCGTTTGGGCCTCCCCCATTTTAGCCCATTTTATGCCTTCAGCGCTCGACGCGCTCTCAAGTCCATTTGCCATATCATTTGCAGCAGTCGAATTGCCAAGGCAAGCTGTCTGCCAGCCTTAATTTCGGCTGTCCCGCTTCTGTTCATCTCCTTTACCCAAAAGGAAGGGGACCCAGCTGGACCAGCTGGTCATATATTCTAGCCATTATTGGCTTTCAATATGTTGGCTGCACATTTCAAGGCAAATCTGGACGATGGCAAGGGCAAAATAGAAGATTCACAAATAAATTTGGCATTCGACCAGCTCAACTGAGATAGTCCGATATAAAGTTCAAGGGCAATTATGAGCGTGAGATTTTATTTTGTTTTATATTTATTTATGTTTGTAATCAAAAATGAAAGGAAATTTATTAAGAATGTTAAAAAAAATGTTCTTTATGTAATATGTTTTATATTTTCGAATATGCAGCGTGTATATTTGGTTTGCTGGCATTTATGTATAATAAATGTAAGACTTTAATAGACATTTTATTTTGGTTTTTTGAAAATGCATATAACAGCCAGAAGCAGGCATGTCAGATCTCAGAACAACGAGCTGTGTCGATCTAGCCATGTCCGTTTGTCTGTCCATATGAACGACACAAACTTGTCAACCACAAAAGCTTGAAATTTTCAATTATTTTCCTGTATGCCATTTGTACAAACTTATCATTTTTTGTTAGATAACTCATAAGTTTCCCTATCGTAAAAAATCAATAATTTGATTTTATTTTTTTAACGCAGCTTGAATACCACAAAATATGGAAGCATCTAATTTACGGTTGGGGTTCCTGTAATAAAGACACAGATGTTGCCTATTTTGGATTTCTCTTTCCCTGAAAAATTGTAAGTTAAAATGTTTTCCTTACTTGCTATTCACCTGCTAGTTTAAGACTCTTGAATGTTGACTGCCAAACTAGCTTCGATTAGAGTTAGAAATTCCAGTTCAAATTGATAAATAATTGGATTCCGTGAACCAAATGAAACAATTGATTATGAATTTCATATGAACTGCAGACCCAATGGAACTGTGAGCCGTGCATGAGCAATAAAAACAAAAATGCATATTTTATTAGTGTGAAATTTATAAGAAATGTTTAGTTGTTTAGTTGACCAATTCTGCTTATAATAAATATATTTGATTTAATTATTTTAATTGTTTTTTTATTAATCATTTAATAATTAACTTAATTATGTTAAAAACTGATATTTTTCTGATTTAATAATTATTAATTTAATTATTTTTAATATTTAGTCATACAATTCAGATATCGACCTTAATTGATTGACTATGTTTTGCCATCTTTGACAGCTATGAAATGCTTCCCTTTCCTTCTAGACTAGCCTATTGAATTTGAATATATATATTATATATGCATGTTAAATACATATAGAATTTATAAACTACTGAAAATGCTATTAAAATATATATTTTACTGAACAGCTAAATATATAAGAATAAAATGTTTATGTACAATAGTCAGCGAACTGAAAACGTTTATTGATTGAATTATTATGGAGGTCTACCTGGGCTAGTCAATCGAATTACATTGTTCACAACACACTGTATCAGTTCACTAGTTCATATTAATGAGCCGTTCAATCGCAGTTTTCCTGAATGAAATGCCACCAACTCTAGCTCTGATCGAAACACTTGTTTTTGCGTCGCAGCCTAAAAGTAGGCAACAATAAAACAAGGCAAAATATTTATGTTCATGTTTTTTATTGTGAATAAAGGCTCAGTGAGATGTGCGCCGTAGCCTAAAAATAAAATCCAAATGACGCAAATTTCATGAAACGCTTCACTGGCAGACACTACCCACAGCTAGACAAGAAGAAAGGGAAACAGGGACAAAGTGAGAGAGAGAGAGAGAGAGAAAGGCTGAGATTCCACCTTTGGCCAAGTGGCGTAAACAAGCAAACTCGTTTGGGACGGAAATGCAGCTGTGCAAAAGAAAAATGATAAAATAAAAATCGCAGGGAAGAGGGCACAGGGAAAAGCTGCTGCGCAAATGCGCATTTAATTGCGCACTCAATGGGAAACCCTAAAATGGAGGCCACAGAATGGAAAAATGAAAGGGGACACACACACAGCCAGCCATAGCATAGACAAGGCAACCAGCCAAAGCCTTGGCCAGCTGCGCAGCAACGCATTTTTTTGGTCATTTCACAAAAAATGTTGAATGGACAACTGAATTAACGTTCCCATTTACCAAATGGCTTCCAGTTTGCACTAAATTCGTTATGGCCATTTGAGTTTTCTTTCTCTTCTTATTATTATTTTTTTTTTTTTTTGGCACCAAAAGCCACTTTGTGTGAAAGGTTGTACGCGAATAGCTTTAATTGAAAAGTAGAGTAAATTTTGAAAACTTTTTAAGCCAATTTTATATTTGGTCAATTATTTCTTTGAATTTTAACAAAAATACCGTTTTGTATTAAAATTCTTTATATGGAATTGAAATGAAAACAGAAGTTAAATTATAAGTGGGATTTTTCAAAACTATTCGAACATAATCTAATGCACTGTACAGCAAATATTTTTCAACAAGAGTAAATTGATTCTTAAGGAATTTTTCTGTGGATAACAAATCTTTTATGTGGTCTATGACCTAAAGGTTTTTTTTATGCCTTTTAGCTAATGGAATTTGTCTGCTTAGAACATTTTTGCAGAGTTGTAACTTAAGGTCCAAGTTTATAATTTAAGTCTTATTTATTATACATTTTTAGGGAATTCTTAAAATGATCAGACTTTTGACACTTTGATTACGTGATTATAAATTGGATTTTAATTTTTTTATTATTTCATATATTCACAATAATAAATATGAGTCTCAATATTTACTATTTAAGACCGCAGAATTCATTCTTTATATGAATGCACTCATTTTTATATAAAATAAAAAAAAAGTTCATATAATTAAAATCCAATTCTTATATGCGAAACATGAAAGTCTTATAGCTTTCATTCATTCTGACTTTAGAAGGGTCATACTTATCTTGCACACATATGGTAGCATATGTTTACACATGTGTCGCAGTTTATTACTCTTTGACTCTATTACTCACGGCTCATTTAAATTCTTATCGGCTGCAGCCATTTGCTCACAGCATCTGAGGAATGACATTTTTATACCATAGAGTTCTTATGTATTGCAAGTGTTCATGAATGAACACATAAATTTACTATATTTTATATTTTAATTTAAGTTGTTTTAGATTCGCATTCTTTAGAAAAAATCGTTTTAGTTGCACCTGAAATTTTTACTTTGGTAGTTTGTGGAATTGATTTAAATTTTATATATTTTAATTTAAATATATAAATATTATAAAAATAGTCTTAGGTAATTTTTAATAAAAAAAAAATATATTGAAAGATGAAAAATTAAATAACAATAATGAACAAATTTTGACTTATTATATATTTTAATTTAAATATATGTATAATATTTATATAAATATTTTATTTTATTTTATTTAAAAAAAGTCTTAACTAATTATTAAATTTCTGATTTCACAAATACACAAAAAAAGTATCTTATTTTTTATTTAAAAATAATAGCTGTAATAATTTATTTTTCTCAGATTCGAAATCCTTAGAAAAATCAGTTATGAAATAGATTATGAAATTTATATAATTATAAAAAAAAGAAAGAAGAAATTATTGTAAATTAATATAACTATGTTTTTCAATATATGAGTGTATACAAGATATCCCATACTCCCAAATTATTATGATTGAGCAAAACGCTTGATCATAAAATTGTGTTATACCCTGAACCCATTGAAAATGGGAAATCAGGGTATAATGTTTTTGTGAAAATGTATGTAACAGGCAGAAGGAGGCGTGGCAGACCCCATAAAGTATATATATTCATGATCAGTTCGACAAACTGAGTCGATATAGCCATGTCCGTCTGTCCGTCCGTCCGTCCGTCCGTCCGTGTAAACGCAGCGATCTCGGAAACCACAAAAGCTAGAGATCTGAAATTTGAAATGTATACTTGTGTATACCATACGCAGTAGGAGTTTATCTTTGTTTCATCCCATTTCTGATACAAAACAGCAGAGTTTTATGAAATGTTGCCGTTGTTTTCGTTCAACCTTTAAGCAATTTCAATTTTCAGGCTTTATCAAGCGCTGCAGAATTCCGAATAAAAAGTTATGAAAAAGGGAAAAGTTTTTTGTTCGCTTTTGAGCGGCTTTCAGCGGCGCAACAACGTCAACGAAAAGTTTCAGCTTGGTTGCATTTTTGCAGCATCTCGTGTCTCGTGTCGAGCGGCGACGGCAGCGGCGGCCTGTTGCATGTTATGTTGCAACGTGTCAGGAGCACAACGTAAACCGTCAGCTGCCAACCCCCCGATGCTAGCTCCCAATTTCGTTTGGCTAGCGGGCACAAGTTGCTATGCTTTTGACAAACGCCGCCCATTGACGTCATTAGAGTTAACCTGACACACTGCATGTGGCTCACCTGACCAGGTGGCAGCCAAAGAGTGGCTGAGTGGCAGAGGCGAGGCTGGAACGAACTGAGCCTTTGGCCAACGTCAGTTGCTGCAAAATGCTTTTGAAGCTTAACTCAGCGAACCATTGAAGCGTGCCAAGGACATGCGTATGCCAGGCCTCTATACTACCATCCCTCATATACACACACCCACACACACCCACACCCACATATACACACATGTACACGCCCAATCCCTTTTTCATGCCAATCCCTGTGCATTGTAGTCGTCAATGCACTTTTTGTTTCTGTTGCTTCTTTTGTTGTTGCATTTTGTTTACGCACAATTCGAAAGACAAACGCGTTGCCATTTTGCTGGCCTGAAAGGTAAAGCTGTTGGCACAGGGCTTAAATTGAATTGAGTTTGGTCAGCAGCGAGTCTGGCAGCTGATTGATTGATTAATAAAATTAGTTTATATATATATAGAGTGCTTTTCTTGAAAAGTTCATTATTACTTTGAGCTTCTGTATACGTAATATGAGCTACGTAATATGTTGAATTCTGTTTATGGAGCCTTAAGTGCTAATAATTGAGACTGAGCATATTTAAACATATAAATTTAGTTTAATATATGCAATGTAGGTTTCTATATCTTTAGTTTGTTATTAGAATTAACAAATTATTTTTTTTAGCTTTCTTTAGTATTTCTGGATTTAAAATTTGAATAAAAAATAATATGAATGTAATATATAAGCAATATAAATAAATAATAAAAAAAAAAACAAGAAAGAGATATAGAAACTTTGAAAATATTTTAATCATAAAATATTATAAAATACAGTCGAGTCTCGATAATTTGTACCCCGCTAAATCGAAAATCACGATAAATCAAAAAAAATTCTATCCCCTTGAAAAAAAATTCGTTACAGTCGAGTCTCGATAAATTGAATTTCTGTGTAAATCGAAAAAAACTGATCCCCTTGCCATTTCGAATTATCGGAACTCGACTGTAATATGAAAACAAAATATTTATATGAAACTTAGAAAATTAAGTTTCCATATATATATTTCTTTTTTGTGTTTTCCTATTATTATTATTCAAATATTATTCATTTTTTAGGTTTCCATTTACATATTTATTTGTATTCATATTATATGAATTATTTTTAAATTTATTATTTATTTCTTAACTATTGGTTATATATTATATTTATATTATTTTAAATTATTTTCTTAAAATTTTAAATCTCGAAGTCTTAAGAAAGGGTAAAAAAAAAATTGTATATTAATTTTTTATTCATATTATTTTTATAATATTTGATTATACAATAGAAACATCAAAGACAAGTTCCTATTTAGTGCCTATTTTCAAAGAAATATAATATTATTGCGCAGCATATTTTTTAGCTTTCAGAGTTGATTTTATTTATTTATATAAATGATCTTCAATTTAAAAAAGTCTCGAATACCTGTATGAAAATAATATAATTCTTTCTAATTATTTGATTTTAACTTAAACTTGCTGTTTCAAGCATGATCAAGTGGAGCAGATTCGATTTCGGCCCTTCGGGGAAATGTTCAAGAATAATATAATTTATCACTTGGAGTTATTTCCATCATACCAGCCTAAGAGACTAACTCTTGCTCGACGAATTCATTGCAATTAATACAGATACAAATTTTGTAAAACATTCAAATGGTTTTTTATGGCTTACAAAGTTAAAATATATATAGTCAAAATTAAAAAATTTGTCATTTAAATTACTTTTCAGATTTTTTGGACATTTCCAATAAAAATCTACTTCAAAATATGATGTGTTGCTATGAGTCAGAACGTTAGCGACACGCGCCTGTTAATATACTTAAGTGAGTGCATGAAAACATTTCGAGTTTATGGAAGAGCCTATTATATATATATACTCAGTGAAAAGCCAGCGATAACCATATCAATTTTTAGCCAGACTTAGCCATACTCTGTAATCAGAGTTAATCACTTTAAGATAGATATAAGACAATAGAGCTCAACTCTGCACTTCTCTGTAACTACAAATGTAAATTATCGATTGCTGTGCAGGGTATCCAGAAGTCTGCCAGACATCATTGGTTACATTTTGTGTTCACGGTTTATTCTTGTTGACAGATCTGTGCGCTTTGTGTCTATGTGTGAGTAAGAGCATTAGTTTTGATGGCGCCAGAGCTCGTAAAAAATTATTATTAAGCATTTGCACACGCAACTGTGAAAATCCGCACGCTGAAAATAACTTTGTTTATTTTTGCCACCGACTTGGACTCCCGTTGCGCTCGTTTTGGCATAATATCAATTATCAGAGGCAGAATCCAGCCGCGTGATGCCCATAAAGTGTAACCCGAGGCAGCACCAATTATGTGGCTACAGCCACAGTGAAGGACGCAGCAAAAGCCCCAAATGAGCCCACAGGACAATGCCAAAGGTATTTAATATGGTCGTCGCTGATGATGCAATGAGTAGTGAGTAACTTTACCTACAGCAAAATGAATCGACAGCAGCCGAGGCTGAAAGACAATGAATGCCTGGGCTCGAATTCAAAGTCAATTTGGCCAGAAATTTGAAGCGGACATCAATTGATGAATTGTGCATGCAAATCCTTTCCATTGCAAGCCACATGTAAGACCAAAGACAAAAGCTCGTCAACAACAATTAGGAAATCAATTTTGCGGCTTACCCATGTCAGTATCTGATCGAATAGAACCGAATCGAATCGAATCGCATTGTCGTCCATCAGTACAGAACGTTGTCGGCAGCCTGCATGTGACATTTGTCTTTAAGGTCCGAGCAGATGGCATCAGCTCTTGGTCACTTGATTTACAGTCGACGGAATTTGCCAATTGTCCATTGCCAATTGCTAAATTGTAAATGGCAAAAAAGCAATTTTGGCAAACAGTTTTCGTGGCACAAACTTCTGCTGACACAATAAATTATCCACTTGTTATTCAACACAAAACAAAGAGAAAAAACTTAATTTAATTATGGCCGAAGGTCGCCTGCTGGATAAACAAGGACACACACACACACACACTTGCAGCTATGGGTAAAATAAATTGTGGTTAACCAAAACTCACGCATGTATTAAATGTCAATAATATATGTATGCAAAACTTGTTTCGTAAAGGTTAACCCGGTTAGCAGCAAACCACAGAAAAATGCTAACAAAACTTGGGTGAAAATATATAAATATATAAACACCTGTGTGAGAGCTGTGCATATGTTTCAACTATTTTATAGCATATATATATAGTATATATTTGATATGCAATTTATTTATAATTTAGTTGGTAAACAGAAGCTTTTTGGTATAGATGAATACACATGGTTGTTGGGTGGACTTACTTACTTTAAGGTAGTTTAAAATTTAATGACTGCAAAGATATTATGATGAATATATAAGTTAGTTGCAAAAGTATTAAAATTATATATTGGGTCGTTCACTAAGTAATTTCGTTTGATGACAACAGCTGATCTTATTGAATTTTTTCGCAGCCGTTATATATTAGATATATATATATATACATATATATATATATATATTTTAACAGGTGATACAGTAAGGCTTATTTGTAAAAAAATGTTGTTGGATTTTGTGAAATAGTTTTCATTTGGTGCCCTATCGAAGATGGAAGATGAAAAACAACATTTTCGGCATATTTTACTTTTTTACTATCGAAAGGGCAAAAATGCAGTTCAAGCAAGGCGAAAATTATGCGATGTGTACGGGGAAGATGTATTGACCGAAGGTCATCGCCAAAATTGGTTTGCAAAATTTGGCTCCGGCAATTTCAATCTTGAGGATGCACCACGTCCTGGAAGGCCTCTTGAGGCCGATGTGGACAAAATAAAGTCGTTGGTCGATGCAAATCGTCGAATAAGAACTCGAGAGATTGCAGAAAGATTAAATCTGTCAAACGCGACCATTCACAAGCACATGAAACGTCTAGGATTATTTAATATTTAATTTTATTTAGAGTAACGAAAGTTTAAATCATAATATTGAACACAAAGAAAGATGTTTATAATATCAATGAGCGAGTGCTTCGAGAAAAGCTTTTAGATTATCCTTACTCCAAATGCATCAATTCTGTTTCAACCAAAAATGGGCTTCAGCAATATGTGCATCGCAAAATATACAAAGTGCATAATAAGTTTGACAAACAAAACCATTATTTTGATAAAAATTTCAACAATTTGCAAGCGTTGCGCAATTGTAAGTCTATACATAATAAAATGTCAAGCCAAACTCAACAAAAAGTGTGTATTAGCTGTTAAATGGATTGTCAACTAAAGCCGTGGTATCAATTCAAAGTTGTGAACCTAGAAAACACCTTCCTTTAGATTTCGTAATCTCTAAAATCATTATAAATAATAATATATATATAAATTATATATATATTCTACTTAATCCCAATCCCCAATCAATTGTTTGCTTCATCTTAAGCAATTTTTCTCTTTTTCTATGCATTTCTATTAAAACTTAAACCCTAAAGCATTTCCTCTCCCTAATATATAAGTACAACCTTGTAGTCACATTGCTCATACTCCATGTCCATTTGAAGACCTCGGCACTTGATTTGAAAGTCAACTATTCAACTGCTCTAAACGTTTTCACACTTCAATGCCAGCAACAACAAAAAAGTTATAAATTTGCAACGGAAATTCTTCTGAAAGCCAAGTTGAAAGCCAAGGCAAAAAAACCTAGCATACTTTTTAGCGCGTGGCGACGCTGCGTATACGCATCATGCAATTTATGAGCTGGTTCTGGCAGCTGAACAAGTAGCAAGTACATTGTGTATATAAACATATATATTTATATATATATGGTATATGTATGTGTATGTCTATATAGAAATGTATGTATATTTGGGCATGCATATACTACATATCAAGTAAATGTGCGTGCAAGCAAGTGGCTCAGCTCTGGCACGTACTAAAACAAGCGTGTAACTAGCAGGCGAGTGTGACTCTGTGTGTGTGCGCGCGTGGGCGTTTTTTAAGAGGGCGGCGCATGGAATGGAGCTTCCAAATCAGCAGCAAGGCAAAGAAATGCCAAGCGCAAAATGCGGCGACAACTACGAAAAGCGCTTGGCAAAGGTCACGAACACAACCTTTTGGCAGCTGCAACAGCAAAAGCAGAAACAGAAGCAGCAGCAGCAGCCGTGGAAAAATGTTCCTTACTTTTTTTTCTTCTTCTGCTCTTTGCATCAGCGATTTTTACTCAGCGCTGATAGTTGAAACGGCTGACTGGCTCACTGGAGGCTGAAAGCTGGCGGCTGGGGGCCGCTGATGTAGGTAAAGTGCTACACAATCAACCCACACAGGGCTGAAGGACACACAAAACAGACGACGACGAGCATTTTAAAGAGAAAGAACTTTTTTCTGTGGTTTATATTTGCTGCTTCGCTGCCTGCCCGCCCCATTGTAGCGGGCGGCAAAAATCATGAGCATTGATTAGTTACACGCTGACGGAGGCCCAAAAGAAGGAAGACAACGACTCAATGCTCAGCAATCGGTGCACAAAGCACAGCGTATAAAGAAAATAAAGTGAAAACGTTTTTTGTTTTATTTTTCTTCTTGTCGTTTTTTTCTTTTTTTTCTTGTTGTCATCAAGAGCTAAGAACATAAAGCCAAAATGACGGCAAGTTTTTTGCCAGGCATAAAATATGGCAAGCCATTTGCCAAGATTCTCTCTCTTTATATTTTCCAGGAATTCTGTTTGGCAGCCACAAAGCGGATGGCAATAACTATTGAAAGTATGATGAAAATCTGATGCTCTGCAGTGCGGCTGTGAAAAACTTCACAAAACATGGAGACAGTCAAGCAAGCGCAGAAAAATATGTTAAGCTTCGATTCACGATTCGGTTTGCTTGTTTTGAAGTCAGTAGTGGGGTAAAATATTCGGTTCATTGTACGAAATTTATTAGAAAATTTCATGCTCGAGTTGGTTGATGGCTTACAGCATTCAAGTACTATTTATGTTTGGTAATAGATACAATTTATAATTTGAAGTGGTTAGAATGCTTCGAATGTTTTTGAATTTTCATTGTTTTACGGGCAACTTAATTTGAATCTAGGGAGATATTAAGTATTATTGACAAAAACTTCATTTTTAAGAATTTTCCAATTCCTATGGTTTTCTTACATTTAAAAAAAACATAAATTCTTAGAAATTTTCTTTATTTCAGTGCCAAAATAAATAAAGTTTTTTATGTTTATTTAATTTCTGTTGCTGCTTTGAAGAATTTTCAAACTTTACTCGTTTTCTGACCTTTCTGAAATGATTTTTCAGAAATTCTAAAGTATTTTTTATAAAAGTCGTAAAAAGAATTGAATGATTTTCTGATCACTTTGCCACTGTTTAAAAAAATTGTTAAAAAATACTTTGAAAAATGTAATTTAATTATAAAACAATATTATGAAAAAATTTTGAATAAAAATAAAAAAATAAAAGATTTTTGCATAAAATATTAAATAAAAATATTAAAAAACATTAATTATAAATTAAAAATAAAGCAATTGCAAACTTTTAATACATATCTATGAGAAAATAAATGTATTCAAATAGTTTATTTTTAATAAATATTAGTAAAATCTAAAAGTATTTAATTTAAATGGTTTTTATTATTAAAAAATAAATACAACAAAATATTTAATTTGTATATAAAAAATACTATTTATAATTTTATATATATATTATTTAATATAATATTTAATATACTTTTTACATTATTCTTATATAATATTTTATATAATATAATTATGTAAACAAATATAAATCTAAATATAAACTTGGTACTAATTGTTTCTCTAAAGCAACACTTTATTTATAATTATTTAATTATGATTATTTATTCGTGATTATTTAAACTCTACATCAACTTTTTTCTTTTTTTCAGCTATTAATTAATAATTTAAAAAAGTTTTTCCTAATCATCTTTTACAAAACTTGCAATTGGTATAAAAAGATCTATAAATGGGAATACTCTAACCAAGTGGACAAAAACAGCAAGTATACATATATATTTACTCTTTTTACTTTTTGTACATAGTACATGTGTATATATATATTTGTGCAATGGTTTTTATGGTTTCTCTGCCTAAATAAACTAATGAAAGGCACTCGGAAAGCCGCTCAAACGTTAAATTGGCAGCATTGCTCATTGCCATTGCCAAAGACTGCAAAGTTGTAGCTTACAAAACCAGAAAAAAAAGCAAAGCCAGAACCGAAAAAAACCGCAAAACTGTGCTTTACCTTTAACATCTATATTTAAGCCACACAAACCGGGACTACGTGGTGTATGCGTGTGTCTACGTATGTGTGTGTGTGAGTGTCAAACATTTATCTTATGCCAAATATATGAAAACGTGTCTGGCATTTTCAAGGTTGCCTTTTTAATTCCATCGCAACGCTAGCACAAAGACACGTAGACACACACACGCAATTTGAAACATGCATACGAATATACAGAGAGATACAGATACATATATCATATGCAAATATCTAAATGATAATGCCGCACTTCATATTGGTGGTCCTTGATGCGGTTGAAATGGGATGTGAAGCTCTTATGTGTCCCTCATTTAACAAAATATTTAAATATGGCAAACACGTAGACATTACATGCGGCACACGCACATAATATAAATATGTGTAGATACATGTATTTATATAAATGTGTGTATATACTTGCAAAATTATAGTAGCATATATAATATATAATATATATATGTTTCTACATACATTTGATTTATATACTTTCACTTGCACATTACGCTTTTATATATTTTTCTATTTTGGCACGCAACTCGGCCTGACAAAGACAATGACATAAATACAGTGAGTTAGAGGGGGTACCAAACAGACGGGGCGAGATAGTAGAAACAAACTGAAACTGAAATGAAACTGGAAATAGCAAAGACCCGACACATTTTTGACAACAGTCAACAGCAACGTGGCGCCAGATTTGGGCTGTGTGCCATAGCCCCACGGGTGTTCCTTATACGTTTTGAAAGAAATCCACAAAAAAAGGAAAAATATATGCGACAACAAACGAACGGAAATGTCTTTCCGTGTGTGTGTGTAGGAGTATGTGTGAGTGTGTGTGAAAAGAGAATTGAGCGTAACAAAAGTTAAGCAATTTGTTGAATGTTGGCAATAAATAGTTGTCGTATGTTAGATATAGTTTACGCTGCCTTTATTTGTTTTCTTATCAATTTCTTTTATTTAAATTTTAAATTAAAAATTGTTTAAAAAATATATATAATACATTACAATATCCATATATTCAGAATTATCCTTTAAACATTCACGGGTTTCTTGTTGTAAATATTTAATTTCAATTTCGGAAAATTTTTAACAAGTTTCTTAGAATCATAAAGTGGCACAAAAAGTGTGAATCAAGTTTACATTAAAAACTTTTTTTTATATATTTCATATTAAAAATCTGTATAGCCATCAATTTATACAATAAGTGCTTTGAAAAGGACTCAACATTATAGAATTATAAGTATATTATATAATAAATAGAAAAAGCTGAAAATATACATATCATATATAGAATAAAGATGTTATTCTTGATCAAGAAAACGAACTGAGTCGGTCTAGCTAGGTTCGTCTGTCTTGTCTGTCTTCCCATTTTAATTACTAACTTTAAATTCTTATTTTTATATAATATTGTATTTTAATACATTTTGAAAACCACTTGATAGAGTTTTACTCCCTTTAAAGGGTCCCTGGCTGATTTCCAAAATAATTCAACTATAAAGAAAAGGTTCATAATTGGGCATTAATCGTGAATATGAAGATTACTTTTAGGATGACCAAGAAGATTATACTAATGATAAGGATAATCATTCAGTACTATAAGCAACATCTGTCATGTCTGAGCTTTGAGTCATAGATTATTTAAATACAAAAAACAGCATAGCAATTGGCATGTCAGGGGAACACCTTACACTAACCATTCTGTAAACGAGACTGGACACAGAGCAAACTATGCAAATTTGCAGCAGTTGTAAAACATAGACAATAAACATAGTGACGAGTGTTTATACATAATCAAGTATTCGTTACAAGTTATCAAACAAAACAGTGAAGATAAATATACAATAGAAACATAAACATGAAGAGGCTCAGGCAGCTGGACATACAGCCTTAAAGGTTAGGAAACTCTAGAGGAGTATACTGGAAAATTGCAATGATTTTCAGCTACCTGAGAATAAGAAAACTAAGATGTAAAATACTATAGATGTTAGAAAAACAAAAATAAATTTACATATGCCAATTGTTATATATACAATACATCCATTGGGCTCTACGGCGCGATCTCACAACAACAAAAATAAAATTTTTGCTAAATTAAGCAAAAATTGTAGAAAACTGATCTGTGAGGAAGTCAGTGCTATATAGGGATCTAGTGATTCCCACAGTCATTGGGTGTGACAGCTTCAGGTATGCGAATAGACTGGCAACACAACCAAAGCAACTTGCATCTAAACTGGCTACCAATAAAAAGAAGTGAAGGTTGAAAAGTCTTAATCCTCTAGATTGCAGCAGAATCTAAAGAAACAAAACAAAAATTAAGAATTGTTAAAAATAAGGAATGAATAAGTCTAGATTAAGATCTAAAGACCCACTTTCATATTAAAGTTTACAGCTAAATGCGCTGCAGAGTCTAAGCCAAAAATTTCCATTTGGTTAAACTGAACATTAAGATCTTTATCTTCTCTAGTAAAATACTATATAACATCAAGTGTTCATAGTGCCATGAACAAATAACAATAACAGATATTAGAACTTACTTTGGAATTCTGGTTACATTCAATTACTTTTGAAGTTAAGCTCGCTAGCTATTCAAGCAGCAAGCTTTAGCTGAGGCTTGACTACCTATTCCATTGCTCGAGCTAGGCATTATTGTGTTTTATTTTTCATATATATTAAATGTATATCCAAAGTGAAAATTTCCCCAACGGCTGCCAGATTTACATATTAAAAATATATCAACCTCCGGCCGCAGCACGTCCATTATATTTTATGACGTATTTATTATAATACGTATACGACGGGTAAGCTATTTCCGTGCTCATTAAAGCGCATTGCTATTGGCGAAGGGAGGACGGGATAGAATCATTGTCTACTTCTAGGCAGCATCGTAAATGCTACACTTTATTGGTTCAGTGCAGAGCGCAGACAAAGGAAGAAAGAAATTTTGCTTTTCTCTTGGCATAATTTCAATAAATACTGTCCAACTTTGCCAACGATGTGCCAATGATAAAGTGCCAAATGGCCATGGGAATGAGAGCGGGCTTCGGATTGATGGGCGTTGGGCCGTGTACGCATATTTTTCCACAAGCTCAAGAGGCTGTGCCAGTGCACCTTTTCGCTTTATTTGTGTGTTTCTTGTTGTGCAGAGCAAGTCTCGTAATCATTACGAGGCAGCCAGCTGTTCGCCTTGCCACGCGCCAAGCCCGAAAATTTTTATCTCTGCTACGTTTAGCATCCGCCTCGCCCCGCCACGCCCCTATTGACGATGGCACACGATGGCTGCGTGGAGCTGCCTTCAACGGCAGCTGAGCAATTTTGGGGCTTAACCTTGACTCGCTTACGGCATACACGAGCGCGCACACTCAAAGTGGGCGTGGTGGCGCCTCCCAAGAGCCCTCAGCCTTTAGCGCCTCGCCTCCTCGCTCGTCCTGCTGCTTCTGTGCTGTTCGTTCGCTGTGCCTCTCCTCCTGTTGCTCGTCGTGTCGCTCGTGCTGTCGCTTGCGCCATCTTGACGAATGCCGCCTGTTGTCATTGGGCTTGGGCGTCTAATCTTATCTGTTACTTTGGGCTTCCAGCCAGCTGCCTGCTGTGCCAGTGTGTGTACACCCGAATGCCGTTTTAGGTCGTCTCCTGAAAGTCATTTAAAATTATGTACATCAAGAATAAGCGCGGTTGCCAGAGCCGTGGTCCAGTCACAGCAGCAACAAGAAAATTCTTTCTAATTTAGTCCACGCGACTTTTATGACTTTAATGGCCTACCACTTTGACATGCCCGGCCCGTCCGGCCTGCCCAGTCCCTTGTTGACTAGCGCCTGGGGATTTGTCATTAGGTATTATTATTGCTGTTCTTCTTCTTCCTCTTCGTGTTTTTGTTCTCCTCGTTGTTGTAGTTGTTATTTTTGGTCTTTGGGATTAGGCAAGTTGGCGGCCATTGATTTATATTTGTGCACATTTTGATGTCGCTTCTGGCTTCAAGTACCAACATCGCAGCTATTTATAGTTTTATTTTTTATGGCCACACACAGACTGAGCATTGGGGCGGCGCGCCGTTTTGACAGTTTCATACCGCAATTGCTCATATAATATGCGTAGCAGACTCTGTTGGCTGTACACTGAAGTAGCCAAAGAGAGCATATATAATTGGAATATGACAAGTTTCTTTAGTTGTTGCACTGTTGTAGCTACTGCAGCTTCCTTCTCTCCAGAGATTTGTATATAATAAATCTGTGACTTGTGCAGCTGCAACTAGCGTGTCTTGAAGATGACTTCTTGAATAAATAATGCATATAAATGTGAAATATATATAGCTTAAGTCACTCACTTAATGCACTGAGTACTTGTATGTGCTAGCTTGTGTAAGATTAGTGTCTAGAGTATTTTTTAAGCTCATGAAATCATAAATCATTAAAAATATTATTTGCAATTGGATTTACTGACGTGAATGAGTAATCAATCCTTAACTTATATATTTTGAATTATTATAAAAACTAAATTAGGCTTAAAACCCGTTACTAACTATTTTTAATGAATTTATTTTTAGTTTTATAATAATATATATATATATTAAAATATATATTTAATTATAAGCATTTTTTAAAATTTATTTTTAATTTTAAGAAATTTTATGTAAAAAGAGTTGTATTATTTTTATAGAATTAATTTTTATTTTTATTAATATTTATGTAAAAATAAAAAATATTGCATTGATTTTATTGAATTTGTTTTTAATTTTACTAATATTTATTTAAAAATATATATATAACTATATTCATGTTTAAAAATATATTTTTAGTTTTTATTATTATTAATGTAAAAACAAACAAAAAAATGTTATAATAATTTTATTGAATTTATTTTTAAAAATTCTTTTTATTAATATTTTTATATTTTTTATAATTATTTAAATAATTTTATTGAATTTATTTTCAATTTTATTAATATTTATTTTTTCAAAATATATAATTATATTATTTTTTAAAATTTTTAATTAAATTTTAATAATATATATGTAAAAAAAAATTATTATAATAATTTAATTTAACTTATTTTTATTTTATTTATTTTTTTTTAATATGTATAATATATATATAAATATATAATTGTTACTTCATAAAATTCATATAACAAGTTAAATCTAGAATATTCTAGAAATATTAATAAAATTAAAAATAAATTCTATAAAATAAATATAATCATTTTTTTACATAATTATTAATAAAATTAACAAAATAAATTTTAAAAAATTAATATAAATATATAGAATATTCTAGATTTAAAATTTGTTCATCAATTTTACTATATGGTATACTTAATAAAATCCAGATATTATATAATGTAAATGGTAGCTCATGCTTTCTTCTTCCACTTTAAGTTATCTATTGTAATACCGAGCCGATGAGAATAGCAATTATTTAAAATATATAAAACCAGTAAAATCTATCGATTATTTGATGCAAATATAAACCGCTCTTGTCTAGTCTCTAGCTATTATAAGTATCGAAGTCGTTGCTTTTATATATGCATAAGACCAGACTAAATAGATACGGTTGTTTATCGTAAACAGGAATATACTATGATAGATTTTATGGAGTTGACCACGCCTCCTTCTGCTTGTTGCATGCATTTTAAGAAAACCAATTTACCCTGAATTTCTCTATATAATGCAACTTCTATAAGAAACATTTAAGACGAAAATTTCCTTCCGACAATGACAATCATTAAGTCAGCTAATTAGTTTATTTTTAGTTTATCTCAACCTGACGCAGACCAACATAAATTTGAGACAGTTTCTCTTGTTTTCCTAAACGTATTACCAAATAAATGCACAGTACTTAAGCTCAATTTACGTGAAGCCCTAAATCTACATTAATTCAGCTCACAAACTAGTTAAATTTGACAAAGGAAAGTTTGTTGTGAAACAGATTCGGGGGACATATGACAAAGACAGTTTATAAACTAATTAGAGAAACAAAAAGCAAAATGTTTGAAAATGGAAAACTTTTTGCTCGTTGAGTACTAAATCGTATCTAGGTATAACGCAGTAAGAGGAAAAACAAAAATTAAATAATCAATAAATTTGTGAGAGTTTCATTCTTTTTTTGTTTTACAAATTTTGCTAAGGAGCAGGGCTGGCCATCAAAGGACTCTTTGGATTCACACCACTTAACAGTTCATTAGGCAGCCGACGCGTACGAACAGTATCTCAAATCTAGGCGAATGGGTAGAGTGTGAGAGGGGCGTGGCGGGTCGAACAGGTGCTCGCTTTGACATGTTTAAAAATAACAATGTGTTGGCAATTTTTCCATAATAATTAATACGCTCAACGCTCATTGAGCAATAAGTTAATTTGCCGTTAATAATATTTTTGCGATATTCTTTTTATTTTTATTTTTATTTTGTTTTGCTTTATTTTGTGCTGAGCCAGTTTTAGACGGGTTTGAGTGTTGGCTGATAGCATACTTTTGGCACACACGGTGCTGCTATTTTTATCCATGCTATCCTCAAGGAAGTTCATCAAAGTCAAGCACAGCCACAGACAAGACGACGCAGAGGCAGGACGTTCTGCACCTGCCAAAGACAGTTGACACATGTGGCAGATGTGTATACACATCGTGTGTGTGTGTGTGTGTGTATGTGTGTGTGTGTGTGTGTGTATCGTTAGTGTGTATATCTGAAAAGGAAATTTATTTCATTACAGCTCAGCACCCAACGCAATCATGTCCCACTGTCCGTCTCACTGTCTGTTTGTCTCTCTCTCTCTCTCTCTCTCTGTCTCTCTCTCTGGCTCTTTAGGTATACCTCGCTGTCTGTCTGTCGGTCTACCTCCGCCTGTCGATATGTTTGACTATTTGACTGGCAAGCATCCGTTTCAACTGCCTGTTTTTATCTATCTATCAGGCAGGCACGCAGCCAGGCAGCCAAGCAGCCAGGCAGTCAGGCAGGCTGGCAGGCGGGTTGGCGCACAGCATTCTGCCAGGCGTACATAAATTTCAATGGAGGCACGTGCAAAGCTTCTGGCATAAAAATCAATTAGCTTAAATTAATTCCACGAAATATTTGCGCTGTAAAAAAAACTTTTGCCAAACAAACATGTGCCGCAAATTCCGCATCTCTCATTTATATATAAATTTATTTTTTTGTTTGGCTTTTTTTGATCATCCCGTGAGCTTAGCCTTGTAAATTTTGCTGCCCGACTGGGTTTGAGCTGCCAACTCATTGGCTAAGCGCTTTGGGATCTTTGTAATACCAAATGTGGCAACAGCTCAATTTGTATTTTATATGCCAGGCGTAGGTTATTATTTTCAAATTGCCATAATAAATGTATTGTATATTGAAGAACTGTTAAGCGAAACTTGCTCAAGAAATAACAAATACCTACTTATTCATATTATGTTCATCATAGTCAGAGCTGTTAAAAATTCCATTTGAATGGAAATTCAAAATGGGTTTTCAGAACAAAAACCCATTTTGAATTTCCATTCAAATGGAATTCTTAACAGCTCTGATCATAGTTTATTTTTTTAATATTTAAGAGGTGCTTCATATCAAGCATAAATATATATATAAATTTAGTTTCGATTAAGACGTTTTTTCAAAGAATAATAATATCTTAATTAAAATTTCGCTGGTTACGTCCTAAATACAATATAAGCTTCATATTTTAAATCATCTTTTAAAATCCTAAATATATTTTGAATAAAATATGTTATATCTAAATATGTTATATGCTATATTATGTTATTGAGTATTTTAAACATCTTTAAATTTAAAAAAAAAATATTTTGTACATTAAAATTCTAAAAAAAAATTCCTTAATCTGAAAGTCAAATTTTGGATTAAATAACTTTTAGTTTGAATTTTCTTTAGTGTACTTAAGCAAATGTACTTCAAGCAAATGCCACTAGTTAAGGGTATTCCTATTAGGTAAAAATCATTATTTTACATTCTGTACATATATTTTATAGGATTTTATTGAGTATTTTTTTATCATTCAATTTTTTTTCAATATAATTTACATTAAAAGTGAGAACAAAATTCCTTAAAAAACTATCTGCTCGAAATTGGTTTGTACGCCAAGTAAATTACTCTCGTAAAGGCTACTCCCATTGAGTAAAGTTCATGAATACATTTTTGCTATATTTTACATTCCTTAAATATACTTTATAGAAGTTTTTTGAGTATTTTTTTTCATCTTTAATTATTTTTTTTAAAATATTTTATATATTAAAAATGTTTAAAATTATTTCTTTATTTCAAAATGGAATTTGGATTAAAAATCTTTCAATTGGAACTTTTTTTAACGTATGCATTTAACTAAACTCCTCTCATTAAGACTATTCCCATTAAAGTAAAACTCATTAATATGTTTTGCAATATTTTACATTCTGGTCAATCGCTCTTGTTACATTTACCCATGGGTGAGCGCATTATTTGACATATCTGAAAGCTCCTGTCTGATTATATAAACCACATTTTGTATATTTCGTATTCTGTTGACCACACACACCCATAAATTAATGCATTATTCGTTCTACCATTATTTGAATAGTCAATTAGGCAATTTTCCAAGCGATTTGACGAATGCAACAATCAATTGAATTATGGCCATTGAAATCATTAAATGTTCATCTGATGCATACGTAAAATGTGAAAATGTCAATTTTTGCATATTTTATGAGTCAGGGGAAAACTCAATGATAATAAACTAAGTGCTTTGGGAAATAGGAGCTGTTTTATCTATAGATGTATAAGGGTATAATATATATATATGTATAAGGTAAATGGGATAATCTAAAAACTCGTTTATAAATGGCATATACTTGTAGCTATAAGCCCAACTTTTGTGTAATTTTGATTTTATCATTAACTTTGGCAAGGATTACTTCTCCAGAATGCGAGAATTGAGTTATTATTTTAAGCTGCTGTTCAGGCTTGAACATACGATAATATACAAAGATTGTAAACATGCCTTCTTCGCACTCAACGACTAGCAGGTAGTGCAACACCAATAGATAAGGGTCACATGTTTGGAATCTAAAATTAGATAGACCAACGCTGAGCGTTTCAAACTCAGCAATAGATAAGCTAGATTTAAGGGTTGATTTTATACATGAGTCAGGGTATATATACACTGGCTCAGAAGAATAAAGAATGAATATAAAGTATATTCATGGTCCTGCGAGCCGGATATCGAGCCGGAATACAAAACTGAACACCATCACAGTCAAGTGTATTCAGCTGCCTTAATTTAGATTTTATCAAACTAAGAATGTAAATTGAAATATATATGGCATATAATATTCTATATATATTATTTTAGGCATCCCATTTTTGCACATGACTAAAGGATATATGAAAATATGTAATATATGAAAAATATATGCCTGAAGAAAAATAAACCATAAAATTTACCAAAATTATTTACATACAAATTTCTTATACACATGCATAAACATATTATAAATTTGATATAAGCTCTTCTAACTGCAGTAAACTTTTCAGTATTTAAAGTTTAAAGAAATACTAAAAAATTTAATGCATTGAGAACAAATGATAAAAGAATTTATAATATTTTTGTATGTAAGAAATTTTAAAGTAAATATTTTTATTAAATTATAAGGGAATTTATTTGTTTATTTAGCATAAATATATTTTGGTCAATAGTTTTTTCTATAAAATTCCAACGCAAAAATCTTAAATATCTCTAATTGACTAATTGAATTAAACATTAAACAATTATAGTTTATAGATTATAATTAAATTAAATATAATTAATATATATAAAATTAATTATAGAATTTATTGAAATTCAAGGCTTTAAGTCCTAAAAGGAATTTACCTCCACAGCAAGTACAGTTGATTATGTAGAGAGAGACCAAAGGTGTGTGTGTGTGTGTGTGTGCGTGTGTGTAAACTGGCTGAGTATGTTTTTGATTGAAGCTTTAACTTTAGAGCACGTAGGCAAACATGGCGTATACACAACGTGAGCAACACATTGGATACATTTCGTACAAGTTGTGCATCAATAATTGGACACTGACTGATGGATAGACTGACGAATGGATTACTAAACTGACTGACTGACTGACTGACTGACTGGCGAGTGTATTGCTTGACAGATGCATTGATTAGAGCATAAGGCATGAGTGCAGCTTCGAGTAGGCAACATATGAGAATCAATGACGGCTTTGACTGTCAATGGAAAAACTTGGCACAATTGCTGAAAGCTGAAGACGATAAACGATTTCCTCTATCAAGGACATATGAGGGATATTTAACATCGCTGCACATTCCCAGCCAGTTAGTGGGAGGTGCTTAGAGGGGGGCTGGGCGGCGCTGATACCTGGGTTGAGTGTGCGCACATTTCAAGCACGTCATCGGCTAAAGGAAAACATAGCTGTAACCATGGACGAAGCAGTCGCTCTGACAGTCGGGACGTCAATCTGCGTGGATTCAACAAAGTTTAACGAACTTACAAGCGCACGCAGCACGTGTATGCACATGTGTGTCCCTATGTGTGTGTGAGAGAGAGAGAAAGAGATAGAGAGAGAGGGTGTGTAAGTGTGAGTGTGAATGTACGCACCTTGGTGCTTGCCGTTACTTGCCACACTTTTGCGGTAATGCGTCAATTTATTATGAAGAGCTCCATTTTATACTCGAAGCTTTACAATTACAGTTCAAATATAAGCTTGCGAGCTTTTAGCTTTTTGTAGAGCTTTTGGAGACTTTGCTGGGGTTGGCGTATTCGATTCTTGGGACATTTTTGACTAGGCGGAAATTAAGTTTTGTAAATTTTATGTATTTTAATAAAAAAGTTTTTAAGGAATTTTAGCATATCAAATATTCAAAGCTTTTAGCCAGTACTCTAAGCTTCTAATCAAAAAGCTTCAACAGGATGTAAACGTTACATTTTTATTAATATTTCCTTACTTAAAATATTCAGTTGCAGTTGAAGGAGATTTTACAAATATAATTTTATTGCCATTATAGAATTTTATTTATATTTTGTTAGCAATTTAATTATAAAATAATTTTTATTTAGACAAAATTAAATGTTTATATAATATAATATTAAACTAATATCAAATATTTTAAAGACTTAGAAATTCAATCAAAAAAATTTTTAATATTTTTTAACATCAAAAATAATATTTTTTGTAAACTTTATAAAAAAGTATATGTGTATATACATTTCTTTAAAATAATAATTGGAATCAGTGAAATTTAATATTAAGACAATTCATATATAAAAGTTTGATTACGAAAGTCCATCTAGAAGCAAACCTATTCAACAAATAAGTTTCCAAAATATAGCCCATACTGCAGCCCAAGCGCTGCCCGCGCGCAGTCGCTGCGTAAACTGCGCAGTAGCAAAGAAAGTGCTTGTGCGTGCGTGTGCATGTGTGTGTGTGTATGTGTTGTTTGTGTATATGTATATATAAAAGAAGCGTAAAATGATTTCAATATCGCATCTTCGCAGGGTTCAGGGTATCTCTTAGTCGAGCAGTCTCGACTAGAGCACTCTTACTTGTTTTATTTAATTTTGCTTTTAAGTATATGTTCTGTATATGTATAAAAACAAATTCTTAAAATTAATTATTATGTTAATTAATAATTTATTATTTAAGTCAAAGAACTCAATTTTTCATTTTTTTAATTTTATTTCAATAAATATTATAATTACAATTAAAAATTAATAATCAATTATTTAATTTCCACTTAATAACTTAGATATTCAAAGTCCATTTATATCCATAGAAAATCCAAACATATAAATTTGCCTTTCAAATAAACCACTTTTTTTAGGAAGTTAGTTTTTAAATATTCGAAATAATTGAGTAACTCACCTATTAAAAATGTAGTTTCTACCGAACTAATAAAGAAACGTTAAGAAATTATAGAAATAATTTAAGCATCCAAATATATTTTGTAAATTTAAAAATCATAAATTTCCTTTATTTTGGGAAGATCAAAATTCAATGATAAAATATTTACAAATTGTTTTCTGATTTATTTTGCGTTTTTCTTGTATTTAATATTTATCTATTGAAACCTTAACTTTTGCAAAAGGAAAATATATTTCTCCGAGTAACCTTCCCTTTATTTATTACCTATTTATACACCAAAAACTGCTGAGGGAAAGTGCCTCCATTTGTGCACAGTTATCTATAAATCTCGATTTTAAATATAAATTTAAAGTATTCAAAAAACAAAGACATTTTCCATTTGCATCAACAAAACATCATCTTTAATACTGGCTCAAAATGTTAGCTTGCCATAAGTTTTAGAACTAAGTTAAAACACCTGTGAAAGACTTTACCAGCCGTGCTCCTTGTGCAGGACATGCTTGTAAATGGTATAGGGCACAGGATATGGCTTGGGCACTGGAATTTTGATGTGCTTGATCACTTCGACGGGATATGGTTTCTCCACTTCAACGGGATAGGGTTTCTCCACAGTGTACGGAATTTTGCGCTCAGTTATTTCGGGCACTATTTTGTAAACTGGAACTTGAATTTCCTGTTGCACCGGCACATGCACTGCGTAGGGTTCGGGTATTTGCAGTCGTATAACATTGGGCACCTTAGAAATATAGTGAGAACTTTTATTAACACTCAAATTTTTATAAAGATTTATGATTGAGTCACCTGAACAGCCACTGGATGTGGTATGGGCAATGGCACCTTCTCAATGACATGGACGGGCACATGCTTCGATGTCTCCGAGTACGTGGTGGGTGTATGCTGATGGTGATAATCTCCTACGCCTGTGCCACTGCCGATACCCGTACCACCTCCTCCACTCCCGCCCTCATAGTGTCCCTCAGCAGAGTAATGAGAGGCGTAGGCAAGCGACATGCAGCAGACTAAAAGCTGTGCAGGATTCAAAAGGAATCAAGATTGTGCTCTGGAAAGGTTTCCATTGCGGATGCACTTACGAGTAACCACATTTTATGAGCTGAGATTGTGTTTGTTAGTTAGATCCACGCGCGCCGAATAGCAGTTAAGCAATACGAGTAGCTGCAATAAGTCCGTCGACTTTTATAGCCAGCGCGTTGTCCAAAAGTGAAAGATTTGCCCAATGCTATTGGTCAGGTCTTTAGTTGATGTAACCATAACATTGAAATAGAAAGTATTGCATTACCATTCGGATCGCATAATTTTCATTGTGCTTTTCCAAGCAAATGTTATAACAACAAATTGGGTTCAAGTGGATATCAAGTAACCCGCAGCTCTCTCCCTCTTTCTCTCTCTCACTGCTGGTAAAGTGAATGGCCACAGGCTATGTGGCCCCACCTTGCTCTGCCCTGCCTCCTGGCACAATCTGTACCTATGCAAGCTTTGGGGTTAAGGTTGTTACACGTACTTGAGCTCTGCGATTTCTTCCGTCAACCGTAACCCGCACAGGCGAAAAGTGATAGTCACCAAAAGCCAACGCTCCACTGCAGCCAGTCAGACCACTTTTGAGAGTCGCCTGAGATTTGCCCAAGCACCAATTGTTGTTGTCTAGGAAATGGGCTGCATGACTTTGTTGCGCCGCGGGCATAGGCGCTGCTGCTGCTGCAGGGCACATCAAAAACTGGTTAGCCATGACGTAATGTGAGCCAGAAATACTAATCATTGGGCTGCCTAACATAGAATTAAGTATTCAAGTCGGCACATTGAGGAACTATGAATAAAGTTCAGTAAGGAAATTATTTAATCAACTGCAATTTTACCCACTAACACAAAAGGGGAAAAAGAAAACTACTCAAATGTAGGTTAGCGTTGAAGATACGTATTCCACTTTGACTTTACTCTATTACTTTTTACTATTGTATTTTCGGCATTATGTTATTTATTTTTACAAAATATTGTGGAGTTATTTGACAAAAACTTTACATCGTTTAACTAATTAACTAATCGAATACAAACTTAAGTAAATGCGTTCGCTTAGTTTTCTTGATCGAGCTCATCTTCCCATTCCCAGTCGTCGAAAACGTCCTAGAAAAAAGATGAAGAATTTTAGAATCAAATTCCTTTTGTGTATACAAAGACTACTTACATAATCATCCAAATTGCCCTTCTCATCCGGCAACTCCTGCGGCGAACAGGCTACATACGCCACGCCCGAATTGTGGCCGGAGCACTCACAGGTCTGTGCATCAATGGGCGTGGCACTCTGTGCAACACGCTTGGCGAAAATGGTGGCAAATCGCATTATCGGATACTTGCGCTCCGGCGCCAATTTGCGTGCACTGAATACGGAGCCGTTTGTTTCCAGTGCCAGCGATGTGCAAATGCCCAAGTTGCTCTTGGGTATGTGCACCTGGCTGCGCGTCTCCTCATCGCCCTCGGGATAACGTTTCGAGTAGACCAGCTTTTTGTCCAAGCCAAAGAAGTGACGCAATTTCTTTGTGCGCTCAAAATCGAACTCGGTGTCCGCCAGAATATGCAAATTGACGCTCTCCTCCAGCATGAACTGCAATATGGAGGTGTAATCGAAGCGCATGTCCTTGGGCGAGCAGCTGCTGCACGAGAGCAAAATGAAGGTCTTCGATACACCCGGCCGGAAGTTCAAACGGGATGCCGTCGAAATGGCCAGCAGGATGTCCTTGCTGGTGCCATTTCCTGTATTGATATGCGCAAAGTAGTCCGCCAGCTGATCGGGCTTGGATGTAAACACATTACGCTCATAGATTATGCTGCGCGGCTTGTCGTAAGGCTCAACACCACCAAAGGCCACAACCGCATAGCTAGAAGTGAAACAGAGTTAAATGATAAACTCGAAAGCTTCGGAAATGTTGCTTCTCACCGATTGTTGGTTATCTTAGCCGCCTGCAGTTGCTCCTCAATGCTGGCCACGACACTCATGATGCTCTTGGTCTCCTTGAGATTCTCATTGCAGGACTTGGCCTCCACTATGAAGACCACATCGCTGCTGCGCGGTATATCCGCTCCACTCAGCTCTATAAACTTGCCCTCCGGCACATACGAGCCATTGGCCAGCTGACAGCTGTTAAAGGATTTATAAGAGTTTAGTTTGAGAAGATTGACTGATGCATCAGTTAATTGTTCGGCACTTACAACACACACTGATCCGGCACACGCATGGGCACCTTAAACGTGGTACAAGTCTCGATGTAGGCCAGTGCAGCAGCACAGGCGCCCTTTATGGCTGGATGACCCGGGCGTATGGGCTGTGATTTCATGCCCAGATCCAGGCACATCTCATAGAAGGGCGCCGAATCAACGACAGCACTGCAAGCAGACAAAATGCCTGAACGGAAGAAGCTGTGGCAGATCTGCAGCACTTCGGGGCTTCTTGGCAACGGTCTGACCCACTGTGTCTGCTGGCAACGCTGCATACTCCAGGAGTCGGTAAACTGCTGTGTTTGAGTCGTTATCAAGCCATTGGACATGGTGTACTCATCGTAGGGCTCATTATTCAGCGTGCCCAGCAAGCCAGCTGTCTTGGCAAAATACCAGCCGCTCACCTCGAACCAGCACAGATCGAACTGCACATTGCAGTGCAGACTGAACTGTGTGTCCGAGATGATGGACAGAATGTCCAGCTCACGATAAATGTTAACAGCGCCCAGCTTAAGAGGTAATATAGGCTGCGGATTGCCATTGATGCTAATGTGCTGTGGGTAAAAAAAGTGGTTAAAGAATTAACAAGTAAGAAAACTCTAGTCGGTGGTGTCCGACTAGGAGATCACCTGAACCCGTCCGATATTCCATTTTCAATGGGTTCAGGGTATAAAAAGAAAGAGAATTTATAAAGTTTTCTACTTACATCAGTGCCAAGATCTATCTCAATAAGCTGTCCATTGGCAATGAAACTCAGCTTGCGCGTGGCAATATCGCCCGTTTCGCGACCACTCAGAGGTTGGGCCTAGAGTAAGATTTAAATGTATGTTAATATCTATCATAATATAGAGTAGAGATCTCGGCCTACCGCTGGCTCCAGCAGCAGCGTAAAGTTACGCTTGAAGAAGTCGTGAGCCAACAGATAGCTGCAACGTCCATTGCGTCCACCATTTTCCAGCTGTTCGTAGTTCAAATTGAGGCCCACAAAGCGCTGATCAAAGGTCATATAGTGACGTGAATCAATGAGTAAAGCACGTGCTGAAAACATACAAAGTAAACTTTAGAAAACAACTCTCAGCCAATCTGCTACTCTTTACATACAGTAGTAGGGCGGCAGCCAGGTCTTGGGATCCAGATGGGCTCTCATATTGTACAGTTTCATGATGATCGAGGAGTTGGTTTCGCTGAGGAAGCTGTTCACCTTGGAGAGCATTTTATATTCAGGTATCTCCTCGAATTTGGGCGTCTCATTGAATGCATGCCAGGACATGGGCAGCTTCTGCTCTAGATCAATGATGCCCACCTCCGGATCAAAGATGAACTTCGTCTTGGCCTCCCTATACATGTCCGCCGTTTCCAGAGCATTCAGCGCATAGTTGCGGAACTTGTTGCGCAGCAGTCCGTATAGCTGATGGATGCGATACTCCAGTTGCAGCTCATCGGCTATCCATTCCAATTTGGCTACAATTTCATTGTATTTCTGCACCACGATCTGCACTTGCTCGATCTTTTGCAGCTCCTTGATCTCCTGCCAGATTTCCGTAAGCACCTCATTTAGCTCAGCTCCAAATGGCACCAGCTTAAAATACTTCTCCTTGATGAAGTTCCAGGCCAGCGTTGAATACTTTTTAATATTCGTAATGGCATCATTCGCCTGGATGTCCCTGTACAGGCGTTCCGCATCGGCAGTGAAGCTGGACATCTTATTGAAGTAGGGCGACTCAGCTAGTTCGTTCGTCCGTTTGTAGATGAAGTCAAAGACCTCCTTGCTCAGATCCCAGAGGGTCGTCTCTATAAAGCTGATGATCTTGAACATGTGCGGCTCGAGCCGTTTGAGTATGCTCAGCCAATAGGTCTCGGCGAGACGCCAGAACTTATTCCACAAGTTCTCAATGTATTTAATGAACTTAATGTGCAGCTCCTTGACGAACTTGTCATACTTCTCGATGCCCTTCTCCATGAGCGCCGAAAGATAGGTTAGACTTTCGCCATGGAAGAAGCGCGTGATGGCATCTAGCACATTGTTGTAGGTCCCCTTAATGGCGTCGATCAGCCAGACAATGCTATTGCGCAGCGCCTTGCCTGAATCACCCATGGCATGCCACAGCTCTGAGAATATCTTTGGCACCGACTCGATGTGATCCCGGATAGCCAGCTCGTCCAGTATGGTCAGCGTAAAGTTGACCACATTTTTGATATAGAAATCATTTGCCTCGTACGACTGATTGACAAAGAGGCGCAAGTCGTTCAGATCTTCCTCCAATACGCTCAGCTGGCTGATGTCCTCAATAAAGTGTTTGTTGTATTCCTTGGCAGTGTTCCAGATGACGCCCATCGACTCCACTGACTCGGTGTACATGGACTTGATCCAGAAATCAATGCCATCCGAGAAGGAGTTGTAAAGGGAATTACTCATGCTCTCGATTTTCTCACGCAACTCATCCCTAATGCTGGGACGCCAATGGAAACGTCCTGTAATCAGGCGTGAATGGTTCATCTTCAGATAAGAGCTCACATCAATGATTCGTATTTCCTCATAGTTGCGCCAAATGTCCAGATAACCACTACGTGTATCGGGTATGGAGCCCACCATTTGCAGATTCTGGCTGGCATCCTCTGTCAGGTTGAAGTCCATGCGTGCAGTACGATCCACGAGATTTACATAGACATAGCCAGTGTGATTGGTGTCGGGTGTATCCCATATGGTGACATTCAGGCCATATACAGGATACTCGACAGTTGGCAGCAGCCACAGACGCACGGCGTGGTAGGGCGAGCGACGCTCGTACTCCAGCTCACGCTTATTCAGATCCAGCAGAGCCAAAAACTTGCCATACAAGGGTGAATATTCGCGTTTGTAGTGAGCTGTCGACTCCGTCTTATAGTACGACGGACGCGCCACTAGCGTGCCATTCATCTCCACATCCAACTCCGAAGCCGGATGATAGCCATAGATCTTCAACGTATAGTTCGTGAATCCCTTTTCAGTGTACAAGTCGCGCAGATGAGCGCCCAGTGTAATCAACTGTTCGGGCTTCTTCGAATAGTCAATGGTCACATGAGTTTTGAGTAGATCCTGCAAGCCACGATAGTACGTGGCCTTGCAATTGATGTCCTTCTCGAGGTACGGATGAGTCACCGTCCAGCTAAACGTTTGATGATCCCGTTCGCCCTTGAGCAATGGCTCTGCCCGCCATTGGAAGTTGCTGCGAATCTTCCTGGACTCTTCGTGAGCACCAGTGCCAGCCCACTTCAAACGCAGATCACCATTGAATTGCTTATCGGTCAGATAATACCAGCCAGAGGACGAAAGATTGCGTTTCGGATAGAACAATTCCACTGTATATCGCTGAGATTCATTGCCATTCTAAAAGAATTCAAGGAGATTAGATTAGAAACTCTATAAATAGGTTCCACTTATGCTAATCTAAGTGTTCGCTCACCGTGCTAAAGTTGCCCATTTCCAAGTTATAGCCTATCCAGGCTGTCTCCGATAGCTCGATCTTGGCATGCTGCCTGACCACATGTGGATTGACATTCTCGTACCTGGTGGTCAAGATAACGGCACGATTTGGATGTACGGCCACCACCTTGAATTCCTGAGCAGTTGCCGTGGTCAGCGCATGCAGCTCTCCCGTTAGATTTAAGTTCTTTGCGTTGCGCAGCTCGAAGATCTCAATGTGCTTGATGTCCTTCGGTCCACCCGCATTGCGCATATCCCTTGTGCTGACATAGTGTATGCCCAGCGGCTTCATATCGTTCTCCAGCGTAATATCCGTTGTGTCCTTGTAGAGCGGATGTTTTTTCAGCTCCACGCGCTTGTACTTGCCATCCAATATTTGCTGTGCATTGTAGACAACCTTCAGGTTGCCCGAATCCTGGTTGGGACGTTCCTGCAGACCGTAAGCTATATCCGCCCGATGTCTCGTTGTCAATGGCACTTCAATTTCGATGTTGCCATTTAAATTGTGGTTGGAGATATCGCTGTCATAGTTGCTCTTCAGCTTGAAGAACGCGCTGTCCTTGGGCCAGCTGCAGCGCACGTAACGATAGCTTTGACCACTGCGTGAAAGAATCATGATAAACTCTTAATATATATTCAGTATTATCTCTTTTTATACCCTGAGCCCATTGAAAATGGTAAAACTGTCAAACCCCATAAAGTATATATATTCTTAATTAGGGAGACGAGCTGAGTCGATTTAGCCCTGTCCGTCTGTCTGTCTGTCCGTCTGTCCGTATGTATGAACGCGTCGATCTCAGAACATATAAGAACTAGAGACTTGAAATTTTTTGTGGGCGCCTGTCGCCCATGCGCATATCGAGTTTGTTTTAAAAAATCGATAACTATTTCCGTTTTATTGTTATCGATTAAAAACTTTATCGAAATCAAGTTATTAAATTATATCTCGTACATCTTTCGAGCTAGAGTCTCCAAATTTTAGATTAGATAAATATTTTATACAACTTCGATTTTTGTTATATTTTGGATACCAGCCAAAAAAAATTTACTTTTACAAACTTAAATTTTTTCTGCGTCAATAAATATATAACTTAGTATATTTAAAAACGCAGATCGGACGGAGTTCAGGGGATCTCCTAGTCGGGCATCACCGACTAGAGCTTTCTTACTTGTTTTTATTTACCTCTTTGTGGTGAATTCGAAATCAGTTTTGAACCAAGTTACATTGAGGAAAGGCGTCGTTGAGTTGATTACGCCATGCATGTTAGTCAGCGAACTGAAAGACACATCCAAGTCGGTTATGCGACGACTGGCTGGATAATCCAGGGCACAGACCAGGTTGACATATTCCGCATTGGGCTTGTCATAGTGGCCGCTTAGTCCGAAGGTGTGCTCACCCTTGAACTTGGGCGTTGTCAACTTCGCTTGGAATTCACGGCGATTCTTTTGCTTTTGCAGCAGAGTGAAATCGCCTTCGACAATGGAAATATCCTGCTTTACGCCCCAGTCCACATGAGCCACACCCTTGAGGGATTTGGTATTGTTGTGATAGCTGAAAAGCGTTGAAACCTTGCGTTGTGCTTCCAAAGCTTCGTAGCTGCCCTTGATGTAGAATTCAGGTGCGCTTAGCTGTTTGCTAATAATATTGCCACGATAACTGCCGCTCAGCTTGTGGAGGTCGCCCACAGGCAATGGCAGCTGCGTGAGCACATCGAATTCGAGCTCATCGGACGACTTGTAGTGCAAGCTGCCGTTCACATCCAGATTCCATTTGGAGTCGACGCTCAGGCGACCGCCAGACTGCAGTTGTAGGAAATTCTTGCCCGGATTCAAGTATTTTGCGCTGGCGTGCACGATGCGCGGCTGCGATTTGGGCCGTTCCATATAGCTCTCCAGCACCAGCTGCATATTCTCGGCCAGCAACCAGGACCACACACAGCTGCCGCGTCCAATATACTTGCCAATTTGATACTCGCCCACGATATTGCCGCCATCGGCTCGTACGCCCACTTCGGAGTGCAGATGCACTGAATCGATGCCCAGCTGCTTCCATGGTGTCTGCAGATTCACATCGCCCACCAGACGACCCTGCTCCACAGCCTTCAGATTGCCATAGAAATTGATGCGTGCGATTTCCGGCTCTGTGCTCTCAACCAGCACAGAGAAGTCCATGGGTCCATTTCTATCACTGACGCTATAGCCGCCAGATATCTGGCACATCTTGCCATCTTCGATGGCGCTAAAGGAGAATCGAATTTTCTTCGGCCCCGCCTCATTGATGTTCAGCTCAATGACGCCATCGCGACCGCCTGACTTGGGCTGAACACGCAAAGTGACATCTATGGGCAAGGTGTCCTTCATGCGCACCACACCTCGCACATCATAGGTTGCCATATTGCGATACAGATTGCCCATCACATCATAGCGCTGCGGATCCTGTGGACTGCGCACAATGCTGCCATGCATGGAGATGTTTCTGTAGTTCTTCAACGGCGTCCACACTTCCACATTGAACACATCCTGCTTCTTATTCGCACGCGTGCCATAAGCAATGCTCTGACCATCGCGACTGAGGAAATTCAGGTCAACATTTAACTGCGGACTGGGCCCCTTGGTGACCAGAATTGAGGTGGAGGCCAGCTGCAGTGGCAGCATTGTTGTATGCACCTTGCCATTGACATTGACGTAGTAGGCAGGCTCTGTATGCCAATCCGATTCGATTTGTAGCTAGAGAAAATCGTTATATTAATTAATATAAAATTATATTAATAGAAGCTGGTTTTTCTCCTCAGCATAAATTGTATCAGGATCGTATTGAATCGGTCCAGAAACAGTTTTTACTCTTTGCCCTACGTGATCTAAACTGGGACCCTAATCTCCGTTTACCGTCTTACCCTAGTAGGCTTCTTCTTATTGATATGCCATCATTAATTGATCGTAGAACAATCCTGGGGATTGTTTTCCTACATAATTTGATTATTGGTAATATTGATTCATCCGTTGCACGTTTTATGCGTTCATTATAACAAATTTTACCACGTGTTTTCCTCAGAACTCTCTCTTCCGTTAATAAAATCCTTGCTTTCAGATCATCTTAGGGAAATCACACACAATACCCAGGAGTAAGCAGATCATAAATTTGATGATCAGGCAAATCTCCCACATTGTGTAGTGATCTTCCAATCCTTTCTATTCTTTTTTTATCTCTCTACTCCTCATCCTGTTTATTAATTTTTTCCCTTATCTATTAATATTTACTTTAAATATATATTTTAAGTTTCCATTAACAGTTTCTATCTTTCATAGTTCAATAATACCACTGACCGTACATGGCTGTGATTTGGGGCATCCCCCCATCGGGTTGGTGGTATTATAGATATATTTTTCTGTTCCTATTTAGGCTATACATTATACTGGTTTAGTTTACCTATGAGTTGACTCTCGTTGTGTCAATATCCTTTTGAATAAATAAATAAATAAATAGATAAATTACCTTGTTAAGCACACCATTGTCGGTGACCTCAAAGCGTATATCAATTATATTGTCCACAGCAGAAAAGTCCTTCTTAAAGTACGCATTGCAAGCGTAGTGAGGTATAACATTCGTTTCGAGCAGAATGCCAATAGATGTCTCCAGGAAATTGTCTTCATTCTAAAAACAAAAGAATTTGTAATGAACAGAAGTAGATAAAGAGGAAAAGGCAGCTTCCTACCTCAACTGCAGCAGCCAGGGAGAGATGTGTGTGTGCCGTAGTCGAGGTGATGTTGCCCTTGTAGGCATTGTCATCCAGCTCGATCTTGCCATAGATATTAATTTGGGGCAGCTGGTTGTAGGGCGTAATTAGCTTCAGTTGCACATTGTAAGCCTTGGGCCTGACATTGTCCACCACCTTGGTGTAGTTAACCTCGAAGCCCAATTCCTGGAGCTTGGCTTGGCCATTGTTCACCATGAGCAACACACGCTGATAGAATGCATTAAATTGCAAGTCAATGTGATACTCCAACACAGATTTAAAGTCCTTCGCTATGTCGAAGGGTGTCGTCACGGTGAGGACATTGAGCACATTGATATAGTCGGGGAAGTACAGACGATCCCTGAATTCTAAACGGCCCTGCGGCAGTTGCACATTGCCCAGTATGAAGTAGAAGTCCAGGTTCTCTTGCATATCCAGCTCGCCATGTATGGTGGGCCAGACTAGCGTGTCCACCTCGAAGTTAACCAAGTAGGAGAGGTAGTCCTCCTCGTCTGCCTCTTCTTCTTCTTCGGCAGCTTGAATTCTGGGCGGTTGGAAGTCATCATCGAAGTGCAAGTCCAAGAGCATCTTTTGATTGCTCAACTGATTGACCAGCTTCGGCTTGGGTTGCCCATTGATCTTGACGCCCAGCCTATAGTGTGAGAGCTTTCCATGCAGCTTAAATTTAAAATTATCCCGCTTAAGCACCTGCGCAATGAAGCCATTCTCCTCGAACCCAGCCAAAGGTGTGAACACAAGATACGAGTACTCAAAGTCTGTCATATTTTTCATATGCCAAACGCCAGTGAAGCCCAACGTGGAATTGTTCCATATGCCACGCATGTCCACACGCTCTGTATTCACCTGGCCCAACACTGCCGCTTGCTGGAAGCTCTCAATGGGCGTAGCCACGCTGAGCTTGACATCAAAGTCGAGCAAATTCTTGATATCCGCCAGCGCCTCAATGCCCAGTGCAGCAGTCGGTGCTCGCACCTCGGCCACAGCGTGTCGTTTCTTCTCATTCAAGCCGAAGCGTCCGTGAATAGTGCGGAACTTCTCCAGGGGCGTGGTAATATTGATTATTAGCATATTATCCGTAAACTTGCGCACATAGCCGTCCATTGTGAGCGTAAACTCGCGTACTTCAAACTCCAAAGAGGCGGCACCTTGCACTTGACGCTTATCGTTGAGCATGAACATGGCCGCCAGGCCGCCCTTGCGGTATCCTTCGAAGGGACTGACCAGGGCGACAGTGCCCGAAATATTCTGATAACGTTGATTGCGAATTACATCCCAGATGGACTTGACGCTGTAGGTGTTAAAGGTGTCGTTTTGTCCCTTGTAGCTAAGATACAGATCTGTGTCGATTTTCCTCGGATCCTGCCAGTGCGCGACCTTCACATTAATGGTGGGTATGTCTTTGATGGTGCTGTTGATGCCACATCGTACATCGAAGCTAACCAATTGATCGTGTATGTCGTAGTCGCTCTTATAGCCCAGCTGCAACTTTTGATCTTCCGCCCAGGACAGCGTCGCGTTCATCAGTATCAGGTTTTGCACATTGTAGACTCCAGCTGTCAGCGTATTCGTGCGCCAGCCCTCGAAGGGTGTATTGACCTCAGCATGCAGCCAGTTGTGCACGTTCTTGCCCGGCAAAATGCCCGCATTATAGCTGAACTCAATCACCTCGGTGATGCTCCAGGATCCGTGAGCCTTGCCATAGTAGGTGGGACCACCCGTGTAGGTGCTGAAGCCGCAGTTGATTGTGCGCTCCGGATAGGTGATCATCACATTGCCGTCGTAATGCTTATTGCCCGGATTATTGTACTCCATGAGCAGGCCCAAGCGTTGTGCTGGATCACGATTTGCATCCCATTTCAACTCCAGCGAAACTTCCTTGCGTTTCTCAATGTTAAGCAGACCCAATTTGATGTGTACATCACGCAGTCTAATGAAATTTCAATTGTTTAATATCTAAATCGAATGTAGATTGAAGCACTGAACTTACTTGTCTATGTGGATCTCCAGCTGTAATTGCTTGGGCTGCTCTGACAGCAATTTCGAGTTGATCCAATAATCCTTTTCCTTGATCTTTAGGCGAACCTCAGCATTGGAATTGCGATTGTGAGCATTGGATGCATATTGTACGGTCAGGCCATACGGATCCTTGCCGTACTTGCTCTGCACATCGAGGAAGATCAGCAGCTGATTGCGTCTGTACACCATGTTCACTGAAGTCGTCTCGAACGAGGGACTCTCCACGATCATTTTCAAATGGAGCAGCGCCTGCAGACGCGAACTGCGATCCTTGTAGTTGCCCTTGACAGCTATCGAGTGGCCCGTAAACCAAGAGCCATTGATAAACAGCTAAAAGAAAAAGGCAAATGGAGTGTGGAGAGGAATAAGGCAATGTTTTACTCACCATGTAATCCTTGGGCGCCTTCTCGTTGACTTTCACGCTAGCAGTGCAGGAATTGAAATCGGGCACAGACACATTCATATAGGCATCAATGGCAAAGAGACTGCGACGGGGCAGATGCACGGAGAAGAGACCAGTTACTTCCTTTTCGGGCGCATACTTCAGACCCACAATAACATTGTGCTCGGTGCCATTTTTACTGCGCTCCTCATGCCTATCAAATGCAGAATTTATATACAATATTTGAAGAGTTCGCAGAGTCTAACAATTTATACGTACTTGACCAATATGCGATAATCGATGTTTGTTCGGGGCAGCTTTAGCTCCAAGCTTGCACGCGTGCGTGAGCCCTCCAAGGTAATATTCTCTGAGCTGGAGCGTGCAAAGATAACCCTAACCATGCTGGTGTAATTGGGATTGATATAGTCGGGTGCATTGTTATAAGTCAAGAAGCCTTCGGTATGTCCTTGCAGGCTGAGCCAGGTGGCATTTGAAGCGAAGTTGAGCTTTGGATATGCTGTGGTACGCAGCTTCACATTGCCTCGATACTCTGTCTTCGATTTATCGCCATTGTTAACCAGACGTCCAGCAAAGTTGATGGTTTCGATCTTGGAGGCTTGGAACTACAAAATGGAATTGTTGGGTTATATTACAAAAGCTAATGAAGCTTAGTTCGATCTTTCCTTACCCTATAATTCACAGTCATATTCGTTGAGGTTGTCACCTCGCTTTGCACAATGTTGCCGCTGACCAGAGCCTGCAGCTTCTTTGTCTCAAAGGAGAGATCGATGTCGTGCTGCTTGATGCCGTTCTTCTCATTGATCTTTATGGAGCCGACCAGGCCAGTGATGTTCACACCATTGATGGTCAAGAGCATGCGTGGCTTATAGATCCAGGCGGTAAAGTCTTGATAGCGTCGCAGCTCCATGCCAAGATCCAGTGAACGATTCCCATTGTTGTCCAGATAGACATCGAGGCGTCTGTAATCTGGATTGCCACTGTATCTGCAGCCAGCAGATGCGCGATTTTTGCCATTGATGAAGGCCACAGATGCATTCAGACCTTGTGGCACACTTGTCAAATTGGCCACAAGAATGCGCGGGATCTGGGAGCCAGGCGTGCTGAATACCAGGGTAATGTTATTGTCCTCATCCTGCTGATCCCAATTGTATTCAAAGACATATTTTTTGGCCGTCAAATCGGACTTCTTAAGTATCACACTGAAGTTGAGCGGTCCGGATAGCAGCAAACTGGGCAAAGCTTCTGTTGTATTGCTCAGATCGGGTACGCTGTAATGCGAGCACATTTGCAGTCCAATCGCCTTGTCCAGCACGGGCCACGTGCATGTGGAATTGGCGCTGCGCTTCGCAATGCCTGCCTGTGGCAGCTCCTGCTCGCGCTTAACCACCAAAAGCTCAGAGCGCGCACTGAAGATCTCGTTCTTGTCTTGCGGCAGATTGAAGGAAAAGGAAATGAGATTACGGCCACGCATCTTCAGATTGGCCTCCACCTCCGAGTTGGAGTACAAATTGCTCTTGACCTTGATGCCCGATTGGCCATAGAACATGTCCGTTTGCATTGTGGTTATCACATCCACGGACACAGAGGGCTTGAAGTGACCCTGGACATCGAAATGCCAATCAACATCCAATTCATCCAAATTACCCGATATACTCAAATCAATCGAAGAAGCGCCGAATGCATGTATAGCCAGTGGCATGCCCACAGCCAGCGGGACGGTATATGCGGCATCCAGAAACACACTCGACTTTCTGTAATTGAAGGTCTTACCGGAGAGCAGCTTGTGCGCCTGATAAAAGGGATTGAGTTCCATAATTAGGTTTGCCACTTCCGCCATGGACTCGAAGTTATAGTAGCGCAGATCGTTGCCAAAGACGCGCAAGCCGAATTGCGCTCGCGGATTGTTGTAGTCGTACTTCAGCTTGTAGCCCAGCTGATCTATGTTGCGTTCGATGCCCTGTTTGCGTGCCGTTGCAGTGGCATCTGCGTTGCGTTTGGAGCGCGGAGCATCATCTAGTTCATCTTCGAATTCGTATTCACCATCTTCTTCCGACTCGGAGCTTTCTGCTGCCTTACGCTTAAGCCGCAAGTTGTCCAAGTTGAGCAGATTATCTAAGGCATCGTCATCCTCGGCGCTCTCATTGCCCAGCCATCGATTTAGGAAGGCGAGCTTCTTGCGCAGCAGTTTGCCATTTAATGGGCCCTGCGGACCAAAGGCATTTGCCACCAGCTCCTCGAAGCCTTCCGCGCGTGCAGTAAACTCAAAGAAGTTAACAGATTGGCCAAAGAGATCGGCGGTAAAGTTGACACTGGCCATGCGTGGTAGATACGAATCGGTGCCAAAGATCAGATTTGCATCAGTCGTGGTACCTAAAAACGTGCATCAAATAAATATTTATTGAATAGATATATTTGGAGCACATTGGCATACCAAAGTTGTACTCATCGAAGAACAGACTGTGCTCATAGTTCCGGGAGAACTTGCGTATATCCATCTTAAACTTGTCAGCCAGCTCAGCGTTCAGCAGCAAGCCCTGCGCTTCAATTCGAACTGGCGAATTGGATTTGGCCAAATTGGTGAGATGTGACCAAACGAATGAGCCCACTTGATTGATTTGCTCATTCTCCAGTATGGATTTGATAGAACCAATCGATATATAATCCGGACAACGCATCGTCTGCAGATAGCTGTAGATACGCAGCTCCGAATTGAACTTGTAGTCGGCATAGTTATCCAAGAAATAGCTGCGATACTTCAGGCAGTCGACGCGCCTGAAGGCGAGTATGCTCTGCAAGCGTATGTCCACTGGCACCTGATTATTGTTAATGATCAATTGCAATTGCTCTGCAAATGCGGGGGATATAACTCCAATGTTGCCGAGACCCTTGAGCAGTATGATTAAACGTTCGCGTTGCTTGCGATCACCGCGATATCTCTTGAACTGGCTCAGGAACTCGGTCTCCAGCAGATTGATAATTTGCACCACTTTGAGATCCTCGTCGCAATTATCATGATGCTTGCAATAGCTGTGCACCACAGCAGTTGCGCCCAGTGTATACTCCGGATCCAGTTTGTTTCTAGCATAGTCGAGTATGGTGTAAAAGGTTTCCAGAGTCTCCTCATCGGGTCGCGTAATAAATGACAGCGAGCTCATCCAGCTGTGCGCCATTTCCTTGGTTAGTTTCTCATTTACAATCTGATCGCGCATTACTTGATACGATGCAGTGCTGCCAATATAAGGCAGCGATTCCAGCACGTGTTTCCTGTAATTAATAAGCCATTTAGCTCCGACCTTCAATGGGTTTTTGGGTGATACTTACTTGCCCTGATCGCAAATGCTTGCTGAACGCTGCAGCAGCACAGTCAGCGTCTTGTAGTCCAGACTCTTGGACGTTTGCAGAAAGTTGGTGAAAACATCGATAAACTCGCGTTGGATATTAGGAAAGCCCACAACGCACATTTGCATCAGATGGTCACGTGCCGCTTTGATCTCATCATGGCTGGGCTTCACAGCTGGCGTGTGATCAAAGACCAAGGCAGAACGCCGCTCAACAAAGTCAATATCTACGCATGGTAGAGAATAGTTGAGATTACATTCGATTTCATCTATATATTATGCACAACTTACGCTTATCCAGAAATTCGCTAACGCCGAATGAGTCCTCACTGTCCAGCCGCAGCGAGCTTCGTGTGGTGGTCAAGGCGCCAGAGCTGCCGTTCGAAAAGGGCACCAGCAAATGGCTCTCCAAGCAGCTGATCTCACGGTAAACATTGTTATCAATGGTCAGCTGAAATTAATAGACAGACATATAATTAAATAACACCTTTCTTTGCGATTCTCATGGGTTCATTCTGATATGCTTGTACTGTTAATAATTGATTTCTAATTTGATTATTTCATTTTCCCAAATTTGAATTTCCCTCATGTTTACTTACATTACAATAGCTCAGTGAATTCAGTATGGGCCAAATGGTTTTATCATCTCGGAATGTGTACGGCGTAGTTTGTAGCACCGATTGGGTAGCATAACGGCGCCGACATGTGGATATATCCTTGGTCTTGCGTATGATTACATAGACGTCGTCGGTGGACTCCAGTGCATATTGCACCTGGCATTCACCGGACACATCCGTTTCGGTCGTATTGAAGTCCACATCGAAACGCATCATGGTATTTTGAAAGCTTGACAGGATGCCCTTCTTAAAGTTGAGCACCCAAGGCAATTCCTGCTCGGTGGGGCACACCTCACTGATGAGACCATCGTGGAAGGCAAAGCGCAACAGATGCTTCGTTAGATCAACGGACAATTCGCTGCTCTTGGGATGAAGATGATCAAACTCATTAGAATGTTCGTCGGACGCCGACTCGCTGCTTAAGTTGTCATAGTAGTCATAGACATCTCTGGCAGGTTTCTCTTCCGCAGCGGCACTCTCATTGCTCGCCTCTGGTAGCGAATCATACAGATTGGCTGAATTGATACGCAAATAGCCTTCGCAGCCCTTGGGAAAGAATATCTCGAGATTCGCTTTCAAATACAGATCGGAGCTGTTGTCACCGGAGCCGGCGAATTCCGTGCGCACGGAAACCGTATAATCATATTTATAGAGCTTTTCGCCATAGCCAAACTTCGGGTTTATCGTTTCGCATTGTGGGCGACCGCAGATGCGTGGATCCTTCAGGGGATCTACGGGTGACAAATTTAATTTATAAATAATTTAATGCATTAAAATTAAATATTGCATATATTTTATTTAAGATAAAACAGTAATTTTTACTATTTGTTTACCATTTTATATAATTTGGAATATTTTATTTTAAATTTAATTTAGTTTTAATTGAATTACTTTAATTATACAAATTTAACTGTAAGTATTTATATTTATTATATTAATTAGCTTTTCACTCACTTTCTCTTGCCGCCTGACTTTGTGCTATGATCAGCACCAACAGCAGCCATATAGCCGTCATATAATTGGTTGCGCCCATTATGGGCGTGGCCTGCTTGTGTGCCAACGTTGCCTTAAGCTCCTTATATAGCCAAAATGTTTAGCACGCACATGGGGAACAGCTGCAGTCAAATTGTAATCTGCAAAGAAAATAAATGTTATTAACATAAATATTGAAACATTGACAGATTGCAGTTATTTATGTGATTATATCAATTAAAATTTGATTTACAATGCAAATTGCATTTGTGCATAATAAAATTTGCGGTTTGTTCTTTGGCTTACAACTGATTTGGCCCTTCACACGCACAAATCGAATTTCCCATTGTAGAGTTCATTAGGTAAAAGGAAGATTTAGTCTTCATTTAATTATTTAGATTGTTCAACTGGAATGGAATGGGATAAGCGACCGACATATGTATGTATGTAGCTGGAAGCATTTCCATTGGCAAGGCGGGTTGGGCTGTTACTTTACTTCAAATAATTTTGCAAAATTATTTGTGCGCTTTCACACTTGTTGGTTGAGTTGTTCGTTTCCTTTGAAGCTCAACATATGCATGTGGGCGTGGCAGAAAGAGTCCCCCACTATTATGGCGCCCCCTGCGTATTTCGTATTTTGCCTTTGCCTTTGCCATGGTCGATGCTGAAGCCAAAGCAAATCAATTGAATTTCCACTTGATTCAACATAAAACACACAAAATAAAATAAAAAGAAAACTCAGCAAAAAGAAAGAAAAGAAAAACAGTCGAAATCCTCTCGCAGCTGCAGCCCTTCCATCATTAATTCCAGCAATAAAGTGGGAACAAATCGGAGCAGAGCTATGTATAAGCAGCAGGGGCGGAAGGGGGTAGCTTACGACATTGCGATTGACGCCAACTGTTGGTTTGCATTTGCATTTGATTTTAGAGCATGAAAAAGAATTGTTAACGGTTGTTTTTCACATTGCCTGCACGCTCGCTCGCTCGTTCGCTCGCTCCCTCGCATCGCTCGCTCTCTCCGCTCTCCCACTCTCCCACTCATACTCTGCTTATTTTGTTTTACTCTTTGCACTCTGCAAAGCATATAAATCGCAGCTACATTTGTGGTTTCCTCTTTTGCGTGGTGCTTCTTTCTGGACCCGTTCCCATTTTACTGGCTGCTGTTGGGTATTTGCTGACAATGATTGCTCGACTGCAAGAAACAGCAAAAGCACTTAACACTATTTTTTTTGCGCGCGCGAGCATCGGGTGCATGTGACCTGCATATGCACGCACACACACACACATACGCATACATGCCATGTATGTACATGTATTGAGATCTGTATGCTTGTGTGCATGTGTGGGTGCGCATATCAATTCTTCATGGTTTGAAGTGTTTTTAGGTAGCCCGTCAAAATGTTTGTGTGCGGCTGCCACAGATTGAATTGCAATGGTCTAGTGCTTACTTGAAGGGGTAAATAATGATTATAAATCGTGCCGTTGACGGATTTGTCGCTTAATTGCGTTAGCATGTCTCAACTTTAGATTTGCACACACGAAACGGAGCAAAAAGCGCGACTCCTATTGAAATAAAAGCGTTGCCAGATGGTTACAATTGCGCAAACTGAATGGCAATAGTGCTAAATACACGTTTAATAGATATTTAGTATAAAAGAAAAGCTGTTGGGCAAACAGAAGTTTATTTATATTGCTGTTGTTAAAATCAAAGTCACGAATCTTAATTTATGTTATATTTGATTTATGCAATTAAGCAAATATAAATTTGATTATCTATTGAGCTGATCAGTTGCTGCTTGCGCATTTTTGCCAATCAGCACGAGCGCGTGCAGCAGTGTTGGAAATATCGCTAATTGGTGCAAATCGTTTGCAATTGCACAACACTTGGTGTGATTTGGCAATTAATTGTGAAAAGCCGAAAAATGCGCGTCGTTTTTTTTCCTGTTTATTTTTTTCAAGTGCAAATTGTGAAATTAAGTGAAAGCATTTGTAAATACCGTAATGGTCAGTGTAAAGTGAAGTGCAGTCAATTTGTTGATGCAAAAATGAAATCCATTCGTAAGCAAATTTATCACAAAAAGTGCTCGCGGCTTCTGCGCTAGTAATAAATAAAGCTAAATACACGTTGCACAGCTATACATACATATGTATGTATGTATGTATGTGTGTATGTGTGCTTGTATGTATGTATGTGTGTGTTTGTGAGCTCACTATAAATCGCATTGTCGATATCTATTTCATTATCTGCGCGTCCGTTAGCGACCTCCGCAGAGGGTTATCCTGTCCGCTGCTCTTCACAAAGCTTATAAGCGGCTTTTCTGCACAGCTATTGCAAAATTCATATCTCATGTATAAAATGTGAAGTTTGTGATATGGAAATGCACAGGCCAAATACTCGTAAATCTAATTTGCCTAGGGTTCCGCTGCTGCTTTTCGCATGCAATAATCATGAAAAGTGAAAAAGTGCTGCTTGCTAAAGAAGACGAAGAAGAAGAAGAATCGGAAATCACTTAGGCTTAGCCTGCTGTACGCAGATTGCACAAGCCAATTACAACAGGTTAGAGAGCAGATTTATTTATTTTATATATTTGAATTCTCTTATCGCAATTGTTAACATTCGTAACTAATAATAATTAGTTTGATATGCAGAAAAAAATAACTCTTTGATTTTTTATTTTATTTATATTTTTTAAAATTAGTAATGTAATATTTACATTTCTCGATTTATTTTTACGCGTTTTCTCTATTAAAAATGTTGAATAAAATTCTAAACTTTTATTTATTTATTTTTATTATTTATTTTATTTTTGAATTTCATTCATTTAGAGTTAAAAAAAAGATTTTAAAATCTTAAAAAATGAGTAATGTAATATTTATATATTTCGATTTATTTTTACGCGTATTTTCTTTTGATAATAGTGAATAAAATTCAATACTTTAATTTATTTATTTTATTTTTTTTAATATAATTTATTATTTATTTATTATTTTTATTTTTACGTATATTTTCTATTGATAAAATTTAATAAAAATCAAAACTTTTATTTACCAATTATCAGTATATAAATTTTAGGTTATAGTAAAAAAAGATTATAAAATCTTTTTATGTTTAAATAAATATATTTAAATCTATTTCTATTTCTTTATTATTTTGAAAAAAAAATACCTTTTGCTTAGAGAAAGAAACTTGAATTGAATTTCGAGATAAAATAGTAGCAATACAAGATATCTTTAACTTGTATTTACTGAAAGAGATCTAATTTGCTAATGGTTTAATAAATGAAATTGTTTTAGCTTTAAGTTATTAGTATCTAAATCTCTATTTTATTTTGATTTTATGCGAAAGCAATCTTTGATGAATTTTATTTGGTTCAACTTTTTCTCTGCTTGATTCACATTCAATATGGAATGTGGGAAACTCTAATTAAATACCAAATTCAGCATATTTTGCTTTTTTCATATTATATATGAAAAGTTGGAAAAATACTTTGTAGCCATTCTTTACCCAATATAAATTAATACACAACTATAAAATTTCAAATAAATTTTAAAGTAGCACCCATGTTTCCCCATTGAGGCTAGAACCACAAATTTCCCAAATTTCCCCAACTCTGGAAACCAAAAAGAAAAAGAATTGTCGAAACAAACATTAAAAGCGTGTGTGTACATAAATCGCTTGTCATCTAATGCCGAGCGAACTTTGACCATCTTAATGCAACCTGGACTAACAAAATTTCGATTGCTTGGCCAAAAACCAAAAGCAGAAGCCCAACGCCATTTGTTTTCATATTTTGCCATACCCAATGCAATATTGGGAATACTCACACATGAACACACACACACACACACATGTATAAATGTATATATGTTATATATATATATATATATGTACATATATATATAAAGATATATGTATATATACACTTGCATCGAAGTATTTTCCGGGCATGGCAAACATTTTTGTACAAAATGCAATTTTCAAGTGAAGGTGAAGTTGAGTTAAGAGCTGTTTGGATGCTTTAGGGGAGTGGCACGAGGATGCTGTAGCCAAGTTCACGTAGGTAGAAACTTAAGCAGATTGTTAGCGAGTAGAAAAACAAGAAAAAGTTATGAGAGTTGCTTTTGCAACGAATTTCATAATACGCTATGTAAGAACGATTACACAGTTTTATCGTTGATATATGTATATATTAAAAAAAATGATAGCTAGCTGAAATTCTTTAGCTTCTCAACTAGCATATTTTTTTTTCTGCGAGAACATTTTTATATTTATTTATTCAAATATTTGTCATTTGAAATTATTCCAAATTATAAATAAAAATAAAAACTAAAAAAACGTGTAATATTTCTATACAATTAATATGTTTAAAATGTTAACTAATTCCTAGAAGTATTCCTACAAATTTTGTAGCTTTTTATCACAAATATATATTAAATTGGAAGTTTTAAAAATGGAAATTTCAAATTATGAATAATTAAATTCAAAGATAATCGAATGAGCAGTAAATTATTTCTCTAATACCCATTATTTTTAATAAATTATTAATTTATTTATTATATTTAAAAATAAATAAATAAAAATATAAAAGCTAAACTGAAAAAGTTCCAAATTCTCGTAAATTTTCAATGTTTTTTTTAGAGATTTGCTTATCCCTTATTTTCCACTTATTGCCAAGAAATATGCTGAAATTTTGTCTTCCGAATATATAACAAACTGAAAACAAAATTCTTTTTTAAAATAATTATATTTCAACAACATCTAAATTGCCTCACTTTAAAAACCGACTCAAACTTAATTTGAAATATTCCAAAAGAAAGAAATGAAAAAATGTCACGATAAATAAATTGAAAATTATTCTTTTTTCTTATATCTTCGCAGTTCTTTGTCGTTTAACTGCACCTTTGGCAGGGTATGAGAAATGTATAAATTTAATACGAGCATAAATTCCCGACTAAATGCAATTACGTTTGTTGCAAGCGTAGCGTAGGGGCAGCTACATATAGTGAGCAGTAAAGGCTTAAGGATGCAACTTCTGGGTGGTGCAGGGCGTCTGTAAGTCGTGAACTGCAAATCTAATAACAAAGCGAGCAGAGGGAGATAGAGCTGTTGCATATGCAAAGGGCATCAACTGCGAGCTTTGAGCATTTGCTGCTACCAATCAAATTGTAGTTCATGCCTCGATACAGTGACTGCTGTAAACATTTACTGTGAACAGTGACTGCAACATGTCCATGTCCATGTCCATGTCTATCTTAACGCTTATTGAAAGTTTCAGAACGACAACAACAACAACGAGTAGAACCACGTCAACAGAGACACAAATTTCACCGAGTTTCAAAGCTGTTTGTGCCACAAACGCTAAGTCCCTCCAGCCACGCCTTTTAAGGCGCTTTACTGACTGCAACAAGGGAACTAAAAATTTAGACAGAGAGAGGAAGAGGCAGAGACAGGAAAAAAATAGTTACCAATATGCGTTTGCAGCGGCTTCTATTACTTTTTCAGCATGAAAAAAAAAACAAATTTTGTTATGTTCTCTGGCTTTGCGTGGGTGGATTGTTGTTGCTTTTGCTGCTGCTGCTGCTACCATTGTTTTTCTTGGTTCAGCAGGCAGGCAGCCAGGCAGTCTGGCCATCAGGGCTACCTAGCCTGGCTGGCCCTAATGGCATCCAAATGGGTGCCATGTTTCGTCATTGCCTTCACGTACCGTACCTCCTGCCCGCCGCCTGTTCAACACGTGCCAGCATTTTCTTTTTTTTTTTTTGTGTACCATGTTCGATGAAGACAAAGGCATGTGGGCGTGGGAGCTGCACCGGCTGCTGCAGGTGCTCGCCCTGTGCCAATGCTGAATGCGATTGGTGCCTGGGCGAGAAATTGCAAAATTGAAAATTATGTGTAACACTTGAAAAATGGCTAATAAACGAGATTAAAATTGCCAGCGGCAAGATTTCCAGTTACTGCACTCAATGCCAAATTGCAACAGAATGCGTTCAGATTATAGCCGCAATCGAGAACATGTGTTCGATTACACCGAGAGGACGAGATATTGAAGAGTTGTAGGTAGTTAGTAGTTGGGCCAAATACAAAATTGCTTTTCTTATGAGCGAAGGAGGCAAATTCTGAAGCTGAGCAAACCAAAAGAATTCGGGCCAAATAATAAAATATTTTTGCAACGGCCTGACCCTGTAGCTTTTGACTATAGAATTTTACTTAGAGGTTTTGTTTAATATTTACTGTGAGTTTTCAAAAGAAAACAATAAATAACATCATGCAGATTCGGGTTATTTAAAAGAAATTTAATATTTGTAAAAGAATATAAATTTGACTTGGGCTCTCGAGAAACCTTAACTTTTTAACTGCAGCTACATGATATGATAGTTCGATATAGGATAGTCTAAGCATACAAACAATGGAAAATTGAATTGAGAGAGAGATTGAGATTGAGATATAATTGCATATAAAATATATATATTTTTGTTAGATCGGAAATAGCACTATAGTTAGATAGCTCTAAAATCCAAGGACTTTTATTTAAAAAAAAAAAAACAACGAGTATATTAAGAACTATTAAAGTCTCAGTAAAGCAAAGACTTAAACCTTTTTATATATATTTGAAATATTTCATATAAATTTAATATATATATAAATATATATATAATACTTCATATAAGTTTAATATAATTTCCCTTAGCTTTCAACTGCATCAATTCTTTGCAGTGCTAAAATAGCTTGCCACATAGTTAACAAACTTGTAACAGTTTCTGCTCATAAGTCGTTTGCTTTAAATGCTTTAGAGCTGCAGCAGCAACACGTGCATATACATACATACATATACATGTATATGTATATCAATTAGATGCCATTTAAAAAGTCTAGAAACTTGGCTAACGTAAAACACAAGTTTTAAGCTGCGGCTGGTCTGAGCGAGCAAGCCAACTAAAGTTTGGGTCATCATTTTGTTTTTTTTTTTTAATTACAACGCTATAAAAGGCTAGTAAAACCAAAAGTGTGGCGACAAAGACTACGCAACTAAACACAACTCTTCGTTGCAGGGGTCAGACTAGAATATGCCCTGTTTTTTATGTTGAAATAATTTCACAAAATATTAGACAATTTCTTTTCCCAATATTTAAGCAATAAATATATAATAAAAGAAAGAATAAAATATAAATATTTGCTGTATTAATTTAAAAAAATTCAATTCAATTAAATTTAAAGGCAAGCGAATAAATCCCTCTCTCTGTAACATATGTCGTCACCCAATCAATATACCCTTTTCAATAAGCCTTTCAATGGGTATGGCAACCAACAAAAATCTAAGTAGCCTAACAACTGCGGCCAACACACAACAGCAGCGCAACAAGGCAAAAAGGCGGAAAGGCAGGCGGTTAGTGCGAACGACTTAAGCCACATAAAACCGGCATAGAGCCAGGCCAAAAGCAGTCAGACAAACTGGCAGAGCCCGCAGAGAATTGGCCGAGCTAGCTTGCTGGCTGGCGAGAATGGATGTGGTAAAAAAGTGCAAGCTAAATGCTTGGGAACACCTTCTATGCCAAGCTGCACGTCGCATCGCCTCCAATGGGAACAGTAGCCGTATACTTTTTACTTTTCAACTAAATTTACATAATTCTACATTTATTTTTTAGTCCCTTAACTTGTGTCCGATCGCTGTTGCAAGTGTGCAAAGGGCATGTAACTGAGCATTGCCGAATTATGCAAATGTTTGCCAGTGTACAACAGTGCGTATGCGTATTGATTTGAGCAGTAAACGTTGCAAGGGGGGGACAAGTGGGCAACAATTCCCTTGCCACAAGTCACTGCCACAGCCCAGAGCAATGAACTATGCGAAACTTTTGTACGCAGACATGCAGAATCATCCATTCATTTGATAATTATACTGCAGAGTATGTGTGTGCGGTGAGTGTGTGTGTGTGTGTGTGAGAGTGTGCTTAGTGCACAAGTACTTAGATATAATTTAAGAGAAGTTGCGTGTCGAGGCTTATAATGTAAGCTGGCCAATGTGTTTGCCTTAAGCTCAGTTCATGCCCGGCATTTGTACTAAGCAAAACTCTACACATTTCACATTTGTTTATAATCATTTGTGCACATTAAATATTTATTTACCTGAATAAATTCGTATTCGTAGTGAAGACTCAATTGACTTTTGTTGTCTTTATTAAACTACCAAATATTAGATTCATAATTATAGCACAGAATTTCTCTCGGCCAGCTCAGGCGTAAATAAGTAAAATACTATTTCAACAAACATATGCAGTCTCAAGTGGAAAAATTTAAATGCATCTAAATTGCAAGAAATTCTTGAGCTTTTTAGTTTACGCAACTTAAAGACAATTGAAAACTTTGGGTGTGTCGATTGTTCAATTTCTGTTAACAGTTGAAAGTACAAATTTATTCGTTGAGTTTGAGTATTTACTTAACCACCCATCTGCAATTGCTTTAGCTCGCAAGGAGTTCAGATGTTCAGAAATTGCTTAGCATTGTAAATTAAAATTTGTATTTATTTATATTCTATGAGTTTTTGTTTCTATTTTCTAAGTACTCAACTTTTAAAATAAATATTAAAAATATCGCAAATGATTTTAGTTATTAAAATATTAATTTTCCTGTTTTCATAGCAAAAAACTACAATATTATTAAAAAATATTCATTATAAAATAAAAGTCAGAGAAAACTCTAGTTGGTGGTACCCAACTAGGAGATCCCCTGAACCCCGTCCGATCTACGTTTTTAAATATGCTCAGTTAAGTATTTATTAAGGCAGAAAAAATGTAAGCTTGTAAAATAAAATTATAAAAAATATAACAAAAATCAAAATTGTATAAATTATAAATGAATTTAAATACAAAATTTGAAGACTTTAGCTTCAACGATGTTCGAGATATAATTTATTAACTTCATTTCGATAAGGTTTTTAATCGATAACAGTAAAAGCGAAATAGTTATCGGGTTTCTAAAACAAACTTGATATGTGCCTGCTATACGGAGACCTACAAAAAACATTTCAAGTCTTTTGCTCTTATAGGTTCTAAGATCGACGCGCACGTACATACGAACAGACGGACCGACGGACAGACGGACCGACGGACAGACGTACCGACGGACAGACGGACCGACGGACAGACGGACCGACGGACAGACGGACATGGCTATATCGACTAAGCTCGTCATCCTAATAAAAAATATATATACTTTATGTGGTCTGTCACGCCTCCTTCTGCCTGTTACATACACTTGACATTTTAGCCAAACCATTATACCCTGATTTCCCAATTTCCATGGGTTCAGGGTATAAATATGTGCAAATTTAAGACATTTCCAAATAATTTTCAACGAGGCTTTTCCCCATCAAAAATATAAATTTTTAAATATTTATGTATGCATGCGTTTGCTTTGCTTGCTATTCATTTCATGTTTGCCCAATTTTATGGTTAATTTAATAATAATATTATTATTTGGTATTTCGGCACGATTGAAATTTGCATAGATATTGAACATACATAATGAAACGTGACATATATACACTTTTGATGCATGGCATTTGTTGTTTAATGACAAATTTATTTAAATTAAATAAATATGTACATCATAATAATTGTAATTTAATATATTTGAATTGAAATAAAAATAAAGTAATAATTTTGTTATATTAAATAATTTTTTAATTATTTGTTTTATAAAAGATTTTGTTTAGTTAGGCAGGGACGAATTATGAATACAGAGATGATTTTGATAGTTTTTGAAGAAAAGAAGAATTAGTTTCATTTAAAACCATACCTAAATCAAACTAATTATTTTCAAAAATGTAAACTGCATACAAAAAGCATAAAAAGCATTTATTGTTGCCTCTAATGCATCTGTCAATGGTGAGAAATGTGTTTTAGGTAAATTAACAAGTGTTTAAATAACGTTAAATTAATTTTTGTTGCTGTGGATGCAAAAATATTATGTTTTATGAATGAGGTAAAACAAAAAATTTGCTAAAATGTTTAATTTTCTTTCAAATGTCGCTGCTGTGCCTGCTGCGCACACTTTTACCCCTTTTTGTGTGTTTTTGTGGTCTTTCTCTGATTTTCTTTATTAAATAAGCAAGCGGCAAAAAAAAAGTCAGGTATTGTTGTTAGAGGATGTTTTGCTTAAGATAAATGGCAACAAAAGTCTATTCTAGTATATTTTAAAAAGCCTTTAAAGTATAGCAAATTATTATACCCTGAACCCATTGAAAATGGAAAATCAGTTTGTTAAAATGTATGCAACAGGAATTTTGTATTTAAATTCATTTATATTTTATACAATTTTGATTTTTGTTTTAATTTTTATAATTTAATTTTAATTTTACAAGCTTACCTTTTTCTGCTCTAATAAAAACATAACTGAGTATATTTTAAAACGCAGATCGGATGGGGCTCAGGGGATCTCCTAGTCGGCCACCACCGACTAGAGTTTTCTTACTTGTTAAATTATAGCAATTTTTCTTGAATTTTTTGATAATAAGCACATAAATTTAACTTGACCAAAATATCAATTATTTCTATAATAGTTATCTTACAATTCAAGAGCAAAATAGAATAATTTTAAAAATTTGTTCAGCTTTTCTCAAGCGTTATTCATTCAACGCCCCGAATCTGACGCAAGTTCGATTATAGTCTCAAAAAATAAATAATTCTTAAAGGAAAACCATTAGAGAGTTTTTTTTAAAGCCAACAATTAGTGATTTTAGGAAGATTTGTTTTCTTTTATTCGATATTTGTCTATAAATCTTTATAGATATCTATCTCTGATATCTATCAGAGTCAGGCGGACTTGATCGTCTGAAAATTGTTTCACAAAATATATTTTTTCTTTAATAAATATAATTGAAGACACGTCCGATTCTATAGGATTCTTGAGAATATATCAACAGAATTTAAAACTAACGAGTTTTATCCTTTCATATTTTCAAACAATAAGCATCAACATATAATAGTAAAATAAATATTATATGACGATAGAAAGTTTCAATCAAAATTTGATTTTTTGTACAAAAAACGTTTAAGTTATCAATAATATAAAAAAATATTTACTAAAGCCTAAGCATATTTGATACAAGCATGTCTGGCACTCTAAAGAGAGCTGTTCATTGCAGCTGATTATATGTCGACTAGAGCCTTGTCAGTGGACATCTCATTGTCCCTTTAACTTATGTTTTGCTTAAGTCGCTGTCTTAAATCAAACATGACACAAATCGTTTCACACTAAGCCCACAGCTTAGCTAGTTCCTTGAGTTCACTGCTAAATCCATCACTCCATCACATTTCCCCCAAGGTGTTGCCTGCTTAGCTAAATATGTCGGCACGTGTCTGCACGCTCTACACCCTAAAACCCCCTTCGGGTTAAAGTAGATTGATGCGCTTGGCACAAGACAATATTGTCCACAAAGAAAAAAGTGAAATGAAAGAATCCTCTATAGTCACAGTACTTGAATTTGAGTTGATTTGGACTTAACAAGAAGTGTTTAAGTTTTTTCCATAAAATTCTATAATTGCCTTTAGCTGACACAAATGGCAGAAATACGAAAATGGTGTGGGCGTTTTACCTGGGGCGTTGCTTTTACCTGCTTTCAGAATAGCATCTTTGACTGTTTTACATTTGTCGCTTTCCCACACACACACACACACACACACACACACACAGACTGCCTTCATACATATGCAACGTTTTTTCTCAAAAGGGGGGAACAAACGACGCTGTCTGAAATGCAATTTTTGAACGCAACAATCATACGCGGCGTGGTACACGGGCAAATAAGAAAAATAAGTAAAAAACACACCACCTGAGTAGGTGCCAGAAAAAAGGAAGTCTGCTGTCTTTTACTTGGATTCCGTTGTCTTTTGCACCACTTGTGCGCAAATTTTTTGGGAAGTTAAGCAAAGTGAACGAGTTGCAGTTAGTTGGCTTGCCTTGAACAAATGTTTCACACGTACACGGATATATATATATATACATACCTCTATATACATATATCTCTAGAATAGTATGTCTTCTGCAGTTGACAGCAGCTTAAGAGGGTGCGAAGAATTTTGGGCAATAACTATCTTATGCGCCACTAACAGCCATAACTTATCTAGAACACGTGCATATGTGTAAAGTGTGTGTTAGCATAAGAAATTTAATTATGCTGCAAATTTATTTTAAATATACTCAAAATCGAGCTGCTAATGGTGCTCTGTAGGCTAATAAATTACAAATTCTATTTTAAATTAGGTAAGTGATATTGAAATTTTTAGAGATAGAATTTTAAATGTATATATAAATATTTATATATAGTACATATCATATATTTATATATATATTATGAGCAAAGCTTATATAGAATCATAAATTTTTATAAATTCTATGCCTACTAAAAATCTTCTGTTAGAAATTCTTGTAATCTCTTAATTTGTCAATACTTTCTTTCGATTTTAATATGTTTCTGTATTCACATTTTAATAGAAATAATAAAATGTGTTCTTAATCAGTTATTCTCATGAATTCACTTCCAAATTTAAATTTAGAAAATAAGTCAAATCATGCTGATTAGTATTTCTCACTTCGACCTAAAGCTGACCTTATAAAGGTTAATAATCTATTAATATTAAAGAAAAAAGCAAAGACATTATTATCTTTACACTAACATCCGAGTTTGTTATCTATAGTTCTTATCTTGTGCTCATAGCGTAACGATTACTTTCTCAACATTTATCTCTGATGCTAGAAAGCCAAACGATTAGTCTATATTTATCATCTTACAAAGAACTCAAATACTAAGTTATTTACCAGAAAATATATCATTATTCTTTAAAAATGTATTTACAACATATATATTAATAAAATATTTCATTGCAAAAAAAAAACAACATAATGAAAGTAGAAATTAAAGAAAATACAAATTTTGTAATTGAATTTGCATCGAAAACAGTTTTTGCTCATGTTACAGTTTTAATAAAAACATTTGAAGCGATGCCAAGGGCAACAAGTTTTTTTAATGTTTGTTATCAATTTCATAATTCATACGGAAAATATTTTTATAAAATAATTAAATAGTTTTTGCTGTGTCTTTCACTTAGCTGCTTTGCTCCCATTTCAACTTGATGGCAATTTAGAGCCCACTTATCAGTTTAGCCATTAACACGTTTTGCAATTATTATTTCATTTAATTGTTGAATCTAAAATACGAACTCAATTAAAATGCTGCATTTTATTAAAACACATTCTGTTTAGTTTTGCATAGTTGTTTTTTGGTTGTTGTTTGCCTGAAGCACTGAATTGAACGATGTGTCAAGTGGAAATGGGTTTTTGCATCTTCATTGATGGTTGCATTGGGAATTTTGTTAGATAGTATTGAAAGAGCACTCAGTTTTGACTCTTTCTCTCTCTCTCTCTCTCTCTCTCACTCTCTCTGCTCGTCTCTTTAACAGTTTCTTATCAAACAAAATACACACAGAGAGATAGAGAGAGAGAGTAGACACACGCGATAATTTTATATATTTTTAAAACTTTTATAGAAATATTTTCCGTTTTCAATGTTGAACTTTTGAACTTTCTTATCGGCGGATGATTGAATCGAGCGCTGAACACGTTGAATTTTTGTACAAAAATTTCATTGAATTTCATTTCGTTCACATGTGGCAAAGTTTTTCCAATTATTTAAGGTTATTTCTACTGTAAAAAAGAGTTTTTGTCTCTTTTGATTTTCTCCTTTAAAGTTTTTCATTATATTGAGTTATGTTTCTGGCTGTAATGGCATTCTTTGCATTCTGCTTTCACACTCGTTAGGCCGTTTTTTCCGCACAGTTTTACACGATTTTACACATTTGGATGCATTTTGGCTTTGCCCAAAAAGCGCAACGCATTAATGGGCTTTGAAAGCACTTCCGGTGCGTTAAACACGCGATTGCTAACAGAGAAAGAAACAGAGACAGAGACAGAGGCAGCCGCCATTTTGAATGGCTCGGCAGCTTAGTTTGGCTTAGCTGTTAACAATGCGACGGCGCAACAGGATAAACTACAAGACACCATACAAGTGCAACACTGTGCAAAATTATCCTTACTTCCGGTTAACACGGCGCAAAACCCTGTCGACTTTCGATGCTCGACACTCGACTCTCGACTCTCGACTCTATTGAATGTGAACTAACGTCCGCTTTGCACGAAGCGGAAAACACGAATGAGCTGCTGTTTGCTCGCTGCTGATGCTGGCAGCTACAATCTATGTCCGTGCCTGGCTCGTGTTGAGCCCGACGAACACACACACACACACAGGCACGCACACAATGTGGATTTGAAGTCGCGTTCTCTGGTTTCGTTCGGCTCGTCTGTGTCTCTGCCATAGAGATAGATAGATACGGCCGCTGTCGCTGTCGCTGTCCATTTTCCAGCATCTTTGTCGGTTTCGGCTTACACGGCGAATGCAATGCGTCGGTGAATGAAAACTGAATGTGAATGAAAATTGCGACGCGTATATCACAATACCCAAGCCCAAACGCACGCATGCCATGTGCCATTCTAATGGCTGTCAGGCTGTATTATCATCGGCACTATCGCTGACATTGCCATATCAACTTGCATATATGTATAGCATCTAGAATTTATATCTATCGATGTCCATATATCAATGAATGCCAGCTGCAGAGGCTGCGCTGCTGGCATCTCTCATTCTCTCTCTCTCTCTCTCTCTCTCCCTCTCTCTCTCTATCTCACTGTTGATTAGATTTAATTTCGCTTCGGTTTTCATATGTCAACTAACGTCCGTTTTTCCTTATCAGTTTTGGACTTTATATGTTATTTATTTAGCTCTGTCTTGTCTCTCCGTCGCGTATTTGTTTTGTAGTAAAATCAACAGCCAACAGCCAACAGTCCGAACAGCGCATCAATAATGATAGCAGCCTCCACAGTAGCAGCTGCTGCCGGGATATTTGCTCTGTTTGATTGTGAATGCGTATTTTGGAATGTTCTTGACAGTTTGAAAAATGACTTTGACAACAGAATTTTACTGATCAACAATAGCAAGAAGTGGATTAAGTTTATAGGAAACTTTTCTTTCTATATTTTATATATCTATATATATTTTTATTTCAAAGACCTTCATAAATTTCTTGACTTACCATTCGTAAATTCTTGTGAGTTTATAAGGCAAATATCGAGAGATATTCTAGACAGCTATACAAGGTGCAATTCAAAAGTTCCAGGACTTTATAAAAAAAATAAAAAATAGATTTTCTTTGGCAAAAATTTTATTGGTCGCCTTCGAAATAGTCCCCTTCGGACTGAATACAACGATTTGCACGATCAAGAAGATTATCAAATGACTTTTTTAGGTCATCCTTCGGTATGGCGTTGAGTATGGCGGTCGAAGCCTTTTGAATAGCATCAATGTCAGCATACCGTTTTCCTTTCATTGCCAAATGAAGTTTTCCGAACAAGTAGAAGTCGCAGGGTGCCATATCAGGCGAATACGGTGAATGGTTGATGGTTAAAATGTGATTTTTGGTCAAATAATCCGTTGTGAGCGTCGAACGGTGAGATGGCGCATTATCATGCAACAATCGCCAGCTTCGACGGACACAACAAAAGTACTATCACTTTTAGCGCGATATCTCGGCTTCTATACGTCCGAATGTCATGAAAATTTGACACAACATGACAGAGAAATAGACACTCAAACGATAAAATTCAGACAGATGGCGCCACTAGAAAGCGCGAAATTTACATAGTCCTGGAACTTTTGAATTGCACCTTGTAGATAGATCTGTAATTTAGATGATTTAAATAATTTTTCATTTTATTCTATTGACACAAGACACACTGTTAACAAGTCTAAACCTTTCTCAATCTGTAAATTCCTTGGTTTATTTCCACTATAAAGAAAAGCTCAAAGTATAACTTAGGTTTATCTTATTTTGGAGATAACCAAATGATATTTCAAGATTTTAAAATAATTGTGTTCAGAAAATTTAAAAATTTGATAAATTTTCATTACAGTTTAAATTCTAAAAAATTATTTTGAGCTTGCTAAAATATGGTTTTTATCACTCAATTTAATATCTACGTTTAAATTATTCTGTTTATTTTGCCATCCGTTTTCACAAAAAAAAAAAACAATATTTATTTGGACAACCTATAAAAATACGCAGCTCTACTTTTCGCCAAATTTTAAAGCCGTGCATTTTTGATTTTTTTAAAATTCGATTTACATTTTTTAAAATTTCAATTAAGATGGAATTCAGAGTGTGTTGCAGTAAATGTAACTATTTAATATGTAATTTTATAAAAAGTATTAAATAAAGAGAATATTGTCTAATATGATTTAATTGACTGTTTGCAAATATTTGAACAGATAAGCCGTCTTTATAGTCACAATTCAGCTTTTGTGTTACTTATTTGCTTACGCCGCGTGCTGCCGCTGACTGACATAAATAAAGGACAAACTGTATACATAGTGAATTTACATACGCACATATATAAATAATATATGCACATATATATATTTGTATCTGGTTCAGCTTGTTGATAAAAAAATAAGTAAAAGTGAAAAGCAAAGCATTGCAAAAATATTTGACCGGATATTAAAGAGGACGGGCGGACGGACGGACGGACGGAGGGACAGCATGTTGTCCAATGGCCAAGTCCAGCTGTTGCTCCAAGGGACTTTCCCAATATTGTTGTTGTTGTTGTTGACGGTCCTTGCGCCAGCTGCTGTATCATTTTATTTATATAGTCCATTTAAATTGCTGCTCCCGTTCCACATCCCGGCACATCCCTTAAATTTTTCATCGAAAACAATTGATTTGGCATTTCTGGTAAGCAAATTAATTATAAGAAAAGTTCTTGAATCTTTGCACATATGTCGTCTGTATATAAGTCGTAAAAGCGTATGATAATGTGTAGAGATATATACTTAAATTTTGAATTTTCAAATAATTTGAGATTAGAAAATATAGAAAATTATCAATTTATGCATTTTGCAATCATGAACTCAAACTGTAAAGTTTTACAAATTATTTTAGGAATATTTTTAAAATAATTAATTTATTAGCTGTTGTATGTGAAACTTAGATATATAGCAGCTATATAAATTATACGAAAATATGAATTGGACTTGAATTGGTTTCCGTCGAAAGCCGAAGGTTCAACGAATATTAGGAGAAAAGATCTTTGTAAACAAAGTTATAGAAATATACATAGTCTTAGTATTAGCAGGTTATTTAAACACACTTAAAAAGAAAACAAATTACCTCTGTTCAAGCAACTTTGCTTGGATACGGAAGAAAATTGCGGAACCTCTTTCTCCGATATAGGGATTCATAAAGATCACATCAACGTCTGACCGCCTTGAGTTTCTATTTAACAATGCCTTTATTCACTAAGTAAGCGCAGAGCAAGCGAATATGGAGTGCGATATTTCCGCAACAACAACTATTAATGCTGCGTTTACAAAATGATTTCTTACTTTTGCTTCTGAAAACCTAATATTAATATAAACTCATTAATATGTTTCTTAACTACAATATTTAAAAAATATATATTTTGGTATTTGAACTTTGCCAGTCGAAGAAAAATTATTTTTAATAAATTGTTTATAGTCTAATAAATAATGTATATTTTCTATTCTCATAAGCAAAAATGTTTTGATTCATTTCTTTGCCAAAGGTATTAAAAGTCAGGTGTGGCAAAGTATTCTGTAGCACTTGACATTGCAACTTTGTATGTGTTGCATTTGGAGTGAGTGAAAGAAATGCTCAAGTATTTGGCATCGCGTCTGTTGGTGGTGCACTTTTTATGCATATACATAAGTGGTAAATACTTGGCAAAGAAATCTTTTTCTTTTTAGTCCAACTGCTCTAGGGCATCTTGTAAAGTTGTAAAACACATCGCTTGGCTTGATTTTGGCCAAAATAAAGAAGTTGAACTTTTGTGTTTGATGAGTTGAGTTGGAGGGGAGCGAACGACATTTCCCTCAAGTGATTGTAAAGTTTAGTCAAGAGTTCTCATAGTTTATGGTATACTTATGTACTAAGGGGCGTTTGAAAAATTACAGTTTCCTTAAATTGATAGCATATACTAAGTTTTCATAGAAAATAAGGGGTTATTTTTAATGTACTCTTAAAAAAACATGCTTGAGTAACTTAAAATTTAAAAAGAGCGAAACATATTTGCACTCTACAAAAAAAGCTGCATTTTTGTAGCATGAGTAAAGTAATTTTTTGTTTTTCTAGACATATGTAGGGAGACAAGATAAACAACCTGATACGCCGATAAATATCTATATATAAGCGAATTCTACACATAAAATTTTAAACAAAACTTTCCTTTAAATTGTTACTTAAGTTCAGAGCTGGAAAGCCAAATGGAAATAGCTAAAAGTAGAAAAATAAATCCTTAACTGAGCCAAAACATTATTTCGTCCAACTCTTTGCAGTGCATTTAAAAATGCCATTTCATAAAGCTTATAAAGTAGCCAAAGGGACTTTATTAGCTTATCATTGGCAGGTGAGGACTTTGTCAGTGTCTGTTAAAATGTCGCTTTCCGATCCCCACTCATAAGTCGACCAAGCAGAAAATTGGCTGCAGCAAATTGCCAACTACTCATAACTGGTTTTTCTTTTCTATTTTATTTTGGCACAAATTTCTCGTTTGTGGGAAGCAGCCACAGCCAACATGGCAATAATTAAAACCCAGCAAAAAAATAAAAATAAAATAAAAATAAAAATAAATAAAAACTCTAGTTGGAGAAGAGAACAACTATTTATCGTCGTCTGCTCTCATAATAAAACACGCAGCGCCAACCGCCAACTGACAAAAATTGCAAACAATTTAAGCAACTGCAAAAAAAGGGTGAAAAAAAGGAAAGTAACGAAAATAAAGCCACTAAATAAATAACAGCAAAATAAACGCAAGGGGTAAAAAATGTTAACCGCTCCGAAAAGAAAAAAGCCAAAAAATAATAAATAAAACTATGAGAAATTGCAGCACTTGTAATGAAAGAAGTTTTAAGCACTGCGTTGGTTGCTGGGCTGCTGCATGCCAAATAATAGAGCAGCGAAAAAATAATAAACTCATAAATAGTGTGACAAGCAGAGCAGCAGGATGAGAATGCCAGAGGTTAGACGACAAGTTGCAGGACGTGGAAAAATTACGCCAGCAGCTGGATGCTGGTATCGCGCGCCCATCCACGAGCACACTGAACGGATCAGCGACGACTGATGAAAGATTTACGAAAGCCCAAGCAATAAAACCAAAATACAAAATGCAACAAACAAAGAGAAAAAGGGAGAAAAAATAGTTTGATATATTTGAAAGTGATTGACTGCCAGTTGCCCTGTAACAACGTTTTGAATCATCATATGTGCGACTCTACTTGCTTCGTTTTGAAGGCGAATAAGTAAAGAATACTTAAAGGTTATATATTTCTATTGAATAAATAGTTTGGAATGTAATAAGCAAGCTTATGGGAAAAACAATGAAGATATGTAAACTAAATGATTTGAAATATCAAAGAGATTACTTAAGGCAAATGGGAATGTTCCATTGTTGTCAGCAGACTACAGAATGACAACCTTTTTATGAAGGATTGACATTTAAAATGATAAATTCATTTAATTTTACGAATACAAATTTCAAAACAAGAATTTTGTTTGCAAGGCAAAGATTCTATATATCCATGATACTCTACTCTACCATGACTTAAGCTTAAGGATAGCTATCTATAACTTGATATATATTTGATTCGTGCATTTAAGAATATATATTTCCAAATATCAGAACACCCTACGTAGCTCATATTCAATAGGTACAAGATTTAGGAATGGAAAGGAAAGCCAAAAAATGTAGCTGGATAGAAAGACGAACTGAGCTGGGAAATGAAAAATTAATATGGCTGCCGCTTAGGCGTGCTTGCAACTTGCTTTATACACGGCCCACTGGAAACTCTAATCAACGCGCAACACAGCAAATTGTTGCATCAACGTTGCTGACATTGTTTTAATTTGCAGAACTTTCACTCTCTCTCTCTCTCTCTCTCTCTCTCTCTCTCTTTCTCTTTTGTGAGGCATCAGATGTCAAAGTTTTGTAGCATCTACTTTTCGAGAGGCACTGATTAAGAAAGGGTTCCAAACCGAGAGAGAGAGATAGAGAAAGAGAGACTCTTGCTTTTTATTAAGGAGCAGCAGTGCTAGAGCTCGGCAGTTGACTCTAAAAACTTTTCCAGTGCTGTCTTTTTTGCGGTTGAGTTCCTTGTTGCAGTTTTTGACAATTGCAAACTTTTCTTTCGTACGTGTTGCTTTTGGCCTAAAAACTTTTTTAATGAACGTCGCGCAAAGAGGTTTGTTGTTCGGATAGTATTTATTTTGAATTTTTCTTAATTTATTTTTCAATTAAATGCTACACAAAAATTAAATAAATCAGAGACAAGCTTTCGATTTTTACGTAAATTGGAACACATTTCTGTATTCAACCTGTAAAGGTAAACAGAATTTTTTTGTGTTTTTTATTTTTACAGTACATTGCTCTTAGGCATGTGAAATTGGAAAAGATTTTATCAACATTTGTTTGTTTTTGTTTTATATATATAAAATTGGCAATGGTTGGAGGAATTTTGAAGTTAATAATACATATTTAAATATATCAAAATATAAATGATTAAAAATAGCAATATTTGATGTTTTTATTGAATACTGATTAAAAAAGGAATATAAATAGAATTATATATAGATAAATGTATATAATGGAATTATTGCATTTATTAAACTTATAATTATTATATATTTTTTATGATATACATACTTTTTCTTAATAAATATTTTTAATACAATTCTTTTTATTAAATAAAATACAAAAAAGGCTTAAGTTAAAAAAATCAAATTTAACATTTTTTTTTATAACGTGAACAGTTGATATTGGTTGGAGGAACTTTAGCACTCATAAGAGTGCTCTAGTCGAGACTAAGAGATACCCTGAACCCTGCGAAGATGCGATAATCAAATCATTTTACGCTTCTTTTAAATATACATATACACAAACAACACATACACACACACACACACACACACACACACACACACACACATGCACGCACAAGCACTTGCTCTGCTACTGCGCAGTTTACGCAGCGACTGCCCACGGGCAGCGCTTGGGCTGCAGTATGGGCAATATTATGGAAACTTATTTGTTGAATAGATTTGCTTCTAGATGGACTTTCGTAATTAATTTTACAGCGTAATAATGACATTCATATGTATGTATTTGCCAAAGCACAAGTCTCTAGTATTTGAAATACGTTTTTTTTCAAATTTGGCGGGAAGGGGGCGTGGTATCCAAAATCCAAAAATTACAAAATGTTTGTATTCATTACACGGATACACACAGTAAATCTGAAATCTATAGCTATAACGGTATTGAAAAACGAAGAAAATGTATCGATTTTTATCGATAATAAGGAAATGGGATAAGTTATCGAAAAAAAAGATAAACTCGTACTGCATATGGTATACCCGAGTATACCGAGTATTTTAAATTTCAGATTTCTAGCTTTTGTGGTTTACAAGATCGCTGCGTTCACACGGACGGACAGACGGACGAACGGACAGACGGATATTGCTATATCAACTCAGCTCGTCTCCCTGATCAAGAATATATGTATATACTTTATGGGGTCTGCCACGCCTTCTTCTGCCTGTTACATACATTTGACAGCTTAACAAAACCATTATACCCTGATTTCCTATTTTCAATGGGTTCAGGGTATAATGATATTTTTTTTATAAAATATATAATAGTTAAAGTTCACACTTTACTCTTAAAAATTAGTTTTTAAGACAATATTTTTTCTATTAAATGAAAAGTAAAATAAGTTTAAGTTAAATAAAAATTTTCAAATTAATTTTTTTATGTTTCAAATATATAAAAACAAATTATTAACTAGTATTATACTTGTTTTTTTCGCATGTAAAAGAATACATCTAAAATAACTTTTGTTTTAAGTCAGAAACACGCCAAAAACTTTGCTCATAAATAGACGAAAATAAGTTGAAATCGGAGGTTTTTGGAAAATGAAACTTGCAGTGAATATTCTCTAAGCTGCAACTGGTAAATGTTTTCCCTCAAACACACAAATCAAATAAGTTGCACTTGGCAATGTTATTTCCTATATAGAAATAGGCAGCCTCGGCCACAGCCGCAGCATAAAAATCGCTGCAGATATCAATATATGCACAACTAGCAAAAACGAGCGGAAATGAAATAAAATGCAGCCGCTTTCACAGTTGACTCTCAGTCTCAGTTTCTCGCTCTCTCTTTCTCTATATATTTAACGGTTTGTTTTTTGTGCCTGCTGGCTGTGTGGACGGTGTGAAAACTAAAAGGACGAAGACGTAGCGTAGAACGAAGATGGCGCCGGTAAAGTTTGTTAAACAGCCGCCGGGAAAATTATTGAGGAAACGCTTCTGTAGCTATACCAAAAGTACAACCCGAACCGGAGGTAACAGTTGTTAGCCCACTTCATGGGCAGGTTGCGTGCTCTGGCTTCCAAGTGCTAAAGTAGCAAATGGCAGAGCAAGAGAGCGAAAGCAGGAGACCAAATAGCTAAAATGCTTGTGTTCAATGAGTTTTTAAGCGCACTCCCTGACATATCATTTTCCGGGTGGGGGAAATTGTTATTAGCATCCTGCGCCAAATCAGAAACAATTGTGAAACGCAACAATTGGGGACAGTTCGCAAAGCACTTGCTCCAGACGTGCCCCATAAATACAAACTATTTTCTCGGCAGCAGTGCCAAGATTTCATTACCTCCGTAGCCGCCAGTGCGTGTCTGCAAGCAAGACATAAGAGCAATGTCTATGGATGGCTGTTTGGGTCCTTATGCATGCGCCCTTTGGGCACAGGACATTGGTCACTTATGGCCCTGACAGCTGAGTGAATCGCTTTTGTCGTTTTGAAAGGCGGGCGAAATATAGCGAATGATTGCTGCCAACAGCCTGTCTGACATTGCGATGCCCTTTACTAGATACATATGGTGGGAACAGTGCTGAAAGCGAACAAAATAGACATTTCCGCAGCAAATCATATAAATGACTGCAATTTTTCTTTTTACTAACTCCAAATACAAATATACAAAATATAAAGATCAATTCATTTTTAGACTTTCAAGCTAAACTAGATAGGTATGAATATTTCTTCCTATTTAAATCACATTTCAGTTCTTTTAACTAGGCTCAGTCCTTCAAGCTTTATCAATTTAGCCAACTTGCAGGCAGTAGCTGCACAGTATTCCACTCTAATTAATATAAATTCCCTATAGCAGCATCAATTGCACAGAGGGGAGAAGAGGCTCGATAATCTGGAGCATTGCCAATAGTTGAAACATGCCTGGTCTACAAACTATGTGAGCACATGCTCATATATGTATATATATGTACATAGAGGAGTGTGAATGCGTGTGTGTGTGGGCTCCTATTACACACATTACGTATACGCCACGTTATCGCCAACAGCGCAGAGAGCATCATGCTGCGTATGAGCCGAAATGAAATTCAAACGATAGCAACTACACACGCACACAAACAACAGACACACACGCACACACATTTATGATGCTATGGCTAAATATTGTACATTTTATTAATTTTCCCTTTTTCTGCTGCTGCAACAAGCAAGCAGCGCAGCAATTTGTCGTCAATGTTTGCAGCGTCCATTGTTTGGGTCTGGCCAACAATCGAGACACGCATAAGTGAATATGGGGCGGAGCAAACGAAACTAGTCTGAAATTCTTAGCGAAAGTTTTGCTAATGAAAAGTAATCATATTATGGAATGCTCCGCTGTCAAGTCGCCTAGCATATACTCTGTGAAGGCAAACTGATAAAAACAAATTGAATTTTTAAATTTGTTGATTAAATCTTAATTTTGTTACTATAAATATATTTATTTTAAATGGGTTTATTTGTTATCAAATTTCCATGTGCCATTTTCACAGGGTATCTTCAAGTCACTTTCGACTAGCGCAATCTTTGCTGTTAATGAGACAAGCGCTGCACTGGCTCGAAAAAGTATGCTACATAATAAAGGCTAAATATTATTTATAGTAAAGAAAACAGAATAAATACATCAGATACAATAAGAGATTATCTATTATCAAATATATACAAAGTTATCAAATACATATTACTTTAAAAAAAAAAACAAAATAAAAACAAATAAAAAAAATTAATATTATTAAATTTTCATTTCACTTTCTTTTTTTTTTTTAATAAAAGTAAATTTGTTTCCTACCCATAATTTTAATAAAAAAAAATTTATGTTAACCAGTGTTACACGCAATGTTCTGTCCTCTCCTTTGGCTCTAAGTAAAGAGCTTGTCGCAGTCGCAATAATTTGCTGTTTAAAGCTTGACAACAAAATGAATAAAGTTCAAAATTTTGCTTAGTCCAAAAGTCGTTACGAATTCTCCCTCTTTGTAGACTGTGTAATCATTGCAAATGAGAACTCCGAGTATAATGACTTTGTGAAAGAAGTCCTCCTCCTGTTCCCTTCCAGAAATTGAACCCAAATAAAATAGTGATTTGTGCTTTGGCAAACGCACACAAATGAATGTCATTATCTCTTCAAATTTCATTAAGTGATTCAATAACCAATGTGTGCATGTCTCTTTTGCTACATATGTATAAAAGAAGCGTAGAATGATTGACATAGCAGCTTTGCGCAGTGCTCAGGGTATCTTCTAGTCGAGCACTCCCGAGTAGAGCACTCTTATTTGTTGTATTTTAATGTACAATCAAAGATTTTGCTCTTTGAATGTGGAAATTGATATTTTGTTGCAATATTTGGTGCAGTCAATGGAAACGGAAATTAAAAACGAGCAATTTCGAGTAAATTGAAGGAGTGCACTGCGCATTGTGACTGTTAAACAATGTGCGGTTAGTCATCTCATTAATGCATAATCGACTGTATAAATATGTGTGTTAAACCATATTAAACGCACATTGTTTGTGTAATGCGATAAATGTGCATAATAAACGCATTGCATATGCAGTGCAATGAATGCCATTTAAAATGAGAACGCAAATTAACAGCGGGGCGGATGTGGTCAAAGTGATTGATGTGAGTGAGGCTTGGGCAGCGAAACAATATTAACATCAATCGGTCAATGATACGTCTGTATTGTCAGCTTACACACACAGAAGTGTTGTGTCAATTTAATTTCCAAATAGGCAATTCATATTTTATTATCTATGCGTTTTAAATAATATCACAGTTAAGGTTTAATATCTTTAACTCGAGCTATATATTTAAGGAGGTAAAGTAGGTAATTGCTACTAATTCAAGTGTATAAACAAAGCTATTTAGTAACAAGTAAGAAAACTCTAGTCGGGGGTACCCGACTAGGAGATCCCCTGAACCCCGTCCGATATGCGTTTTTAAATATATTCCGTATCTTGTATACATTACGAACTTATACAAAATTTAATTAAATTGCTAATCTTGCACTTTCACAATCAAATAGCATGTTTTTATTTTTAAAGAATTTAATATAATTTTTAAAGGGTAATAAATATTTAATAAAAAAAAAAAATAAAATATTAAGAAAATACGACATAAAAATATTTGACATCGGCTGGGTTTGTACCCAGACCTGCAAGACACGACGTGCCCCGCTTCTATCAACACCGCCACTGCACTGCTTAGACAAGCAGTAGCAAATTTGAACTAAAGGCAGTTTAGAATTATAACAAAATTCACGCAGTCAGCTGTTATTGTTGTGATTCTTAGAACAGACAAGAATGCTCACATTCGAATGTCTCAATGTATGTGTGCACATGTATAGAAAAAATGAAAACAGGGGTGGGTTTCTGGTCACATGTTGCAATTGACGAAACGTTTTGTTTAATTACTTCTGTGATACTTAATGGATTTCAATGAAATTTTTAGCATATGATCTACATATTATATTGAATATCTTGCAGTTGTATAAAATTGCAACCTCATTCACATATTGGCTAAATTTGCAATTAACCTTCAATTTGAAAATTTTTGAAAACTTTTGAACCAATATCCAAAATCTAACAAAAACCGAAATTGTATAAAATATAAATGAAACTAAATGCAAAATTTGGAGACTCTAGCTTCAAACATGTACGAGATATAATTTATTAACTTCATTTCGATAAGGTTTTTAATCAATAACAAAAGAACGGGAAAAGTTATCGATTTTTTAAAACAAACTCGATATGCGCGTGATATACAGGGACTTTCAAAAAAAATTTCAAGTCTCTAGCTCTTATAGGTTCTGAAATCGACGCGTTCACACATACGGACGGACGGACAGACGGACAGACGGACAGACGGACATGGCTATATCGACTCAGCTCGTCGTCCTGATTACGAATATATATACTTTATGGGGTCTGCCACGCCTCCTTCTGCCTGTTACATACATTTGACATTTTAACAAAACCATTATACCCTGATTTCCCATTTTCAATGGGTTCAGGATATAAAAACGGTGTTTTTCTTTGGAATATTAAAACTACACAGACATTTGGATTTAGTATATGAGTAAAGAAAAATTGAGTTCAGAGTTTGATATATAAATAACTCATATAATAAGTCATTAAGTGATATTATTTACATACTGAGATATAGTTGGATCTTCTTCTTTTAGCTCTTGTTTTTTTCTCTTTTCTTGTTCTTTTCTTTGCTCCTCTCTAATATTCTCTTCTATTTTTTATTGTTTTCATTTACACTGATTTCATATTTTCTCTATCTATTCTATTCCTCGGCTTCTCCGCTCTCCGCTCTTCTCTGAACTTCTTGTGTCTTTATCTTTTCTTTTTTTAAATTTTTATATTTTTCTCTTTATCAAATAACCAATATATTTAAAAATCTATGAAAATGCATAAATGTTATATATATATGTGTATCTAAACACTTCATTTTATTAGTATATTAGTACTTTCTTCATTTACACAACTCTACTATATAACATTTCTGTCTCTCAACTACAGCTGTACAATTCCCTCATTGGGTTAGATGCCCCGTGCCCCATAATTAAGCAATATTTATCATTTGAATTACACCCTCGTATCGCGCGTTAATTAAACGCTGAAATTCATAGGCTCTTTATCATAGATTTTATCGTTTGCCAGTTGCTCAGTTTGCACGCTGAACGCATTCATCAATTTGCGACTGTGACTGCAATTCAAATTCCCATTCACACGCTTTACTCCACTTCGTTTTAATTAAACTGTTTGTCTCATTTTAAGCGCACTCAAAGAAAAACCAATAATTTGTCTTTCCCATATTTCAATGGTAGCTCCCTCAATTTGCCCGCCTCCGCCACCCATTTGTCCAATCGATGCCAAGAATGAAATTGGCATCGCATAGCCAGCCAGGCATTGATGCTGCTAGCATTACGAATGCAAATGCATTCGCTGTCAAGCGAACCGTGTCCGACGTCCACAGTTGAATGTAATTGCTGCCACAGAAATTTATATTTAATTTTCAAATAAAATTTTTGCACATTGCTTCAAAGGATCCATTGTCTTGCACAATCAATAATGCCAAAAAGGATGCACACAGTCCCGAACAGCAATAATACAACAACTTTGAGGTCTCCTTTCAATAAATAACAAGTAGTAAAGGGCGAAACCGCAAAACCACGAAGCTTTTAATATCCTTACAAATGAATAATCATCTGAATTATTAAAAGGCCTTTTACTGCTCTTTCTCAAACCATTTAAATTCTTTTAATTTTTTTTTTGTGCACCTCAAAGTATGCTTTCAATAATTTACATTGTGCGGAAGTTAGCGTAATCAGTGCTTAAAAAATATAAATAAATAATAATCATAATTGTAAATATAATTATTAATTAATAATAATAATTATTGAGCAAAATTCATAGGATAAACACAATGGAAAATAACTAAAGTTAATGAAGAAAATTCATAGAAATTAAAAACTTTTAAGACTTTTCATGCCTTTTGTTTTTGACACTCGACTTAGGAAATTTAAATATAAAACTAGACCAGAATACCTAGTATAATATATTAGTAAGACTTTGGAATTTTCATTCTTTAAAATTATAAAAAAAATTTGTAAAAATTGAAAATTTTATTAATTATTCTTATATAGGTAACTTTAAAACAATTCAAAGCCTTAAATTAATAATCTCAATTTTTTGTTTGTCTTTCAAAAAAATACGAAATCTTTTTTAAACAACTATATCGTAAATTATTGTACTAACAATTATGTATATTATTTTTATTTTTAATCTATTCAAATAATAAAACAAATTTATAATAATATATATAATATATAATAATTTATAGATATATTATTTTATATAATATTATTATATATATTATTATTAGGTATTCTTAACATATATTGTACAAAAAGTATTATCTACGGAATGCAATTATGAATTGTTCGTTTTTCATTTATTTTTTATTCTTAAACTGAATTCTCTTATAGAATTAGCATGCCGTTTGCAAGTGTATGAAAAATGCTTTGCCTAGATCTGCGCTTTGACTTGGCTCCTTGTCCCGTTGTGCCGGCAGCCCTGCTGGCCAGCGGTTGTAATTAAAATTGAAGCCGTGCGGCGCATGTTGCACAAGTTGCCAGCATTCCAGCTGTTTGTTGTCCAATAATAATTTTTATTGTACTTAATCATGGTGGAAAATGTGCTTTTATTTCATGAATTGCACAGAGAGGTTGATGAAATTGCGGTTGTTAAAATGTGGTCCATGTATAGATGCATGTTCAGCCAGAAGAGGTAAGCTCAGAAGCTCACATCGATAATGTTCTGCAGATTAAGTGGCGTACAAATACTCGCATTTATTATTGTTTGCTATTGGGGCGGTGGGAGCTTGGAACCCTTTTGGCGGTCGCGGTTCAACTCCAGCCAAGTAGTAAATGAAAAGTTCTGTTGGATCGTTTTAATTTGCTAGCCACGTTGAGTGTTGCCCACTTGTTACCTGATTATCTGTTAAGTTCGCAAACGGCACTTAACTCTAGCGTTAATTACTTATGTCTATACTTTTTAATTGAGGTACGTGTTATTCTTTTGCTTCTTTTATTTTATTTCATGGCCAGAAGCAATCTCACTGTTTATTCATCAGGGAATTTAAAAAAAAAAAAGCATGCGTCGCATGCTGAAATCAAAAAATAATTAAAATACTTTGATTGAGGAATATCCTGTACTTTGCTTCAATACGGTATATAAATTATTTGTATCATAGATACGTTCGAGTCTCTTTTGTAAGGTAGAAAAAGCGGAAAATAATATTCTTAATTTTGATGACAGAAAGAAAGATTCATGATTTATATTACAAGCTAGTCTCGCAGTATTCAAAGATTATTTCAGAGTTAAATTGTAAGAGTCAGCAAAAATAATTTTAAAATAAGTGAATAAGTGAAGTGAAACATGAAGTGCACCCGAAAATTGTATCCTAAACCTACTGGAAAAGGAAATTGGAATAATGATTTTGTGAAAATGTATGTTACAAGAAGATGAATGTGTGTCATGTTCTTGATCACGAGCTGAGTCGATATAGATATGTCCGTCTGCATATAGTATTTCAGAGATCATTAATTTTCGATAACTTATCCTATTTCCTTGCTATCGATAAAAAGAATGTCTGAGTCAGCTATGAAACTGAAGTTAAGAAAGAACATCTAGAAGAAAAGTTATACAACAATGAACTTCCCATAGTAAAGCCGGTTAGCACAGCCCAAGCGTAGTCGATGCATCTAGAATTTTAATATTATATATATTAAAATTCTAGATGCATCGACTACGCTTGGGCTGTGCTAACCGGCTTTACTATGGGAAGTTCATTGTTGTATAACTTTTCTTCTAGATGTTCTTTCTTAACTTCAGTTATATATATATATATATATATATATATATATATATATATATATATATATATATATATACATATATCACAATACATTAGCTACATGAAAATTGAGTTGATGTCACAAAAGACACTTGATAATAAACCAATAAATATTATTATATAATATATATAAAATGGAGAAGATCGCTGAGTTCAATTTTAATGATATTCTTATATGTATATATATGTATGTATATGTATATATATATATATTTGTATATATGTACATATATAATAAATATACCTATATTGGGTTAAGTGTAAAATATAAAAAAAATTATAAATATATAATTGATAAGATCGCTGAGTTCAATAAAATTTTATATGTATGTATATATTATTATATTAATAATAATATTTATTTGTATTTGTAATAAATATTAATATATAATATATATAACATTGAGCAGATCGCTGGGTTCAATTTTAAATACATATGTATAAATACCTATAAAGGTTAGCTGTTTGCCAAGATTTTCTTTAAGATTCAGTCTTTCAGTTGTTTCTGTTCGATGCAGTTGTCATTTCTGTGAAAATGAAGCCGAGCTGTAAAGTGTTCTTAATTGCAATTGTATTTTTATATACATCAAAAACCTTGTTGGCAACGAAAATCGCCAGTGGCATAGAAAATCAGGTGAATATGGTGATATTTTGGTGTGATTTGAAGTACATAATTTTGGTATCTTTTAGGCTACTGTTCAGTCAGCCAAAGTATCATTGGAAGCATGTGACGTGCAAGGCTATAACGTAGTTACGCCTCTGTTAGAAATATTAAATGAAATGAAAGATGAAATCTCAAATACTAAAAATCAAGTTGAAAGCATAGATAAGGAAATGTGGAAATCGGAGCTCGTAATGGAGTTGAGATCGCAAAATTTATTTCACAGAGAAGTTATTAAGGAGTTAATTGCCAATTCCGTATCAATTAAAAACAACATTGATCAACTGGCAGCTATGAAGTGTGAGTCACTCCAGAACGAAATAAATTCAAATGTCGTGACCATCCATCAATTAAATACGCACATAGCAAATCTGACAGCTCAGGCTGATGTACTAAACTTGACCAATGTTGATCAGCTAAAGAAGCAGCGGAATTTAATTGATATGAGAATACAACAGATAATTAAATTGGAAACGAAAAAAGCGGTCGGCTGTGCTGCCACTCGAGATTCTACAGAGCATGATGGTATCTTTGAAGTCAAGGGTTTGGAATCGTTTAAGGTGCTTTGTGATAGTCAGATAGCGGGTCCTGGATGGACGATTATACAGCAGCGCATCAAAGGTGGCGAAGATTTTTATAGAGATTGGGCTACCTATCGAAATGGCTTTGGTTCGTTTGATGGCGATTTTTTCCTAGGTCTGGAAAAAATACATTTGCTGACAAGCACCGAACGTTACGAGCTATACCTCCATATGGTGGACTTAAGGGGTAGGGTTACATACATTCGCTACGATAATTTCTCAATTTCCAATGAAGCTGGCCAGTATGAATTGCTCAGCTTGGGCAATGTCAATGGTGATGTCAACGATAGTATGAAATGGCTTGAACATATGAAATTTACCACATTCGATAATGATAATGATAACTGGAGTGAGGGCAATTGCGCCAATCATCGACATGGGGGCTGGTGGTTCAATAATTGTGTTTTGAGGTGAGCAGAATATAAAAAACATGTTATAAGCTGTAAAATTTTGAATTGAATTTCCTTTTTTTCTACATTTCAGTTATCTAAATGGAATATACAGTAAAGACAGTTCACAAGATTTTAGCGGCATTTATAATAACTATCCGAACATTTTAAAAACAGTTAAGATGCTCATACGTCCGTTTGACTATTGTCTAGAAAACTCTTAACAGAAAATTTTAAAACAACAATTCAGATGTAAACAATAAAAATGGTGTATTGTACTCGCATTGTATATCATTTATATATGTTTTAATTTTTCATATTAGAAACAAAATGGAAGTTAGTTTTATTTTAAAAATATTATTTTGCTTATTTGCAATTGTCTTTTGTGGCATCAAGCGAATTTGGTTGTAAAACAAATGGAGGTTGATAAGTTGTGAATTTAAGGTAATATGTCTGTTATATTGATAGTCAGGTAATCTGAAGAGTGGACTGTTGGTATGCTAAGGTCTCTGTGTATGACTTGACTACGAACATACTATTATGCGTTTTCCTGTCTTCATAGCAAATTATCGATGTGTTTTACTGTAGTTCCCCATAAGTGTATACCGTAGGCTCATATTGGCTTAAGAAGTGTTTTGTATAGTAACTCTATGTCTTAACGATCGATTTGGAATTCTGTTTTGGTAAACTGGTTACCAAACTTACAGAAATTTTGATTTAGTTTTCTGTTTATTCTTGTCGGTTTTGGTTTTTATGCCTGAGTGCAAATGTTACGTGTATTGACTTTTCTGATTCTCTCTTATATATAGAATAAAAATAATATAAAATTTCTGCAGCACTAGAATTGTCAATGTCTGAGGCAATAAGAGACGTGTCATCTGCATATGTGACATGTCTGTTGTATAATATGAAGACTAGGTCCAAATACACTTCTTTTGGACACTCCAGCTTTGATAACTTTAATATTTGTCCCTACTTTCACAGGTAAAATAAACAGTTCGAAATATAATAGTAAGTAAGGAGTTGGAAGAGAGTTCTTAAGCTTATATAGCAGTCTTACTTAATTGGAATACTTTATCGAAGGTTTGCCGCACATCAACTAATGTCTGTGTCTTTAATTTTCCTTCGAACTATTTTCGAGCTATTCAGAAATACAGAATAACATTGTTATTTAAATGCGTTTCGCTTACTTAATCCATTAAACCATTAATTGAGTCACACTTCTTATTTGTATTTTACTATTATTTTGTTTTATATTGTTCCACAGTTGATTTTCGCATAGCCAAAAAGTTTTTATGAAAAACAATACGAAAAGCTGCCATGTGGGGCAATGCCTTTAAAAGAGAAATTTCATTTCATTTTTCACTGGCTAACTGGCTAGTTGGCTCAAAATGTTTTTGTGGACGAGCTATTGCTTGATGTGTTCATTATACCCTGGGAAAAGTAATTTATAATATATAAAAACTCAACTTTATCATGTTATTTATTTCCTAAAAATGTTTAGAGAACGAACATTTTATGTGTTTTGATATGTGTAACAATTTTTATTTATATAACAATAATTTTGAATGCAATTATCTTCATTGAATTAAATCAGAAAAAAAATAATAATAAAATTAAACAACTGATAAGAAATATCTAGTCCCCTTTTGTTAAATTTTATTATTATTATTATTATTAAATAAACAATTCAAAGCATTTAACAAAATAATAATATTTTCATAAATTTGTGACTTATGTTATTGTAGTTAAATTTTATATTTGGAGCATAGTCGGTCACTTGCAACTGTTTATGTTGTGCTCGCTGCCCCCCATAAGCTCTCGATGGTGTTGTAAAATGCAATCATTGTGGCATGTAATTAGTTTTTGTGTGTGTGCCAACTCCCACAAGTGCGGGTGGTGGTGGGGGTGTGGGTGCGTGTGTAAGTGCAATATTTGCGCGAGTGTGCAAATGTATAAATAAAATGTATTACTGCATTAACGTGTGAAACAGGCACAAGCATATAGACACAGACAAACACACACACACACACACACACACACACACTCCATGCAAATGAGAAGTAGTGTGTGGAAATTGACATTGCATTACTATGCTTAAATCTAAAATTTTCGTATAAGTTTGAGCAGCTAAATAGAATGAATATTGCAGATTTTGTGTACAGAAAAGAGGAAAGTAAAACGATAATTTAAATATATTCATAAATTCATTAAAGTGCAATTTAACCTTCATATGAATTGAATATGATTGATAAACTCTTCATGTTAATTATCCTATATCCTATAAAGAAATCGAAAACATTCTACAAAGAACACTCTAAATATTAAATATATATAATATTTATTAATGAATAAAATAAATATTTTCAAAAAAAAATGTTTAACAAGTATGAACATTGCAGTCGAGCGTTACCAACTGCAGAATACTCATTGACGACCCAAACGCTACCAGCTCTATTTTCTGATTTGCCACGCCCCCAATTGGTATATATACAATATATATATAGTTTTTGGCAAATCAATAGAGTAATTTAGTCTTTAAATTTGAAGTTTGTGGAAAATACCCAATTGCCACGCCCCCAATGAGCGTAGATATATCCACCATATATTTTTGATCTTGTATTGTCAACGCGAGTATATGTTCCAAATTTCAACTCTGTAGTACTTCAACTAACAGGGTTTCTGACATACCGGAAAATGCATTTTCCAATTTGCCACGCCCCTAGTGGGCGTAGCGACACTTTATAATTTGAGGGTATACACGAGTATATGTATTATCCAAATTCAAGTCTCTAGCTTCAAAAGCGTCCAAATGGTTTGCGTTCAGACGGACAGACGGACAGACGGATAGACGGACGGACAGCAAGACGGACATTGCACAAACCCAATATACTCTTTTCACTTTCGTGAATGAGTATAAAAATTATGTTTTACATATAAAACATTCATTTTATATAATCTTAAAGGAAATGACTTTTAAACTCAAGAAGAATTTAGTTTTTTATTTTACAACTCAGAGAGTATAAAAATTATAAATAAAATTTGGTCCGAATAAATTCCACGATAAAATTAATCTATTATCTCTAGCTCTTTCTATGATATCTTTTGGGCATTCGAACAACAGCTTATAAATTCTATTTCCATAAAGTTCTTTAATTGAGCTCGTATAACCGCTAGCAGCTCGTGGTTGTGGTAGTGAAGCCAAGCATGATTAACTGGCCGTTGTTTCAATCCGTATACCACACCACACGTCGTATACGAAATAATAATTTACACACTATTGTGGTGGTTGTTGTTGTTGTTGTCGATGACATTGCAACAATCAGTAATCAATTTACAATTTAGTTGTACGTTTGTTGCTCTGTCTGTGTGTGTGTGTGTGTGTGTGTACATTGATTGGTGGTTGTGCAGAGGTTCCTAAATCTAAACACACTCACACACATACAACTGGCTGTGTATATGTATTTCCTGTTGTTGCTGCGGAGCAATTGATTTGTTGGTCTATTTGGTCGTCGTCAGCGTCCCATCACTGTCCAAAGGAAATGCCACGCAATTTGTTTGTTCGCGCTCGCAGGCCACAAATATTGTGAAATTAACTTGTTAAAATAGTCGTGCCCCCCAATGGGTTGGGCGTGGCTGTTGATAAATGACAAAAGATTTGCGATATGAACTTAACTGTGTGGAGTGGGCGCTTGTAGTTCTGTGAGTGTTAATGGCCATAGAAAAATATTGGCTGGCCATTGGATTGCATTGGATGGGGTTGGGTATGTTTTTGTGTTTTTGTGGCCTGAACCAGTTGGAAATGACTATCTATGTAACAGGTGGAAGAAAGTGTAGAAAACTCCATAAATTGTATATATAGTCTTGATCAGCTGAGTCAATCTGGCAATGACGATGTCGACGGTCCATCCGCCCTATTGAAGTTGAATTCAGCATTTAATATTATTGCTAAAATGTATTTAACAGTAAAAAACCGTAGCTCAGGTCGATGGACTGATCCGATCTATAATAACTATTCCTATCTGATTCTCTCTCTCTCTCTCTCTCTCTCTCTCTCTCTCTCTCTGTTTGTATCTGTGATCTACACATCTACACATTGATCGGGCATCTGACTTGTGTATGGAAATGAACGAAACTGAATGTAACATATTTTTTGGTATTTACATTCAGAAATGTACGTAAAAAGCTTGAAACAACAGAACCATCTCTTTTTTGACTCTGAATGATCGAATGTATAAAAAACACTCAGGGAAACACTCAAGAACTGGAATCGATTTTGAGTAGGAAGTATTGCTCTATATTGAGACAAGTCAGCTGCATACTTATATTAATGATTATTATAGTAATCAATATAAAATAGATGATTATGAGAATTATCATTATGTTAAAGATAATTAAGTTAATACATTAAGTGAATGATAAAGTAAATTATGATTAATGATGAAAAATATAAGTTAATGCATATATTCATGTGAATATATACCTAGAGCTTTGGTTTTTAAGAACTACTAAAAGAACTTTAAGCGGTATAGAATGTATGATATGATCTCTACTAGCTGAAATTACTTGAATAATATATAGAGATTAAAGACTTTTACACCGTCCCTTACCATATTGCTGCTCGTCGTTAAAGATATCTTTGAAGGTATCTTTTAATCAGGCACTACCATCTGGAGTACCCTGGAGTATACACTCAAAGTACTCAGAAACAGCGAAAGACAAAATCTTGAATTTTTCCAAATATATGTAGCTGTTATACACAAGATATTTATTCAATATTTTCTTCGGTTTCTTTAACTTAACTTAAAGAGCACAGATATTACAAATTTTACTCATACAATCGGTGCAGATCTTAAAGTATTACCCTGTTGAGGGTTTTTATTTATTTGAATATAGCTCTATAAATAAAATGGTTGACAACTTTAATCTGAGAAATCATTGTGTAAAGGCAAGCAAGTCGACTGCAGTGTATCCAAAGTCAGTAAAACGTGTTGCATGAGGAACAATATTTATATATTGTATGTTACTCTTCAAACGTCTCGAAGTCCGAGTAAGCCAGTAAATCTTTTATTTTTTATGAAAAATACTTAAAATATTTGCCTAATAAATTTGCTACACAAACCGATTACCATACCCTACAAATTATTTATATATATCATTTTATATATTTAAGTCAGATGCTTCAAAAAGTTTTGAAGAGGGAAAATTTGATGATTATGCTGATTATGTGTGAAGATATAAGAATTTCTATAATTCACATAAAAATTTGTGTAAAAAAGAGTATTTCATAGTCGACTACAATATGCAGCAGAGCGCACATATTCTTAACTGCAATACTAAGTAGATAAACCACTTAAGTAGCTCTCATTATTAGATACAACTTTCAATTATAAAGTACACGCAAGCACTTAGCTCGTAGTATTCCCCTTGACAGTTGTGCAGCAAGCAGGCGAGTGGCATAGAATGGCCTTTAATCTGCTGCAATTGACCTGGCTTTAACTGCCTCATTGACCAGTCAACTGACATTCACCTGCTGTACTCTTTGCGCTCTACTCCCAATGTGTTCGACATTTTGCCATTTCCTTTGCTTTTTGCTGGTTTTGTTTTTTCCACTCTTTGGGGCAGTTTATCACTAAAGTGCACGCAATGGCAACCATGCTGAAGACGCTGCTAAGTGGCATACGCGGCGTATGACTTATCTGGCCATTCTGCAGCTTGCGGTTCGCATTTAAAGTTTAAGTGGCGCAAAATCAGCACCACTAGAGCTCTATGTGCAAACAGCGAGACAGCTGCAAAGGACTTCATTTGCAACATCAATCGCAACCTCATCCAGCCTGCCGCGTTGCCTGCATGTCTGCCCGTGTGGATGCTCTCATTACGTTGATGGCAGCGACCGCGTTGGCTGCGTGTTTAATAAAGCGTATGCCAGCAACCGGATGCCACGGAATGGCAGCCTGGATTCTAGTGCCCAGAAGGCTGCCATTGGCTGAGTTTAATTAGCTTTAATGGCTTAATGCAGGGCATTTGAGCTGTCGTGAGTGGCTGGGCATGCAAAACTGACAGCTGCTAAGTAAACGTGCAGTTCTTGTTGGCCGAGTTGACCTCAGTTTCAGCTTCGGCTGTACGACCGATGACAGCATCATGAGTTGCAATTTCCGCATCATGACAAGCTTTTGCCATCAGCTGCACTGGCACCGCAGATCAGATTTTAGCATAAGATTTCAAATTTCTTTAATATTTCATTATGAAACTAATATTTTTTTGTACAAATGCATTAATATTCCGCATCTTTCTTTGATTACAATTAAAATTTTTCTGATACCTGAATTGCTTAACACACTTGGAAATATTGTTTTAAAAGAAATCCTTCTGAAGTTGGCTTAATGCCTGTTCATTTCGCTTATTTACTTGTTTCTGTATGAATATTAACACAACAACACATGGCTAAACATATATTTATTTTTTTATTTTTATTTATAAATATAATAATAATACTATTATAATAATAAATGCATTTACTCTCATACTCAGGATCGCCTTTTAGCGGTTTAATAAAAATTTCCATAAAGACAACAAAAATTAAATTAAAATAAAAGAAGATTTCCAAAGTTCAAGTAAAATGTTTATCAGTCTTGGCTTTGGCTAATTCATTTCAAAGTCAAATCAGCAATAAATTATTCTAAAATGATTTATTGAGCACAATAGAATAATCAGGCAGTAGAGGGTTAATATAGCATCAAAGGGTTGATCATGTTTGTTTCTAAAATTCGATGACTATTTCCGTTTTAATGTTAGCGATAAAAAACCTTAATGAAATACAGTAATTAAATTATATCTCGTACATCTTTCGAGCTAGAGTCCAAATTTTGTTTTTAGACTTACAAATATTTTATACAATTTCGATTTTTGTTATATTTTGGATACCGGTCAAAACAAATTTTATTATTATTATTATTATTATTATTATATATATATATTATATATTATATATATTTTTATTATTATTATATATATATATTATATATTATATATATTATTATTATTATTATACAAACTTAAATTTTTTCTGCGTTAATAAATACATAACTGAGTATATTTAAAAACGCAGATCGGATGGGGTTCAGGGGATTTCCTAGTCGCGCACCACCGTCTAGAGTTTTCTTACTTGTTGTTTTTAAAGTGTGTAACAGACAGAAGAAGGCAGGGCAGACCCCCGAAAGTAAAAACATATATTCTTGATTAAGATCAACAGCCAAGTCGCTGTGGCCCTATGCGACTATCCATCGATGTCAGAAATTTAAATTGAAATTATTTTAGCACACGCAGATCAAATTTATTTAAAATACTCGATTACTTTTCGTTCTTCAATGTAATCGATTGACAAATCATCAAACTTCAGTTATTAAATCAAATGTCATACATCTTTGTAGCTAGAGTCTCTAAAAGTTGGATTTTGTTTAATTTATTTATTTAAAATTTATTTATTTAAAAAAAAGTTAATTTATTTTTATTTATTTTTGGATATCAACTCCAAATTTCATTCAAATCATTAAATATAACGCGTGGTAATTAGCATAAGCAGTTGATCTATGCATATGCCCACATACAAACATACATTCAAATGCCTGATTTCTTTTTGAATTCTTTTCATGGAATCGCAATTTTGATTGAATTGTGTTTCAGTTGTCAGCTGCTACTTTAGTTTCGGATTTGCTACTTCGCAAAGAGACAATGCTGCCGCGGGGGTGGTGGGGGGTGATGCACATGGCTGTGGAGGCCAACTGCTTGCCGATGTCGAATTTACTTTGAGCCCGTGAACCCATTTAAAATAGGTTTCAGTAAATTGAGTACAACAAAAACATCTACCTCTGAATATTTGATTGATCTTGGGTTTTAAACCCGAGTATATGTTCAAAATTTCAAGTCTAGCACTCAAGCTGCTATAACAGAATTTGTGCACAGCACTATATATACATATATATATATTGGATATATCATTTTTTCGTCGATCTTTATAGGACAGGCGGATGGACGGACAGACGCACGGATGGCCGGACAGAAGGACAGCAAGACGAACATATCACAAAACCAATGTACTCATTGCCTTTCGTGAATGAGTACAAAAATTGCTTAAAGTTGACTTTTTACGAATATTTAATTGTGTAAACATGTTCATACTTATTTATCCATCATGCTTAAAAATATAAATGGACGTATACGCTTATGTATAAGTTTCTTGCTTAACGTAACTGAATTAACGCATGCAGTATTTTTCTTACGGCAAAACGGGTTGTTAACAAAAAAAAATAAAAATTTTAATATTTATATAACTTTTATATATAAATATTATTTTGAGCAGCTATTTGCTCAAGTGCGTTCGAGGATACTTATAAAAGGGCAACATTTTCCAATTGGCCACAGTTTCGATCCACTCTTTCAGCCGTATAAGAAGTAGACCTTGTAGCCATGCAGCTGGCTAGCAACATTTGAATTGGTAACATATATAGTTGGGTTTTGGGCGATTCTTATCAATTGTTATACTTCTGGTGAGTTTGCTCCTTATGGGACACGCTGATCTTAGTGTTTCAGTTCCGTCTTGTGGCTGCCCGATCACAACACGTTGTCCACCAACAACGAAAGGTTGTCCACCAGCAACCACCACGACAAAACCGAGTGGCACTCAGCCACGCAACCCAACATACCCAACCAACTCAACCAACGCAACGCACTCAACCCACCCAGCCTACTCAACCAACTCAACCCACGCAACCAACTCGACCCTGTCAAACAACCAAACCAACCAAGCCAACACCACCTACCAAACCTTGTCAAACAACCAAACCAACGACACCTACCAAACCCACGGAGCTTCCTCTTTGCCCGCTCATTAGTGGACCTGGTGGTCCCCGTTGTTGGGATTGTCCCTCACATTCCCGACTTTGCGATGAGCTTGTAACTGATATTCATTTCCTGAGTCGTGTGCTGGAAAACTGCGTCTGCGCTAATGAATGTGAAGATCAAACGATATTGGAGCTCGACCATGCTTAACATACATTGTTAATGTTTAGATGGATAGCAAGGAAGAAACTGATAGAAAATTGTTGTTGAAATAAAATTGTTGAAAATAAATTAATAATAGAGAAGAAACAGATCTCGGATTTATAATGCTCGAATGGAAAGTTGTTATATAAATATAAAAAAAAGGATCTGAAGAGTTGGCCAAAGTTGAAAACGAGTTGTTAATGCGAATGCGAATGCCAGGGTAAAAGTAATGAATGCACTACGAAACACGCAAAAAATCCTTGTTTTAGCTGGTATAGCTGGACTCTTTATATATGTATATGCATATAGTTTTCGTTCTAGTTCACAGCCGGAACACTTTAAAACAATTTTCTACCAAGCGAACTTCAACCGAAGCGAATAAAAGATGCTGACTATTTATTTGCCCCAAATTGCAATGGGGAGTGGGAAGTGGGGTGTGGCAGGTAGCTGAGCTATGTGAACAGTTGAAACTCCCTCACACACAGACACACACACATATGGACACAAGGCTGCGCTGTGAAATTCATTCACACGTAACAGCATTGAGAAACCACTGAGAAGAGCTGTGCAATTCTCACTTGTTGTTTTTGTTTTTGTTTGTGGCACGCTAAAGAAACTTTGCCTCATAACTTTACATTGAAGAAGATGCATATGCAACACGTTCGTGCCATTCAGTGTTGCACCACCTTCCGGTCGCGGCCAACTTGCAATTGAGTGCAGCTATATATATTTATATGCGAGTCTATATACGAAGATTACGGATACGTACGTATGTGCAACTTTTTCTACAGTAGCGACTTTTGCAATGCCTGGCAGTGAACCGAACTCTGACTCATTTGAACTAAACTGTGAACTGAACCGCAGTTATCTCAGTTTGAATGCCAAAAGTAACTGAAGTAACTGAAAATGTGTAAGGGTCGGTTGGGTCGTTGTCGTCGTCAAGTTAATTGAAAAATAGTGTTTGCTATTTTATGGCATTGCCCCAAACTCTGTTGACAGTTGAACAGCAGTCAAAAGGACAACAGATGGCTGCGGTTGCTCTCTCCCTCTCTCTTAATTTTTAATTAATATGCAGCTGGATGAGCTTGGTTGGCTAAGCCAAACAGCCCTTAAAGCTGTCTCAGCTGAATTCCAATCATTAAAACTTTCAGTTTATAAATTATATACCATATATATTTCTTTTATGCTTGTTCATTTAAAATGCCTACAATCTAGATTCAATATAGTTTCTACATTATTCAGAGAAAGCGTTAGAAAACTAGTTATTTCATTTGTTGTATTTGATTAAAAGCTATAAGTTTATATATATATTATATATATTTATATATTTGTTTAGTTGATCGTATTTATCGTAGTAAAATTTTAGTATCGTTTACTTGGCTCATTATTGAAACGCTCGTTTAGCAATGTTCCCTGATTTAAGTCCAATTTCTATTGTGTGTGCAACGTTTCCTTATGTATTCAAAATTAAAGCTACATCTTTGTTTACATTTAGATAATTCTATGCTTAAAACGAATGATCAGCGTATAACTGATGGCCGCAATTTCCTTTTAGCTTCTCTAACTACACAATTCCATATTTAACAATACCAACTATTCAGCCTACAAACAAATTACGATATGTTCTGTCTAAATTGTTGCAAACACAAAAAAAAAAGAATAGAAGAAATTATGATGTATATTCAATACATATTTAATTTGGTAAACTAGTATTCGATGCTTATGTTAATTCACTTATGTTATTTACAATCAACAAAACCAATGATATGATAGCAAGCTGTTCAAACAAGTTTTCAATAATGAGCTGCATAGGCTTTTGAATACTGTCCAACATGCATTTTTTTGTAGCCATCAAAAAACTATTTTGTGATTATAAGCTAAGTCATTAAATTTAATAGTCTGTGCTTTCTTGTCGATGAGATTCTTCTCCAAGAAATTATATATCTATATATATATATATATTGTGTTTTTTGTTTATAAATGATATTTGTGTTGCCGATTTGCAAACGTCTTTGTAATTGAAGCTTTACAAGCTTTTTATACAACCTCCTAGCTGGGACATCAACATAAAAGTGTTTATCCAATTAAATTAAACAATTGTCTTTGCGTTTTATATGATATAATGGCGTAGTCTATAAGGAATTTTTGATAAACATAAGCGTTAAATTACAACTAATTAACAATATGACTACGACTTGTATTCAAAACATTCTTCTTCTTTTTTTATACATATGAGAACCGAACGAAGACCTATTGTAATTAATAACAATTAAATATAATAGAAAAGAATTTGAAACTAGGCTTTCATAAATTGTGCTTTTTGCTGGTTATATAGAAAATCGAACCTAAACAAATTCCAACCATGTTGAACCGAAATTAATTTTAGAGCTATGAGTATTCTTAGATCTTTATAGTACGACGGTTGAACAGTTGGCTTATGCTCTAGAGCTTCCGCTGAGAGCTCAGCTCAGGAAATATGAGTGGATTTTACTCTTGCCATTTTTGCTGATCGTTGCGACGGGACCTGATGAGAAAACAGTGCGAAACGTTGAGATATAATGTTTAAAAATTTAAAAATTCTATTAAGACACACCTTCGGTCTCCGAGGCTCTTGCCACGCCCATTCGCTCAAGTAATCGAAAGAGTGCACCCAAATTGGAACGTTCATCCATGAATCGCTTCTCCAGACGCACAACGGCAGATTTTTTGTTTTTCGTCTGCGTGTGCCAGACAAGAATTTCGGTGCAATTGTTGCCTCGAGGCTCGATCTGATCGATGCGCAGTCCAATGCTACGTAAAAACAAATCCTCCTCATAGCCCGGCTTATAGGGCATGTTGACATTTGGGTACTGCGACATATACGACAAGCTCACAGCGAAGCCAGCCATATCGACAGGCCAGCGTCGACCCGCCACCCAAGAGTCCAGAAAGGCCACAACTTTACCCTGACAAGCATAGAGAATATATTGTACATAGATTAATTCATGATAGGTTGACATTCGAATTATCTGTTATTTACTTACATCACGCACCACCGGCCCACTGATTGCATATTCCGCTATCAGTCCAACGGGAAACATGGAGACACGCTGTGTCTGTCTAATTTCCGTGAATAATCTTAGATCGTACGTATTGTCATCGTCACCAAAGTAGAGCACACCATTCGTTAGGTTGTGCTGATGCAGCCACTGAAGTGCTGCACGTCGATTGGCCACGCCCCTCGGCGCTGGCTTCACTTTGCGAAACTCACTGGGCATGGGACTGGCCATATGTGTATAGGGAATACCTGAGCAAATTGAAAAGTTTACAAAATATTTATATAAATAATTTATATATTATAGAAACCGAACTTTTTTGTCGAAGAACACAAAAGAGCTAACGTAGAACAATTTACCATGTATTTGAACAAACAAAAAGATAATATACTAAATAAATATTTATTTCTGTGCACAGAAAAGATTGTAGGGCTAGGGCTAAATAAATATTTATGTCTGATTATAGAAATGATAAGCTAAGAAGTAAAGTAGATAATTTTCACGTCGTCTACCCTTGCAGACATAGAGTTAAGAAATGCTTTTAACAAAATTTATGTTGACCGACAGTAGTGGAAGTTTCTACAGTTCGAATAGTAAATCAATTGCTATGCTTGGGCCACGTTATCTTGAAAACTTGAAACTGCCTGTGGGAAGGAACTGTTTTTGAAATGAATTACTTTTAGAGTGAACTACTCAAAATGTCAACTACTTTTGGCATGATCTAATGTGGAATGAAACTACTCTTGGAGTGAACTACTTTTGGAGTAAACTACTCTTGGAGTGAACTACTACTCTTGGAGTGAACTACTTCTCTTGGAGTGAACTACTTTTGGAGTGAACTACTCTTGGAGTGAACTATTCTTAGACCTAACTATTTTTTTAGTGAACTCCTTTCGAATTACTTTTAAAGAGAACTATTCTTGTAGTGAACTACTCTTGCATTGAACTATTCTTGTAGTGAACTACTCTTGCATTGAACTATTCTTGTAATGAACTACTCTTGACGTGAACTACTACTCTTGGACATAACTATTTTCGGAATGAACTATTCTTGTAGTGAACTAATATTATAGTGAACTACTATTTTTTAAGCGAACTACTCTTGGAGCGAACTACTATTATAATTTGTAGTGAACTATTATTGTAGTGAACTATTATTGAAGTGAACTAATATTATAAAGAATTACTTTTAGAGTAAGTTACTACTCTTGGAGTGAACTGCCTTCTGAATGAACTATTCTTTTAGTGAGCTACTTTTGGAGTGAACTAATTTTTAAGGTGATCTGCTCTTCGATAAAAGTACTCTTGGAGTCAACTATTGTATTTGTCATCCTACCTATACTTGTAGTGAACTACTCTTTGGGAGAACTACTCGTATAATGAACTACTCTTTGAGAGAACTACTCGTATAGTGAACTACCCTTTGAGAGAACTACTCGTATAGTGAACTACTCTTTGAGAGAACTCCTCATATAGTGAACTACTCTTTGAGAGAACTACTCGTATAGTGAACGACTCTTTGAGAGAACAACTCGTATAGTGAACTACTCTTTGAGATAACTATTCGTATAGTGAACTACTCTTGCAGTGACCTAACCTTAAATGGAAATATCCTTGGACTACATTACATATAAGTTATATAGTTTACCTACCAAATCCATTAATTTGCATATCCAGAAACGGATCACATCCCTCCCGATCATTGGCCACCAGCCAGTGGAGTCTAGGCACATGGAGCAGGGTATACGCGAGTCGAGTCAGTTCGGGTATTTGCTCGCGTCTGGGATATGTGGGCGTTACGAAATAGATCACAGGCAGCTGTGCGTAGGCACTACGCGGCTTATCTCCTATATAGAGGCGACGATCCTCATGGCTCTCGCTGCAAATGTGCATCGATTCATTCAGAGCGTGCCCCATTGTACTTCCTGCAAAAAGAGCAAATGAGAAAATTATTATACAATAGAAATCTATTTATGTGAACTGCCTAAAATTAGGCAACGCTCAAATTGAACAAGACTTCTGTGTGTTATTTCCGAGCACCCCCACTGTCGTGACCACTGGCCTAGAATAAACAGCTGACGAATCGCAATTAGCGCAACACTTTCCTTCTTTTAACACTCAAATATTTTGTGTTATTATAGCACATAGTATAAATATATATATACTTAGCAAATAACCTTTCAAGTTTATTATAATATTGAATTCGTCTGAGAATACAAGCCAGCGCTATTTATAATTGTTCTCATTAAGTGCATAATACAATTGGCCTAGCCCAGATATTGCTTATATATGTATTGTATATATAAATACTTGCATATATATTTATAAATTTGTATCATTATTCAGCGCATTTGCTTTGGTTCATTGCGTTTAACTTGTTCAACTATCTAAAATAGTATGACAATATTGAGTTAATTTCTACATTAGTCATGTCTCTTCCTACAATCCTTAGCTACAAGTGATAATCTGTAATGTCGATTAGCTTCAAATCTTAAAGACATACGCACATCACGTGGCTAATGACGCAATAGCACTAAATGCCGTCATTCTGTCAATTGTTATATGATAGATGGTTGAAATGCTCACATATGCATTTCTAAAACTGTATCAGCTTTTGTCATAATACTATTTTGTATGCAGCCCGTTATCTAATGAAAATGTATATTATGAATATGAATAATATAGAATGCAATTTGAGAGCCCATAATAAATATATATATACAATATATACCTGATCATTCCTATAAAACTGATGCATTTACTTTAACAACTTTTTCGTTTCTTCCAGCTTACATTTTCATTGACTGTGTGTGTGTGCATGTAAGTATTTATCTGTCGATCTATGTATGTGTATATATGAGTATATTTGTATTATTAGATTAAGAACTGCATTGATAAGCTTACAAACTTTGATAGCATAGGTGCCATATGAATAAATCTAATAGTGTTAGGGAAGTTAGCGAAAATGCAAATAATTTTATTTTATGAGTACTTTTTCAGTTAACTTGTTTTTAAAGATAACAGAAAGGCATTTAAGAGTGTGACAAATCGGGAAAGACTATAACAGAAAAGGTGCTAGGTGCCATGTTAAGGTGCTCGTGTTGCCAGACCTCGACCAAGAAAAAAATAAATAAAATATATGGCAAATGGCAAAAACTCTATATTCCACTGTTCCAGAGCAGCGGCACTAAAATTTGGTATTTGAGTAACTGTTCAGATTCTATGCGGAAAAAGCTATGTCATCTAAAGTTTTACAGCTAGAAACTTTATAGTTTGATAATTGAATTCACCTTCTTTATTGATTTACCACAAAAGGCGCTTTGTAGATTTCGACAATCGAAAAGAAACTTGCACAGCTTTAAGTCTTATCGCCAAAATTTAACAGTGAGCAGTCACTGCACACTCTCTCTTGGGATTGATCAAAAATTATATATCCACGCCAACTGTTAAAGTTAAATTGCGGGAGAATCATATCTACCATGGACAAACCTATATCCCACCCTTGTCAAATCCAAAAATATTGATTTTTAAATACATTCAACTGTCTTTGGACTATGAACAAGTATTATGCAGTCAGCGAAGCCCAACTACAAAGGTCTTAGTTGTTAAACTGTGTTTGATATATCTCAATCAATCACTTTTAAAATAAAAAATTTAAAATATATAATTTTGTAAGTTTCTCATTTTCATATTAAAACCAATGCGCACTTAGTTGAGATTGCTCAAATTTTGTATCAATATAGTATATGATTTATAACAATTTTTATTTCTAATACAATTATTGTTTAGCTTATATTTGGGTCAGATGGTTAAGCCCCGCCCAAATTGCTATCCATTTAAGGCAATCGCATAAAACATCAAAATGAAATTCAATTACGTAATGGAATCTCGCATAGCTCATTTATGCACAGGTATATTAACTCAGCTAGCTTCTGTTGCATATATGTGTATGATAAATTAGCGTTAATGTGTTTTTCAATCTTCCATAACGTGGAAAAAAGGCCCATTAAAAAAGTCCCTTGATATATCTATTGAGTCCGAAACACGCAATGTGCCACAGTCAAAGATATGTGTCTGCCGATAACTTTCACATGTGCATTAACGGTAATAGTAGGTAAAGGTAATTGTTCTGCCTGGTGTCCATCTATCAATATTGGACAGTTAGGTCAGGTGGAAGGACGGACGAACGCTCACAATGTCAGCCTCATGCAAGGGGGTCTCAATTTAATAGCTAATTAAATATTGGCTTTTCCCATGAGACGCTTCGACCGTGCCCCCATAATGTAAACAGAGCGCCACACCAGGGGGAGCCCATTGTGCCTGTGCTTGTGCCTGTGCTTGTGCCTTGCGCCCCTTAAGTCAAGTATTTACCCTTATAAAATAATAAAGAATCAACAATTTGTGCATAGCACAGACTACTTTAAATCATAGCGTCTGTTCAATTATATGCCAACTGTACGTCTGCTCTTAACACTTGTGACAAACACCTGATAAGACTTATATATCATAAAGTTGGCGACTCTTGGACTGCATTAGTCGAGCATGCACAGCTAGGAGATACCGTGACGAGTTGCTATTATACGAAATAAAAATATGAAATTATATGTAGAAAGAATTTATATATATTAAAAGATCCTATTATATGGGTATACTTAAGAGAAGTTCTGTGTAGCAAGTATATTCTTGGAGTTATGCTCAGAATAATCATGTAATATATTTTGAATATATATTTTGTAAAATATATTTTAATTTGTAATTTTCGAGCCTAAGAACTTTGCTATATAGGTTCTGCCACACTTCCTTCCGCCTGTTACAAACATTCTCGCGTGATCATGATACCCCCAATTTACCCATTCAGAAACTGAGGGTATTTAACAAAAACAGAAAAATAGCCCAATAATAATCATTTAAATGATTAATTCATGGCACACACCTTCAGTGCGAAGGTGAGCACATTTCGTAATTAGAGTGATTGAACCACTGCGAGCTTTTTTCCCAAATCACTTTTACTGTTTTTCTTTCTTTCGGTAACATATTAAACTATTACCTTTTGAGAATTCTAATTGAATTGCAGCATTATTTGAGTTCCGCATGATTCAGATCGGCATTTTGATAAGTTTCCAAAATACATTGACATACTATGTCTGTGTTTATACATCAATAAAAATATGAATGAATCATGTTAGTTCTCCGATAACATTTGCACAATTGTAACTTTACGCTTAGCAATCAATTTCAAGTGCCAATAGCTTTTTCTTTTTTTCATTTATGGTTGACTACGATATATATAAACAACGTTTAGCTTTTTTACCTCGTGTGTTAATGAGAAATGTAAATAAATAATATAAATGCAGTTGAGTTTTTGAGTTGACTTTGTATACTTTGATGAATGCAATAAAAATGGGAAATGCGGGTAGAATGGCTTTGTGAAAATGTATGTAACAGGCAAAAGGCGTGGCATGAAAGGGCCCATAAAGCATACAAGGTGCAATTCAAAAGTTCCAGGACTTTTTCTAGTGGCTTTCTAGTGGCGCCATCTGTCTGAAAATTTTATCGTTTGATTGTCTATTTCTCTGTCATGTTGTGTCAAATTTTCATGACATTCGGACGTATAGAAGCCGAGATATCGCGCTAAATGTGACAGTACTTTTGTTGTGTCCGTCGAAAAATGAGCGAACATCAAGTTTTGTTTTAAACTTGGTAAAACATTTACCGAAACTCATCAAATGATGAAAAAAGTTTATGGCGACGATTGTCTATCCCGTAGCCGCATTCACGAGTGGTTTAAACGTTTTCAAGAGGGACGGGATGCTTTGGAAGACGACGAACGTTCGTTGGCAATGAAAGGAAAACGGTATGCTGACATTGATGCTATTCAAAAGGCTTCGACCGCCATACTCAACGCCATACCGAAGGATGACCTAAAAAAGTCATTTGATAATCTTCTTGATCGTGCAAATCGTTGTATTCAGTCCGAAGGGGACTATTTCGAAGGCGACCAATCAAATTTTTGCCAAAGAAAATCTATTTTTTATTTTTGTTATAAAGTCCTGGAACTTTTGAATTGCACCTTGTATATATTATTGCTCCGAACGATAAGCTGACTCGATACAGACATGTCCGTCTGTCCGTCCATATGACGTTAACAACACGCGAGCTAGAAACTTCAAACTTTTAATTTATACGGTGTACGCGTTTATCTTTTATGTTATCTCATTTATTATTTATTTATTTCTCATTTTGCATGATTTGATTAGAAAAAATAATACAATTCTTCGCGCACATTATAAACATTTCTATAGAAATTAGTTTTTAATGAAATAAAATATTTTTGAAATTGTTTTTAGATTTTTGCTGAACAAGACATAATAATAAGCATAATCAATAAATAAATATTATATTTTATTATATTATATATATATTGCCTTTCTTCTGGCTAACTCACAAATACTTTATATTTATTTGAAATCAATAGGAAATGCCAGTCTAAATGCAGGCAATTGAAATGTTTTGGAAGCTCGAATAAATATTTTATAAAATAATCTTAACCCATTTGCCACTATATTGTGAAACTTGATTCATTCAACAATATTTAATCAGCTCTCACAATTGCATTCAGCACAATACATTATTTTGCATATATACAAAATATTAGTCATTTGCTCTGACCAGCTCGTAAAGTAAAGTCCGCAAATTATATGTGTGTTTGCTTTATTGTTGCAATTTTACTCGATATGCACGTGCCATTGCCATCAATTAGCTAAATCGCGTGCAATTTTAATGCCAACTTTTGACTGAATAAATACATATGTAAATACACAATTTAAAAATCGTAAATTTCTGTGCACACAATTTGAGTTCTTATGGCGTGTCCTAAGTGCATGCAGTTGGACAACAAAAGTCATGCCAAAAACTGATTTAAATATTTGAGCATTTCGCCGGAAAAATGTAAATTTGCATTTGCCCAACTAAAGATAAATTTGATAAGCGCATTAAGTGCAATCGATTCGTACTAGTTTTTTCCAAAAAGCAACTGAGAGGCGACTGTGGAAACTGGAACTCTTAAAAATCCATTAACTATTCTAGCTTGAAAAACACTTTGCATCTGAGTGCTGCTGTTGCCGACTGTGCAAAAAACTGCAATTAAGTCATTTAAAAAAAATCATAATAATAATAAGAATGTGTTTTCGAGTCGCTGTTGAACTGGGAAACAGTTGACAGTTTCCATTGTTAATTGAGACAGAGCACTAGCTGGCTAGCTGGCGCTTACTTTAAAAAGCAACGCGACTTTGTTCCAGTTATTTAATGAAACTTTGCCCATAACTAAGTTTTGTTTTTAAATCATATGCGCATATGTATAGGTATCACACTACAGACTTCATACTCACTTAATAGTTGTTATCAAATGAAAACTAGTTTTTAGGGAAATACGCAAAAATTAATTGCATGTGGGAAAAAACAACTACAAAGTGTAAAAATTTAAATGAAAATTACTTATAAATTTTACATTGACTATTGAGTGTTCGACTTGTAGATACCCTGTACACAATGTCGAAATGCAATTACAAAAATATTTAAGCTTATAATAGATAATAACAAGATCTTAAATATTCTGTACTATTGTTTATTTTCTGTATATACAGGGTGGGGCAAAAGTAATCACCCGATGTTTTGTTTTAATGACAAACTTTTGTTCTGCTTGTGAAATTAGTTTCTTTCATACATTAGAATTTGTTCCAATTTTGGCCCCGCCAGAGCTGGTGACCTTACGCGCCCGTTTTATGGCATTTTTCTTCACTCTTGTTAGAACTTCGAGTGACAGGCTCACGCTTTTCTGACAAATTTTCTTCTTAAGGGTTTTAAGAGTCTGAGACTTGTTGACGCAAACCCGCGACTTCAAAAACTCCCATAAAAGAAATCTGGATCGGTTAAATCTTGTGATCTGCCCGACCAAAAAAAAACGTGAGATGAAGCTATCCGGAAATGCTTCCTTCATTCAATTTCAAGCGTTCAAACCGATTCATGGCTTGTCGTCTGCGTTTGCTTAGTTCACAAATCTCAAAACTGAATTGGCATTTGGCACTATTTGCAAAAATAATAGCGTTTTCCAATAGGATGATTACTTTTGCCCCACACTGTATCTGCTCTCAGAATCTACATTAATGAAATTTTTGCATTAGCTATCAATAGTTGATGAGATTAAGATGTGATAATGGTTAAACTAACTTTGATCTTAGTCTCGTTCGCTTTAAGTTCCTCAGCGCATTAAGCTCCAAGATAAATACTCCTGCCTATTACAAAAATTTCTATTGCGTCTTTCACATGCAGATACCCAGTACACAATGTCGAGATATAATTACAAAAATAATGAACAATTATATAATATATACTTTAACATTAACAGTAAGCGATCTAATGATTGAACTAATTTCGAATTAGGTTTCGTTCGTTTCAAGTCTCTTGGTCTTAAGCTCTTTTAGCCTCTAAGATATTGTAAATACTTCTTCTGCCTCCCACATACATTTGTATAAAATAGAGGTAGGCATGGCATGGCATGACATTTCGCGCCCAACCCGACCCGTACCATGGGCCGAAGAGCGAAACTTTACCCGCAACCGCTGGCAAAAATTTCATCAGACCTGAACCCACATCCGCCCGCACCCAACCAAATAAATTGCGTGATTTCATTTTTAATTTTTAAAAATTTAAAAATTCCAAACTGAACTCAAATTTTTTTAAAGTGCGCCCATAAAGTATTTGAAGCAAAGTCTTTTGTGTTTATTTAACGATTTCGGGTTTTCGTTTTGTTTACATTTGTTGCAAACATTGTTTTGAGCCAACAAATTATGAGTTCTGCGAACTGGAATGGAATCTATATATAAATTATGTCACTCATTTGGGCTTAGTCATTTCATAAATATTTGAAGATTCTATTTATTTACAAAACATTTGATAAATTGCTTAGTTGAATTGTTGAATTTTCCAAGATTTTCCCATTTTGTAGTACAATTAATAGTTTTAGTAGCCCATTTGAGCTTATAAACATCAAAGACGTTTTACGGATGCGAAATCAAAATTGAAATCGCGTGTTGATGCACCTATAGAGAAAATCGATCAATCGATGTGCGACCCGCAACAAGATGCGAAATTATCTAATAAATTACGTATAAGAAATTAAAAGCGAAGAGCTGGAAAATGTGGCCTTGGCATGCACCGTGACTGGAAAATTGTTACACGAAGATGGGTGGGGGTGGTGTATCGATAAAATTGATTGCTGAAAGAGACAATGCTTAGCAAATTAGGCCAATTACTGCTGAATAATAAATACTAACAACAACAGTTAATAAACCAACTAAGCCAAACGGCGGACCCAACCCGTCAGCTTACGTGCAATGATTGCCTCAACACTTGCTGGGCCTAAACAACGTCTGAAGGGGTAAAGAGTGAGCCAGGTAAGAGAGTGAGAGTGAACGACATTGAGTGAAAAGTATGAGGCAGAAGAAGAGAGTGAGAGCGCGACTGCGAGAGGGAGAAAGAGTGTGTGTGAGTGGCGTTTGAGTGTCGAGTGTTTGCTCGTTAGCCAGTTGTTTAGTTTACTTGATATACTCTCCCAGCATGAGTATCACACTTTTCTCATGAAATATGTGTAGCTTTTACAATATTATCAATATTTTTGTGTGTTAAAAAGCTGAATCGAAACACAGAAGAAACTGAGAAGAGAAAGTTTGCTTAATTTTAATTTACATTTAAAGCTAATGAGATAAACGGAAGGTATGAGTGTAAATATGGAGAGGCCTTCAGTTTGCGCTTCGAAATTATTATAACAAAATTATTGTTTATTTAAAAAAAAGAAAAAAGATAGGAAGTACATTGTTAGTGCGTTCAATCTATCTGACTGAAACATAAAAATAAAATTAACTGAAATCTAATTTATAAATAATTTCAGCATTCATTTTTCATGTTATTAGAGAAGCCTCAATCTTTTATATATATTATTTAAATTTATATATATATATATATAAATGTTATTTATAAAATAATTTTCAAACTCGGAAATGTAAAGAAAAATGTTCAGCTGCAATTATTGGTTTAACTTTTAAGACTTTAAACAGAAATTGACTTGGATGACCAAATTTGAGAGAGTATTAAAAACGCGACTTTCCGTGCTTAGCTGGCTTAACATTATATGAATATTGCCGCTTGGAAGGAGAGGCTATGCCACAGCGACCAATAAGTTAGCTTTATGTAAAAGTCTCAGAGGAGCACGCTACTAAAAAAAGTCATAAAAAATTTCATTAAACTAGAAATTTGGGGGCTGGCATACAAATCATGTCATAATACACAAACTTTTCTAGCGTTTGCTTTCTACATTATATCAGATGATTTATTTGATATAATTTAAATTATATTTCATATTATGTATGAAAATATTGTTTTTGCTGACATGCAAGTTGGGTAATTACGGGCGACTTGTGAGAGTGGGAAAAGATTATAATATTTATAATATTTATAATATATAATAAATAAAATATATAAGGAATATAAAGAAAATTATATTGATCTTTATAATATAATATATATGTATATATATTTTATATTCTTTATATATTTTATTTATAATTTTTATTTGGTGAATTATTATTGATTTTAGATATTTAAATATGTTTCCCTATTTAACTAAATTGTATGGTATATTATTATATTTTAAATATATATATACAATATATACTACAGTCGAGTCTCTATAATTTGTACCCCGCTAAATCAAAAATCGCGATAAATCGAAAACAATTCTATTCCCTTGATGGCGATATCTATATGATGGAAATCTCGACAATTTGAATTTCTGTTTAAATCGAAAAAAAAAACTGATTCCCTTGCCATTTCGAATTATCGGGACTCGACTGTAAATTATTTATATTTTAAAGCTTTTAACCATCATCTATATAAAACTTTATAATAATATATTTATTTCTATATTTTAATTTATTTATTCTAAAATTTATTATTATTTAAATTACGTGTTTTCACTATTTAATTTATTGAAAATTAAATAATTTTGCAAAAAACGACAACTAACTCTAAAAATCAAAACTCCCCAAAGCCCCTGTGTGTAGCGCAGCAAATCGAAAAAAAGTGAAAGTCTTGGCTTAGATTTGCTTTTAGAGCAGTCGCGCAGAGGTTGCAGCAGTTGCAGTGCCAGCAGGAGTTGGTCAGCAGTGGGGCAGCTACGTTTAATGCAAGCAATTATGTATATCTGTATGTCTTTACGTGTATGTATGTGACAAAAGCTGGAAGCGAGTGACGAATACATGGTGTATGATAAGACGAGCAGCATTGCTCATACCTTTGACGCCTGATTAACTGGTCGTTCACTTGTTTCCGTTAAAGAAAAAAACAACAAGAAACAAACAAACAAAAAAAAGAAACAACCAAGGTAAATCAATTACTTGGATACTTGGGTATGAAGTGTTGGATGCGAATGCATAAATGGAGTATGGAGAATGAAGATTTAGGCTTACGTATGCTTCCATGCGTGCGCTTGCTTATTATGGTCGCTTGGAATGGATGATAGTCAGCTGTCGTTAGCCGCGTCGTCTTTAAGCCTAGTTTTATGTGCCGCCGCTTACCTATGCCGTTATGCGGTTCGATGTCTCCGTCGGCATCCTCCGAGTCTTGCGACTGTGGACTGAACGCCAAGTAGATCAGAAAGCAGATGGACAACAGGATCGATGTAATAAATAAAAAACGTCGTATGCCCGAGCTGGCAGCACGGCTTAGACGTGGCGCCGCCATGCCACCAATCGGCGGCAATTCGTCAACTAGCTGCGGATGATAGCGTATCCGTCCGTTTGACAGCACGTCCGTTTCGATTGTAAAACGTGCGAGCAGCTCCTCGTCGAGATGGTCGACGAGGTCGTCGTCGTCCTCGTCGTTGTTGTTGCCGTTGTCGTCTGCGCGTAGCTCGAGTGGTTGATAGTGGGCACTTGGCATTGTGCAGCTGCTCTATTGCGGCGCACAGCAGCTGTCGCAGCAGCTTCCAATGGGTGGTGCTGATGCTGGTGGTGCTGATGCTGGTGGTAGTGGTGGCAACTGCAACTGCAACTGCGGCAGCTGATGGTAGAGCAGGCACAGATGACGACAGCGCCGGGCTGTGTTTGCCATTTGTGGACCTGAACTTTGTTTGTTTTTTTGTTTTTTTTTTTGGGCGCTGCTTTTGTTGCGCGTTTCAGCAAATCTTCTAGCTCGACCTATCTAGCCATCCATATATATATATATATATACATATTTAGCAATTATACAATTCGTTCATCGCTACGCATCGTTCACTGCGTCTTTTATGTTAATCTTAGACAATATGTATATTATTTTCTTTATTATTGGCCAGTTGTCGCAAAGGTCTCTCTACACATATGTATATGTATATATATATATATTTTTGTATATAGGCAACACAAAAATCACATAAGCTCACACAATACAAACGCACAAAGACACAAGCACACGCGAGTGAGAGAATGCCGCATGCTTTTTTAGGTGCTCAGCGAAGAAACAACAACAGCAACAACAACAACGCAGACAACGACTACTGAAAAAAGTGTTGCTTAATATATTAATTGTATTATTTAATTCGCCTGCAATTCGCATTCGCCTCTTTTGTTGTTGTCTCGATGAGTTTGACAGCAACACTGACTGACACAGCCGATGCCAGCAAAAGTGGGCTCTGACTTTTGCCTCATGAAGCGCACTTCACTCTCTCTCTCTCACTCTCTCTCTCCACTCTCGCTCGGACCCGCTCTCAGCGGCCCACTGTCTGGCACAGCTGCTGTCCACGCAGGGTTGCTTACTTTTACAGTATTCGTTGTGGTTGGTGTCTTTGCTAACAACTCAATTCAGTTTCGTACTACATTTTAGGCATTTGGCGCGCATTTGAAAAGGATTTTTCTATAATTTACATGTAATACGAAAATGATAAATGATAATGGGTAAAACAATCATATTTAAATCAAATTTTTGGTTTTTTTAATAAAACTAAAATTTCTATCAATTTTAAGCAATTCATATATGAATAGAATTTTAACGTAAGCAATTTGAAAATTTAAAATTTATTTATTTTATTTATTTTATTATTTTTTATTGAAACTTAAAAATTTATTTATTTATAAAAAATTTATAAAAACTTATTTTTTTTATTTATTTATTTTATTTATATTTTTTATTGTATTTTAATATTATTTTTGCGCATTTTTTATATTTATTTTAATTCATTTTTGAATTCTTTTTTGTCTTATAAATTACCTATCCTAAAACTATATTTCTTTTCCTAGAATTTATAAACTGTGAAATATTTCTAGATTCTTGTTCTTTGGGTACCTTTTGATTTTTATAAAAGTCTTTTAATTTGGTAGTCTTTTAGACTTAAGTAGACCATATATTTACCAAAAGAAATTAAATCTAAAGTTAGAATTTGTATTAATTTACCAATCAGTTCAAGTTTCCGACATATTTTAATTTAAGTCTGAAAAAAACGTTTTCTGTAACAGCTTTGTTTTTCCCAAATAAAGTTACTGGTATCTAACAGTCGTACGCTTCCGTTCTTCAATCCTATTTAATTTTTTAAGAATTTAGTAGACATCCGAAACGAATTAAACTTTTCAAAAAACTTTGGCAAATGTTAGCCGCTTTTTTACTTGATAAAATTGTTCAGTTTTACTTAATTCCATTAAGAGAATAGAGTTGAACTAAAATACTATAATTATAATTAACATATATATGAGATATATGCTGAAACCTGTTGAATATTTAGGGCGTCGAAGTTGGGCTTATCAGAATTAGGTTTTTATGCTCTTTGATCGGTTTGACTGCAACATTGAAGTCTCAATAATTTACATTTGAAAATGTCTGAACGTCTTTAAAATATTTTTTAAAATATTTTCTGCAAAATATTTAAAAGTAATTTTTTTAAAATAAATCTGCAAAATATTTAAAAGTCATATTTAAAATGTATGAAAATTATCTATTGTAAAAGTGAGTTTTTGTATGACTTTTTCTTTCCAGTTATTGCTTAAAACCTAAATAAACTGTAGCAAAAAATTTAATTTTGTGTTTTTAAATTGAAGAGTTTGTCTGTATTAAAATATATGTGCTACAAATTAAAGACTTCTTCAAAATAGAGGTGTATGTGGATAAAAATTTATTATATATAACTAGCGGCCCGATCCGGCTTCGCTCGTATTTTGGCCTGATGGTGGCTAAAGACTACCTATGATCTGATACACTCTCTTGTCACTTTACTTTAAAAGTGGACATTAAAATTTGTTTTCTCTAAGTTCTTTCGCGTTATTTGAAAAAGGCTATTGTATCTACTTAAGTTGGTTAAATATTCAGCAGATAGTGAATGATTATTGGTCATAAAAGTTTTTATTGTCTGTGGCGGCTGAATATTAGGAAGACTAACTTTTCCAGAAGCACAGCACATACCATTAGGCTGATCAGCCCATTTTTTGGCAGAACACTTAGAGCAGATCTTATTCATAGCTCTGATTTAAATGGAAGACTGTTGAGCATAATCAATTGAGCTAAAACTCGATTACGTAGTCTAGTCGTTGACGTCTGTTAACTTTCTTATATATTGCTCATCGATCGCTCGACACTCTTCTCATATACTCTCTGACTTGCAAGACGATTAGTTTCCGATGAAGATTCTCCATGAAGACGTATTTTTGATGCCATCGTCTGGAAATTTTTTCTACAAAGTTAAGATCTTGATCTTTTGGGCATTTTAAAATGATTTAAAAAAGAACTTTTGTTGTATTTTGATAGAAAAATTTTTTTTTGAGTTGTAGTGCCCACTGCGAATTAAAGAGCCTTAAAAATATGGGGTTTTTGTTTTTGATATTTTTCTATTCTACGCTTTGGCTACATTATCAATGTTTTCAAACGGATCCTTAACTTTTTTGAAAATATTCCATAGCCTATGCTCATCAGGAATAATGTACAATTCTAATGTTAAAACAATTTATCAAATCGTTCCAGTAGTTTTCGAGCCTGTTCAATACAAATAAACTTTCAAATCTCCTCTATTTAATAGTATATAGATATCTATAACTGTAAGCCAATCAATATGCATGCTATAAGACTTTCTTATCAGAAATGACTGTTCAGTTTTTTTGACACAATTTGTAGACTTCATAAACTGTTTACTGGCAATCTTATCTAATCTGGAATAGTTGAACTTTACCTAGTAACTGCAAGTCAAGTTAAGTTTCACTCTCTTTGATATTGATATTATATAGGGTATATAAATATTGAAATAAGGAAATTCGAATTTGTTTTAAAATTGATTTATTTGTTTTGCTTTTTCTGTTTACTGTTTCTTGTGAACTGTTTTACAATGCAATTGCGTTACAAAAACGAACCCGTCTTAATTAGTTTAGTTAATTAAAGCAAATAATTTTCACATTTTGTTTCTATGTTACATTTAAAGCCACTTTTGTATTTGAATTGTTTGTTGATGCTGCGCTGCAGAGTGTTGAACACGCCAAAAATAATAAGTGAAATAGAATTGAATGCATTTAATCTGAGCAAATCAAAGTGCTGGAATTAATTCGATTAGGTGTGTGTGTGTGTGTGTTTGTGTGTGCTGCAAACATAGCAAACTTATGGAATACATAATTAACTAAATGGTATTAAGAGAACTAAGCGAATTGTCTTTTCTGACTGCTACTGCTACTGCTACTGCTGCTGCTGCTGCTGCTGTTGCTGCTTGACAATCCATTTTTACAAAAAAGAATAAGAAGAGGCATTGAGGTTGAACTTCTATTGCATTTGCTCTTAGATGAGCTTCTCAATGGTCTCAGTCAATCGGCCGACATTGGCGCCAGCGAACTCGTCCAGCTTGACGGAGTTCTTGATGAACAGAAACGTGGGCATGCTGGAAACGTTGTATTCCATGGCAATGTCTTCACACTCATCAACATCAACCTAGCGAGTAAAGAGCATAGTTTTAATTGGATATCATTTTTGGTGAAATTCATTCAATGCTTTACCTTGATTACAACAATCTTTTCGGCAAACTGTTGCGACAGCTCCTCCAGCTTGGGCGCAATCATCTTGCAGGGTCCACACCAGGTGGCAAAAAAGTCCACAACGACCAGCTTATCGCCCGCATTCGTCAGCTGTGTCTTGAAGTCGTTCTACAAATAACAGAAATGAACATATTTAGTAACGCATCGATTTGACTTTTCCTTAATGAGCTAATTACACTAATGTTGCTAAACAAACATATATGGATATTTATATATATAAATATATTTAGTAAATATATAAAGACTGAAGATGAACGCGTTGTACATTATTTCATTTTGATTATATTCAGACTTCAGTAAGGGGATTTAAGTTTATCTGTAAGTTGCTTATCTATTAGCCAGCTTCGATCGAAAATGAAGTTTTTGTATGAAGAATAAGTTTTTGATTTTAATGATTTTCAATAGTTTGGTATAGTTTTTTTTTACCATTATTAAGATTGTATTGCTATATAAGACAGTTTGGTGTGAATTTTATTTTTATTATTTTATTAATATTTATTTTGTTATTTTGTATTTTTTTGTTAAGAAAAGAGTAAGCCAAAACTTGAGAAAGAAGGCTTTTAGCCTATAAAATTACCTATGTTCTAGATATAATTATTTATATATGTTTTGTAGTATTTTAACAATAATAATAAATAAATCAAAATTTTATATTTATCGAGAAATATGTATGTTAAGAAATATATAAAAGTAAATTTACAAAAAAGTAAACAATTATTTTTGACAGAAAATTAAGAATATTTATATACAGTCGAGTCTCGATAATTTGTACCCCGCTAAATCGATAGTCGCGATAAATCGAAACAAATTCTATCCCCTTGATGGGGATATCTATATGATAGAAATCTCGATAATTTGAACTTCCGTCTAATTCGTAAAAAACCTGATCCCCTTGCCATTTCGAATTATCGAGACTCGACTGTATATAGTTTTATAGACTTCTACAAATATTTCTTGATAAATACAAATTTAATATTTTTTTTATTATATATACTAATATACATACATATCAAATCAAAAAAAAATATAGAAAATTAGTTTTGCTAACATAAAAAGTTTTCTTTTTGCTATTGAATATATCGCAGCAACTTCGAGTGGAATGAATATCATATCTTATCGAATTAATACACACATATATTTATGGAAACAATGAAATCCCTTCCAAGATCATATTACTATAAAGGCTTTTTATAGTATTATATGCACACATATATTGCCTAAGATAGCTCAGCTATTACGAGCTGGCCTTACGACGCGGCTAACTCGTTTAGCAAATCATTTCTTATCAGACTACTTACTATATAACTAATAGTGCTCAGGGAACTATTAATGGCATGGTAACGCTCTAGAATCCTATATCTCTAAGCTGTTAAGCTGTTTTATTCTATATGTACTACTCTAATTGCTGCAATTTTTTCTAAATTACAAATATTATCAAATAGTTATATCTGCAAGCTGTTAAGCTGTATTTTCTAAAAGTTTTTTTTATATAATATGATTGCATTTTCCGATTATGTTGAACATTTATATATAAACATATATAGGGCATATGTGTAATTTGTAGTTCTTATCACCAGGGGCCAACTTTGTAGTCGATCGATTTGTTTTTGGTTACCTACTGCAGCACGTTGCTCCTTATCAGTGCGTGCTGTTCTACCAAGTGTGATAAGCACGTTTAGTAACCCTGTTTAGTGTATGAAATAAGGAATGCTCTTTGCAGCATTACCATATACAAAATATATTATATAGGTATGTGTGTCTCTCACATTATATACAATTCAACTTTTATCCACTCATATCTTTTTGCATTTAAATATTTGTATGTGGACTTTTACTTATTTGCACAGCGAGTGGAGCGTTTCGCCCTTCTTTCGCCCAACCACGTGAATAGCAAGCCATTTGCTTAATTGCTTAATCATCGACAACGTGTCTCATTTGAATTGGACTGACGAGTCGGTGCGACTAGACCACAACTTAACTTCTGACCTGAATCGAACTATATGTTATTAGACACACACACACATTCGTGCAGACATGCCTAAAGCTATTTTTGCAATTTTTTCAATATTTTGAATTAAATTCCAAAATGTTTTTGCATTTATTGAACGTGGCTGTATTAAATTTCAATAAAATTCTTAATGAATATTTTTTCTATACATTTTTGATATTTTTCGAGGTAAATCTGAATGAAAATCATTTGAACTTTTACTTAATTTACATTAAGAATACACAAAAATTCGATAATAATTCTTTTGCTATAAATATTTCATGGTTTTCTATAAATATATATAAATTTATTTTAGATCTTCTTGAATTACATTAGAAACATAATTTGTAACTATTCAGATTTTGATGAAATCTTGAATAAATATTTTTGCATTTGTTGAATGTTAATGTATTAAATTTCAAAATGATTTTCAATGACGCATTTTTCAAAGTATGTAAATATAAATTTTATGTTTGACTGACTTTAAACTGTATCAAAATCAAGCGAATTTCAGTTTTAATTGCTTATAAAAATTTAATAAAATTAGAAAGTCAAATTTATATATTTTAATATTTATTTAAATTTAAATTTATATTTTCTTTGCCTTTAAAAATACACAAAACTATTTTTCCATATCTATATAATGTTTATGATTTTCAACTCAATCGAAATAGAAATTCTTTTTAAAAATACCAAAAAACTCAATATAAAATGTTTTCATATATATATTTCATGTTTTTCATTTCAATATATTTGATATCTTTATCTATCTATATAGAATTTGCTCTTGACATTCAGTCAAAACATATTTTACATTCAAATTCTATAGTCAAACGTAGAATTAGACATACTTTAATAGTTCTATATTCACAACGAATCAATATAAATATAGTGGACATGTTAGTGGGCGTTTATTGTGCTGTATTGTGTGCGTACGGGCGTACACCAACTAGCTGTACTTTCACCTAAACATTTGCATTGATTGGTCTTGGTCCTAGTTCCGCCTCAGTCACGTTCTCTTGAATGACCTTTTATTAATTGCAGTCATTTCCAGCACGATATTTTATGCTTAGCTGAGTGATTCATTGTGTATGAGTTCAGGCTCGAGCTGTACGAGTTGTAACCGTCTACAGTTAACGCCAGAAATAACGAACCTTAACAGTTAATACGTTCATTTGATGTTGGCACTGTGATTACAATCTCTTCATTACTTTAATTAGACTCACAAAATGAAACTAATATGCAAAGCCACCTGGAAACCGGTTGCCCCTTTGCCAATGCCAACTTTAATCATTTTATTTTATATACATAAAAATTTAACTTGTTTACGCATTTTAATGGAATTCGGCTACAATTCCACGCTGCCTACACAATATCTAAAACCGAGCTTTGAGCAATACGAATGATTCATTTATTTCTATTGGTTTCTCTTATCTGATTGATTGAAGATTTTACTCACGGCATCTTCTGGAATCAGCAATGAGTAATATTTTATTGACTCAATTACAAGTTATTCAGGAATATTTGCAGATTGCATCACGAGTCGCCAAATGTTGAAATACTAAAGTATTTATAAAGGCTTGCCACAAAAAAGTTCTGATTAATAATTTCTTAAAACTAAACATGAGTCTAGAATGTTCGCAAACTATTTCACAACATTAGATTACACATCTCATGTATTCCCCTATTTTTATGCTCTTGACTAACAATTTCTGTAGAATATCATGAATATAATAAATAAAATATATACGCATATTTAAAAAAAAAAATTTTAAGGCTTATAAACTTAAGTTAAAATTATAAAAATTATATATTTTTAATAGAAATATATAGTTTTTATATAAAAATATTTATGTACATATAAATTACAATTCCTCAACTTAAAACTAACAAGAGAATATTCTAAAAAATTCTAGATTGTCGAAATGTTCTAAAAAGAAGAGAACGTTAGATGGAAATTTCACTTTTCTTTATGAAAATAAAAATAAAAATAAAATAAAAAAACAAATTCTATTTTCAAATTAAAAGAAAAAATAATTAACATTCATTTTTTTTAATAAAAATTAACTTTATATTATTATTTATATTATTAGTATTATACATTTATATGAGCACTAAAAAAGTTTTTAAATATTAATTAAAGTTTCAAGCATATTAGATATTTGACTAAAATATTTGAAGAATAATTTCATAAATAAATGATATTTTAATCATTGAAAAATTGTTTAAAAATGTTGCAAATTTATTACTAAAAAATATATGTGCACAACATAAATTGCAAAACAAGTTTGTTTCTTTTTTTTTTTAGTTTTTTGAATTGCTAAATTCTAAGTTGTTGAGCCTTTTGTTGTTGCTCTAAACAGGTTTGTTGACAAGTTTTATAGAATTTTGTTTAGGTCGTGAATATTTATTATAAACATGAGCCAATGGAATAATTTGTTTGTACTATTATTAATTGTTATTGTAAATATGAAATGTGCTGTGCAATGGGTAAATAATTGCAACAGCTGGAACAACATTTTGTATATGCAAATTGGGAAATCGCATATTTATGATGAAATGAGTAAGTTTTTGAAAGAGCTAATTAGCAACATTTGACTTGTGCCTTTCCTGTCTCTTATCTATCGAAATTTCAATTCTATTTCAACAATTTCAACCGGTTATACGCTATCTGAACTACTGGGCTGACTTTGCTAGTGAGAATCGTAGTGAATTTTTGGTGACTGTTGCTTAGATGAACAGCAAATATCTTAAAGAAATACATTTTAAATAGTTTTTAATAGACATATTATTTGTATAATAAATGTTTAAAATTTATGATTGTTAAGGCACTTGCTTATTTCAACTTCAATATTTTTCTAACATTTTTATTTAATTTTTTTAAATGTTTTCTTGTGAAATTCAAAACATTCCCATGCAACTAGAGATAAGTTTTTTGTATTTCAACATTTCTTAACCACAAAAACGGATATTATATATATGATATATGCTTATTTCAATTTCAATATTTTTTAACATTTTTATTTTATTTTTTAAAAATTTTTCTGGCGAAATTTAAAACATTTCTATGCGACTAGAGATAAGTTTTTTGTATTTCTACATTTCTTAAGCACAATAACAGATATTATATATCTGATATATGTATATAAGTTTAATATATATATATATATATATATATATATATATATATATATATATATATACATATATATGTTTGTGTAAATGCTATTTAAAAGCTTTCAAGCATTCATCTCGCTTGACGATCTAATAAGAGCTGCCATTGTGACGTCACACGAAACTTGTGCAAAATCTTAGTTTTTTTTATTGCTTGCCCATAAATAATTTATTCATTAAGCTGACGCAATTCCTTTGCATTTCTTCTAAAAATGTCAAAAGAAGGTGTTTAGCTAACATTGTAGCACGGTTTAAACCGGTTTTAGTAGCTGTTGCAGGCCCGCCAAAAAAAAAAAAACGATTAGAGGGTAACACGCAGGCCAGCACACCCTGTGTGCCAGCTACAGCAAATAAAAGTTTTTTTCTACATATTTTTATTTTACTGATAAATGAAATGCAAACTCATCGTCATGAAAATGGGGTTTGTCTAGTAAATAGATGAAAGCTAGTATAGCAATGCATATATACTTGTATGTGTATATTGAATACATATGTATATATATATATTTTTTTTTATTTTTTTATTGTGGTCTAGTTGTTGTTTCACAATTCTTACACACACACACAGTTTGGGAAGGCATAACAAATTGGATTTGCCACTTTCTATGGCGACGCGTTGGCTTTCAATGAAGAGATGATATCATTGTCATATACTGGTTTTCTCTATATATATATACATATATAGGTATATATATTTGTTGTTTGTGTGCAGCGTATGGCAATTGGGGCAAACTATGCGCGTGGGGCGGGGGCGAGGCGAGTGGACAATATTTGTATATTTTACACATTACTTAACCTAATGAGCGAACGCAATTACAATAATTATTATACTACTCACCGCGCTTGTGACTGAGTACACCATTTTGTAAATAGTTGTTGTTGCTGTTGCTGTTTGTTGGTTAGGTTAGGTGTAAGAACAACCGGTAAAGCTGTATGAAGTTTTCTTAATTACCGAATAGCCGCACTCAGAGCACACGCAACCAACTCGTGGGGTTTTAATCTAGCGAATGCGACTGCCAAGCGCTGGCAGACGCTGTCATATATGAGCGGCGGCAAGCTCACCACGCAAAAGAGCGTGAGAGAGTGTTGAGAATTGGTGTGAGCTGGCAGCGCTGGTGAGTTATGCGGCGTGCCGCAGAGGTCACATAAATGTTGCATTATTATGTTTCAATTTAGTTTTTGAACTGTTGCAAAAGCATTTATGTAATTTTATATAAATAATTAAAATTGTAAACGTCTTTCAATATTTCTTCAATCAACATAATTATCAAATACAACTCTGCAATGCACATGGCTTACCCATACCAGATGGCGCTGCTTAGCTAATGTTTATGTTTTTCTGCGCCAGATGACGCTAGTGTGCTGAGTAGGCGTTAGGTCTTTAGATCAATTGCTTTGAATTGACAAAGTTGTTGCTGTGTGCTGCAGCGATAATGCTGTGTGTTTGAATTGGACTTTTCTATGTAAGAAAATTATTAAATAAAATTCAAAAAATAATATGCATATGTATGTTTTATAAGAAGATTTCAAAATGTCACTGTGCACTGCACACGAGATGGCGCTACTCTCGCTCATTTGCTATGTTGACGCTCATCTGCGCCAGATGGCGCCAGCGTGCAGGCGCTAGTCATTAGGTCTTAGCCGCAAAACTTATTAAATAATAATTAAAAACTAAATCTAGCTTTAAATATATTTGACCACACGCACTTACAAATCAACATTTCTTAATAATTTATTTTTTGCCAAAATAAGAAAACAACTACACAATACTATATATATATTTATATATATTAAGATTTCAAATCTTAGGCTTAAGAACTATGAGTAATGCGGCGCCTTTTTAAGTACTTATCAATGGGCCGCATGGGCGGCTGCTTGTGGGGGGGCGTGTTGCGTCGAATGATGCAAATGATGATGATGATGATGATGATACGTGAGCGTTGGTGCAGGTGGCGCCACAGCTGTGACAGCTGCAGCTGTGCCGCCAGCAGCAGCAGCAGCAAAGCCATTTGCTGCTACCGCCATCTGTTGCTCATAGTTGGCATAATGATCGTAATAGCTGCCATAACTGCCATGCTCCAGACTGGGGTTCATGCCACTGCCGCTGCCAACGCTAATGGCGCCACTGTTAACGCTGCCACTGGCCGCCGCTGTAGTGCCAGTATCAAAGTAGCTGACGCCGCTGTAGCTATTGGCGCTCTCATAGTACTGAGCGTGTCCGCCGGATATGTTGCCGTAATGCTGCTGCTGCTGCTGCTGCTGTTGCTGCTGCTGCTGCTGCTGCTGCTGCTGCTGATGCTGCTGCTGATGCTGCTGCTGCTGCTCGTAGTCGGACTTAGTTGACTCACGCTGGTAGTAATAATCGTAGTTATCCTCCGCATAGCTCGCCACGGGCTGCGTCTGCGTCGCTTCGCTCTTGCAGCCCAGCTCCAAGTGCTTGATCTGCGAGTAGTTGATGAACTCCGGCTCGGGCGTTGACTCATATGCCAGCTGGCAGCTGCCATTGCTATACGGCTGGGACTGATTGGGCGGCTGATAGGCCAGCTCTGAGATACAGGTGTAGGGCAAGCTGGGCGACTTGCTGGGCGCCGCTGTGGCAGCCGTGGGCGTGGCATGGTATATGGGATAGTTGTAGGTAATATGCTGATGATTCACCGTGAACACATTCGCCGAGGACTCACAGTTTGTCGGCTCAGTGGCATTGGCCAGCGCTGGCCAGGAGCTGCTCATGTAGCTGGAGGATTGGCTCAGCTGGTGATGGGCGCGCGTGCTCTCCTCCAGATAGCTGCAGGTGCAGTGGCTGTACGTGGTGCACTTGCCACAGGCTAAAAATCAGATCATGAGTTGGAGTTGCAGTTGGAGTTGGACTCGGTTTGGCTTACCATTGAATTGATAAAGCTCCAGAGCTGCAGGGCCCAGCGGCTGGCTGGCTGTGGAGCGCTTGAGCACTTTACTCATGAGATTCTGTTGCTGCTGGAGAAGAGTTTGAATGAATCTTTAAAGTTGGCTGGATATCAGGGCTATGGCTTGGAACTCACCTTCACCTGCTTCACCAGGCCCGCCAGGAGCGACTTCTTGGGCACGCTGCTCGACCTACTCCCGGAGCTGACATTGCCCGCTGTGAGGGAGACGCGTCCGAAGGCTCGCTTCGACACACTCGAGTTCTTGGGATCGGGTCGCAGATGGTCGTGCACGCCCTTGGCCTGGAAGAAGATGGCATTGCCCGAATGCCGCCAGAAGTGGGTCACCGGGTAGCCGCAGTGCCCGCGGCAGGGCTTGATCTCCAGCCGCCCGCCGCGGCAGCTCTTGTTGGGGCACGCCTTGCCCTCCTGCTTGCGGCGCGCCTTGTCGCAGATGGCCGGGCGCAGATTGATCTTGGTGCCGTTGGGCAGGCTGCAGTGCTGCGAGCAGACGAGCACGCCCAGGCAGCTCTTCTTCAGGATGTTCACGTTGTGGTTGTTGGTGTTGCGCATGGCCCAGCCGGAGATGTGCTTCTTGGCCTCCTCGTTGTGCACCGAGTAGACCAGGCGCACATGCCCATCGCTCCACTCGCTGAACTCATCGAACTCCATGTCGGCCACCTGCGGCACGATCGCATCGTTGATGTCCCAATCTCGTTTGCTCTTGCTGCAATTGTTGTTGTTGTTGCTGTGCGTCGGCATCCCGCTGGCTGCTGCCTGCAAGTGGCTCTGCTGACTCTGATGGTGGTGCTGATGCTGCTGCTGCTGCTGCTGCAGTTGTGGTTGCGTCTCTGTCTGTGAGAGTTGTTGGTAGTGCGCCTTGAAAGTGTAGCCATTTCTGCAAGAGATTCAACATGTGTTCAGTCCAAGCTAATCCTTATGCTCTTCAGATTCACAATTCAGATAAGATAAGGTGTGTGGGAAGGCAACTGCAGACGGCATATATAAATACATATATATATAGCTGAGATACTTTTCAAAGACTGATTAGCTTCATCTGCGGAATGAAGAATTAACTCTGGCTAATGTCTATGTATTCATTGAAATTAATCTTAAGCGTAAACTTTTTCCTTCCAGCTGAATCTTTATATACAACAAGTAAGAAAACTCTAGTCGGTGGTGCCCGACTAGGAGATTCCCTGAATCCCGTCCGATCTGCGTTTTTAAATATACTCAGTTATGTATTTATTAACGCAGGAAAAATTTAAGTTAGTAAAATTAAATAACAATAAAAAAATATTTTTTTTTTGTTAGTATCCAAAATATAACAAAAATTGAAATTGTGTTAAATATAAATCAATCTAAATACAAAATTTGGAGACTCTAGCTCAAAAGATGTACGAGATATAATTTAGTGCCTTGATTTCGATAAGGTTTTTAATCGATAACAATAAAACTGGTTAAGTTATCGATTTTTTAAAACAAACTCGATATGCGCGGGCTATACAGGGACCTACAAAAAAAAGTTCAGTCTTTAGCTGAGATCGACGCGTTCATACATACGGACAGACGGACAGACAGACAGACAGACAGACAGACAGACAGACAGACAGACAGACAAACAGACAGACGGACAGACAGACAGACAGACAGACAGACAGACAGACAGACAGACAGACAGACAGACAGACAGACAGACAGACAGACAGACAGACAGACAGACGGACAGACAGACAGACAGACAGACAGACAGACAGACAGACAGACAGACAGACAGACAGACAGACAGACAGACAGACAGACAGACAGACAGACAGACAGACAGACAGACAGACAGACAGACAGACAGACAGACAGACAGACAGACAGACAGACAGACAGACAGACAGACAGACAGACAGACAGACAGACAGACAGACAGACAGACAGACAGACAGACAGACAGACAGACAGACAGACAGACAGACAGACAGACAGACAGACAGACAGACAGACAGACAGACAGACAGACAGACAGACAGACAGACAGACAGACAGACAGACAGACAGACAGACAGACAGACAGACAGACAGACAGACAGACAGACAGACAGACAGACAGACAGACAGACAGACAGACAGACAGACAGACAGACAGACAGACAGACAGACAGACAGACAGACAGACAGACAGACAGACAGACAGACAGACAGACAGACAGACAGACAGACAGACAGACAGACAGACAGACAGACAGACAGACAGACAGACAGACAGACAGACAGACAGACAGACAGACAGACAGACAGACAGACAGACAGACAGACAGACAGACAGACAGACAGACAGACAGACAGACAGACAGACAGACAGACAGACAGACAGACAGACAGACAGACGGACAGACGGACAGACGGACAGACGGACAGACGGACAGACGGACAGACATATAGACGGACATGGCTAAATCGACTCAGCTCATCTCCCTGATCAAGAATATATATACTTTATGGGGTCTGCCACGCCCCTTCTGCCTGTTACATACATTTGACAGCTTAACAAAACCATTATACCCTGATTTCCCATTTTCAATGGGTTCAAGGTATAATAAAAGTTGATAGCAGCTGTGTCTGTGTATAGGTTAAACTTCTTTTTATCTCTAAACATTCTATCAATATTTGCTCTAAAATTCCTATGAAAATAGCAGTTGACATTGCATGAAAGCAAATATCTATAAATTATATATTTATTATATGTAAATATATTTGATTTATATATATATAATTATTATTATTATTTGATCTATATCAATATTTTAATAAGAAATTTCCCATTCATTCCATGGATAATATTTCAAGTCTTACATATTATCAAATACAAAACATGCAAGTTTTTTCACTCCATCAAAACTTTTAGGTATTTGCAAGGGCTGTAAGTAAAGTTATTCAGATGTTGTAGCTTTCTATACACCTTTGAGGCATTGTTAGCAAATTCACTTGAGGGTTTATAAAAATGCTAAATTAAGCTTTGATTCGACTGTAAATATAAGCTTTCAATATAATCTTTAAAGAAATATTAGTGTGATTGATATTTATAATATACAGCTGTGTTCATTAAAATAGTAGTGCGACTGAAATGTTGAACAGCAAAATTGCTGATAATATTTTGAAAACAATCTAAATATATTTAAATACAGTCGAGTCCCGATAATTCGAAATGGCAAGGGGATCAGTTTTTTTCGATTTACACGATTTGTCGCGATTTTTGATCTAGCGGGGTACAAATTATCGAGACTCGACTGTATTAATTGTTTTCAAAATATTGTATTTATCACAAATTTAAAAAATTTTAGTTGCACTACTATTTTTATGAACACATCTGTATATTGCTCATATGTTCTGAGTACATGGCAAACTCTCTAAGCAAAGCTCTCTTCATCTAGAAGATGAGCTGCATTTGATCTCTTGTGAACATTTGTATATGGTTAGATATTATTAGACAAATTCATAATTACAAATTAATTTATAATTATATTAAAATATTTAGATATAAATATCTAAAATATTTAGAAATATATACAATATACAGAAGAAGAATAAGAATATATGTATATAAATATCTGCACCTTAAGTAAATTTCCTTTTATTTGAATAAACACCAATTGGATTTTATTACTCAACATCTATCGGACGTCCAAGTGACATATTCTAATCACACTTGAATAACATCATAGTTTTCTCCCAGTGTATACCTCTCATCCAAGCGCCGCAAGCAAACTCTAAAAACTCTGCCATTTCTGACTCTACACAGATGTATACACTGCTCATCAATAGGTTTGACGCACTTGCATTTAAAATTGTCTAATGACTTTTATTTTAAAAGCAATTGAAAAAAGTTGATATACAAAAACGTGTTTTATTTAATGACTCTTCAAGTATAGAACACGAACAAAATTAAAATTTAACAAAATTGTGTGTTTCAAACATTTTTCAAAGCTGTTTAAAATAAGGCATTTTTTTCATGGTCAATAGAAAAGACGCATTTCAACTAATTAATTTTTGTTAAGAAAATTAACTTATTTTCAAATTTAATTATTAGTTCATGTAATTGTTTGACTTATATATTATTAAATAAATTCCCAAATTTTGCTGTTCAACATTTCACTCGCACTACTATTTTTATGAACACAGCTGTATATATTATTCATATATAAATTATTGGCAAACGCAGTAGGTAAAGCATCTGGCATAGCTATACGAAATTTACCCTTTTGCTCTGCTTTTTCCAAGAGCTTATGAACTTTATCAAAATATTGGGGCAAACGCTTTACTTATCACGTTTTTAAATTAGGTTAAAAAAAAACTTTGGCCTTACTCTAACTCAATGCGATTATTTAGCTACACTTTCAAATTATAAACAGGTATGCCAAATATTTATATATATTATATTTAAATACATTATAATATATATTAATATAATATATAATAATATATAAATAAAAATATATAATATTTTAATGCATTATAATATATAAAAAAGGTAAAAACGTTGCAGTCGGGCGTTACCGACTACAGAATAATCATTCGCGACCCAAACGCTACCAACTTCACTTTCTGATGTGCCACGCCCTCAATTGGCATATATGTATATATTGTATAATTTTTGGCAAACCAATAGAGGAGGTCAATATCAATTTAGTCGTTAAATTATCAGTTTTTAGCTCTAAAACTGTAGAAGATACAGTTGTTTGTGATTTGCGACGCCCCCAATATTATATTATGATTGGAGTCTCTAGTCTTTTCAATTCAAGTCTATAGCTTCAAGAGCGTCGAAATGGTTTGCGTTCATACGGACAGACGGACGGACGGATAGCAAGACGGACATGCTCAAAACCAATATACTCATTTCACTTTCGTGAATGAGTATAAAAATATATAATATTTTAATACATTATAATATACAAATATATAATATTGTAATACATTATATATTTCTTTACTTTGAATATACCTTTTTGAATAACTGGCAAGTATGACCCTTAACTAAGTCAGCTGAATGCTAACTGAAGCCTATAGTACTTTTGATATGAAATATGTTTTAAAAATTTATTTAAAATATAGCAATGATTTTGATGTTGACAACACAGTTAGGTGACTCTAGTTAAATTGGTAAAGAATTTGGAAATGGCTTAACTTGTAGTTATGACGACAGAGAGTTAACAGCATTAGCAAAATTAACTAATGTAAGACAGAGTGTTCGTTATGACACTCTTTCAGCTTAAAAGTTGAAAAACTTGAGTATCCATGACTTAAAACTGAGAAATAAAGTCGGAAACTTGATGGAAGTTAGAGAATAAGTGATTTGATCAGAGAGTTCATGAGTGGTGTCAAGTGGTGATATGAGATGAAATGATTCACTTCTTAGTATGGCTATATATAGCCCCAAGGAAATTATACATTTAAAAAAAATATATATATTAAAATCGACCAAGAGCTAGAACATAATCTTTCAGCTTAAGATTTATTTACAAATATTTAACATTTTTTATTTAACAATTTCTGTTTACAAAGTATTTAACATCTAGTTAGACAACTTGATAATGCTTTCATTCTATTTGTATTTTATTCACTTTTCAGCTCATCATTAATTTCCAACAATGTTGAAAGCAATCGATTGAGGCACAATTTGTGGGTAAGCTTTAACTCTAAGCATACATTCAATGCGGGTTACCTTAGGATAAACTAAAGCTTAAGTACTTCAACTTGAAACTCAACAAAATTCACTTTATCTTACTGGCTGCTCTGGCATCACTTGAAAATAGTTTTTAATGACAAACGCTTCAATCTAAATTACGCGACTAAACGATTCCTATGAAATGGTTGAAGCTTGGTTTATGATATCGCTGCACGTTGCGTGGGTCCCGAGACAATCAAATGAAATGTCTGTTGGGCTTATGCGTGTCATGGCATGCATAACTCTTCGGGGCGTGACATTAAATGGTCAGAGTAGACAGCAGGTACCGTTAGCATTAGCCCAGTTAAGGGAACCAAGTAATGCAAGCTGCTGCTGCTGCTGCTGCACCACATCCATGGTAATCCGAGCGCCAGCTAACAAAATTATTGGCACTTAAAGCGCCGGCGCTGTGACTCATCAACAGAAAGAGAGAGAGAGAGAGGGAAATACCCAAAAAGAGAGAGAAGAAGAGACTCCGAAGCGTCTCGTCTAGCAGTTGAATGATCCACACAGACATGAGTGTGTGTGTGGGAGCTCCGCGCTTAGATTTATGCGGCAAACGTTTAGTGGGCCTCGCTCTACAATTAGCAATAAATTTGTCGAGGCAACGCGCCTCATTAGACGGCGCCCTGTTGTGGACCCCCAATCACAGACGCAGGTCTCAATTCTCAATTCTGAATCTTCGCCTCGCTCCGGGACCCAACTAGAACCTAGCTCGTTCGATACTTATTTTGTTTTGATTTGTTTTTTTTTTTTTTTTGGTTTTTATGTCTACTGGGAAGTCAGCAGCAGACCTGGCCCTTCGCCTATGATACCTGATCGAGTTGGGATCGTGGTGGTCCGCATTGAACCTGTTTCACCTGTGGCTCGTTTGTCGGTTGTCGCTTTGTTTTGGGTACGTAAATTGACTGCTTGACACTTCGTAGCGCGCTTATCTGATTCTGATAGCCGCACTTCGTTGTTCTGAGCCGACTATAATAACTTTGTCACCTACAAAATATGTCTATATACATAACTGAAGAGCGAATGCTCTCTCTCTCTCTCACTCTTTCGCTTTTGTACCCCTTTCACTGGCCCAGTCAGCCCCCGCGTTGGGCCCTAGGTGTTTGCGTGTGGTCTGTGTTTCCCGCGGCGTGTTTTGGAGTGTTATTAAGCCTTCTCACTCACTCCCTCTCCCTCTCGCTCGCTCTGTCTGTCTCGCTGGCACAGGCTAGGCTGCTCAGCATGATAATAAAGCGCTTGAAATAATTTAAATATTTTTGTGCTTATTTCGATGTTTTTCTTTTTATTGTTATTTGTTTTTTTTTCTCTTTTTTGCTCATACCAATTTATTGCCTCAGCTCTGTGGCCTCTTATCATAGCCTTTCGTAATTAAGTCAAATTTTTTAGCCAAACTACAGATTGTTGAAGTACTTCTTGCATATATTCAATTCAGTTCAACGAAATTGTCATAAATATAGATTTGATATGTTTTTTGAGAATTTTAATTTCATTTTCATAAATGATTATTTTGCAATTTGAATATTTTTGCATATAAAATTATTTTGATTTGTGAATGTTTCTTTATATTATTTATTTTAATATTTTATTATTTATATTTAATTATTATTTATATTTTATAAGTCTTTTTTATATAGTATGTTTATATAGAACATTAACTTTAATCTGCTTTAAAATCTTTTCAATATCATAACTCTTGAGTCTTTAGATAATAGCAATAATAGCGTTTGGCTCTTGCATCTTTCTTAAGAAAGGGTAATCTTTGTAATCTGTTTCAAAATATTTTCAATACTCTTTATATTTGTATGGTTTAATTCTTAGATCGCTCTTTAATATTTCCAATCTTCTCTTGTCTCTGTCTCTGTCTCTTATCTTCAATACCTTTATTCACCAGAATCTGCATTAATGCAAAGAATAGTTTAGATCTTTTTAAATACAATTATATTTTCAAGGGTATTCAATCATCAGCACTTTGGGAATATATTTTTCTTGCAAAGTTTTAAATGTTATTTTTAATGTGCAAAATATGTTCTCGATACCGCGAAAAAAAGCTTAAATTATATATATTTTGTAATTAAGATAAAAGTATGAACATAAGAAAAAAAACAACAAACAACAAAATTAAGAATTTTTAAATATAAAAATAAATTTATTATTGTTTACTTAAATTTAAGATCAAAATAAATTTCTTTGAATTTGTTTTTAAAGAAAATTTTGTATTGATTTTGAATAAATATTGAATATTTTTTCATATTTATTTGAAGATTGGGTAAACCGTAAACAAAAACAATATTTATTCGTTCTGTGATTATTTTGCAATTTTATTACTTAGCTGAAGATTATTTTATTGATTTATTTATTGGAATTTATTTTCTGATATTTATTTCCAATATTGCATTTAGTGCTTATTGAAAACATATTATTTTAAAATTACATTTGTTATCTTAAATACATTTTTTCCTCTTCTTCTTGCTCAACTTTTTATTCGCACCCGCAGTCTCAATTGTTTAACCACAACAATGTGCTGATTTCTAAATATAAAATCTACAGAATTTTATGGTATTAAAAAAAATAAAATAATAATTAAGTTTAATTTTTAATTTTTGCATTTTATTGTTTTTATTTTAAATTAAGCAAACATATATTTTATTATTATTATTTTATATTATTATGATATTTTGAAATTTTAAATATTTAAATTAAGCAAACATATGTAACATAAGTAAAGTATCTTGGAGTTACGCTGGACAGAAGGCTGACTTTCAAATCACATATAAGCCAGGTGGCCAAAATGTGTAAAATTAAACTTAAAAAACTGGATTGGATGCTGAGAGCCTCCAGCAAACTATCGTATAACAGCAAAGCCATCATCTACAAAGCTATAGTAGTGCCTACCTTTCTATATGGAATGCCTTTATGGGGATCTGCAGCACGGACATCTATAAACAAAATCCAAATTTTACAGAATAAAGCACTACGAAGATGGACTGGAGCAAATTGGTTTGTGAGAAACTCAGTGAATGAAACTCTTGAAATTCCTACAGTCGCAGAATTGATTGGGAGACACAGTTCCAGATACGCGGAAAGACTTGCTGCGCATCCAAATAAACTAGCAGCTAATCTAGCCAACAACAATAACAGGCGAAAACTAAAAAGACTACACCCTTTGGATCGTCTGGTGATCTGATCTCTGCGTATAATATTATTATTAATTATATTAATTATTATTATTATTATTATGGCCCACTCATTAGTTAAGGTTTAGAGATAATTGCGCTATAGAGTCTTAGACAATAAGCTCAAACAATGAATTAAAAAAAAAAAAAAAAAAAAAAAAAAAAAACAAGTATATTTTTCGTTCTATTTTATTGTGATATATTTTGTTTATATATTTCTTCCACCAAATTTAAAGTATTTTGGGAATAGTATATTGAAAATTTCAATAGAAGTCAACAAACATAATTTCTTTCGGTTATCAAAAATATATTTCACGTTCATATACATATATATATATATATTTATATATAGAGCAACGCTTATCTCCAATTTGGATATCAGCTCCACTTTGAAATTTGAAATTGTGAAATATGCCAAATGCCAATCGAATATGTTTGTTTTCTTCTCTATAATCCTAACCTTTACCTTTCACTGACTCAAATTCTTATCAGAATTGAACAAAATTAGAAACCAAACCATTTTTTAAAATGAAATATTTATTTAAAATGATTGATAAACATCGATGTCAAAAGTGAAAAGTGTGTTTGCTGCATACAATCAGCATGTCAAGTTGGAAATGTATAGCAAAGTTAAGATATGAAAAAAAACTAGGGATAGCATACTTAGTAAAAGGCTAGATGATTCTAAGCAGCAGCAGGGCAGGGTATGGTTATGCTCAGTCGTCACGACATGATTGCTTGGGTCTCATTTCTGATTACGTTTCAATTGAAACGTTTTTATCGTCAATACGTCAATGTGTTCTTAAGTATGTTGCTGGAAATGCCCATGTCTGGTGTCGAGGGACTTGAGAGGCTGATGCCATGGATATATATAAATATATTTATGTATACATATATGTATATATTTATATGCCAAACAGAACTTACAAAACAACCATATTCCAAAACAAATGCGTAAAATCCACAGTATGTCGCGAGACTGTTTATGTGTGTGTGTGTGTATCGCTGTTATGTTGCCCGATTGATTATCCAATAGTTGAGCACTTGTCAAACTGTCGGCACTTCACAATTGCAGCACTTGGCCATTATTATCAAGAAAATTATATATTGAATGGCGTTGACTTTCGTGGCCCTTAACACAATTGTATCTGTATCTAACGCTTAGATAGCACATATGTATAGCCCAACGACCGTCGCTAGCTTGTGACAATGGATGATGCCCCGACGACGACAACAATGACGACCTTTCACTGTGGCAACCTGTGCGCGCGCTCTGTGTGTGTGCAGCAGGGCAAAATGTACGTATCTGCCAGATACAAAGCAACAAAACATAAAACTGAGCATAAACTTCGGGCTGTGAAGACAAAAACGACGCTGCCAGCCATCCAGCCAGCCAGCCAGCAAAGTTTTGTCAACAATCAAATGATATTATATGCCTGGCTCCACCTACAAAAATACAACAACAACAACAACAAGAAGAAGAGCAGCTGAGAGACTAGCGGATAGAGACCCATTGGACCCATGGACAGACCCACCCGCATAAATTTGGCAAAAAAAAAAACTCCACAAACGATGATGATGACAACGACGACGACGTCGGCGCATAATCAACGGCCAAAAACTCCACGAGCTGCAGACAGCGCAGCAACAGCAGCAGCAGCAGCCGTCGCAGCTGCCAATGCGTCGCTCGTATGCTCATTGCAAATGATACGAGTGTCTCTGCGCGTGTGTGTGTGTGCGCGCTGCCTATTCCAAGCTCTTTCCAGTCGTCGCTGATTGGTCGGATAACACACGCATACACACACACACACTTATGGACTCAAATTCACGCTAGCTCAGTAAAGTGTGGCGAGCGTGTGTACAGCCGGCATTGCTCATTATCTGCTTAAGTGCGCGTGTGTATGCGTGTGTGTGTGAGTGTGTGTGTGTGTGTGTGTGTGTGTGTGTGTGTGTTTTAAAGGGAGTAAGAGTCTTTTGAAGTATCTCTCGTTGTATAATAATTCGAATGGAAAATGTAATTATTTACTTATGATTCAAGCTTATCAATTGCTTTTTATGTTTTGCTTTTGAGGCAAGCTTGAAGAGTTGTAAAATTATTTAAACTCTCTCTCTCTCTCTCTCTCTCTCGCAGTCTTTCTCTTTCTCTTAAATAATAATTTGTTGTGCACAATCAATTGTAGAAGAAATGCTGAAAATGTTTAATTGAACTTGATTTAAAGTAGATTAAATATTTATATGTAAGTAAACAATGGTGTAAAGCATAAGAGAAAACATATATATATATATATATATATATATATGGTTTTCTGTTATGCTTTACACAATTCTATATGTACATATATAAATAATAAATAGAAATACATTTTCTATACTTTCAATGCATAGAAATTTCGTTTCAGCTTTAAGGCGATTTCTGTGAAACCTTGCGTAGTGTAGAATTTTTTTCTAAATATAATTTTAACAAATTTTCTACATTTATTTTGCTGAACTTTGGCACTTTTGACTTTTACTATTCACAGGAATTTCTGTTTTTAACATGTTTATATTTTTTATATTTATTTATAGCTTGACAACATTTAAAAATTTTGCAGTTTACTTTAATATGTATGTAAATGTTATATCCAGCTAACATAAAACAAAACTTTAAGTTAATGAATTAATTAAAATAAAAAATATGTTTTCTTCTACACACTAATAAATTCACTAATGAATAAAATAATAATAAATATGAATAACAATATTTAGAAAGTATTAAAACTTGAATTTTTAGCCAAATTTATAAAGCATGCAAATCAGTATTATCATAGAGTATAATCCATATTATTTATAGGCTTAAAACTTAAACAAAACGGTAAACAAAAATAATTATGATTGACTATTATTATTATGATTACTTTTATTTTTGTTCCTATCATTAGTATTTTTAAAAATAATATATAAAATATGAATAATATAAATATATACTTCAACTTTAACAATGACTAAATACAGAAAATGTTTAAAATATTTCTGTAAAAATGTATATTAAGTAGATATAAATATTAACTTAATTCAAATAAAAATATTTAGTTAATTCAAATACTCATCTTCCTTGAGTTTCTATATTTTGTATTTTTTTTACAATTTTTATATGTAACAAATAAGCATTTCAGTCTATAATAACTTTAACTTTAGGGTGTTCTGTGAGTTTCTTTATTTTGTATTCAATACCTAAATTGAGTAATTAACACAAATCACATTGAATACGACTTCAAGTCGAACTTCATCAAACAGCTGCGTAAATTAAATCATTTTCGAATGCAAATCTGATTTGCAGTTGCGAGAGGGCGATTCTTCAAATCGTTCAGCGCCAACCATTAACTGCGTGTCCGCCCAACAATTTCTGAAATATTCCAACTGCCAATGGCCAAAACAAATAAAGAAAAAAAGGAAAAGAAAAGAAAAGAAAAACTGTACAAAAAATAAGCATAAACAAATGAAAATAATAACATGGTTAGCAAAGCATTGAGAACGGAAATTGTGAACGGCATTTGGTAATGAGAACGTGGAGTAGTTGAGGCAGATGATGTAGTCAGTGGCAGTGGCTGTTGAGAGCTGTCTCTCTTGTGTTTTCACCTGATCGGCCCGCATCGCCATTTAGGCCAAAAGTTACAAACAGAAAAAGTATAAATAAAACAAATTTATGCGTCCAGTTGGTTGGCTAACAATTAACCAACAGCCAGTTAAATTTAAACGACGCCCTTAGACAATGCCGAAGGCGAAACCACTTGCCATTAGCTCATGAGCAAATAGGCGTTAAAGTGAAAATTGAGCTGCCGTTGACAGGAAATGCAAAGAAATGCGGCTGCTGCTGCTGTTGCTGCTGCTCATTGACTGTGACCCATAATTAAAAGGGCAATACACGCACTCACCTGGGCTGATTATACGGGATTGGGCCTCAAGATGTGCGACAATGGCTTCTACTTCTCTTAGCTCTTTTCTGTTGGCTGTTGGCTGTTGGCTGTTGGCCTGTTGCCGACGATGTTGTCGCTTTAACGCTCGACTCGCCAAATTATACGGGTGACAAAAACATATTTCAACGCAACGAAAATAGTAAAAACACACATAAGTTTACAAGCCGTGAATGTTTAGTTTGTTGCAGCTGCGCTCAGGTCTTTGGCTTTTCGCAATTAATTGCTTAACATTATTATAATCGTGCCTTGTTTAATGTAGATACACTCGGTGTGGTCCATAGACTCGGTAACTCCAACTCCAACTCCAGCTCCGGCGTAGTCTCCAACGGTGTTTGGCCTAGCTGTGCGCTCTAATGAGCGCGTGCTCCTCAGCTCCAAAAGCTCAAGCTGTTCCAGCGCCCAAAAACTAAAAGGGCCTGTCATTGAAGACACCAACGAAAAAACAATAAACAAAAAATACATTTATTAAAAAGAATAAAAAACAAAAAATTAAAAAAAATATTTCGATTTTTTAGCGCATCAAATTAATCATTGCGCCGTTAAAATAAATAAAAATTGGTATAGTTTCAAATGGTGTTCAAACGTTTTTAAGCACAAATATTATTAATTAATTAGCTCTGCTGTGCACTGAAAGAAATAATGTATTTTGCAAAGCCGGTATAATCTATACATGTAATAATTATATTAAATTAAATTATGATGAATAAAAAACAACAGAAAGCAAAATATTTTCATTTAGAAAAATCTAAAAAACCTAGAAACAATTTTTTTTAAATAATAAAAAAAAACTATGCAAAGAAAACTTTATTTACTACTAAAAAGAGCTTTTAAAAATTGTTGAAATATAATAAATAATAATGTTACAAAAACTTCTATTTAATATAAAACAAAATTCGAACTGAAAAATATATAAAAATCTAGCTTGAAAAATATAAAATAAATATATATAATAAATCTAGATAAAGAATACAAATTTGATAATTTTCTTTAAAAAAAAGAAGTCAGAAAATTAAAAAACTAGAAAAAATCTTAAAAAAAAAATGTTTTTTTATATATAATAATATAGTGTATAGATTTTAAAAATCTTTATGTTGTTTTAGATTTCGGCATCTTTAGAAATTTTTTTTTTAATTATTTAAAAATAATTATAAGAAAAATACAAAACTTTCAAATTTTATATATTGGGTTTTCGGTCAATTGAATTGGTAAAAGGTTTGGTTTTTTTATAAACAAAAATAAAGTGGAATTCAGAATTTGAACCAATTATGTCTTAACCATTTTTTTAATAAAGCAAATCCAATCTATAGTATTTTAAAATAATTTTCAAAATATGAAATTCCAATTATGTTAAGCCAGCATTACATACCTCTCACATAGAACATTTTTGATTATTATTGCGTTAAATTTTCTTCAAGTGTATCTCAGTCAAAGCCAAAATCATAGACAATCTAACACAAAATAAACCAAAGTGTGACTTGTGGCACCCAACAACGACAAAGACGAACCAAAGGCAATTTTTCCATTTACGCAATTAATTGGTCGACACGCTGGGCGGTCCACTAATAGATCAAGGGAAACAACAACAACAACAACGTGAAGAAGGTATTTTAAATGCGGATTAACATTTGCCTATTGACTGATTAATATTTTACACACAAACACACACACACACGGACTTGAATCACCCACAACAACTTGGTTTTTTTGAGAGGCCTTTTGACAAATGTGCTTAAGGCAAATGCTAATGGATTTTTGAAGTTCAAGAGTCAGTGGATTGTGACCTTATAAATGAGATCGATTAGAAGTCAATTACAAAAGGCGCGATGTGCCTCTCACTCCCCTCCCTCTCTCTCCCTCTCTCTTTGCCCAAAAGAACCTAAAAGCCTTTTTGATTATAAAAATTATGACTCATAAATTTAATTTTATGACTTCTTCTTGCCCGAGCAGAGCAAAAAGAGCAGAAGGTGCCAAAATTATAGAGCTCGTGTGATGTAATTTTCTCACATAAGCCTAAAGAGCTGCTGCTGCAGCAACTGCTTTGGGACCAATTCTTCATCAGGCAAATTGGCCAGGACATCAGAATCGAAGCGTTGCCGCCGCTGGTTTGTACTTTAATCAGTTAAATGAACTGTTGAAAATTTGCCACATTTGCGGCATAATGATTTTAATGGATATGTTGGGGCCAGCAGCAACACGCGTCCTCTGTCGCCTGTTTAAACAATGAGCAGGCCACGCACTGCCGCAGCCCCGCAGGCAAAAGCCATTTGACACTAATGTGTTTTGGGCCGCAAACGTTTGATTATCGCATCTCTGCACATATTGCATCGCCGCATTGGCCAGGCATGTCAAGGAACTCGGGCCTAAACACCGGCTACCCAGCAGCTCTACACGATCATTACGGGAATGCGACGTACCGTACTATAGTCTCTTTTTACTCCAACTGTTCATATGCAGTTAAACGCCCGAGGGCTGTGATTCAAGCCCTGTGAACTGTCAGCTCAATTTGTTCTGTTTTTGCCAGTTTTAATGTTTTATTTTTGCTCGAGCTTCGAGTTCATTTACATATTTTACATACATATACATATTGTACATACATATATATTTGTGGCAAGGCAGACCCTGCCCTTGACCTTGTCTTTTAGGCCTTTGCTCATTCAGTTGGCTTATCTCGCAAATGCATTCATTAAATTTGAATGCCTCTGTGCTCCAGCGAGCCGAGATACCGCGATAAGATAACAAAGCGATTCGACTACTGGGTGGCTTTTTGTATGGGCTGGAGTTGGCTCTTAATCCAGTTCGGCTTGGAGTTCATATTTAATTGAAGTCGGTCTGCAACGACTTTGAAATTGAAATTGAAATCGTGATAAATATTCTTTTTGATTGGCATATTTGGAACTTTATATTAGCCAATGAGTGATTGATATATATAAAATATTTAACGAAGTTTTGGAAATTTTAATAAATATTTTAATAAATTTAATAAATTTATATAAAATATTAAATATATTGTAATATATATAGGGAAAGCTTGTATATAACAAATTTGTTATCTGAGACTTCAAATGTTGCTCAGAAAAATTCAAAAATACTTGAAAACATTAAAAATAAAGCTTTTAGATAAGAATAAAATATATATATATATATATATATTAGAAAATGTTTTCAATATTTTAAATAATTCATTCATTCAAATGAATTCCTTATTATTTTATTCAATTGAATTATAATTCATTTATAAAATCTAAAAACTAGATTTTTTAAATATATAAACACTCTAAGCAGACAGTTCTCTAGCTCCAAGTACACACAATTTCTGTATTATTTATTATAATTTATTTCTAATTTATTTAGTTAAAATTGATTAATTCCATAAATCAAGATGATCTGTCACATACAGCTGTCCCAGAGCTCACTCGCTCACTCCTTGGCTCTCAGCCAGGCCAATCAGGCAAAAGCAACTAAGCAAGATGTGAAATCTGGACACAATTATTGACTTCATCCCGCATATGTGTGCGCATAGGCAATCAAGTGAGCAGAGAAGTAGCGTAGCGCCAGGCCACATAAGTGCGACCGATCCAGACGGCAAGCCACAGCCGCACGCATGACCTACGACAACTGGCGAGCAGTCGGCCAGTCGGACAGTCGCTTAAGCAGACGCCAAAATGAACTGTTAATAAATATATACTTTATATATATGTATATATATATATCTCAATACTGGTTCAACTTAATTACGATTATGATGCCGATTATGATTATGACGGGCAGTCAGAAGTTATCTGCACATCAGCGACGATTATAGAAATGAAAAGTGCGACTGCGAAATCAAAGGGATCACGGTTTTTATTTTAACATTCAATTAATGTGCACAGAAGGTCTGGGCCAACAACAGGTGGTACGCAGCCACTAAATAATAATAATAACAATAACAACAACAATTAATTTAGCTCTGAATGCCATGAGCACGTAGACGGCACGGGTTAAATTCTCAAACAGACCACGAAAAGGAAGTGGCAAAGACTGCGGCAAGCCGCCAGCCGCAGTCGCAGGCCCAACTCCAGCTCCAGCTAGCAGCAGCTGCTGCAACGCGATGTTGGTTATGCAGGCGGCTGCTGCTGCTGTTGCAGTTGCAGTTGCAGTTGCAAGTGGCATATACAGATTTACATGCTAGGCAGCGCCTCGAGCCTGCGGCACGTGCTTCGCATGGCAAAGGTAACCAGACAGAGACTATGGCAAAGCGAGAGCCAGAGCCAGAGCCAGAGCTCGAGCCAGTTTTATTAAAAGGTGCAAAGTAGAAACTCCCACGTTCATTTAGAGGCTCACACACCCAGCCCACTCGAAATTGATGTACGAGCTCTAAGCCAGACCATTATCAACATCAACACAGAGATAACTGCGAATCGAAGAGCTCATCAAATGATCAATCACTGTGGCAGTTCGTCTGTCCGTCCGCCCGTCCGTCGGATTGTCTGTCTGTCAGTTTGTTGTGCCTCGGCGAACAAAGAGTGCGACAATTGCCTTTGACAGTTTTTACCGTTTGCCAATTGTTGTTTGAGTCGCGCTTGTTTACTCGATCGGGGTGGATTATACTTATAGAGTGCGAGCATCCATTTCCGATCCATACACTTATTTTTGCATATGCTCTTGGGACTGTATATGGAGGAGAGAGGCAGCTGCTGATGTGAATTTGAAATATAAATTGACTTTAATGGGATAAAAATACTTTGAAAAATATAACAAAAATAAGATACTTTCGACTAAAACTTATATAATATTATTTAAATTTATAATATGTGGATTAAAAGTTTAAATATTTATTAAAAATGTTTAAGTAAAGCTAGCAAACATATTTTTGTTTGCTAAATCTAATAAACAGTTTACAAAAATAATATTATCTCTTATTCCATATCGAAGAATCGTATATTTTAAATATATTGTAGTTATTAGATAATGTATATGTTATAAAAATGTATACAAATATTTGGTATCTAGAAAAAATATATCTAGATAGATATAGATGTCTAGAAAAATATATATCTAGACAGATATATATCTTTCTACATATCAAGTATTTTTATATATTTTTATAGCATTTACTTATTATTTTTATAGTGTTATACAACTATGCTATACTCATGTGATAGATTCTTCTTTTTATACCTTGAACCCATTGAAAATGGGAAATCAGGGTATAATGTTTTTATGAAAATGTATGTAACAGGCAGAAGGAGACATGGCAGACCCCATAAAGTATATATATTCTTGATCAGCTCGACAAACTGAGTCGATATAGCCATGTCCGTCTGTCCGTCCGTCCGTCCGTCCGTCCGTGTGAATGCAGTGATCTCGCAAACCACAAAAGCTAGAGATCTGAAATTTGAAATGTATACTCGTGTATATCCTACGCAGTACGAGTTTATCATTTTTTTCGATAACTCATCCCATTTCCTTATTATCGATAAAAATCGATAACTTTTCTTCGTTTTTGAATACCGTTATAGCTATAGATTTCAGATTTACTGTGTGTATCCGTGTAATGAATACAAACATTTTGCAATTTTTGGATTTTGGATACCACGCCCCCTTCCCCCCAAATTTGAAAAAAACGTATTTCAAATACTAGAGACTTGTGCTTCGGCAAATACATACATATGAATGTCATTATTACGCTGTAAAAGTTTGATTACGAAAGTCCATCTAGAAGCAAACCTATTCAACAAATAAGTTTCCAAAATATAGCCCATACTGCGTAAACTGCGCAGTAGCAGAAAAAGTGCTTGTGCGTGCGTGTGCATGTGTGTGTGTGTGTGTGCATGTGTTGTTTGTGTATATGTATATATAAAAGAAGCGTAAAATGATTTGAATATCGCATCTTCGCAGGGTTCAGGGTATCTCTTAGTCGAGCAGTCTCGACTAGAGCACTCTTACTTGTTTTCTATTATTGATCAGGCGAATAGATCTCGTCTATCCATTGGGCTGCCTTTGTATACTATTTTTGTATTTGTTGAATTTTTTTGAACGCTTTTTAAACTTTTTTGTTACTTTTATGTTAAGTTTAAAATAATTAGAAAAGGCAGATTAATTCTCTATTAATGAATAAACAAACATACCTCGTTCAACCATTAGGCTCACGTTATAATCTATAAAATTCAAAGCTGATTGAAGTTAGAATATTTTTGTAATATATTTTTTATTGATGAATATCAAGAACTCGCGTGGCTTGTCTATTTTTTTGACTCCATTCTGTAATTTTCTGTGTTTTCATGGAAGAAGCCATAGTTTAAATGCCATGTTTAAAAAATACATTCATTGTAATTGAGATATATTTTATATAACTTATACTATATATATATTATATTATATTATATTTATTACATCGATAAATTACAAATTTTCTATTTCAGTGTTCCGATAAACATAGATTTTAATAAAAATATTTAGCAAATATGTTAGCAGCAGCTAATAATCTCTCTTAGTATAAGCTACCTTACGTTGATCTTCTCTTTTGAGATGTCTCTCTCATTTACTCTCAATGCACTCGTATACTTAAGCAAACAGAAGTATTAATTTCGTGCTTTCCACACTTATAACTTCAACTCTTTGCCTTTCTCTGTCTGTCCAAATTTTGTTTTCAAGCTCGCAGAAATATTTGTCACTTTTATATATATGTATATATATATAGGTAATATAAATAATTAATAATCAGAATTAAATTGTAGTCAGAGTTGCTGAAAACGGTCGTGAGTTTCCAACATGAGCAGATTCTATATTTGCGTAAATTATTAATAATAAGTTCTACTTTAATTTAATAATAAAATATAATTTCTTATTAAAAAGTTCTACAATTAGAATTTTAAACAGTACTTCACATTGCACATCTTCTAATTTTTTTTTATTATTTCAAAATTATCTACATATATTGAATCTTTTATTTTATTTTTTGTAGATTAATTCTAAATGAATATTAATTGTTTAATTTTTATTTTTAATATTCCCTACGTATTCTTCTATTTTGCCATCTCTTAAACCAATTAAAACGTTGTATGAAATTAATATTGATTCTATTTTTTGTTAAGAGAGTAAACTTTATATTATTGAAGTCAGTTTCTCTTCATTTTTTTAACTTTCCTCTGTATAAAGGCATCTATAATAGCCTCAATGCATAAGGGCAGTCACATAAAGCATGGCAAATGCAAGTTGTTAATTTGTTCATTTTACTTTTACCCATATTTGTGTACATAAAAGTTATTCATATCTCTCTGCTTGCCAATTTGTAATGCGCTTTGCCATAAATTTTCGCCAACATATTCGAAAAACCAGAAAAAAATAGTTATCTCATGTGTGACGCGTGCCCAGGTGCCGCTGCAGAGTCGGGCTCCGGCACGGGCCACGCTCCACACGACCATAAAACCTGGAAAACAAATCCAACTAATTAGCTGGCATTCTGATGACAACAAATTCGCGGGCGTATTATCAAATGCAAATTGGCATAAACTGAAATGGAAAAGGCAAAACAAAAGTTGATATTTTTATAGAAATTTGGAATGCCAAAAACTCTGGGCAATTGTCCAACACAGAATAGTCACGATTTTGTGGGCCATAAATTACTAAAAATCATTTGGCCCAGAACGACCTCTCTCGCCCAGACACTCGAAATCGAACCGCCGAAAATTCCGCAATCGCCAAACATTTCATTAGTCAATGTGCATTTACCGTTTTTATTTTTTTGGCGAGGGGTGGTTCGTTGATCCAACCCCTAGGCTGCTGGGGTAGCATTAGAAATCCATTGCAAACAGAATGCAATGCTAATTTCTGAACAGACAAACGCCTCTCGCCCGATCTAATGATTATGGCTAATAAATTATGCGCTTTGACAATCGAATGGAATGGATGTTTTTTTTTATAGTTGGGTAAACACTTGGCATATTCCATATTGATCCCAATCTCTATTAGATGACAACTAGTGCCTGGTTCTAGCGAAAGATATCTGGAAATCTTTGCAATCTCGACCACACACAAACACCTTTGGCTTCTGGCAATATGTCAACATTTGCCAGCTAATTAAATCGAAATTGAAAGTTAAAACCAAAACACTTTAATAGGAAAATAGGAAAAACCCACAACAAAACCACGGGCACACTTTGAGCAACGACTCTCAAGGCGCGGCAGGAGTCGTAAAAGTAATAAGACACACACACACACTCATGGCAGACACTGGTTTGGCCACTCTTCACACCTCACGACAACATTGCAGACACATCCTGTGGCGCATGGCAAGACGTCGTCTGGTCATTAGTGTCTGACTGCAGCACCAGAGGCGTCAGCATTTGTGTCACCTGCCGAGCTCGTAGCCCGAGCTGGAGCTGATGTTACAATTACCAGGTAATACAACGAAGACGACCACAGAATGTCTAACAACGGCACAGCTTGCCATGAAGTGTGCTCTGTGTTATGGCGTACAGCTATTGCCTTGGCTAGCAGTGCTGGAGGGAGGATGGCAGGGCGTGAGGATCGCAGCTGAGCATGGCAACTGGTGGAGAGAATGAGGTCATATCATCAATTATAGCTAGCTTGGATTCAGCTACAGTGTAGGAGTTGAATTCTGTCCAAATGACTGTCATTTATCCTCAAGAGCTTGCATGGCATTGGAGGCCTATTGAAGCCCCTACGGCTAGGTCTCTACGTTAGGTGTAATCTTCAAGTGATATTTGCTATTTGCAGAGCTCATGATCGGATATGTTGGATATACATTTATCATAGAGAAGTTTCTCTTTTTTAACTTAACTGTCAAAATTGAAAGTTTTAGCTCTAAGACTTTGGAACATATAGTTTTTCCTATGTGCTATGTTTCCAATTGTGGTAGATCAATTTACTATATATTTTTGGCCTTGGGTTGACTATGCGTGTATATATTCTAAATTTCAAGTTTCTAGCAAGAAAGAGCGTTTCTGTTATATATGTAGTTCTTTTAGTTTTTCCCGATTTGCTACGCTTCTAGTAGGTTGAAGTAGTAGTCTGAGCGACTTATAACACGAGGGTATCACGAGTATATATACCAAATTTCAATTCACTTACTTCAATAGTGGCGAAATGATTTGCGTTCATATGGACAGATGGAGAGACGGACGGACGGACGGACGGACGGACGGACAGATAGGCGGATATTTAACTACACCACTATGCGCTTTTCACTTCGCGAACGTGTATAAAAATGCATCAAAATATTTGGATTAGGCGCCTGTAACTAATTTCAGTTGAATTATAATATAAGGAACAATATTTGATATAAGGAATTATAATATTAATAAGTTGAAGTAAAAGCGTTTCAGGAAAGTTGGCTTTTTAAATATTATACCTATATGTGCACAATACACAACAACATAAGAGAAACAACAAACATTGATCAACATATAATATTAAAAAATATTAATATATATAAATAAATATAAAAATATATAATTATATTAAAAATATATAAATATATATAAAAATATAAATATATTGTATAAAAATAAATATATAAATCTTTTAAATATACAAATAAATATAAAAATATACATGTAGATTTAATTATAAATATATATAAATCAATATAAAAATATAAAAATATATTAAAAAATATAAATATTCTAAATAAAAATATAAATATATAAATATAAATACGTATGCAAATATAAATATATATTATAAATAAATATATATTACAAATATGTAAACAATATATTCCAAGATTACATTCTAATATTCTGAGTATTTCAGTTCATTTGATATTTAAAATAAATTAAAAAATCTTAGAATCTTCATATAATTTACTTTGTTTATTCAATTACTTTAATTATAACTAATGCGATGGTATTTATTAAAATATTAAACTAATGAGTTATTGCCAATGATTAATATAGTTTCTACTCAACACATCTTTTAGACAAAATTCAGCACTTGGTTACCTACCACCAGATCCCACATATATCTTATCCTATTATCTTTGTTACATTTGTGAGAAGAAATAAAGCTTAGCATTTTTCGCTGAGCCCAAGAGCTACCCAACAAATATGTTTTCACACTTTAAAGTAGGCCAAGCAGCAGCAGCAGCAGTTGCTACCAAGTTCCTTTCATAATGCCCAATATAAATCCAATTAGCACGCTTTTTGTCTGCCTTCCACCAACTGACAATTTATGGGCGTCCTTTGAGCACGGCACAGAGTAAACGAAGATTTCGGGAATAAAAAAGGAAAAAGGAAAACAAATAAGGAAGAACAAACGGAAGAGCAGCACAAAGGAACACTTAATGCACTTCAATGACTTTGGTCTCGGCTGGATCTGGCTCTGCGGTCTTTGCCGAGAGACTGGGCACAATGGGGTGTGTCATCATCGTCTTGTGCTGCAGAACTTTATGACTTGTGCTCACCTTTAATGCTCACCATTAAACGCTATTAGCAAGCATTTAGGGATCACTTTCCGCTTTGTATTTTGTTTGGTTTGGTTTTTTCTTTCTGTTTTTGGGTAGGTCAGCGAGGTTAAGCCCGAGGGAGGGTGTTTAAATGCGCTGTTAATCTAATAAGCCGCAAGCACGCAAACAAGTTCACGTGGGAAAATTGGAGCAATAAGAAATTAATAGACAATGCCCAACTGAAGTATTCGTATCAAAATGTTGCGTGGGCTGCAATGGATTGGGATAGATGCCAGCCAGAGCTGGGTGTGTGTGGGAAGAGCTGGAAGTCAGAGCCAGAGAGACAGCGTGTTAGTTATTTATGGTTAACACGGCGCGTCGCCAATTGGACATGGGAAGCAGCTTGCAGAACAAGGAAGCAACAGCCAACGCCCACGTTCAGCTGCATAAGAGAATCTCATCAATTTGCAAACTTTATGTGACTTAATCCAGTCGCTGTTGGCGGCTATAAAAGGCTGAGGCTTAACTTCCAGCCTCCACAGTCTTATTTGCACAGTATGCAGAAAATGTTGCAAACTCTTGGATTTCTGTTCCTGCTGCTGTTGGGCACAACGATGGCACTGGACGATGAGGATGATGATGCACCCATTGGCAGTGATAAGGAGCTCTCGGATTTGGTGATCACCACGGCTTTGGGTAAAATACGGGGCACCATATTGCCCTCGCAAGCGGGCCGCAATTTCTATGCCTTTCGGGGCATACCCTATGCCAAGGCGCCCGTTGACAATTTGCGCTTTAAGCCGCCGGAGCCCATTGAGCAATGGTTTGATATATTCGATGCCACCTTCGATGGGCCCAAGTGCCCGCAGCCGGGACTGTTCAGTGAGGACGTGAGCGAGGATTGCCTCAGGCTGAACATCTACACACGCCAGCTGCCCAGCGAAGCCGAGCCGAATCCCAAGAAGCCCGTCATTGTCTTCATACACCCAGGCGGCTTCTACTCGCTGTCCGGCCAGAGCAAAAACTTCGCGGGTCCGCAGTATTTCATGGATCGCAATCTGGTGCTGGTTACCTTTAACTATCGGCTGGGCACATTGGGCTTCCTGGCCACAGGCACGCAGGAGGCGCCCGGCAACATGGGCCTGAAGGATCAGGTGCAGTTGTTGCGCTGGGTGAAGCTGCATATTTCGCGCTTTGGCGGCGATCCAAATGCAGTCACAGTGCTCGGCTATGGTGCGGGTGCCATGGCCGTCACACTGCACATGGTGTCGCCCATGTCGCAGGGTCTGTTCCAGCGAGCCATTGTGATGAGTGGAGCTGCAACGGGTCAGTGGTCGTTGCCTGACCATCAAATGGACGTGGCCAAGAAGCAGGCGGCACTGCTGCAGTGCAACACGGAGGACCTGAACGAAATGATGCTCTGTCTGCGTGAGGTGAGCCTTAAGAAAACCACGATTACAGCTAAGCAGTTACTGAGGGGATCTTAACTCTAGAAACACTATCTGGAGTATGCCAACACCCTACCCCGCATGTTTGACTTCGGGCGCAACAATCCGCTGATTTTGTGGAAGCCCGTGGTGGAGCCAGACTTTGGACAAGAGCGTTTTCTCATTGAGGATCCCGTGCGCAGCTATCAGAATGGCAACTTTATGAAGATACCCATCATAACGGGCATGACCAAGGATGAGTTTGTGGGTCCAGCTATATGTGAGTTCGAAAGGCAGAGGGAGAGAGAGATTCTAACTCACATCAAGACATTTAATCTTTGATTTACTCTTAGCCATCTTGCAAAGTCCTTCCTTGCTGGGCGCCTTCAATGACAACTTCGAGGCGCTGGCTCCGATCTGCTTCCTCTACAATGCTAGCAGCCCGCGCGCCAAGAACATTAGTCAGGAATTGCGGCAATATTATTTTGGTAATCTGCCGCTGGAGGCGAATAGCTCGCTGCAGGCTCTGGCCACACTCTACTCGGATGCCCTGACGGGCTTTGGCATACATCGCTTTGTGCATCTGGCCGCTCGTGCCACGAAGGTGTATCACTATCGTTTCGCCTACCAGGGCGGACGCAGTCACATTCACTATCCCGAGGAAGCGCCCTATGGCATAGTCCATCACGATGATCTGATGTATTTGTTTGTGGAGCCCTCGATTAGCCGCATGTTCACGGAAGATGATGATGAATTCCACATGGTTGACCTGATGACGCGCATGTTCGCTGCCTTTGCCTACAAGGGGTTCGTAAGAGAGAGATTTGATTGTTGAAATCTAGCTTAAAGTGGATCTCCTTTCGCAGCGACCCCAACAAGCCGAGCGATGAGAAATTGCGCGACATTCGCTGGCGTCCGTTCAGCTTCAAGAAGCGCTACTATCTTGACATTGGCGACGATCTAATCTTGCAGGAGGGCCTCAATGCGGCACGTTACGAGATCTGGAAGCGCTTGTTTCCCCTCAATTGGCGACGTCAGACCAAGGAGCGCTGGCTCAGCCAATACATTTGAAAGGGTTGCTGCTGCTTTTGCGCCCAACTGTACTTCCCTAGCTTCAGTATCATAAATACTAAATGCAATTTGGCATTCGAAATGTGTGTGTTTTTTTCTGTTTTTCTGTTTAATTCTGTGCAATTGTCTGTCCCTCAGATGTTGCTTGTTTTTTTTCCAGTTGCCAAGTGATAAACCAATTGGCATAATTTTCAGTTCCAATTTGATGTGGTGTCTCCCTCAATGTTGTTGATGTTTTGTTATTTTTTTTTGTAGGTATGCGTGTCATCACTGTGTGGGTGCATATATTAAGTCAGTTCGAGTCGATAGCATTGGTACGTGTCGTGCATTATGGGCTGCTACTGATCGCGTGCCAGCCCAGGCACTGTGAGAAACGGGGGCGAAGTGGGAAGACAAATATTTAGATTACTACAAATTTCAATGATAACTAGCTAGAAATTTGAAGAAAGTTTGGTGTAGGTATAGTATAGTCGAGCTAAAACGGGTTGTATAAGATTTTATCTAGACGCTAGCTTTAGACTGGTTATTTTCTAGACTTATTGCAGCAAGATCTCCAAGTTTTGTTTTCTAATAATTATTCAAAATTTTTATGAATTTCTATTTGAATAATAATTTTTAGTGTACTGCTGTGTTCATAAAAATAGTAGTGCGACTGAAATGTTGAACAGCAAAATTTTGTGATAAACATAATATTTTGAAAACACAATAAATATTTATATATATGTATATATTTTAATCTTAACTCGTTTCAAATTGTTTTCAAAATATTATATTTATCACAAAATTAGGCTGTTCAACATTTCAGTCGCACTACTATTTTTATGAACACATCTGTATATTGCTCAAATGTTCTGAGTACATGGCAAACTCTCTAAGCAAAGCTCTCTTCATCTAAAAGATGAGCTAGATTTGATCTCTGGCCAACATTTGAATATATATCAAAATATGGTCAGATATCTTTAGACAAATTCATAATTACAAATTAATTTATAATTATATAAAATATTTTTAGAAATATATATACATTTATATATATAATTCAAAAGAAGAATAAGAATATATATAAATATCTGCAACCTTAAGCAAATCTACTTCCTCTTTGAATAAACACCAAATGGATTTTATTACTCAACATCTATCGGAAGTCCAAGAGACATATTCTAATCACACTTGAATAACATCATAGTTTTCTCCCAGTGTATTCTTCTCATCCAAGCGCCGCAAGCAAACTCTAAAAACTCTGCCATTTCTGGCTCTACACAGATGTTACGCAAGCTATTGTTGCTTTTGTGAGCCGCTCGCAACCTATTTTCATTTTTATTGCTCTTATCGGAGTTTGGTTACGCTTGACAGCATGACAATGTCAAAAGCGAGCTGCCAGCTCATCATTGCCCCATATATATCGTATTGGACTTGGGCATAGAGCAACAGCAAGAGAGAAAGAGGGTGGGAGGGTAGAGAGTCCTGTAGCAGTCATTAGCATACGGCACACATGACGCTTAACATCCAATGCCAATTGGCAATTGCCGACAACTAGAATTCAGAATTCCAGCACGAAATGAGTCACGCATAGAGAGAGCGAGTCCTGCGAGGGTGTTGGGCCAACCAGTTGGAGATCTGCAGTTAATATATTAATATATGCAAATTGCCAGGGACTGCGGTTTGACTGCACTATATCTGTGGCAATAGATCTGTGTAGCGGGGTAGCACATTTTGATCGTTTCCACTTTAGTTTTAATTGTTTGGCTTGTCAGCACAGCATATGCTACCTATGTGTGGCTCGCTGTCTGCCTGTCTGCTGGGATGTTTGTCTGCCCAGCAGCACGTTTTCATAATTTGTTCGAGGCCTCGTGCAGCATGGCAAAATTTACAAAACAGTAAAGAAAAGCAGAAATGTGGCTGGCCAATGCTACCAACTGACTGATGCTCGTTTAGGGTTAAAAAAACAAAAGCAAAGAGTTTTCTTACTGAAATTTATTGAGAATATTCAGTGATCAATCTTCTGGCTCTTAGACTATGAAATATATATCTTTTTGTGATTTCCCCAATTGACCATAGTTAAGCTATATTTTAACATCTGATCAGCAGAGAGCATACATAAGTATATTCCATTTCAATTGCAGTAAACCCATACACTCTTATTCACTCTCTTGCACAAGCATACTCTACACAATAAAAAAAAACTTTACTTGCATTGAATTGGCATTCCAATTTCCAACGAAATATTTCGAGTTTCGCACAGATTTCGATTTCCGCGAAATGCAGCGCAAATAAAGTTGTGAGAGTTCCCCCTCAGCTGCAGTTGCCGTCGCAGTTGGCGTCGCAACCGGGGGCATATCAGATGCAGTCGGAGTTGGAGCATGTGCCTGCTGTGTCCACGAGACGCACGAGTTGCAGTTTGGAGCTTGCGCAGTTTTTATTGACTGATGGAAATCGCTCAAACACTATTGAAAGTTCGGCCACAAAATGTAATTAGATTTCCAGGCACAAGAGGCAGAGCCGAAGTGAAGTCGAACCGCAAGCAACTTCCTTCTGTGGTTTTTCTATGTGTGTGTGGACGGACGCGTGCTTGGAACTCCTGCTGTCAACATCAATGCGCAGGAATCTCTTGCGCCTTACAATGAAGTTGTCTGCGCAATTGACGTGCGATAAGGCTAGGCCAGCAGGCGCAAGTTCAACTAACCTCATCGTCGCGACGTTGCTGCGAAAAACAAAGGAGTCTCTTACATAGAAAAATTTGCAGAAACATCACAAAACTCATAAATAACACAGGCAGCAACAACAGCAACTGCAACAACTACTACAACTGGCTATAGTATAGACTAGATGCCAACTGTTTGCCAGAAAGTGTCCACCACGCTGTCTCGGCCCAGGGGCAGGGGCTGAGCTTCTTGGCCTGTCTGGAGCTGGAACTCTTTGACTTTTTGGTATCTCGCTCTGACGATAATGTGCATTGCATTTCACAATTTATGACTCACTCGGCCATTCGATGTGTTGGATCCTGGCTTGCAGCTACGGCAAGCCAGCTATGCCAGCTATTTATTGGGTTAAGCTCAGCAGATGGCCATTGGATTGGCTTACATAGTTCCAGTTAGCTGTGGGTGTGGGAAATGCGCCAGGCACAGATATTTGGGTGAAATATTGTTGTGGGTGTGCATGTCTGTGTGTGTGTGTGTGTGAGTGTGTGTATATGAATATACATAAGTGGGTTAAATCTAGTAAAGAAAACATCAAGATCAAACTGGCCACGCTAAGGTGTGAACTTTGAAAGAGAATTGAAAGTGAGTTATATGTAAAATATGCATACAAGAGCAGGCGCGCGACTATAATATACTCGTAGTTTATTTATTTTCATATTGGACGTTGTTCAAGTCAAGAGTTGGAAAACTAGATTATGGATATGTATGTCAAACATCTTAAATAAATTTATATTTACATATTGTCGTGCTAGGTAGACTAGTTTGAGTAGAGTAGGAAGAAAAAGTTCATACAATTTGGGGTTTGGATACACAGAGTTTTGCGCGCCTTTCATTTTCTCTATTAATATTGAACATTTTCTATATTATTCAATCTATAGTCCTAAAATTTATATAAAATAAAACTTAATTTGGCTCTGGATCATTTCAGCAAGTATTCGAAATTGTATAGAAATTTATATTCACATAATTCTAGTTAGACTTGGTATATAAAATTTTAATCATTTAGCTAAGCAGAAAAAAAAACCGTATACAATTCGAAATATATGAAATGCTTAACGTGAACGTTTCATAAGATTAAATATTGAAATTTTATATACTTTTAAAAGTTTATATATAAGAAAAAAGAGAAATTCTTATCGGTTAACTTCGATTTGCAACTTGCTCCAATGCTTTATTTGTTTTGTATAGCTCACAAAAGAATTTTTAGAAAATTAGCATATTTTAGCTGAAACTTTTTATACTCATTCACAAAAGTGAAATGAGTATATTGGGTTTGTGCAATGTCTTGCTGTCCGTCCGTCTGACCCTCATACCGAAAAATAAGCTGTAATTTCCACGTTTTTAGAGCGTAAGCATCCAAATTTTGCAGTTCCGTTATCTTAGACTCTTAGGATTAGTCAAAAATTACATATTCACGCCTACTGTGGGCGTGGCTAAGTGGATCTGAATAAATAGCGTTTTGCAGAAAATCTGTTATATTTTGAGCACTATTGATGCTAGATACTCGAAATTTGAAATATATATTGGGGTTGACAATCCGAGAACAATAAGATATAGCGGATATATATACGCCCATAGGGGCGTGGCAAATAAGGAATTTTCCACAGTTTTAAAGCTAGAGACTCCAAATTTAACGACTAAATTACTATTGACCTCCTCTATTGATTTACCAAAATCAAATCAGAAAATGGAGCTGGTAGCGTTCGGGCCGTGAATGAGTATGCTGCAGTCGGTAACGCCCGACTGCAACATTGTTACTTCCTTTTAACTGTAAATGTAACTTCTTTAAATTTGTAGAACTCAATGTGAACAACTAAGAGGTAGAGAGATAGAGCTTCTGTGCCCTGTACAAACATTCAAGTTTCCTTATAAATTCCCAAATATATGAAAATGTATTCGTAAATGTTGCCTTTCTTAGTATTCTCTAGTCAATTACACTAAAGCATATTTACTTGTTGACTATTTGGCTTAGAAAGCGAGTCATTACTACATCTAAATATAGATGTAGTTAGTCTGCCTTCTCGATTAATGTTGTATGAATATTTAAAAAGTTATAAGTTAAGCTCAAGCTGAAATATTATTATTTATTATATTATTTCCATTCGAAAAAGTCAATCTGCTCAACGAAGAGATTTCCTGTATTCTATACTCCTTTTCGAGCATTCAAGTTTCCTTATCTTTTCGAAAATATATGAAAATGTTTTCGTAATCAACTTTGTTGCTGTCTTCAGCATCTTCTAGTCAATTGCACTCGCCTAAACCATATTTACTTGTTGACTATTTGGGCTAGAAACCCAATCAGCTACAACTAAATATAGATCTAGTTAGTCAGCATTTCGCACGCGCAACCGCAGCTACCTAAACAAGGTTATCCACGAGCCCACATGCCAAATAATATGCTACTTATTTATTAAATAAAAAAACATAAATGTATTGTATATAGAAATTTCTTCTTATCAGCATAGCGCGTGAGTTAACCGAAAATGCACGGCACAGCGCTTGGCTCTAGGGGTTGCGGGGGTTGGGCATTGAATTGGAAAATGACTTTTCTCTAATTAGCATTTGGCTGGCAATTGCGTGCGGCACGTGGGCGCTAACTGCAAGTCGGTAGTCGATGAAAACATGTTGATAAGCTCGCGAGAAAACCATTAGCCAAGCCAACGCCAAGCCGAACTGAGTGCTCATCATTTTTAATAACTGATGCGATCCTGCGGCGTGGCATGCATCATATATTGAAATGTCGAATCAGCTTTCTGAGTGTCGCGTGCCGATCGCAAGCTGAGCCATGGAAACTCATCTCATGCTGTGGGCTGTCCGCCGAGTTGATCTGTCAGGCGAAAAGGACCTTATGCCTGCTGTTCAGCCCATTGTGCATTGTGCTCGCCGTCAGGCGCGCTACGACTAGCTGAGCATCCACGGCTCAGTTTTGTCTGTTGTCATCGCGGCATCGTATTTCAATAATAGTTTTAGCTCAACCATGTTTGTTTACAGCTTTCAACCTTTAACTGATGATGGATCATGTTGCACGGTGTCGCTTATTGACTAACTGACAGTGGGCTCGAACCACTCAATGCTCGTGGAGGGGTGGATTTTTTCATCAAGCTGATGCGCTATGACATAAGATGCATGTTGTGGCACTCAGAGTTTTACTGGCCTGGAAAGTTATTGAGATAGTTATTGCAATTTTATAATAAGTTGCCATTAGATAGCCTTATATGAGTATATTTTAAAACGCAGATCAGACGGGGTTCAGGGGAGTTAGCTTATAAACACTTTTATGATAAATATAGTCAAACATAAACTTTGCCCTGTACTGTGGAGGAATGAGCGATGCTCATTTCCTATTCAAATTGTTCCTTGAATTGAGTGTTGGCTTCATGTTCTTTCCTGTTGAAAACGGTCTAATTCTGACTCTTAGGTAGGTGCAGCCATTTTGCCATTAAATATTTTTGCATAAGTTTGCAGCCAAAGTAAGGCGATCAATTTTTATTGATGTGATTTTGCTATATCAAATTTCATTTATTTATGTGTATCCACCATGCGCGTGACCAATTGGGCAATTGGGCAAGCACTCAATTTTGAAAACATTTTCAATTTTTACTTAAACCAAAAATTTATTATTATTATTATTTATATACATATGTAAAAATTAGCAAGAAATGTTTGTAAAACATTTAATAAATAAAATAAATTTCATATTATTATTTGATTCCCATAAGAAATCAACTTGTATGTTGAAGTTATCTGGAAGTTGAAAGCTTTCAAATATTATTGTATGTGCGCAAAAAAGTTTCTTCAAGTGAAAATATTGTCGTATGTGTTATATATGTATGTTATATATAAACGAAAATTCCTGAACATAAAATCAATTCGCTCTGGTAAAACAGTTTTGCTGCTTGATTTGTGGTTTTATTGTGAGTCTGACTAATGAGTATGAGTGACATATCGCAACATGGCAATTATGACTCAGAATTATAGAATTGTATGTGGTCTTAACAATCTTGCTTATATATGTACATAAGTAATATTTGAGTGGGGCTATCGTAAGACAGTTTTTATGGACAGCGGCGTGGAGCCCTCGCATTCCTGAGCCCTCGAGTTATTTGTTTTAGTGAGTGAAGGGTTTCGTAGGCTAGAGGGCACTTTAATGAGCATGTCAAAATTTCTACTGGTTGTCTATCATATCAAAGCACTCGTGACTGACAAATCGTTCTGCCATGTGAAAGTTGCACTCCGAACTTTGATTTATGTTGGAGCGAAGAAAAACCAATTGATAAAACGTTAACTGTCAACAGTTTAGTGGCCATTTAACTAATTGCTCAATAAGGGGCGCCCAGGCTCAGATCTGGCATCTGGCATCTGGCTGGTACCTGTTCGCAGTCATGCCATTAGGAAGTTCCATTAGAACAAGTGCAGCACATCAGCTCAGCTGAGCTTGCGGGGCATGCAACGACAACTGCCCCCAAAGCATTTCTCAGGCAACGAGACTATTAATCAAAACTGTAGCATCTATGGAGCACAGCATACCAAAACCGAAAGCAAAAAATACAATTTCATTAATTGTAGCAAAGCGTAGAAGGAAAAACCACACCCGCATGCCTTTATGGAGAGTTTCCCACGAAAGACACGCGGTGGCCGCGGCAGTGGCTACGGCAGCAGCAGCAGAAGCAGCTCATCAGAGTAGTGTATTGACCAAGGCCCTAACTGGCCTGACCTGGCGCTACATTAGCGAAACTCGCGACCCGTCGAAGTTCACTCAGGTGGCTGGCACAGAGCATTAGACAGTTCAGGCACGTAGCTTCAAAAAGAATGTGAGGTGAAAAATCCATGAAGAGTTGGAGTTGGAGTTACGCGGCTGCAGTTCACGTGAAGACAGCTGCCGATTCCACGGCAGCAATATGCGCCCTCATATTGCAGCTCGCTGCTCAACAGCGGCAGCAAAAGCAACAGCAACAACAACAATAAGAGCAACGTCAAGCACGTAATCAACTTACAACACATCGGCCTGGCTATGGCCTGGCCTGTCTACCAACCAGTCGGTCCGTCCGTCCCGCCGTCTGTTCGTCCGTCCTTCCGTCTATCCATTCGTCTGTTTGCCTGTCTCTCTATCTCAAATAGTAAACATCCAACATCCCTTTATGCCATAGCGTGGGCAAAATTGCAACACTTTAGAGAGAGAGAGAAGGAGAGGGAGGTTGCCAACCCCCGGAACTTGAGACCAGACCAGAACGGAACCAGAACCAGAAGTCCATTGAGGGTGCTCGCTCTAATGTTTGGTTTCATTAGTCCTAAGCGACAAATCAAACAGTTCTGTGGCAGTTTCTATTTTCTATTTTTTTGATTTGTAATTTTTGGCCCGTCCGTTGTTTACACTCATTAGTTGAGCTCTACGGATTGTCACACCCTCTGCGACAACTAGCATACGTTCCACTTCCACTTGGGCTGGGCTTGGTTAGAGAGGGTGAGCGGGTGTTGCTCGGGTGCTCTGGTGCTCCGGTGCTCGGCTGCTGTGGGGTGTTGTTGCCATACAAAGCACATTAATAATCACATTTGACAACAACAGCAACAGCAACAACATTGACAGAAGTCGCTTTGAAAAACTGCAAACAAATATTTGCACAGTTTTCTGAGTGTGCAACAAACAATTCGGATCGGTTGCGGGGGGCACTTAACACGCCTGTAATTATTGGGCTATTTGGGCGAGTTTTGTGGTGCTGTCGATGATTGCGCTTTTTTATGAGTTTCCTATTGCCTGCAGAGATTATCAGTGGAACCACTTTGAGTGGGTGGAAACACACACTTAATTGGCCGCAATGTGAGTTTTGATTGATACACAATTGACAAAGTTAATAGCCGATGAATGTCTATGCTTTGAGTTAATTGCATGTTGGCAGTTCAGATTGTATATAAGTTTTAGCTAGCACTGAAATCAGGTATGTAGTGGACCTCCTATATTTAACTATCGAAATAAACTTTTGCTTGCATGCTAAGCTTAATTCAACTCTGGGTAGCAAATTATGGAGTGAGACTGTCGGAATCAGAATTGTCTTTGCTCTTAATGGGATTGTCACTGATTTTTTAATGGATAACAAACTCATCAATGCCTGTTTTAGCGATTTGGGCTCAAGTAAAAGGGATACGCTTACACTTTTGTACGGAATATGAGTGCGTGTTTGAAATGTTTAAAAATGAAATAATGTAATACCCGATAAGAACCACTATTTGATTTATGACAACCAAACATATCAAAACTTTATTTATATTTTCCAAAAGTAGATTGTATATTTTTCCCTTGTAGAAAACTGATTTTGAATGCTTAAAAACTTCCCTCGCTACCCTAAAATTTTGTAAAATTCTTCCTTGAATTGAGATTATTAAGAAGTATCAAATGCATCATGCTTTGATTAAATACATTAAATATTTTATAAGCAAACTATGGTAGTACTCTCATACACTGACTCTCTCCCTCTCTCTCTCTCTGTCCCTCTCCATTTCTCTATCTATCTATTAATCTCTCTCAATTTATCCATCTATCTAACTCTGTTTATCTCTCCCTTTCTCTTTCTCTATTTCTCTCTTACTCTCGCCTCTCTCTCTCTCTCTCTCTCTCTCTCTCTCTCTCTCTCTCTCTCTCTCTCTATCTATCTATCTATCTATCTATCTATCTATCTACTTATATATCTCTTACTCTCAGTCACTCAGTCACTCACTCTCTCTCTCTCTCTCTCTCTCTCTCTCACTTTGTTTCCTCTCTCTTTCTACTTTTTGTTTTTACAGTGATGTCAAAATATAAAGAATTGAACTGAAATTGGTGACTCTTATATTAATAAATGGCCATCGTATATGACTCAGTGAATTTTTAAATAGCTGAACAAAAAGTTCTTCAAATCTTCATCTTAAACATCTAATGTACAGCTATAAAAATATAGCTTTTGTGAACATTGTACATTGACTCACTTCATTAAATATATATCAATTAATGATAAATAAATATACATATATACATTTATATTAGCAAAGGATGTATTTATAAACCCATTTTAATATTATTACAATTATTTATATTATATTTATATTTAGTTCTTATATTTATATAGTATTATATTATACAATATTATATAAATAGAACATGCATTTCAATTAGTAATTAAGCAATTCAAAACTCTCTCAATACCAACGGATTGCCCTTGCCATAATAAATAATAATTAATATATCTTAATCTAAGAAGAAGTCATCCTCACTTCATACATAACATACCTATATCATATACCTGTTAGGCATCCTTTGTAGCGCTTAGTCAATCTAGTTACCATAAATATCGACGTGATTTAAAGCCCGATATTGAAGAGAGAGAGCGAGGGTGGTCCCTGCTCCATGTGCTCATCAGCATAAACATTAACGCCATTATTAACAAGAGCCCTAAACAACAACAACAAGAACAACAACAACAAGACCAACAAACAACGTGCATAATTATGATTGGGTACCGGGTTCCCCAAAAACACAATCGTGTTCTGGCTCTTTGTTGTTGTTGTGATTGTTGTTGTTGCTGTTGTCGCTGTCTGTCGCCGGGGCTTCAAACAAAAGCGACGCTATCAGAGCGAGCGAACAACAAAAGACACTCAAACGGCGACCACACACAACACACACAGAGAGAGAGAGAGAGAGAGAGAAAAAGAGAGAGAGAGAGAGAGATACACACACATATGCTCTTCATACAGACACACACACACTGGAAGCTGTTGTGGAGTAGCTAGCCATGTCGCCTGTGACAGACAGCGAGACAATGGCGAATGAAATGGAGCGAGTTTTTTATGGGATGGTGGGGTAGAGCCGTCGCACGCTCATGTGAGTGTGTGTAGTTGTATTTGTTTATCGAATAATCAAATTGTTTATCGGGCCCAACTAAAAACGTGGAAAAAACAACAAAACCGGCGAAACAATTAATTTTCAAGCCGTTTGATGTGAACAACACTTTCACCGCACACACACACACACAGTACATGGCGAACCGGGAGAAGGGAGAAAGCAGTCGGTCGGAGTGTCCTTTTGGCCTGTTCAGTAAATTGCGTTTGATGTTTGTTGTTGTTCTTGTTGTTTGATTTGGGACTACGCTGAGCCTGGGAGCTGCAGCAAGTGCGCGCCGAGGACAACCATTAATCAAGGCAATTTACATTTGTATAAATATTTAATTAAGCGACGAGATTGCTGTGCTCCATGTTAGCTGTCAGTTCTCAGCTTACGGCTGACAAAAACTTATAGGCGCCAGCAATTGAGATTAATTAATTACAATTCCAAGATAATTTCTTTAGCATCGATGCATGATTTCTGTGTGGCGCTAACAAAATGGTAAAGAAACTGAAATACTTTGAGAAATTACAATTGCTTAAGAGATGTGAGAGAAGCAGAGAAAGGAAGAGATTTGATTTCAATAATAATATCTTCTGGGAACAAATGAAACGTGTATATCGAGTGACGATAAAAAAAATGAATACATTTTTATTAACTAATGAATAAATAATCTTAATTATACAAAAATATTTATCATGTTATTATATAGATTGTATGTATTCATAACTTAGGTTCGTGCAGATAAGTAGACAAAAGATCATATATTAAGATGTATATACATATATATATATATATATATATATATATATATATATATATATATATATATATATATATATATATATATATATATATCATATATATTTTTTTCTCAATCAAGCTGCTTAGTGTAGTCGACTTAGGCATGTTCGTCTTCCTCCCTTTCTGTGCATCTTGCATAACATCTAAATACTCTAATTACTCAAAGCACCTACTACTAAACTATAAACTCTCATTTCGTACTTGAAACAATTCTTAACTAACTTTTAAGCTCTGCTCTATACTTAGCAAGACTCTTTTACCTATAAAAAAAAGTCTGCAGCAAAACTAAAATCAGCTGGTTATGGTAACAATAATCATAATGATGATATTTCTGATAATGAAGATACAATATTTATATTTTTTATATTTCTTAGTTTACTTCGATGCAGCAACTAAAAGCCTTTGCAGCAATGAATCTTTTTAAATATAAAATAAAAACTTTAAGAACTATAGACAACTAAAAATATTGTGTGTTATTTCTTGTTAAATATACACAGATAAAAATATTTGATATACTTTATATATTGGGTGGCTGACGAATTTTGCTACATAAAGAAACTCAAATAACTTTTCATTTTTATTTGCTTCAAGTTGAAGGTCATTAAATTTTATTTCAATTTTTTTTTTGGTACATTTTACATGATTCTGATGCATACCCAGTATGCATTGCTGACTCCATTTTACTTTCTTTTATTCAATCAGAAGCTAGTAGCAATTTTGTATTATCTCTACTCTTTTTGTATGCAGACCGAACTTCTTGTCTCTCGCACCGCCTCACGTTCGATCACTTACACAATGGCAATTGTGCCACTCTCAATCGCAGCTCTGACTCTCGCTGTCAAACCTCGTTTATTCTAGAAGACTAGCATATGCAGTTCTCATTGGTTCGTCCTTTTGAAGCTCTGCTACTTCTACTTGCATAGCGTAATGCTACTTAACAAACTATAGTTATACTAACATTGAATGTAAATCATATAAATCTCTGACTTATGTATATATTTGATATATGCCCGCCCCTATTCACCAATTTTACGAATAGAGTATTTCTAATATTAATTAGTCAGAATTTAGCGAGAAAAATGAAGTACAAAGTTGTATTTCCTGTCTACAAAATAAAATTGATTTAAATGAAGTGAGTCATAAATGGACAAATAATTTTGATAATATTTGTCCATTTATGACTCACTACATTTAAAAAACACTTTCATTTTTTAAAAATTCCCATATATTTCAAAAGCAGCCCTAATCTTTAAAACTCTTTTTTTTAAATTGCCTAAGAAAATATATTTTCACTTGCTTAATCGCTAAAGTATTTTCTTTATAATTCTGACGAAAAAGCTTCATATTGCTTTTACGAAACTGAATTTCCACGAATATCAATCGATTGCTTCAAGGTGGCGGCTGCAAACGACCATCAGAAACGCACACACACACACAGAGAGAAGAACACCAAATAAACGGCGTTCGAAATTCACTTAAAATGCCAAACAAATATATTGTTTAACAAATTGAAAGCACACTGCGCCGGCTGTCAGTGGCTGAGGCTTCCCAGAAAACCAACAAAGCCGCTGAGCATGCGCAAAGGCTCGGCTCTCGGCTCTTGGCTCTCCACTCTCAATTTGTATTGTCATTAGCGATTATGGGCCAGGTCCTGGGACAGCGACTGGGGCGTAATACGATATGTTGACAAAACGCACAAATACAGTCCAGACGGAGATACAGACAGACAGACAAACACACACTCGCACACACAATTCGATCGCTGACAAACCTATAAAGCATTTGGAACGGCGCTACTTCAACATTTTTACTCCTTTTCGAGTCCAGGCGTCCATTGTGCACTCCATAAAAATACGTAATCAAAACCGCGCAGCCACAAAAAAAAAAAAAAAGAAAAAAGAAGATGAAAAAGAGCCAAACGATGCAGCCGATTCGATCAAGGACCAGGTTTTCATTTGAAATACATACATATGTTTGAATGTCTGTGGCGCAGGCGTAACGAAAGTGAAATCGAGACACAGAACCTAACCGGCAGCTGGAACACCTTCGCCTCATCATCAACGTCATCATGCATACTCCGGCCCGTTTTGTGTGTGTGTTGTTAGAAACGGCACAAAGAACCAGTCGAAAGTCAAAAGGGGCACGCGCTCTCAACGCTCTTCAGCGCTCTTCAACCCCGGACCTGGACCCGAGCCTAGGCTCGAGATCTGCAGACATTGTGACTGATCGGTCGATCGTTCGTTCGGTCGGGCCCTGTGTCTAGACAAGCCGCAGACACAAGTTTAATAGACTTATTGTAATTGAGTCACAAAAGCCACACTCGCATATATCGAATCACAACTCTTTCACATTTTCATTTACACTTTCCAGCTGCTCCATGGGAAAAGGTGTTGGCTCGGCCTGGCATCCAGCTCAATTCGGAATCTTTGTAGGGGCGCATTACGATTGAGGATCGGGAGTTCCCTATTCGAATGCAATTTTGCATGTGCCTCGTCACTTTAAAAATTGTTGTGAAAATTTAATTAAAAATGTTCGGCAAATATTTTGCTTGTTTCTTTTCACTTTTCACTTATTGCCATTGTCCCTGCTTCTATTTTATGTTCTGTGCTGTCATGTGATGCGTTTTGTCAAGTTGACTTGCCTACCTTTTTGTGGCCTTTGTCCCAAAAGAGAACACGACACAATGCGTATAGAGTTAAATGTTTGCTCATGCCCTCTCCCCCAACAACACACACACGCACACAGATGACAATATATTTTCCATGTGTTCATGTGTGTGGTTGCTGGGTTGGCTAACAAGTTAATTTTCCATATTTTCTTTGCTGAAACTTTGCACGAACTCTACATCAAAGTCATTATGTGGTCGTCTTTGTGTGGTTTGCTTGGGTCGTCCTCGGTCCACGATAAGTAAGACAAAGGCAAAGAATAATGAGCAAAAGCCTGAAAGGCAAAAGCTAACGACTTGGAAATTTTAAAGCTTTCAACAATTATCAGTTTTTACATTAATTGGATCTATTAAATGTAAAACTATTTGATTGTCAAGTCAAAGAAAAGTTGCAGACTGAATTGTGAATCAGGATCTTTTATATAGAAATAAATTTTATAAATATATATTTATTTGTAAATTTAGTTAAATGAAGTATATATTTATAGAATATATTTAATTATATAATTATAGAGTACATTTAATTATAAATCCTATATATATATTTCTTTTTATTTTAATAACATCAATTGAATTTTCTTTTTTCTTTTTCAGGTTTATTCCGCATCTTTAATGCATAAATAATGCCCATTGTATGAGTTATCAGCAAAATGTGAGTAATAATTGATTATATTTGTAAAATTATTTAAATTATATAGTAAAAAGTTATAATTTTTGTAAGGAGCATATATAATATTATGGTTGGAGTTGTCGCGCTGTGCTCGATCTGCCCTATGCTCGCTTTCCTAATGTTTTCCTTCCCTATGTGCGCTTGCGGCGCTTACTGTGCGTACTTATTGAATAAAGACAGTGTAAAATTGAAGCCAGACGCTAGTGGACGCACTTTGGGTTGAAAAAGCCACAAGTTTCCATTAAATATATACTGGATCCATTTCATGGGAGTGTATTTATTGCTGGTGGCTCGGACGACTATAAGTATAAGACTTTTGGCGTCTGCTTAATTTTAAATAACAAATTTTAAAATATATTTTTATACCCTGAACCCATTGAAAATGGAAAAGCAGGGTATGTTTTTTTGAAAATGTGTGTAATAAACAGAAGGAGGCGTGGCAGACCCCATAATGTATATATATTCTTGATCGGGATGCCGAGCTGAGTCGGAATAGCCATGTCCGTCTGTCCGTCCGTCCGATCTCGATCTCGTAAACCACAAACGCTAGAGATCTGAAATTGTTAATGTATACTCGTATATACCATACGCAAAGACTTAAAGTTCTTTTGTAAAATTAATCTTAAAATTAAATTAAAATAATTTTTTAAATACAAAAACTTTTCTTATAACTTTTTTATATTTTTATTAATTTACAATTATTTTTAAATTTAGCCGTCAATTTATCTATATTGAATATAGAACTATTTATAATTTCTTTAATAAATAATTCATGGCTTACGAATATGCGACAAACATATCGTTTCTCACCAATCTCCATATAACCACAAATGAACTCTCTGATGTCATTGTATCAACTTGTAGACGATTATTTATACCAACTCGCAATCGAGATAAGAGAGCAAACAGTAAAACAAACCCTTGGCCAGCAATTATTTGCAGCCCTCTCCATTTGAATTGCTGGCGATAATCCTTTGCCGGCGCTCTCATATGTCTGAGATTTTTCACGCCAGAGCAAATCTCTTAAATGCTGCCAATCTCGAATGTCAATAGCAGCGCCAGTCGCGACTGCCGCAATTTGGGGGCTGAAGGCAGCAGTGCAAGGGCCAAGGCACTGTGCAAACCTGTCAATACCAAAAAAAAAATTATCACATAATTACGATTCCCCCCCCAAAAAAAAGGTCAAAAGGCGTCCCCCGTAACCCAACAGCGAGCATCGTTTAAAGACAAATTAATGTATATTTAAGCTGCCTTGTAGACTAATTGCCCAAAGGCCTCGGCCAAAACAAGCTCCACAATCACACACACACACACACAAACGCACACACACACTCTCTCACAATATTCGGAAAATCTCACGCCTTTGTTGATTAATTAATCAAAGTAAATAGCTGCAGCGAGTAAGCGACGTCATTAGCGTAATCTAAACTGCCTATTGATAAGCTTTTTCCACACCTAATGGCTACATTAATTTAGAGAACAGCCCGAAGAGCAGGGCCACGCCGACGACAAAGGCGAGCTGAAGTTGTCTTCGGGCAGCGCCATTCGAATTGGGCTTGGGGAAAAGCTCATCCCAGACGGTATAATGATCAACGAAGTCGGGTGGTCCCAACTTGGTGACTTTATCATTATAGAGCAACTGCATCTCCGTAGCATTGCAGGGCGGCCAATATGCACTGGAGTTCTCCAGGGGCTCACTGTAAAGATCAATATTGAATTGCAGCCACTCGCTTCACAGTGTCTCATTCACTGGGCTCTTACCCCGTATGGGCAAAGTGACTTATCCAACCGGTCAGGCGCTCCATCATGAACAGATCTGTATGATTGGGACTCAAGAGTTTGCCATACCACAAGCTGGGCATCACATACTGCCAGTCATCCGCATGGCCCACTCCACTGGGCACATTGTCCTCATTCATCGGCGCCGAGACACTTCGCTGTCCTATATAATCCAAGCGTGAGTAATAGACCTTGGTGTGCTTGCGTGCCAGCTGTACGAGTCTATAGACACCATGGCCTATAATGCCGTCGGAGAAGATTTGTCCGAATCTCTCAATATTCGTGGCGTTCAGCTCGGTCACATTGCTACCCAGATAGAAATTCTTGAGGCGACTGCTCTTATTCACATCGTAGTCAAACAGGAAAAGTTCCGACGCATACTCATGGAAGTGTGTGATGATATCGTGCAGCAGCAGCGGATTCTCAAGATGTCCTAAAAGAAACGCAGTTAGCTCAGCAAATCTGAAACTCAATCATCTCTCGCTTACCTATGGTGGTAAAGTCCAGTTCGTTCGTGGTGTAGCTAACCATCAACGGCACCCGGTTAAATGTGCCCTTGTCTATCAGAGCACTCGGATGGCTGGGCATGAAATATCTATCGATTTCATAGTTCCACTTCATGTTGACGAACTTGTAGTGCTCCCAATCACTGCAGACGTCGATGATGTGCTGCCAGCTGACATTGCGTAGGCATTCAGTCATGTCGTAGGAATCGTACATGGGACAGCTCAACTGTCTGGCCAAGATGCGTGTCCAGAACTCGTTGTGTATGCTAAAGTGATTCGTTGCCGAGCCGCTCATGAGAATGGCGCCATGGAAAAGTCCAGAGGAAAGAGGCGAGGCCAAATGTAAGCTCACAGCCATGGCGCCCGCACTCAAGCCCATGATCGTAACCCTATCCGGATTGCCGCCAAAGCGGGCTATGTGCGATTGCACCCACTCCAGTGCCATGATCTGATCCAAATAGGCATTGTTGCTGCCGCCCAGAAAGCCCAAGGCGCCCAGCCGATAGTTGAAAGCCACCATGACCACATCGTGCTCCAGCAGATACTCGGGTCCGGCCTCGTATACGCTGTGACCACTGCCCAGCACATTGGCACCACCGTGTATATAAACAATCACGGGCAGACTGTCAGTTAGGTTCTTGGTATAGACGTTCAGCTTCAGACAATCCTCACTCATCAGCAGTTTAATGCCCGTCTGCGGGCATATCAGCGAATCGGAGGTGGCCTTCAATGTTGCATCTCCCCAGGCCTGAATTGGTCGGGGCGCCAGAAATCGCAGCTCACCCACTGGCGGCTGAGCGTAGGGTATTCCGCGAAACGCATAGATCGTCTTGTTGCTAAAGCTTTTCATTGTGGCACCTTGAATGAGGCCCAAGGTGGTGCTCACAATCACTTCGCTATCGCGTGGCGCAATGCCGAGGCTGAGACTGGACTGCAGCAGTAGCAGCACCACTACCACCATCCATAGGCAAGTCATATTTCTTTGCTCTCACACGACTTCCGATTTCTATGAGAATATTTTGCGTGATCGGTTTTATTTTTTGTTCTTTGTTTTGTTATTTTGCAATTCGTTTACTCACCCGACGACTATTCCTCTGGGTGGTGCGACGCACCCGCATGGAAGATCTTTCGACACTAAAGCGTGCCACGATCTGGAACTGTAAATATGAACTTCACACGGTCGGTATGCTATCGCAAAGTAGCAGTTGATAAGCTTATTATAAGCATTTGATTAGTTTGGCAGTAATATGATTACAAATCGTGTTGTTCCCTCTATAAATAATAACACATGACAGCCGAAAAAAACAACAACTTAAGCTAAACAGTAGGCTAAAACTAATTTCAAATGTGAGTTTATTGCTGTCTACTGAAGGGAAGAGAAGAGGAAGCTTTCAAATTATAGTGTGAACTTTAATAACACATTTCATATGTAGATGTATAGTTCTTGTCATTTTTCATATGTCTTCAAATCAAATCCTTTCTTCATATCCTTTCTTGTCTTCACTTCTCTTCTCTTGTATTATCGTGCATCTCTTTCCCTTGCTTTCTGTTTCCTTCTCAAGCCTTCTTCTTTTCATTTCCTCTTTCATCTCTTCTCTGCACTTTTCTTGTCTATTAGTAGCATAGTTCATAGTGCGATATTTCTTGAAATCTTGATCATTAATGTTGATCAGTCCTTCTTCCAAAGTCCCAGAATTAGATATTCTATTGGACCTAATTCTGACCTTGGCCAGTTAAATTCGCCAGCAAATCCATTTCAATTGAAACTTATTGCTTCATTGAAGTATTGGATTGAGTTTCGCAGCCGTTAGAGACACAGCGCCCTTTCGCTCTAGCAGCGCGGATGCTGCTGATCCTACGCCCGCAGATTTTTTTTTTAGAATTTCGTAGGTTTTTCTCATGCCTTTGGCAGCAGGCAATGGCAATGGCAATGGCAGCAGCAGCAGCTCGCTGAGATTTAAATTGATTTCCTTATTAGTGCACATCCCTCTTGTAATATTCAATTAAAACTACCCACGACGCACTCATAGTCGCGTCTATAGCTGTTCATTGATTGATATAAGCCGAGTGGTAATTACTCGGGTCCCCGACACTTTCCAGCACTCTGATTTGCCTGGGCAAAAGTGAAAATTATGGCGGCGGTGCTGTTGTTGCTGTGTGAAAAGCTGACAATGACCTTTGTTAAATAAATTAAATTAATTATGTCTGCTGCAATGGCGGGTGTCGCCAAGAAAACGCTCGGAAATTAAGCAACAAAGCCAACGGTCGATAGTTCATTTAAATAATTGTCATGAACAAATAGAAATATTAACTGAAATTTGTATACTCTGGAAAATGTCATTGCCATGTGATTGCTACTGAAATATTTTCAATATAGGATAATTAATTTCAATACAGACATGAACTTTAGATATCTCTTTAAATATGTTCTCTTAATATATACTCTAAATATAATATATTTGATATATATATATATATATATATATATATATATATATATATATATATATATATATATATATATAGGGTTAGGCACTCGAAGTGTAACCTATTCAAGAGACTATAAATTCGGTTTGAATATTGATTTTAATTTATTTAAAAATATGTGTAAAAATAATCAAAAATTCAGAATCAATTCACTTTGACTTGATATAATCACATTTTGCCTAGACTTTGGCCTTTAGACGATCATAATACTACTCGCAAGCTGCACGAAGGAGACTTGGCAGTATTTTGGCCCACTCACGGACAATAGCTTTCATTAGCATCTCGAGGCTGGGAGCCTTTCTCTTCAGAATAGACCAGAGAAAAGAATCCATTTGACTCGCGTCTCGTGAATTTTGAGAGCTATTGTGTGAAGTTCGAAACGCTATTTTGCAACCATTCTTTATTTGCTCGAGCTTTGTGAAAGGGTGCATAGTCTTGTTGAAACATCCATGATCGGCGATCGTAATCTGTGTCTACTCATGGCAAAATCCTTTTACACACTAGTTAACACTATTTAGAGATATCATTAGGCAATATTATGGATAGGTAGATGACAAACAACAGCTGCAAAAACGGCCTGAAGCTGGTTACACTTCGAATGCCCAAACTTGTATATGTAATATGGCAAATTCTATTTATATCAAATATCATATTATTACATTTACTATATAAAATATTAATATATATTAAATATCAAGCATGACTTTCTATAAGACAAGCTGGCTTATTCAGCTTGAGTTCTATCAAAAAGCTGATAATAAATTACTTTTAGGCTAAAGAGTATTTAATTTTCGGCACCCTGATGCTGATCCCTGCTATAAGCTCCCCTTGCAAGTGATCTAAATGCTTTTAGAAGATCAGCCACAATCTCTTTTTATATACAATGTTAAATATCATGACGACATTTGTTCACACATCGGCGAGTCTCAACATTTTAATCAAGAAAATAATTCTCAGTAACCCCAAAAACTTGGAAATTGCGACAATCTGCTGCTGTTGCTGCTGCTGTGGAGTGAAGCTGAATGTAATATTCCAGTCACTTGAGTGCCCATGTGCTCAGCGTATCGCCACAGGAGCTGCCCAAGCACCGACCACCGTGCACCACCGTGCAACATCGGGCCTCAGTACTCCAGTTGTTGCAAATATATGAGTGGCCTCTTGACAGACATCGTCATCATCAGCAGCAGCCGCAGCAGCAGCAGCAGCAGCTCAAACTGTGCCACTTCAGCGGTTATGTGTATTGTTTGCGTCAAAGCCGCGAAATGCTGAAGCTTCCTGTGGCTTGATGACGTCGCGCACCACAAACCACTTTGGCAGACATGCAAAAATTTCTCACGCATCGTTTGCAGATGTTGCGAGCACTGGAAAGAGAGTGGATGGAAGAGAGAGTTTAAGAATGGGAGCTACATAAAGAGTATCCAGAATAGCATAGAGAATGATGAGCTAATGATACTTGGAAGGTTTTTGGAAACCTAATGTACGCATGTATGAAGATAAAGCCCAACTGTCAATTACTAGCACAAAAGGATCCAAAGCTAATGCTAAAAGGGAGTATCAACAGTAAATCAAGATATGGCGTATGTTTTTTTAGTGAAGATCATGGAGAATGCTAACCTAAAGACTGTATAAGCCACATGGAATAGTTCCAGCTGCTGTCTGTAGAAATCCTAATGAATAGCAAAAGCATATGGAATGTCAGGGAATGGATAAAGCTGACTATCTTGGTCGCATTTAATGCAGCAAGCAAATAGCTAAAATGATCTCAACAAAAACCTAAAGGCAGAAATTGAAGTAAGACGTAGTAAATGATGGTGTTTGCCCAAAGACCCTAGATGAGTCACATGGAAAGTTGCCAAATCCCTACACATGAATTGTGCTCCCTGTGAACCCGCCTTACCTTTGTTGCTCTCATTTATAATAGTATAATATATAATACTAATACTTATGACCTTTCATAACCGCCAGAATGATCTTTGAGCACATGCCACGCCCTTGGTGGCCTTTAAGATCGATTTCATTTGTGTCAGATTTGGTAATTTGTGCAGCAGCTGCCAGGCCATGGCCACGGCCAGGGCCTCTGCCACTAGAGAACGCATTTGTGAATGCAAATTGAAGATATTTTAATAAGTTTTGTGCTCCGATATTTAAATGACATTTGACAAGTTGAAAGGAAACAGAGTCGCAACTCTCAAGTGACCAACATGCTGGCCCCGAACAAAGCCGGAGAGCCGGGCCACGCCTCATGCGCAACATTGGAAAAAACAATGCTCGAAAGGAAAGGAAAACGCCAAAGCAACAGCAACAATTGTCGATACGATAAACCACTTGAGTAATCAATCAAAGCGATATGCTGCAGCCCAGGCGAGACGTCGCGACCTCTTGTAATGAATATTTAAAGATGGGAATTATCGCATTGGTATCGTGTCGAGGCTGGAGAGTGGAGGCAGAACTATGTAGGGACAGGGGTAGTTAAGCATTTTGCATTAATGATAGCGAAACAATAGACCAATATATCCTAAGGCATTCGTTCGCTGCCTTTGCATATGTTTATGCGATAATTTGAGCACAAAAGTGCTGAGCTCCGAGCAGCATATTACGTCTAATCTATACATGAAAATTTCGTGTAATCAATACATAAGAACTGAATCCACATAGAGAGCAGAGTAGGGCCACAGCCGGAGTTTCTTCTTTTGAAGATCAGCGATCCTTTGGCTCAAGTGAGCAAACGCACAAAATGTGAAACAAATAACAAAAGCAAGCACGAGCACTCGAACCACACAATTTCTTAAAGGGATCGAGAGAGGCTAAGGCTGCCATTGTGATATTGTAATGAGCGTGACGTCTTATTTGTGCCAGACAAGGATAAGAGCTACGCCACGCCACGCCACGGAGGGAAGGGTCGCCGCTTCTCGAACAGAACTGAGTTGAAATGAGCTGAACTGAGCTTCCCTTAACCACACAGTGCCAAGAATTTCACACCAATGCGCACACATTGTTGTGTAAATAGGACCCAATTCTTACTTACTTATGGGTTAGCTGCTCGAGTGTTTCAATCAAAAGCTTTTCGCAAGGCTCAGCACACCACTTGGCTGCCCATAATGCGGCGGCTCTGCTTTGTATTTTGAAATACTTTTATTACAATTACGGGGCATAATAAGCTCATTAAATTTATCTTTGAAACTGTTTTGCTTTAAGATAAATGAAATAATAGAAGTATTCTTAAATTGAATATAGTATATATACCAAGACTACAAAACATAGCTCTGAATTTACTAAAATTATTATGGTTTGTCTTTCATTTTGTGTAGTTTATTTTTACATTTATGAATCAAGAATTTAAAATTTAAATTTAATTTAAAAATATTATTGAAAAAGTAAAGCTTTTAATTGATGTCTATGCAGCTTTATTCTACAAAAAATAATATGTTTTCACATACAAAAAGCAAATATATGAGATCTATATGAGATGCCCTACAATTTGACAATTTGAGTCTCTGCTTTCTAAATTTTCAACATAATACACTCACACTATATATGTAAATATAACTATTTTATAACGCTTTTGTATACACCTAAGTCATTGATGTCAATGAAATACTTTATATAAATATATATCTAATCAAAAAAACTATTGATATATATATTTATGCTTATATATGGAGATGTTCCTTAAGTTATTAATGATTTGCAATTGGATAAAGGTTTATATTCTAAGCAAAAATAGTTTTTCGATTTTCTTTGAATGGATTTATGGCTTCACTCCAAGGCAGTTCAATATATAACTAGAGAACAATGATACCATATTTTTGACATTCTATTATTTCAATACCCAAAAATAATTTAATTTTGAAAATATAATTTAGGTTTAATAAATATGAAAAAAAATATTTAAAATAATTCTTGCTATAGAAAATGAAGATAGATCCAAGCAAAGTAAAAAAGGCACAGTTATGTCACGGAAAATAAATTTAATAAATTACTTTTAATATATATAACTTCAATTGTGCTTATAAGAAACTCTTTTGATTCCTTGATTTATATTAATATGGCAAGACAAACGAGTCCCAGGATATGTGGAATCCCTATAGATCCAGTAACCCCTCTCTAGCAACTAGTAGTTAAAAAAAACTTGTGTCTTAAAAGACTTGCTCTCACAGCTTGACTTTCTAAAACACATCTATCTTGCATAATATATTATAATAAATTTATACATTTATGTATAAATTTATGTTTCTTTGTATTCTGGTAATGACAGTTGCGCTGCATATACTTATAAATTCTGTTACAGCTCTTCCAGAAGTTTTCTAACTGCAACAAAACTATCATCATCTTGATGCTACTTTTATTTCTACAATTAAAATTTATATTATTTCTTTCCCTATATTTGCTGAATGGTTTTTCTTTCTTTTACAATTTTTTGTTGTTTTTTGAATATACCATAAAAATTTCAATTTCGTCGCCTTAACAAACAACTTAATGGTTCAACATGCCAATAAACTGGCCAGTTTGAAATTTACAACTCCAATTGCCAAGTTATACAATAAGAATTAATGTGCCCCGGGCCCAACCCTCAATTGGAAGAGCTGCCGCCTTCAGCCTAAGCACCAACAACAAAAAAGGGCTATGCGAACCCTAAAACAAAACTTTCCATCAATATGTGGCAGGGTCTACTTCGTATTTTTGCCACTTAATTGAGATTAATTGAAGATCTGAATAAACAGCTTTTCAGCCATTTTGTTTATGGATGCGTTTTATGTGCACAACCGCCGAAGGAGGAGAGTGAGAAATATTATTAATAATTAACAAAAGGGCACCCCGAAAAATAGTCATAGCTGAACAGCTGAACTGAAATTTTATTAAATTAAATTGAGTGCGATGGCGTGCAATGGCGGAAGCCCAAATGTATCTGTAAGATACATGCATGCAAATCAAATATTTGTTGAGCCGAGGTTAATGCACTCGTCTCTTGTTATGGATACATTGTGAGAGTCGAATATGTAGAGTGTAGAGTGTAGAGGGTATGTGTGTGTGTGTGTGTGTGTGTGTGTGTGTGTGTCTAGCCCTTAATTGGTCTATTGGGCTGAACCTCTGTGTGGCTAGGCTGTTAATAGGTTTTGGTTGCTTTGTAAGTCACAACTAGCTATTTAAGCTAATTGACATTCAAATGCAGTTGAATAAACTTGAAGAAGTGAGAAAACACTTAGAGGGAATATATATACATAGATATATATGTATACATATATATATATATACATGATATATATGTATGTATATATAGCTGCATTGCTAGATAGATGAGTTGCTTGAGATCTGAAGTAAGAAATAATACATATTATAAGAGAATATTCGAGTTTTATAATGAATATTCGAGTATATCGTAGCTATCCTTGACAGACAAGCTGCCTTAGCCAGAACCGTTTGAAGAGAATAAAGTAGCTTTCAGTGAAACTGAGGTATAAGAATCTTGGCTCCAATACCAAGCTGCAGTTATCAATAAATGAATTACTTAAGTTGTTTAGTTTAGAAATACTCTATAGTAACAGTAATGATGAATGGCTTGGCTACTAAGGAGCTGAAGAACGAGCATGCAAGCTCTAATCTCAGTCTTTAGTTTATAAATTTATAGTATGATCTTAACTAGATTGATATCTTCTTATTATATTATGTTACTAATAACAATATTTTATAATATTTTATATATTTAATATTTTATTTATTGTAGCTGCAGTCCTTGGTAAATGTCTGGGTTGTCCTTTGTTGCGTCTGTCATTGTAACCCCTCATCTGTGCAAGATAAGAAGAATTTGATTGAATGTAGTGGGTCGATGAGCAGCGCATTTTATGCCCAAATCTCAACTAAAAACTATAAACATAATTACAGCATATGCTCGCTCTATGCCCTTAAATTGCAAGCAACGCGCCACTTGCACGGTAGTCGAAATAAGCTATACGTGATAGAGAACAAATTCCTTAAGAGCTCTCAATAAATCGCTAAATAATCCAATTTAATCCTTGCAAGTTATAGTCTACTAAAGTTGAAAAAGCATTTAAAATACAGAAGTTTACTAAAATAGAGCTAGCGCTTAAATTAATTAGTAGACGAAATTCTTTTTCTTTTATTTTGTTGTAAAAAAGCATCGCCGATACCAAAATATGAACTATTTATGCATTAGCTTTCTTGAAATTTAATAGGAACATGGAATATTCATAAATTCATAAATATTTATAAATAAATTTATATTTGTGCAATTTTGTAATGCTAATAATTTTTCTTTCTTTATTTATTCTTTACTTACACAAAATATCAAAAATCTTTTCTATTCTGGCCCTCTGATGAAGTCTCTATCAGATTCAATAATCCCTTTGGCCAATTGCTTCCAACAAAATATTGATTTCGCGAAGCATTGCTCACAATATTGTTGCTAACTGAAGCTTGCGCTCCTGATGTTGTTGCATTGCTATCATTATGTTATGGGACTAAGTGTGATCGGTTTGGCAACAGCTATGTTGATGGGCGATTGTGTCAGCTTGCCTACAAGCTTATATAGTCTGAATACACTTAAATGAGTTAGTTTCAAATGTGTTTACTATGTATGTATATCCCATACTCCCAACAGCAACAATAACATTAAGTTGCACTCATTGTTGAATTATTATTAGAGTCTGCGAGTCAAGCAACATTTATCATCGCAGTGGACAGCTTTCGCGACCATCATTTATAAATTGCCCGATCGCGCAGAGAAACGCTTGAGTAAATCCATTTAATTGCCGAATGGCAGTTGCTGGCTTTAAACTCTTAAACTGATGATGATGCGGATGAGGCTGATGCTGATGCTGATGTCCGTGTAATGTTCCGGGCGTGCACCCCGTTCGCTCGCGGACGTGGTTCGCACTCGTGTAAACATGCGTTTGTCATTAGACACACCGGAAATATTGACAGCATTCGACACGCGGCACACGAGCAGCAGTAGCAGCGGCATCAACGCTTGCCACTTTATGTGGCATTTGATTTTTTAAATTTGCCAAAAAAAGAAAAAGAGAAACGTTTTCAACTGCTGTAAAGAGTCCTGCCCAACTTTTTGCTCTTCTGCTTGAGTAAACAGCGCGAGGGACTGCAAATAAAAAGTAAAGAATAAAAAATATAAAATAAAATAAAATAAAACTCTTGCGGGGTGGGGGTTGTTTTTTTTTTATTTGGCACGGCGAGGGGCGCGCGTGTGTCCTTTGTCTCTGCATCTTTGTTGTCCTGAAGTGTCCTTACCATGCCGAATTCTCGAATCTTTTTTGCCCGTCTCTCAAGTACCTGAAATTTTACAGTTTACAGTTTTAGTTGTTTTTGCCCTTTGTTTCGTTTAAAGTTTACTAATTAGATTTTATTGCGTAGCGCGAATCGCTTTGTAGCCGACGGCAAGTGTGCCTAATTCACTTTTTTATGGTGTGAAATGTCCTTAGGCATTGGGCTTACCTGAATACAAAAAAATAGATGATCGAATATAATTGATGAAATATTGTTGACATCATCTTATCTATATTATTGTCATATAAAACAAGTATATATTAAAATTATAAATATATTTTGAAAAATATATATACATATATACAATATATATATATATATATTTTTGCAAATATTTGATATTGATAAAAAATAAATATATCTTAGCTTGATATCATATGGCTAAATAAAGTTAACTATATATTCTGATCAATGAAACAATGATCAATCAATCACAAATGGCCTGTTTACTCAGGCAATATTTTTCAATACCTGAACTTTCCCTAAATGCCCACACAATTTTGATTCAAATAAATGTTTGTTTATAAACATATTATATGTGAGTAAACTCACATTTGGCTTTACTCATAACAGAAATTTTTGTTTTTTAATTCTAAGTAAATTTAAAAAAATTCGAGTGGTTCTTTGGAATTTGAAAATCAAATCTTTTTCTACCAGGCTAAACCACTATTTTCGAGGGATTGCCCAAATTGTAGCTAGAACTGGGCGCAGCTTCTGTAAATGCCACGCGCTATATCGCGCGCTCTCTCTCTCTCTCTCTCTCTCTCTTTCACCTTGCCTCTCTTGGGCCTATTTCATTGCTCAGAAGTGCACGGTGAGTCTAACGCATTATGATTAGGCAATGCGGGTAGCTAACAATTCACAAATGGTGGGAGAAATTTGTTTATGGCATAAGTATATACAACATAGAACAAATGTAATTCAATGCGATAATTTCCACAAAACGAAAGCAAATAATATGCACGAGAACAATATTCGATGAAAAGAAATGCAAAAAAAAGAGAAAAAGAAAATATAAATAGACAAATATGCGCGTGGGAAATTATGAAAATATTTAACAAATATATTTCACACGTAATCCTTCATAAAGAATTGTGGTCAGCTGACAAAGAGGGCCCTAAGCCCATTAACCGAAATCCACACAAACACCTGACCGCAGCCTCGATTTGTTTGGACATCGGATTAGCCAGCCAAGCTACTTAGCAGCCACTTGTCCGAGCGATCGGTCAATCGGTCGATTGGTCGATCGGTCGCAGTTCGTTGTGAGTCGAAACATTTCAATTTTCTCTTGCTCTCTGGTCGCAAACGAGCCTGATGCTATCGTGGGCCAGCGATCTTGTCCCCGCGCCGCAGGACACTCGCGAACGCCGAGGACTCACGCAGAGTGTGAAAGGTATTATCAGTTTGACTCGATCTTCTGTGTGTGTATGAGAGTGTGTGTGTTGGTTATATAGTTGTTGCCGTTTATGTTTTGAGCTTCATTTATCAGTTTTTGTGGAAATGCCAGACGAACAATGAGAAATTATGAGACTTGCTTTAAATCATTTACCATTTAACATTTACCATGATCCGACTAGCCCAAGGGTTGTTTCCAACTTGGTCATTGGCCTTATCTCCGACTGCATCGATCGAAACTCGCTGGCTATTTGGATTTTCATGTTGTCGCCGTTGCCAAATGAATGATTTCCTATATGCGGTTTTAATTGCGGCCAACAGAGACGGACATACTTATAAATGCATCTATAGCAAAAAGTACAGTTAATTAACTGCGAATTGTTATCCGACTGTTTGTTAGATGCGAGTTAGTTGATAAGCCCCCTGGCAGTCAGGGAAAGCATGAAAGCATTTCCTTTCACTCAGAGAGCGGAAATATGGCCTAGGGGAGAGATTGACATCTAACTAAGAAACATTAAATGATCGCAGTGATCGCAGAGTTTTACTAAAATATTGCAGTTGATTAGCTATGAGAGCCACATACATATACATATGTATGTATGTAGATGTTGAATGAGAATGTGCCTAAATACTATGTGAAATATAGAGACATGGCATATAGGTATGAATGTCTTCAACTTTTTGTATTATATTAAAATTTATATTTTGTTTATTATTGGCACAAAATGTAATTTCAACAAGAATTATTAGGGAGTTTCCAAGATGACGTGGGCTGGCGATAATATAATATATATATATATATATATATATATATATATATATATATATGTATATAGATATATATATAATATTATTATATTTGTGAATACGATAATATATAATAATAAATAAATAAATGACAATAGCTCCAGCTCGTTAACTAGTTCTATTCAAAATAAAATAAACAAGTAAGAGACTGCTCGACTAAGAGATACCCTGAACCCTGCGAAGATGCGATATTCAAATCATTTTACGCTTCTTTTATATATACAGCAGTATGGGCTATATTTTGGAAATTTATTTGTTGAATAGGTTTGCTTCTAGATAGACTTTCGTAATCAAACTTTTACAGCGTAATAATGACATTCATATGTATGTATTTGCCAAAGCACAAGTCTCTAGTATTTGAAATACGTTTTTTTTCAAATTTGGGGGGAAGGGGGCGTGGTATCCAAAATCCAAAAATTGCAAAATGTTTGTATTCATTACACGGATACTCACAGTAAATCTGAAATCTATAGCTATAACGGTATTCAAAAACGAAGAAAAGTTATCGATTTTTATCGACAATAAGGAAATGGGATGAGTTATCGAAAAAAATGATAAACTCGTACTGCGTAGGATATACACGAGTATTCATTTCAAATTTCAGATCTCCAGCTTTTGTGGTTTGCGAGATCGCTGTGTTCACACGGACGGACGGACGGACAGGCGGACATGGCTATATCGACTCAGTTGGTCGAGGTGATCAAGAATATATATACTTTATGGGGTCTGCCATGTCTCCTTCTGCCTGTTACATACATTTTCACAAAAACATTATACCCTGATTTCCCATTTTCAATGGGTTCAGGGTATAAACAGAGTAAAAAATTATTTGTTTATAAAAGAAAATAATAAAATATATTATACAAATTTGTATTTCTTCAAAAACGATTAAAGTATATTTACAATGATTAGGCCCGCTTAAATAAAATGCCAAGAAATTTATTTTTAAATTTATTAAGAAATGTACTTGGGAAAAACGTCATTTATAAGTAATATATTGTATAATTATATGGCAATACAAATTTAAATTAATTAATTAAATAAATTTTTTAAATTCTTTTTTGGATAGAAATAAATTTAGTTTTAGTTATTGCCATGAGGTGAAGTGGTAAGAATTCAAAAATGCGCTCTCAGGTTATCACATTTGAGCTCCATATAATTATTCAAATTATTCTGAAACCTTATCTTATCCAATCCGGCATAAATTCTTAAATAAATATATTTACATATTAAAAATAATATATTTTAATGCACATCAGAGTTTTTCTCCTAGCAAAATAGTTTTATTAATGCTAAATATTTAAGATAATAATTACATTTCGCATAGCTAGCCAAAAGCTGTTTACTCTGCACTCACATAATCCCGACTACATTTCCTTTCATGCCCGACTGTATGCGGTATAGCCAAAAACCGCAGCAAATCCCTTTGGGCGTTACTTCCCACGTTTGGCCCGGGGAAATTGTCGAATTTACGATGACATTTATGCGTAATTTTTGGTTAAAATTTTATGGCTGCGTCACGGAGAACGCAACGTGGAAAGTGAGTGGAAAAAGAGTTTCGAACGGATGGACTGCCACCCCGGGGAGAATGTCAAATAAATTTGAGTGAAGTGAAAAGTTGCAATTGATGTTGGCATTGTGAGCGTAATTGAAATGGAACAGTTAATTTGAGGGATCATTAAAGTGCCACACCCACTTGGCAAGGCGATGCCAGACCAGGTAGGCACAGTAGCAGGCGCAGGCGCTGGCATAGATGATCTGTTTTTATCAGAATCGCATATGAATTCCTTCGAAGTATATGCAGAGTCATGGCATCGTTTGGAGTCAACGCCCCTTCGACTTTGTAATCCTTTAAGATCCGGTCGCAACTAACTCCTATCGCGTGCTGAGCAGTCAATCTCCGCCGAGTCCCAGACCATGCCAGGCACTCGACGCGACGGGTTGCTCATTCATACGTTTTGTGCTGTGCCATAATTGCACGATTTTCTTCATCTTTTGAGGGAAGTGTGAAAATTATGGGGTTTACCCGTCGCCTTCTTTGCACAACCCTTCAGCTTTCGGCATTCGGTCTTAATGATTATGTTTGTTTGCTTTATCTACGGCTTACGATCGCAGATACCGAGCGAGAGAGAGAGAGAGAGACCATAGAAATTTGTTTGCTAACTTTATGGCATATGCCTGAGTTATGGCATTTGACTTGGGTTTTCATATACACATATCCTTTTTGGGTTTTGGGGGTTGCTGCTGCTTCTTCTTCATCGTTTTGCGTGCTAAATTGTGTTTTATGATCTTGGGCAAGGAGGTTCCTATCCGATTGTACTGCAGATAGCGTCAGAGTTCTTTTTCATTTCATATAATTTTTTCCTGTTTCTTTTTTTTGCAATCGCTTAGAGCTTATCGCCAAAAAGATCGTGAGAAGTAACACCGTTATGTTTGAATGAGCAAAGGTAAAGAACGATAGTTTCTTATAGGAATATTATCTACGATTTTAGATTTATTATAATTATTATGTGATTAAATTTAAAAATTTTAAATAATGGATTTAATATTTTGTTTTCACATTTTTGCAGCAATGTTTATATTGCATAAGAAAAATAATAATTTTTTGTAAATGCTTTTAAGCAATAAATTATTGCTTATCAACATTCTAGTGCTCAACAAATATATATGTATGTATATGTATGTACATACATATAAATAAAAAAATTTAAATTTTTTTTAAGACTAAAGTCATGTGTATTCGACTACACACATACACATGACTTTAGCCTTAAAAAAGATTGTTAAAAAAAATGTTAAAGTTAACCATTTACAGATAACAATTCCATAATTTAATATTTAAAATGAATATATTTAAAAATATTTCATAATTTAAAAAAACATGAAAATAATTTAGAAATATATATAAATTTATAATTTTAAATTATTTATTAAGGTAAATTATTTTTTGTTACTTCAAATTAGAATTAAATAAAATATAATTAAAACTGGGGAAAAAAAAGTAAGTCTAAGCTCCCTAATACATTATATACTAATACCATTATAATTAAGTTAATTTTGATATACCAAAAACTATCTTCTAAAATAGCATTCTAATTACTTCCAACGCAAACTTACTTCAGCTTCTCTCACTCTGCCTCCTCACTCTAAATATCTTTCTAATTATAAACGCATAAAAAGTTTTCCTGCTCCAAAGTCCCACATTTCCCTCAGCTGCTTTTGCATTCATATTTGATGCTGCTTTTGAGCGCAAACTTCAATACAAAACTAAACCACAATCGCACATCTGCTCGGCTCTGCTTGTGGTTGTGCCTGTGCCTGTGCCTGTGCCTGTCCCATGCTCCGTGCTCCATGTCCTGTTCCTGTTTCTGTTCCTGTTACCCATTCTCCACTCCCCATGGCCACATCCAGTGTGTGCTCACCAGGTGCCTGGTAATTCACAATTGTTGTTACTTTTTTGCTTTGTGCGCAGACTTAATTAGCTTTGACTGCCTGCTTTAATAAAAATATCCACTGATGTTTAACCTCCTCACTCGACACTCCACACGCCACACTCTCCGCTCGCCCCTCCCCCAGCTCCAGCTGGAGGAGAGTTGGGGAGAGAGACAATCGGGGCGCAGGTGTGCCAATGCAAGAGCAGCGCAACAGCAGCGCTGCAGCCGCGACTCGACAGCTCCAGCAATGCAGCGCCAGCTGCCAGAGCCAATGGCTGTCCAATCAAACCCGAGCACAGCCAGCGCCAGCGCCGACGTCGGCGGCGACGGCTGGATGACGAGTGCCCACATAATATGAGTAGAAACGGTAAAAGTAGAAATGCGAGAAAGAGAGTGTGCCGACGACGACGACGACGACGACTGCTGTGTGTGCGTGTGTGTCTGACGGATAATGAACGTACACGGATAATGAACGGATAAACCGGATAAACTGGAAAGCAAGCCAATGAGAGCGCAACGGTGCGAGTCGAACAAAAACAACCACCGCTGCGCCGCTGCCGTCGTGGTCGTCGTGGTCGTCGCTTCGGTCAAAAGGAACTTAATGTGGTGTTCGGCACAGCCAGAGACAGTCAACATTGCGCAGCCGTTGTGAACGGACGTCTACGCCGCGCCGGAAAATCAACCAAAAACGCTAGTCGAGACAGTCTCTCTACGAAAAGTGCAGTGTGTGTGAAAGTGTGAGAGTGTGCGGAAGAGAATCTCAAACAAACCACAAAAACATTTCAAACTAAACACAGAATCGAGTTAACAATGGTCATGAATAATATGGCCGGTACGATGTGCCTGCCTCTGCCTCTGGCTCTGCCCCTGCCACAACAGCCCAGTCCGGTGCCAAGTCCGCCGGCCAGCAAGTCGCGCATAGACATCGAATGGGATATCAATGATACGATTGTGCCGGCGGTCAGCGAATTCGATGACTTCAATGAATGGGCCAATGGCCATTGCCGCCTGATCTATGCCAGCCACAGCGAGGAAGCCAAGAAGCATGCCAGCGGCTGGGCCATGCGCAACACCAACAATCACAATGTCAACATTCTGAAGAAGAGCTGCCTGGGCGTGCTGCTCTGCAATGCCAAGTGCCGGCTGCCCAACGGAGCCAATGTGCATCTGCGCCCGGCCATATGCGACAAGGCGCGTCGCAAGCAACAGGGCAAGCAGTGCCCCAACAGGTAAGACAGCTTTGCCCCCAAACTGTCAAACTCTAACTCACATTAAATTATTGTTTTAATTAGAAATTGCAATGGACGGCTGGAGATTCAGCCGTGTCGCGGCCACTGCGGCTATCCGGTCACACACTTTTGGCGTCGCGCCGGCAACGCCATCTACTTCCAGGCTAAGGGCACGCACGATCATGCGCGCCCAGAGGCCAAGGGCTCCACGGGCGCGCGTCGCCTGCTCGCGGGCAACAGGCGCGTGCGCAACATGGCTTTCGAGATTGCCGGCCATTCGGCGCTCAAGGACAAGCTGAGCAGCCTGCGCAGCAGCAAGCGTCCAGTTAAGATGCCACGCAAGCAGCGCGCCAACAGCTCAGAGCTGTTGCTGCAGTCCAGTGCTGAGCTGACGAGCTACCAGGCAGCGACAACAACTACAGCAGCAGCAGCAGTCGCAGCCGCAGCCTCATCAACAACAGACAACGGAACTTCGACGAGCTTCAATCAGACGCCAAGCAGCAGCTATGTGACGCCGCAGTGGAGCACGACGGAGGGCTACTACCAGCAGGACGCATCGCTGGGCTATGGCAGCGGCATCTATGGCTACGACATGCTGCACTCGCCGCTCTCCACCAACAGTTCCACAGCCAGCTACTACAATGCACCAGAGGCGCCACAGCAGCAGCAACAGCAACAGCAGCAGCAACAACATCTGCTGCTGCCACAGGGCAACAGCTACGAGCCGCTGACGACGACGACTTCGGCTGGCTACCAGGCGGGCATGAATCTGTATGAGAGCTGCGACGATACCTCCAGCCTGACCAGCAGCTCGGGCTACAGCTCCGAGGACTATAGCTACTTCAATGGCTATGTGCCGCAAAGCTTGGATCTGAGTGGCAGCTCCAATGCCAATCCGGATAGCTTCTATACGCCGCACTCGGAGATCTTCAGCGTGTTCGATCCGAACATCAACAGCGGCGGGCCATCCACCGTGGAGCTGCTATACGACGAGGCCACAGCCTATCAGCAACAAACACTCCAGCAGCAGCAGCAGCAGCAACAATCCTTCATTGCATCGCCCGTCTCCTACCAGCCGCAGCAGCAGCAACAGCAGCAGCAGTTGCAGCAACACCCAACGGCGGATTACTACTACAGCAACACAGGCGTGGACAATGTATGGAATATTCAAATGGATGCAACTGTCACAACGGCGCCATACCAATCGACAACCAGCCTAGAGCCAGGCATTGGTGTCTTCTGTTAATCCCCACCAGATCTCAATAATACCAGCACAAATCTCACCCACTCAAGCGTTGTTCTAGTCTCTAGTCGAACCCACATCTCCCACGCCTTCAGCCAGTTGTGCACACTCCAAAGTTTTGTTGTTGCCCCATCTGCTCGTTGGTTTTATTTGTATCTTTATAACGTTTATCACATTTCACTGTTTCTATTATAGCTCCTAAGCTCCATTGAGTACATTATGTTTCCCCAGCTATTCCAAAGTTTTTAACTTAAGTGCATATATAAGTAATTAGTATGTTAGTTATCTAAGCGACAAACACCCACCTATTTATGAATTTTGTAATAAAAAAACAAAACAGAAAACGAAAAACAAATATTGAATATATATAATATACCAAAATTGAAAAACAAAATTCAAAATTAGAAAAGGTTCTGAAAAATAAAAATAACACACGAGCGTGCTCTAGTCGAGACTGCTCGACTAGGCGATACCCTGAACCCTGCGAAGATTCGATTTTCCCATCACTTTAGGCTCTTTTTTGTTTACAAACAACACACACACAAACTGCGTAGTTTAAACATAGCAGCGACTGCGCTTAGGGGCTATATTTTGAAAACTTATTTGTTGAATAAGTTTTCTTCTAGATAGCATTTCGTAATCAAATTTGTAGAGCGTAATAATGACACTCATATGCATGTATTTGCTAGAGCACAAGTCTCTAGTAATTGAAATGCGGTTGCAAATTTAAGGAGAAGGGGGCGTGGTATACAAAATCAAAAATTACAATATGTCTGTATTTATTACACGGATATACACAGTAAATCTAAAATCTATAGCTATAACAGTATTCAAGTTACGCTTAAAAAACAAAGCAAAATTATCGATTTTCATCGATAAAAACGAAATGGGATGAGTTATCGAGAAAAAAATTATAAACACGAGTATGTATTTTAAATTTCAGATCTCTACTTTTTGCTTTTTACCAGATCGCCGCGTTCACACATACGGACGGATGGACAGACGGACGGACGGATGGACGGACATGGCTCGTCAAGCTGTTACATAAATTTTCACGAAACCATTTTAACGCTTTTGTCGAGATTATCCGACTAGGAAATACCCGACTGACAAACTCACAAACGCATACTTGTATACACATGTCACACTTGTCTATTAATTTATTCTATTAAATATTCCACCCTACAGGGTATTGCGTCTAAAGCTAATTTTACTTGTATAATTTCTAAAATGTTGATCTATATTAAATATTGCACAAATTGAATGGATCTCTTCCGATCGACTGCTTCAGTTGTCATCGCTTTGATCAACATGTGTTCTCCATGTTGGAGCATAACTGACAATAGAAACCAACAGGATTTTCTGCTGTTTCGATATTATCGTAATTTTGTCCTGTTTGCAAGGAGGTGTTGGAAATGTTTTGTTTGGTCAAACAATTATCGCATATATCAAGTAAGCTATTTCGTATATGGTTAAATATAGTCACGTCTGAACCGCTGGCTACGTTTGTGCTTTTGGCTTCAGCTGCGAAATTGGGTAATGAGGTCTCCTGATCTGTTGAGGTTGCCAGGTATAGACGCTCCATGCTCATATCTAGGCCGCATTGGGTCAAGTGCTTCATATCGGCCTCATGATTCTTGACCGCTTCGTTCCAGGCATCCTGAAAACTATACGAGATTTGATTGATGGCGCTCTTGCCCGCCGGATTCAGCCCATCGCCAGCGCCATTGAAGGCATTCAGGGCAGCGCGTTGTGCCGTGAGGAACATCGTCATTCGGTCATCAAATTTGGCCATAGCCTCGTTCAGGATAGCAGTGTTCGGATCAGTTGCTAGGTTCATAATAGTGTCGCACGTTTGAACATTCGTTTTCATTGAAGGTGAAGGCGATGAGACGTCGAACTTCGATCCAGATATTGTAGTTGGTGTGGAAGTGATGCTAGTATTAGGCATGTCCGAGGACGACAAGAACTGAGCCGAAACTGTCGGACGCCTACGCTTCAAAAACTTGCGAGAAATCAAGGACTTGCGCTTAATCCTTGATGCGTAGACTGCATGCTTAAGTCCACAATTAGTATGCCTGCTACTTACGCTAGGCTGTTTACGACCTTTGGCACGTGCAAATTTTCTGGACGTGCTATTTTGAGGCTCTGGCGACTCGGAACCGTCTGTTGAAGACTCTTCCGTGAGGTCCTCTGTATCAATTTGTACATTTTGAATAGGCAGTTGCAATACCTCCGTCTTGGACTTAGCAGCTTTCTTTGCACTCTTCTTGAGCCCAGCTTTTTGGCCACCGGCCTTAGTGAGCAGCTCCACCACCTTGACGAGCCACGGCAACAGTTCAGAAACGTTGCCATCGCAATTGAGTACCAATGGGATGGATATCTTCTGCTTCGAGTTGATCTTTTCTTTCGCCAGCTTCCGGATCGCACTCTTCTTGGGCACTGCATTGCGACTCTTCGCCATTGTTAGCTTAACAGAAATGATATTAAAAATACTTGATTTAAATAAAAATAAAAAACTGAATTCTTTTCGTTTAGTAGAACTGTGTTAGGCGTTATCGTGTTCCTATTGTCACTGCCCAAAATATAATGAGAAATTCGTTAAGCAGCTCAAACATCAAGGCAGCTTGACTTTCACAGGATTCTCGACTGTTGCTGCGTATTGACAAAAATTTACATTTAAATTTACGCTTATGTTAGATGGGGAAAAAGTTCTATCGTATGTGGTATAATAATGAGAACATTCTTATATTTTCAAGCGACGAGGTTTTTCAGTTTTAAATAAATAATTCAATTTATAATTTTTTTCAATAAAGCAAATAAAAACAGAATAAAGGAAAATTTCATTAAAAAATTAAAAAAAAAAAACCAAAAAGAAAAAAACAAAACCTTTAATAAAAACAAGTAAGAAAACTCTAGTCGGTGGTGCCCGACTAGAAGATCCCCTGAACCCAGCCCGACCTGTGTTTTAAAATATACTCAGTTATGTATTTATTAAAGCAGAAAAAATATAAGATTGTAAAATTAAATTTTAAAAACAAAAATATTTTTTTCGCCAAAATATAATAAAAGTGAAAATTTTATAAAATTTAAATGAATCTAAATACAAAATTTGGAGACTAGATTCAAAGATGTACGAGATATAAGTTAATAAAGTGATTTCGATAAGGCTTTTAATCGATAACAATAAAACCGGAATAGTTATCGATTTACAAAAAAAATAAAAATTGATATGCTCGTGCTATACAAGGACCTACAAAAATTTCAAGTCTCTAGCTCTTATAGGTTCCGAGATCGACGCGTTCATATACATACGGACGGACGGACGGACGGACAGACAGACAAACAGACAGAAAATATTTTATATTCAGATCTGATTTGTCACTCTCCGTTGGGTGTAGAATTGTAATTGTTGGCCAATTCTTAGAAGAATTCTAAGGTAACGTAACTATAAGATTTTGCGGCTTACGCTCCGAAAATGTGAAAATTATAGGGTCTTTTGTACTATGCCACGCCCTCAAATAATTAGCAAGCCCAAATGCAAACAATGCATACCAATGGGGATTAAAGATGACAGAACGCAAACTTTATTTGGAGCTAAAAATTTCCCAAAATTGACTTATATAAGATTATACAATAGGGCATAACTTGAACAATGAATACAAAGTCTTTAAGTCAAACGAAGAACTTATTTAGAAAATTAAATTAGAATGATAAAAACTAAGCCAAATAAGCCAAACTTAATACTTTGTGTTTTTATATAGTTGATAGTATTGTTATTATTATTATTATTGTTTTCTTATTATATTATATATTTAAAATATAGGATTTAATTATAAGGAACCCTCACTTGACCAATTAATGTGCCTTTAAGTTACGTTTCTAAACGGGATTCTAAGGATTCTATTGTAATGTGTATATTATTATTATTGTTTTCCTTTTATTGTAAATTATATATTATTAAAAATATAGTATTTAGTTGTAAGAAACCATCAAGTGACCAATTAAACTATGCCTTTTAGTTACGTTTCTAAACAGGAGCCTAAAGATAATAAGATTTTGCCCAGAAGCCAGAGCCGGCGCGAACTTCAGTGCCTGTGCCGCCATCAACTCCCATCCTGATGCCAGAGCCGGCGCGAACGATAATGCCTGTGCTGTCACAAACTCCTATAGAGATGCCAGAGCCGGCGCCAACATCAGTGCCTGTGCCACCATCAATTCCCGACCAGATGCTGATCCTGATGCCAGTGCCTGTACTGCTGTGCTGCGCCCATCACTTGGCGAAAACGATGCCATTGCTACTCATGCCAGACTGCATATGTCTGAGCAACAAACAGCACCACTTCAAAGACGCCCGCCTGGAGACTGAAACTATCTAGATGACGAGATGAACGGCCTGCCTGTTCTCGACTAATAAACCTGATTAAGAAGAACAAATATTAGTTAATTAAGTTATTCAAAATTAAATTTAAATTGAATTGAAATTGCCACTTATAAATTTACACTACACAGAACACTTTTGTCAATTTACACCACACAACACTACTATAAATTTACACTACACACAACACTATTGTAAATTCACACAACACTGCCACTATTTTGCTAAATGTTAGCAAAACTAACCAATCGAGCACAACATGTAAACACCTAACATACATAGCTGTCGTAAGAAAATTACTGTCAAAGTCCTTCATGGACTAAAAGTTAATCAAATAAATCCTCTCATTGAGACTTGGACGGTTGCTGGGTGCAGTCGAGCGGCCGCCCCAGAGCCACAACACACGTCTCGGTCAGCTCTATCAACAGGATAGCAGCGATATCTGCCAATAAACCCCTTATCCAACCCCAAAGCGCCAAATAAATTGCAACTGAATTTTGGTTTGTGGGACACGCGATAAAGCAATAACTTCTTTTTATTGAATGTTTTTTTGTGTAATTTTTTCGTGTCCTTTTTAATTTAAGTTAACAAAATAATTTAATCCTGATCGCTGTCGTCAGCCGGTCGTGGTACTGGGGCCTCTGCCGGATTATCATTCAATTCAATTACAAAAGCAAAAACATTATCAGCCGAAGGACTCAGCTGGACGGTATTGATGGGCATGACGTGGTAGCCATCGCCGGCAGCCAGCAAATCGATGCCCTCGACCACGGTGGGTGACGACAATGATGTGCCAGCAGGCCTAGTCGAATCCGGTACGGTGGACGATGCCGTACTCATGCGACGCCGCGCTTCCTCGACAGTTTCCTGCGGCGACTCAATTATGGTATCCGGTATGAAGCGGAAGGTGTTGATCAGTTCGGACAGTTCACCGCGTGGTCGATATTCACTTGGATGCGACGGCTCCATTGGGTCCGTGGTATTGTCTTGCACCGATGTGCCGTATGAATATGGTGTGGGATTTGCTCCCTGATATGGCAGCATCTGGTCGAGGAAGTCCACTGAATTCATTGGACCCATTGGCATTGCATTATAGCTAGCGCGCGGCTCCGACAGCTGCGACACCATCCGAGCCAATCGCCCGCGCTGGATCTGCCCCTCGACCAGATTGCGTTCGCAGTCGTTCAAGTAACCTTGCAATATCTCCAGGCTGTCCTGAGTGGTCAGCAACGGGGAGCGTCTGTAGCTCTGGCTAGCGGCTCGACGACTCACGCGTCCAGTGCGCAGCACATCGTTCGTATTATTTCCATAGCGTTGTCTACCAGCTGTTATATCAGCTCGAGCACTGGCTCTTGGTGCACGCGGTCTAGCCGCGTTAGTCTCTTGGCCCGTATTGGAGCGTCCACCGCGACGCCCACTAGCAGGCCTGTCTACTGATTCCGATGTGGAGCGTTGTCTACGTGAGCCGCCCTCCTTTGGCGGCGTCATCGTTAATCTCTAACTAAATTTGTATTTCTTTAATATATTTCGTGTTCTGTGTGAGCGTCTGTATATGGCACGCTTCTATTCTAAACTGATCTACGAGAATGAGCTCGCATCGGAAATATACTTTTCAAGGCAACTATGTTTTTACAAATTTCCTACGCTTTTCTACAATAATTTAACTTGATTTCAAGAATTCGAATTACAAACTTAATAAAAAGTACCAAAATTGAGAGGAATTTCCTTGCAAAGAATCAAATATATATAATCAATGCATTTTGGATTAAACTCTGGATTTTGTACAATTATTTAATATATTTTATATACTTTTGAATATTGTAAAATATCATACGAAAAGGTTTGCTACCTAAAATATATTCAAAAAATATTATTATCTTATGAAAAAAAAAATATAATTGCCTAAAACAAAACATTGTTTTAGTTGTTTATGACTAGACATTAAAAGAAAGCTGTATTAATTCAATATTACAAAAATATTAAATAAAATATCAGTCAATAAACCCTAGGTCTGACACTGATAATACCACTAATAGCCAACCAGTTTATCTTAAAAGAGTTCCAACCGTTTTAATTAATATTTTAAGATTTAAGATAAATCATATTCATATTTTTTATTTTATTTTTTTTTTGGTTTGCTGCAGCGTCAGCCATATCGCCACTCTGATCGGTATGTCTGACTGCATTTGCTGCTTATACACTAGAAAACTGCGTCTTTCTTGGACTGCCTCCCAAATTGGAACCATTCCACATTATACCTTAAGCTGAGGAGCTCAAGGAGCCTTTCCATGTGCATTAGCTGCGCACTGTCAGCCGTCTTCCTGCGTCCAGTTATCACTTTTTTCCTCACCACACTTTTTCGGCGAGATCACAGACTCTTTGCTGTTGGCAAATTTGCTATATTATAGTCTCTACTTTGACTTCATTAACAGTTTTTGCCAGGTTGGGCCTTGCTTGTATCCACCTTTAGCTATATTTTAATTCAGCCGGAGTTACCTATTCTTCCTGCGCAAATACGTCGCCGGGTATCACTGCTGCTATCACCACGCAGCTTCTATTTATTTAGTTTACAGTTTACAGTCTTTTAGAAACGATATTTGTGTAATTTCCTAAGGAATACAAATGTTTGTATTTTGTGGCAATGTTGAAGCAAGAGTTGGCCTTTTTGAATGAAATTTGGGCTATGCTCAAAAGGCAAAATACCGAAGGATTGGATGTTATCAAAATATAGTGTCTGCTCTACAGTATTATTTAGATCTGAATCCTGATTTGTTTTAAACTTTTAAAGAAAAGTGCGGCAGTTAAAGAGACTTGAAGCAATCAGCAAATCATTGCTGGAAATATGACTTAAAAACCGCTTAAATAAAAACTATATATACATACTTCGAATTGTTCCGATCAGAATGAAAATATTTAAGCCCTGTTTAAAGTTAGCACTAAAATAAATTTGCCACTCTAAATTTATAGCCATTCGTAATTATAGGCATTTCAACAAATATATACATATACAAATTTACTATATTATTGTATATAGAGCTGTGGTCATTAAAATAGTAGTGCGACTGAAATGTTGAACAACATTTACTGATAAACATAATATTTTAAAAAGAATATATATATATATATATATATATATATATATGCGAGATTTGAAATTTGATAGTTTTATTAGATTGGAAATAGTATTTTAATTTGAAGGGCAAATTCTTTTTAAAATATTATGTTCATCACAAAATTTGGCTATCCAACATTTCAGTCGCACTACTATTTTTATGACCACCGCTCTATATAATATTGTTTATATATTTGTATATTGTTGCTGTACATAATTCTATTGAATTTTTTTATTCCATTTTTAGCCACGTCAACGGGTTTTAATCAGTTAAATTAATAATATTTTATAAATATTTCACAAACAAATCTGGAATAAATTCAATTTAATTAATTGAATTTCCATCACATCAAAAAGACATTTTAAACATGATGCCCTTCAAATTCAAATATTACTTTCAATCTAATAAAACTATCAAAATTCAACTTTCGCACATTTCGCTCAACAACAACTTAATTGTTTGCAATTCGTGATGTGAAAATGCCCCTTAACAAATTGGCTGGCTCTGTGAGGCTGTGATATGCATATTGAATTAGCTTTGGCAAATTCGCACAGCCTCCACCCCGAAATGTGTGAAATGTGCCAAAAGATCATTTATGGCAAATCTGCGCTCAGCTTCACGCGAATATTGTATTACAAAAGGCAGCCAAAAGGCAGCGAAAGGATCAAGGCAAACTAATTTGCATAATGCTCAGCTCAGAGGATAACACAAATGGAACAAAGTCAGGCGAATGAATTTGCATACAACTGGGTGCTATATAAACGTATATATAAATATTATTTCTTTAGGGTCTAATCAAACAAAACATGGACAAATACGCAGTGTAAGCGCAGCCTTTGAGGCAGGAAGACAGGAAGCACACGCTGCTGTTGTTTGATTTATGGTTGGGAAATTAACATAAAATGAAATCAAAACATTATAAATGTTTTCATTTGCGCTCGGGGGTAGGCAGTCTGAACTTGAATTATATATGCAAATAGCGAATGAAACAAAGTCATCTCGATTGCCCCCGCCCCACCCCGCCGCGCTTACAGTCCGCGAATATCCTTGAAGGACGCACGCGTCGCGGCTCGCGCACGCTCAACATGACAACTAATGGGCGTTTTGTTTATGGTCGCAACCTCAAACCCTCATTAGGGTCGTGCCCCTGGGAAACCCTTTCGTGCAGCATACGTTTTTTTTTTTGCTCTCTGTTTTTACTTTCAATTATTTATAATCAGCTTAGCATAAAAAAAACTATTGCAAAAAATGGATTTTAAATAGTTGAGTACTTGGCCGACAGCCTTCTGACTGCTCATTTAGGGATTATTGGTTTATGAAAAAAAATTGTATTTAGGTGTTTATATCTATATGTAGTATAAAGTGGCTGCTCGAGTGGGATTTGAACGGGTAAAGCATAAAGAAATCTGCTGTACGTCAATATAACTGAACTTATTATAATTTCTCATATATTGTTTATTTCTACTAATATTTAGAATTCAATATAACAATATATATTTAATATAACATAATAATACTTTATCTGCTTATAATAATTTATAATTATGATTTATTTTTATTTAATATATAATATTTAATACTACAATTTTTGAACATTCACAAACTACTAATACTTAGAAATCAATATAATATTATATTTTTAAGAATTCAATATAATATTATTTATGTATTTTATATAAAATATTAATATTGTAAATATTTAAATATTAGACTGAAGATTCGACAAATAATAATTAACAGATTATATAAAATATTATTGTGCTGACCAGCATTTTTTATTTATTACAATTTAATTTTTATAAAAATAACTGAATTTTCATAATTTATATAATTTTTTATAAAGAGGAATAATAAATTAATAACTGAATTTTCAAATTATATAATATATTTTAATTTCTTCATTTTATATATAATATAATATATACATATATATAATTTTCATAATATACATTATTTCTTTAACATAAAAATTCTTATTTTAAGAAGTAAGAAAGTCGACAGTGCTGGACTAGGAGATACCCTGAAAACCAGTCAAAAAATTGTAGCTAATTGTGTGATCAAGTACGTGAAGAGACCTCAAGTTTCAGATTTGATTTTGGACCCAGTTTGGACTAGCCCGGACACCCTTTTCATAGGACAATGTTAATTGTTGAATTACTTAATTAATTACTTGAGGCATTTAAAATCCGAAATATACAAAATCGATGTATTCATTACAGAAAATTCCTACAATATATTGCATATTTGCATCATTTATATTTCAGGTATTCAAGCTACGCTTAAAGCTCGATTTTTATCGATAAAAAGTAAATGCAATGAGTTATCGTTTGGTATACAACATTTCAAGTCTCTAGCTTCTGTGCTTGAGGAGATCGTTGCTTTCATACGGACGGACGGACAGGCGTCGATGACTATATCTACTTTGCTCATGGTCCTGATCGAGAACCCATTGAAAATGGCATAAAAATAGTATTGTAATATGTTCAATTGGGTTCGGCTGAAGTATAAACTAGTATGGCCATCAAGCAAAGTGATTACGTATTAATTATTAATTAAATAATAAATAGGAAATAATAATTAAAATAATCAACAAAAGTATTTAAATAGGAAATAATAATTAAAATAAAAAAGTAAAGTGATCTAACGTATTAATTATTAATAAAATAATAAATAGGAAATAAATTATTTCAAATAATAATTATTATATTTTTGTAATATTCTATCTACCTGCTAAATATGTACATAAACTTGAATATTTTTTCTTTTTAAACCTTTAACTTTATTGGTAGGGTTTTCTTCAATCAGAACTTTAAAGCCACTTCATAAAAAATGTACAGAGAGATAAACCTGAGTCTAGCCAGTTATTTGATGTTTCAGAAAATGCTCTATATAACGCCTATGCCTTTAGTTGATGCCAATAGTAGCAAACACTTTTTTATAGTAATGAGATTATTCAGATCATCATAGCTAGTATTTATATATAGATATTTAGCTCGACAATTTTTTTTTAGAAAATACAAAGCTCAAGGATATCTAAATTTTTAAAGAGTTTAAGATGATAGCTTAGAACATCATCAGCTTTACACTCATGTGAGTCCTTATGCCCAGCGGAAAGTCTTAAAGAAAGTTTTTTCTCAGAGCCCACAAATGGGATTTTCAGATAAATTTTCAATATTGTTAAACAGTAATATTTGTATAAATATTTATATAAATATTAAATAGAGTTAAAAATATCAAACTCTAAAATTCCAATCTTATAGTAAACCTACTCCGCAAGAAAACCTTTTTATTTTTTGTTGAGGTCTGCTCTAGGCAGCTAGCTCTTTGTTCTTTTGTTTTTTCAAGCAATTTTCACGCTGACCCACCCCGTGACACAGTTTTGTGGGACATGCATGACACTCGGTCGCATCGCTTGGGTCAGCTCTGCGCGCCTGCGTCCAGGACTCATTCAGCCGCACATTAAGCGTGCCTCATTTGCGCCGAGGCGTTTGTTCTCTTTGTGGCGTGTCCTTTTGAAGTGGGCACGTTAAATAGTTAAATAGTTTTCGATGAACATTTCGGCACATTGTTGTGGGTTTTATTGTCGCAACATTTGACATTGAATGCGCACAGCTTTTGCCACGTATCATAAATTAAATAGTTAATCGTTTTTTTTGCATTCCTGCAGCTGCACTGCCCGAATGTGCTGATGGACGTGGATGTGTCAAAAGCCAGCCGAGAAGTCACACTTGAGCATTTGACACACAGAACTCAACCAAAACGATGCTGGCCTCAACGACCCTTCAAGATCAGCGGGCTGATCATGTCCAACACATATCAATTAGTTAAAGTTCAATGAATATAGTGTGAAATGTGTGTAAATAGTATAAAATATATGAATATGGTATATATATGACAGTATATATATGAATATAGTTTATAAATCTACAGATCTGAGCCGCCGTATCCAAAATAGTTAACTAAATCAAGGCGAGTATAAAGCAAGTTCTTCAACCAAATATCTGACTTTAGGTTATTTATTATACATAATAATATAGTTAGCTAATGCTAATAGTAATATGTTAAAACAATTTAATTTTATAACTTTAATTTCCAATTTGATTATTTTAAAGTTGTATTTTTGTTTAAATCCAATTGAATTTGAAAAACTGTTGCATTTACTCTTTTAATAGCGCCATCTACAGGTAAATTAAGACAGTTAGCTATAAGCTGTAAGACGGCTATTACTTCACTATGTCATATATTACAAATGTACCCATTAAACCTTTTTTTATAAATATAGTTGCTTACTTTAATATCGTAACATTAGTAAATATATATATATGCATTATTGCATAACTTAATGCACTTTAATTAAATTTACAGAAGCAGCTGAATTGAAGTGCACTGCAAAAGCGCCATCTAGCTGTCATTCACAGTAATAGTGTATCAACTGTGAAATGTGGCGGCTGACCAATTCTCTTCATCGATAAGTTCGCTTACGTTGTCGCTAGCTGCAGTCTGCAACAAGTCGGCACATATATTTTTTTATACAACTTATTTTTTTATTAGTAATTTTAATTTTCAAGTGAAAAGTGCATACGAATATTAACTTTAGTTTATAACACATACAACGAACGGTGCAAAGACAAATCAGTGTAAGCATGTCGTCCCGAATTCTATGTGCGATTGGCCAAATCTCCAGGCACCAATTACTGCACCATAAATGCTCCAGAGGTAATTTAGCAATAATAACTTTAAATGTATGTATCGCACGATAAAAGCTGATAGAAAATAAGATGGATAGCAGATAACATAACAGGAAGATAATAAAAACATATTTAGAGCGTCTTGTTAATCGCCCAAGAGAATTGGACTTTGAACTTTGTACTATTCCCATCAGAGATAAAGCGAAATTGTGGAACTGTGCATGAAATATACGTTTGTTAACATTAATTGTTCACTCGCAGCATACACGGCAACAGTGCAGTTGCAGCGTCGCCTCATGTCCACAAATCCAGCTCCGAAGCTCGCTCCGGCAGCTGCCGCTGCCAACGCCAGCTCCAACAAGCATCTGCACACAAAGGTGGTGAACGGGGTGCTGGTGATTAGGTTCGATTCACCCAATGCCAAGGTCAACTCCCTGGGCAGCGAGGTGAGCGATGAGTTTGAGCGTGTGATCAAAGATCTGGAGACGAACCCTGCGGTCAACTCGGCTGTGCTGATATCGGGCAAACCGGGCTGCTTTATAGCCGGCGCTGATATTGGCATGCTGGAGGCCTGCCAGACGGCGGAGGAGGCAACTCTTATCTCGCATGGCGCTCAGCTGATGTTCGAGCGAATGGAGCGCAGTCGCAAGCCCATTGTGGCCGCCATCAGCGGCGTCTGCCTGGGCGGCGGTCTGGAGCTGGCGCTGGCTTGTCACTATCGCATCGCCACCAAGGATAGCAAGACGAAACTGGGCCTGCCCGAGGTTATGCTGGGTCTGCTGCCCGGCGGCGGCGGCACTGTACGCCTGCCCAAGCTGACGTCCATGCCCACGGCGCTGGACATGGAGCTGACTGGCAAACAGGTGCGTGCCGATCGTGCGAAGCGTTTGGGCATTGTCGATTTGCTCGTCGATCCCATTGGACCTGGCCTGCAGTCCGCCGAACAAAACACCATGGACTATCTGGAGAGGACAGCCATTCAGGTGGCCAACGATTTGGCCAGCGGCAAACTGCGCGTAAGTTCATCTACAGCTGGAAGGATGAGGAGGATTCCATTCAGCTTACTTCGATTTATGCTTCCAGGTGAATCGCGAGAAAACTGGTTTGGCCAACAAGCTGCAAGCGCTCGTCATGGACACAGACTTTGTGAAGAACAAAATCTTTGATACAGCGCGCAAGCAGGTGATGAAGGCTTCTGGTGGCCTCTATCCGGCGCCCCTGAAAGTAAGCTGGCCACAAAATGTGCTCTCCATTTGTGAATGAATTCCAATGATTCCTCTCTAGATTCTTGATGTGATTCGTGCTGGTGTCGACAAGGGCACCGATGCTGGCTACGAGGCGGAGCGCAAGGGCTTTGGCGAGCTGTCAGCAACACCCGAATCGAAGGGCCTCATCGCTCTGTTCCGCGGCCAGACCGAGTGCAAGAAGAATCGCTTTGGCAAGCCGCCGCGTCCCGTCCAGACTTTGGGTGTGCTCGGTGCTGGCCTCATGGGTGCCGGCATTGTGCAGGTCTCTGTGGATAAGGGCTACAATGTGGTCATGAAGGATGCCACTGATGCGGGTCTGGCACGCGGCATTGGGCAAGTGCAGAAGGGTCTGGCCACGGCTGTTAGGCGCAAGCGCATCTCGAATCTGGAGCGCGATCAGATACTGGCCCATCTGCTGCCCACACTTAACTACAACGACTTCAGATCAGCTGACATTGTGATCGAGGCTGTGTTCGAGGATATCAAAATCAAGCATCGTGTGATCAAGGAGCTGGAGGCTGTGGTGCCCGAGCACTGCATCATTGCCACCAACACCAGCGCCATTCCCATAACAAAGATAGCTGCTGGCAGCTCACGGCCCGACAAGGTGGTTGGCATGCATTACTTCTCGCCCGTGGACAAGATGCAGCTGCTGGAGATCATTACGCATCCAGGCACCTCGAAGGAAACCGTTGCCCAGGCCGTTGCTGTGGGCCTCAAGCAGGGCAAAGTTGTGATCACTGTGGGCGACGGACCCGGCTTCTATACCACGCGCATCCTTGCCACCATGTTGTCCGAAGCCATCAGGTGAATCCTGTTTGCTTTCTCATAAAATCAAATGTTAATTCTTTGTTGTTTAGACTGCTGCAAGAGGGCGTGGATGCCAAGGAATTAGATCAGTTCACTAAGAAGTTCGGCTTCCCTGTGGGCGCAGCCACACTGGCCGATGAGGTTGGCATTGATGTGGGCTCCCACATTGCCGTGGATTTGGCCAAATCCTTCGGTGACCGCTTCAGTGGCGGCAATTTGGAAGTCATGCAGGATCTGGTCATGGCAGGTTTCTTAGGCCGCAAGTCCGGCAAGGGCATTTTCTTGTACGATGGCCAGAGCAAGGGCAGCCGCCCAGTGAATACTGATGCCCTGGAGATTGTGAAGCAGAAGTACTCGCTGGTGTCCAGGGGCGCCAATACGCCCGAGGATTTGACATTGCGCATGGTTTCACGTTTTGTCAACGAAGCTGTGCTTTGCCTGGAGGAGAAGATCCTTGACAGCCCATTGGAAGGTGATGTGGGTGCTGTTTTCGGACTGGGCTTCCCACCATTCTCCGGCGGACCCTTCCGCTGGGTGGACCAGTACGGCGCCGGCAAGCTGGTTAGCAAAATGCAGTCCTACGCCGATCTGTATGGCGCGCCCTTCAAGCCAGCCCAAACACTGATCGACATGGCTAAGGATCCATCCAAGAAATTCTATCCCAAGACTAACACTGCGAAGTTGTAAACGCAAACAACACTAAAACGAAATTTAGCTTTAAAGTGAATTATGAATTATGAATTATTTAGCGCCATTTCAAATGCATTTCTCACATAGAATTTTTGGAGGAGCTGCCACCGGCCACCTGCATAACAGTTGAAGTTCTGAAGCTTTATAATAAACTATAACATGTAATATTTTCATACATTCATTTATTTCTTTGACACGAGTTTAGGATTCTCTCGCCTTAGCCTAAACTGCAACGATTTTGTACATCAATTCTATATAGATTAGCCTAAATACGTACTATAACAAAACGTCCATTTATATATATATACAAAGCGGCTTAAACTATTCAATATTTGCTATATAAACACAACAAGTAGCATTGCAGCAGCCTGGAGCTGCCACAGTTAAGTTCACTAATATCTACAACTAGCACATTGAGCACACGACACTTGGACACCGAACATCGAAGGGCTGAGGAGCTGAAGAGACTGACTTTGGAGAATTCTAACATTTCATTTAACAAATAAATCAGAGAGTTCGTTTAGAAATCATAGAATCAAAATAAATACTATTTTGAAACAAGTTAGAAGGTTCGTAAAAAGATAGAATTTGTAAAGTAAAATTTGGAAAATAATTTCATATAAAATAATTATGAAAAACTTTCAAAATAAATAAAAATATTAAAAAAATAAATACTATTTTGTAAAGAGTTAGAAAAAAGAATTGAATTTGAAAAGTAAAATAACGAAAACAAAATAAATGCTATTTTGAAACAAGTCAGAAAAGTTCATAAAAAAAAAAATATAAAAAAATTGAATTTTAAAAATAAAATTACGAAAACAATTTCATAAAAAACAATTATGATTGAGATGCTTATTATAAGACTTGTTATAAGACTCCTAAGCGCTCAACCCAAGCACTTTTAACTGTAGCTGAACTTGTCCATCATAAATTGTTCTTGGCATTGTTTCCTATTATCCTTGAATCTCACAGCTCAGCCCAAACTGCAGCTCCTCAGCTCTCAACATCAATTAGTTCAAGATTTTCTAACTAAACATCTTATATTTATATATAGTATATTAAAGTTCTTATATCTTAAACTTATATTCCCGACCCGAATTGCGGCGCTGGTATCGACCTGCTGTGCTGTTGCCAGCTGCACCAGCAGCAGCACCGCCACCGCCACCAGCAGCAGCGGAGCTACCGTTGCCATTAGGAACACCACCGTTCAAACGCTCCTGCGATGGATAGCGTTCCACAACCTCGTCGATTAGTTCTAGTATGCCAATTTTGAATTTGCGTCGCTGCTGCGGCGTCAGTGCCGCAATGTCCGGCAGAATGCTGCGAAAGAACTCCATGTCCGTGTGCTCCGTGGCGCTGAGTCCGCCAAAGTAGGCGACGCCACTGCCTGTCCCATCGCACTCGGTCTTGATCCGCTTGGCGCTGCTTGACTCGAAGTGTGCCGTCTGCTGTTGCTGCTGTTGCAGGTGATGGTGATGCAGCACATGGTTATGGGCATGTTGCAGCTGATGATGCAACGGCGTGGAGGATGCATCGTTGTATATCAAATCCTGCCCAGACTCCGCCAGCTGCACGTCAGGTATAAAGTTCTGCAGGCTATTCGCGCTCGCCGTTTCACTATGCGCCGGCGAACTGGGCGCAGCCAAAACATTTGAGCCGGGTGTAGGTGCAGCACGCTGCAGGCCCAGCGTTGCGGCTATGGCTGGATCAAATGCATCGATGGTCTCCTCATCGTCATTCTCAGACAGCGACTGCTTCAGCTCCAACGATTCATTGAGAGCAATGTTGTTGTTGTTGTTGTTGCAGTACAAATGCTCCTGCTGATGCTGATGCTGCTGCTGCTGCAGATGCAAATGCTGCTGCGAGAACTGATAGAGACTAGCCAGGCTCGCATTGCCGTCCAAAGAGTTACGCGTGGACTTCAGAAAGGGCAACAGGAACGCCATGTGCTCGGTCAGATAATAAGGTTTGTGCTGTGGCTCCGAGCCGCTCTGCTGCTTGATATAGCGCGAGAGACAGGCGCGCAGATTCCTCCATCGTTCCTTGCAGTGTATTACTGAGAAGCGGGTGACAAATAGCTATTTATAGACTCTGATACAATAGATCAATTAATAACATACCACTCTCGCGTGTCTCTTTGGATATAAGCGCCCAGGCCTTCTCCTGGTTGTCTCTGTAAAGTCGAAAGTTCAAGATGGTATTAGATATATCATATCAAATTGATGAGTTAGTGGAGATAGGTGTATGAAGAAGGAAGGTATTAAAGTTATACAAATTTACTTTTATTCATATTATGAAGTAATCTTTAATCTCAATTTTATACGACTCTTCAGCATTGATATATTTCGTGACCCAATTACAACAGATCCTTCCTGTTCCGTCCTTCGATGACTCACACTGAATAGAAAGATCTTGGAACTAGTCCTCAGCTTATACAGCTCAATCAACATTAACATGCCTTATAAACTAACTATCGTTGTTCTACCACGACTCACGCTCCCATCTCTAAGTCTACTTATTTTCAGCCCAAGCTGCATTTTGTATAACTTGTCAGTATTATACTATGGCTTCTTAAGTAAGTACACATTTTTAGTTACTATTAAACATTTAGCCAGCAATCAGATCAAATCAATCTCTCATCCCTAAGGCGATATATTTGCATATAGCTTGATTTCATACAACTTAACCGTAAAACAATATTTCATAGCCTTAGTAGAAATGATCAGTTAACATCAACCAATTAATTGTTGTAATTGCACGACTCACGCGCCCATCTCTAAGTTCATACTTATATTTCTCTCAATCTACATTTTAAGCAATCCATCAGCATGTGCATACCTCATAGTATGAGGTATATGATGTAGTATGAGGCTTATACCTCATACCTTAACCAAATCATGTATCATTGCACGACTCACGCTCTCATCACTAACTAAATGCATATAAATGTTGCCTCATCTTCATCTAATACTGCATAACTTTCTTAGCATCTCATAGAATAAGTTTACATTACTATTAGCCGATTAATCCTTTCACGCTACCATCTCTAATCTACATCTTATACGACTATACATTATTAACATCCCATGAGCTAAGTTTACCTATGCAGTTACTATATTAATCGACCCAGCACTAACTAAAAATATATACATGAGTTAAGTACTTCTTTCTATAATCGACTCACGCTCCCATCTCTAACTATATATATATTATGCTTCATCTTCATCGATTAATCGTTTCACGCTACCATCACTAACTAAATATACGAATATTGTGCTTCATCTATTAACTGATTAATCGTTTCACGCTGTCATTTCTAATCTACATCTCATAAGACTTACCATTGTTAATATATCATTAGCTACCATCTCTAACTCTATAAATATTGCTTTTCATCTTCATCTTATAAGACTTTACATTATTAACATCTCATTAGCTAAGTTTACCTATAATGGAATTAATCGACTCACGCTGCCATCGCTCACTCACCTGTTGCGATACTCCGGCACTTTCTTGTCGTACAGACAGCGATGCGTGCGCACCAAATTAACGAATCGTATGTTGAAATCCTCGTCCGCTTGCATGACACGATTTGTTGATCCTATGGCTGCTGATGTTGCAGTCGGGCTGTTGCTGTTGTTGTACAAAGTTGCCGCTGCTGATGTTGCACGCTCGCTGTCCCCCTGTCGATTGTTGTTATCGTTGTTGTTGCTGCTGCTGCTGCTGTTGTTGTTGTTGTTGTTGTTACTGGTACTGCTGCTGGTGCTGGTGTTGTTGCTGGCGGTGGTGGTGCTGCTGGGCGTTGAGGTGGTCATATTCGTTCCACTCGTTGTTGTTGTAGTTGCCTTGTTTATTGTTGCAGTCTGTTAATTACAGAATTTGCAATCAGTTTGCTGTTTAATGTTGCAATGCGCCCGCTGCTGCTGCTGTTGTTGCTGTCAGCTATGCTGATAACAACAGCAACTGCAATACACACACAACAGCAACTGTGTTGCTGTTGTTGTTGCTAACAGTCAGAACAAGAGAAACGTTTACTCAATGCGATTGGGTGCTCTGTTTCAAAGTGCTTTTGGCTTGCACATGTATTGGTGTTGCTGCTGTCTCAGCAACAACAGCAGCAGCAGCAGGCGACGACAGAGAGCTTTTTGCAATTGGTATTTTGATGTTGTTGTTGTTGTTGTTGTTGTTGCTGCGGCTGCTGTTGTCATAACTCGGTATATTTTGTGAAACCTAATAAAACACTGGACGCTGCTGTTGTTGTTGTTGTTGTTGTATTTGCTTATACTTTCAAAGCAGTTTCGTGACATTTGTGGTCGACAACAACATGAGCAACATTGTTTGCTTTTCGTATTATTATAGCCACAATAACAACATTAACAGTCATAAAGGAAATAATAAGAATAACAGGCAATTCGGCTGTACTCTTTTATTTTCTTTTTCTTTTTTTTTATTATTGTAACAGATTTTTGCCATTCTTTGAGCCATACAAACAACACACACACACACACGCATCTATTTACGCTGTTTTGATAACAGCAATAGGCTCTGTCGGCTTTTGAGTTAATATGGTCACAGCATTTCATATTCACTCACCAAACGATTCGACTGCCTGCCCGCCTAACTGTTATTGCAACTGCTCAGCTGCTTGTTGCGACTACCTGTTTTGATTCTAATCAACCCACTCAGCTTTGCACCACCTCATGCTCTTCCACTCTCTTTATGCTGCTCTCTGTCTTCATAAATCGCACACACACACAGACTCTCTCTCTCTCTCTCTCTCTCTCTTTCTGTCTGCCGCTAAAATCTTTAACAAATTTTCCCGCCACTTTCAGCACCTTGCGCTAAGCCCACCAGTTTTGCACACAAACAACGTGCGCACAGTGGACTAAGATCAAGAAACATGCTTTCAAAAAGATACATAACAAATTTGTATTCATTTTGGTACCAATCTGTAAACCAAAAACTAATTTGTGTAACTTAACTACATACATATATACAATACATACATACATACATATGTATGTATGTATGTCATAGAGCATGTTCATTTAATTCCACTACCTTGTGCGTTTCCTCGGCGTCAACCTCATTCGCTAAACTTCAATCTTAGAATACCCGAAACTTCATGCTTTGCTACTATGCTATTTCTATTTCTGTCACTCTAATACATATCATGTATCTCACGTGAGACACAGACAACAGAAGGAAGAGCATAAAAGGGAATAACGGACATACAGTTATGCAGAGCCTTTCGTCTGTTTTGTCGCTTCTTTTATTAGCGATGGTAATTTACATTAGAGATCGTACTTCTGGTAGTGTTAAAACGTAACGATATATGTATATGAAAATAATCAATAACGATACATACACATATGTATAGTTCGTCCCATAGCACATATGCATTTTGATGTTTGCTACGAATAACTAATTATAATCTAATTTTAATTGCCGCTAATTAGAGTTTTATTAATACAAATTACTTTAAATTTTGTTATATTTGCACAATTTGGTTTGTGCTATAAATATGCGCTATATTGAGCCCACTGTGGCACAGTTGTTATGTTGTTTTTGTCGTCATCATTATTATCAACATTGCCAACTTCATTATCATCTTCTACGCTGCGCGCGTGTTTCAGTTCTGGCTGTTGTTGTTATCGTTGTTGTTGCTGTTGTTGTTGCTGTTGACGTTGCTTTTGTTATTGCCATTGCTGCTTCTGCTGCTGTCGCTGTCGCTGTCGTATGTTCTGTATTATTCGTCATTTGTTTTTGTTGTTTTCGTTAGTTTTGTTTGTTCGCCTTTAACAGTTGCCAGCGTCGCTGACGCAGCAGCAGCAGCAGCGGCAGAGCAGCAGAGACTTTGTTGTTGTAGTTTCTGCTGCTGCTGTTCGCTGAATTTTTTGTTGTTGTTGTACCGCCTGCGCAACGGTTATTATTGTAGCGGTGCTTGTTGTTGGTGTTGTTGTTGTTGGTGTTATTGTATGACAAGTAGAAGAGAGGGCAGACACTAAACTAGCTGGCAATATTAATTGTGATTTGTCTATTAACATAAAATACGTACGTTAGTAGTGTACATATTGGTGAACACAAATAACTGTATGTACGTACTAATGTTTATTGTGTGTATTGTAAATATGTCTATATCTATGGATATTTGTCTAGCAACACAGCAACAGCAACAACAACAACAACAACAGCACACAAAAAGTACAGCAACGTGCAAAACAAGAAAACACACAAAAAACAACAACAGCAGAATATTTCTAAAGCTAACAAAACACACACAAAACTTGCAGAAATACCCGGCAGCCCCTTCCACAAGCCGCTGCCCGCTGCCCCCTGCCCAATGACAGCAGCAGCAGCAGCAAAGGCAAAGGCAATAACTTTGTTAGATAGAACAACAACAGCAGCAGCAGCAGCAGCGACAACAACAATAACAACAACAAGCATAGCATCAGCAGCAGCAGCAGCAACAAAAGGCACAAACACACACACATGTATACATTGGCACACAAACAGTTACACTATGGCATATAGAATTTTTCTTGTTGGTGAATTGTTGTTGCTTATCTGGCCAAGGCATTGTTGTTGTTGTTGCTGTTGCTGTTGTTGTTGCTCTGGTGGTTTTTATTTTATTATTTCGAAAACATTTTCATTTCGAACATGTTGTTTATTTTACCTGTACTGTACTGTGCAATATGCGTCCGGAGCGCTGTTTGAAAAACCGTTTCACAAATAAATTCAAATCGCGCTTATTCTTTGGGCCAGTTCCGTCGCGCACACAAAACGGCGCCAAAAAGTGTCCGCTATGATGGCGACGATGGCAGCGCGGATGACTGCAACAGCGACTGCGACTGCGACTGCGATTGTGACTGCGACTGCGACTGTGACAACAACAGCGACGGACGACTGACGTAACATACAAAAAGTTGCAATTTTAATTTCGTTTTCAGTTGTCGTATGTTTCACGTTTCAAGCGACGAAAGCGACTAAACACACTCAGATACTCGGTATCTATCAGCTACAGTAGAACACAACAGAGCAACAACAACAACAGCAGCAGCAGCAGTCGCAGCAGCAGCAGCAGAAACAGGCAAGCAGCGTCAACTATGTACAGTGGTACGCAGTTAACATTTCTTGACTAATTTTTCACATTGTTTGTTTCTTGCTAATTTTTAAATTAAAGAGATTGCAAATATTTTTAAAAAACTGTATAAATATTTAAAGATGTACTTTTAGAATAACAATATCAACAAAAATATATAACATTAATTAAATCTTGAATAAGTTAATAAAAACACAATTATTATTAAATATAATGTATTAAATTAAATCATTTAATTCTTATACCCAAAGAATTTTAAATATAACTATACACATTTAAAATTAATAAATATGCATAAATATAAATTTAAGATGTATCTTAAAAAATGTATTTTGAATACATTTAAATTATTTTCTATTATACTAATTATAATTGCCTTCACAATAATGTATTATTCAAAATACATTGCAATTTAATATTTACATTTCAATAGAATATTATCCCCGTTTTAAAAAGTTATATTTCAAAGATTAGCAATTTTTGCTCCTTTATTTTTCATTGTACCACTGTGCGACGACAACAGCAAACAGAGAACAACGCACAAAACGCTGCTCTCTTTCTCTCTCGCACATAGAGCACACCAACACACACACACAGACACACGAGCGGACAACAGCTGGCAACAACAAGAGTACAACTTTTTATTGTTGTTGTTGCTGGCGAACAACAAATAATACAAACAATACACACACACATACACGAGCACACTGACACACACACAGAGGCAGAGACAGAGACAGAGACAAAACAGCAGCAGCAACAGCAGCAGAGCAACGGCAACTGCGCGCTACAAAATGCAAAGAGACAGAGACACAAAGCAGAAACGACGAAACCAATGACGACAGCAACAACAAAAATGTGCTTCACTGTGGTCTCGGTTCCCACTAAACATAATTGAATTACGTTAACAACATATTAGTGAATATGTTGATCAATATTATGGGTAAGTAAATTAAGAGTCTCATTTAAATTATATACATCTGTATGTATGTATGTTGCTAAATAGGTAAATTATCTTTAATATTGGCAATCAATATACACATACATTCTTAAATATATTTAAAAATATTAAAATTATTATTAGCTAAAATATTAAACATTTAACTACATTAAATGCTCTCTCTCTCTGTCTCATATATTATTTTTGCTTATATTTCGTACATTGTTTCGCATGCCATTTACCGTTACGCATTACTTTTGTGATCGCCTTCTTGTGCGATTTACTGTTAGCTGAATGCAAGCAATAACAGTGCCTGTCGTATTCATGTTGCCAACAACCCTACACCAATGTGCATCTTCCCCTGCGAAGTGTATGTGTATGTGTGTGTGCTTGTTTTTGTGTATGTGTGTGTACATCCACCTTAAATGAGTTCCTAACTCTCAGCGAACATTGAAACAGCGACAGCGCAGCAACAGCTCTCAGAATAAACAAAATTCAAAGCGAACAAAAAAACACGCAAAATTTCTTGTGTCGTTGTTGTTGTTGTTGTGGAAAGCTTTTGCTGCTCTGTTAGCGCACCTCGCAAAGTTGTGTTATCATTGTTGCTGTGTTACGAATTGTATGAGCTGGCGCAAAAAGCTCTTTTCTTCAACAATAATTGTTTACATTGTGCTGTAGGGAGCAGTAGAGCTTTTTTACAGCTTTCCTGAATCAGGGGGCGCTTTAAGATTAGAAATTGTTTACAAATTTGAAAAATACCAAGCATATTGTTAAAGTAAACATTCGGAGAATATGCATATAAATTATAAAATAAATAAATTATAAAATCAGACACACGCAATGAATTTTTGTGTTTTCTTCTATTCTTTTTTTCACCTATTCTTATCATTTTGATATCATAACAATTAACACTTCATATTATTTTAATTGCCACTGTGGCCTTAAGCAATAAAGCTTTTGTAAAAGCTCACCTGAGCTTATCATTCCAACAAATTATTGTTCGCCCCTTAATGATTTGTTTACAACTTGGTTGGCTTGCAATTTACCGCAAGCATACGCTTCAGCTTTGGCCAGCCCCCCACTCATACTCTTCCCCACACGCCTCGCACACGCCTCGCACATTTTCCCACCATTTACCGTGCCATTGAAAGCTTATCTACTGATGCGTGCGCGCAAAAATTCAATAAAAAGGAGGCTCGTTTCTGCTTTGGCCTACATGCACAGACACAGGCACGAGCTGACACGAGCCGAACAGTGGAATCGAGTCGAGCCGAGCCGAGTCGGTTAGCCGAAGCCAAGCCGAAACTTGGTCAGCAGTGGAAGCTTCAAGTGCAATCCATTTTTGACGGCGCTTTAAAGCTAAACAACATTCGTGTCGTGCCTTCAGTTGGCAAAGGACAGTCGAGACAGGCGCTAGTCCTTGCGGGCGCCTCAAAGCACACAACGCTTTTTCTTGTTGCTGTGTCAGTTACGCGCTGTGTGTGTGTGTGTGTGTGCGCGCGAGTGTGTGAGTGTATGTGCGTGCGTGTGCATCCAAATATTTGTCATGAATTATTAACAGCACTGAACTGAAAAATTTGTAATACAGCCCAGCCAGCAGGAGACCAAAAGCAAAACGTAAGCAAAAGAGAAAAATGAAATGAAAAAGATAACTGTCAAATTAGCTAGCACACAAAGACTTTTTATGCCGTTGCGATGCAGCTTCAGTCGAATGCATTTCTAAAGCGCATTTTGCGCTTTTGCCCACACTCTCTTTCCCGTCTCTCTCTCTCTTTTTTTGCGCTCTCTCTCTCTTGGTGTATTTCTCCCACTCGGCTGCTGCTGCTCTCTTGCAGTGTAGAGTTTCGATTTCGTTAGAAAATCGAAGTAAGCTGTTGGGGGCATCGTTGCTGCGGCTACCTGTAGATGCCACACACACGCGCACATATCAAATGCATGTGTGTGTGTGTGTGTATGTGTGTGTGTGTGAGTGTGTGCGTGACTATGTGACAGTGGCCAGGCGAGTCCTTGAACAGGGTTTTATTGTAAAAACATCATTGTGACGCCCTCGACAGCGCTGCACACCTCCAGCTCTCGCTTCCGACTGTAATTAATCTATAATTCAAGGTCCAATAAGTCCGTCACGAAGGTTAAACATGACAAACTGCTTCTCAGGCCTTATGAGCTTTACTATGTTTAATTTGTGGTCCGGAAATTTAGAAAGACAAGTTTTTTTTCTTCTTTTCTCTAAATTGACATTTGTTGAAAGGATTTGCTAACAGTTAAATTAAGACTTGACAGATCAAAAAAATATTTTTGTGCTGCAAATTGTAAATGTTTTTGTATTAACTTTTAGTATTAAAATTTATTCAAGTTATATATAAATTATAAATTATATACAAAATTATATAAATGTTGTTTCTTAAACAATTATAATTTATTAAAATTAAATTTAAATGAAAATATGAGCAAGTTTATATGTCTTCTCTTAATTAAGTATTATAATATTATATATAATATTAATTGTATAAAATGAAATTACATCTTACACATGTAGACAACAAGTCTGATTCTCACTCTACTCTAAAACAAATTTATTATTCATTGCTTTTGTAGTAGCTCTCTGTAAGCCACAGCAAGCGCAGCCATGTAGAAAATTGGAGCAATTGTCTTTAGTGTCATGTCAAGGCATAGTCTATAATTCAACTTGGACATATTTTGAACATATACATGTATTATATGTTAATTTGTAATTGGGATTCCAAACACACAACACGCACACGCTCACTCACACTTAAAATGTTAGCAAAAATATTTAAAAATTCAAGCAATGCTTCAAGGAAGAAATCCTGCTCGACGCAGACACAACCGCAACTAAGAACGCTAAACATTATCAAAACGCCCCCTAAAATTCCTACACACACACACAGACACACACATAGAGGCTTGTAGAACAAGCATTTGGCGTTTTAAAAAACCGCATTACGCATACGCCATGTTGGTATTGAGGCAGTCTGGCAACTTCGTAGCGCGCCATAACAAAAACAAACAAACAAACAAAGAAATGAAGAAGAAAAAGCTTTTCATTGCTGGCCATTAGTGCTCACTCACACTCTCTCTTTCGCCCTCTCTTCTCACTCTCTCACTCCCCCTCTGCCACTCACTCTCTCTCTCTCTCTCTTGCTCTCCTTAAGTGTATCCTCCTTGCAGTTGAAAAAATAAATGAGAGTATTTTTTTTTTGTTTTTTGTTTTTTTTTTGGGTTTTTCCTGCTCTGCACCGCTGTTGCCGTTGGCGCTGGCGTCGCCGTCGCCGTCAGCAGACGAAAACATTTTCGCTTGAGTAGAAAATTTCAATGATTTTCGTGTCGCTTAGTGTGAAACGAACCAACAACTAAAACGAAACGAACGCGCGCGTAAAGCACAAACAAAAACACAAAAGCCAGCAAAGCATCCACAAAAAAAAAAAAAAACAACAAAAACAAAAATAAAACACGCATACAAATTAACATTTAGTCTTCTGCACACCTGACCGTCACACAGTATATTATAAACAACATTCTCGATATATATAATTAACAATAATTGTGTGAGAAATCCACATTTCTAAGCCGATTGCATTGAGCATTAACGAAACCGAAACAAAAGAATCCACAAGTAGCTGAATGAGCGTACGAGCAGCATATAAATAAAAACCTAAATATATATATACCATATATATATAGGTAGTACCTGTATACGTACTCTCGGATCCATTAGAAAGACGCGACAACTGCATTCGACATTGGATGAACTGCAAAACGTGTCGCACATATATAAATATATATATATATAAATATACATCCACTTGTTCAATTTCTTTTTTGGATTTTGTGATCGACTGCAATTGAATTTGTCATCGTTTTCTTGGAAATATTTGCAAAGTAAGTTTTGTTTTTTTCATTTTAAGATTTGTATGTGATTTATATAAAATATTTTACTGTCACTTTTCATTCTTTTAATACTTAAAAAATTTATTTGGGGCAAGGAACCTATACTATGTATAGTTATACACACATCTGGCCCTTGAGGCCGCAGTTGAGCTTTCAAATGATCCACATATGTATGTAGATCGTTTACCTTATCATGGAAAGATATGAAATAATATTTTGTCTGAAATTAATTTCAATATTTTTATTGCTGTCTAAAAATATATATATATAAATATTTATATATATATATATATATTATATATGTATATATAAATATATATATAATTTAAAGTAAACAAAATTTTTCTTATTTTCTCTCGAACTTTTTGATATGTTCTTCAAAAAATTAATAAAATTCATTTAAAATCAAAACTTACAGAACAGAAACTTTTCCTAATCATAAGTCACGAATTTATTGATATAACAAAACTTATTTCATTCTCATCGGAGTATTTTTGAAAAAGTCAAACCTATTTAGTTGCGCTGGACTGTATGTCTATATTTACTTTCTTTAAAATGTATAATAAATAATATGCTTAACATATTTGTTTACTTTATTTATTAATTATTTTTTCGAATTCTTATACCATATCGATTATATATGGAATTCATAAAGAATTTCTAAACCTATAAATAATACTTAAATTCGTCAAGGATCTTTCTGTTTGGCTTTTTTCAAACTTTTGTGTAATTAAAATTTTTTTTTTATTTATTTATTAAGTTTTAACTTTTTTCTATATAAAATAATTCATATGAATTATTTTTTATTTATTTTGTTTAGCCCAACTAATCTTTAAAAAACTAATTTACGCCGAATGCCCATTTTTAATGAAAGTAAAATAAATATGATGAACTACAGATACTCTAAAGATGTCTCTGCAAATGCTGTAAACTTTTATAAATTTATTTCCTTTGTGTTTTCTTTGCTCATATAATTTATTTATATATTAAATGCCATACATAACCCTGCTCTTCTTGCATTAGTTCGAACTAAATACATATAATTTAACATATAATATATATAGTATATAATACTAAACATAAACACCTGGCATTTCGCATATTTTCTAGAAAGAACTAAATCTTTCTTCTTCTTAGCATTTGTAAAATTCATAATATCTGTATAATTCGTATCCCTAATTATATTTTATTACCGATGCGCACTTGATCTATTTCTATTGCTTATTCATTTATGATTCATAGGTCGACATATAGTCAGTTCTATATTTAAATCGCAGCCAATTGAAGTAGAAACCAACCTGCTGCTCCGCTCTCTCACACACACACTCCACCTCTCTCTCTCTCTCACCTTCTCTCTTACTTTCTTCACTCTCTCTCACTTCACTTTTTGTTGAATGTTTGATCAAATTAGCTGCTTTTTGATAAAAAGAATCGAAATAACAAAGATTTTTAGTCGAATGCCTGCGTCAGCTTTGCCTTGCCTCGCCTTGCCTTGCCTCGCCTTGGCTTGGCTTGGCTTGGCTTGGCTTGGCTGTTTACAATCCACCCCACAACCCACTCCTATTTTGTGACCCTTGTTGCAGTCCATTTATCTTCTGTTGTTGTAGTTGATGTTGTTGTTATTGTTGTTACTTGGTGCCACACGGCGTATGAGTGTTATGTACATTTTTATAGCCAGCAACAGTCACACAAGCCGCACAATCAAGCGGCTGTGTCTGTGTTTATGTCAATTTCAATTTTACATGTAGCAGAACCTCAACGTGTGTGTGTGTGAGTGTATGAGAGAGTGTGTGTGTGTGTGTGCTTATGCATGAGTGTATTTTGCTGTATATGAGCACCGGAAGCTACTACGAAATGCGCTTCATTGCAACTCTGTGTGTCTATGGCTAAGTGTGTGTGTGTGTTTATATATATATGTATTTGTGTGTGTGTGTGTGTGTGTGACTACTCTATGTTTGTCTGTCCTTTGGGGTGGCACTTGTTAGAACGGAAACGGATATCCCGTGTGCTCTTTGCACAGTTTGCCCGCTCGCTCGATGCGCGCCTCCTGTTTGTCATTTCGTCAACGTCAGCTTCAGCTAGGGCCTCAGCTCCCGTGTCCTTGCTGCACACAGGAAATTTTAAATTGAATGTGCGCCCTGTTTGTTCTGGTTGTTCTGTTTGTTTGCTCGCTTGTTTGTTCGCTCTTTTACTTTTTTTTTTTTTCTTCTGTTGCGCTGCGCCGTTAGCCGACGATTTGCGGGCTTTAACTAACTAAAGATTTTAGATTTGTGGCATTCTGGCAGAGCTGCAAGGATGTTTGCCTATTGGCCAGCATATGGCTTCAATGTTGAGCAAACAGACCTGACCTGAACGCAGAAAACAAAAACCAAAACTAAAAAAAAAAAATTAAACAAGCCGGAAGGTACGCAACACAAACATGAGAAAGCTCTCTGCTTGGTTCTGGCAACAAAAACCAGAGCAATCTAAATGGAGCTAGCATTAAAAGCAAACGAAATCATGTATGCAACAGGAAGGAATTTAATGCAGGAAAAGAGAGTAAAACATATACTAGAGCAAAATATAACATAAACCTTCACTATAAACCATTAAGGCCATAAAGTCTGAAGCCAAGTCGTCAAATGAGCAAGAGACTTCTCTCTTAATTCATTGCAAATAATTTTGATATTTTTATTACAACATTTATTCAGGAATAAGAGTCACGTTTAATGTCACATTTTTATATTCACAGAATAAATATGAACAGTTGTAGATGTTTTAGAGCTCAAGACTTTAGCATTAAATAGGTTTAAAAATGTTGTGGAAAGTTGTGAAGGGTTGTCAATAATTCAAAGTGTTTTTATACTTTTTGAGAGTGTTCAATTTATTCTATATTATAATTTATTATATTATTATATTATTTTCTTACAGTTTCCGAGCTATGTCAAATAAAGATATAGATATTTTTTGTAAGAAGTGTATTGTATATGCTGATATTGTATATAGGTATGAGAATATACGAGGGTTGTCCGTAAATTAAGTTCTCCAACGAGCTCCAGTCCAAACGGAGCTAGCTAGCTTAAATCTGAAAGCAGCGTTGAATTTCTTGCTTCCGGAGCGACTCCGAAAATGCATCGACCGTGATGGAGACTATGTCGAAAAATAGCTTCTGTAAAAAGCATTGGAGACCTTAATTTACGGATAATCCTCGTAGAGGAGTAAGAGGTTTCTGAGTGGGAAAATTCGTATTCTTGTTAATGTTCATTTTGAGAGCATACTCTGCTAGCTTCGAACTATGTTTGATAATCAATTTAAGATATAGATTTTATTTCTGATATTAAGGAAATTGAATGAATTTTAAAAAAAAGTTGAATTTTTGTTAAGTTTAAGGAAATTTCCAGCTTTTGTTACTTAGGAGGTCAATATTCATACAGTTTAATCAACTGACAAACATAGCTAAATCGACTAAATGGACGAATTTATAGGCTTTAGGCTTCAGTCAAGTCTTATTTAAATGATCAATTTAATTTTATAATTTAATTTGATGTTCTTTGCCTATGTTGAGTTTTAATGGATGTGTTATAAAATATGTAGTTGATAGAAGGGTGTGGATATTTTTTTCACTTTCCAGAAAGCCCTAACTTCACTATAAACTATAATACAATATATACATATATACTGCGCGTCATCAGGATAGCACACCCTGAATCATCTCTGTTATTGTCGAATATTTTCTATATTATTGAAGCTATATTCCTAAAATTAGTTTCCTATTGAGCTTTGTTTTGTTCTTCTTAAAATAAAATTTAATTTAGTTCTGCATCATTTTTGCAAGTATTTTAAAAACAATTTTGAAAAAAAGCTTACAAAAAATGCTTGCTAAAAATTAGTCATCAGAATAGCGCACTCAAATTCAATCGTGATATGTATGAGACGATTTGATACACAGTTACCAAATTTTTTCTGAATGTTTTAAAATTGAAATTTTTTATGAAAAGTGTTACTTTAAGAAGAGGACTCTTTATTTTTGGAGGAAAAATCAAAAGTCCTTGCTTTGATTCCCGTTTTTTGTAAGATTTCTTTTAAAATTTACTTAAAAATACTTACTGAAATGATACAGAATCCAATTTAGTTATATTTGAAGAAGAATAAAACATAGTTTAATATGCAATAAGTTTTAAGAATATAGCTTGAATAATACAGCAAATTTTCAACATTAACAGAGAAAACAAGTAAGAGTGCTCTAGTCGAGACTGCTCGACTAAGAGATACCCTGAACCCTGCGAAGATGCGATATTCAAATCATGTTACGCTTCTTATATATATACTTATACACAAACAACACATACACACACACACACATGCACACGCACGCACAAGCACTTTCTCTGCTACTGCGCAGTTTACGCAGCGACTGCGCGCGGGCAGCGCTTGGGCTGCAGTATAGGCTATATTTTGGAAACTTATTTGTTGAATAGGTTTGCTTCTAGATGGACTTTCGTAACCAAACTTTTACAGCGTAATAATGACATTCATATGTATGTATTTGCCAAAGTACAAGTCTCTAGTATTTGAAATACGTTTTTTTCAAATTTGGGGGGAAGGGGGCGTGGTATCCAAAATCCAAAAATTGCAAAATGTGTGTATTCATTACACGGATACACACAGTAAATCTGAAATCTATAGCTATACCGGTATTCAAAAACGAAGAAAAGTTATCGATTTTTATCGATAATAAGGAAATAAGATGAGTTATCGAAAAAAAAAGATAAACTCGTACTGCGTAGGATATACATGAGTATACATTTCAAATTTCAGATCTCTAGCTTTTGTGCTTTGCGAGATCACTGCGTTCACACGGACGGACGGACGGACGGACGGACGGACGGACGGACGGACGGACGGACGGACGGACGGACGGACGGACGGACGGACGGACATGGCTATATCTACTCAGTTTGTCGAGCTGATCAAGAATATATATACTTTATGGGGTCTGCCATGTCTCCTTCTGCCTGTTACATACATTTTCACAAAAACATTATACCCTGATTTCCCATTTTCAATGGGTTCAGGGTATAACAAGTAAGAGTGCTCTTGTCGAGACTGCTCGACTAAGAGATACCCTGAACCCTGCGAAGATGCGATATTCAAATCACTATACTGTTCTTTTATATATATATATACACAAACAACACATACACACACATACACATGCACACGCACGCACAAGCACTTTCTCTGCTACTGCGCAGTTTACGCAGCGACCGCGCGCGGGCAGCGCTTGGGCTGCAGTATGGGCTATATTTTGGAAACTTATTTGTTGAATAGGTTTGCTTCTAGATGGACTTTCGTAATCAAACTTTTACAGCGTAATAATGACATTTATATGTATGTATTTGCCAAAGCACAAGTCTCTAGTATTTAAAATACGTTTTTTTCAAATTTGGGGGAAAGGGGGCGTGGTATCCAAAATCCAAAAATTGCAAAATGTTTGTATTTATTACGCAGATACACACAGTAAATCTGAAATCTATAGCTATAACGGTATTCAAAAACGAAGAAAAGTTATCGATTTTTATCGATAATAAGGAAATGGGATGAGTTATCGAAAAAAAATGATAAACTCGTACTGCGTACACGAGTATACATTTCAAATTTCAGATCTCTAGCTTTTGTGGTTTGCGAGATCACTGCGTTCACACGGACGGACGGACGGACGGACGGACGGACGGACAGACGGACATGGCTATATCGACATGGCTATATCGATTTCCCATTTTCAATGGGTTCAGGGTATAATAAAGGGTGCACTGTACTGATGACGCGCAGTGTATTTATCAATTATTGTATATACATAAACTCAATTCAAACAAATCATTCTTCAGTATTTTTATATACATTTGCGCTTCAGTTACACTGAAAATATCCCAATATAAGAATATTTTCATATTCGAGACGCGCTAAATTTGTGTTCTACCCAAAAGTTTGCTGCTAAAGAATATGGTTAGTTGACGGCAAAGTGAAGGTTTAAGTTGATTATGCTTTGTTTTTGTTTTTCTAAGTTTTTCAATTATGTTCAATTTTGTCTTGTTTACCTCCTAGTGTAAAACTTAGGGTATAGAGTTGTAAAAATATTATTCGAGTGAGTTTGCGCTGTGTGCTTCTTTGGCTTGTACTCTCTAATTCTCACTCCGTGAGAGGGAGGAAAACATCGCAGTAGCTGAACGTAATCCCGGACGTTGCTGAGTGAGAGCGAAGTGGCTATTTAGGACTTTTGGACAGGTTCTAATGATAGTCAGTAGACGAAGAGTAGGCGACAAAAAACACAGACAGAACACAGGTAATGCGCTTTTGGGACACAGGCATAAAATTAGAAAAGAAACTAACCAAATTGACACAACTTCGAAATATATACGCTTAAATATATATAATATATACATATGTATATTATATATTAAAATATATTAGTACGACTCTTGATAATGTTTCCTTAATAAACTTGACTAAAGCTTTGGCTTACAGTAAGTTATAAATTGGATTTGCCAGTTACAGGCCCAGCCATAAGTTGTTGTACTCTACGCAGGCTTATAGTTTTATCAAGCAGCTAAATATATCTTTTTATTGGATTTACTCGAACTAACGCTGCATTGTAAGCTCTGCCCGCTGTGTGAGGCTCTAAAAAATGTTTCATTTCCTTCGCTATATATATATATATTTTTTATTTTGCCCTTTAGGAGTTGTAAATCTTTGCAGAACGCTGACAATTTCTGTTAGTTTATACGCCCAATTTTAGCCTTGGCGCTGTGTGCTGCATATTTGTTGAGATTTATGTGTGTGCCACACACACACACACACACACACACACACACACACACACACACATATTCCATCTTCCCAGGGCCTTATATAACAGCTCGGCTGTAACCCAATTTCAAATACTGTTTAAACAAATTTCAGTTTTGTCCATGCACATCCGCAGTCGCAGTCGCAGTCGCAGCCACAGCCGCAACCGCATCCTCATTCTCATCTGGCCAGTGTCCTCGATTTGGAGCCGTGGGTCTCTGCGGTGTCATCACAGCACAGCAGGCAGCCGATGGCCAAAGCCGCCGTCAGCGGTTCAGCTTTAAATACGATGCTTAAACACAAGCTAGAAATGTATTTGTAACTTGGCTTGTTCGCCTGCTCGGCTGTGGCATTGGCTTTTAAGTGTTATTGTTATGGCTGCCGCTGTAATCTTTTACCAAATATATGTATACAGTTATGTGTGGCATTATCCCATAAACACTTAACGTGCGAGCTGTTGTCGATTTCTCTTAGTTTTTATCTTGCGGCTTTTGTGCTTATCGCGCCAATCACGACGGCCAGGACACTCCTAACTAAATATACATATCATATGCATACATATATACATGCAACCACATTATATCTGTGTGTGTGTGTGTGTGTGTGTGTGTGTGTGTGTGTGTGTGTGTGCGTGTGCGCTTAGAGCAGCTTCAAGTTGTTGTTCGTTGTTCTCGTTATTGTTATTATGCCCCGCATAAGGACTTATATGCACGTGTGAGTGTTTGTGTATGTTAGCTTTCAATCCCTTTGTATTTGACACAACAATAAAAACGACACACACACACACATACACACACACACACACACACTCGACATATGCATGAATATTTCATTATTTATATCGGATTTGCTTTTCCTTCTAGTGGAGTCCTTTTGCATTGCAAGTCAACAGCTGCATAAATCGTTAGGTTCACAGCTTGGCCCGCTTCGCTTTCGCTAGGCAAAGTTCTCAATTTGAGCTCTTCTAGAATTCAAGCTGTTGTTAGCCTATAATTATTTGTTGTGTTTTGACGGTGCAAAAGCAATTTGTGGCCTGTGGGTCATATGTAATCCAAACCATGCAATTAGCGTTTGCCTTTTCATTAATTGGATATTTCTCTGAAATATTTATAATTTAATAAACTAAACTATGCTAGTAGTTTCTTCTACATTTAGTAGTTATAGATTTATTTATAATATGAGCAACTCTAAAATAAATGAAATTTGAAAATTTGAAAATAATATTCCTACGCAGTTATAGATTGTGTTTGCTTAACTGATTTGGACATCGTGATTAGTTCGATTTGACTAGAATTTTATTATTTAGTGATTTAATACTAGTAGGATGATAGGTCTACTAGGGTAGGATAGGTCTTTCAAATATGTTCTATTATAATGAAAGACCTTGATTATTCTAATCAGTTTCTAATAATTTATTTATTAATCTAGATCTATGTACTTTGATCACGATATCTATGCTAAAATTTTCCAATGCGCTCACTAGGGGCGTGGCAAATCGGGAAATACTATATCTGATATACCAGAAAAAACTTTATTATACTCATTCTCAAGTGAAATGAGTATATTGGTTTTGTGCAATGTCCGTCTTGCTGTCCGTCCGTCTGTCCGCATGAACGCAAACATTTCGCCGCTATATATACTCGTGTATATTCTCGAATTATAAAGTGTTAAGATATTTTCGATACTCCCACTAGGGGCGTGGCAAATCAAATGAAATGTGAAACGTATACTCGCGTTAACAACCCAAGATCAAAAAGATATGGCGGATATATCTACGCGGCGTGGCAAATCGGCTATTTTCTACATTTTTACAGCTAGAAACTCAATTTAACGACTAAATTACTGTTGAGCAAATCAGAAAATGCATCTGGTAGCGTTTGCGCCGTGAATTCTGCAGTCTGTAGCGCCTTTTATACTGTGAAGTATATGATGAGAAATGGTATCCAGACTATATGCATGTTTCCAGCTTTAAGTATTTAGCTAGAATAATGCTAAAAATAATTGTAAATGGCTACAATATTATTGTAGATTACTATTCCCAGTAAATCCCGATCATAGTTATGACGCAGAAAGAATTAAATTAATTTAAAGCTTCGGCAATTTGCAAAAACTCTATTAAGCCAATTTGCTCTCATTTCACTTTGTGAACGAGTATAGAAACAAATAGGACAACTCTGCTTTCTATACCCATAGTTGAAAATAGGATAAGAATAAATGCACCAGGTACTATATAAGACGGAGTTTTTGATGAGGAGAGCAGCGAGCTGAGTCGAACTTGCATAGAGTATCTAATGTGAATGAAAACAAAATAAACTTCCAAAATCGTTCCCGTTTTTATAGTTGTTTATTTTTATTTTTAATATGATGAGCTTTATTATGGCTTTAAATATATTTTTATTATAGTGATATATCAATCTATTAGGAACTTATAAGAATCATTTGCTTTTATGGCTTTCATCTGAAACAACATCTTCAACAGCGAACATCAATTTGCCAGTCATAAATTTGTTATAATTTCGTTGGTCGACCGCGTTGAAGCAACGTTGAATCTTTTGGTAATTTTAAATTCAATTTCTCGTTTATTTTTGTTCCTTTTTGTTAGTCAATCCTCAAAGGGCCAGAATCAATCAGCACTTGCTGCAGACTCGTGCTGACCATTTGTCTTAATTCGCTTGTTCAGGCAAATCGATAAGTGAACATTTGCTTGGCTTTTCAACTCTGTCGCATATTTTCCATAAATTTTGCATCAATCAAACTGTGTGTGTATCATCAGAGCAAGAGACACAGAAAGAGAAAGAGATAGAGAGAGAGAGAGAGAGAGGGAGGCCACCCACTGAGGGGCTTGGAGGCATGGCTGCCCCTCTGAATCAACCTCAAGCGAGAGATGCCTGGCGTTTAATCACACCGCCGTCTGCTGATTGTTCGATTGTGTTTTCTGTTTCATGGCTGGCCGAAAGATTTCTTTGTGTGTGATTCATGGAAATTCAGAAATTGCTTTTGCTGGCAATAACAACAAGTCTACATCTGGGCAGATAGCGCATGGAATGTGGCTGACATGAAAAGCGCACAAAATATTTGCGTGCAATCAAAATAAAATTATAAAAACATTTAAATTCATAATTTGGCAAGAGCCAACATGGAACTTTGCCCTCTACTTGAGTTGCGGGCACGTGGCGAACGCCAACCCAAACTGGAATTCTAAAGCATATGTGAGGCCAGTTGTCTGTATATCTATATATGTACAATATATATAGTATATATGCCTGTTAAATCGTTTAGCTTATCGCATTTCCTGTCTTGTACTCTACAAATTTGAAAAAAAAGACAACATTTCCAATTATAAATTGAATCTACGCATACAAAATGTCACTTTCGTAACGATATACAGGGTACAGAAAGCAGAGAGCAGAACACAGACCACGGCATTTGACACTTCCTGACAGACAGCCAGGAAGCACAATCGTTCTACCTGCTATACACCTGTCTGCCCCACGCATTTCCCTATCACATTTGTCTATATACATAGGTATATATATATATATTTATATATGTATAAATGGTACATGGCCATCACTGATAGAAGGGAGAGTCAAAGGACTCGCCTAGACAGCGGAACGTCTCTGGTCGCCTTTTCGAGTGCGTGTCGACTTCGAGTTCTGACCAGCTCGGCTGGCTATATAAAAACAATGAAAATAATACTGACACAAATAATAGAGAAGAGAAAATAGATAATTGAAAATCTCATAATGACGTTTTCTAAATACCCTACGTTTCAATGAAGCAAAGTCTTAATTTCAAATTTATTAAAAAATAAATATAAATTTTTTTATGAAAATTTATCAAATTATTATTAAAACCTTTTTAATATTTTTTTTATAAATTTGTTTAAAAATATTTATGTATACAATATATAAATGTTAGTGTATATATAAAAATTAAAAATAATAATAAAGATATGTGATAGCAGGTAGATAGTAAAAATTAAAAGCAGCTGGATTTATAGCTAATACAGATTATTGTATTATCTATTACCATATGACTGCTAGAGCATAAATATCAGTTAATCAACAAAATTAAGTTTTTGTATCAGTTAATCAAACAAATTAAGTTTTTGTTGCTTATAATTCTTCATCTTAAGTATATTAAACAATGTTCAAAGTAAATTCTATGTAAATATGATATCTCAGCTGCACAGACATAAAATAAGTCTAAGCTCTGTATAAAGAAAAATAAGCTAGCTTTAAGCCAAATGTAATAATTTGGAAATAAAGCATATAATTCTTCATATAAAATATTATCTAAGTCTACTATACACATTAATAATGCTAAGCACATTTGGCCGTTTGATGAACTATGTGAAAAATCTTAAACAAAATGTTGATAAATGTTTTTTCTATTATAAAAAATAAATATAAAATGCAAGTATATTAATATTAAATATAATACTGCAAATAATTAAATAAAATAATTGAAAAAATTAAAAATTTTAATAAGATTTTAAAACAAAAACTGCCAAACTGCCAAAACTGTAATATTATTATTACATAATTGATTTTGAAAACTTTCAAAATATTTTTTAGATACTCAAATGTAAAAGCAATATTTTAATTTTATTTTTCAATTTTTGCAGATCATTTAAACATTTTTAATATAAATTTTATATTATAATGCTTGAAAAATTTGCAAAAATTGTAAAAGAAAATTTAAAAATATTATTTTCATTATATTCATATTTATTTATGGTAATAAATTTGATACATTATTAAATTTTCATATTATGCAATATTGAAAAGTTTAGATACCAAAGCTTCAACTGTTTTAATATACATTAGTTATAAATATTGAACGAGAAATATTTTTATAGAGCAGCAATAAAACAAAACCATTATACCCTGAATTCCCATTTTCAATGGGTTCAGGATATAAAAACTATTTTCTAAAGTAAAAACATACTTTTTAGAATATAATATATTAATTACAAAAGCTTATTGCTAGCTTAGCTATGGTAATTAATTATATATATTCTATAAAGTTAAGTAAGGTTCATAATTTATTTAGGTGAGAAAAGTTTTTTAAATGACATATAACAAAACCTTTCTTACTTAATCAATTATTTGTTGAATATAAAATTAAATATTTATAATTTATATTAAAATAAAATTAATATATATTTATAATTTATATTAAAATAAATATATATAATTATTTTATAGATAAAAACAAATATTTATATATAATCATTTGATATAATCCCAAGCCTATTCATATGCTTATCTAGCATTTGAATAAAGTTTCGTATGTGCTTTACTATGCCCCTAGATAATGTTTGTGCCTTCAAGACGTTTAAAAATATTGACATACCTCAAAAATATATTTTAAGCAGCGCTACAAAAACAATGGGCACTGCCTGGCTAGCTGGCTGGCTAGCTGGCTGGCTGGCGGCTGGCAATATTATAGCATTATATATACTTATTTGTTTTTTTTTTTTAATTTAGAAATTGTATAACCTGATTACTCAGGAGCATTGTGTTGTGGTCTGTCTGTGTGCGCGTATCGTTCGCTGGCATGCCATTCTATGTTTCTATATACTTCACTTAATGGCTTTTGACCGGCAAGCATATATATGTACGTGCACCTCTGCCGGATCACTTCATTGCGTGCTGGTGTCCCAAGCTCAAGGGAATTACGGCTAAGAGCTGTCCGCTTCAAGTGTTTACCACGCCAAAGGCACTGCCAAAGTATTAACAGCATTTGTGGCTTACATATTTAATGGCACGCTCTGAGACGTTCATTTATGTGGGGTAATTGCATTTGCTGCAACAACGCAACAAGGATAACTGCGTGAGTTGTTGCGACTAAAAGATACTCTAAGAATTCAAGAATTCTTAAGCTTGCTTCGTTAGAAATGGCTCAGAATGAATATTCCTAAATTCTGTAAGCTTGAGGAAAATCTAGCAGTAATAATTTGAATCTCTAGCTATTATATACCTCAAAATATGCTTATAAAAATTATGGAAAATTTCTACTTATATAAATGTTAAGTATTGTAAATTGAGTAAAATATCAAATAAAAATCATTAGCTTATTTTATATAGACTTTAAATGAACTCAAAATTTAAATTTCAAATATTTAACTTTTTTAGTTTTCGATATAGACGAGATAGACGTACAAATCTACATTTGCTCAGCGCATTTTGATCAACTCTTAGTATGAGCGAAGCCTTCTTCTATCCTTTATAATCATTTGCTAATAGAAAAACGCATATACCCTTTATTAAAAAAGTTCTTATGGCTGCAGTGGGACACATGTGACGAGTTGAAAGGGTGACAAGCACGGGGATAATTGGCCTTTGAGCAGTTATGAAAATGCATAAATTTGAAGCTTAACAGCTGCAACAGCTAGTTGGGCTATTTAACTCGACTTCGCACACACTCACATTTAGCCAATAGTCTATGGCTGGCAGCTGAGCCAATATCAACCGTTGCTGTCCATCATTGGCCATAGACTTTTCATTTTATGACTCAGACCGCACACATTACCTGGCTGTCATTTAGCCAATTACCTGGCAAGGCAAACAAAGCAACAGAGTGTACCGAGTGTATATACATATATAACCATCTATGTATATAGGGGGTGATCGGTGAATGCCACCCATTCATTCATATTATTATGTCTATATTATGTTTGAGAATTGATGCCCATAAATATGTAGCCAACAATTGGCAACAGCTGTTCGAGAGCGCTGCTGCTGCATCGAAAATGAACACATCTCTGGCTCTCTTAGTCGTCGCTGTGTCGCTCTGTAGCTTGTGTCGCTTTCCAGTTTGTTGCTGTGTAGCTTTGTTGAGTGAATTCAGCGGATCCCCGAAAAAACCAAAAAAAAAAAAGAAGAAATTAGTGTTGTGCTCGCGCGTATTTGGGAGAGCTGTTTGGCGTTTTCTTTTCGCTTTGCGAACGTTTGGCGTTTGGACGTGTTCGCGTTTCGCTAAATGTCGCGCCGTTTCAACGCATGCTGAGCAAAAAGTTAGTGTGCCACTGGGCGTATACGCAATATCGTGCACATCCATCAACACACAGCACACATACGCCCTGTGGACAGTGGACGGTTTGCCTAGGCAAACATTTTACTGGCATAGGCCGTCATTACTGCGCGACGGCCGATGAGCGATCAACGATCAACGATCAACGATCGACGATCAGCGATCAGCGGTCGCTCGTTCCCTGTTCCCATTTGGCTAGCGCTTCGCCAGTCGTTGGCCTGCCGCTCGTGCGTTCCGTTCACTGTGTGTCGTCGTCGTCGTCGTCGTAGAAGTTGTTGTCGTTGTCGTTGTCATCTCCATTCGCTGGCGTACGCGTTGCCAGCTGTCAGCGACTCGGCGCAGCGCCGTTTGGAACTAAAAACGTTTCCAAGGCACGGGATTTTCTCAACAAATTTTCATCAACGCCTTTGCCTTTTGCTATTTTTAACGTGTGTGTGCGGCCAAACACAAAAATTTTCACAATTTCTTTCTTTTTTTTCTAACAATTTGCCCGAGTTATTCTGTGCGTGTGCGTGTGTGTGTGTGTGTGTGTGTGTGTGTGTGTGTGTGTGTGTGTGGAAAATTTCGTTGCGTTAAATAAGTTATAAAACAATATAAGTACATGCAGCAAACGCCATAAGTTTTCATGTCAGTAAAAAATCAAATCAAAAATTGCAAATCAAATTTATGTGAAATGGAAAATCAAATTCAATTTGAAACAAGTTGTGCAAATAATTTATGATCAAAAATAAATAAATACAAATTTAAAAGCAAATTTACAAAGTCAAAAGTCTAAAAACAAAACCAACTAAATTTTCATTATAATAAATTTAGTATGAAGAATGTCATATTTTAATTAAAATACAAAGAGCTTGTATTATTTTTAGTTGCTGTGGGTCAAACTTGTGCTCTGACAAAAATTTTGAAATAATAAAAATTTAATAAAAGCAAAGTTTAAATCAATATCTAAATATCTAAAATGTAATTCATTAATTCCGAAAGCCATGTCAATCGATCAAAAAAAGTTGTAACGCAGAGCAGCTATAACTACTGCAGTAGTTGGCTGGCTTTTTGGGGTGTTAATACTTAATTTATGTGAACCTATAAATAATTTCAATTTAGAGAATGTGTTTGCCTGCCTTCTACTACATATAATATAACGAATAGTGCGCGTTGTTCGACAAAAATATGCTAAAAATACCAAAAACTGAACGCTGCGTGTCGCTGTCTAAGTGTGTGTGCGTGTGTGTGTGAGTGTGTGTGCGTGTGTGTGTGTGTGCGTGTGTGTGTGTGTGTGTGTGTGTGTGTGTGTGTGTGTGTGTGTCCGTGTTTGCTAGAATGTATGTGCGTGTGTGTGAGAGTGCAGTGGAGATTGATTGAAACGCAGTCGCGTAGCTCAACTAAAACAAAAAGTAAATGCAACTCAAGCAAAAACCAAAAAAGAAAAATAAAAATAAAAATCAAATTAAAACAAACAAAATGCAAAAACGCACTCAAGAACGGACGACACTGACGACTGTCAGTCGTCGTGCCCCAAACACATCGACAACGACGTCAGTCACTTGGGACTATTATTCAATTTTGCACAGCCCGAACCAGGCACAGCGACACTTTTTGCTTGGCAAAAACAAAAAACCAAAGAAAATAAAATAGAAAAAAAATACGAATTTAATAGACTTTGCCAAAAAGCACCTAAAACACAGTTCAACAATATTACGAGTATTCGCTTCTTTTTTTTGCTGCTCATTTCTTAATTTGTTTTTGTTATTTTTCTTCATTCTTGCCAAAGCGAATTTTATTTATTTTCCTTTGGTCGTTGGCAGGCAGCAATTTTTAAAATAACAATGATACATGCGGCTGCTGCTTGTTTATAAATAAATGCGCATACGTAAATGCTTTTATCAGCCCAGCTCGCAAGAGCTCTGTGATAAAGCTGAATACTACACACACACACACACACACACACACACACACACTTGTAGCCCAGAGCCAACTAACTAAATTGTTGGGGTTTGCCTTTAGTTATTTTTGCATTTCTGTTAGCCAGCTCTTTATTGGAATAGTAACTCGTCTTGTTTATATTTATATAAATATATATAGAAATATATATTTTTTTTAAAATGACTAAAGATAGTCTTAAAGAATTTGGAATTTGTATATTATTATAATATATAATATATATATATAATATTTATAATATATTTGTTTATTATTATATAATATACATAAATATAAATATATTTTTATTTATTTTATATATTATATTTTTATGAAAATCTTAATTTTTTGCATAAAAATTCCAAATTCTTCCAGATTAACTTTAATACATTTCTTTTTCTATTTTCACATATATATAGTATATATTCTTAATTTCTTTAGTTCTTTATCTGTGTTTAGGTAGCTTATTTCATTTTATAAATGAGCATAGATCTTTGTTCGTATAATATTTCTTTATATCGCTGCATTATACTGCTTATGCTATGATATTCTTCACGCATCAAGAAATTCTTCAGTGAATTCTTATAATTTTTTTTTATATAAAGAATTCTATTTTGCAATTCAATATTTCATTAATTTTGTCTCTGTGTGTTTATTACGTTTTCATAGGCTTCAGTCATATGTTCACCTATATGTGAAATTCTTTTATAATAATTTTTGGAAATACCTACTTAAAAATTCTTTAAACATTTTCTTAATTAAATTCAAGATATATTTTTATATATATTATCTAGACTTTTGCATTATATGAATATTAATACAAGCTTCTACAATTTGCCAATGCTAAGCATATCAGATTTTAAATTTAATATGTTTTATCACTTTTCTTATGTAGTAAATAAAAACATGGTCGAGCTAGAACAGTTTTTACAATCTTTTAGAATCTCAAGCATGTTTTATATAAGAAAAGTACTACATTTCATTCAATTTAAATGAAAGAAAAATATTACAAATTTCTGTTTGAAGCAAAAAAATATTTGTTTAGCATTTTTAATTTGATGAAAAAATATTGATTAGTAAATAGTGTCATTTATATATGTACATATGTTTATCGAAATATTTGCTAGACAATGAACATTTAATAAAAACAAGTAAGAAAACTCAAGTCGGTGGTGGCCGACTAGGAGATCCCCTGAACCACGTTCGAGATTTCAAGTCTCTAGCTCTTATATTTTCTGAGATCGACGCATTCATACATACGGACAGACGGACAGACAGACGGACAGACAGACGGACAGACAGACGGACAGACAGACAGACAGACAGACAGACGGACAGACAGACAGACAGACAGACAGACAGGGCCAAATCGACTTAGCTCGACTCCCTGATCAAGAATATATATACTTTATGGGGTCTGCCACGCCCCCTTCTGCCTGTTACATACATTTGACAGTTTAACAAAACTATTATACCCTGATTTCCCATTTTCAATGGGTTCAGGGTATAATTATAACATAAGAATATAAAATTTAAAAAAAAAATATCAAAATTTATTATTTATCTTATTTATTATTTGTTCTGTTTTTACAGACTTCTTATACCTTGAATAAATTTTGATAAACTCAAATTTTTATATTTTCTTTTAACAATTTGCATTAAAGTTTATTTTCTAGAAATATCAAAACATATCTATGAAAACAAAGCGCAGAGTTTTCAAGCTACATAGTTGAGGTTATTTTATATATAAATTTGTTGACTCTTGAGACAGTGGAAATCTATACTTGAGGTATAAACATAATTTATAAATATATAATTTTATAAATATAAAGCATAGTTTTCCACTGTCATAAGAGTCAGCCAACAAAGCTCTGATTGATTCCGCTGAAAGTCAGTTAAAACTGACTTAATGCACTGTGATGTGGCTTTTTATAAAACATCAATAAATAATTGAACGAATTCGATAGATAATTCGTTTAAAATCTTGTTTGCATTGTGAGCAAGTTTTATACTTTCTAACTAGATATAGGAATTTTAAAAGGTTTTGCCTCTTTGGATGCGTGATATTAATATATTGCTCTGTGGAAAACTACGAATTCATAACGTAATGTACAATGCCTGGCATAAATTATGCTGCTGTAGTTGAAATTCGTATTCCAAATTGTTTTTCTTTTCGTTTTGCTTCGTAGAGCTGGGAAATTTATGGCTCCCATTCTGAAGAAGAAAATGTTGCCTGCAGCATTTGGCGCGTTGTCTGCTGCTGCTGCTGCTGTTTATGCTACGAATTTATTTTTTCGACTCTACAAACCCGAAAATTTCTTCACTTTAAAAGCGAGAGAGCAGGGGAGTGGCAGTGGAAGTGAGTGCGAATACAATCGCATGCACTGTACGATGCGTGTGTTTTCATCATCATTAATGTTTAAACAAAATAACATTGGCAGCCAGAGACAGCAGCCTCTGACGCCGCTGACCCCTCGGCCCTGCTGGCCCCTCGGAGCGCAGCTCCTCTGCTCGGTGTGTGTATTTTGCTATTAATAACAAAAGCTTCAGAAGAATTCAAATTCAAATTCAAATTTGAATTTCTTTTTGTTATTTCATTTCGTTTCGTTTCGTTTGCTCGGCAACCACAAGAGAACAATAAACTGAGCAGCAGAGCCAAAGATGCCAAAGATTCAAAAAACACAAAAAAATAAAGAAAAAGTGGCTAAAATGCTTGCGGTACATTTTATGAATAGCTATCTCGAATATATATAGTGCTGCAATTGCTATACAATCATGTTCAATCGATCGATGTGAAGTAATTAATATTAATGTTGTTAAATGAATAATATTTATGCAAATTATGCAAAGCATTCCCAAGAGTTTTAATGTAAAGAAATCGAACAAGGTTCGAACTCGAAACAGTTAATAGAATTTCAAATATATGTTCATAAAATATTGTATAGCATGCGAATATATTTTACTAGATGAGTACATAAAAGTTTTTATTATCTCAACTTAAAATTCAGTAGCCATAAATTAAACTATATTTTTCCGAGAGTTTTTAATGTGCCTAGGTCGAATGTCAAACTGAAAAAGTTGCTTTTATGGCAGTAGACTACAGATTTTAAGGTACAAGTAAAAATGATTAGGTTTTTTTTGGTATATATCTAATGCTGATGTATGAAGTTAATTTTTTTTAAAAAGAACAATAATCAAAGGTTTTAACTATTATTTCTGTTCAATATTTTTCAAAATTTCTTTGAGAAATCTTTAAATATCAATCGAGTTTTAGTTTGTGAATCTCTCTCTCTCTCTCTCTCTCTTTCTCTCTCTTTCTCTCTCTCTTTTTTCCTCGTTTTCTCTCTCTTCTCTCTATCACAAACTTTTTCTCTCTTTCGTCCGCTCTCACTTAAACTTATGCTTCTCTTTAGTCGAGTCTTTTCTTTAAGTAATATCTCTAAAATTACTATCCAATAATGGGCTGGTCTATTATCGTTATATAAATAAATGTTTTATGAGTAAAGCTTTGCAAGCGAGAGACTACGTAAGGTTAATCAAGCAGACAACAAAATCTGCTTGATTCTAAGCAATGTTGTCTCTCTTTGGAGAGTTTGTGTATGTAGATTGATGCAGATAAAAAGATTGTAATACTATAGCTTCTTATCGATTCTTAGCATCTAGTCTGTATTAACTTAATATCTAACATCTAAGCAAATTTTGTATACTACATTATCTAGTCACAGGAAATATTGTATAAAATACAATTTTATTTTAGAAGATAAAACTTGAGACTAATTTTATAAGAAATTGTAATAGAATATCAAAGAGATTTGGTTTTTAGAAGTAAATCACTAAAATATATAGAACTTCTTGTTTACATTTTTACAAAAAATTGGAATAATATCATAATAATAATATAATAATATATAAAATAAACATAGTTACATATATGACAACATACTTTAATACAATATAATGAAAAGTAATATAGAAAAAAACCCAATTTACCCTGATTTCCCATTTTCAATGGGTTCAAGGTATAAAAATAGTATACAAAATCAAATTATATATACATATAGTCTACAAATATGTATCATATTACATTTAATTATTCAAAATTACCTTTTAATAAAAAGAATGTTGATTTTAAATAAAAATTTTATATTAACATTTGTAGTAAAATAATTCTGAAGTTCTATGTTTTTTAGGTATTTCCTTCTAAAAACAAAATATCTTTGATATTATATTACAATTTATTATAAAAATTAATCCTAAGTCCTATGCCTATCAGCCACTTTCTTATAAGTAATCCTTGCTGATCTTAAAAATTTTGTATTTATATATAAAATTTAAAGTATCTTGAATGGCCAAAAACAATGGCACGCACTTGTATTGTGTTTGCTGTCAGCAGGTGGATATTGTGGCCCTTCTTCTATGCCAGCCACGCCCCGCACACGCACACACAGAATTCCACTGAACCATGTGATAAGCCAATGCACAGCATCCGTTTAGTCTCTTCTCTTTATCTCTCTCTCTCTCTGTCTGTCTCTGGCTCATGGCACAATAAAACTGTAAATTATTTGCAACAGAGTGAAGAATTTCCAAATAAACAATTTCCGCTGGAGCTGTGGCTTAACCAACCCAATGATATCGCAAATGCCGTAGTATTAGGCACTGAGCCACATGGCGTATACACAATGTGTGTTAAGCGCACATTTCCTGCTCATTGTTGTTGTTGTTGTTGTTGTTACTTCTGCTGCTGCTGCTGCTGCTGCTCTTCTTCTTGCTGACATTGTTGTTAGTTGGTATTTTTCGTTTTTGGAATTCTTTAAGCAATTGAATATATATGTATGAATCCATTTGGCAATTATTGCAAATGGAATGGATTTAATGCTGAATATCTACTAAATAAATAATAATAAATAAAAAAAAATAAAAATAAATAATAAAAATAATAATCAAAATAAATAATAAAAATAATAATAAAAATAAATAATATAAATTATAATGAACCTAAATAATAAAAAGAAATTTAAAAATAAATAATAAAAATATATAATAAAAATAAATCATAAAAATAAATTTAAAAAAATAAATAATCAAAATAATAATACAAATAAATAATAAAAATAAATAATAAAAATAAGTAAAAAAATAAGTAAAAAAAAATAAATAATAAAAATAATTATAAAAATAAAATAATGTATTTTTACATAATAATAAAAATAATGAATAAAAATAAATAATAAAAATAAACAAAAATATAATATTTAATGATGTTGAAGGAAAAAAATAAAAATAAAGAATAAAAATAATAATAAAAAAAATATATATATATAATATCTAACGAAGTTGATGGAAAAAGAATAATAAAAATAAATAATAAAAATAATAATAAAAATAAATAATAAAAATAGTAATAAAAATAAATAATAAAAATAGTAATAAAAATAAATATGAAATAAAAAATATATATGATTTAATGATGTTGAAGGAAAGTTTAATTGCCTTATGGATACATAAATATAGCTATATATAATATATATATATATATATATATATATATATATATATATATATATATATATATATATATATATATTATTTATGCTCTTCATTGCTTTATCTGCCTATACAATACCTGAATACTCAGAAACTATAAAATAATTTGAAGCATATTCAAACCAAAAACCTTTTGCTGGCTTCCTTCGGTTCGGTTCGGTTCGGTTCGGTTCGGTTCATGTAGATCATTTATCACATTCATAACTCATTGCACCCTTGGTTAAAGCATCTATAAAACATATGAAACACCTGTTAAAAATCTTATAAAAAGTGTTGTGTTTAAACATATTGAATAGTTAACATAAATATCTATGCAGAACTAAATAAATTATAATTAAAAACTATTGTTTATATGAATATAATTCAATATATGAAATGAATCACAACAAATCTTCAACTCAATTCGTTTAGCCATCCAGACAAACAAAGACAACTAAAGCCAAAAAAAAGAAGCAATATCTATAGACATACGTATGTCTGTCTATCTATATATGCATATATATATTTATATGATTAACACATGGCCCAGCCGCAGAAATTACATAGCTCTTAATGAAAGCAAAAGCCCAATGGCCGAGCAACATAAATAATTACGAGGCAGTAAAAAACAAAAGAAAAACAACAACAAATAATAATACTAAAAACTACTTGGCAGAAATACAAATAAAAAACAATAAGTTATAATGAAACAAAACCAGCAACAGCTAATACAATTTACCACATATCAAAAACTTTGATCTGATTCACAAATAAATAAAAGCAAAATGAAAACTCTGCGAGTGCTGTGCATGGCATTCGTCTGCTACTATGCAATCTTCATAATATTTTATTACTACAATCGGGTCTACGTTCAGGCCAATAGACAGGCGAGTGGGCCCACTCGCTGATCGCGTCAGTGGCGAGTGGCTGCCACAGCGAGTAGCTGCCACCGGGCAACAGCTGAGCGTGGCAACCTGCAGCTGCCTCCCACTCAAAGCGACGGCCCGCCATTGAGAATTTCTTTTCGTTTGGCCTTTGACGCGAATACACACACACACACACACACACACACACAGAGAGACGAATATATCTATAGATACATATATAGCTGGGCTATATTATATATACAAGATGATGCTGTGTTGCGGCTATAAATTTCGATAGTCCCGGTGCCAAGCAAAACTCGAAACGAAAATCGTTTTTGTTATTAACAAACAACAGTGCGGGCAACACACACACACACACACACACACACATAGTCGGATATACAAACACATATACATACATATATATAAACACACACACATACACATATTTATATGTGAGCATCGCTTAGCAATTGCACTTACATTTCATCTCAACAAACTACATCAACAAAAGCCAAGCTACATCATTATTCAACATGATCATCATCATCATTTAGTCTCTCCATTTGAGGTATTTTTTCTTGCTCTAGCTACTCTCATATCCATTTATTTTATTTACATCATAAACAGTTCGTTGCGCGCGCGTGCCCAAAAAATTATAAAAAAAATGAGAAACCTTAAAATTTCGACAGATAAAAATCAATTAAATCGCGCTATAAATCAAATTGGAAAATGCAAAAACTTAATGTGCTGCAACTTTCAGCTGTTACTCAAATGTTTACAAGCGCAAAACACTTTTGTTTAAATCTATATACAGATCTGGATATTAACTTGATTACATAAACGAAAAAAAAATGTTTTATAAATAAATTTTTAATTTAAAATAAATAATGTATATACTTAAAATATATAAAAAATAATTTAAAAAATTTTTTAATTTAAAAGAAATAATTTATATATATTAAATATATAAAAAAATGTAATTAACCTTATATAGAGTGTTTGAGTTTGTGAAATGAAAGTGAAAAAGATTTGAAATTGAACACAGCAAAGTTATCGATAACCAAATCGATAACAACTTTTATTATACAAAAATAGATTTAAATTACAATTTTCTTGAGCTACAATTTTAACAAGAGTTTTCACTTTTCTTTGCAGCCTTGCAGCTTATCCAATGATGGCCTACGATATTAGCATAAAGATCGATAATTTTGAGATGCCAGCGATAGAAACTTGATCGATAATTGAAAAGCTACAAGTCGAAGGCAACTAAAATCAAAAAATAAGAATATAAACAAAAAGTTACAAATTTCGCGTTTCAGTGAAAAAAAAAAAACAACAAATTAACTAATTACAAAACACCCAAGCTAAACTAACTCTAAGTTAAGCAGAAGTCAACAAACAAGCAACAGTAACAAACCATTTACGTAGCAAATACAACAAAACTAAAAACGAAAATTAAGCGAAACGAACTAAAAGTTAGATTAAACACAAACCACAAACAAATGCAAATGAAGCAAAAGCAACAACAACAACAACAGCAGCAGCAACAATTGAGCAGTAAATCAATGCGCAACATACGAAAGCATAAAAAGCTCAAAGCGACTACAACAGTTAGTAGTAGAAACTAGTAAGAAGAAGAGTTAGAGAAGCAAAACGACAGCCATACCCTGTAGGAACAAGCATTGAGCATGCAACAGGCTGATCAACTAACGCAACAACAACTACAGCTACAGCAGCAACAACAGCTACAGCTTCAACAACAACAACAACAGCAACAGCAGCTGCAGCTGCAACAAAATGGCGGCGATATGGCCGCCTATGCCGCTGCCGCTGCCGCCGCCGGCATTAAGCGCGCCCCCATGAGCGGCGGCCGCTTTGACTTTGAAGACGGCGGCACCTACTGCGGCGGCTGGGATGAGGGCAAAGCACATGGACATGGCGTCTGCACCGGGCCCAAACATCAGGGCGCCTATGCAGGCGCCTGGAATTATGGCTTTGAGGTATCCGGATCGTACATTTGGCCCAGGTAATTGCATAATGTTTTTGTTTTTAAGCAATTAACAGACTTTTAATGAGTTTCGCATATAATATAAATGCCAAATTTAAAATGAAATTTACAACTGCATTATTAATAGAGCAAGAGAAACTTTAAACTAGTTGTGCATGCAGTGACGTCATGAATGCATGCTTAAGTTTGCTTAGGTGGCAACGCTATTTTGGTGTGCTCCGTGTGAATGGCAAGGATAGAGAAGAGGAAGAAGAGCGGGTAAAGAGAGAAATTTTAAACTAGTTATGCATGCAGTGACGTCATGAACATGCTGAAGTTAGCTTAGGTGGCAACGCTTTTTTGGTGTGTTCCGTCATGGAACTTCCGTGTGAATGGCAAGGATAGAGAAGAGGAAGGAAATTAGGCAAAGGGAAATTTTAAATTAGTTATGCATGCAGTGACGTCATGAATGCATGCTTAAGTTTTGCTTAGGTGGCAACGCTTTTTTGGTGTGTTCCGTGTGAATGGCAGGGATAGAGAAGAGGAAGAAAAGCAGGCAACGAGGCGCATTGCGCATTGGAAAGTTGGCAGATCGCAAATCAGTTTATTTATTTAATTTGTTTAAAGTTAGTTACTTATGCAACGTCTTGCTTGTAAGTGTACTATCTTTAATCAAGGATAAATAGAGAAATGAATAGTTATTCACAATTCTGGGGAATGCAATGTGGAAGACAGAGAAGAGGAAGAAGCGCTAACATTCGGATTGCATGATCGGATGTTCGTTTATTTGCTGAATTTATTTACTTTATCAAATTTCATTCAATTGTATCGCACCATGTAAGCTATTTACAATATAGAGCTTGGAATGGACCAAACTACTAGATTAGTGGAATATTCAATGTGATGGACAAACTAATTGGAAAAGTAACAATATAAATATATGGTCTCCTTAATTTAGGTATTGATAATTATGTATGTGTGTATGTGCATATGTAGAGAGGTAGAAGCACTTGCAACATCTGTGCAAAATATTTAGTTATCTTGTATTAATCTATTACTTTTTGCAGCGGATCACACTACGAGGGCCAGTGGCAGAATGGTCGGCGACATGGTTTGGGTGTGGAGCAAATTGGACGGCAGATCTATCGCGGCGAATGGTCGAAAGATGGGCACAAGGGACGCTACGGTGTGCGGGAGAGCACTGTGTCGACGGCCAAGTACGAGGGCACCTGGAATGAAGGCTATCAGGATGGTTCCGGTTGCGAGACCTATGCAGATGGCGGTAAGTGGTTCACGCTACGTATACGTAATTTCACTTAATGCATGAGATCATTTGGCGTCTATTTCCTGGCCCGCGCATATTTTGAAAAGACGACAGCAGCAGCAGCGGCAGAGGCAGCTGAAATCAATTTATTGTTTTATTTTACTTTTTGACATTTCTGTAATAATTCGGCGCCTGTCCATGTGTGTGTGTGCGCCTGTGTGTGTGCACTCTCGTACAGCCCCTTTCAATGTTCTGTTCTTGGCTTTTGCCGGTAAACCAAAATCTCTCGCACACAAAGCCGTTTCACACACACTGCGAGTGACCGACCACAGCCTGACGTCATATTTTCCTTAGTCTTTTTACGTTTTTCTTTTGAAACATTTTTGCAACATGAGTTGGTTTTTTCTGGGGAAATTCGGTTAGCTCGCCTATGGGTACCCAGAGCATATGGCTCTACATCTACTATATAGTATATACATATAGGCATTGCCTTGTGTGGTGTGGGTGTGTATGTATATAAACTACATATATTATATGCAAATATTAAAATATATTTACAGTTTATATTGTTGCACGAAATGTCATTGTGTATGAATGCGATGCACTCATATTGTATTGAGGTTGTTATTCACAATTGTGGCTCATCGATGCATGTGCTTGCTTCATATACTATGCTTAAGTTTATTTTGGCACAGATCTTTAGTTGGTCAAAGTTTCGGGTTTTTTTTGTTTTTTTGTCTTAGTTAAATTGAGCTTAAATTGCTGAATTTTAACCGCTCAGCTTAAAAAACTTTGATATAAAAGTTGCTACAAAAGGAAGTTTGTCTTGAACCCATTGAAAATGCGAAATCAGGAACAGGCAGAAGGAGGCGTGGCAGACCCCATAAAGTATATATATTCTTGATTAGGGAGACGAGCTGAGTCGATATAGCCATGTCCGTCTGTCCGTCCGTCTGTCTGTCCGTCCGTCCGTATGTGTGAACGCGTCGATCTTGGAACCTTTAAGAGCTAGAGACTTAAAATTGTTTTGTAGGTCCTTGTATAGCACGCGCAGATCGAGTTTGTTTTAAAACATCGATAATTATTTATCGTTTTATTGTTATCGATTAAAAACCTTATCGAAATCCTGTTATTAAATTATATCTCGTACATCTTTCGAGCTGAAGTCTCAAAATTTTGCATTTAGATTAATTTATATTTTATTCAATTTTGATTTTTGTTAAATTTTTACCGGCTCTAAAAAAAATATTTATTTTTAAAATTTTATTTTACAATCTTAAATTTTTTGCTTTAATAAATACATAACTGAGTATATTTTAAAACACAGATCGGACGGGGTTCAGGGAACCTCATAGTCGGGCACCACCGACTAGAGTTTTCTTACCTGTTCAAATTCTTATGTCCTAGAAATTCTTTTTAATTACATACATATACTATATATCAGAGGGTTATCCTTAATAAAATCGCATACAGAAAATCTTTTCTTAATACTCCAAGCTCACCTTAGACATTGACTTTATATAAGACAAGAACCTAATACTAACCTTACTTTAAAAATTTATTTTATTTATGGGATTCGTTGAGGCGATTAGCTAGCGATTGTTCTTAGCTGCCAGGCTAACTGCAATATACGAGTATTTTGCTTAATATAGAACCATTATTATTGGGGGCTCTCTGCAAATAGGCAATAGCAAACAAACAACAGTGGACCTTTAATCCAGTTGAGTTAACTATGCAAATATGTTTGCCCTCTGTTTGTCGGGCAGCAACAACTATAAATTGTCATTTGCTAAGCCTCAGCAACATTTACTAATTAAATAACCCAACCTGCTGCCGACATTCCATGCGAATGGCACAATATAAAAGCGGAGGCTCTGTCCCTATGCAGGGTCTTTAAGTGGCCCAAGACACGTGGAGCCATTAATAGAATACTAGTTACTTCCAGCAATGCCTACGAAAGGGCTACCGGCTGGCTAATGAATGTATTCCATGCCAAGTAGATGCAGTCGACAGTTCTGGCAGGCCCAAGACTAGCGCTTGCTTAAGGCATTCCAATGAGGTCACACACTGCGGTTGAATTTATCATTTGCATTTTAATTGGCCAACAAGTGGAGGAAGAGAGAGTGAGAGAGAGAGGAGAGTACGATCTAATGGCCTATTTTCTGTTTTCTGTATTGCAGGCAAATACCAAGGTCAGTGGCAGGAGGGCAAGCGGCATGGCTATGGCATACGCACCTCGGCGCCCTTTGGCCTCGCCTCGCATCATCGTCGCAAGAATCTGCACGCCTCGTTAAGCTCCCTGCGCAGCGCCGAGAATGGCAACGCTGTCAAGGCGCCCGAGAAGACGGAGGAGATACGTGGAGGCTTTGTGCTGACCGCCAAGTCCGATAAGCTGCCCGTGCGGCGCAACAGCCTCACAGAGAAGACGAAGAAGGGATTTCTAATGGTAAGCCAGACAATTGTTACCATGCTGCACACATATTTTGAATGTTTATATTTGCGCAGGGTCTGAAGATGCGTAAACAGCGCAGCACTGGAGATTTGGAAAAACGTGGCACCATTGCCTCGGGCAGCATAAGATCCACAATGTCATCGGCCTCATGGATAAGCACCGGCTCCGAGCAGTCCAATTTGACAACGAAGTAAGTGAGAAGTGATTAGTTTATAAGGAGATTAGATAGCGAAGACAACTCTAAAATGTTGGATGTATAAGTTCATTAATAGAATGACATCTTTGATAGACTAAAAATTTACTTAGAGCAGCCTCCATATATCAACTTAGCTTAAAATATTTATACTAACTTATTAGCAAAATAGATAATAGATCTAGATCAAATTTATATATTTGATTTGAAATTAAAATTTAATACTTAATTTTAAATTTAATATTCCATTTTAAATTGAACACTTAATTTTAAATTTAATACCTAATATTAAATTTAATACTTATTTTTAAATTTAGTATTCCATTTTAAATTGAACACCTAATTTTAAATTTAATACTCAATTTGAATTTTAATACTCAATTTTAAATTTCAGTCGAACTACTATTTTTCTGACCACAGCTGTATATATTAATGACACTATTTAAATGCCTATTAGCTTTATGCTGATAACCAGCCGAGTCATATATTCTATGATCTATTCTTAGTTTATATATATAGTATAAATTTCTCTAAGCAACGATGTAATATATATATAATAACTAATATAATTTTCACTTTACAGATCTGCGCACACAGAGTCCAATGCCAGTTTTACCCTGGAGGATGAGCAACTGGATCCCACGGTAGTGGAAACCTACATGGGTGAATGGAAGAAGGACAAGCGCTGCGGTCACGGTGTTGCCGAGCGCAGCGACGGACTCAAGTAAGTGGGCAACTTGAATATATAGATCACAACTAATTAATCTTTAATCTCCACTCCAGATATGAGGGCGAGTGGTACAACAATCGCAAGCATGGCTATGGTGTGACCACGTTCCGTGATGGCACCGTCGAGGAGGGCAAATACAAGAACAACATATTGATCAGCAGCCAGAAGAAAAAGCATTTGTTCCTGGCGCGTTCGCGCAAATTCCGTGACCGTATCACGGCCGCCGTTAATTCCGCGCAGCGCGCTCTTAAAATGGCTATGCAGCGCTCCGATATGGCCATCTCGCGCATGGCCACAGCCGCTGCCAAGGCACAGAACGCGGACGTTGCCTCTGAGCAGGCGCGCATCGATTGCGAGAATGCCGTGCGCATGGCACGCGAATTTGCGCCTGACTTCAAGCCCTCGGTGCTTGAGCGTTTCGAGAAGCTGCGCTATCGTGAGCGCGAACGTTTCCGCGCACCACCCAGCCAAACCAACTTGGATCTGAGTTTGGGCATGACGGGCGCCAAGCCGCCGACGTCCATGCAGCAACAGTTTTCGCCGGCAAGCAGTGGCGGTGGCTCCGGCTCGGATGCATACGCCACGCAGGCGCAGCGACAGCAGCAATACTTGAACATGCAGCAGCAGCAGCGACGCATGTCGCAGCAGCAACACGAGTCGGAGTGCCCGGTACCCTCGTCCATGTATTCGCAGCAGTTGCCCGTCTCGCCGCAGACGGATCTCTCTGGTCTGGTTAGCCAAGCGCAGCCCAGTCATGCGCAGGTGGTCAGCGCCATCAATCAAATGTATCACCAGCAGCAGCATCAACAACAGCAGCAGCAGCAGCAGCAGCAACAACAGCAACAGCAGCAGCAGCAGCAACAACAGCAACAACAACAGCAACTGCAACAGAACAATCCACAAATGAATCCTGCATATCAGTTCCAACAGCAACAGCCGCCCGGCGGTGTCAAACTGAATCAGCAGGCGCCCTTTGGTGCCGGCAATCCAAATGTGGCGCCCAGCAACATCAGCAACTTGTCGCCGCAGCAGCAACACCAGCAACAGTTGCTGCAACAGCAGCAGCAACAAAGACTCTACCAGCAACAACAGCAGCAGCAACAACTGCAACAGACACAACAGCTGCAGCAGCAGCCTTCTTTGCACTCCTCGCCTAGTCACAACAGCGCCAGCCTGTTGCGTCGCGCTTCCCAGCAGCAGCAGCAACAGTTGTCGGATGCTGCCGCCAATGCCGCCGCCATGGCCGCTGCACAGCAACAGCCGCGCGGCCAGCGTCCGCCCATGCTGGGCCAGATGGGCCAACAGTCGTCCATCGATCATTTTGACCACTATAAGCGACCGCCCAGTCGGGACTCGTCCATCGATCGGTATGCACGTGCGGCCAGTCGCATGAGCGGCGCTTTTGCTGGCTCCCGTCAGACGTCGCTGGATCGCTCCGGGCTGGCCGATACGATGCCCAATGGCGGCGGCGGCGCCAGCACTCCAGATGGACGTCCACGTGCTGGTTCAGTATTTCGGGGCACTACGCCGGTGCCGGGTGCCGCATCAGCCACGACTGTCAACTCGCCCATGACCGGCAACGGTTCGCTGCCCTCGGGTGCCGGTGGCCGTTTGTCGCGTGCCGGCACCCCAAGTCTGGGTAGTGGCGGTGGACGTGCGCCCAGTCAAAGCAATGCTGCAGAGCCGCTCTTCTCATCGCCCAATCAGCCCTTCGAGGATGTGCTGTTGCGTCAACGTACGCTCGGTCAGGATATCATTCCCTCGCCCTTGCAACCCAAACGTACGGAAAGCTTATATTTGCCAGTCAAGCCCGTGACACCGGTGGGCGTGGCTATGGGCGGCAAAGGTGGTGCTGGTGGTGGCGGCGGTGGAGGCAAGAAAATGAAGGTAAGTCAAGTGGCGGAACTAAGTTTAATGATCGGAAAGTCTTTTATAGTAAAGGGTTATTTTAGGAATAACTGAAAAGTATGTGGAACTTAAGTATTTGAATCTGAATATTAGATAATTCCTGATAGATGAATAGTATTTGCTAGATCAATGAAATGAGTCAAGATATTATTCAGAAGATTAAAAACCATTCGATATTTTCTTCTGATATTGGATTAACCAAATACTGAATAATATACACAAAAATAGACTAGAAAGATTATTTATTGTTTATAAGAAATTCTTATTAATTGATTATTTTTATAATCATTCACGAAAGTGAAATGAGTATATTGGTTTGCGTGGCAAATCGGATCTGCCTATATAGTGATTTATACATATGCTTATATATCTTGAGCACTATTGATGCAAGAGACTTGAAATTTGTAGTGTCTTGGGTTGACAGCCCAAGATCAAAAAGATATGGCGGATATATCTACGCCCATAGGGTAGGGGGCTTGGCAAACCGCAAAAATTTTCCTAAAGTTTCGGAGTTAGAAGCTTCGAAATTAGATAATTGATTTACTGGTGACCTCCTATATCGATGATCTAAAAATAATTCGGCATACCGAAAAATACCCTGTAATTTACACATTTTTGGAGCATAAGCTTCCAAATTTTTAGTTACGTAACCTTAGACTCCTTCTAAGGATTGGCCTAAAATTATATGTCTACGCCCACTGGGGGCGTGGCTCAAAATCTGTTATATTTTTAGCATTATTGATGCTGGAGACTTTGAATTTGAAGTTTATACTCGGGCTGACAGATATGGGTTAAGATATGGCGTATATATCTACGCACATAGGGTGCGTGGCGAATTGGGTATTTTCTATAGTTTGAGAGCTAGAAACTTTAAATTTAAGGACTTATTTATTTGCCAAAAATTTTATAAATACCAATTGGGGGCGTGGCACATCAGAAAATGGAGCTGGCAACGTTTGGGCCGTGATTGAGTATTCTGCAGTCGGTAACGCCCGACTGCAACGTTCTTACTTGTTTATATATATATTCTTATATTTTATATTTTATATATATATATATATATATATATATATATATATATATATATATATATATATATATACATATATATTTTAATTATGTTCATATATTTGATATATATATTCATATATATTTTTTATATATTCAGAAAGCATAGGAAACTCTGTTTTCTTATTTACCTATATAACAAATTTCCTTCCTTCATTTATATTATATATAAATATTCCTTTATATTGATAATTCAATGAAATCATTCAAGATATTCAAAAGATTAAAACCCATTCGATATTTTCTTCTGATATTGGAATAACCAAATACTGAACAATATACAAAAAAAATAGACTAGAAAGATTATTTATTGTTTATAAGAAATTCGTATAAATAAATTATTTTTATTATAGAAATTATGCATTAAAAAATATTTTGAATAAATGCAGAAGGTGTGAATATATTATTAAGAATGTTAGAGAAAGAGAGGGAGAGAGAGCAAGAGTAAAAACTAAACAAAATAATTCAAACAAATCTTGCTCCAAAGATCTTTTGAGCAACTTCAATATCAATGCTAAATTGGCACTTAAACAAAATTTAAAACAAATCAAAATTGAATATTTGTGGCACACTTTAGGCAATCGTTTGTTTACATATGTTTAGCTGACCTATTTAGTAGACACGCAGAGCGTTTATCAGAAATCTCAATTAAGTTCATCTGCACTTTTTATGCGGATCATTAAGCTGCACGCGTCTGTCTATTCAATTCCCGGGCAGGCTATTCCCAAATATTTCATAGCTCAGTTAATCCGTGCAATTAACTTAATTCGTAGGCCAAAACAAGAATAGCTGCCAATATCAAAGAGAGAGAGCACAAAAGAGTGAGAGAGACTGAGTGTGAGAGCCGGACGGAACATGTGCCCATTCTCCGGCTATTTATAGTGAAAAGTGAGTGCAGGCCAGAATGGAATGCATATGGGACTCGCTGCTCGGTTCAGTCAACACAATTGTGGATGTCTCCGCTCTCTGGTTGCTGAATGCGATGAACACTTCACAAGTGGTGGCCGTTGGCCATTGGAATTGAGATTTGTCGCTGCGCTCAGTTGTCGCTGGCTGGCGACAGTTTTCGTTGGCCTTTTGGTAGTAGCAAAAGACGCGTTGATGCCACCAGAGGCAGCGGCCAAGAGCCCAAGATTTCGCTGTTAAACAAATTACATATATATATATATATATATATTTAAATATATATCTATATATCCTATACACATATATTATTCTAGTGGTGAAGAATTCTGAAAATCAGAAACAGAGGCGAAGGCGAAGGCGGGATTCTTTTCTTATAATTGTTGTTGTTTGTGCTTTGGCTCATTGCCGTGCGTGTTGGACTATTTTTGGCCATTGGGGCGCATTGCTGGCAACGACCAGCAGTTGGCCACAAGTGTCGTCGGCACTATAAGTGTTTAGTACAAATTCTAGCGTCATGTTCAACTCGTTTACAAGTTGGAGGTGGCGCCACTGAACGGTACTGATTGCTTGACTTATGCAAGCTCTTGCACTGGCTGTTGTACGAGTGTAAAGCGTAAAGCTAAAAGCGGACACATAAGATGGACTGGTATCCGGAGGAGGATGAGGAGGACTTGATGTTCTCGCCGGCGCTGTTGGCGCGACGTGCCAGCGAAAGCTGGATTGTCGAGCCGCCCGTTGAGGTGGTGTTGCATGCAACCAGCTGAGAGCCTAATCGAGACGCTTGCATAACTAATATGGAAAAACAATTTTCTTTTTTGTATAGACGGTGCCTATCAATGTGTCGCTGCAGCGGAAGAAGTCGATGCCGGACTTCCAGGAGCTGCCGCGCGCCACGGAGGCGATGAGTCGCGAGGAGGTCTCCGCCCTGGGCTCGGCACGTCGCGAGGCAGTGCGTCGTCAAATCGAAGTCAACGAACGCCTCAGGGCGAATCCCTTGCTGTATTTGGTTAGTCCACAAGTTAAGGTGAGCGCTTCATAAACTGCCAGCTACTTTACCAGCTACTTACAGTTTACTCATCTCTCTCTCAACAGGATTGGCTTGTGCGCCGCCAGCTGATGCTGCTTGTGCTCTTTGTCAATATACTATTGGCGCTTTTATTTGTCAAGATGGTTACCTAGCGCCGGATGCGCAATGCCACACGGAACCGAACCAAAGCAGCAGCGAGAGCAACAGCAGCAGCTAAGACTTGCAAAGTTTTAGAGCCATTGTGCGCATGCAGACAAGCCTCGCACAGTTTGCGAGCCACTGTTGCGTGTCTGTGGTGAATTTGAAGCTGCTGCTGCTGCTACTGCGACTACAGTTTGAGTGCCAGTGCGCGTTCTGTGTGGTGAAACAAATTTTTTTGTGGAGCTAAAGCTAACAATTTTTAGCATTTGCACTAAACAGATTTATAAATATATATATATTTAAATATAAAAATAAATAAATATATATATTTAAAAATACTATATGTATATCAATATGTATAATAAACATAAATCGAATTAAACACTAGACTGCAGCCAAATTGAAAATGAAAACAAATTTAAATTATAAAAAAAAAACAAAACAAAACAAAACAAGAAAAAAGTAAAGAAAACGCAGAACTGCATTGCACAACTCGTAGTAAATTAAATGTTTAAACAATAAATGACTGCATCAAACAAATTTGACAAGCCAACAATTTGTATTTGTGGCTAATGAAAAGATTAACACAAATAGTTAAACAAAAGAGAAAAAAAAAACTATACGCAAATCAATTTAACGAATTTTTCTACACATTTAATGTAAAAGTAATATACTACACATACATATACACACACATATACATATATATATATATGTGTATATGTAAACAAAAACCATTTATCAATATTTATGCATACACACACACACACACACACACACACACTTACTCATAATTTCATAAAAACACACACACATAAATATATATATTTAAATTATGGCTATAATAAATGAAGAAGCAAGTTTTAGACAAAATGCAAGAATAAAAACTATTTCCTATTTGCAATTGAAATTTAATTTAGTCAGCAAGCTAATCAAAAAACAAAAGGCAACTAAATAATACTTAAAATATATAACAAAAAAACACTAAAATTGTAATAATTGTGAACACGTATATTTGTATAAATTAGCGAAATTGTGTGGGACCTAAAACGACAACAACAACAACAAGAACAACAACAACAGCAAGAACATAAAAACAAAAGTAAAAAGAAAATAATATAAAATTTAATAATAATTAAATTGAGCGTGTTGCAAGCGCTTAAAATGAAATGCGAAATATTTGAGATTGAGATTGTTGATGAATGGAAGCTGTACATACTATAACTTATAAACTTATCATATAACTATAACATTTAATTATTTCTCTCCATACAATTATTATACAATATATTACATATTTTTAATTTCATAGCTGAAATTATGCCATTTTCTGAAATGTTTGCAATTTATTGTTTTTATTTTCATCTTTGGTTCCATATAATTTCATAAATATATACTTTTAATTATTATTTAATATTTTCATTTGTTCTTTTTTATGCAAAATATTATTTGAAAATAAACAACAAACAAAAAACAAAACAAAACAAAACACATGAAAATGTGTTTAAAAAAGTATTTATTTTCCTCTTGTGTGTTCCTCTTTTCTTCTTAACTATCTTAAATTATTTATAAAAAAAAGGGAAAAAACACAAAAAAAAAACTCTCAAGTGCAATTATAAAAGCTGTAAAACTTTCTGCTTTCTTCAGCTGCTAATGAATTGTTCGATTGGTTGGCGAAAAAATTGGCAGAAAACCTTACAAATTGAAAGACTTGAAAATGAAAATTGTTGGCTGATTGATGAATGGAAATTTAGTTTGTGCTAGCGATTCAATAAAAATAAATTGCAAATATTGCATTAAACAAACAAAAAGAAAACAAAAATTAAGTAATTCATGTATATACGTATGCCTATATATATATAAATATATATACATATATACTTATATATCAGATGTGCTAGCATAACCAATGAAACAAGCTGGAATATGATAAAAAACAAACAAAAACAAAACAACAAAACGAGTAAATCTTATTTAATGTTATCAGCAAAACATATATCAAAAGAACGCATAATAAAATTAACTTTTTCAAGGCTATAATAAAAAAAATATTAAAAATGGAAAATATATAGAAAATTGTTTTTGGCTGTCTTCTAAGGGATCTTTGGAGCGCAATCGGCTTTAAGGTGAGGTTACATATACACTGCTGGTCATAGGTTAGACGCACCAATTTTTTCTTTAAATAAGTTGTTCTATTTACTATTAGGCATGTATAGGTTGCAGAAAATATGATTTTTATCAAAGTCATCAAAGTGGTTGATTTGCGAAAAAATAACTGTGACGACTCCAAAAATGTCTACAAATTCACGCGGATTTTCGGTTAGTCATTGTAATAGACGCACATCAAATTTCGATGTTTTGTATAAACAAGTGAAGTGAATAAAAGTTATAAGACAAATTTTAATGTAAGTATGGGTGACGAGCATTGTATGTGGATCCAAACTTTAGATAGAACTTTCACTTGAAAAACCTTTTTTTTTAAATTTTATAATAATTTTTTTTATAATTTTAATTTGTTTTGCACTACTATTTCAATGAAAATATTTCGTATAACTGGTAATGTGCTAAATTTTATCTCTAGCCCAAATGAAAATCTACAAAGAGGCTGGATAAATAAAGATTTTAAGGATCAGCATGATATACTTATAATAATGATTTTAATTTGTTGTGCACTACTATTTCAGTGAAAATATTTAAAGGTATAAATATTTTCACTAACCAAAATGTAAATCTACAAAGAGGCTGGATAACTAAAAAGTTAAGGATCAGCATAATATATAATAATGATTTTATTTCATAATTTTAATTTGCTGTGCACTACTATTTCAGTGAAAATATTTAAAGGTATTAATATTTTCACATAACGTGCTAAATTTTATCTCTAGCCCAAATGAAAATCTACAAAGAGGCTGGATAAATAAAGAGTTAAAGACTAAATTATATATGATATATGGCTTGGTCTCAGTTTTTATCTTGCTTCAAATTATCATTTGTAAAGTCAATTTCAGATCTAAATCTTACTTACTTAATATATCATATTTGCACACCACATTTGCCAATAGAAGAGGTGTCTGCCCTAATGTGTCTCTGGGAACTCCAATCCCAAACTCCACTAAAGTAAAGTACCTTGGAGTTACGCTGGACAGAAGGCTGTCTTTCAAATCACATATAAGCCAGGTGGCCAAAATGTGGAAAATTAAACTTAAAAAACTGGATTGGATGCTGAGAGCGTCAAGCAAACTATCGTATAACAGCAAAGCCATCATCTACAAAGCTATAGTAGTGCCTACCTTTCTATATGGAATACCTTTATGGGGATCTGCAGCACGGACATCTATAAACAAAATCCAAATTTTACAGAATAAAGCACTACGAAGATGGACTGGAGCAAATTGGTTTGTGAGAAACTCAGTGCGCTACACAGGGATCTTGAAATTCCTACAGTCGCAGAATTGATTGGGAGACACAGTTCTAGATACGCGGAAAGACTTGCTGCGCATCCAAATCAACTAGCAGCTAATCTAGCCAACAACAATAACAGGCGAAGACTAAAAAGACTTCACCCTTTGGATCGTCGGGTGATCTGATCTCTGCGCATAATATTATTATTAATTATATTAATTATTATAATTAGTTTATACCGGCATACTGGCCCACTCATTAGTTAAGGTTTAGAGATAATTGCGCTATAGAGTCTTAGACAATAAGCTGCAACAATGAATTAAATATGAATAAATATGATAAAAAAAAAGTCAATTTCAGATCTAAATCTTACTTACTTAATATATCATAATTGTTTTAAATTTCGCAATGAATAGTCTAAGTTCGATACTTGAAATCCAAAACTCTACAAACTCAGAGCTGCAAGCTTATGTAAAGGACATAAATAAACCGATTGAGATAAAACGAATTCCTCTGCGTACCATGCGGCAATCACCTCAACTCCAGGACCCAAGTTCAACCACCACCAAAGAACAAGATTCAAAAACTAAAACACACAAGTTATGTATACGAAACGCTTTATTATCAGTTTTGCTTAATGGGGTTTTCTTTTTAGCATTATCAAAAAATTGGGAGTACATATTAAGTTCGCGATTTTTCGTTGTTGTATTTGCAATGGTTTAGCATGATGCAACATTACGACGCACTACACATAATCATTTTTCTCACATATGTATTGTATGTATAAAAAATGTAAGTAAATTGCTAGCATATTGTACTATGAAGAGCTGTATAATATTTTATAATCGAAGAGTTTGGCCAACTTCTTTTCTTTTTTTGTTCAATATACGAAAACTATTTGATATATTGATATACGTATGCAAGTATGTCCGTCCGTCTGTCGGTCTGGCTGTCCTTCTGGTTGTATTGTTGTTGTGTGTACATAGAGTATGTTGAAGACAATGGTCACTCCCCCATTATATCGCCTTGCTTGCAGTTAAAACTGTTAAACGCACTTCAAAAATAATAATAATAAAAAAAAAACAAATAAAATATATAATTATAACAATGAAACCCGCTCAATTGGTTTTAAGCGCAAGCAAAGCGCCAAATCGTGATCAATCAAATGTAAAAAAAAGAAGAAAAGCAAAAAGCTGTTAACAAGACAAAAAGGAACGCCGCACGCCATTGGCTGCATGACGCCTCATAACGCGCCCGGCTTCAGGGAAAACGATAACTTTGGTCTTGAATTATTTTTGCCCAATATGACCTTTTGCTCCTCCTTGACTCGCTTCTCCTGCTCTTTGCGCATGCGCTGCCGCTCCTCGTCCATCAGGCGCTGCTCCTCAATGATAGCTAAGCGCTCTTCAGCCTGTTGGATGATTTGATAATATCAATGATCTTGCTTAGGTTTAGCTGGTTATATTAACTTACCAATTTTCTTTGCGCCTCTTCGATTTTGCGATTATTTTCGGCCAAAATTTCTTCGAGCTCTTCGCGTTTTTGCTTTTCCTCCTCCTATAAAACCCAAATAAAATGGCGTATTAATAAATCAGATTTAACGTTCTCGTCGAATGCTTAGGTCAAGTTATGATTATATAGAAACGGTATCTTTAACATCGGTGACGCAAACTTTGCGGCGGCTTTGGACGCAAGTTTATCGGCTATTTTCTTTTGATCTTATTTGTGATGGGCTGCATATAGATATACATATGTATTAAAGATCTAATTTAATGTTTAACAATAAGTTACATAGAAATATATTGGTAGAAAGTAAAAAAAAAAACATTTAGTAGTGTCTAATAAAAACGTTTAAATAATAGTTGGTTTTTTTTTGCAAATTTAATTTTTAACAATAAGAGCACACAACATTAACAAATGTACTTAAATTTGATTTTCTTGTAATTTAGTCTCCTTTTTTTTTTAAATTTATTTTTCTTTTTTTTTTAATCTATTTTTTGTTTTTTTTTTTGTTTGTTTTGTTTTGTTGCTACTTACTATTGAAATAGTTCATTTTTCCAGTTTAATGGCTAAATCATTATGTTAATTTTTGGCTTTGCTGCGAATTTGCAATTTGCAATTTGATTTACGGTTTTCAGCTACATAGTTGTTTAATCAGAATTACATTACATATCATATTTTGGTGTTTAGGAATCAAATTATAAATGCGTCTCGGATCAAACGATAAATGTTTGAATAAAACAAACATACATAAAATTAACATTTGTGGCACGACAACAACAACAAGTACAGTCATACCCATTGATTGACAAATGGTTATCCGGCTTATGAGTTACGATAACAATCTTAAGTCTGATCGGCTTTGGTTTGGTGGTCCTATGACGAATGTTCCTAGAGGGAGAGCTTAGAGTCCTTACAGACTATTTGTTTTGTTTTTGTTTTTGTTTTTTTTTTTTGTTATTTATGCACTTGCATTTCCAAGGCAATGCAGTCGAATGATTGTTCATACACTTAGCACACTTAAAGTTTGTTTATCCATTTGGTTGTTTCACACGTTTCGCTTTGTTTAAGGAACTCACTCACCCGTTTATTGGTACGAATAGGCGCCCGTGTATGGGGACCTATTTGTTTATGGCATGCTTCGTACAGTTGGAACTAAGCTAAGCTATGCTAAGCCCGCCCCCGCCCAAACACTAGGCCAAACTGTACTGGCTAAGAGGTACTAGACTTGATTGACTACACTGTACGATATGCGGTAAACGATAAATACGTGATACGTGATACGATATACGGGATACGTATGTGTGTGGGTGGGTGTGTGTGTGTGGAACGATCTCCTAGAGAGCTGAGTTGAGTGTTGCTCTTATCCGTGTGGCCGAATTCTCTTCGCAAGCATTAGCTCCGGCTTAGGTGGGGGTTGAAGGGAAGCGGAGCTACATATAGCATATACAACTCGATATATGTATATGGGTATATGTCTGCTTGCTTGTTGTATTTGTGGTTCCCTCGTACATACTCCCATCTCTCCCAAGCTCACACACACACACAGACTCACAGGCAGGCAGGCAGGCAGACACACACACGCAGGCACACTCACACATTTGATCGGAAGCGTTATATTGCGCGCATTATGTAACAACAACAACAACGAGTTACAGAAACCAATCAAAATGAAATCAAAGAAGAATAGATGAAGCTAAAAGTAACGCAAAAATTGAATTATGCACTTTTGTGGGCGTCAAAACTGCAAGACACATTTTTGCCTTTTGGGTACTTTTTCATTTGTTTTGTTTTGGTTTGTAGAAAAAAATAAATAATAATTACAAAAATTATTTTGGCAAGAGAAATGGGAAATGTGCAGCGACGTGGCCAGCGGCTCAGCGTGTTTGTGTGCTTGAATGTGTGTGTGTGTGTGTTGCGGTCATGATCCGAAAGCTTAACCAGCTAATTGGTATGGCATGAAAGTTTGTTAGTGGATTAGCAATGCAGTGCAATGGAGCTAGCCATGTTCCAAGCCAAAATTACTTCAGCAAGAACATGAGCTTAGGTTTATCTAAATGAATGTTAGTTAAATTTGTATACAAACACGCCAACACACACACACACACATACATACACACAGACACTGGTGGCAAACTGAGCCTTTAGCACCTGATTATTACAGTTGGCGTAACTGGCAACGTCGCTACACAATTTCGTGAATGGGTTTTTTTCAAGACGACTGTTTGCAACTGCTATTGGTTTTGTACATGTGTGTGTTTTTCGGTAGTTGTAGTCGAAGGCTGTATACTGTGCGTGTGGTAGTTGGTAGTTTGGGTATTTGTGGTAGCAGCAGTCGTCCAGCGAAATCTGAATACGAGCACCTACCTCGCGACGGCGTTCTTCTTCGCGTATCTGCTCGCGCCGCTTCTCCAGCTCCAGCATCATATCACGTTCCATTTCAGCTTTGGCTGTATCGACGCGACGATTCACCTCCTGTTCGATTTCATCGCGTCGCTTTTCCAGCTCCTCCTCGACACGTCTCTTAACGAGCATTTCAATGCGCTTCGCCGCCTGCTCTTCAATCGTTTTCTGTTCAGCTTCTTTCTGTCGACGCTGCCGCTCCATTTCGGCCAGTCGCTCTACCTGCAGTAAATTTTGCTGCAACCAAAAAGAGATTAGTCCTATGTAAAGAGGAGAGTACAGTTGCTGGCCCAATGTCTACCTCATCCAGTTTCTTGAATCGACTGCGCTTGTGTCGACTGCGTTGCGTCTCGTGGTCCGAGTATTGCTGGCTATCACTGCTCGATGAGCTGGAGCGTTTGCGGGACTTGGAGTGCGAGTGCCGGTGATAATCGCGCTCTGTGTGTGTGTGCAGGTGCGTGTGCGTGTGCCTGTCGCTGCGATGTCTATCGCGCTCTCGTCGACCATGTTGATTAATCTCTGCCGACTTGTCGCGATCCGTGCGACTGCTGCGGGTGCAGCTACTGCGCTCGTGCTCGTGGTCCCGTTCCCTGTCGCGATTGTGTGACTTACTCTTGCTGCGTTTTTTGTGTTTGCTTTTGTGATGGCGGCGTTTCACCGATGGACTGCGCGAACGTGAACCCATTATTGTATAAATATATTAATCAACTAAATTGCAGCCTTTTTTTTTGAATAAAATTTATTGAATGCGTTTTGATTAGTTTCTCACAACAAAATCAATCTACAGATGCCTTAAAAATAGTGTTGTAGAATGTTGAAATGCCGTCATTCACTGACAGCGTTTACAGCACTAAATTTTTGGTATTTTTATGGACATCCGCAATTGGTGCGATTCTTATCCATATTCAGTATCATTTCATGAAACTTATCAATCATCACTTGATTGTCCTTGAAGCCAACACATTCCTTCGCCGCATCCTTTGCCAGCCATTTAAGATCAGTATGCTCTTCGGAAAGAATGACTTCTTGGTTTGGATTCCGTAACTCTGCTAGCCAATAGATAACAGTCTTTGGTTTACCTTTGACCTCATAATTGAGAGTTAGCGGCGTGTCGCGGTATATAATCAAATCCTTTTCATCGTAACTATAATTCAAAATTACAATAAAGATACTATGTTTTGTTTATTTATTTATTGAATACACTTACCCGGCTTCTTCCTTTGTTTCGCGCAGCGCTGTAGTAAAGTCATCTTCACCGGGATCCACATGACCTTTAGGCGCGCTCCAGTGAAAATCACCATATGAAGCTTTTAGTAGTAAATATTGTATTTCCCCGCAAAGGCGCCGAAAAAGGACAAATCCAGCTGCTCTCTTGCCCATCTTTTTCGTAAGCAATTAACGTAGAAGTGTTGCAAAGTAAGTGAAAATAACGCTCTGAAGTTACCGTCTTGGTATAAAATTTATTTATTTAAATACTGAATTTCCAAATAATTTAAATAATAATAATAGCTCTGAGCTGTCGTGTTAGTGGTTTTCCAATTTTAAGAATAACTATTTTCTAATGTTAAGACATCTACTGAAAATCATTTGCTATAGGTTTGTTTATAAATTTAATTTTTCTAGCAGAGACTACCCACCAACATAAAATGTACGAAAAAACGATTTTATTCAAAAATAACTTGCGGTTTTTACAACACTGGCTGATTAGTTTACATAGATCGGAACCGAGCACGTTGTGTTTGATAAATCAAGTTACATAAATAATATAAAAATTGTAATAGAAATGTTTGTTTTGCTGCGCCGCTTTGCATGCGCCTCAATCACAAACAGCACAAAGCTAAACCAGTTGCGATGTTATGCCTCCTTCTCGGTAAGGGATGTACTGCGCGACAGCTCCGATGAGACCGGCACACTGCTGACCCGCTTTGCCAAGCACATAGCCATCGACCGCTACAAATGCGAGGAGCACGTGCTGCCACCAACGAAAATTCGCTACTCGGACTACTTTCCCATTACGGATGAGCATTACTTTAGACGCTCTGTGCAAAAGACAGATGCGTCCCAGTTGCCAGCGCTGATCATACACGCGTCCAGTTATCGTTCCAATGCAGCCCCACCCATGTATGCCATGGCCTTGAACACGTTGGATGCGCATGCAACAGCACAGCTGGACCAAATGGACGTTTCCACTGTGCTGGAGACGCTCTATGCATTTTTGTTTCTCATGCCTAATTGGCTGAGACGCATCGATTTCTATCATGCGGCGGTGCGACGTTTGGTGCAGGAAGCGGCTGGCAGCCAGCAGCGTTTTTTGCAAATCTGTTTCTATTTAGGCCTACAGAAGCAGTATCAGCAAAATGATTTAGAGACGCTGCTTTCGACACAGCTGGGCAATCATTTGGCCAACTTGAGTCCGCTGGATCTAGCTCTGGTTAGCAATGCTGCCTTCAAGACTTCGACTCTGGTGACGGGTGATGTGCGTGAGGCCTATGAGGCTGCCCTGGTGGATGCTATTTTGAACTTGAAGTTTGATGGCGACAACGTGCCGGATGACACGCTGCTCGTCTGCTATGTCAAGGCCTTGCGCTTCCAGCGTGTGCGCGACGAACGTATCTGCCAGCACCTGCAGAGCATTTGCCTGGAGCCCGCACAGATTGCAAAACTGGAGCCGCGTGGCTTGGCGCACATATTTGCGTACTTTGCTGAGATGCAATGGGATCAGCCAGAATGCTTGCAAGCGCTTGTGGAACGTTTGTTGTTCTTCAAGCCCGGTGAGCTGCGTGCCAAGGACTTGTCCACATTCCTCTGGAGCTGCGCACAACTCAATTGCAACTTAACTGCCGAGCAACTGAGACAACTGGAGGTGGTTGCATTACGCAAATTGCATCAAGGCGAATACGACCGTTTTCCCGACCAACTGGTAGATGCTTGCCTCTCCTTGGTTGTGCTGGGCCACCATTCGAAGCAGCTGTTCGATGCGGCCGAGGAGCTGAAGGCCGCGCAACGTCAGCGACAACGCGCACAGCCCAAAGTTGACAGCCGCTTGACTGTGTTGCGAGCTGCTGTGGCCATAGAGCATCCCGATTGGACGGACGTCAAGACGAAGCAGGTCTTCAAGGAGCTCGCCCGTGCGCCTGCCTATTTGCTTAGTCAGCGTGAGGATTTGACGGCATATGCGAATCAGCTGTCAGCGGATGCCGAGGTGGAAGGCGTTGACTTGGTATGCCCCATTGCTGGCATCAATTTGCCCAGCTTGCGTGTCCAAACTCAAGGCGAGCAAGCAGGCATATACTATATTGAGCTGCTGACGCCGCAACAGACGCTGAAATTCAGTCGGTCGGCGACTTCTTGGCTGCGCTTAAAGCGCCGACTGCTGGAAACTCTGGGTCAGCGTGTTGTCCTGGTAAGTAAACCAGCTTAAGCTTCAGTTTGCTCAATCTAATTCTAATGCGGATCTCTTCAGCTCCATTCTGGCGAGATGGCATCCAATGCGCAAGCGCTGCAACAGCTTTTGGAGCAAACAACAACTGCCAAGAAGGAGGTAAAGCAGGCAGCGCAAGGCCTGAACAATTGAAACGTGTGATATAGAGTCTACGTGAAATAGATTTAATTAACAAGTGTTTTTAATGTAATTAATTTAGTAAAATTAACACTAAACGTAATTTTCAACAATTTATATATAATACAAGTGGGCAAGTTTGTTCCTCGGAATGTCAACGCTCATCTGATCGACTTGAGCTTGGCCTTGAGCACAACGTAGGCTGCCACACGGAATATGAGCAGCATTATGCTCAGTGCTATGAGATCGTTCCAGAACTGATCGCCAGACATGGTAATCTCCTCCAAAAACTTCTTTGGATATCTGCAATTGGCAAAAATTATTATGCCATCGGCTTAGGCATTTGCTGATGTACTCCCTTACCTATAATGGCAGTAGGGCGCCTCGTTGCAATCCAAAACCCCCCGGTTCATGCCATAGATGGCTGCTATGTAGCCCTCCAGGCCATAGCGTAAATAAGATATGTGACTGCCCCACTTCAAGTAGCTGGGCAGGTCACGCAGAGTGACGCCAAAGCCGGCGAACATCATCATGGGAATGGTTAGCACTGGAGCCAAGAAAGTTCCATTGACCACATTGCACCAAGCGCCAACTATCAGTCCAAAACTTTGACCCACAAACACAACCATCAAACTGATCACGAAAAACATCCAGAAGCGCACCCACTCCATGGGCTGATAGCTCCACAAATAAATGATGACCGTGAACAGGAGTGTGCTAATAAACTGGAACGCAAAAGAGAAGCAGAGTAAATGGAGTTTTCACTGTTAACTAGTTAACTATGATAATTACCGTTATGGGTATTTCTAAGAGCGTCATTGCAGTGTAGTAAGCCTTCAGGGAATACCAGCGATTGAAATGCTCCTTGATTAATATCGTCATCTCAAGAGGGACTAAAATTAAAGCGGTATTTGGATATATAAAGCTGTGCTCAGAAAAATAGTAGTGCGACTGAAATGTTGGACATTTAATATATATATATAATTTTGTTAATTTATATATATAAATATATAAATGTTAATTTTTATATATATAAATATATAAATGTTAATTTATATATATAAATGTGAATTTTAATATGCGTTTCAAATTGTTTTCAAAATATTATATTTATCACAAATGTTTGCTGTGCAACATTTCAGTCGCACTACTATTTTCGTGAACAGAGCTGGATACAAACAGGAGCTAAGAATTTATTTGGCAAATGGATTAATCCCAATGCCAGTTAGCTCTACTCACAAGTCAGGACTGTCAACATCATCGTCGTCATGGAATGGTGCATCAATATGGCAAATAGAAGATTATAATTATCTAGAACTCGTGAGCCCTCCTTGCCGGAATGATCGTACATCGCACCGTAGAGTACGGCCACACAAATGTTGACGAAGAGGCGTAGATGGGTCATTGTCGTATCTCGACCGGACTTGATATAGCCACGTCGCAGCAGCACGGTGCACTGATTCATAAAGCTGGTGTTCTCCAGGGAAACATTTTTATTACGCTTGGGTATGGGATGTTTGTGGATGAGCGCCTCGGAGCGCAGCACAGCGCTTGGATTGTTGAACCAGGTCAGACTGCTACCATTCTCCGTCGCAGACTTAAGCGTATCGATCTTGTCAAAGCCGTACTCACCACAGGCCAGCTCAATTACTAAACGAGTAGAGAGAGTTAGCTATGTTTAAAGTTAGTCTCAGGGGGCACTCACTGTAATCAGCTGGATTGTGGTACATGGGACAGGGCAGATCCACGGACTGCAGGAAGGGCACCATCTTCTGGGTGCCGCCCTGGTAGACGCAGTTACCGGAAGAGAGCACATAGACTTGATCAAAAATCTGGAATAGCTTGGCAGTGGGCTGATGTATGGTGCAAATGATGGTGCGACCCTGGGTGGTCAAGCGTTTCAACAGCTCCAAGACTTTGGTGCAGGAACTGCTGTCCAAGCCACTGTTGGATATAGCAAAACAAGAGATTGAGGATTGGCTTCTAAAAGACGAAATCGTTCACCTACGTCGTGGGCTCGTCCAGAAACATCACAGTGGGATTATTAATCAATTCCATGGCAATGGATAGCCTCTTCTTCTGTCCGCCAGACAGGCGGCCTGTCATCGTCTGATCGTGATCGTAAAGACCCAGCAGCAACAGAATGTCCTCAATCTAGAAGATGGTAAGTCGAGCTTAGAGCAAATCTAATGAAAACTCCGAAACTTCAGCTTACTCTGCTCTCCTTCTCCTCATAGCTGACATTCTCACCCAATTTCAGATCGGCTGCTATATGCATATTGTCGCTGACCGTTAGCAACGGCTGCAGACGATCATCCTGTGTGATATAGCAGGACATGCGGCGAAACGAGGCTGTGATGGATAGATTTATGTATATTAATATTTAATACATAAATTCAATTTCAAATTGAATTTGAAATGTGACTCACGCAAATCACGTCGTCGTCCATTGAGGCGTATGGAACCATCGACGCCGGTGGTCTTGAAGCCGGAAAGAGCATCGAGTAGCGTAGATTTACCAGCTCCCGATGGACCCATAATGGCAATAAGCTGGCTACCAGGGAACTTGCCGCAGACATTATGCAATATTTCCTTTTCACCTGTTTGAAACAGATTTTTCAATAAATACGTGAGTCTTCACCCTGTTTTTCTTACTAATGGCGCTCAATAAATGTTCAATAAAAGTCATTTTGCCAGCCAAAACTAGTTATTAAATAGTTACACTCATAGCTATTATTAAACTCGATGACAATTATATGCAGATTGAACTAATAAGAAACTTGATTTATGAGAATCTAATTGAATAACACTTATTTGATGTCAGCTATGACGACAGCTTAATGGACAATATATGTAATTGACAAAAATTATACAATAGTAAAACATGTAAGAGTACTCTAGTCGGGAGTGCCCAACTAGAAGATACCCTGCTCTTGCAATTTAAATGTTTATTCTAAGCTACACATGCTCGTCGCTCTGATCAGGTTTATATATACTTCATAGGGTCTGTCACGCCTCCTTCTGCCGATTTCAAACATTTTCTTAACAACTTAATAACCTGAATTTTCATTTTCAATAAGTTCAGGGTATAAAATGGCATTTAGTTTTGTAAAAACATTTTATAGTTTTTCAATACAAATATAAATATATATATTAAAACAGGCTAAAAATGGTTCACCTTCGATTAGCTGTCAAAAGTTAAGGTTTTTTTAATGCTAAAAATTAATTATAGAGCAAAAACAGAAATAATTACGTTACGGAGCGCTGTGCTAACGTATCATAATCATTCGCATACTGCAATCAAGTTACCAGGCACAAATTACCTTTGATATCAAAAGTTAACACATTTAGTTTCTTGGACTTTGATATTATATGGAGTCAACGTATTTTCGTTGTGGTATTGCCAAAAAAACCCATTAACAAAAATAATTCGAATAATTTCTTAACATAAACGAATTTAAAATTTGCTCTAAGTAAATAGATGTATATATAATATAAAGATTTATGAGTTGAATTATAATAAGTATTTAAGTATAAGTATAAGTATAAGAATAAGTATAAGTATAAGTATAAGTATAAGTATAAGTATAAGTATAAGTATAAGTATAAGTACAAGTATAAGTATAAGTATAAGTATAAGCATAAGTATGAGTATAAACATAAGTATAAGTATAAGTATAAGCATAAGTATAAGTATGAGTATAAGTTTAAGTATAAGTATAAGTATAAGTATAAGTATAAGTATAAGTACAAGTATAAGTATAAGTATAAGTATAAGTATAAGTATAAGTATAAACATAAGTATAAGTATACTTTGAGTTCAAGTATAAGTCTAGTCTTATACATTTCATAATCTATTTCAAGCTATGCCATAAAATTGATATGCTGTGTTCTATCTATAAGTGCTGACTAATTGATGGGCCGACAGGGGCAAGGGCGTCGTATCTAATCAATTGTAAAACAATGAGCTGTTAAGAAAATACCTAACAGGTAGTTACTCGTGTGTTTATTGAACTGCCAAGACACATGCGCCTATCCAGGCCTGACTGTGCTTGTGGCTTCATCAAAAAGTAGCCGCTATTCTGTATAGATCCATAAAATCGAGCGCCTTTTATTTTATATTTTGGCAATCTTATCGGGTTGTGCATGAACTTTTATGGACTGCCATATCGCAGCTAGAGCTAGCGATCGTAAATGCCGACACTCACCTCGATTAAAGCCCAATTTGACCGTCAGCGAGAGCTCCTTGAATTCAATGTCCACGGGATCGCGTGGCGGCAGATTGGATAGCGCATTCGTATCAATGTGGAAATCCTCCTCGTCCTCGACCACCGGCTCTAGCGGCGTTTGCTTGGCGCTTGCCATTGGTGCAGCGCCAGTGGGCGTCGCAGTTGTTGTTGTTGTATTCGTCTGTCCATTGCGCCAGCTGCTCGCACTAGTCATGGGCACAGTGGTGGAATTGTAGACACCACGTCCCGGCTTCGCTGTGCCCGTCTCACCAATCTCAATGCCCAGTCCTAGGCCGGGAGTGCCGCCGTCGCTGTTAAAAAACTGTTCTCGCGCCGAAAGCATTGTAATCGATCAGCTGGAAAAAATACAAAATAAAAACTCAATTTTAAGCTTACGATTAACGTTGATCGATTAGATTATTCGAATATTAGATTAGTTTATCTGTTTTTAACTTTGTTTTTATGATTATCTAAAAGATTTGATTTGTTTGCTAATAAATTGTTATTATATTCATATTTTAAAATTTAAAATTTATTATTAATTTATTTGTTATTATATATTTGATTTGTTAAGTATATTTTTTACTTTTATATATTTGACAATTTTTACTTTTAATTTTTATTTAAGGTCAGATCCAGTTATGAAATCATACACAGTTGCGGTCAGTAAAATAGTAGTGCGCTTGAGCACTAAATGTTAGACGTCGTATTTTAGTGATAAACACAATGTTTTGAAAGCAATTTGAAAGGAATATTAATATTAACATATATTCTTATTAATTCAGATGTTTTTTTTGTTTACAATCTTAGGACATGTGCATTTCAGGGCTTGAAAAAGAAAAACTCTAAAATGTTGGTCGATCAGTAAAATAGTAGTGGCTACTAAAAGACATAAAAGAAAACTATTTAACATTAGTCCAACTTTATGTTTTATGTTTTAATCATATTTTATAGTCTAGTACTTAGTTTTGAATACAAAATTTTGTATTACGGCTTGCCACCTGCATGGTATGGAATCAAGAAGGTCCTGGCCCGCTTCAAAGGGGTGTACGATCACATAATATTATATATAAATATTTTTATGAGCAAAATTAAGAAATTCGACATTTTTTTATGTAATATTTACATATATATTTACTTGACTTAAAGCATGTGCTGGGTTATAAAAACTGACTACAGGAAGAGAAGTCCAGTCCAAAAAGTAATCGCTCCTAATTAGCTATTTGCTCTTAGGCTTACATTCGGAAAACTGGTTTTTACTATTCAAATTCCAGAATTTAGTTAGACATTAAAATAAAACAATCCAATTTTGTGTCTGATTTCGCACTTTTTCTACTGAAAATATTAAAAATCTTTATATATTTTCATAGGCAAAACGCGATATATTTGATCACTAGATTACATTTTGATATAATATATTAACATATATATTATATCTAAAATATAATTGTATAGCACATATTGTTTGATTGGAGTTGAAGTTCAATGCTTTGTAGCTAATTCTCTTGCACAAGGTTCGTTTTCACTGTCAAATCGTATTTATTATATATCTGTATATGTATTTATATCTAATTCGTATAGATCGCCTCAAATTTATTATTGATCAACTATCAAGTTTCTAAAATTACATTAAATACCATTGACTGTATATCTACAATATTTGATATAGTCTCTCTGATATTATTTTTGCTTGGAACCCCATAAAATCGTCAAAACTGTCTAATCTCTAATTATAAATTTCAACCCGTTGTGCTGTGACTAATTTATCAATTATTTAATTATATTTTAGCTTACGACTCGATTAGCAAAAAAAAAAAAACATAGATAATGGTGCTTACTACCTGTTCAATATTTGTAATTTATTAGTGAACTCTAATTTCAGACTCGATGCGTTTGTTGCAGCAACGTTTGATTGATTTTCACAATGATGCAACGGGCGTCATGGCTCATGGAGCTGTGCCACATTTTATTGGGGCATAGTCCAGCTCGCGAGTACCTGGCAGCAGCTCCATAAATGCTCAACTTGATCAAACGGGTTTTTATTTTTGTGAATTGCGTGCCATTTTGCACTGTGATCGAACTGTGGCAAATCATGGGCGCAACACATGTGGATGACTACCGTAAGCTGCTCACCTTTGCACCTGTTAATTATCAAAGCTGCGACGTTGGCCACCCGCCGCAAAACGCAAGTTGAGTGAAAAAGTTTTGTTTTTAAATTTGTTTTTATATATATATATATATATTATATAGACAGACATACATGAGTTATATATACACATATATGTATATATCAGAGTGAAACGAGTATATTGGCTTTTATTTAATGTCCGCAGAAACATTGAGCATTTCGTCTATATAAAAGCTAGAGACTTGAGTTCTGATTGATAGAGTCTCATCTGATAAAGTGTTAAGATTTTTAAGAATTGCTGTTTGACCTGTAACTGAAACCCTGTTAGAGACTTTTAATGTCAAATAGTATTTGCATCTACGCTCATTTGGTAGCTTTACCAACTGACTAAAACTATGTCTTGCACAGCCCAGAGTTAGCATCAGCATCTTCTACAGATAGATATATTTATATATTTAGTTGTCAGTGAACGAGTATTATGCCATCGGTTGCGCCCGTCTGTAACGTTCTCGCTTGTTTTTGTTTTTTGCTCTTTTGGCTTTTAAGCCGCGTATTTGTTTATGTCACTTAATTACGCAAATGACGATTACAGTTGACGTCAAAAATTATGCATGCTATTTGATATTTGTTTTGCTTCTTGTGAAACCAACAAATTAAGGTGCAACATGTACCTTAAATAAATTACTAAAATTGATGAACAAATGCGGAAGATTATGTACATATAATATATATCTATATTATATCTGTTATATATATATTATATTATATATATGCTAAGCGTTTAATTAGTTCATTCATATAATTAAATAAATATATAAATAATATATTTAAATATTTATTCATATATTTAAATATTTATTCATATATTTAAGATATATTTAAAAATACTTTTTTTCGACTGACTACTGCTTGCTTTATAAATCAACATAGACCCATGCTTTAGGCACACAATGGGCATATATAAAATATTTAAATTATCTGCAACAACCTCAATAAAAAATATTCAATATTTACATAAGTAAATGTAGCACGCAATTTACTCCACATTTTTGCTGCATTATTAACAAACAGCTTCATTCAAATGTATATTATTTAAATAGAAATTATATGCACATATGTATATTCCGTAAGATCAAGGTACAACTGGGAAGACGAACAATTGTAATCGTAGAAAACACTCGCGTATATATTATATGTTCTTTCAATATGTAATGACATTAATCAAAACAAAAGCATTGTTCGCACACATCTATATTGTAGGCTTATTTATGTGTATATAAATATATATATATAAATTTAATTTTAAATATATCAATTTATATAATATGAATTAACTGTAAATGCAATTGACATCGCCTTATGACGATTTATTCATTATGTGTCATCTGTAACCCACAGCCTGGACACCTTATCTACAAAGCATTTGTTATCAAGTGTGTGTGAATATATATTGCTGAAGTATATAGGATACTTACTATTGAGACTTTGGCAAAAGTATTGTATAGGATATGAAAACTCAGAGTATACTACTGCGAAAGTATACATAAATATACACATAGTATAAGAGTTCACAAGTATTTAATACAATATATATGCAAAGGTAAACTATGGCAGAGCATACTGAAAAATATATCGTAAATAGATATGCAAAGTTGGGATAAGACTAGCACCAATGTATGTAGCATATATTAGAGTATAGTATTATGTCATATATTCTTTCAATGCATAGCTGCATTTACTATAATACTAGAGAATACACAGAGTTTGCAGAAGACTTTTATAAAAATATATACAATATATTTATTTTAAATATATACAATATATTTTTATTTTAAATATTTTTTATAGATTTATTTTATATATTTTTTATAGATTTATTTTAAATATTTTGTATATATTTATATTCAACTCAACCAACAGATTTGTAGTATGTATCAAGTAAGTATCATTTGAAATACATATAAACTAAAACTTATTTCTTAAAATTAACCAACAAAAAAGATATCAAAAAGACTCTATAAGGGAAGTGATATAAAATCTATCTACATGGAACAAGCAAACAATGTAAGTTCGTGCCAAAAATGATTTAATATTCTAAGTTAAAAATCATGCCAAATGAAATCTAAGAAAATTATTAAACAATTCCAATTTACATTAATTAATTTTGAATTTTATTAATATTTTTAATGCAACTGTTGAACCCTTTTTTGTATATTTTAATCATACAACAAATCAAGAAATTTTTTTAGATTTTATTTTTCTCTCTTCCTGTTTTCTACTTCATTAAATACTCTTTTTAGTGCATACCACTTCTAACCCATGCTCTACATTCTAAAGGCCAAACTAAAATAAACTTTTTGTCTAAGTCTTAGCCTAGCTTAGCCTAGCCAAACTTGAGCTTTGACATACCTGCACATGGTCAAGATGCGAAAGCAGCTTTTCAACTGTTTGTGTACTGCATATATATTGCATTTCATATTCAATAACAAGTGAATTCTCAATCGGCACATCTAGCAAATCTGTTAATCTCGCTCACCCAACGACTATTAGTGGGCATTGCACTTGAACTGCTTAGAACGAAAACTCAGCTCAATAGACAATGTCAATGCCCTGAATCTCCCTCTCATATAAATATATGTAACATATATCAGCTAACTGAAGGGCTAAAAACTACGCCATTTGCTTATGACGCACACGTTGGCTGATACTTTATCAGCAGAATTTCAATATTTGATTGACACTGTTGTGTCTACTCTATTTGCAGTTCACTCTTATTATTTGCATGCAAAAATCTCCGAAAACAGAAAACAGAAAACAGAAAACTTGTCATCTGAATGACTCGAAGGTAACTGAGAAACCTGTCTTGCCTCGCAGCCAAGGTATTCCCGAAATTCATCTTCTCCACATATTATGAAATATTATATTGTATATACGCACTGCACTTGTAACTTATACCTATATACATGTATGTATATATGTATATGTGTGCAATATATCTAACTGTGTGTGTTCGTTCGTATTGTTCGAGGCTACAATGTTATTGTTTACTCCGCTCTCGGAAGTAAACCGGTTGAGAGACTCGTACGGGAGCCAAACCTGGAGTATAGAAGATCTGGAGAGCAGAACAGCAGCTGCTTCCGTTGGGAATCAGAACAGCAAGCCAAAGAACACAATTATAATTTGTTTATTTTTGCTCAAATGTGACTTAATTATGTGATAATTTATAAGAAATAATCATGGCTATAAAAATGCAAATCTATATATACTAAGCAAAAGGTGAATATACCCTTTGACAAAGTCTAATGTACATTCATCTTTCTAAATTGCTTATGATGATATGACAGCTAATTAATAGCTTTATTATTTAGTTTGCTTGCTCAGCAATGGAGATCTTTGAGTTAGATTAATTACAGAATTTATTTGTTATTATATACGATGTAAGTGTGTAGGGCTGAGATTACTTTTGTCAATAACAAAAGTGGTCAAGTAGTAGTTTAATTCATTGTTTGTTACATAAAATATATATATTTTTTATTTCAATTCCTAATCATTGTAAAAAGCTTTTAGCTACAAATAAAAATATATATAAGCAATGAATTTATATATTTTTGAATTTGTTGTTATTTTTTTCTTTTTGTTATATAAATTATATTAATAAAATATTATATCCGAAAATATAATAAGGTCTAAGGCATCATATAACATTTTTTTAAATGTTATATTCTAATTATATAATTATGGAAGATTTTATTATATTTAAATAGTAATTTTATATAAGTTTTTTAGACCTTTAAATTAATAAATATAAATAAACTTCAAATTGTTTAATTTATTAATTTTATAATTGACATTGACATTGACTTTTTTATTTTTTATTAATTGTTAACTAATAATTATTATAATCATAATTTTGTTTAGATTTTGTTATACTTCGGATTTATTTTTTATCATTATAACTCGCTTACATAACTATTAAGCTTCAAACGTTTTTCTTAGAATCTTTTTTATTTATTTAAATAAATTATTAGCTTTCAAATACTGAATTTTCTGTTTTTAACCGATTATATTATATTTAGAATTTGTATTTTGGTTTCAATTAAAATTTCAATAAAATTTCATAGGTTTGATCAATTTTTTTTAAAAGCATTTATTTTTTGTTGTATTTAGCTTAAGTTAAGTTAAGTTTTGTATTAATATTGTCTTTATTTTTTTTTTTTTATATATAATATTAAATATTTTAATGCTAATATGTTGAATTAGTAAATTCTTTCATTATATAATGAATTAATTATTTAATTTGCTGAGCTTTTTTTAACTTAACATTTAAATATTTTAAGTTTATTTTTTATATTTTGTTATTTTTTGGTGTTGTTATATTTATAAATGCATATTTATTTTTATATAAAATTATTTTTAAATTATTATTTATTTGAATGATATATAAATCAACAACTAAAAAATCTATTTTATTTTTTTATTCTTTTTTTTTTAATTTAAAATTAGTTTAACTTTATAAAAACATTTATTATGTAAATACAAACTATATAAGTATTTTGTTTCATCTGATTAATTAGCAATTATATATTTCTTTTCTAGTTTTCTTCTTTTATATAATCGTTTTTGCTTTTTTATACAATATAGTTTATTTATATATATATTTTTTTAAAGTTCGTTTCGTTGTTTTTTAGCTTTAGAATTTTATAAAAAGATTTGTGTTATTTTTAGTCGTATATAAATTTTTATTTAATTATTTCATGTTTAATTGACTTTTAAAGCTTTTTTTGTTATTGGTTTCGTTAATCACTCTAAACGCCTGAGATTTCACTGTTCATGCCCAATTAAAATAAGATCCACATTCCAAACTCAAAACACATAAAAAATGTTGAATTTTGTTGGTCTTTGCAACAGTTCTTAACAATTGTATTATTATTAATTTTGTTGTGCACAGTTCTTGTTGCTGGTGTTGCGTTAATTTGTAGATACAAACATTTCGTGCTTGCCTTACCCGTGCCGTACTCGAACGATCGCAGTTAAAAAATGATATTGCACGTCGCTCGGTTATTATGCTATATAATTTACAGTCTTCTCTATATACTCGATTCTTTTCTGTTCGTTTCGTTTCGTTGCTTGGCTTCTTTATTTTTATTTTTTTTTGTTATTTAGTTATTTTGCGCGCTCCACACAAACCGCGTAGCAGCGTCTTCGATGTGACATCGGCGACTGGCGGCCAGCAAACAAACAATAATCCCAGCTAGCTATGGCAATTCCCTCCGAGTTCCAATGGAGGCAGCTACCAGCCGGCTGAGACGCACACAAAGACACGATCGAGCGTCTCAGCTGTTGTGTGAGTATGTGTGTGTGTGTGTGTGTGTGTGTGTGTATCTATGTGAGCGCGAGCACGAATACTTCTCTGATTGTGTGTGTGTGTGTGTATCTGTGCAATGCAAGCTTTATCACAGCACAAGTGAAAACGAAGTCCGTTCGGCTTTTGTTGCTGGCTTTTATTAACGCTTTTTGTTCACATTGGCTATTAGTGTTGCGGACCTGTTATATATTATAGTTTTCCTTCTGTGATAACAGCTCTAGTAAAATACATCAGCCGAGGCAGCACCCGCGATCGGTTGGCAACGCATTGATATTGGGCTCGGGCTTTGGGTTCAGAAGTCCATATATCGTATGTCTTTTGAATACTTTTCGTACGTCTTGCTACGTAATAAAATTGTTCTGCTGGCCTTGCTGCTATTTTCTTTGCTTTTAAACAATGGAACAGCATTATCGTTCGACTTAACAATGCTTCAATACACAATACCAATGCAGTCAAAGTTCTTTGTGCTCTCCACATGAATCACGGCTAATTAATTATTGGGTTTCAGCTGGCATTTCACACTATTCTCTAGCCAAAGAAACACTTTAATTATATAAACTATTGTACATAAAGAATAGTTAAAATTCTTATCAGAAATTGTCAACAGGAAGCTATGAAATAATTGTCATATCAGTAGACTATCTATGAATTTTTAGATTCCCACATATTATTGATAGTATAATGTTTGCAAATCAGATAATATAATGCAAAGTTCAATTCAATACTTACTTGTGTGACAATCAATGCCAATAGAATCTAACTTGGAATGGAAAATTTATAAATAAGTTTTTGAGATTTTATTGGTTTTTCAAAAGTTTCTTAATTCTAATATATATCAAGCTAGCCTCAAAGTTCAGCTAGAGGTGATGCAGAAAAAAAACATGGGCTGGGTTGGTTTTGGTTCAAAATCAATATCTTATCAAAAAACATTATTTCGCTTATCAATAAGAGCTTAGAGTACTTCACAATGGAAATCTATATATAATACATAAGCATATATATATATATATGGTATATATATAAATATCTTGTGTTACTTTCACTATTTAACACATTTTCAAATCTCAAGCATGCTGAAGTTGACTCATCTCGAGTGCTGCGAGCTACTTGGAATTTTTCAAGAATAATAGTTATAGGCTTATTTAGTTAGTGTAGTTGTTGTACTTTAAAGAATGTATATATATAAATATATATTTGTGTGTGTTCCTCTTTAGACTTTGGACCGTAATTAGTTTGACTGAGAAACGAGACTGAACAAAACCCAATTGAAACGAATGTATTATATTGTAGTTTTCCAATAGAATAAAAACAAATCAGCGCTGTAGTCGAATGTAAGCAACTGAACAATACTCGCTCACAATGCACTTTATAGAGCTACTGTTAAGTTGTTCAGTTAGTCACGCCCCATTGGGCAATCCATATAATTTAGAGGCTTATCTGTAGAGCAGGTCCATGGCTATTCAACTGCAATACTAGTTAAGCCCAATCCTCAAACTGTGAAAGGTATTGTCTTTTTTTGTGTTTTGCCACCCCCTTAAAGAGGCGTATATATATATACTAACTAATGTTAATCTACAGAGATCATCCATTAGTTACTTATTAAATTTTTACTCAAAAATCTGAATACTTTATCAGATGAGGAAGGACAAATACGATAATATATTATAATATATCTCAAATCAGGTCAAGGACGCACAATGTCCAAAGCTAATATACTCTCATCCCATTAGAAACGAGTATAAAATGAAATAAAATACAATTGTAATTATAATTAAAAGCTATGCACAGGCCGGTTCCCTCGAGTCTGTGGCGCTGATTAGCAGATCGTTTGTAGATCGTGAGCGTAGACTTTGGATACTTGATACATTAATTGATGATCGGAAAGGAAAATGCTATTTATATACAATTTTACATAGGTATTTCATAGCTTTCGATATTATCGAAAACACGAATTGCACATAAAATGATAAGATTAAAATATATGACACTGTATATCATGAAATTCACAGGAAATTCTTGGCAAATACTTGGGCTTCTTTGTTGGTTTGAACGCGTTTGGAAAACAACAACGTGAAGGCAAGTCATCATATAAAAGTCAGTTACTTATCGGTGAGATTCGGTACGACGCGTCGTCTAATGCCAAAGTCCAAATGTTTGCGGCATTTGTATGATCTCAGTCGAACTCGAAGTCAAAGTCGACATCGAACTCGACGTCAGCTTCAGTTGTGGGTGTTCTACTAGTGAGAGCGATATAGACTCTATAATCACATAGCTATTGTTTTCCCTATTTGTTTGTGTGTTTGTCGTTCGCTTTGGAGCTGATAACTCGGGATTAGTAATTTGTCTTGGGCTCTTTCCATAGAACAATTACGACATCGCCTCAACATGTTTCTTGTCGGATGCGAAACGTGTGCCCATTTTATTACCCATTCATGTCGATGGCGTGATTTGACAGACGAAATATAGAATAATATAAGCAATCGATGATATATATATAAGACTATATACATATATATAGTCTTAGCTCAGAATTATTACCTAATTTTTCTGTTGAATACTTTACTATACTATTTTTATACTTTTTATGAATTTGAAATTTTTACAAATATCCTTAAGACGTCTCTGTAATTTTATATATATATCATTTAATATTTAAATATGTAAATATAAAAAATAAATATTAATTGTATTTATATTTTTAATCAATTCTGTAATGAAATTAGAAATTTGTTATAATCCATTGGTTTATATATGCATAGCTTATATTACATCAATCATATTAAAATGATATTTTAAACATAAATTGTATATGGAAAATTTACCTGAAGAACTTCAAGAATTTTTACATATTTTCATTAATCATATACTATATATATACAACGGATTTTTCAACTATGAATGAAATGACATGAATGAAATTGTTGTAGACATTTATATATATATATATATATATATATATATATATATATATATATATATATATATATGTATATATGTATATATATATATTTTAAATTTATTATTTCTTTATGTGTCCAAGCCGTCTGGAGCTTATCATCAATTTGACAGCAAAATTATCAATCAAATTTAATGTTCTTTTTTTCATACAAAATCAAGAATTTTACAGAATTTTGATCAACTGATGCGCATTAGCTGATGCGCCATAAGCTTAGAAAGAACCACTTTGTTAATGTTGCTTATTAACTTATTGTTTAATTCATTCTCAAATTCATGCAAATTCATTTTTAAATAATTTTTCTTTTAATTTGAGCCTATTTGTTTGTAAGAATAGATAACAATGAAGAGTATATAATAGATAGATATTAATCTAAATTATCATTATCACAAATAAATTGTATCAAACTTAAGGTAACTTTATAGAAATTGATACATTTATTATTGACTTTAAGTATTGACTTTATAATTCAAACTTTTACTGAAAAATCAATGAACATTTTTTCAGACAAATAAATAAATTTAATATTCATTGGCATAAGTATTTTGACAAGTGACAATTGTTATAGCCCTCTAACATCTAGGTTACCTCTGAGCACAACTATAAAATTTGAAAAAAATGGGGGATCCCAAAATTTAAATACTAATTTTTTTTATTCATATATTTTCTTACTATTTTCTTAGAAATTGTGTAAAAACTACGTTTCTTTTGTCAAATTCAGATATATTAGAATATAATATAGAGCTTGGTCTTAGAGCCTATGGTCTTAGCTTACTTTGATTTGTAGAAAATTAATTTTAAAGTCAAATTATTAAGCAATTAGCCTTAAATGAATTTTGAGCGCAAAAGAAAAATTGAGGGTTAAGGAAACAAACCTGAAAATCTAACAACAGCAGAAATTGCAATTGGGAGTTAAAATAAATGTTTTGAAAAACATTTTGAAAACGTATTGAAACTGATTCCTGATATCCTGACTGATATCTTATTCTGAGTATGTTGTATATGTTGCCTTATAGACAACCTCAACCTCAAGATCAACTTATATAACCCTCCTACAGATCAAAGCTGTAAAATACTCACCCTCTCCAGAGATCCAAAAACACTCCACACTTAATAATTCTAGTGTATTTACCTGTTAGCCATCTCTCACAATTGTGATTTGTTTCGTTTTAGATAAGTTTATATGGAACACTTTGTAGGTTGTGATGAGGCCGCTACAAATTTCTCACACACCTGAAATTTTGCTCAACCGGATTTGGATGTGACAATTGTAACGGTTCAGCAAGATACAGGCGCGAATGAAAGATGCCGGCTAAGGATGGTGCACCAATAGAATCAACAGCAGATAGAGAGTAGCACTTAGTCGACTTGAGTCTTATAAATATATCCAACTATTCCTGGCAACGCTCGAGCCTCGACTGATGCACAGACCGCACCAACAGCCGCTAGGTAGCCTCCCGGAATGCCATTTGCTCGACTAACTAACTAACTGCTCGTCCGACCGACTATATACTGTATGAGAACTTTGCTGCCGTTTGTTACTTTTTATTTTTTATTTTGTGTGTGTTTTTGTTGTTGTTGTTGTCCAGGGGAGTCGACATTAGAATTAGACTCGGAACAAAAGGAACAACAATGCCGGCTGGCCGCTTGGTTGGCTGACTGACTGATTGGGTGGGTCAAACGAATGTTGCAACAGCGGCGCATGCTTTCTAAACGCCACCAATTCACTCAGCGTTGTTGTTGTGGGACGCACCTTACTAGTACAAATAGCCAGATAGAGACAGAGCGACAGCTGACACCAGCGAACGCGCCTTTTTAATGAGCTGACCCCACCTAGTCGCTATGCGTATAACTATGTATGTATATGTATACGACAATATATACACATTAGAGCATTAAGCTAGCTATGTCCATGGCTCAGGGGGCGCCACATGACGCGCTTCTGTGTGTGTGTGGGTGAGTGTGTGAGTGGGTGTGTGTGTGTGTGTTGGTTATTCAGTTCCCATAGGGCGGGGGTGTCTTTGTGCCTTGGTTAGCATATAATGTAAGCGTTTATCATTGGATATATATATGTATATATACACATATATATGTACATATATATATATGCATATATATGTATATATATACATCCTGTCATATCATTTTGATATGTATTTAACTAAATGGGTTAATGACTTGGCAAATGCATTCTCTAATTAATTTTATATGCCAGATGCAGTTGAAATTCGCATCAGCCTCTTAATTGATAAATATTCAGCTGTATTAATAATCAAATGTATTTATACAATATAATTACTAAAAAACTAACAAATATTTGAAGACTTGAGTGAAATTGGCAGATGATAGCATAATAATAATCAGAGCTGTTAAAAATTCCATTTGAATGGAAAAGCAAAATGGGTTTTCAAAACAAAAACCCATTTTGCTTTTCCATTCAAATGGAATTTTTAACAGCTCTGATAATAATCACTCATAAGTTTCTCATTTTGGAAAAGTCCTTGAATATATAATGTCCATATATATTTATAAGTAAAAAAAAAACAATATTTGTCGATTTAAGTCTTTAGTTTTATAATGTATAAGAGTAAGAGCTTGAAATTGCATTTTCAACAAATTTAATTTTGACTGATAAATTTTCAGGTTTTTTATTAAATTCATAATATAATAATATAATAATTCATAGTATAATATTGTATATTTTATATTAGTTTTAATTTTGCTTCATAATATAATAATGTACAACAAAATTTTATATTTTATTTTAGTTTTAATTTTGTTTATCTTTTACTTGATCTAATCAATTTTCTTAAAGTTATACATTTAGAGCATCATATACATTTTAGGCAAAGAATATAGTAAAAACAAGATATTACAACCATTTTAAATAAGTAAGAAGACTTTAGTCGAAAATGCCCGTCTATGAGTTAACTTGAACCCCGGTCGAATCCAATCAGAAATGGAGATCTATAAAATATACATGAAACTAAGTTCAAACTTTGCAGATTGGATAACGATCGGACAAGCAGACATGGCTATATCGACTAACCTGGTCGTCCTGATCAAGAATATATTATATGTATGTACAATATATACATTATAGGGGCTGTCATGCCATTATACACTAAATTCTCATTCAATGGATATAAAAATATATTTAAAAAAAAACTAAAAAATAAAAACTATATGATTAAATTAAATATATTAATTATTGTATCATAACAAACAAAATGTTGCTTTTTCTCCTATTTGAAAATTTCCTTAATATTATTTGTAGAGTTCGATACCATTATACACTGAAGTCACATTCAATGGATATACAAATATATTTGAAAAAAACTAAAAAATAGAAACTAAATTGTTAAATTAAATATATTAATTATTGTATCATAATAAAACAAAAATTTGTTTTTTCTCCAATTTGAAAATACGTTAAGCTTATTTGCATAGTTCGATCAAGTCAACATATATATATATATATTGAAAAGGATATGCATTAAGACTAAGTTTTTACTGACCACAGGTGACCGAGAATTGTAGGGACTTCATTTTAATTTTAAATTAAAAATTACTTTATTATTGCTACTAAATTATTATTATTATTATATTATATATAAATAAAAATATTTATAAAAATCCGTCAAAGTCAAGGCGCTAATTTTAAGTCAGCTGAAGAGGACACCTCACCTAAACAATTTTTTCAGAGAGTTTTTTTTTCTTGATAAATATCACTTCAATTTTGGTTGAATGGAGTAATTTAATGTTTTAAATTAAAATCGACTTTATTAATGCTATTAAATTTTAAGAAAGACTTCATACAAATCCTAATATACAGATTTGTATGAAGTTATTCTTAATATTAAATTTTTTTATATAAAAATAAAAATATTTATAAATAACTGTATGAAGTTATTCTTAATATTAAATTTTTTTATATAAAAATAAAAATATTTATAAATAACCGCCAACTCCAATTTTAAGTCAGTTCAAAGTGTTCAACATGGACATTTTTTTCAGAGAGTTTTTTTTCCTCCATAACGAAAATATAACTTAAATTTTGGTTAGATGGAGTAATTTAATGTGTTAAAACATGTTTTATATAATGAATTAGCTTAACTGTGATCTCACAAATTTCATTCAAATTGGTTTAATATATTTATGAAATCAAAATGTATATTTTAAGTAATTGTTACATAATAATAAGCATAATAATAATAATAATGTAATATTTCGAAGGAGCACCAAAGGGAATCGCTTTGAAACCCCTTAGATATTTTCCATTTACCAATATTTATATGGCAGTCCTATGTAGCCACAGTCCATTGCTCTACAGCACACCTTGTTATAGGGCCAATCCTTAAAAGCATATTCCATATACTCGTATATATATTTGTACTTATAGATATATATATATGCTGGCACACCCATGGATACGTGAAGAGAAGAGACGTGTTAGTTTTCGCGCCCCACCAGTTGCCCTTTGCCCAGCTGGCAGCGTTATGCCACATAGCCACGCAAGGAGCACGACTCGACGCAGGGATGATCCGCGGTCAACAAAAGGGCGCGTTTCACATTAACATATAGCCAAATGTCAGTCTGGCAATGTATGTGGCCCGCTGTCCCTGTTAACTGGGTTTGGCATTGATGCCACCCGAATCGTACGCACATCTACAAACATTTAAACTCTTGCCAGCTAGTTTTGTTAATTGAATTTTGAAGGGGTTTCCCAATGCAGGGCTGAAAACTAGAAAAAAAAAATGTAATAATATTTTATTTTTTAAGTGAGATTTGTGTAGTTGGTTTTTCACTTCTGAATATTTGTTGTTTTTATAATAATATAAAAATAAATTAAAAGTAATGAAAATCTATTTACTAATTTACAATTAATATTAGATCTAGTGATGAAATTGCAAATTAAATCAAATCAAAGCATTAATGGAAGCCGCTAGTTTAGCTCATTCCCAAAAGTAGCATTTACTTAAAATTCTTTTGAATTCTAAATTTTCCTCAAATGTCTTATATTTCTTAACCCTTCGCTTAGTAAAATATTATATATTCCATTTTTAGTTTTTTCCAATCTGCTCAAGCAGAAAGCAGCCACGATCCCAGTTATATATAAATATATATACTAACATTTCCATATCGACTCAGATCATCAACCTGATCAGGTATATATATACATTTATGATGAGCTAATGTGCGATGTCTGTCCATCGTTTAAATCGTACCCTTATTCTTACTACTGCAGACAAAAACAAGTAAGAACGTTGCAGTCGGGCGTTACCGACTGTAGAATACTCATTCACGGCCCAAACGCTACCAGCTCCATTTTCTGATTTGCCACGCCCCCAATTGTATATATATTATATATATATAATTTTTGGCAATCAATAGTAATTTAGTTGTTAAATTTAGAGTTGTTAGCTCTAAAACTGTAGAAAATACCCGATTTGCCACGCCGCGTAGATATATCCGCCATATCTTTTTGATCTTGGCAAGACGGACATTGCACAAACCCAATATACTCATTTCACTTTCGTGAATAAGTATAAAAACTAATATTCTCTCTTCCATTACAGATTGAGTGTAAAAAGTAACTCCCTAGCCACTCAAGAGAGCTGATCCATTTTGAGTGAGTCTCTCGCCTATAAAAGCGCGAGCCTGCTGCAGAGCTCGATCAGTTGTGTTCCTGACGTGGTGCCGTTCAGTTGTCGAGCAGTGCAGTGTTGGCTCTTTTGTGTTTGGTAAATATTTTTGTTAATAATTAATAATGTTTTTAGATATTGTAAAAATATGTTAATAATTGTATTATAAACAATATATAATAATGTTTGATAATTAGTTGTTTAATGTTTATAATCATCGTCATCATTATCTTCTTCTTCTTCATCTTCACCTTCTTCTTCATTATCGTCATCATCATCAACATCTTCATCTTCATCATCTTTTTCTTCTTCATTATCTTCGTCATCTTTTTCTTCTTCATTATTGTCATCATCATCATCTTCTTCTTCATTATCGTCATCTTCATCATATTTTTCATCTTCATCATTGTCATCATCATCATCATCATCTTCTTCTTCATTATTATTATTATCATCATCATCATCTTCGTCATCATCATCATCTTCTTCATTATCTTCACCTACTTCTTTATTATCGTCATCATCATAATCATCATCTTCTTCATTATCTTCATCTTCTTCTTCATTGTCGTCATTATCATCATCATCTTCTTCATCATCTTTAAATTAATTTTCATCTCTATCTTGAATTTCATCATCATTATAACCAATATTCATCATCTTCTTCATTATTTCATCCACATGATCATTACCGTCAACTCATCATTGCCATTCTTATACTTAATATCATCATCTTCATTAAACTTGTCATTCTCATTATCATTGCTATCATCATTATCCCCTATATCAATCCCCCATATTAATCATTTTAAATATTTTTACATATGTCTGATAAGACTTGCCTTTCTGCAAATTAATTTTATTTTAATTATTAGTTTTTATAAGACTTTCAGATATTCAAATATAATAAAAATAAAAATCAATACATATGAAAATTAATATATAAAACTGTCTAAAAAATATATATACAAATAAATATAAATAAAATATATAAAAATAAATAAAAATAGGTTTAGTTAAATTGTTATGTAAATAAATTAATTATGACTATTTCTTTTTATATAAATTATTTATCTCTGTGTCTTCCCTGAAACTATTTCTTTTTCTTACAAGTAGTAGAGAAGTAGTATATATGGGGTATGAATATGCCTCAGCTGCCCCCACATACTAGTATATATAATTTAAAATTTGTATTATAAATATCTCTTCAGCTTATTTGTAACTGACTTTTACAAGCTTGTGAAATTGTAAATTAGATAATGTTTCGATCATAAAAGCAAGTCTCTAGACACAAGCTTTATAATTTTATTTCCTCCCACATATAGTATAATCTATAAAATTCGCTGTTTGCCGTAATAAAATCCACACACCCATCCACGCTGTCAGCGACTGGAACATAAGCAATGGGCGTGTTTTGAGCGCTGGCCATTGGCGAAACGCAACGCTTATATACTACTCGTTCATATATCTTATAGAAGACTATTTAATCCAACTGTTTAGCTTATTGGCTCTGCTGCTTTGTGTCGCTCTGCTTACTTTTTCAGCTCTTTGTGTTTCTGCCATTAAATGGTAGTTGAGGGTGCGCTAGCTGTTTGATTTACTATCAAGGAAATGCCATTTTAATGCATCGAAATAATTAACAAAATTTACTATACGCTGCGCAACGATTTGTTTGTATTTAATCAAAGCAACAAATTGTTTGCATTATATTTAAAGCCAATCGATTAGGGAGCGTGTGTATCATTAACAAAATGCTTTAACAATGTTGTAAGCTACGCCAGTTCAGACTGTTCCGCTGGCTCCGCATCCGAATTGGTTTTGTTTTGCTTCGCTTGCGGCGTGCCCAGCGCCATGGGCAGGCGGTCGCCCCAGCGACTGACTCGCGCACAGCTGTAGGCGGCTCTGCAATGGATACAATTTATTATACGCATAGGAAATGGAGGAGCATTCTCTACTTACTTGCCGTGCTTGGACGCCGTAAAGATGACCTCCTGCAAATTGCCAGATGACGTGCAAACGCGGCAAATCGAATGCTTCGAACGCACCAAAGTGGGTCGCACAATGCGTGGCCACTGGCGAGTGGCCTCTGCTACGGAGCCCTTCTTCAGAATCGCATAGCTATAAGTGGAAGTCCGACGATCTACTACTGCATCGCTGCTTATACGCAGCGGCGTATATGCAATTTCGAAGTTGCATGGCGTCCGATCTGCCAAATCCTGCAGACGTGGGCATCGCAAGTCGTGTGGGCACTGAAAAGGGAGATTTTTTAACTTTTCTTTCATAAACCTTCGTTAGATACTCACGGGCGCCAGCGTTTGACCGGCATGCTCCTCGCCCGCACGGAGTAGAAACCGTCTAGCTTCATTGACTAGCTCACTGCCGCGACGTGTGCCCTCCTCCACGATCACCATGTAGCCATCGCATTTGCGCCACAGATTTAACAGAATCTCTTGCCGCTGCTGCTTGTCGGCCAACTCGAATAATGTGTGTGAAATAATGACTAAATCATATTTTGTATCGATGGCGGGCAAAAACTGTCTATAGAAAACATTGCGTAACGCAATTTGCTTATTCTCTTGACCCTGCTGCAGGATGAGCTCGGATAGTTCGTTCATGTCTCGTGATTTGTCCACATTATAATACTCAAAGATGCTGTCGCGCCAGAGTTCACTGGCCGCCCACATGCCGGTGCCAATTCCAGAGCCAAAGTCAATATAGCTGCGTGGCGTAAACTGTTCATCGCGCAACTGAATTTCTGTGAGCACGCGCCTCATGACCGCATACTCCTGGGCAGCTCTGCCCACGGCATAGACGATAGCCTCGTAGGCGCCGTATTCGATGGGTTTCCAAGCGTACGTGCGCTGACCCAAACGCTTATTAATCTCTAGTTCGCGCTTTCGTTGCCAACGCGCCGCCTCCTCCTCGCTGAGCGTGGCTAACCGATCCAATGTCATCTTCGCATTGATCTCCTCTATAATCAGTCGCTTTTTATTTTCAATTTCTAACGGCGTTGGAGGCGGATGGCGCGCTTTTATATAACGATTGAGCAGATCACTGTCCCGCAGCACTTTCCTCACAGGATGATCACCTACAATGCGCTTTAACGTGTCGCTCAGCTGTTTGGGCAGCTCTATGAAATTGGGTTTTATAATGCCCGGATGTTTCCTCGGCTTTATCACCGCCTGTTCCAAATCGGCAAGCACAGCCGGCTCGACGGCTGCACTTATTTTACAGGTGTAGCGCTGCAACAAGTGTGTGCTTGTCAGAAATAGACGCGGTGCAAGCATTATATGGCCAGCTGTGTCCAGCATAAAAAGCGAAGCCATATTATGTGGACTTTGTTAACTGCACAAAAAGTAAATAAACACAAGGCATGTGGCGCCCGTTGACATGCTTTGGTAAATTGTGCAACACGACGCGGACGTTTTCCAACACTGTTTTATTTTTAGCTTGAGCAAAACAATCGCTTTGCCATGAGCAAAATTATTGTGTTCCGCATTTAACAGAATGAATTAAATACAAATTAATTGCCTTAATAATTAAATCCTTAAGCAAATATGATTCATTGATTAGCTATCGATTTGACACTCGGAGTTTTTTGCATTGGAGGAAATATTCTAAGCGCTAGGTGAGCAGCATACTAGCCTTAAGTATGTCGCCGGTTCCGTTTGACTGGCAAAATCAGTTTTTTTTTTTTTGCAAAATATAAACAAAAATGTTTCAGCTGTAAATGATGGATGAATACGAAGCCCAGGTGAGATTTACCTCTCTATAATCAATATCTATAATCTATAAATTACTTCTGAATTACAGTTGCTGGTGGTAGAGCAGGCGCTGCTTGTGACTTCCGACGAGCAGCAACGCGCTGAATTAATAGCACTGCGAACAAATTTGGAGGAGCTCCTGGCACTGACCAGAGGCAGTGAAGCTGAAGTTAGCAACAATACAAATATGCCTGAGACAACTGATCATATAGACGATGAACTACAACGTTTTCACAGTGAGCTAATTGACTTGGAGCAGGAGCAAGCAGATCCAGCCGCTGATCAGCAACGGCTGGAAGAACTACGCACCAAATATAATGGTCTATTGGGTGAAAAGTGCTCGGCACCCCACGAGCATAGCTGGGGTGCCCTAAGCTATCACAATGCACTCATTTGTGGGGTGGATGATGAATTGATTGTGGATGCAAATGGCATTTTGGACGTACGACTGCGCGTACTCTTCACCAACCCGACGCACCGCGAGATGTTGCCCTGCAACTACTACCTGGAGGGCGACTGTAGATTTGACGAAACGCGATGTCGGTATTCGCATGGTGCTCTGGTGCCAGGTGCATCCATTAAGGATTACAATGCACCAGATTTTCATAGACTTGCACGCAATTGTCCAGTTCTGGCCAAGCTGCAAGATCGACTGTGGCATCGGGGTCGAGTGCTTTGTGTCAATTTTGTGGAGCAGCAATGCCGTGTGCGTCTGGATGGCCAGGAGCACAAGGAGCGTGAGCGAGACTTTTTATTTGAGGAACTGTTTCCTCTGCTCACGGACGAAGATGACGAGCTGACTAGTGACAGTGCAGAGTCAAATGAAACTGACGGAAGCGATGCAGGGAATGAATCCGACATGGATGACTACGAGGCAGCGCGACAAGCGCGCATGGTAGAGCTCAGCCTCTTTACGTTCAAGCCCACCGAGAGATTGGGTGCCTGGGAGCAGTATACGCGTGTAAGTTTCCTAATGAATTCAGTTCCTGTTTCCAGTAACAAAACTTCTTTGACTTCAGGGCATTGGCTCCAAACTAATGGCCAACATGGGCTACATACACGGCACAGGCCTAGGCTCGGATGGCCGCGGTATTGTTACGCCAGTCAGCGCACAGATACTGCCCCAGGGCCGCTCGCTCGACGCCTGCATGGAGCTGCGTGAGGCGGCCAACGGCGACAACGACTATTTCAGCGTGGAGCGCAAATTGAAGCGCGCGCAACGCCGACAGCAAGCAGCGAATGAAAAGGCCTACGAGCGCGAGGCGAAGCGCACAGATGTGTTTGCCTTCCTTAACAGCAGCGTGCTCAGCCAGGGCAGCCAGCAGGCCGAGAATGCAAACAAGAAATCAAAAGCGAACAATCTGCAGCAACATTCAAATAAAACTCTCAATGTGGAAACGGTGCGCATTGCCGATGACATACGCAGAAAGCAGCGCGACATTGCCAAGGTGCAGCAATCCTTGGCGCGCAATGCAACAGATGCGCAGCTGCAGAAGCGCCTGAATGTGCAGCTTCAGGTGCAGAAAGAAGAGCTCGCTACGCTGCAGGCGCAGGAGAGCAGCTTAAGCAAAGAGCAGCAGACGCGAAAGACCAAGAATAAAATGTTTGAGTTCTAGTTTACAATTCAGCTTAAATTACTTTTATTTGCTACAACTATTTTAGAATCTATCAATCTCTTATGTATATTTGGCTAAATGTTGCCCAGGGCTCCTGCCGTCAGCACGGCAGTCATATACTGCTCCAGCAAGGCCTGGGACAGATGCGAGCCGTGCTCCACGGCTAGTGCGTATGCCGTCTCGCCATTCTCATTGGTGGCACTAAAGTCCAGATCGCGGGCCAGCAGCTCGTTGCACGTGTGTGGATGATTGCCAGCTGCCGCATACATAAGTGCCGTATTGCCCACAATGTCCATGTGTGTGGACACAGCGCCGCGGTCGAGCAGGTAGCGCACAATCTCATTGTGTCCGCCAGCCGCTGCGAGCAGCAATGGTGTAACCATATCCGGCGCCAGACTATTTACATTCGCGCCTGCCGCAACAAGCAATTGCGCTGAGACCAGCTGGCCATAGGATGCGGCCCAGTGCAGAGGTGTGAATCCGTGAGAGTCCCTGAAATCAATATGCTGCTGTCGCAGTAGCTCCGCCTTTACATGCTCCTCTGTGATCTCGCCTTGGCCAGCGCGTTCGTGAAAAGACAGCGAAACTTCCACAGTGCAAAATGTGGCCTCCGTGTTGCCACGCTGCAGATTCGTCAGGACCGTCGATTGAGGACGATATGGTAGAAATGCACTCTTACGCTTAGTCGAGCTGGTGTCCAGCAATATGCTTGACGCATGCAGCGTAGAGACATGGGCAGGCCTGGTGGGCTCATCTTCATCAGAATTTGTGCTTTTCTGCAGTTTGTTTACAGCAGCTACCATTGTCAACGCTCTTTTCCTTTTTCAATGGCACTTCTGTGCTAATCAATTAACAATAATACAAATAAGTTGTAGTATAAAACATACAAACATACAGTCAAAGCTGAGTTTGTTGAACTTTCAACAGCCAAGGGATAATGCCCTAAAATATAACAGCTGATATTTGCTCAACAGCTGCTCGCTCAGCTGAGCAACCCAAACTATGAGCGGCGTCTTTAACAAGCAAAAATTAATGAATATAGTTTCGTTTTCAACGAATTTCATGTGTTACATATTAATAGACTAATAAAACATTTATATATAGTATATGTATTAAATTAGTTAGGCACACTAGCAACCACGCAATATTTGTTTTGAAAGTTCTAGGGATGAGCATATTTGAAATGGCTTTTGCTCAGAATCGATAACAAAATTGCCCAGCTGGTGATGGTTGTTTTTGTTTGGGTTTTTTTTTATAATTATTTGATTAGCAAATATAATTATGTAAATATATTTAACTGATTCATTAGTATAGAGTTGATATGTGCATGTGAGTTTGTGTTTCATAACTGGTTTATTATTGTGGCGTAGTTAACAAAAAAATCTACCCTGCACCTGTTGGGCTGGTTTCAAAGCAAACCTGCGTTTTGGGCCATTTTCTGCCCCTTTAACATTGAGGAATTTTTTTTGCAATTAAATTGCGTCGAAGTTTGGACCCACGAACACAACACAATCACAACTTCAAAATGGGCAACAATGTGAGTGCCAAGGCCGATGGCGAGGGCAGCGAACCTCCTCTGGATGGTGGGAAACATAAAAGCCATCAGCAACATCACAAATCTAGCATACACTCATCGAACAGCAACAACAATGCCAGCGATGTTGTTGTCAGCAAGAGTAACGGCGGCGGCAACGGCAACGGCAGCAATAACAGTCTCAAGGTACAATCACAAACGCAAACAATGACCAGATCCGCATCGGGCGCCGATGTGACAGAGAAGCACCTAACACAGCTGGTGCCAGTGGAGCGCCTCGCTGAAATATTAAAGGAACAGACGAGTGCCAAGTACGGCATTAATGGCATTGTGTCAGATGTTTTTGTGGTGAGCAAGCACAATTAATTATCTGATAACAGTTTTATAGCAACTTGACAACATTTAATTGCACGCACACACACACATGTACACAGTCTCAAGTGTTCCCTGGGTACACTAATTTGGGCCATCGGCTCTTCCAATTAATGCACGTGAACTCGAAGGCAACAACAAAGCACCTGGGCGTCGTCGCCTTTCGACAGCAATGCGAACGGTTTTTGGGCATCATGGACGATACCAAGGTGCTGGAGAGCTACATTAAGATGTACGCGCAGGAGGATAATTCCGATTTCATAGATAAAGTGGGCGTCACACGTCTGCTGCACATCTGCTATACGATTGCCATGCAGCACTCGGGAAACGCAGTGCTTTGTGGCGCCATCAACAGGACTTTTGAGTCGGTCACAAAATCTATATTTTTCGGTCACGATAGCCTCAGTTTGGGTTTCGTTTGCCGATGGTTCGAACAGAATTTGATACGTCCTGTTTTGCTGGTGCACAAGTATTGCGTTCATACGCTCTCCACAGCATATCGTGGCCTGGAGCAGCAGTCACAGTCGTGCGGCATTGAGCTGCAAACGCCGGTGATTGAGCAACGAAATCCATTTGCGTCCGCTGATGCAACGGATCACAGTGCGCCCAGCACGCACATTGAGTCGCTGATGCCACTCTCGCAGGCCTGGCTGCTGGCGGGCGCTCTGCCGCCTCTGTATTCCAAGCCGCGTACGATTACGCCACCCAACAGCAGCAACAACAGCAGTGCTTCGTCCGCTGTGCAGATATTCAAGGATAAACTTTCAATGATGCCATCACACTGGACCCTGCTGTACGATTCCAATGAGCATGGCGTTGGTGCCAATCGTTTCTTGCACCATGTTCTTGGCTATCGCGGTCCGACGCTGGTCCTGCTGCACACAAACGACAAACAGACTTACTGCATTGCGGCGCCCAGTGAGTGGAAGGAGACACATTTGTTTGTCGGATCAGAGGGCAGCTGTGTGATACAGTTGTTGCCCAAGTCAGTATTCAGCAAACATCGATTAAGATGGAATAATATCAACTTTTGTTTTGTAGATTTGTGATACTGGAGAAGAAGCCCAATATTTTGTACCTTAACACCAGCATTCGCGGCTATCCGAAGGGTTTGCGCGCGGGCGCTGATCCCCGCAAGCCCATCATATCGGTTGATGAACATTTCGAGAATGTAGACTGCAAGGGCATTGCGGCAGGCCTTATGTCCATTGAGGTAAACTCATACTCATGCATTTGTTAATATTGTATATTTCTTGCTATATTTATATGTGCAATAAGCCTTAAATCAACATAGTATATATGGTATAAAAAATTCATACATAATATAATATAATATATATATATATATATATATATATCAACGGCCAGTCTAAGCATTTAAAAACAACACTTTTGAACCGCTGCTAGAATCAAGGCCATCGAACTTGGACGCTTTATCATTTCCAGACTCAATTT